>JAEQBH010002652.1:0-1275710 GCA_016808115.1 Tetrastigma voinierianum | reverse complement strand
TTTCAACTTTAACAAGAAATTCTCTGCCTTCCACCTCTAATTTGACTCTTTCTTCCATTGTAGTTTATAGCATTCCAGCCTTTAACTCCTCTCACATCTTGTCCTGAAAAATTCCTTCCTTTATCTCCTCGTCGCCGAGCCTCCATTTTTCGCAACAACTCCAAAATCTCCTCTTCAAAACCCGCCGTTGTGACCCCTAAAAATTCGCTAAATTTGATCAGACAGCTATCTTCCCAGGTATTATATCCCATGCACTCTGGGCTTACATTAGAAGGCTCCTCTCTCAGAGACCCGAGACCCACTGATGCTTGACCCCCTTCCCCCACTCTCTACCGTCAACCGACACAACCCTCAACGGTTCCATTTCCCCCAAGGCCTCATGCTTATGGAAATCCCCCAAGCCTGAAGAGCCCCCAGAAAGTAAGGGCCGGCCAAAAACAGAGAAGATGGGAGAAGAATAATCAACCGAGGGCACAGTTTCAAACCCGAGCCGTGGCTCGAGAGCTCGGGGTCATCCTCCCTGGGACACTCTAGAGACCGTCCCACTCAGAAAGAGCAAAGATCCCAAAATCCCCTCCATGATCTTGGCACGAATTCATTAAAGGACAAATAAGACACCGCCCTAACCCTCTTCCCAACAGCTCAAAACCGTGGTTCCCCAGCGTCATTGGTACTGGTATGGACTTCGCAAGATAAATCCATGTCTGGATTCCCGCTGTGGTTCCAGTTAATGCGCCTGCATGCAGAGCCCCATCTTCCAAATTCTTCTTTTGAACAAGAAGTAACCCCAGTGGCCTAAACGGGCCACTCTAAAACCTTTTTTCAGCCCTCTATTTTTCCTATCACCCACCTAAGACTCTGCATTTTAGGGGCTGGGTCATTGCCCAGCGACCAGTCTATTAAGCTCACCCAAATCACTAAAATAATTTCAACGAAGTCTTGCACACCCGGGCCTCACGATTCGAGACCTTTTTCAATTATTTCCATCCTTTTGCACTCAGGCTTCTACTCCTATCGTTCCGCCCAAGAATTTGATCCCATTCACCAATATGCAAAAACAGTAGAACATCTCACAGAATTTCCTGTGCTTCATTAAAACCCCTGACACAGAGTTGACCTTATCAGCCCCAACAAGACCCGAACCCTTCCCCATTTTTGTCCCACAGCCCTGCACCCTCTGCCCTTCATCATTACAGCTTGGACTAGGTAGCCCCACTCGCTTAGCCGCGCGTGTCACTCCTTCATCTTCTTCCTTTGGATTTTTCCCTTCAACCCTTGAACTTACAGGGTAGACACCAGTTACCCAAGGAGGGATTCCACCACCAATAGTCAGACGATCTCTTTGACCTTCTAAGATGTTAACGGCACTCGTCTGACTTACCTAGCTGCTTAAGATTCTAGCCCACTTCAACTTCGTTTTCATCTCTGTAACTTTGTCTAAGGCCACAAATCCTCCACACGCATCACCTAGTTTTCTAAGGATCTGTGTCCATAGATGAAGTGGAAGCCCTACCACTCTGATCCAAGCCTCTTGCACTAAGCCTTTGCGCCTTATACACCCAAATTCTGGGCTCCACCAGTCCAGCTGTAACACGCCTCCTTTGAAGCTTCTTCTTCCCTACCCAAGGACCCACTTTGCCTTCTCTCGGGCGAAGAACCCAAAACCGTATGGGTCTCTATTTAAAACAATAGCAATATCTCCTTGTTTAGCTCCATCCTAAACCAAGCCCCAACCTCCGGTCAGTAGGTAAGGCTCCGGTTTTGTCTTCCACCTACCGATCAAACAGAACTGCAGGGACCCTAAAGCCTTCCCATAGACACAGTCTCCAACATCCACCCACACCGCATTTTTCACACTACTGCCTCCTTTATCCACATCCTTAAGAGCGGACTGTCCCTCACATGTAACTATATTTTTACTGAGGCTTGTACACTTCTCTCCCCTTTGACGGTTCCGTGGTAGCAATCCTCATGGGTTTATTCTCCTAATGGTGTTTAAAGCCCAAATTTCTACTTCTTTTCTACGCTGATAGTCCAACCATTTAAGAACCTCTCCGGAAAACCAAACATGCTTTTTTTCCTTCCCCATCAAAAGAACGGAACAGAGAATGTCCCAACAAAGATTGTTTTTCCACTTCCAAATTTGAACACCTCCCATTCTCCCTCCAAACAAAGGGTCTACTAGCAGGAACGAAGACCCTACAACACTCTTCAACTCCCATCAAAAGCTTGTTAGTAAGATTTCAATTTACTTATGGAATCCACTCTACTCTTTCCCCAATCATTCCATAAATCAGTAGATTTTGTGGATATTGAATCAAATTCGATATTGGAACTCGGCCCCTTTGTGGGAGGGAGGAAGGGTTGGAGCACACTGATCCACCGTCCATCAAATTTGGGGACAAGTGGATTGATCTTTCTTTCGCTTGGAGGTGTCTTGTGCCTACCCTCCTTGTCAAAGATCTTCTTCAAGTCGGGCCGCATTTTCCAGCTTAGGAAAAGTTACAATCTATTTGGAGGGCCGTCCCCTAATTTTTCACATTTGGAAGGAAAGGAATAAAGTTATTTTTAAAGACGCCACTTTTTCAACCCTGAGACTGAAACTCTCCGTTATTCGTTCCCTTTTTACTTGGGCTGGTTATTCCAAGGTAGATATCTCCTTCATAGGGCCGGCTTGTATAGATTCTATGATATGCTCTAGGATGTTATCCTTTTCATTAGTTTTCAGAGGTGTTTCTTTTCTTTTCTCTAGCCCTTCTTGTTGGTCTTTTTTGGGCCTTTCTTTTGTATACTCCTCAGAGATACGCTTTTTTGGTCAATATAGTGCTCTTTTATCGATAAAAAAATCAGATATTGGAACTAACAGGAACAAACCCACTCTAGCAAATAAAAAAACAGAGGCAAACCCACAAACTGATGATGATTCTAAGCTTAGAAGGGGTCTTCTTTTTGATAGGTAGCTAGAACAGCTTAGAAGGGTCCTTCTATGGATGTAACTATTTCAGAAATAAATTATGAAGGTAAATCCAATGGAAAACAATAAGAAATTGGAGGATAAAACGAGGAACATGGTAAAGCTTATGAACTTTTTAATTTTGACCATCAGGTCCTTTCGCTTCGCTTAAAAAGGTTTGTTTTGTTGTCCTTTGATGGGCAAATAGGCTCCTTAAGTCCTGGACATCGAGACAATCTACCATTTTGTGAATGGCCTTGTGCGTAGACTACCATTTCACTCTTTCGTCATAGTGTGTCATAGCTCATTGTATTTCTAGCCATTTAAGAATTTATTTTATATGTGTATTATCAGGATGAATGAATTAAGAAAATTAAAGAAGAAGAAAAGAAATAACCCTCACAATGAACTACTCTTCCTGAAATAAATACATCCTAACAGGGGCGGACCCAGCATATGCCCATTGAAATTTGGAATTTTACTATAGCACAAATTAAAAATTGTTTAAATAGTTGTTCATTCTTATCACATTAAGTTTCACTCGATTGCCAGTAAATTTTCAATTTCGCCCACTACCATATTTTTCCGGGTCCACCAAGCAAGTATCCTTAGATCCAAGTTGCTAACTATGCAAGGCATTGAAAGAGATGCCTCCTAATAGCCATTGAAGTTAATTGTTTTAGATAAATAATTTGATTCTTAAAGAAACAGAAATCATGTATATGCAATTTAAATTTCAACATCCTGTTGGTATAATATTATGAAAGGGCAAAGGTCAGATTCTTTTTCTTCTCTTCCAGACACGCCGCGCCACACACGTGTGCACATGCTAAGTCTTATGCTAAATTGGTTTTTGAATGCTTGAGATTTTACTTCCAAAGTCTTCGATTTTCGAGGAACGCGAGATTCGACAAGACACTTAATTTATTCAATAATGATGATAAATATTTTTAAATTTAAGAAAAGGAGAAAGAAAAGAGAGAGGAATGGGTATTTGGAAGAATGCATTTGAAATTCTCAGATGTAATTCAATTTTCCTAAATCTAACCAAGTGAACAAAATTTGAATTGCACGCTTTTTAGCCGATATTTTAATATTTATCGGGGTTAGAGAATAATTATTACTTATTACCAGCGATGTAATCTTGTTGTATCCCCATTGTGGGATGTGCAGAGACAAGGACGCAAAGGAAGGCTCTAGACACCAATGAGGGAAAAGTTTGAGAATCCAACCACAACGAAACCACTTCGAAGTGCAAGGCCGGGTTCTGATAAGAATGGAAGGTGTTGCGGTGCGCTCTGGAGAAAGCGGAAATAACTTATGTTTTTAACATTTATTATTTACCATTATTATCATACTTATATAATTGTTTATTTGTTAATTTCAGCAAGTCGCCCTGTAAACGATAATGACGACGCTACACGCCTAGGCAAACTCAAATAAGAGTTCTCGTATCACAGTGCATTTAAAGCCTATCAAAAATTCGTGATTTCATGCGTCTGTGGTGTTCATTTCAATTTTTCGTGATATTTTGAATGTAGAGTGTCAACTCAAGATTCCTTAGCTTCGCTGTTATTAAACATCTAACTTTTCCCAATGTTTTGGTGAAAATCTCTCTGTATTTAGTTTATTCTTTATATTTGTTATTTAAAGATTCAGTTTCCTGTTTCTAATTTGTTGCTCCTGTTTTTCCAAATTAGAAGATGTAGGGTGCTAATACTATTTCGCTTGAAGATAGGAAAGTATTGGCTATTTCGCTTGAAGATGGTAGGTGCTATTGGCTATTTCGATGAATGCAAGAATATTCTTCATGATATTCCAGGTGATTCAGATGATGATCGTGAAGAACTACTAGTTGCTGCAAAATTTGCTTGTGATGCTAGCTGTATGTGTCTTCTTTTATTTATTTAACGGTGTTTCCAAAGAATATATTTTTGTTCCCTTGGTGCATGAGCATATTGTTGATTTCTGTATTATTTTCTTTGAAGATCTTGCCTGCTCTAGTTCATTCTGAAAAAATGGAACCTTGCTTCCGACATGTTAATTAATGCGTCACTCATATTTTATGTGAAATTTTGAAACATTTTTTCATTAGTCTATGCGGTTATGGATGTTATCTATGTTTTTAAATTGTTCGCTTCCCAGAATGGTCTGGTGCATGAAGAAAGTTCTCGATCTCAAACTCATGATTTTGGGGAGAGATGTGTAAAGGCATGTGTAACAGCAGGATTACCAGTGATAACAATAAAAAAAGAGAAGTTGGGTTGATGTCTCCTGGTAGTGTTCCTTGGGATTCATTTAAAGACGTGAAGGAACCAGTGGACTTTCTTTCGAAGCTTGCAGATTCAAGAATTCAAGAATTAGATTCGATAGAAGCACTGGGTGTAGGTGGTGACCATGATTCAAGATCTCAGTTCTTGGTTGAACTTTGATGAGGATGGCTTACAAGACCATGATTCAATGGGCCTTGAAATACCTATGGATGACCTCTCGCATTTAAATATGATTTCATGAGGGTAGTACACTACACTACACTCGTATATCTTGGCGGATTATTCAACTCGTTTAGATGAGAATGATTTAAGTTTTATCTCGTAAATTATACTGTACTATGACAACTTGTTTGTATACTTCTTCAAAGAAGCCGATTAGGAATCATTATTGCCTCGAGTGGTCCGTCCGGATAATTTCTTTCGTTGTAAAACACTACAAAAAGCCATATATGTTCATCCTGGGCTCTTCTTGTATTTCTTATCGCTTATCTCTTCATAACCGGCCGTAGCCGATTGTCAATGAAATTGGCACGTTGATGCATGAGGTGTCGAATAACATGTTCTAAGATACACTTGGTCGATTCAGAATTAAAGACTGTATTGCACGGTGGCATTTTCAAAACTAAATTGAACAAGCTTGTCTCGATGCATGAGTAAGATGATTTTAGTTGCTATGATAAAGGAAGTAAACTTATATCAAGTATCTTGATTCTGGACTGTATGCCATTTAAAGAAGCGTATTTCTCTTTTTGATATCTATTTTCTTTATATTCTTTGGAAAATAACCTCTGGGTAGGTTCATATTTTTATTTTTATTTTTATTTTCTTTGATATCTATTTCTGTTTCCAACTGTCTTTTCCCCTTTTCTTGGTTAAATTTATCCAACAAAAAAATAAGAACATAGTACAAAAAGAATAAGAGAGAGAGAGACTGAGAGACAAAGACAAACATATATTACTAGTCACTAATTTATGAACAAATTGATTCATTTGAGATCCCACCTTGACAAGGAGGAGGAGAAACACGTCTATAAGAAAAAAAATAAAAACAAGATCCCGTGATGGATGCAAAACGAAGAATAAGATCAATTCCGACGGAGGGAGGAATCGGGACCCAAGGCACAAAGATCGAAACAAAGAGGTGGGCTCCACACCATGGACTCCACAACCAGCAGATGTGCATGGGAAGGGCTTCCATGGTCTCGACATGTCAAGTCAATCGCGGTCCACAAGACCAGTCCCCAATGAGTCCAACACATTGAAGGTCCTCGTGGCATTACTTTCTCAAGGAAACGAGCTAAACTCCGCCAAAAGAAACATTTTTCCAGCGTCGTATCCTTGATGCCATCCATAAACCCGATAGTTCTTGGGAGCGCTTGATCTGTTGTATGCCACCGCCTGCTCATGTTCAAATCAAAGTTATAATACTTCAGTCTTTAGATATTCCAAAACACAAAATAACTAAAATTACAGCAATAGGCAATAAATAAATAAATAGGCAATAAATAAATAAATAAATAAATAGGCAAAAATAGGCAAAAAAATAAATAAATAAATAAATACACATAAGAACTAGAAGTAAATCACATTACACCAACTTAAAATTGCAACCACAGGAGGGGATATCAATGTCCTTTACGAGGAGAATTTTTTTCATAAAAGGAGATTTGTTTTTCTGGTCACAGATTGCCTATACTTCGAGAAAGAGAATTTTCATATTCATCTTTTCAAAACATTTGATCCAGTCAATAGATCCCGCCCTGCATAAGCACTTTCCTAGAAGTTATGACTACAATAGCAGTTCTCTTGAAAGTGAGGTGGGTTTTGTCTTGACATGGATGTCAATACTTAAAGTTTCCCCATTTTAGGTGAATAATAATAATAAATGAAGTAAGGTAATTACCGTAATAACATAGAAGAGCGTAACATCACCTTGTCAAACATGTTCCAAAGTAATACTTCTGGAATAATGGTTGTTCTTAGTCTAATCTGAACAAATCCACTATCCCCTTTAGAGGAAAATGATCAAAGCTCTCCAAAACTCTGGCTTTCAACATCTTCTCTCGAATCTCTCAGAAACTCGTAGGAGCCAGACTTATCTTTCGGAACCAACGCCCAACCTTTCCGATAATAAATGGTTTTGAATGCCTAACAACCTTAGCCCCACCAGAACTCAGTGCATAGTCGACCCTACCGAGCCTGTGGATTTCTTTCATAAGCGTGTCTCTAGCAGTCATAATGATGTCATCTAAACTCACTTCCATGTCTCCACTATCAGCCCCTTTAACATTCATCAAATCATCCAATATTTTGTCCCGATCTTCTTTCCTATAAAATTCCATGGCCCCCAACTCCCCTAACTTCTTCTCCAACATCTCACTCTTGGAATCCAATTTTTCAAACCGGTGATTGACCTCACCAACCTTTTCTTCAATTTTATCACTCAACTCTCTTCTCAAACCCCCAACCTCACTCTTAATCTTCTTATCCACATCATCCACCTGAACCTGCATCATTGTCATCATAGTTTTCACAAAGGATTCAACTTCATCAATCCGCCGCACAAAATCTGGAACCACCACCAAGGACCCTTCAACTTCATCAATCCAAGACAAAACTGAATCCACCACCAAGGACCCTCCCGAAGAGTCCATAGATTTCAATGCCAACTTCCTGATCATCTGGACTAGTCCCAAAATCACAATTAAGAGTACCAAATTCTTAGAGAATATACTAACCAGAGTTAACCACCGAGGCCTCTTCGGCTTGGAAACGACTTTCTGGTACAACTAAGCTCGGTGGCGGTATCGCGCAGGCTTCATTGACCTGAGAAACGCCGCATCGCCTGGCCAACAATCTGATGTCATTCTTCTCAAGGACGACGTAAATATCTCAAAATATACCCTAACAGCTTTATAACATGTTTAGGTATAAAATAATTTAAAATTATAGTCGTCGAAATAAAATGACATTTTTTTATGAAAGGGCAAACGGTAATTTTATCGCTTAATAGCATCGAATAAATTTCAGTGGAAGCATAGAAAATTCTTCTAGATCTCGATGACCTAAACGGATCGCGCCGGCAAATTGCCTCGCGGAAATCTAGTTACCTCGTCAATTTCATTAAATCGTGCCATAGCCGAATATTTTACAGAATTTCTGTGTGATTTTCGTAAGGTGAGGTCTTGAAAACGAGATTTTAGAAAAATCTCGAAGAATGTACATATTTAAAGAATATTTAATTATGATAAATGAAATTGAAATCGAAACGAAATGATTTGTTTCGGAACTAAAATGAACCAAGAAGTTAAAGAAAATGTAACATATGGGTCCCACTTAAAAAAATAAAAAATAAAAATAAAAAAACATAAAAAGAAGTAGAATAGGCAAAACGGACAGTGGCGAAGAAGATTTTTTTTATTTTATTTTTTATTTTTTTCCTTCTCACTTCTCTCTTCGATAATGGAAAATCTGACAACAAATTGCCTGGCAAGAAACGAAAAGGCTCTACTTTCGACGACGGGTTACGCAGAACCAAAAACACGGACACGAAGTTTTTAATTAAAATTCAGAAAATCCTCTGTTTTGATTTTTCTCAGATTTACGGTCACGGGTCGAATTTATCGGAGCGTATGTCACCCGATCCACGCATCGCGAGCTACGACGTGTAAGAGCCAAAATATCGGAAATGGCCAAACTCCACAAGGTATGGATTTAGTATATGTGAATAGTTGACGTATGGATTTTCGTATAAATACGTATATACATAGTAAATACATAAATAAATACGTATGTGAATAGTAAATAGTAAATAGTTAATAGTAAATAGTTAATAAAGAAATAGCAACAAGAACAAGCACAGTAACAAGAAACGCTAATAGTAAATAGTTAATAGTGAATATGTAGTACATAAAGGAATAATGCATAGTGTATAGTGCATAGTGTATAATGTATAGTGCATATTGAATAGTGAATATATAAGTGAATAGTAAAATATGTATAAATGAATAGTACTATAAATAGTAAATACGTATAAATGAATAATACTATGAATATTAAATACGTAAATGAATAATGAATAAATGATATGAATAATATGAATATAGGAATATATGATAGAAATGCATGAGATTAGGAAGTATACGATTATACAATACATGCTATAAATGTACAAATGATAGGGAAATAGTTATACGTACGAGCAAAGAAATCGAATACAAGAATTGAAGTTAAAAGACATATATGAAATGATATACATGTATTGTAAAAGAAGAAATATGAGAATAGTGATATGAAGTTACAAATATGAGAACAAATTCAGATTAGTAATCATAGTAATATCAAGATATGATTATCGAATAATAATAATTATTCGAATACGAGATATTTCATCAATATAAATACACGAATGGTTCGCTTAACCCGGTAGAGTGATGTGATAAGTACGCTTTATGCGGACAAGCCAGCATATAGCGTTTACGTGATATCGCGCCGCTGCATTACGATATAGATCCGGTTGATCATTATAGCGTCCCGGCTTCGTGGTCATACCGGAGAAGTGGTCACTGGCCTCGCATAATGATGATACCTTTCGTATATATAGCCAGACAGAGATCACTGCCTCGTGATGCGATAATACTACGGTACATACAAGCTATTTCGTATCCGCTTCTAAGGTATGCATGAAAACCCAAAAGGAAATGACATGTATAGAATTTATGACATGATATGAGAAGCATAGCACTGCTATGTGATGAAAGTATGCATAAAGAGGCATCAAAGCAAGAGCATAAGCACGACAAAGATATAAAAAGTACAGATATGAAAAGTATATGAACAATATATTATATGAAAGAGAAAAGTATATGAAAAGAACAAAGAATTGTATATAACAGTATATGGAAAGTACAAAGTACAGTACATGAAAAGTATATGAACAGTATAGTATATGAAACGAAAAGTATATGACAAGTATACAAGTACAATAAATAAAGTATCAATGATACAAAATGTATATGATAGATAAAGTATATGAAAAGTATGTGAAAATATAGTATATGAAAGTACAGTATATGAAAATACAATATATGAAAGTACAATATATGAAAGCATGATATGAAAAGCACAAAGATAGCGAAAATCATAGGAAAGTATAGTATATGAGAAGTACAAGATGAAAATATAGGGAAGTACAATACGATAGTATAAGATGAAAAGCACAGTATATGACTATCATATGAAAAGTATAACAGTATATAAAATGAACAGTACATGAATATAGGTATATGAAAATAGTACACATGAACAAGACATGAATACAAGATAGAAAGTACAAAGTGTAGTACACTCTAAAAGGATATGAACAAGTATAGTGCGTAAAATAGAGAAAATAGAAAGGTATAAGTGAAAAGTATAGTATATGAAAACACATGAAAACATATATGAAAACATATGATAGTATATGATATGATAGTAAGTATAAGTCCTATACTCTTACTGAGATAGGAAAGATTTAGATAGAAATTCACGTAATACGAAAAATAAAGATATGATATGAAAGTATTGGCTTTAAACCAATACAAGAAAAGTACAGAAAGTATACGAAAGCATAAAGTGAGATGATAGAATAAGAACGCATAAACGTATATGAAGTATATGACAAGATGATGACAAAGATATGAAAAGTACAAGATAAAAGCATATAATATGAAAGTATATATAGTACAAGTATGAATATGAAGAATGAAAAGTATAGCATGGGCGCAGAGTCACTCATAAGGAAAGGAGACATGATATAGGTACGTGATAAGAAATGATATACTTAATAGTACATAGAATGTATTAAGACATAGAACTAAAGATGAAAGACTAGAACAGTAAAAAAGATATATGAAAGTATAGTACATGAAAAGTACCAGATTAAAGCATACAAAAGTACCGTATATGAAAAGTATAAGAATGTAGATAAAAGTACAAGACAGTATAAGATAGGTTATATGAAAGTATACGCGATATGAAAGTATATGATACATGCATAGTATACGAACATGAAAGGAAATGAACATAAAAGTATAGAATATGCAAAATATAGAAACAGAAATACAGGAAAAGTATAGATAAAAGCTATGCCAAAGACATAGAACATGTAATTGAAAAAATTGACATGCAATAGGAATGCAAAGATTATAAGTAATAAAAGTTATATGGATATGTATAGATATATGAAATGCATATGTATAAGCTTGTGACGGTCACTATTGGTGGTTGTCCATGCTTATTTTCTCACTAAGCGTAAAGCTTAGCACGGGTTTTTAATCCATGTAGGTGCAAGAGCAGAAGACAAGGATAGAGAACAGGACATCCCACATCGCAGCGCAGGTCATCTCAGAGATAGGTGCTCACCGCACTATTCCGTAATCTCTGATTTTATATGTATAGTTTTATAATAGCGAATTGTAATAAGACAAAGAGCGACTCTAAGATACGCTGCAGATGTAATATAACGAATGTCACTATTATGGTATGTATACTGTATATGTAAAAGAATTTTTTGTTATTACGTAAATCAGGCATATGAATGCAAAGCGCTACCTCGAAAGATGAGAAAGAAAAGGTTAAAGAGAAAGAGTCTAGTCAGCTTGTTTCAAGCGTGGCACCCCGCTCGACACCCACTTCGGGTGCCGGGTCGGGGGCGTCACACGACGGGCCTCCGCCTCACCGTCGGATCCGAGGAAGCAATCGAAGTCGACATGGCTGGAGTTTCAAAGGGGGCTTGGCGGGAAGAAAACGAAGAAAGTGTAAGAGATTGGTAAAAGCTATGAATCAGAGTGACTGAACATGGTTGGGTTTTATAAGGTTTAATTTTTGTAATAGGAAATACACGGTTGTCAAAACATTATCTTTTTCTTTGTTTCTGTCAGGCGGACCCGCATATGCCCGTTGAAATGTAATTTATCAGAAACACAAATTAAAAATTGTTTAAATAGTTGTTCATTCTTATCACATTGCTCTCTAATTCGGAAAGCAAAATCTTCAATTCTCATTTCCCCACTCGCCATATACTGGTCCACCTGGGCATCCTAGATCCAAGTTAACTATGCAAGGCATTGAAAGAGATGCCTCCTAATAGCCATTGAAATTAATTGTTTTAGATAAATAATTTGATTCTTAAAGAAACATAAATCATGTATATGCAATTTAAACAATAATTTGATTCTTTAGGAATAAACTGACTTTATGCTGAATCGATTTTATTCCTAAAGTTGCTAAATGCCTCTCACATATCAGATCTTCCAATGGTAGTAGTGTAGCACAAGTTAGATGGTGCATCCTTATCTGCCGGCCCAAGTGCCCGTGTGACACAGAAGACTGAGCTGGAAAAGGTCTCTCTCTCTAGGGATCACACAGCTGGATTGAATAAGGAATGGCTTATACAAAAAGGAAACAATAAGTATGTTTTCATTCCTTCAAATTTATCTTACTAAAATCAAGCTTCTTTACATATTGTTTTTTGACATTATAATATTTGTTTTTACTCGATAGGCGATAATCAGCCACTATTATCTTAGGGTTAAACGCCTAAGTGAGACAATATCGAAGCTGATCCAGCTCCAATAATAAAAGGAAGTATCAAGGGGACTCAATGGAACTAGTCCCCGTAAGGTAAATTCTTCTCTTAGTTTTCTCACACATATGGAGCACTAGAAGGATGGGAACAACCTCCGAGTGTAAACAAAACTCATTCAATAAGTGCAACTAATAATCGCAAGCGTCCCATGCCCACAGGATCATCCTCTCCCCCCATGGCTCAATGCGGTGGTCACAAAAAATCTCTCGCACTAGGAGAGCAAATCTTGTCTCTCCTGTCTCAAACCATGACGAAGTGCAAATATCATCCAAGGTCGTGACTGATTTGGTGCTAATGGTTTCCACCGAATGCGGATCACTTTTCGCTGGGAGTGGGTAATGGCTCCCTAACATGGTAAATGAAATGGAAAATGTTTCTTCCTAGCGCATTATTTGAAAGTGTAAGAATCGTGTTGGTGAAACAGATCAAAGGAAAAAGGAATGAGCAATTGTAGCGTAGGAAGATTCAGTAAATGGAATTCGTAATGTCGTCTTCGTTGATTGTAAAGAAGAACAAATTTTATTATGAAGATATTGAGATGGTGTGCGGAGACAAGGACGCAAAGTGAAGGGCTCGCACACCAATGAGGAAAAAGTTTGAGAACCAACGAAACCACTAAGTGGAAGGCCGGGTTCTCGATAAGAATGGAAGGTGTTGTGTGCTTTCCTCCGATAGTAAACAAATTCTATGCTTTAAGATTTATTATTTACCATTATTATCATACTTATATAATTGTTTATTTGTTAATTTCAAGAAGCTTCATTCTCCTTAAAACGATACGACGAAGATGCTACACGTCCAAACCGAAATAGTAGTTCTCCGATTTTACAGTATTTAAAGCCTATCAAAATTCATATTTCATATCATATGCTTCATTTTAACAATTTCTCAGACATTTTGAATGTAAAGTGTCAACTTCAGTATTCCTTAGTTTTGGTTGCTGGTTAAACATCTAACTTTTCCCAATGTTTTGGTGAAAATCTTTCTGTATTTAGTTTATTCTTTATATTTGTTATTTAAAGATTCAGTTTTCTGTTTCAAATTTGTTGCTCCTGTTTTTCCAAATTAGAAGATCTAGGTGCTATTGGCTATTTCGCTTTAATGCAGTAATATTCTTCATGATATTCCAGGTGATTCAGATGATGATCGTGAAGAACTACTAGTTGCTGTAAAATTTGCTTGTGATGTTAGCCGTATAGTGTCTTCTTTTATTTATTTAACTGTTTCCAAAGAATATATTTGTTCTCGTCCATGAGTATTGTTTTTGAAGATCTTGCCTGCTCTAGTTCATTCTGGAAAAAAATGGAACCTTTTTTTGCTTCTGTCAGTCGTATTTGAAGCAAGAGGTAGCTACTAGAATCCATGATTATAATTATGAGTCATATTTTTTATTTTGGCTGCTCACTGATTCTTTCTAGTTTCCCATTTGAAACTGGATCAGCTGCAATGCTTAGAGGAGGTTAATGAAAGCCTATCTCAGATGTCTGTCAATGGCAAGAATGCCTTGGTATCTTTTATGAGCAGATATCTCTTTTTTTTACAGTATATTCATTTAAAGACGTGAAGGAACCAGTGGACTTTCTTTCGAAGCTTGCAGATTCAAGAATTCAAGAATTCAAGAATTAGATTCAATAGAAGCACTAGGTGTAGGTGGTGACCTGGGTGGGCCTCAAGATCTCAGTTCTTGGTTGAACTATGAGATTCAATGGGCTTTGAAATACTTTGATGAGATTCTGTGAGGGCAGTACACTACACTACACTGTATATTCCTGTGGATTATTCAACTGTTTAGATGAGAATGATTTAAGTTTTATCTCAGGCAAATTGGCACTTGTAATTATGACAATTCTTGTTTGTATACTTCTTCAAAGAAGTCGATTTAGGAATCATTATTGCCTTGAGTGGTCCGTCCGGATAATTTCTTTCGTTGTAAACACTACAAAAAGCCATATATGTTCATCCTGCTTCTTCTTGTATTTATCGCCATTCTTCACAACCGCCGGTACCGACACAATGAAATCAAGATGTCGATGCATGAGGTGCTCCACAATACTGCTCTAAGATACACTTACATCTGTGAATTAAATATCAATATTGCATTTGTACATTAAAACTAAATTGAACAAGCTTGTCTGATGCATGAGTAAGATGATTCTAGTTGCTATGACAGTGAAGTAAACTTATATCAAGTATCTTGATTCTGGACTGTATGCCATTTAAAGAATCGTATTTCTCTCTTTGATATCTATTTTCTTTATATTCTTTGGAAAATAACCCTGGGTAGGTTCATATTTTTATTTTTATTTTTATTTTCTTTGATATCTATTTCTGTTTCCAACTATCTTTTCCCCTTTTCTTGGTTAAATTTATCCAAGCAAAAATAAGAACATAGTACTAAAAGAATGAGAGAGAGAGAGACTGAGAGACAAAGACAAACATATATTACTAGTCACTAATTTATGAACAAATTGATTCATTTGAGATCCCACCTTGACAAGGAGGAGGAGAAACACGTCTATAAGAAAAAAAAATAATTAAAAACAAGACCCTGCATGGATGCAAAACGAAGAATAAGATCAATTCCGACGGAGGGAGGGATCAGGACTGCGTGACCAGCATCGAAACAGAGGTGGGCTCATGACCATGGACCTGCAACCGATAGATGCAAGTATGGGAAGGGTCGTATGGTTCACGTGGTCAAGCTCCACCGTGTCCACAAGACCGTAATCTGACTGATCCTGGGTAACATATCAAGGTCCGTACACTTTCTCAAGGTCGAAGCAACTCACGTGAAACATCTTTCCGGGGCCAATTCTATATCAAAGATCGTGTCCTTGATGCCATCCATAAACTCGACAAATTTCGAGAGTTCGACGATTGTATCCCACCGCCGCTCATGTTGATCAGTTATAAATACTTCGCCTTAGATATTCCAAGACACAGAATAACTAAAATTACAACAGTAGGCAATAAATAAATACGCATAAGAACCAGAAGTAAAACACATTACACCAACTTAAAATTGAAAACATAGTGGGGATATCAAACACGCAATCTATTACAACCATACTTGTAGTGCATAACTTTGATATTTCATTAAGATCATCTGGATTGTGAATGTGTACAAAATTTCTATACTTATATAGATCAACAATTTGCAAACAAAGGACGCTAAACAGATAGGATTGCTTTTGTCATAAAATGTATAAGCATAATTACTCAAAATAACATAGAAGAGCATAAACATCACCTTGTCAACATGTTCCAAAGTAATAGCTTCTGGGATAATGGTTGTTCTCAGTCTAATCTGAACAAATGCACTATTCCCTTTCAGAGGAAAACACTGACCGGACTCTTTAAAACTCGGTTTCAACATCTTCTCTGAATCTCTGTAAACCGTAGTTAGACTTATCTTTCGGAACCAACGCCTAACCTTTCCGATAATAAATGGTTCTGAATGCCTAACAACCATGGCCCCACCGCATCCTCACATAGTCGACCCCACTGCCTTTTGGATTTCTTTCAAAAGTATGCATCCGGTCATTACAATGATGTCATCCAAAGTCACTCCATGCCTCCATTATAAGCCCCTTAACATTCACTAAATCATCAGTTTTGTCCAAATCTTCTTTCCTAAAAAATTCCACGGCCCCCAACTCCCCTAACTTCTTCTCCAACATCTCACTTAATTTTTCAAACCGATTGACCTTACCCCCAACCTCACTCTCAATCTTCTTATTCACAAACTCCGTCAACTCCGCATCTGCTCGGGCCGACCACTCGCGGATTCAACTTTAACAATCCGCCCAAAATCCAGAACTCCCTAAGAGTCCGCAGATTTCAATGTCAACTTCCGGATCATCTGGACTAGTCCCAAAATCACAATTAAGAGAACCAAAGTTACCCATTGAGACCTCTCCGGCTTGGAAACGACTTTTTTGGTACGACGAGGCTCGGCGGCGGCGTTGGCAGAGGCTTTCGCGGTAATGGAAACCGTCGAAGTGGACATGGCCGGAGTATAAATTCGAATTTCGATGATGGCTTGGCAAGAAGAAAACTGGGCTTTACAAGTTATGGAAATAGGAAAAGAAAAACAAGAATGTAAAGAAAGTATAAAAGCCGAGTGAGAGACTGTGGGTTTAAGAACGAACACGGCTCGCTTGATTTGGGTTTCAAAACGAAGAGGAAGCTCGCTAGGATTTAGGTGTCGCTTGATTTTGTTTCAATTCACGGTGGGTTAGATTTTATAAACATTTTTTATGCTTTAGTTTGTTTTTTTTAGTTTCAAAAAATAAATGTTAAAAATTTTATATAAAAACGTAATATCTGGGAGTATCAAAAAATCTATATATATAATTTTAAAATTTGATAAAATATATAAAATTGTTATTTTATAAATATACTGTATATATTAATACTTCTATTTTCCGATATCCGATAATCTAATGTATCGGAGATATATATCTAATATCTTCGATATATAGGAGATATATCCGATAATTAAAATGCATTCACCAATATACATCAACAATTTATTTTAATATTCATATCTTACACATATTTATCAATAGTAAAAAACAGTAAAAATATGATTTATTTTTAAACTTAAATATAAAGATAATATATATTAAAATATATTTTTAGGATATTATTAAAGTTTTAGATAAATATATATAAGGGTTTATATATGGGTGTGGGTTTCAAATGATGATATTTAATAAGGGTTTACCGAGTATCAAGGAAGAATTTAAGGCAATCTTTAAAGAAAAATTTAGTTGGTTTCAAAATTGGTTATATTTTGATAAAATTTCCGCCATTATATCACAATATATCGTCAATAAATCGATGATTTTATCGTTTTATATTCAACCATATACATCAACAATTTATTTTAATATTCATATCTTATACATAATTATTAATAGTAAAAATATATATAAAAATATAACTATTTTTTTAAACTTATAAAAATATAAAGATAATTCATATATTACAAAATATATTTAGATATTATTAAATTTGAGATAAAAATATATAAGGGTTTCATATATTAAACATTCTTATTTTAAAATTTGAAAATTTTTGAAAATCATTTTTAAGATATGATATGATTCTCATATTTAATGTTACTTTATATATATTTAAAGAAAATAAATAATTTATATTTATAGAACGAAATCGATTATTCATTATATTTATATATTTAAAATCGAATTATTAATATATACATTATATTTATAAAATAACATTTTTACTTATTTTATCATATAGGAAGTCATGAAATAAGATTGAAAACATGTGAAAATATAACATAAATAGGGATTTAGTAAAATGGTTAGAAAAACTTATATTAAAAAACTTAAGATTATAAGTTCAAGGTAGTTATTTTTATTTATTAAGGGATAATTATTTGCCCCACAATGGGAAAACATAAGAAAAAATGTCACATCCAACATACCTAGTTAGGATTAGGATCATAATGTGAAAGATATATTTCCCCACTACAAATCTACGTTTACTACATTATAGTTAAAGTATTTAATTTTTAATATTTTTTTTTACTTTTTTATTATAATGTTATAATATTCCGTTCTTCTAATCTAATTCCTAACCTTTGAACCAAACTTCTATATTAGAAACATTCTTATTTTAAAATTTAAAATAATTTTTAAGATACGGTATGATTTTTGACATTTTCATGCAAGAAATGTTACTTTTTATATATTTTGTAATATCGGAATATTACTTTTTATATATATTTAAATAAAATAAATAATTTTAAATATATTAATATACAATAATTTATATTTATAGAATGAAATCAATTATTCATTATATTTATATATTTAAAATCAAGTATTAATATATACATTACATTTATGAAGTAACATTTTACTTAATTTATCAAATTAAAATTATAAAATAAATTTTAATGAATTTTAAATAATTTATATTTTATTAATTTTTATGTAATAATATCCATCGATATATCGCTTATATTGTAAGATCTTATAAATCTACTTTTGGAAAAGATATATATATATATATATATATATATATTAAATTATAAAAGATAAAATTATATTTTAATTGGGTATTTTTGTAATAGCTGGATATTGAAGGGGTTGTTAAACAAAAAATCGTGAAGAAAGTGATATAATAAGTTAGGAATTTTAAACTTATTGTTACATCACACATTATTTTGGTTAATAGTTTGTACAACAAACTAATTATATATATATTTTTTCAAATACACTAATTCCGTACAAAACACTTAAATATTAGCGGAGTTTTGTGGGACCCTTCAAGACCTCTTTCTCTCTCTACCTGCTAAGAATCTCCACGGCGACAGCTCCAAGGCAAAGAATCAGCCATCGTCCTCACTCCTACTTTCTCTCTACAATTCCATCCCGCCCGATCACCAACGGGTTCGCCTCTGCCCTATTCTACCCGCCGACCTAATTTTGCACGCTTTCGATCCAATTGTAGGTGATTGTTCGGGAAAACCCTAGGTTTTTTGGGGCCCTACTAGGGTTTTTAATTATCGGAGAATGTTTTCGGGGTTCGGTGTCTTATGCTGAACACTGCTTTAGAGCTCGGTTCGAGTTGTTTTGATGGGTTTTAGTTGTGCTGGTAATTTCAAGGATTTGGGTTTGGCTTGAGCTTTGTCAGTTGTCACAAAGTGTGTTAAAGGAAAATGAGTTGTTTTTCCTACCCCCATTGTCACAATGTCTAATGATGGAACAAATTACACCGGGGAAATTCAATATGCTCTGTTAGGTGAAATAAGGAGAGTTCGGCTCTCTTCTCGGAAGCACCGGGGAAGACAATTCTTTGAGTCGTTTCACTAAGCCTCCTTCTCGTGACTTTCACCTAAGAACTAAAACGCTTACAAGGTGGTGTATACCTCATGAAGGCTAGGTACTCTTTAATTTTTTATGAACCGCTTATTGGTGATTACGCTTATTTGGTAGAAAATGTTATCCCTTTTTCTTCATCATTTGTATTTTATCGTGCTCTCACATTCATCGAATTCGTAATGTGACTAAAACCATTACTTCTAATTCAAGTTTAACCTTTTCTTTCGTTTCATACCCCGGATGCTTGGAACACATTATTATTATTATCAAGTTATAAAATGCTAAATAGAATGGACCTTTAATTACAAAAACCTAGTGCTAGGTTATGTATAATTATGATTGGTCGTTTTTGTATT
This sequence comes from Tetrastigma voinierianum, assembly GCA_016808115.1. Classification (NCBI taxonomy): domain Eukaryota; kingdom Viridiplantae; phylum Streptophyta; class Magnoliopsida; order Vitales; family Vitaceae; genus Tetrastigma; species Tetrastigma voinierianum. The sequence goes on along the minus strand of JAEQBH010002652.1, from coordinate 1,255,641 downwards.
CCTTTTGTTCGTTGATGCCGCATTGTCTTTTCAACAAGGTAGAATAAAAAGGTCGGATTTATTCCATATACAACCGAACAAATACTGTGTGAGGCCATAAACTTAAGAAAGCAACAACGAAATGATCTATTACCAAATGAAAATCAATTGTCAACTCATGAAAATGGGAACCTCAGATTCATCAAGCTTTCCATATTGTAACTCAAAGATCGGAGGACAGACAAAGAATGTTGTTATGAATAAGAGGGTTCAACATCGATGGCAGAGTACGCTGGTTTGTATTTGAAAACTTATTAGGATTTATTCTAAACCTTTATTTACATCCGCATTAAACCCTTCCTCTTACACCCTCTTAGGTGTTTTTCCATGCTATGGTATCTCGGTTGATGCAATTATATTCTATTTTTATTATTATTTTTTTGTAGTAAGAAGAAAAGAAACTTCTCCAATTTAGAATCTCAAAGTGGGTTTTCCATAATTAAATTTGTAGTTTGCTTTTTTTTTTTTAAATTTTATTTTGGAAGGCAAATCAAGAGCGAGGTTTGGATGTTCAGTATTTTTTGTTAAATGGCAATTTGATCATCAACATACTTTTAATGTGGGAGATATCATCATAGTGCCAAATGAGGAAAGTTGTGTTATTTGTTGGTGGAACTCAGAAATTGGCGTCTAGGATTATGATAGAGTTGTTAAAGAAGAAGGTAATAATATAGCCTTTTCAACCACTAAAAGAAATGTATAGTTTTTTAAACGACCAAAGAAAAAAATAATAAATTTATTTCATTTTTATGTAAAATATGGGAGATGGTTCCTTCAGGTTGTATGGAAATGTTAACTATCAGACGTGTGATTATGCAAAACAACACAGAGAAGAGTTTTAAAGTCTTTTTGGTCAAGTAATTATTTTGGAAAGTCAAGTCCCACGGCCGGGAGAATTTCTTTCTTCTTCTTGCTTTCTCTCTCTCTCTCTCTCTCTCTCTCTCTCTTCTCTATATATATATATATATATATATATATATGTATGTATGTATGTATGTATGTATGTATGTGTCACGACCTGTACTGGGCCGTGGACCTATGACTAGGAATGGGAAGGCATAAGGCCACCGAAACCCGTAGTAAGCCTTATTGAAATATTCATGCCGACTATCATACGATCACCTGACTATATATCCACACACATATATAATATGCTCAGATGCCAAACATCAATAGGGAGAAATAAAGTCTCGATCCCACATTGTAAGACCCGAGAAATTCCAATTTCGAAGGGCAAAATCGGGTAATTTTAATTGTTAAAGTGTAATTACTAAGCAAAATCAGAATTAATTCTCTAGATCTCGGATGATGAAACGGATTGTACCGTTGGAATCGCCTCGCGAAATCTAGTTAGCACGTAAAATTTCATAATTTTCCGAGACGCTGGTCGCACGCTTTGAGGCACGATTTCGGTGCCAGAAACGCTTTTCGATGTAATGAAAGGCGCGCATATAGCATGTACTCATGCACCATGGGCGGTAAGTGAGTAGAGAAATGATGAAAATGGACGTCGAGGCAAGGCTTATCAAATCAGGAAAAGGCGACATAAATGTCATTTTTGAAAGTTAATACTTAATGGCATGGTAAAATTGTAATAAGATTTCATCTCTCCCATTTTAATCGGAAACAAAACGTGAATTTGCCGGGAGTGAGTGACAGTGAGTCCAACACGCATGATCTGCAGGAGAGTCTCCACTCTCTCTAGATTTCGACAACCCGACCATTGATTTTTCGACTTGAACAAAGGCGGAAACGCTCTACGCGAGCAGTTACGTTGTGGACCCCGGTTTGCGAAGCTTTGACAACTCAAGAGGTAGATTTTCTTCTACTGCGCTTTATTCCCATTTTGGCTGTTTCCATGTTTCTGCAGCTGAGTGGCCATGAAAATATTTGATCGGTCCCAAAACATGGGACCTAATTGTGGGAATTTATTTGAGATTTTTTAAAGAATGACTGGTCCAGAATGCTAGGGCTGTTTGTGTGGAAATTTGGCATTTAAATGTATGTTTTGATAGTGAGAAAATGTCGTGGTTGATCGTCCCAAACATAAGACCGAATTGTAGAGAATTTTAGACATTCTATGGGGCCCAGTGGTTGCTGGGACTGAATTGGGGTGTTTATATGGTAATTTATGGAATAAATTATGCTTGAGATGATAAAGGTCGGGAATGGGCCATATGATCGGTCCCAAATATGGGACCGAATTGATGCAAGGTTTTTCTTGAGCTACAAAAACTCGTGAAATGCTTTCATGGTCAGGTTTCGTGTGGTTTGTTTAATTTTGTGTATTAAATGCTTGCTTGATATGCTTTGGGCCTGAATGGTTGAATTGCGGGTTCACTAAGTGAACCGTGATGTTTTGTGATTTTCCTAACAAGAACGAGGGCTCTACTATTCCTAATAGTTCTAAAAAAATATATATTTTGCGAAAGCACGTGTTGGCCGAAAGTGATTTAAATTAAATTACTCGTGTATGATCATTAGCCCAAATGAGCTAATTTTGATGTGTGATTTAAAGTTTTATGTAAATATATTCATGTATATATATTTGCATGTGATTTAGACTGAATTGAACCGGACATACATGCATTCCATATGCACTGGAACATCCTAGGAATATAGGAATGAGTGTACGAGATGAGCTCCAGAGAAACAAGGTTCTGAGGGTAGTCTAAAATGTAAATTATCTGAGGTAGTCCAAATCAAATAATATATATCAACCGGGCCGGAGCGGCCCACTTGATATTTATTCATCGAAGGGTAGTCCATTGAACAAATAATATATCAATCAAGCGGAGCGCCCAATCTGATATATATTCATCTGAGGGTCCACTCAATAATATAATAATTTCCTACTACGCAGGCTTAGGCGAGTGTGAGAGAGTCAGAGGACTCGATCCGAAGCTGGTCATAGACATTCAAGCAGGATCATGCATTTGCTTGAATGTGTAAGCTTAATTTGGAACATTGCAATCGCACTTAGGTGGTGAGTAGCCCATTTAGGGCGATTCTCCTATCGAGCTTAGTTTCACCTCTGGCCGTGGATCCCCTTTACAAAAAGTACAGGAGCGTATGGCGAGAAGGCCTGCCCTAGAGGCCGAGCTTGTAGTTAAAGCCGGAACGCTTGTTGATGTTTACATGTATTAGAACTCCTTAAGTTTAATATATGTATTGTATAAGAGTAGTTTATTAACTCTTGAAAACATTGGATATAGTTCGATGTGCATATTTGAAAGTACCGCTATGGGGCTCCAAGTGGCATATTTGACATATGTTGTATATATCGGACTGCTTGGGATGTATACGCAGTTCTGTGTTTGGGTAGAGCTCCCCGTACAAAGGAGACTCGCCCGATTTTCTAAAGTGGCGGCTGCAACCCGACCTCCACTTGTATTCCTCAAGTGGTCGACAGTCAACGGACTTCCGGTTTTGGGGCGTCATACCAGCACGTGAGCTTAGGTATACGAATACCTGTGGAGCTCGGTCAGTATCCATCACCACCAAGTGGTTTGATGTGAGATAGTATATGGAACCTATGGATAGAAAAAATTTGGGGGCTTGTGCCATGGTCGAGGAAGACACATCACCATCGGGTGGTTCGATGTCAGGTTTAGGTAATGAGATTACCTAGAAAGGCACGAGAGAAATTAGAACACCGCATGTGTTTTGGATTGTGATCATGCGATGGTATGATTGATGTTATAACATGTTGATTGATCATGTGTTGGCGTTTGGGATTGTGTGCTTAGGTGGATAGCACTTAGACAAATAAAACTAAAATGTCAACACTAGGATTAGTGTGAGAACAAGCCTGGTTGAAAATTTTTTTGAAAATGGTCTGCACTGTGTCCGACAAATAAATCTCCAGCTTTTGGACAAGATCAAAGGTGGGTTTGTGGAAAAACTAGAAAATTATTTCAGCTTTTGCACAAGATAAATAACTAAAATTTCACAAATTTAAAATTTTAAAATTTTCAAGTAGCAAGGAAGGCTAACATGAAAAAAAAAAAATGACGTATGAAAATAATTTTTCTAAGATTTGCAAGTGGTACAATTGAAGAAATGGATAAAATAAATTTTTTAAAATTTATTCGAGTGTCCAAGAAAAATGAAAATAATAATAATAATATTTTAGTGATTTTTCCAATGGCCGAAATAATCGAAAAAATACACACAATAATAAGGAAAAATTCGTGCAGACTCGAATACACGCCCATTGAGCTAGAGGCAAGGCGCCGCAAAGCCGAAGCGTGGCGTACTGATTGCGTGGCGCGCTACACCGGGCGTAAGCTCGGGCGCTGGGACGGCAGCGCCATGCCAGGGCGCGAGGCGCTCGAGCGCTACGTAAGGCGCGCCAGCCGCGGGCTAGCCGGGCGCAGGCGCGGCGCGTGTGCGGGCGCAAGCGCGCTGGGCGCTGGCGTGGCGCCGGCGCGGCTCGGGCGTACACCGCACTGGTCGGCTCATAGCGCACTCGGTGCACTCGCCCATTTTCGATCCGTTTTGACTCGCTTTTTTTTCCAGTCACCAAACGAACACCGCTCATTGTAAAAAAAAAAAAATTTTCAAAAAAAAAAAAAATTTTATTAAATTCAAATAAAATCAAATAAATTTTGATAAAATTTTCGAAAAATAAAATTTTCAAAAATAAAATTTTTGAAAATAAAATTTTGTTGAAAACAATATTTTAAACGCGAAATGATTGCGTATACACTGAGTTATGTGTATGATTAGTGTCTCGGGGCTGTGGTTATGCCTTAGAGATACTGTATTGGATTTAACTACCATTTGAAATGGTGATTGTGCGGTAGTTATGCATTTAAAATTATATGCATGGTGTGATGCGTATAGGAAAATGGGTGAATGCTAAGGTCAGGGAATTATGACTCAGGGATTCGTGCCGAAAATGAACAAGAGTCTAGAATTTTATAGAATTAAATGAATTAAGTGGTTGGAATTTAGCACCACTTAGGAAATGAACGGGTTAGTTCATGGTTGTCAAGTCTATTAGTAATCAAAGACCGCGATTAATAGTCAATCAAAATGAAAAACACTTTGATTCGTTGCCATGTTAATTTGTGTAAATATCGGTAGAGGACGGACGCAGAGGGACGCTCCACGGGCACTGGTCAGCACCATCGACAATCGAATCACCACTTCAGATTTGATCAATGTGCCTCTCAGGCCGAGGTGCTGGGCAGGTCGCTATTGCACAAAGCAGTATAAAGTGTGTGGACATGGAGATCCTAGTAACCCCCAGAGGTTTAGGGCACATCCTCCGACCTTCACAAGAGGGAGGAGACCCGATGGTGACAGACCATTGGTTTATGCAGAACGAGAAAGTGTTAGAGGCTATGGAGATTACCTCGACGCGAATTCGGATTAGACTAGTCATAGCTCTAGCCGGAGAATGAGGCCTATATATGGTGGAAATGGGCAAGGACTCTAGAGACCTTAGAGGAGCCGTTATGTGAGTTCCTGGGATTGTGGCGAATAAGAATGATAAACGAGGTTGTACAGCTACAGAGATCTCTATGACTCTCACCACAATGGACCGATAAATTGGATATGTTAGAGTTCGATGTCATCCTGGGGATGGATTGGCTGATAGCTTACAGGGTCGTTATCGATTATGAGCGCAGGAGGGTTACCGCCTATACGCAGATCAATCGCATGGTATTTCGTTGGGAACAATCATGACATTTCGCTCTCCTGGGACAAAGATACGCAGTCCAAGTGTCAGGGACAGTTAGCGGGTTGGCTCTCGAGCCTTACCCTAGAGGACGAGGTGAGACCAAACTTAGATCTACTTCGAGTAGTGTGCGAGTTTGTGGATGTTTTTCCGTACGAAGCACCGGACTTCCTCTCGCATAGATATAGACTTTATTGAGTTACACTCCCGGTATTTCACCCATCTCTATGACTCCACATAGGATGGCACCGCTGAGTTGTGAACTCAAAGTCCACTATAGGAGCTATTGACAAGGGGTTTATAGGACTGAGCACTTCACCATGGGGCGTCTGGTTCTAGTTAAGTATACAGGCAAGACCCTTCGACCGTGCATTGGCTACGTACAAGGAACAGGAACTCGACCCACTCCATTACCGAGGATTGATGATTTATTTGACCGCTTGAGAGGAGTAAGTAGTCTACCTAAGATAGACCTTCGCACCGGGTTACCATCAGCCTGGGGGTCAGGAGACAGATATCCCTAAGACTCGCTAGACGCTGCTACGTGGCACTTTGATTTGCATTTCCAAGTGATGCCTTTGATTGACGAATGCACCAACAGCATTCATGAATCTCATGCATAGGGTGTTCCAACCTTATCTAGATCAGTTTGTCGTAGTCTTTGGGGATGACATTTTGATCTACTCCCAGTCATAGTGGGAGCATGAGTATCACTTGAGGATTGTGTTACAACAGAGACCATCACCGTATACCAAGTTCAAGAAGGCGAGTTTTAGCTACCAGGGGAGATTTTGGGACACGTGGGAGTCACACTACAGTGTCACGACCGAAGGTTGGAGGCGTTGATGTCAGAGAGACCGAACGTCAATCTTCGAGATACGTAGTTTCGATCGGGCCGGGTATTACAGAGATTCGAGATGGATTTAAGTCGCCCATTCTAGATGTAGATCGCAGGACTCTCACCTACGGGACGGACTCCATGGCTGGGGCGGCCCTGACCATAGAGAGAGATTAAGGATACTTGGAACACTCGGGATACGGGTGTTGGTAGCGAGAGGGAGGATCAAATTTTCTCTAGTTCCGGGGAAGAGGCGAAGACTAGCTTCACACCAGTTTCGTGACTAGTAATGAGTCGAGCATGAGTGACGGATCATTCGCACGTGGATCCCAATACCTTGGGACAATGCAGTCCCGCTAGTCAGAGGACAGAGACATAAGCAATTCATTCCTCCACAATCCTAGTACGGTCGAGGAACTAGATCTGGCCCGAGGTGCTATACAAGCACTCCCAGCCAGCATGTACCTAGGCCGCAGGAGCCAGAGTGTGGGTCGGGTCGTGGACAGATCAAAGTTGCGCAATGGAAGCGTGATGGACCTTAGGTGGTAGACTATGGGTTGTTGATGTCGTTTGACATGGATGAAGTTGGATGTTCATCAAAGTTGTCAATAATTGAGACCTAGCGGTTATCATACCCGATTACCGACATCGAGCCGGGCTTAGAGGTTAAGGCCTTTAGAGAAGCCAAGTATAGATGTTCTTCCTAGTAGTGAAGAGAGTCGAATTCGATAGGTCGGGATTATGAGTGAGAGATCGGTGATTCGCTCATGGTGGAACCGGATTGGTTGTCACAAAGATGACATTACGCGTCGTGTGCACGGTAACATCGCACGAGACGGTGTGGGTGCACGGTATGGTCATTCACCACTCATGGTAGGAGGTGTGGGGCAAAGCAACAGGGGCCTGCAACTTCCTTTAGGTGGAGAACTCAATAGTATGTAAGAGTAATCTCGAGATATCCCGAATTTCTCGTGTAAATGCAAAGAGGCTCAAGTGTGTCAAGAGTTATGCGATCGAGATGAAAACACATCACGTTATCACGTAGACCTGAGAGTCGAGCGATGAGTCAGGGGTGACTGAGGTTTGATACCCTTTGAAATTGCATTGGGTGTTGTTGAGCTGGCAAGGGCTCGGTAAATGGATGTCATGCATGGCATGGATTGAGTTGACAATCCATTGGATTGTCAGTAATTGTGACCTTGGAGAGGTTAGCAAGGACACACCAAGCAAGGGTCGCGTAGGTTACGTGTCATGAGTGATATGATTGTCCCAATTTAATTTAAATTCCTTTTAAGGAGGGGAGAATAAGACCCGAGAAATTCCAATTTCTCGAATAAGGAAAAATCGTAATTTTAATTATTAAAGTGTAATTACAAGCAAAAATCAGACCAATTTTTCAGATCTCGGATGATGAAACGGATTGTACCGTTGGAATCGTCTCCCCGAAATCTAGTTAGCACGTAAAATTTCGTAATTTTCCGAGACAGTTGAAGTCGGCACGTTTTTCGAGGCATCGCATTTCGGGTGCCGTAAATCGTTTTTTCGATGCGACGAAAGGCGCATATAGCATGTACTCATGTACCATAAGTGGTATGAGTAGAGAAATGATGAAAATGGACGGCCGAGCAAATAATAATATCAACTGTAGTTAAGGACATAAATGTCATTTTTGAGTTAATAAGTGAATGAGACAAAATTGTAAATAGTACTTCATCTCTCCATTTTAATTGAGCCAAAAACGTGAATTTGCTGGAGGAGGACAGTGAGTCCAACACGAGATTTGTAGAGAGTTTCCACTCTTTCTAGATCACAAACGGACTGCTAATTTCGGATGGAGGCGAAGTGAAACGCTTCTAATGTGAGCGTGCCACGCGTGGACCCCGGGTTTGCGATTTTTTGACAACTCCAAGAGGTAGGATTTTCTCCCTACTTGCGTTTTATTCCCATTTTAAGGTTTTTCCATGTTTCTGCTAGTTTGAGGCCATAGGTTACTGGACGGTCCCAAACATGGGACCGAATTGTGGGAATTTGCTGAGATCAAAGAAATGACTCGCCCGTAATGCTAGGCTGTTTGTGGGAAATTTGGCATTAAAATGCATGCTTGATATGAGAAAATGTCGGGAATGGGTTGTTGATCGGTCCCAAAACATGGGACCGAATCAGGAGAATTTTTTAGACATTCCCGGGGCAGTCCGTATTGCTTGGGGACTGAATTGGGGTGTTTATATGGTAATTTATGGAATAAATTATGCTTGAGATGATAAAGGTCGAATGGTTATGTTGATCGGTCCGCAAATATGGGACCGAATTGATGCAAGGTTTTTCAGCCAAGGTGCACCAGAAATGCTTTTCATGGCTCAAGGGTTTGTTTAATTTGTGTATTAAATGCCGCTTGATATGCTTTGGGCCGAATGGCTTGGAATTGCGGGTTCACTAAGTGAACTGTTTTGTGATTTTCCCGAATAAGAATGAGGGTTTCACTATTCCCGGAATAGTGTTCTAAAAAATATATATTTTTGTGAAAGTACGTGTTGGCCGAGTGATTTAAATTAAATTACTCGTGTATGATCATTAGCCCAAGTGAGCTAATTTTGATGTGTGATTTAAAGTTTATGTAAATATTCATGTATATATTTGCATGTGATTTAGATCGACCGAACTGCATACATGCATTCCATACGGACCGAACATCCTAGGAATATAGGAATGAGTGCATGAGATGAGTCTAGAGAAACAAGGTTCGAGGGTAGTCTAAAAATGTAAATTACTCCGGAGGGTAGTCCAACAATAATATATATCAACCGTCTGAGCGCTCCAAATTTGGATATTTATTCATCTGAGGGTAGTCCATTAAACAAATAATATATATCAATCGTCGAGCGGCCCAATTGATATATATTCATCGGAGGGCTGTCCACTAATATAATAATTCTCATACGAGGCTTAGGCGAGTGTGAGAGAGCTCAGTGAGGACTCTGATCCGAGTTGGTCATGTAGACATTCAAGCAGGGATCATGCATTTGCTTGAATGTGTGTTTAATTTGGAACATTGCACCGCACTTAGTAGAGTAGCCCATTTAGGGCTTATCTTCCCATCGAGCTTTAGCTCACCCCGTCGCGGGATCCCCTTTACGTGCAATGTGAGCGTGCAGGAGAAGGCCTGGGCCCTAGAGGCCGAGCGCCAGAAAGAAAGCCGAATGTGGCTTTGTTGATGCTTACATGTATTAGAACTCTTAAGTTTTAATATATGTATTGTATAAGAGTAGTTTATTAACTCTTGAAAACATTGGATATAGTTTGGATATGCATATTGAGTACTGTTATGGGCCCAAGTGGCCATATTGGACATATGTTGTATATACTGACTGCTTGGGATGTATACGCAGAAATTCTTGGTTCGGGGCAGAGCCCCCGTACAAAGGAGACTCGTCGATTTTCTAAAGTGGCGTCGGGGTAACCCGACCTCCACTTGTATCTTCGCGGTCGACGGTAGTCAACGGACCCCCGGTTTTGGGCCACACACATACTACACCGTCATCATACAAATGAACAGCACTATCCGAATTACAAAACATACTAATATCTCCAGTACTACGTTGACACCTAGATTAAATGTATTACGCATTAATAATATATTAGTACATGTAACCGCGTGAAGGAAAGAATTCAAGTGTTATCAAGGATCTCAGACCTCGAAATAAATTGAGACTGGGCTGCCTCGAGAGTGAGTTAATATCATATAATTTATACCACAACTACAATCCAAAAATGTTATACATACTTATAGTAATTCATAATATAAACATGGTAATGAAAAGCATATTAATAAAGAAATTCCCATAATCATGTATACGCACCCAGCATAGTCATGTCATACACAAACGTCACATCAATCGGGACATTAGTAGGACCCTATATTCCAATACTATAAGCCCTACGGCTCTCTTCCAAATCCAATGAGACTGGCGCCCCGAGAGAATGCTCGACCAGGGTCCTTAACTCCAGTCGACACTTAATCCAATAACCTATATGGCGCCCGAGAGGAACGCCCAACCGGTGGTCCCACTTCAAAGAATCCAACATATCATAACTTATAGCCGCGCCGAGAGTAATGCTCAACCAGGGACCTTACCTCCGGCATCCCCGAGAGAAACGCTCAACCAGGGAACTCATGTCCATAACCATAAACCTATAACATAATCTGATCAATACCGGTGCGCACGCGGTCCTGATGTAACCCATTAGGTGGTATGTCCTGCTATAGTTCCCATTACAAACATTTCAACACACGTACAAGAATATCACACCTAACAATACACACTACATCCATCATCATATCAGCCTTCATATGCGATATATTTCATAACAAACTAAATAATTTAATTACCATAGTAAATACAATTCCAATAGTAATAATCATGTCATGATGATGGGGTGTAGCCTAATGCCATAAATGCTATGCAATGCATGCAGATGATGTGTCATAAACTATATGATATCAACTCACAGAAGAATCGGGTCTCAGAGCCGCTTCTACGCCTCCGCCGCTCGGGCGTAGCCGCTTCGACAATCTAGAATAGAAAGACATAATCAATATCAAGATCGAGGCCTAAGCTTAACTCTAGACTCAACTAGACAATTCACAGTTAGGACCGATATAAAAGCACATCTAAATCTACCGGTACCCGCGTAACCTCCTTCCCTAAAAACCGGACTTAACTCCCCAGAAACAAGTCCGTAACCTGCTAAATAACATTTCCAATATACACAGTAAATCAAAAATCGAGCCGGGCCACACAACTACAATTTTATTGCCCGACTCGTTCCAATCCATCAAATCAACAATTTGTATTCGCAATATACACAATCAGTCTTATTAACTACTTCGGATCATACAATACAAGTAACTAATTCAACGTAGTCCGAAATACGCTGGGACATATTCGGCCATGCATTATCAACAATTAAAATCGACATCGACAAATACACGATTAGAGTTCACACACGCTTTAGGTATAGATTCTTTAACAAGCCCGACGCGAACCGATCACACCGGTCGGAACCACCTTAACGGACTAACGCTCGCCCCGCACGCTTCCCGAGAACCGCCACGACGGCGGGTCGGAAAATTCGAGGGCTGCCGTAATTAGATTCGGCGACACCCACGCTAAGCCTAAAGCTCAAGGGACCCAAAATGTGATCGCTTTACCGGCGCGACCACCTGAGTGGCCGACCGCCCATACCCCCACCTCGGCGAGCTCCACCCTTCGTTCACCGGCAAAACGACCTTGGAACGTCGATCAAGGGTGGATCCTTAAGTTTTTGGGGGCGAGGAGTTCAGATCTGGTGTCGGTTTGGGCGGAGGTGGCCGGAAAACGCGAGAAACGGGAGTGGCAGTTTAGAGAGAGAAAAGGGCGAGGTGGGTTCCGGCGATTCGAGGCGTTTCCGGCAGAGTCCAAGGGTAGCCGAAGGTCGCTTCTGTCCGTGCAAGTCTGAGAGCAACGGCAGCTGAGGTGGCCGAAATACGAACAAATACGGCGGCAAGGGGCGAGGAGGCGGAGCCCTCAAGTGGCGTGATTCCACGAGACGAGTAGCTTCCACAAACCAAAGACAAGGGGCGGCTCTACGACGGTGGCTACTCTTCCTAAGTGCTCCGACGGCCCGACGGTGGCCTACAACTCGATCGCGCCAAGCAGGGGTGGCGTGGCGCGCGCCGGAGAGAAGAGAGAGGAGAAGGGTTTGCTGGTGTTTTCCCCCTTTTCCTCCTCCATTCCAATTTAGCCCTTCATCTATTTTAATTAAGACATAATTGTGCAATTTACACTTGATTAAGGAAAATTCAGTATTTTTAACAAAATATAATCTTTAAATTAACTTTGATAAATCAAAATAAATATTAAAACAAGTATAATAATTTAAACTATCAAAATAATTATTATGACCCAAAATAATTTCTAAAAATTCAATATAATTTAATTAAATAAAATTCGATAGATAACCAAATTAAAACTCAATAAATAAAATTTAAATTGCGCCAAATTTACGGTATTACATTCTTCCTCCTCCTAAAAATTGCCCTCGAATTTAGGAATAAGAAATATACCTTATCACCGAAACAAGTACGTGGTATGAGCTGCCGCATCTCGCCGATTCCCAAGTGCACTCCTCACCGAATGATCTCGCGCATGTGACCTCGACCACCTGAATGACTTTCGACGGAAAGTTGGCGAACCCGAGTATCCATAATATTACAGTCGCTCCTCATACGAGCAATCCACGACCTCTACTTCGGGCTCAGAGCACATGTGAAGGATCGAGACATATTTCTCAGCATAGTTATATGAAAGACCTACTTAACATCAAGTAAATTAGGTGGTAACCCAACAGAGGCTACATCCTCAACTCTATCTACAATCTCAATGAAGTCCCACGTGAGCGAGGTGCTAATTTCCTTTCTTACCAAATCTCACGCCGCAGATCGAAACCTTCGTAAATACATACCACCTACACCAAACCCACATGCTCTCTCGTCCGCAGAGCTCTTCCTGTCACGAAAGTGGTCCTCAACCCATCTCGACGATAGGAATCTTTCGTAAGGATTTGAACCAATTCAGACCTCGCACTCTTCACCAACTTCTTCCCAAAGAACCAAGGATCTACACTTCCTGCCATACAATGCCTCGTAAGGCGCCATACCGATACTAGCGTGATAACTATTGTTGTACGCGAACTCCACCAAAGGTAAATGCCAATCCCATTGGCCTCCAAAATCCATTACGCACATCCTTAACATGTCTTCCAATGTCTGAATAGTCCTCTCGATCGTCCATCCACCCCGAGGGGAAAAGCCGCGGCTAAAGTCCACCGAGTACCAAGCTCCCCGCTAAGTTCTTCCACACAAACCTAGAAGTGAACTGGGGCCCTCTGTCAGACACAATCGAAACTGGGATCCCATGAAGACTAACAATCCTATCAATATACACCCTAGCATACCTGGCTACGGAAAAAGTTGCCTTCACAGGTAAGAAGTGTGCCGACTTAGTCATTCGATCGACTATCACCCAAATGGAATCATACCCTGCCGAAGTTCGAGGTAACCCACAAACCATGCATATCTATCTACCTGAACGGAGTATCACAACTGTGATCGTTTCCCGATGTCGGTCTGACTGACACAACTTGATCACCCACATTCTCGACAACACTCATCAACAGTCACTGCACCGCGGATACACCCCATGAACGGATGAATCAAACAAAGGCACGATCTATAACTTCCAGTCCATCAACATTGGGGACACAATAACTAGTACCCAATCTCAACGTTGCCATCTTCCTAATCACAAATCACCGGGCTCGACTGGGCCGAATCCTCATCCATAATTTCATCAACTCCGGGTCTTTGTATCGAAGTTGTCTTAATTCTGTCCATCGAACCGATGGATTCTCGAAATGTGCTAAAAGTGTCTGCACCCAACACCTCTAATGTGAACCCCGATCATACACCATACAAACTTAGAATAATCGCTTCGCACTAATGCGGGCTTAGACTCCGCTTGATGATTTCTACTCAAAGCATCCGGCCACTACATTAACTTTGCCCTCGGGTGGATATCAATCGTACAATCTAGTCCTTAAGCAACCCTACCACTTTCCGTCCCACCCTTAGCCCTCCTCGCTAAAATATATCAAACTTTGTGATCCGTGTGAAAATCTCACACGTCTCACCATACAGGGATAATGTCTCCAGATCTTCAATGCAAAGATCATAGCCGCCATCTCCAAGTCATGAGTCGTAATTCCGTCGTGGTCTCTTCAAATGGGCTTAGAAGCATAAGCGCATCACCTTACCAGGTCGTGATCAATACACACCCCAACCGACTGGAAGGCCACAATACACCGTATAACCTCCTCGCACCGGGCTGGTAACAATGCCAACACTCGGGAGCGCAGGTCAAACAATCCTTCCACCAAACTCGACCACAAGCCTCCGTCCACCGAAACTTCACATTCTTCCGGGTTAACCAGGCCGGCGGCAGCCGATCCTCGAAAATCCCACCAACGCCAATAACCTGGCTAAACCCAGAAACTCGAACCCTCACACCGCGGGTTGGTCTCGCTAATCCATCATCGGCCATCTTCGATCCACTTGAATACCTTCCTGAGCATACTACATGTCCCAAGAAGGCTACACTATCTGCTGCACCACACTTGATAAATTTGGCATAATCGTCGTCCCCAAAGTCCGCACACGATCTCAATGCCTTACATGCTCCTCCTCACCCGAGAATATACCAAGATATCATCACGAACACAATTACAAAGCGATCCAGAAGCGGTTTGAACACCTGCTCATCAAATCCATAAGGTCGCTGCGCATTAGTGAGTCCAAAAGATCACTTAGGAACTCATAATGGCCGCACTGGTCCCACGCTGCTTCAACATCCTCATGTCTTATTCTCACCGAAGGATATCCCCGACCGTAGATCAACGAAACATACGACCTTGGTGCCCGATCAAACAAGTCATCTATTCTAGGAGCCGATATTTATTCACGGTCGCTTGTTCACCAAAGCTCCAAGTCTCATACATAGCCGTAGCGAAACCACTTTCTTTTACAAATAGCACAGAGCACCCTAGGGAGAAGTACTGGGGCCCACAAAACCTTGTCTAACAAATCTCAGAACCCGGCCCTTCAAATTTCCTTCAGAACTCGTTGTGCCATCCCATAAGGTGGCAAGGAGATGTAAGCCTGTGCCCTGGGCATAACATCAATGCAAAATTCTATCTCCCGTCAAAAAGCAACCCCGGCAACCTCCAAAACATCGCAAATTCACGTCATAATGATACATCATCAACTTGTTCTCTGGTTTCACGTCGTGTTCCTTGCCAAGAGCCGATAAATCTGCACCCTAGCTGTAACATCCGGCCTCAGCCAGAATGGCTGAAATTAAATTAGAAGGGTCATCCGCCACCACTTAAACCCAAACTCAACCCCCAATCTGAGGTAATCACTTGTTTCTCTGCAACTGCAGGGCGTAGTGCCCGCCAACCAATCCATACCTGCATAACCTCAAATCCACAGATCCACAAAATAAGATCCGCCTGTCTCGCCTACCGCGTAAATCTGACACGGCGGAAAGTAAATATCCAGCCTAAGGCATCACTGCAGGGGTAGTGACCGGAGAACGGATCTCGTCCGTCGGCCGAACACTGCTTCAAATGCAAAACTAGGGAGACAAAGAGTGTGTGGCACCCGATCTATTAACACCCTAGCCTTAGTATAACAGAATCGAATAGTAATTGATAATGACAAAGATTTGACGCCTCTCAAGGTCCCGAGGAGTGAGTGTAAAAACTCCGTCTCGACCACGCTCCGACCGGTAGGAGCCTCGAATCCCGAATTCCGGCCCCTACCACCAAATCTGCCTCCTGGAGCTCTACCTCCATATCCACGGCCCCGTTGGTCGCTATACCGCGCACCTCCGAGAAGAACTAGGCCGTCTGAATGAACTCGGGCGCAACACTACCGCAGAACCCCGAGGAAAAGGTCACCGGGCCGGGAACCCAGTGATTACGATTCGCCATACGGCCCAACTCTCCACACCTAAAACAAGCTCCACTAGCCGCCATACAAGGGCCCCGATGCATCCGCCACATCAGGCACACGGGTGCCGTAATCCAGCAAGGCCGGCACCCAGCTCAACTCGCCCTAGAACCATGCTTCCACCGCCCAAACTCTGGCCCAATCCTAAGCCTCTATAAACCCTTCTCTGGGTTGGGCGTCTACCCTTCTCTTGTGACCCTTGGTCTAAATCGCTTCGGGTCTACCGGCCTCGTACCAATCGGCACCCCCGTACTCACCACAATACCGCTACCGCAGTGCAACAGACTAGCTTGCTCCTCTCGCGCGGTCTTCTTCTTAGCACCATCCACTAAGATACCATGAAGGCTAAGGTCGGGCTTCCATCCTGGTCTTCGCCAACCGCTGACCTCCAAGAAGCTACACTTCTAACTCGTACTCAAGGATATGAAATGTGGTCCGAGCCCTGATATATTTACTGCCTTCGCTGTACCTCACGCAACTAACTGAGCAAATTTACTAAGATACACGAACCCGCGGGTGTACTCCACTACAAACATATCATCTCTTCACCGCTTCAAACTGCTTTCTAGACTTTATGCCTCATGGCAAAGAAATAGTTATCTTCAAATCTCTCCGAATCGAGCCCATAAGCCATACCCTCAAGAAACGGCCATGTAATCCTCAGACCACCGCAATGCTAAGCCCTTAAGGGAGAAACCCCGCCATCTCAATAGTCCGTCTATCGATGCTCGTGATCAAATGCCTCTTCTCCACTTCGTCCGTAAAATCCATTGGGTCACTGTGATAATTTTATCAAATACAACCTCATTAAGCCTCGTGCATCGAACAAACGAATGATCCGGGTCAAACTCCGGTCCACCCGCACAGAACTATTAGCGTTCGCCGCCGATGCTCTATAAGTTGCTGGAGAGTCAGTTCGCACCCAATCATACCTCTCGCCAAAATGCCTCCATAGTGGTCGCCGATACGCATCCGTGCCCAAACCCGTGCCCCAGGCATACACCCGTGGCTCCTACTCGTGGCTCATCACCCGGCACTGCCTAGCCGCCGCGACGGCCTACCTCGTCTCCTTCGCCTCTCCCCGTGAACCGGTGGACAGCTGAAGGGGATACTCTCATCTTGGGCCTCCCGGCCTCATCATAGAACTGCGGTACTTACCGCTGCCGCCGCAAGATCGGCACCACGATTAACTTCTCGATTTCCGCCTCATACCGAAAGTAAACACAAGACTATCAGATAACAACAGACGCCCTAATCCGGACGGCGTAAAACTAGATGCATTGCGACGCATACAAGGACGAACTCGATCCTAATTCAAGAAGATCGAAACTTAGACTCTGTGCCATAGAAATGAACCTATAGCTCGATAATTAACTTGCCACGGCACTAGCCAAGCCGTGACCGCACTGTGGAATGGGAAGGCAAAGGCCACCGAAACCCGTAGCAAGCCTTATTGAAATATTCATGCCGACTATCATACGTATCACACCGACTATATATCCACATACATATATATAATATGCTCGGGATGCTAAACATCAATGTGAGAAATAAAGTCTCGATCCCACATACAATCATTATCATACACAAATGAACAGAATTATCCGAATTACAAACATACTAATATTCCAAAGTACCGCAGTTGACACCTAGATTAAATAGGACAATGCATTAATAATATCATAATAGTTAGACATGTAACCGCCGTGTGAAGGAAAGAATTCGCCAAGTTATCAAGGATCCAAGAAGAGGACCGACAGACTGAATAAATCGAGACTGCCGAATTTCGAGAGTGAGTTAATATCATATAATTTATACCACAATTAACTAAAATGTTATACATACTTATAGTAATTCATAATATAAACATGGTAATGAAAAAGCATATTAATAAAGAAATTCCCATAATCATGCATACGCACTCAAAGATACTATGTCATACACAAACGTCACATCAACGGACATTAGTAGGACCCTATATTCCAATACTATAAGCCCTACTTCGCCTTCCAAATCCAATGAGACCGCGCCCCGAGAGAATGCTCGACTGTGGTCCTTAACTCCGCCGACACTTAATCCAATAACCTAGCCGGCGCCCGAGAGAATGCTCAACCAGGTCCTTACCTCCAAAGAACTAACATATCATAATCCATAGCCTGCGCCCGAGAGTAACGCCAACCAGTGGACCTTACTCCTGCAGATCCCCAGAGAAACGCTCAACCAGGGAACTCATGTCCATAACCATAAACCTATAACATAATCTGATCAATACCGGTGCGCACGCGGTCCTGATGTAACCCATTAGGTGGTATGTCCTGCTATAGTTCCCATTACAAACATTTCAAATACAATGCACAGCAATATCACACCCAACAATACACACTCACATCCATCATCATAAATACCATATGCAACATATATTTCATAACAAACTAAATAATTTAATTACCATAGTAAATACAATTCCAATAGTAATAATCATGTCGTGATGACAAGTGTAGCCTAATGCCATAAAATGCTATGCAATGCATGCGCATGATGTGTCATAAACTATATGATATCAACTCACGAAGAACGGTCTCGTAGGCCGCTCTTACGCTCCGCCGGCTTCAAGCAGAATGGTTTGGACAATCTAGAATAGAAAAGACATAATCAATATCAAGATTGAGGCTCTGCTTAACTCTAGACTCCGACTCAGACAATTCAATGGTGCTAGACCGATATAGCACATCTAAATTCTAACAAAATTCACAGATCCCCTAAAATCGGACTTAACCCCTCGTAAAACAAGTCCAACTCCGCTAAATAACATTTCCAATATACACAAGAATCAAAATCGAGCCGGGCCAATAATAACTACAATTTTATTGCCCGACTCGTCCCAATCCATCAAATCAACAATTTGTATTCGCAATATACACAATCAATCTTATTAACTACTTCGGATCATACAATACAAGTAACTAATTCAACGTAGTCCGAAATACAGTGGACATATTCAACATGCATTATTGAACAATTAAAATCGATTATCGGACAAATACACGATTAGAGTTCACACACGTTTTAGGGTATAGATTCTTATCAAGCTCGACGCGGAAACCGATCACACCGTCGGAATTCACAGAACTAGGGACTAACGCTTCGCCCCGGGCACGCTTCCCCGGGAGGTCCGCCGTCGACGGCCGGAAAATTTGAGGGTTGGGTTTAATTAGATTCAAGGACACCCACGCGAAGCCCAAAGCTCAAGGGACCCAAAAATGTGATCGCTTTCGTCAGAGGACCACCGGAGTGGCCGGAATCGGCCCCGACAGTCCCCAACTCCGGCGAGAGCTCCACCCTTCGTTCACCGGCAAAACGACCTTGGAACGTCGATCAAGGGTGGATCCCAAGCCTTTGGGGCGAGGAGTTCAGATCCGTGCTCCGGCCAGCGAGGTGTGGCCTAAAACGCGAGAAACCCGGGAGTGGCGCTAGGAGAGAGAAAAGGGCGAGGTGGGTTCCGGCGATTTGAGGCGTTTTCCGGTGAGTCCAAGGGTAGTCGAAGGTCGCCGGTGTCCAGGCAAGTCTTTTGAGAGCAACGACGAGCCTGAGGTGGTATATCGAAATACGAACAAATTTCCACGCGACTGCGGTGAGGGAGAGTGGAGCCCGGCGGGCGTGATTCCGGCGAGACGAGTAGCCTTCCGGCGAAACCAAAGCAAGACAAGGGTGGCCGGCGATGGGGGTTACCTTTTCCCGGTGTCGGACGGCTCGATCAGGCCGGAAGGGTCGATTGGCGCCTACTAGGTGGCGGCAAGGCGGAGAGAGAGCAGGAGAAGGGCTCATTGGTAGTTTCCTTTTCCTCCTCTATTCCAATCTAGGCCTCTTCATCTATTTTAATTAAGACATAATTGTGCAATTTACACTTTGATTAAGAAAATTTAGTATTTAAATAAATAATAACTTCAATTAACCTTTGATAAATCAAAATAAATATTAAAACAAGTATAAATAATTTAAAAGGCCAAAATAATTATTATGACTCAAAATAATTTCTTAAAAAAATTCAATATAATGAATTAAATAAAAATTCAATAGATAACCAAATTAAAACTCAATAAATAAAATTTAAATTGCGCCAAATTTACTGCATTACAAGACATGTGTATCGTATACTAATTGTTTTCTTTCTGATTTCATGAACTTCTGGGAGATTATATCATTATAATCACCTCCCACCTCCTTCCTCTCACTTTTTAATTCTCTTGGCATTTCTTGTTTGTTAGTATAAAAAACTAAATAAATTTGTATAAAATAGAGTCGGTATGTTTAATTTTGATGGGATAGTCAAATGTATTGCCCACTTGCTAGGTTTCAGTCTCTAGTTTCCCATTTATTTTAAATTTTTTGTTAATTTTCTTCAAAACCTTTCAGCCAGAAGGCCAAAGTAATGGTCCCCGCTGCGTACTATGGTAATGAAAAGGAAATGATCGTGACAATGTTTTTAATGCATTCCATGGATAATGACGAAGAGTTGAAACGAGCAATGCATCATAAGCTTAACAATGAAACCGGTCTGCAAGCTGATGATGCTCAGGGTTTCAGGTAACCTTTTCTCATATCACTTTTCTGGTGTAATGATGCCGTTTTAGTTATTTAAGGCTCTTTTCTTTTGTTTTGAATTTAATATGATAATAATTGTCATGGAGCACGCGCCTATTAAAAATTCCAAATCAGGATAGGTTTTATTTCCAAGAGTAGTGATAGAACTTTCTTTGACACATTCTAATGTTTAGCGAAAAGAGTAATTTGTTATATATTAGAAAGTAGGTAAGTATCCCTTTTTCTCTGTGAGTCCACCATTTTTCTTTGTGAGTCCATCTTTTTGAAGAGGATTTGAGTTAGTGGTTCCTAATTCTCTAATACCAAGTTCATCCTCTCTTCCCTCCTCCACGACTTACTCCTATACATGGATGTTTCACGCTTATATATATATATATATATATATATATATATATATATATATATATTATTTATTTTTTATTTTTATTTTTTTTGATATCGAGGTGTCAGGGCCCACTTACGCTTCCCCTCATAATCCCTCGGGGCCCCGGAGCTTCCGACCGTGATAAATACTCCCAGCATAATTCCGGAGGACTTTCGACCGCTGAACCTTCCGGGACATTGCCTGCAGCCTTAAGCCAAACGAGCTACCCTTTGGGAGTCAAAAACGACATTCCCTTCCCTCCTCCACTGCTATATATTTGTAGAAATACATGTGTTTATGCTAATTTGGGTGGTTTTATGTTCTGATTAAAAAAATACGGTTAGTTTTATTTGGATGCCATGCTTTGTTTGTTGTATTTGCTCTAGTTTATTGGTTAAAGAGATTTTTTTTCCCTCCGTATGATCTGGAATGATTCATTTGTTGAAAATAATCTATTTTCTTATCCAATAAACTTCAAATCTATGTTTTTACAAATTGAGATTCTGAAGTAAATTTAATCCTAGCCTTGGAAACGTTGCTTTGGTAGTAAGATTTTAATTTACTTCTGGAATCCACTCTACTCTTTCCCCCCAATTGTCCCATAAATCAGGTGATTTTGACATATTGAATCAGATTCAGATATTGGAACCATTCTTGTGGAGGGAGGAAGAAGGGTCAGAGCACATTCTTATCCACCGTCCATCAATTGGGGACAAAGTGGGACTGATCTTCTTCGTTTTGGTGTGTTCTGGCCTACCCTCTCATAAAGATCTTTTCTAAAGTCAGTTAAAATTTTCTTAGCAGAAAATATATGGCGTTGTTTTTTTTTTACTAATGGTCAATAACTTTTTGAACGACATCGAATAATACTTAATAGCATTAAGTATTAAGTCGTTTGTTTTTTTTAACATTTTATCTCTATTCTTCTACCCTTCTCTCTCTGCTTTACAAATAAGGGGAAAAGGTGGAAAAGGGGAAAAGAAAATTAAAAATAAATAAAAATTGGTGGATTAAACAAGTGAGTGAGGAGGAGCATCCGACCCGTCGGCTTGATTAATGGGTCACATCTTCTCATCGGTAACTGGGCCGAGCCGAAGTCACCGCTTCGCTCACAGCTCGGGACGAGCTCCCAATCCACGCCTGATTCAAACCACCAGCATGGTCACCACGCATGAAGCCTGCGCGGCTAAGAGCCCGAGCCACAAACCCTGAAAGTCGAACCCGGCGTAGAACCCTAGCTCCTATTTGAACCGGCATTCCGAGACTGCAGGAAGTGTACTGAGGTTGATGTTACGCGACTCTCAAGCCAGCACCCTCTCAAAGACGCCACATCTCGCTGCTCAAGGGCGCTTTCTGAGTTTTCAGAGATCCATAACTGGTGATGGAGGAGGAGAAGGAGGAGGAGGAGGAGACGGAGTGGGAGAAGAGGAGACGAGGTTTCATGGCTTTTCACGGGAAAAAGCCAATTTAGCTGTTTCAGCCATTTTTAAAAATCTCATGTTATGAGTAAAAGATAATGAATGGCTGAATGTCAAAGCAATTTGCTTTCTCAGCATTCAAATTAAACAAACACGCCCTAAATCTATTTGGAGGGTCATCTCTACTTCTTCGTGGCTATTTGAAGGAAATGAATAGAGTTATTTTTGAAGACGCCCACTTTTCAACCCCGAGACCGAAACTTTCTCATATCCGCTCCTTTTACTACCGCTGTGTATTTCAAAGGCATATATCTCCTTTGTTAGGCTGCTTTTGAATATATTCTCTGACTATGCCTAGGATGTTATCCTTTTGGGCTGGTTTGTATGTTTCCTTTTCTTTTCTCTAGCCTTTTCTTGTTGGTCTTTAGCCTTTATTTGTATACTCCCGTATACTACTGTCAATATACGCTTTATTTATCAAAAAAAATCAAATATTGAATCCACAGAACAAACCCACTCTAGCAAAAAAAAAAAAAAAAACAGAGGCAAACCCACAAACTGATGATGATTCTAAGCTTACAAGGGGTCTTCTTTTTGATAGGTAGCTAGAACAGCTTAGAAGGGTCCTTCTATGGATGTAACTATTTCAAATGAATTATGAAGGTAAAGAAAGCAATAAGAAATTGAGGATAAAACGAGGAACATGGTAAAGCTTTTATGAACTTTTGTTAATTTTGACCACCGTGTCCTTTTGCTCGCTTTAAAAGGTTTGCTTTTGTTGTCTTACTAGACTCGAGTATTTTTCGATGGGCAAATAGGGCTCTAGAAGTCTCGACGAGACAATCTACCACATTTGTGAATGGCCTCAGGTAGGGACTACCATTTCACTCTGCAAGATAGTGTGTTGCGAGCTCATTGTACTTCTAGCCATTTAAGAATTCATTATATGTATTGTGATGCATGTAATAAAGTACTAGCAGCTACAAAAATAACCTCACAATGAACTACTTCCTCAAAATAAACACATCCTATCAGGTGGACCCAAAGATATGCCCACCAATTGAATTCCTATCAAGAAGACAAATTAAAAAATTGTTTGGGCATGTCTATTCTATCACATTTACTTCATTGAAGCTTGTACCAATTTTGCCCCCACCGCATATATTTCTAGGTCCACCGGTGCATCCTTAGATCCAAGTTAACTATGCAAGGCATTGAAAGAGATGCCTCCTAATAGCCATTGAAATTAATTGTTTTAGATAAATAATTTGATTCTTAAAGAAACAGAAATCATGTATATGCAATTTAAATTTCAACATCTTGTTGGTATAATATTATGAAAGGGCAAAGGTTGTATCTCTTTCTCTCGCAGACACGCTACGCCACAATAAGCACATGCTAAGTCTTATGCTAAACTCGAAGCCAATGCTTGAGATTTTACTTCCAAAGTCTTCAGATTTTGAGGAATGTGAGATTTGGATAGTACATTGAATTTTATTTGAATAACAGATGTGATAAATATTTTTAAATTTAAGAAAAAGAGAAAGAAAAGAGAGAGGAATGGGTATTTGGAAGAATGCATTGGAAATTCTCATATGTAATTCAATTCTCTCGACCTAACTATGTGACGCCCCAACTGGGGTCCGTTGACTACTCAACCTCAAGGGAATACAAGTGGAAGTCGGGTTACCCGACTCACTTTAGGAAAATCGCGTAGCCCCTTGTACTGGGAGCGCCCTAACACCCGAATACAATACTTGTATTAACCTGCATTTTCCTGTCCCAAACAGTCCAATATATGCAATATATATTCAATACGGCCACTTGGGCCCATATACAGTGCTCAACACAATATATCCAAACTATAAATCCAACTATATCCAATAGTTACAAGAGTTCAAATATTTTTCACTCTTATACAGCATATATTAAAATACTCGAATTCTAATACATGTAAACATCATCAAAGCCACACCGCTTCTTCTAATCCAAATTCTCAGACGAGCCGTCCCTCGCACGCCCCCGTACTTAAAAAAGGGGGTCCCACGGGTGAGCTAAAGCTCAAGAGGAGAATCGCCTCAAGTGGGCTACTCACCACCTATGCAATGTTCCACTTAAAACACACATTCAAGCAAATGCATGATCCTACTCAATGTCTACATGACCAACTCGCATCCCGAGTCCCACGATTCTCACACTCGCCTAAGCCTCGTATGAGAATTATCATTTTCTATTGGTGACTACCCTCCGATGTTATAAATTGTGGACCGTCTCCGATGTTATATTTCCTGTGGGCTACCGAGATATATCAACTGGGCCGCCTCCGACGATCGATATTTTGGGGAGCCGACTACCTTCCGATCACTTAATATTTTTGGGGACAACCGAATCCATTTAATATTTTTTAGACAACCCAACTCATTTTCTCTCTAGACTCCAATTCATGCACTCACTCCTATAATCATGTGGTGTCCCAAAGGCATATGGAATGCATGTATGCCGCCCCATTATGTTTAATCACGTAAATATATAAACGTGAATATATTCGCATAACTGAAATCACACAAACATGTTATGTATTTATCATTTCAAACATAAAAATTAGCTCACTTGGGCTAATGTTCAAATACAAGCAATTCGATTCGAATTACTTAACCACACACATATTTTCAGAAAATATATTCTTAGAACATTGTTTCGGGAATAGTGAAACCCCTAAGCATACTCCCGAAACATCACAACTCAATCCGCTCAATTAGTGAACTCAAGAATCCACGGCCATTCTCGCCCAATGCACACTCAAGCATTCGGGACGAATGCTTAATTTCCCACACCACAGCCCAACCAGCTCGGATCGTCACGGACAACCCAAAGTCTCAAAAATTTCCACACTTCGGTCCCATGTTTTGGGACCGATCATACGGCCCATTCCTGGCCTTTTTCCTATCAATACTTGATTTAAATCATAAATTTTTAGAATTAAAACACCCAAACAGCCCTCTAAATTTCTGGGCAGTCACGGCCATTAAAGAAAATCTCAAAAATTTCCAATTCACCCCAAGGCTCTCGATCGATCAACGGCTCCCTCACTACTCAAACCAACCGAAACATCGAAAAAACACTTAAAAATGGGAATAAAACACAAGTAGCAGAAACCCCTACCTTCGAGCTTGTCAAAACTCAAGAACTAGTCCACGCGCAGTTTGCTCCGCGTGAACGTTTTCCCTTTTTGCCCGTCGAAACTAACGTCCGACATTTAGGTATTTCTAGAGAGAAGTCAAAGACTCTCTCTCTAGAACCACCATTTTCTTCTTCTCCACGCCTACTGCATCCCTTTCTCTCCCATTTCACGTTTTTGTCTCCAATTTGAGGAAGAAGATGAGCACTATTTGCTCTTTTGTCATTTAGCTCATTAACATTCCAAAAACGACCTTTACGTTCCTTTACTAATCGATATTCCCAAGACTACCGTCGTCCAATTTCATTATTTACTCATATCACTTACTATGACATGAAGATATCGCATGTGTCTTTCGTCGCATCAAAATCGATTTACGACACCAAATGTGATGCCTCGAAAATGTGTCGATCTGACCGTTCTTAAAATTACTAAATTTTTACGTGCTAACTAGATTTCGCGAGACGATTCCAATGGTGCAATCCATTTTGTCATCCGAGATCTAGAGAATTAATTACGGATTTTTAACCGAAATTACAATTTTGTAATCGAAATTACGATTTTGCCCTTTTTCCATAAATTGGAATTTCTCGGGTCTTACAAACCAAGTGAACAAAAATTTGAATTGCATCGCTTTTAGTCAGTTATTTAATATTTACCGAAGTTAGAGAATAATTACTTATTACTAGTGATGTAATCTTGTCAGATCCCGGCATCAGGATCTTATTCTATCTCCGAGTTCCGCTTTGTCGTTTTTATACTTCTGTCGATTGTGTTGTGCACTTTTATGAACTTGATATATTATATTCTTACCGGTACTGATAATGGAAATATTAGAAGTTTACTCTTGTTTATTTTTTTCTCCAAATTTTATTCTATCCGTTCCTTGCAAAACTTTTAAACTGCTTTGAGAAATTCTATTATGTGTGCCCCCAGCTATAATGGAAACAGTTTCTACTCAATACCTCTTTGACGAGGTTACTTTTTGAATCAACCTTTGTTTTTGGGTGCTGATGTGAAATTTAGTTCCCGCCCTCCATCAATGTATTTATTGATTTATATATGGAATCGTATTTTATTCCTAAAGTTGCTAAATGCCTCACAGACGTGATCTTCCAATGGTAGAAAGGTAAGCACAAGATAGATGGTGCATCCCATTCCGTCGCCCAAGTGCCCGTGTGACACGTAAGATCAAGCCAGAAAGGTCTTCTCAAGGGATCACACAGTTGGATTGAATAAGGAAAGGCTTATACAAAAAGGAAACAATAAGTATGTTTTCACTCCTTCAAATTTATCTTACTAAAATCAAGCTTCTTTACATACTATTTTTGTTTGACATTTCTTGGTTAAACATCTGTGAGGACAATAATGTAGTCAATCCTAGCCCAATAATAAAAGGAAAGGCTTCAAGGGGACCACGAATTGGTCCTGTGGCGACAAATTCTTCTCTTAGTTTTCCTCGCACATATGGGGCACTGGAAGGATGGGAACAGCCTCCGAGTGTACAATAATTGCAAGCGTCACATGCCCACAGGATCATCCTCTCTCCCCGTGGCTCAATGGGTTGGTCACAAAAAATCTCTCGCACTAGGAGAGCAACTGCCTCCTGCCTCAAACCATGACGGCGCAAATATCATCCAAGGCCGCACCCGATTTCGTGCTAATACTTCCACCGAACGGTGGATCACTTCAGGAGTGGGTAATGGCTCCCAACATGGTAAAATGAAACTGAAATGCTTCTTCCTCCGGCTAGATTATCCGAAAGTAAAGAATCGTGTCAGAAAATGCATCAAAAGAAAAAGGAATGAGCAATTGTGAAGGCAGGAAAGATCTCGTAGAATGGAATCTTAATGCTCGGGTCTTCAAAGGTCGACAGCAAAGAAGAACAAAATTTTATTATGAAGACATTGGAGATGGTGTGCGGAGACAAGGACGAAGTGGAAGGCTCGGCACACTAATGAGGAAAAGTTTGAGAATCCAACCAATCAAACCACTTCGAAGTGCAAGGCCGGGTTCCCGATAAGCACGGGGCTGTTGTGTGCTTTCCTCCGATATGGAAAAACAAATTTATGTTTTTAACATTTATTATTTACCATTATTATCATACTTATATAATTGTTTATTTGTTAATTTCAGCAAGCCGTCCTCCTCTAAAACGACAGTCAGATCGAAAGACGCTTACACGTCTAGGGCAAACTCGAAATAGTAGTTCTCCAGATTTTACAGGTGCATTTAAAGCCTATCAAAAAATTCATATTTCATGCGTCTGTGGTGTTCATTTTAACAATTTCTCAGACATTTTGAATGTAGAGTGTCAACTTCAGTATTCCTTAGTTTTGCTGTCAGGTTAAACATCTAACTTTTCCCAATGTTTCGTGAAAATCTTTCAGATGAAGGCTTATTCTTTATATTTGTTATTTAAAAGATTCACTCGCTTTCTAATTTGTTGCTCCCAAGCTTTCTTTACAATATATTCAATAATTTAATGTATGCCTTTTCCTTGCCTCCAATGGTATCTCTTGGTAGTGTTCCTCAGGATTCATTTAAAGACGTGAAGGAACCACTGGACTTTCTTTCGAAGCTTGCAGATTCAAGAATTCAAGAATTAGATTCGATAGAAGCATCAGCGTAGGGTGACCATGATTCAAGATCTCAGCTTTGGTTGAACTTTTGATGAGGATGGCTTACAAGACCATGATCCAATGGGCCTTGAAATACTCTATGGATGACCTCTCGTATTTAAATATGATCTCGTGAGGGCAAGACACTACTACACTACAATCGTATATTCTCGTGTGGGATTATTCAACTCAAGCGCATGAGAAATGATTTAAGTTTTATCTCAGGCAAATTGGCACTTGTAATTATGACAATTCTTGTTTGTATACTTCTTCAAAGAAGTCGATTTAGGAATCATTATTGCCTTGAGTGGTCCGTCCAGATAATTTCTTTCGTTGTAAAACACTACAGAAAGCCATATATGTTCATCCTGCTTCTTCTTGTATTTCACGCTTCATCTTTCATACAACTCGTCAGAAGCCGATTGTCAATGAAATTGGCATGTTGATGCATGAGGTGCTCCATTAACATGTTCTAAGATACACTTGGTTGATTCGTGAATTAAATATCAATATTGCATTTGTACATTAAAACTAAATTAAACATGCTTGTCCGATGCATGAGTAAGATGATTCAGTCATATGACAAGGAAGTAAACTTATATCAAGTATCTGATTCTCGGACTCGTATGCCATTTAAAGAAGCGTATTTCTCTCTTTGATATCTATTTTCTTTATATTCTTTGGAAAATAACCCTGGGTAGGTTCATATTTTTATTTTTATTTTTATTTTCTTTGATATCTATTTCTGTTTCCAACGGTCTTTTCCCCTTATCAATTTAATTTATATTTGTTATATTTTTAGTCAAAGATGTTTTTTGGAAACGTGAAAAGGTGGTTTAATAACTAAACCCTTCAAACCATCAATTAAAAAAAATAAAGCTTTAATTATTCACACAAATATATTCACCACTTTTAATAGGTTTATTACTTAGAAATATGAAATGAGACATGCCCTAAGTGACTTGATTTTAATGAACTATGTCCTAAACTTTGTGACGCCCCAAAACCCAAGGGTCCGTTAACTACCCGTCAACCCGCGGAAATCTATAAGTCTCATGTCATGAGACTCATACACGTGCAAAAATGGCCACTTGGGCCTACCCATCATACTCATAAAATGTATATATTTTATAACAAAATTATTTATTTACAATTGTATCCATTTACAATTTACACAAAATCGGGTCTTTGGGTCTTAATTTTACAAAATACAAGATAAGGCCATCTTGGTCAGTTCGCTCTAAGGTCCCTGATGCATCCCATCCCTGCCGCATCTGCACCAGTGGGTCCCACGACGGGGTGAGCAAAGCCCAGTAGTGGAATTTCCCTACTTGGGTTACTCCCCACCTAAGTGCAATGCAATGACACACACATCCAACACATGCTAATATATCACTCAAGCATATATTAACAAAAATTAATTCCATTAATCATGTTATTCAATTTATGACAATAACATAAGGTTAGCTCACATGGGCTAAGGCACAATCCGGCAGTCCATCTTGGAACTGCCCACAGCATCACACAAACATGTTATTTTCACATGGCAATAACACAACACCACACACTTCAAGCAAATCACCCAAACAGTCCGTGGATCCGGCCCAAAACACTCTAGATTTAATCTCATCCAAAACTTTGGAATCAACCACCCGCCCCTCCAGCCTCAACAAATCCCCATCCATTACATAACCCTTAAGCAAAAAGTAAAGCAAGTAGGAGAAAAACCCCTACCTTTCCGGAGTTTGTCGAAACTCCCCGAAACTGGTACCCACGTGTAGTCCTTGCCGTGGAGAGCAACTTTGCTCCTTGCCTCGTCGGAAGCCGACGGTCCGATCGCCGGGAATTTTAGAGAGAAGGTAGAGCTTCTCTCTCTAAAAATCCCACATTTTCCCTCTCTTTTCCGTTTGCTCTCCTTTCCCCTCTCTCTCTTCCTCTCCCAATCCATTTGGTCAAGATTGGGACAAGAGACAAGTCCTCTCAATGCCACATGTCCAATTCTCATTGGACCATGGGATTACACCCTTATCCTTATCCAACCACTTTGAGATTTTCCTCTAATGGCATGATGCCATGTGTCACATGTGAGCCCCACTTGAGCTCAATGTTTGACTCTCCCATAGCTTGACACGCATAACTCCTGGGGCCACTCATAAAGTGCCAAGTGTCTCGCACTCCCTCTACGTGCCCGAAAACGCGGAAATCTCGACCGCCCCTGGGACCAACGAAATTTGACGGGTAGCTAGATTTCAGACTATCCCAACGGTGAAGTTCGCTTCGCCATCCCGAGATCTAGAAAATCTCGATTTTTACCGAAAAGTACCATTTTATCATTCCTAGAAATCCGATTTTTCCCTGGTCTCACATTCTCCCTTTAAAAAGAATTTCATTCCGGAATTCCACACACATACGCATCCAACCACGCGTACATAACCTTACACATCCCTACTTGATGTGTAAACGCTGACCTTCCCAAGGTCACAATCACTGATAACCCAATGGGTCGTCAACCTAATCCATTTCCTGAATGACATCTATTCACCGAGCCCTTGCCGGTTCACTAACACCCAATGAAATTTCCAATTGGTAATCAAAACCTCGAGTCACTCTCGACTCCTATCACTCAACTCTAAGTATATGTGAACGAAATTCGACGTGGTAGCTAGATTTCATGTAGACGCATTCCAACCCGTGAAGTCCGCTTTCACTATCCGAGATCTAGAAAATTCCTGATTTTTAATTTAAATTACCATTTTATCATTCCTTAGAAATCGGATTTTCCCGGTCTCACATTTCTTAAAAGAATTTCGTCCCGAATTCCACACATACGCATCCAACCACGTGCATATGTAACCCTACACAATCCTTGCTTGATGTGTAAACGCTGACCTTCCCAAGGTCACAATCACTGACAACCCAATGGTCGTCAACCTAATCCATGTCCTGAATGACATCTATTAATTCACCGAGCCCCTGCCGCTCACTAACACCCAATGAAATTTCCAATTGGTAATCAAAACCTCGAGTCACTCTCGACTCCTATCACTCAACTCTAAGTCTATGTGAACGAAATTCGACGTGGTAGCTAGATTTCGCGAGACGATTCCAACGGTGAAGTCCGTTTCGTCATCCGAGATCTAGAAAAATTCCGGATTTTTACCGAAATTACCATTTATCATTCCAGAAATTCGATTTTCCCTGGTCTCACATTCTCCCCCCCTTAAAAGAATTTCGTCCCGAAATTCCACACACATACGCATCCAACCACGTGCATATGTAACCCTACACAATCCCTGCTTGATGTGTAAACGCTGACCTTCCCAAGGTCACAATCACTGACAACCCAATGGGTCGTCAACCTAATCCATTTCCTGAATGACATCTATTCACCGAGCCCTTGCCGGTTCACTAACACCCAATGAAATTTCCAATTGGTAATCAAAACCTCGAGTCACTCGACTCCTATCACTCAACTCTAAGTCTATGTGATAACCACTTCCGTGTGTCCTCATCTTGAGTCCCTCCCAACTCCTATCACTCAACTCTAAGTTTGGGTGATAACCATATCCGTATGTCCTCATCTCGAGTCTCTCCCGACTCCTATCACTCAACTCTAAGTCTGGGTGATAACCATATCCGTATGTCCTCATCTCGAGTCTCTCCCGACTCCTATCACTCAACTCTAAGTCTGGGTGATAACCATATCCGTATGTCCTCATCTCGAGTCTCTCCGACCCCACTCAACTCTAAGTCCGGTGATAAATCCATGTCCTATGTTTTCCTCCGGGTAACAAAATTTCTACTTACACTCGAGCCTCTTACATCCACACGTAAATCCCTGATCGCTCTCCCGGCCCTTACACCCACACGTAAATTCAGATCGCTCCCGGGTCTCTCTTACACTCCACATAGAAATTGGGATATCTCCCGGCCCTTACACCCATACGTAAATTTAGATATCTCCCTGCCCTTACACCTATACGTAAATTTAGGATCTCTCCCCTGGCCCTTACACCCACACACAATTCAGATATCTCCCCTGCCCTTACACTCCATACGTAAATTCGTGATCTCCCGGGTCTCTTACACCCTCACAAATTTAGATCTCTCATCTGCCCTACACCCATACGTAAATTCAAGATCTCCCGGCCCTACACCCTCACGTAAATTTAGGATCTCTCCCCAAGTCTCTTACACCCACACGTGATCTTCGATACTACCGCTAGGTCTCCTTCACCCTAACTCTAGGTTTCTCACTTTAGGGGATTAATGACCCCTTCTTGTTTTGCCCAACACACTTTAATTACTCTCCATTTTCTGATTTGAACTATGAGTTTTCATTAGACATAGTCCCAAAGACAAACTCAGCCCACACTCACCAAGAGTGGTGAATGACCGTACCATGCACCCACACCCGACCCTACGTGATGTTACCGTGCACATGAACGCAATAATGCCATACTGTGACACCCAATCCCAGGTCCACCATGAGTAGAATCTCAGAGATCTCTCACTCATAATCCCGACCTATCAGGTCAACTCTCACCCTACACCCTAGCAGCCGCAGCCTCTAAAGGCCTTAACCTTAAGTCCAAATCCATCACACAAGATGCAACAATTAATGAATATGATGCATCCAATTTAAACGCTACTCTAGTCAACAAGTGAAAGAGTAGAACGCATCTCTTACATCCGGCCGCTTCGATGCTCACCTCTATACCATGAGACCTCCGCTCCTCCTAGGACACCCGCCCATATGTCCAGTCACATGTAAATAACATATCGCCCCCGTCCCGCCCGACTAGAAGTCCCGACCAGGAGTCCCAGACCCGACCCCGACCCACCCTCCGCTCCTCCGCCCACCGCCGTCGAAGGTGCCCGACAGCACCTCAAACCAACCGGTCTTCCGACCGCATTTTAGGGATGTGGAGGAATGAACTTTATGCCTGTTCTACAACTCTAACCGGGACCGCTGGCCGCCTAAAATCCCGGATCCCTGTCTCTGGGGGTAATCCCGTCTCACATGTCCAGCCGCCGCGTATAACATATCACCCGGCCCGCCCGAATACACCGCCCAATCCCGGCCCCGTCCCGAAACTCGGTGAAGCGTGTCTTTTTGCCTCTTTCCGAATCCAGAAGAAGGTCGATCCTCCTTCACGCCAACACTACATCCCGAAAGTCTGCATCCTCAATTTCTCTCTCTATGGTCAGAGCCGTCCCAACCATGGAGTCCATATCTCGTAGGCAAAGTCCTACAATCCTGCCCCGAATGGCTAACTTTAGCCCATTCTCGACCTTCCTCGACTCAGCCACGTCCGCGGGCCAATGCGCAGTCATCACTAAAACGCGCCAACTCAATGAATCGCCACATAATCCATCACTCCGTCATCGCTCCCCGGTTCCGCCTCTAGGAATTCCCCGAGTTTTGCATGTCCGCAAATCTGAAAATACTTACCCATGAACAACTCCCGAAACGCCCATGTCAAAGCCTCCCATGTCTCTGTAGCTTCCTCGCCATCTCCACATACCGGGTCTTCGCCTCTAGCCGGAATGCGCCTAACCCGATCTCGGCCATAGCACGGAGGTGATCTCCATAGCCCCAATATGTTCTCAATCCGCATGAACCAATGGTCCTGCCACCATCTGATCTCCCTCCCCGCGGAACGCCTGAGGATGGTGCTCTCTAAACCTCCGAGGTTACCGGCACCTCCCGACCACCCGCTATGTGCCGCCTCGACGCGCTAGCCAGCCACGCGACACTCCACGCCCCAAAGAAAGGCCTCGGGCCGATCAAAGCCGGTGGTCGGGTCAAATGCCGGTGGTGCCCAGAGACTTACACTCCGTGGACGATCTGATGCGTCGCATTTTGCACTAACAATAATATTTCTGCATTGATGCGTCGAGGCGGCAACAACTTCATGCCGTTTCTTATCTGGTTCTAGGTTGAGAGTTCTAACCTTGCGATTCTTCCATAACGATAACCCATACAGAATATTCCTGCACCAACACAATTATATCCTATAACAGCATATTCAGATATATCTCACGTGATTTAACATAGTCCACGACTCAAACATCACTTACAGATTATATCCCGGTGAATATACTCGAGATATCATCACACGGAGCAACTAAAGGTACTTTTCACACACCTGATACTTCACTTATAGAAACTAATGCAATATCTGGTACACTCCCATAAGAAATTCTGTACTCAGAAAATTACCGTGGAACAAGTGTTTATGAACAAAGGTCCATGAACAATGTCCAAACAAGGACTAACAAAGGCACAAATGGGCAGACCGCATCAGCAGCTCGCCCATGTCACGACCTCACTTCGATGTCGCGACATCAAGGCAGCCAGAATCACGTCGCGACATCAAATCGGTGTCGCGACATCGTTTCTCATGCCTAGCCCCAAGCCAGGTCGCCACCCTATGTCGCGACATCAATTTCATGTCGCGACCTCCCCGATTTATCACCTATGTCGCAGACATCAAATTCATGTCGCCGACCTCAATTCCTATCGTGCCGTGTCACACGCCGCTCCATGTCGCACCTCCGAGAGATTCCTCCGATGTTGCGACATCATTTCCATGTCGCGACATCCCACACTGTCGCCCATGTCGCGATGTCAGGATGATGTCGCGATGATCGCCTAACTCGCCATCTTCGCTGACGCCGCGACACCATGTCGCGACCTTGTCGCCACCCATGTCGCAGACGCCAACATGATGTCGCTGACATCAACTCTAACCCATCGCACTCACCCAGTCGCGACGCCCTCTCTCGGGTCGCGACCACGTCTATTCACACCCGTGTCGCTTAATTAATCCATGTCGCGACCTCAAACAGGTCCTAACCTGCAACGATTTTTTCTTCAAAATCGCCCGAAGAGTCTTTTCTTCCCGCTAATTGGGCCGTAGTAGCCTAACCCACTGCTATGCATAAAATTCACCAATTTAAGAGTTGAATTTCAACTCTTTTTCCATGTGCGAAAACTGGAACAACCATCCATAATTTCACAACACCCAATCTGCTGGCATTCAAAAACTGGAACGATTGTCCAGAAAAATAAAAATTTTTTTTTTCACATCCTCCAGTAGCCTTCCCTGCTACTCCTAAAGATGCAGTAGCTTGAACACTGCTCTTTACCCACTTCTAAATTTCTAGAATTTAATTATAACTCTTTCCACAGTGCAAAATCGAATAATTTTTTAATTCCACAAAACCCATTCTGCTCTCGTTCAAAACTGGCACCTGTCTGTAAAATTTTATATATATATATATATATTCGTTTATCCCTGGACTGTCCTGCCCAAAATTTTATCGAACACCTAAGGTTAGATTTTCTCAACCCTAGTGTTCAACACTTTTTCCTATGCTACTCACCAAGCATACAAACACATAACACACATAACAAACATGTTATACACACCATTCATCAATGCAAAAATGGATGCATGATCTAACCCGTTTCCCATCAAGTCCTGTGTGATATCAAGATATCGAATCTCTTACACCCAATCGAGCTCCCAAGGTAATCAAGCACTTGCTCGATACCAAGTCGCGTGACGCCCAAAACCCAGTCCGCGACAACCCGCCAACCCGCGGAAATCTACAAGTCTCGGCGTCACGGCATCTACACGCAAAACGCCACCGCCTACCCATCATACTCATAAAATGTATATTTTATACAAAAATGATTTATTTACAATTGTATCCATTTACAATTTACACAAAACTGGGTCTTTTGCCCAGAATTTTACAAAATACAACATAAGGCCATCTTGGCCGTTTCTTCGCCTCTAAGGTCCCGGATGCATCCCATCCCCAAGTGTGTCTTCGTACCGAAAAGTGGTCTCACGATCATGAAAGGAAGCCTAAGAGTGGAATTTCCCTTACTTGGGTTACTTCCCCACCTGCCGTAATGCAATGACACAATATCCAACACATGCTAATATATCACCAAGATATATTAACAAAATTAATTTTATTAATCATGTTATTCAATTTATGACAATAACATAAGGTTAGCTCATTACTGGCTATAGCACAATCCTGCTAGCCCATCTTGAACCCGCCTACAAGATCACACACAAACATGTTATTTTCTTACATGGCAATAACACAACACCACACACCCAAGCAATCACCCAAACAATTCATGGACTGTCCATAAAACACTCTGGGGATTTCTTAACTCTGGCCCAAAACTTTGGAACCAACCACGGCCCCCTCCAGCCCCAACAAGTCCCTATCCATTACATAACCCTTAAGAAAGAAGCAAGTAGGAGAAAAAACCCCTACCTCACGGAGTTTGTCGAAACTCCCCCAAACCGGTACCCACGCAGTACCCTTGCCGTGAGAGCAATCCCACTCTTGCCTCGCTTCTGGCCGACTGCTCCGACGCTGCCGGAATTTTAGAGAGAAGCGTAGAGCTTCTCTCTCTAAAAATCCCACATTTTCCCTCTTTCCGTTTGCCTCCTTCCCTCTCTCTTCCTCTCCTAATCCATTTGTCAAGATCGTACGCAGGATGTGTTCTCAACGCCACACGTCCACTCCACTGACCATGATACACCCTTTATCCTTATCCAACCACTTCAGAGATTTTCCTCCAACTGACGACGCGACGTGTCACATGTGAGCCCCACTGAGCTCAACTATCGACTCTCCCACAACTCTGGATTGACTGCGTGGCGCCCTCTCGTGGGCCACTCATAAGCGCCAAGTGTCTCGCACTTTTACGTGCTCGAAAACGCAAATTCGACCGTCTCTGACCAACGAAATTGACGTGGTAGCCTGGGGATTACGAGACGATCCCAACAAAGGAAGTCCGTTTCGTCATCCGAGATCTAGAAAAATTTTGGATTTTTACCGAAATTACCATTTTATCATTCCTTAGGAAATCTGGATTTTTCCCGGGGTCTCACAAACTTATAGGAAAACACTATATTACACAAATTATAAAAGATAAAAAATAATAAAAATATCAAAGTCATCATGAAACTAATTATCACTTGTCAGTTTTGGGTCATTTCAAAATTAAAATATTATTTATTGGCTTGGAATAATGGTTCCCATCATATCACATGTCATCGGTTTTGCAAAACTTTCTCATACATGATTCCCTCCAAAACTCTCTCAAATATGTTTCCCACCTAAACCCTTGGATTTCCTTATTAGTTTTTGCTTATACCACCAAAACTCTTAGATTTCCTTGTTAGCTTTTCCTTATCACTTTTTTGTTCTTCCATGAGATGTTGGTACACGTTGTAATCGTAAAGGTTATACTAATTCAGATAAGGTACCTTTTCTCCCATCTCTCTCTGCTTACTATCAAATTTTCTTATCTCTATTCTTCTTTGTTTCCAATAAATCTAGTGAATAAATAATGTTTAGAATTTTAGGGATTGGGTGTGTTTATTTTCTTTTGTTGATATATGAAAGAAATAATATATATATATATATTATTTTCTTTATTTTTCCATTCCACGAATCTATTAGAGGTTGTATTTTGTTTATTTTAATCTTTAACTAGTTTAGACACTTCCATCAATGACTTCAAGTGCAAAGGGGATTTTTTAAATTATTTTTCATCATTTTTGTACATATTATTTATTTTTGTTATGTTTTGATGGTGAGAAATTAGACTTAAAAAAATTGACAAAAAATTTTTTTGGCTAGTACATTTATGGTTAATCTTTTTGCCTGATTTGAATTTAAACATTTTAAAGAAAGAAAAAGATATAATGAATGAAAGAGAATTAATCACCTTCAAATTGGAGTAGTCAACCCAAAATGGGGGGGAGTGAGAAGAAAAAGTAGAGACCAAATTTTGAATAGGCTATGTTACAAGCATGCCTTTAAATTTT
Organism: Tetrastigma voinierianum; assembly: GCA_016808115.1. NCBI lineage: Eukaryota > Viridiplantae > Streptophyta > Magnoliopsida > Vitales > Vitaceae > Tetrastigma > Tetrastigma voinierianum. The sequence continues at coordinate 1,217,410 of JAEQBH010002652.1, read as the reverse complement.
AGATCTTTATTATGATGAGTCCCTATTTTATTGGTTGACTATTTATTATGGACTTCAAACAAATCTAATCATTTAGGACATGGTAACTAAACCGGCCTTACTTAAAACTTGGTTAGGATTTAAACTATTCCATTAATTGTGTAATTAATTTTTTATTTTCAAGCTACACTTGTGAAAATATTGAATTCATCAACAAAGGTATTATAAAAATATGAACAATGATATATTTGAATATGTAACTAAATAAGAATAATAAACTATCCCTTTTAAAAATTTTAAAGAGTTGAAAGTGTGACGCCCCAAAAACCCGGGGGTCCGTTGACTGTCTGGTCAACCTCGCGGAATACATGAGGCTCCAGTTACCCGACGCCACTTTAGAGGTAACCCAGTCTCCTTTGTACTAGGAGCTCTACCAGTCAAAACCTCGCATATCCCGTCCCAAATGTCACCAATATATGCAATATATACAAGTAAGTGATAAAACGGCCTCGGGGCCTGCACCAATAATCTACTCATGCATACCAACTATGATCCAACTATATATCCCATAGTTACAAGAGTTACAATATTTTCACTCTTAAACACTACATATATTAAAATTAGGGAATTCTAATACATGTAAACATCAATAAAGCCACATTCCGGCTTTCTTCTAGCGCTCAGCCTCTAGACGAGCCGTCTCGCACGCCCTCGTACTGTGAAGTGGGGATCCGACGACGGAAGGAGCTAAAGCTCAAGAAGAGAATCGCCCTAAATGGCCATTCACCACCTATGCAGTGCAATGTTCCAATTAAACACACATTCAAGCAAATGCATGATCCTACTTGAATGTCTACATGACTAACTCGCATCCCGAGTCTCATCGACTCCTCTCACACTCGCTAAGCCTCAGATGAGAATTATTGTTTATTAATGGGCAACTGATGAATATATATCAATCGGGCCCGACGATTGATATATATTATTTGTTTGTGGATCATCCGATGAATATATATCAATCAAGCCGGCCCGACGGGTTGATATTATTTAGTTTGTGGACTACCCTCCGATGAATATATCAACCGGGCCGCCCGACGATTGATATATTATTTAGTTTGACTACCTCCGATGAGATTAACATTTTAGACTAATTCCTCCAACCATTTTCTAGACTCATCTCATGCACTAACTGCTATTCCTAGGATGCTCCATGCGTGAATGCATGTATGCCAATTCCAATACAAGCTTCCAATCACATGCAAATATATAAACATGAATATACTTTGCATAAAATTAAATCATTACCAAACATGTTATGTAATTATCATTTCAAAATATCAAATTAGCTCACTGGCTATCAGTCTAAACACAAGCAATTCGATTCGAATTACTTAACCAAACACATAATTTCACGAAAATACATTTTCGTGTCACTATTCCTAGGAACAGTAAAAACCTAGGTTTTACGGTTCAAACACACATCCATTCATCGATTCACTTTGTGAACCCGCATTTCACGGCCATTCCCGGCCCAATTTCAATCAAAGCATGATTTAACACACAAATGCATAATTTTGAACCCAACCACTGTGGAGCTGGGCCACGGGGCTGCTCCATTTTTATTTCAAAATTTTATCAATTCGGGTCCCAAGTTTTGGGATCGATCAAACTACTCACTTCCGCCTCATTCAACCCGAAACATTCATAAAACATTTAAAATGGGAATAAACCCAAGTAGGAGAAATTTCTACCTCAAGGAGTTTGAAGAAACTCCCGATCCTCGGAGTCCACGCTGCAGCTCGCTCAAAGATAGAACGTTTCTCCTTCTGCTCCGGCTTCCCAACGGTCGGATCGTGTGCAAATTCCAGAGAGAGAAGGTTTCCTCTCTCTCTAAAACTCTCTCAAAACGGCACCCACTGCATTTCCCCTCTTCTTTTTCACGTTTTTGGCTCATTTATGAAGGAGACGACCGACAAAATTTTGTCTTTAGTGCTATTTAAATCTTTTCCAAAATGACCGTTATGTCCCTTTACTCGTAATGGATATCTCTATGACTATCTCGGCCGTCCATTTTCATCATTTCTCTACTCATACCACTTATGGTACATGAGTACATGCTATATGTGACTTTCGTCGCATCGAAAATCGTTTCACAGCACCTAAAACGTGATGCCTCGAAAAACGTGCCGACTCCAATTGTCTCGAAAAATTACGAAATTTTTCGTGCTAACTAGATTTCGCGAGACGATTCCAACGGTGCAATCCGTTTCATCATCCGAAATCTAGAGAATTAATTCCGGATTTTTAACCGAAATTACAATTTTATAATTGAAATTACGATTTTGCCCTTATTCCATAAATTGGAATTTCTCGGGTCTTACATTCTCCCCTCCTTAAAAGGAATTTCGTCTCGAAATTGAAACTGCCTTTATCAAACACATGCATATGCAACATGCACTCTACCATGCATGTAAACAGTCATTTAAATCTTAAACGACTAAAGTACGTATCTTCATCCCTAAACAAGAAGGGATAGGTAGGCCCGCACGTGTCCTCGCTCCCACGTCGACCTCCACTACGCGCCGCCATAGCACTCACTAAATTTCACTCTGCCTTGCGTCGCAAAACCCGATCATGGCAAACGATGCACCCCGGTCCCTCCCCTCAAAGGTCCCATCGTCAACTTCAATCAGTCCCCAATCCACCATGAGCCGGATCCGAGTATATTCCGAGCATGGAGACGTGAAACACCGTGACACCTAACACGCCGGGCGGTAACGCGAACTGGCACGCACTGCCTATCATCTCGAGTATCTCGAAAGGCCCAATAAACCTCGGCGTTAGCTTCCCACGCTCGCCGAACCTGACCACTCCTCTCTCAGGATTCACCTTCAAGGAAACGTGATCACCAACCTCGAACTCTAAGGGTCGACGTCACACATTAGCATAGCTCTTCTGCCGGCTCAGATCGCGGAGAAGACGCCATCGCATCGCTTCTCACCTTCTCATAGTGTCTCTAATCGATCGTGACCAATGACGGAGCTCTTCTTCCACCGGGTTCAACATAACGCGGATCTACACGGCTCCCATACACGCCTCATATGGTGCCATTCACGTACACTCACCTCGACAACCGTTGTTGTAGGCGACTCCACTAAGGGTACTAATCCTCTACTCCTTATGATCCAGACACATGTTCGCAACATGCTCCCCTCTAACACTGTGTATGTAATCCATACACATCGTAACCCTATACATTAACCCTTGCTTGTAACCGCTAACCTCTCCAAGGTCACAATCACTAACAATACAATGGACTGTCCACTCAATCCATGCCATGCATGACATCCATTTACCGAGCTCTTGCCAGCTCAACAACACCTAATGCAACTTCCAATGGGTATCTAAATCTCGAGTCACTCCCGACTCCTATCACTTAACTCTAAGTCTACGTGATAACCTGACAATGTGTTTTCATCTCGATTACATAACTCTTCGGCTTACACTTTGAGCCTCTTACATTTCCTGATCAACCAAGTGAGTCTTTTCGACGTATCCAAAGACAAACTCAACCCACACTCACCAAGAGTGGTGAATGGCCGTACCTTGCACCCACACCCGACTCGACGATGATACTGTGCACACGAACGCAATTACGCATACCATGACACCCACTCCCGGTCCACCATGAGCAAAATCGTAGATCTCACCATAATCCCAACCTATCTGGGCCAATCCCTCACCCTACACCCTAGGAAGAACATCTATATTTCAGCCTCTCTAAAGGCCTTAATCTCTAAGCCCAATTCCACGTCGCGGTTCGGTATGACAACCCAAATCTAGGTCTCAATTATCGCAACACGATGGTCAGTTAACTCCTTCACGCCAAGCCCGACAATCAACAACCAACAGTCTACCAATTTAAGGTCCACTACGCTCAAGGTGAACTCCGATCCGCTCCTAACTTCGACCCACACTCGCCCCCTCCGCTCTATCTCAAAGGTTTATGCCAGATAGCACTCGAATCAATCATTCCTAACTCTTACTAAGGCGCAGGAATGAACTGATACTCTCATGTTCTACGCCTGGCCAACTGGGACCGCATTGGCCCCAAAGTCTCGGGATTCCCGCCTCCTGGGCAACTCGCCACTATGCTCGCTCCCGTCCTAGTCCCGAAACTAGTGTGAAGCTTTAAGTCTTCTACCTCTTCCCGAACGAAGGAAAGTCGATCCTCCCTCTTGTTACCAACACCCGTATCCCGAGTGTTCCAAGTATCCTCGATTTCTCTCTATGGTCAGGGCCGTCCCAACCATGGAGTCCTTATCCCGTAGGTGAAATCCTATGATCCTGTCCCGAATGGACAACTTCAGCCCATTCTCGTGTCTCTCGTAATATCCAGCCAATCCCAAGAAACTACGTATCTCGAAGATTGACATTCAGTCTCTCCCAACTCATTACTGCCTCAACCTTAACTAGGTCGACTGACACTCCTGATGCTAACACCACGTGTCCCAAAAATCTCACCTCAATAAGCCAAAACTCGTGACTCATCGAATTTAGCTGCATAACCGATGGTCTCTCTTAACAACCAAACAATCCTCAAGTGATACCATACCCCACTTAACCGGGAGTGCATCAAAGTGTCATCCACGAAGACTACGACAACCGATCTAAATAGGTCTGAACACCCTATGCATGAGATCCATAATGCCGCTAGCGCATTCGCCAATCCAAAGGGCACACTGCAACTCAAAGTGCCCATAACGGATCCCAAACGTCTTAGGATATCCCGCCTCCCTAACCTCAGCTGATGGTAACCAGCATGCGAAGGTCTATCTTGGAGTAGACTCGCTCCTCTCAACCGACCAAACAAATCGGGCAATCCCCAACTGCACCGATTCTCGAATGAACCCCCGATCAATCGTCGGTAATCAATGCACAAACAAGGGTCTCGCCGTCTTCGCAACTGTAACCGGCTACCTACGGTGAAGTGCTCTGCCTAATAAACCCTCACCCAATAGTTCCTCAGAGTCGGGACTTTGAGTTCCCGTAACTCAACCTGCCATCCTAGCGTGAGTCATAGACGGGTGAAATACTGTGGACGTGAGCTCAATAATCGAAGTCTACTACCCGTGGAGGTAGTCCGTAGCTCATCCGGCGCCATCCATATTCGGCACACTACTCCGGCATCCAAGTCCGATCTCTCATCGTCTCCTGTGGTAAGGCTCACAGCCAACCCGCTAATCGGCCCCCGACACCTGACTCGTATAATCGGTGGGAAAATGTCCCGTCATTCCCCCGAATACCATACGAGTACCGGGCCCCCGCGCATAGCGGTAATTCTCCTACGCCTCAACCATAACGATCTTGTGTTATCGCTAGTCCATCCCTGGGGATGGTCGAATCCGACATGTCCATGATCCTCGGGTCCACCGCGAGCAGTTCCCAGATCTCTTAACTCCCGCAACTCCGACATATCGTACCTATTCTCGCCCTAATCCCTAGGGGAGAACTCACAACAATGGCTCCTCTAAGGTCTCTAGAGGTCCTTGCCCATTTTCACCCTATTTGGGCCTCACTCTCTAACTGGAACACAGTTAGTCTAATCCGGGTCGCGTAAGAGGTAATCTCTATATCCTCTAACACCTTCTCGATCTGCATAAACCAATGGTCTGCCACCATCGGATCTCCTCCCGTGAATGCTCTGAGGATGATGCGCCTAACCTACGGAGGCTAGGATCTTCCCCTGGTCACCCGCTATACCAAACAGGCGATACAGTCGTAATACCTACAAATTTCAAGACAAGTCCGCTGATCAAACACCGTGTGTCCGACCAGCTGGGCCCCAGACGTCCCTACGCCCTCGTCCTCTACTAGCCATTTACACAATTAACATGGCAATAAATTACCATGCGATTCTAAGGCATCAACACAGCCCCGAGACACTAATCGTACACATAAACCAGTATATATATCAAGTTCTTGCATTTATGAAGCAATGCAGGACCATTTTTCTACAATTTAAATCATTTTGATCCACAAAAATTTTATTTTTGAAAATGTTATTTTTCGAAAATTTTATCAAATTTTATTTTATTTTTCAAAAAAAAAATTTTTTTTTTCTAAATTTATCGCTCATAGCTGACCTGGCCAATCCACATCGCTCATTGCATTACTATTCACAAGCCATCGCTCATGGATTAACGCTTACTGACATCGCTCACTTGACATTATTCACTTGCCATCGTCATGGATCATCGTCACATAATACAAAAATCAGAGCTGCAACACACTTCCAAAGAGCTCCTCGGTCAGCCTTTGCAATACAATTCTCCCTTAAGTTCTCCTATTGCAATACACTTCCCATGTCGCGAATACACCCAACCCCTTCCTAAGTCACAATACAATATAGTATTGCAATACAAACTTAGCCCCTAAGCTTCTTCTTCTCTAATACAATATAGTGTATCGTGAATACACTTTCCACTCTTCTCAAGCCTCTTCGTAATACAATGGATCAGATTGCAATACAATTTCATTTACTTTAAGCCTTCCTTGCAATACAATCCCACAACCTTCTCTCCTGTTTCTTGCAATACAATTTCAACATTGCAATACAAATCCTTCACACAATATAATTTGGGCAGTAACCCAAAAACGGTTCTGCACAAATTTTCTTTTTTCATTATTATTTATTATTTGTTCCAACCACTGGTAAACACAAAAAAAAAAAAAAATACATGTATGCATATATTTTTTTTTTCCTTTTCTTTGAAATTCACTTAAATAAATTTATAAAAATTTATTTTACCTCATTTTCTTCAACTTTACACACTATAAAACTTTGAGAAAAATATTTCTTCTCATCAAATTAATTTTTTTTTTCCCAATATTTCCAAGAATGAAATCACAAAAAATTTTATTTTTTCGACACTCAATAAATTTATAAAATTTATAAGTTACTCCCTTTTCTTCAATTCTTATTACTTGTAAAATCTTAGAAAATTATTTTCCTCTCATAACCAAAATAAATTTATAAAATTTATTTTCTTGCTTTAAAATTTTTCTCATTTTCCAACAACCCAAATAAATTTAATAGGGCTCTATTTTATTTAATTTTCTTCAATTTTACACTGTAAAACCTTAAAAATTAAATTTCTTCACCTCTAAACCCAATAAATTTATAAAACTTATTTTCTTTAATTTCTTTTTCCAGTTTTACACTGTAAAACTCCAGTTTTTTTTTTCCATTTAATTCTGGAAATGGTCCAGAATTTCCTCAAAGCCTCATTAGACAACACTAATCCTAGTGTTCCATCTCAATTTTATTAAAATTTGATTTCATCATCCAACAACTCAAATAAATTTATTAAAATTCATTTATTTTCTCCTCTTTGTTCCAGTTTTTACACTGTGTAAAAACTTCAAAATTTTCCAACACGTCACTTGTTTTCCTATGTGCTAATCACTAAGCACACAAACAAACATAACACATATAACATGGTATACACACCATTCATCACTAATTCATCAAATCACACAAAACACATCAAACACATGCATGCCGTGTCCTAGTTTTGTCCTGTGATTTTAAAATCTCATACTCTACGCCAACATCGAATCCACACCTATGGGTGATACTCTACATTCAACTATGACCTAAGCCCAAATCCTCAATCTGTGGTTTCATATACCCATACTCAACATCTAACCACCCAAGGTGGTGATGGATAACCCAACCCGAGCTCTAAGTATTCAGATACCTAAGCTCGATACTGCCGTGGACGCCTAAACCCGGGGTCCGCTGACTACCCGTCAACTCGCGGAATACAAGTGGAGGTCCGGTTACCAGATGCCACTTTAGAAAATTCCAAGTAGCCCTTGCAAGGGAGCTCTACCAAAACATACAAAACTCGCAGATATCCTCGGTCCCAAACAGTCCAATATATGCACATATACAAGTAAGGATAAACCACTTCGGGGTCTGCAACTAATACCCACTATGCATACCAACTATGATCCAACTATATATCCCATAGTTACAAGAGTTACAATATTTTCACTCTTAAACACTACATATATTAAAATTAGGAATTCTAATACATGTAAACATCAATAAAGCCAATATTCCTAGCTTTCTTCTAGCGTCACTCTAGATCTAGCCGTCTCTCGCACGCTCCCCGTACCGTAAAAGGGGGATCCTGACGACTGTATTAAAGCTCAAGAAGTGAATCACTCTAAATGGGCCATTCACCACCTAAGTGCAAAGGTACGTTCCAAATTAAACACACATTCAAGCAAATGCATGATCCTACTTGAATGTCTACATGACTAACTCGCATCCCGAGTCCCCATCGACTCTCTCACACTCGCCTCAAGCTCTCAGATGAGAATTCATTGTTTATTACCGGGCAACCTCCGATGAATATATATCAATCAACATCCCACGATTTGATATGGTTATTATTTGTCAGGACTACCTCGATGAATATATATCAACCTGGGCCGCTCCGAATTCCGCTGATATATTATTTAGTTTGTGGACTACTCCTCCATGAATATATATCAACTGGTCAGTCCGACGAATGGGATATATTATTTAGCTTTGACTACCCTCCGATGATTAACATTTTAGACTACCCTCCGAACCATTTTCTGGGACTCATCTCATGCACTAACTCCTATATTCCTAGGATGTTCCAGTGCATATGGAATGCATGTATGCCAATTCCAATACAGTCTAATCACATGCAAATATATAAACATGAATATACTTGCATAAAAATTAAATCACACAAACATGTTATGTAATTATCATTTCAAACATCAAAATTAGCTTACTTGGGCTAATGTTCAAACATACACAATTCGATTCGAATTACTTAACCAAACACATAATTGCACGAAAATACATTTTCGTGTCACTATTCCTAGGAACAGTAAAACCCTAGGTTTTACGGTTCAAACACACATCCATTCATCGGTTCACTTTGTGAACTCAAGATTTCACTCGCCATTCCTACCTAATTTCAATCAAAGCATGATTTAACACACACAAATGCATAATTTGAACCCAGTCCAGCCGTGGAGCAGTCACTGCTGCTCGATTTTTCTTCGTAATGACACCCGGGTCCCAAGTTTCAGGACACCAAATCCGCCTCACGCCTCATTCAACCGAAACATCTCAGAAACATTTTAAAATGGGAATAAAACCTAAGTAGGGAGAAACTCACCTCAAGTGAGTTTGAAGAAACCCCGATCCCTGAGTCCACGCGCAGCCGCTTCGGGCCAGAACGCTTCTCCTTGCCCCGAAGCCCGCCAACGGCCTGACGTGCAACCCCAGGAGAAGTGCTCTCTCTCTCTCTAAAACTCTCTCAAAACGGCACCCACTGCATCTCCCCTCTTCTTTTTCACGTTTTTGGCTCATTTATGAAGGAGACGACACTGTACAAAATTTTGTCTTTTAGTGCCATTTAAATCTTTTCCAAAAATGACCGTTATGTCCCTCTTTTACCATAATGGATATTCGGCACTATCTCGGCCGTCCATTTTCATCATTTCTACTCATACCACTTACAGACATGAGTACACGCTTATATGTGACTTCGTCGCATCGAAAAATCGCTTCACAAGACTAAACGTGATGCCTCGAAAAACGTGCCGACTCCAATTGTCTCTGAAAATTACGAAATTCTGGTGCTAACTAGATTTTGCAAGACGATCTAACTGCAATCCAAGCCATCATCCGAAATCTAGAGAATTAATTCGGATTTTAACCGAAATTACACTCAGAATCAAAATTACGATTTCATTTCTTATTCCGTAAATCAGAATTGGCCCAAGGTAAAGAAAATTAAGAATGAATAAAATATAGATTTTTAATATTAAATGAAAAGAAATTTTTTGAAATTGATAAAAAATGAAATTGAAAGAAAATTTTTAATAGATTTTTTACTAGCCCTTATGAACGCTTTATTTCTGGCCAAATTTTATAATACATAGGTTTTCTATAATGAATAGAAAGCATAAAAATGATATTTTTGCAATTATTTCTATATCAAGAACTTATATGTATTGTTAAGTTCTAATCAATTGCAAAGTAATTACGTCCTCCATAAGACATAAGATAAGAAAAATGTAAAGACCTATTTTTAATATATGCATAGAAAATCAACCATAAGTTTGAATTTAGTTTTAGAAGTTGATATAATATTTATTTATATTTATGTTTCTATACATGTGTTCTTATATTATTGAGAACTAATTTCCTAGGAATTTTTTCTTCCTCATTTAGAATAAAATTAATTTTTACTATAAAAGATTGTATTATCATTTTGTTTCTACAACATAGTTTATATGGAAAATGAATTTGGTATGGGAGAGTACAATATGAGAGAATCTTTTAACCATTTTCTTTCTATTAGAAATGTTTCTAAATATTGATAAGGTTTCTTTTGTTGTGATTATTATACAATTTTAAATATCTTCTTATAAATTGCCCTTTCTTGATTCAAAACCTTCTTTATCTTTAACATCAATTTCAGATACAAAATTGAAGTAAATTACTAGATCTTTTAACTCAATGTCCCTCCTTGTTAACTTGTCAATTTGTTTTTCATATTTATTAAATGTTTGTTAAACAACTTATATTTTTCCAATATGACCTTAATAAAAGTTTGAACACTCTTTTTTAGCCATGTATTTTATAATTTGATTCATAAATTACATTTTCATCTTTTGTGTTGTGCATTGAATCTGCCTATCGTCCATAGTACTATGATACATAATTAAACTTAAATATATTTTAAACAACATGGTAAGGGTGGTTGGATATTCATGTGCGTGTATATATTCTCATTTACTTGGCCTTATACAGGAAATATATATCTTATACATTTTACTAGATTATAAATATTAGAGGTTCCATTATAATTATATATTTTTATAATTAGAATTAGTGCTATGAACATAAAAACTATGGTGCCTACCATTACAATTTTATACTAAAGACTTGGTATGAATTACAATATTAAATATTCTTCTATTTTTTATTTAGTACTAAATTTAGCATTTATCTATATATATATATATATATATGTGTGTGTGTGTGTGTGTGTGTGTGTGTGTGTGTGTGTGTTTTTATCCCAACAAATGATTTACTTAAAAAGAATTTTTATTAGGTTACTTATGAATTTTAATCCTCATGGATGCAAATTTATTAAAGATTGTTCATTATTTCTTAACATTTTTTATTCATGCTATTATTTAGGCATGATGTGGACAAGTACCAAGATTTATAAAAGTTTGGAAGTTAATGTATTAATTTCTAACATTGTTGAGTAATTTGTCATATTAAGAAAAACATGTTGTGAAAACATATAATTTGTATTATAATGTCCCATTGTAATATATTGTAGTTGGATCAAATGAAACATTATAGGTAAGTAACCATAGCTGAACATGCTAGAAAAGTCTTGTATTCTAATGTATTAAATTTTTTAAAAGTTATATTTATTTATTTTAAATTTGGTTATGTTTTATGTTCTTTAACTTTTCTTGTATTTGTAGGAAAGAATGTTGGTTGTAAAGACTATCAATGCTAAAAGATGGTCAATCTTGGATGGAGGCTTCCACACGTGTCTGTTGAGATTTGAATGTATCTAAGGGCTAGGTCATAGCCTTCGACCATCCCTCATCATTGAGATCTATATGCCCCTTATCATTGAAATCTATATGTACTATGTCATTAAGATATAGAAGTGGAGAATAAAGTTAGATCAATAAGAGAGCTAATCCAAAGATAAAGAGACTCAATTCAGTACCAACAATCCTAATTCATAGTCACATTTATGGATGGAGATGGAATTTTCTTGATAAGCACTTGGTTTTGGATTTTTAGGATATTATCCCTTTGGCATATGATACTTCACTAATTTCAATTTGTTTAGATCAATATTTCAGCAATGTTTACTATTGTTTTTTATATTTGAATGTAATAAAATTGTTTTTTTCATTTTAATGTTATTGTTAATTATACAAATGAATCAAGGTATCACAAAACTTAATTATTTAACTAGGTTTTCTTATTCAATATTAAAAATTAATTAAAAATTCAATATTAAAATTTAAATTGAAATGTATGAACAATATATTAATAAACTATGATAAAATTAGTATACACGTGATATTTAATGACAAAATTCATACATGTAAAGACATTTATATTTATTTATTTTATTTAAATATAATCTTAACATTTAGCATCAAAATACGATTTTGTTTCAAAGTTATTTGGCAATAAAATATAATTTTTATTGTTATATGTCTCTTTAGCAACAATTTAATCATAATATCATTTTTCAGCAACAAAGTTTTGAACATTTAATACCAAATTTTTTAAAAATATTATTAAAGACAAAAAAACAATTATGTTGTTAAACACTATTAGAGATGAAAATTTTTATTTGTTGCAAAAACTTTTCGCAACGAGGATAAGGCGACGCTGGTAAAACAAAATACTTTGTTGCAAATATATTTTGCAACAATATTAATCTTTTTGCGATAAAAATTTATGCTACAATTTTTCTCGAGTGTGGGCTCACCAAATTCTTTTCTTCAATTTTATCACTCCAACTCTCTTCTCGCACCTAACTCACTCTCAATCTTCTTATCCACAGCATCCACTGAACTCGCAGATCATTGTCATCATAGTTTTCACAAAGGATTCAACTTCATCAACTACAAGACAAAACTGGAACCACCACCAAGGACCCTTCAACTTCATTAATCCGCCGCACAAAATCTGGAACCACCACTAAGGACCCTCCCGAAGAGTCCGTAGATTTCAATGCCAACTTCCTGATCATCTGGACTAGTCCCAAAATCACAATTAAGAGTACCAAATTCTTAGAGAATATACTAACCAGAGTTAACCACCGAGGCCTCTTCGGCTTGGAAACGACTTTTCTGGTACAACTAAGCTTGGTGGCGGTATTGGCAGAGGCTTCATTGACCGGAGAAACGCCTGCATCGCCGACCAACAATTCGATGGGCTTGGAAACGACTTTTCTGGTACAACTAAGCTTGGTGGAGGTATTGGCAGAGGCTTCATTGACCGGAGAAATGCCTGCATTGCTGGCCAACAATTCGATGTTGGGCCTCTTCTCAAGGACGACGGGCCTCCGCCTCACCGTTGGATCCGAGGAAGCAATCGAAGTCGACATGGCCAGAGTTTCAAAAGGGGCTTGGCGAGAAGAAAACCAAGAATTGTTGGATTTTATAAGAGATTGGGTTTTATGTAATAGGAAATACACGGTTGTCAAAACATTATCTTTTCTCTTTTGTTTCCTAACAGGGGTGGACCCGCCCATTGAAATTTGGAATTAATTGTTTTAGATAAAAAATTTGATTCTTAAAGAACAGAAATTCAGATATGCAATTTAAACATGACTGATTCTTTAGGAATAAATTTGATTTATATGAATAAGATTTTATTCCTAAAGTTGCTAATGCCTCTTGCATCGTGATCTTCCAATGGTAAGTGAGCTGGGATGCTAACAAGTTAGATGGTGCATCTTATCTGGCACTATGCCCGTAGACACGTAAGACCTGAAATGGAAAGGTCTCTCTAGTGGATCACACAAATTCGATTCGAATAAGGAATGGCTTATACAAAAAGGAAACAATAAGTATGTTTTCATTCCTTCAAATTTATCTTACTAAAATCAAGCTTCTTTGCTTATTGTTTTTTTTTTTTGACATTATAATATTTGTTTTTAATTTCTGATAGGTGACACCATCACTATTATCTAGGTTAAACATCCGTGAAGACAATAATGTAGTCAATCCTAGCCCAATAATAAAAGGAAAGGCTTCAAGGGGACCACGAACTAGTCCTGTGGCGGCAAATTCTTCTCTTAGTTTTCCTCGCACATATGGAGCACTAGAAGGATGGGAACAACCTCCGAGTGTAAACAAAACTGATTCAATAAGTGCAACTAATAATCGCAAGCGTCCCATGCCCACAGGATCATCCTCTCCCCCCATGGCTCAATGCTATCACAAAATCTCTCGCGACTAGAGAGCAAATTCGCTCTCCCGCCTCAAACCATGACGGCGCAAATATCATCCGTAGGCCGCACTCATTTGGTGCTGTGAATGGCTTCCCACCGAACAAGTGGATCACTTTTTGTCAGGAGGTAATGGCTCCCAACATGGTAAAATGAAACTGAAAATGTTTCTTCTCCCACTGATATTTGAGGCAAGAACTGCCAGAAACATCAAAGGACAAAGGAATGAGCAATTGTGAAGCAGAGGAAAGATTTGAATGGAATTCAGAATGTCGGGTCTTCAGTTTTGATTGCAAAGAAGAACAAATTTTATTAAGGAAGACATCGAGATGGTGTGCGAGACAAGGACGCAGCGGAAGGGGCCTCAAGACACCAATGAGGGAAAAGTTTGAGAATCCAACCACAACGAAACCACTTCGAAGTGCAAGGCCAGGTTCTGATAAGAATGGAAGGTGTTGTGTGCGTTCCTCTGATAGTGGAAACAAATTTATGTTTTTAACATTTATTATTTACCATTATTATCATACTTATATAATTGTTTATTTGTTAATTTCGCTAGTTTCGTCCTCCTCTAAAACGACAGCCGGGACGAAGACGCTAATGCTCAAAGTAACTAAATAAGAGTTCTCCGTATTTACAAGTGCATTTAAAGTCATAAAAATTCATATTTCATGCTGGCCTGGTGGTGTTCATTTTAACAATTTCGATATTTCAAAGTAGAGTGCCAATCTCAAAAAGATTCCTTAGTTTGGTCACGGTTAAACATCTAACTTTTCAAAATGTTTTGGTGAAAATCTTTCTGTATTTAGTTTATTCTTTATATTTGTTATTTAAAGATTCAGTTTCCTGTTTCTAATTTGTTGCTCCTGTTTTTCCAAATTAGAAGATGTAGGTGCTATTGGCTATTTCGCTTTAATGCAGTAATATTCTTCATGATATTCCAGGTGATTCAGATGATGATCGTGAAGAACTACTAGTTGCTGCAAAATTTGCTTGTGATGCTAGTCAGAGTGTGTCTTCTTTATTTACAACTGCAGCCTAAAGAATATATTTTTGTTCCCTTGGTGCATGAGCATATTGTTTTCTTTGAAGACCTTGCCTGCTCTAGTTCATCTGGAAAAAAATGGAACCTTTTTTTGCTTATGTCAGTCGTATTTGAAGCAAGAGGTAGCTACTAGAATCCATGATTATAATTATGAGTCATATTTTTTATTTTGGCTGCTCACTGATTCTTTCTGGTTTCCCATTTGAAACTGGATCAGCTGTAATGCTTAGAGGAGGTTAATGAAAGCCTATCTCGTATGTCCAGCCAATGGCAAGAATGCCTTGGTATCTTTATTATGAAAGCGTATATCTCTTTTTTTACATATTCACAATTTAATGTATGCCTTTTCCTCGCTCCAATGGTATCTCTGGGTAAAGGTTCCTCAGGATTCATTTAAAGACGAAGAACCACTGACTTTCTTTCGAAGTCACAGATTCAAGAATTCAAGCACTAGATTCGATAGAAGCACTCAGTGTAGGTGGTGACCTCGCGGGCCTCAAGATCTCAGCTCGTCAACTTGATGAGATTCAATGGGCCTCAAATGCCCATGACACTTCTGGGATTTAAATATGATTCGTGAGGGCAAAGATAATTACACTACACTACACTCCGTATATTCCGTGGGATTATTCAACCTGCTTAGATGAGAATGATTTAAGTTTTATTCAAAAATTCAGTAACTTTAATTAAGGGATAATTCTGCTTGTATAATTTCTTCAAAGAAGTCGATTTAGGAATCATTATTGCCTCGAGTGGTCCTTCCGATAATTCTCATATAAAACACTACAGAAAAGCCATATATGTTCATCCCGCTTCTTCTTGTATTTCTTATCGCTTCATCTCATACACCGCTGGTAGCCGACAGTCAATGAAATTGGCATGTCGATGCATGAGGTGCTCCATTAACATGTTCTAAGATACACTCGTCGATTCGGTGAATTTAAATATCAATATTGCACGGTACATTAAAACCAAATTGAAACAAGCTTGTCCGATGCATGAAAGAAGATGATTCTAATGCTATGACAGCGAAGTAAAAACTTTTATATCAAGTATCTTGATTCGACTTATACTTTAAAGAAGCGCATTTCTCTCTCTTTGATATCTATTTTCTTTATATTCTTCGAAAATAACCCCGGTAGGTTCATATTTTTATTTTTATTTTTATTTTCTTGATATCTATTTTCTCGTTTCAACGGTCTTTTCCCTTTTCGCTAAATTTATCCAAGCAAAATTAAGACTCCGAGAAATTCCAATTTCGAATAAGGCAAATAGTAATTTTAATTACAAAATTTTAATTACCTAAGTTAAAAGTCCCGATCAATTTCGTAATTCTGATGATCTAAACGGATTTGCACTGTTGGATTCGTCTCACAAATCTAGTTAGCACGTAAAATTTCGCAATTTGTCGAGACAAATGAAGCCCAAGACGCTTTTTTCTCGAGACATCGCATTTCTCGTGCCGCAAACGTCATGCGACGAAAAGGCCTATATAGTATGTACTCATGTACCATAAGTGGTATGAGTGGAGAAATAAGGAAAATGGACGGCCGAGATAGTGCCGAATATCAAATCTAAGAAAGAGGGATATATGGTCATTTTAGGAAATTTTAAGTCACAAGAGGACAAGATAAAGAATAGTCTTCTTTCTCCTTCAAAAGATCAAGAGCAAACGAGGAACAAAAAATGCAGGATCCAAAGAGCTGATTTCGAGAGCTTTTAGAGAGAGAGGCTTCTTCAAGATCCCGCACCTGACCGCTGATCAATGAGCAAGAAGGGGAACGCTCTACGCTGAGCAGTTACCGTGACTCCTGTGCCATGAAGCTGACAACCCAAGAGGTAGGATTTTCCCACTTGCGCTTATTCCCATTTTCAAGGGTTTTTCCATGTTTTGCTTGGTTTGAGGCCGTGAGGGGTTGTTGACGGCCCCAAAACTTGGGACCTAATTATTTGAATTTATTTGAGATTTTGTTAAAAATTCCGTGATCGTCCACGTTGTAATAAGCCAGGTTGAATTGTGCAACAAAATGCATGTCAGTGAAAATGTCGAAATAAGCTGCTGATTTGGGTCCTAAACATGGGACTGAAATTGTAGAAATTTTGAGACTTCGATGTACCGTGAATGCCGTAAAACCGTTGTGGGCTGTCAGGTTAGAATTCCAGTACAAATTCTATTTTTAGTGATTGTGAGACTGGAAATGGGAATGGAAATTTGCCTACCAAGAGGAACCGTCAGAGAAGTGTGGGTTGTCTGTGGACAAATCACGATTGCTGGACCAAAACAACGGTTTGTGATAAATGGCTGAAATTGTCCATGTTTTGGTATGAAATTGTATGAAAATGAGTGACTTGATTCGTGTGAAATCAATAGGTTAATGCTTAATGAGGATTAACATGAGGTCACAATTATAGTGTGGGAATATAATCGTATGATAAAGCATGGGGAATAAAGATTAGATTTGCTCACACTATATGGAATATAATTAGAGCATTGCCATTGAGACGAATTATGAATCGCTCAATCGAGCTAAATCGGGTGATGCTTCGATGTGTTGGAATTACATGCGTAATTATATTGATTGAAATATGCATATCGACATATTGTAAATGATTTTGGAAATGGCATAATGCATTTTCATGCACCGGTAGCCTAGAATTAGGTGTGAGTGCATGACAAGGTATTTTGTAAAAACGATGTTTATGAAGAATTTCACAGATGATAATTCCGAGAATCGGGTCGAGACGGGCCAATGATCACTTCGATGAGGACCATGATTGTTTCGGAAAGCTCACCAACCAATTCACCTCGGAGGGTAGTCCCATATTTTACCGAATATTTCGGTAGTGTATTTTCAAGAACAAAAGTTTTGTTTTGAAAATGATTATTTTCTCATACGTGGCTTAGGCAAGTGTGAGTGAGTTGGTGAGGACTCGTGATACGGGTAATCATGTGTATATTCAAGTAGGATCATGTATTTACTTGAGTGTGTGTTTACTTTGGAGCATTGCACTACACTTAGGTGGTGAGTAGCCCACTTAGGGCGATTCTCCTACTGAGCTTTAGCTCACCCCGTCGTGGGACCCCCCTTATTTCAGGTACAAGGAGTGTGACGCCCCAAAACCCGGGGGTCTGTTGACTACCCGTCAACCCGCGGAATACAAGTGGAGGCTCAAGCACCCGACGCCACTCAAGAAAATCAGGTGGAGTCCCCTTTGTACGGGGAGCTCTACCCAAATACAAACCTGTAAATAACCCGCATATCCTCGTCCCAAACAATCCAATATATGCAATATAATCCCCAACATGAGTAAAAATGCCTCTCGGGCTCATAAACCAACACTATAAAATCAATTATCATAACTATTATTCAATTATCTCCCCAATAATTCAATGGGGCTTGATAACACTTTTGCTTTATACAAAACATATATTAAAATCTATAATTCTAATACATGCTACGCCCAAAAACCATCAAGCCACAAACCGGCTTCTCTTCAAAATGGATCGCCTTCTCGAAAGACTTGTAGGGCTCCACTAACATTTCTCGACGAGGGTGGTCTCACTTCACAGTTACCCTTTCTTCAAGCTCTTTTCGGGCTCTCCATGAGCCTTCGATCCAAGAATAAAGGACACTGAATGGGGGAGCACTTTCTCACTACCAACCCGGGCTACTAGCTCCCGCCTGGCAGCGAGAGTGCCCCCATTTCCAACACATGTCCCTCGTCTCGGGGTCTCGAGCCTTCCTTACCCCAGGCGAAAGAAAAGGGCAAGGGACATGCTCCTATAGCCTGTGAGTGGGACCACCCCTCGTCGGAGTGGGCCAAGGGGTGGGGCCCTTACAAAAAAAGGCGCCTTATATCATAGGTCCTCACCCCTCGACTCCACTCCGATCTAGAGGGTCAGGTCCAATTAATGTGCTATCCCTAGCTCACAGTTTTTCGCTCCGCGGGCTCGAACCCGGGACCATGAGCCAGTACCCATTCGAGGTAGTTCCCACTCACCAACTCGAGCTACTTTTTTTATGCAAAGGAGCTCCAAATTTGAGAGCTCTAGAGAGAGATGCTGGCTTCTCTCTAGAAAACGGAGACCCGACCGCTGGTCGGCCTCGAGCAAGAAGGGGAGCACCCACGCGGAGCAAAGGCGCTGACACGGCTCATGAAGCTGACAACTCCAAGAGGTAGGATTTTCCTACTTGTGTTTTATTCTATTTTTAAGGGTTTTTCGATGTTTCTAAGAATTCGAGGTCGTGAGGGGTTGCTTGATTCTGGCCCCAAACACGGACCGAATTGTGGGAATTTATTTGGATTTTCTATCAGGGCCGTGGATCGCTTCCATGGATGTTAAAAATGCTTGTCACACTGGTGTTAATTGCATTAAATGCTTGCTTGATATGCTTTGGGGTCGAATGGCCGTGGATTTCAAGTTCACCGAAAGGAACTGCTTTAGGATTTTTCTGAATAGTAAACGGTCACTATTCCTAAGAATAAATAAAATATATTTTCGTGAAAATACAGGTCGGGTCGAAAGGATTTAAATTAAATTACTCGTGGTATGATCACAGCCCAAGGAGCCAATTCTGATGCTTGAAATTGATTAATTAAAACACATGATTGCAGGATCGATATTATGCGAATATATTCATGTTGATATGTTTCAGACATGTGATTAGATCGATGGAACCGCATACATGCATTCCATATGCACTGAAACATCCTAGGAATATAGGAGTTAGTGCATGAGATGAGTCTAGAGAAACAAGAAGGAATAGGTGGCCCGCATCGTATCCTCGCGCTCCCACGCTTGCCGAACCTAGCTACTCCTCTCTTAGGATTCACCTTCAAGGAAACGTGATCACCAACCTCGAACCCTAAGGGTCGACGTCGCACATCTACATAGCTCTTCTGCAGGTCCTGATCCGTGAGAAGACGCTTATCGACAAGCTCACTCACGTAGGTGTCTCTAATCAAACTTAATCTCGCGATGGATCTCTCTCCCACCTCGGTCCAACATAACGGTAATCTACATGGCCTCCCACGCTTGCTAGCCTAATCAAGTTAAAGATGAATGACTATCGACTATTTTGTCTTCTAGTCACTTAAAATCAAATTCCATAATTACCATTTTCATTCCTCTTTCTCAGATTTGATATTCGACACTATCTCTACATCATTTCATCATTTCTACTCATACCACTTACGGTACATGAGTACATGTTCTATGTGCCTTCGTCATTGAAATCGGGATTACTTCATGACCAACCGCGATGCCTAAAACGTGCCAACTCGACTGCCCTAAAATTACGAAATTTGATGTGCTAACTAGATTTCAGGAAACGATTCCAATCCAAGACAATCCGCTTTCACATCCGAGATCTAGAGAATTAATTACTGATTTTTAACCCGTAATTACACTTTCAGAATTAAAATTACGATTTCGCCTTATTCCGTAAATCTAATTTCTGCCTCATATCAGAAACGCTTGGTAGTGGGAACTACCTTGAATGGGTACCTAAGCTCATGGTCCCAGCTTCGAGCCCACCTGAGTATAAAGAAACCCCTCAGGAGCTGGGGTGGGGATACTGTGAATCGACACCAACCTCCGTCTGAGCGTGGCCGGGTGGTAAGGACCTGATATAAGGCGCTTTAGAACCACTCGTTTGTAGGTCTCATTGTCTCTCTCATTGTAGCTGCCACACTCAGACCATGAGTTAGGATACCATCTGAGGTGGTTTCACTAACCCGGGCCAGCAGCTCTGGGCCAGAAGCTGGAACTACCTCGACGTGGGTATCTAAGCTCACGGTCCTGTGTCTCGAGCCCACTCCGAGGCGAAAGAAACCCCGTGAGCTAGGATAGGCCTCAGTGGAGTGGACCACCCGTCTGGAGTGGGCCAGGGGGTGGGGCCCTTACAAAAATAAGAACATAGTACTAAAAGAATGAGAGAGAGAGAGAGACTGAGGGAGGAATCAGGACTGTGTGGCCAGCATCGAAACAGAGGTGGGCTCACCAGCCTTTTCTTCAATTTTATCACTCAACTCTCTTCTCAGACCCCCAACCTCACTCTCAATCTTCTTATCCACAGCATCCACCTGAACCCGCATCATTGTTATAATAATATATTGATTTAAATCATGTGCAACCCTTGAGTAAGGATGACAATAAGACAAGTTTGACATTGACCCTTATCCCATTTAAAAAATTAAATGGTACAATAACAAGACAAGTAAAGTAGAATGGGAAATTTTCATTGGGAGTTTAACTTTATTTTTTTAAAATTAGTTTAAAATAAAAATATTTTATAAGTAATAAAATTATTATTATTTTTATAATTTATTATCATCATCATTATCATGATCATTAAAGAAATATAAAAATAAAATCAAACTAAACTTTTTAAAATTATTTTAATATAAGGTATGAAGTAATTCAAAACAAGACTTGAATTCAATTTCCAGTGTTTGAAAGAAAAAGCAAATCCAAGCATGTTCTTCAAAAACATAAACTGTTCAACTAATGTCAAAAACATAAACTTAGTTTATCTAATGTCAAATCTTCATTCTTGAGTGGTTTTGAATTTTACAAGAAAGATTCAATGATCTTTTATACTATATTTTAATTTTAGGATCCTCGGTTTTGCATAGATTAAATTCATGCAAATGTAACCATGGTTGAGTGCAAACTTGCACCATTGATTTTTCTTTTCTTTAACGAGTACTTAGCATTGTTAAAAACATTGATATATAACCTGATGCTGAAATATATTAAATAATTTAAATTTTATGTTAGATTATCAATAGCAATGTTAATTTTATGATGTAGGGTGCTACATTATCGTAAAATACTTTAAGAACATTCAATCCTACCTTTTCTTTCAACTCTTTCCTTTAATATATTTAATTTTTTGTTTCTTTTTATATTTTAGAAATTGGTAGATCAAGTTGAATTTAAATTATAAATTTTTCTTGTGTTATAAGAATAGCATAAAATGTCCAAAAAAAAAAAAAAAGAATAGAGTAACTTATTAATCTCATCTTATAACTAAATGAAATACACCTTAGTAAGAAATATACTTCCAAACAATCCAAAAATACTTGTCTACTCCTATACATTGAGTATTCTTTCATCTTCATCAACTAAATATACAAGTAAACCAAAAAGATATTGCAAAAAATAAAAATATATCTAGATAAAATTAATACTTGATTGTTGACAAGATTATGATATGGAGACAACTAATTGATGTTTCATGCCATCAAAATAATATCCAAACTCATACTTAATAACTCTTTTATTGTTTCACATTTGTTGTTTTTCCATCATGTTTAAAATTAAAATTTATAGGCTACTAAAATATACATTCTAATGTCTCTATCCCACATTTGTTTATTTATGTTATAGATTGATAAACTAGTTTGAATCAAACAAACTCATGGAAAATTCATTCACTCCTTGATTGGATCTTCCAATTTAATACTAGCTGAAGGCAAAATCAAATCCAAAGCTTTTATTCGAGGTACACCAACCACAAACTTTCCTGCAATTACATAATACAAATAATTAGATGAACATAATGTCATATATATTATAGGAGCTCAAAATATCAATTTATAGCCCATTATATACCAAAATTGATACATCACCTATCAATTTATATTGTACTCAGTGATTGTAATCATAAAGATATTATATCACCAAGTTTTTATATTACATTATTTTTAAACAAGATGATGAATAAAAGGTCTACATATTTGAAATCTACAATAACAATTAGAATAGAGAACTTGTTGATGTTTTATATATAAAGTGAAATTATAAGATAAAACTTAAAGCTCTTAGTTCTAAATATCTTCAACACTATTGTGATAAAAAATCAATGCAATAAATTGTCATAAATAATTCATATGTGCTCATGCTATTAATTTGTTTCTATTTCATTGCGTTAATTAATCTACACCTCAATAGTCATGAGATCTAAACCTCACAGTACTGGAGGAATATGTTAAGCAATTTATTTTTAAAGGCTAGTAAATACAACAATATAAACAAAGAAAACAATTAAATGAGGCAATAATATCAAAGTTGATATCATATATATTTAGTATCTACTAACCATTTGAATGACACTATATGCTCTATTTGCTTGTAAACTATATTTAATGTTATTTGTCTTTTGATTACCAATATTTGGGTTCAAATCATTAAGTATCGATGATCAAATAATTTAATTTGTATTTCCCTTTAAACTTTACATCAAGAAAAATCACCATGAGATTTTAATTTATATTCCCTTTAAACTTTACATCAAGAGAAATCGCCATGAGATTGATAGGCATTGTGTCTTTAGCATATAGGTTCACTTTTTTGCAAAGCCCCTTATTCATTTATAATATTTATCATTATCAAGGTGTAACAAATAAAAGATCAACAATGTTAATGTGGATTTTATAGGTAAAGAGGGACATAATCAATCTTGATTCATAGTTAATAGATGACTTATATTACCTAACAAACTATTGTAAAAACTTTACACATGCCAAATGACTCAACATAGAAAGGTCACTATATTAATTGAAATATTCTATATAAAAAAGTGATAGAGGCTAAGCAATGAGCACCTATGCACAACCACTTGCCACGGAAAATAGCTACTAACTAGTGATAGATCAAAGATAAAGAATCAAATTCATGAGTTAAATTAGCATCACATAATGATGAGATAAACCAATCTAAAATTTTGTGGGCTTTAACGAACTTAAAAATGTGACTTCTATCGCACTAGGAACCATTTCACTTTTAATTTCTAAGGCAACCTTTCATTTTGTTTATATAGCTAACTCCTAAAGAACTAACATGTTAATTTTCTATAATTTGGTTCAAAATGAAGATAATAAAAAAGAAATCCATTTGTTTTTTTTTTGAAAGAAGAAAGATTCAAAAAATGATATTTATGTAATCCACAAATAACCATCTCATAGCTCTTCCATAATTCCTAGAACTTAAGACTAGAAATCTGAGATGTTCAAGATTTAATAAGACAACATAGAAAAAATACAAGATTCTACATTTCCAAACTAAATAGGACAAAAAGTTTGTATCCAACCTGTTGATCATTACAAAAATCATTGATCAATATTTTAGCAAACCAAATTATAAGGAATTTCATACCTCAATAAGTATCATATTTGAATCCCTTGGTAATTTTTGAATTGAAGACATCCCTAATTGATTCGAGAGTTAATAAACCTCTAGGTTTCAACCCTAAACCAACCATTGACTAGGGTTGCTTTAGAATTCATATTTCAAAAAATTTTTAACTCCATGTTTTTAATTTAAGCCTACACCAAAGCCAAAAAAAGGCCACTTAATGACATCAAAATAGAAAACTATATTGATCAATAAAATAGAAACATTAGTATCATAAGTTAATGCAAGACTATCAAATACCATTTTATTTGTTTTGTCATTGTACTTCAAAATACAATATAAATATAACTAAAGGTGAAGGAAGAGCAAAAGGAAAATTAGGTGTTTATAGGCTGAGGGCCACCCTACCTTGAATGTGAGGGGGTTTAGCTCTAGATCCTCCCTCCTAAAATGAATGGATCATAGTGTGCTAGTTCTATTTTCTACCAGTTGAGGTGAAGGTCATAAGAGAAGATTGCCCTCCCGATAAGGAAGAGAGGAAAAAAGTGTTGTCATCTATCTCGACCAGTTTTCGAGGTGTTGGAAATCTAAACCAACTCAAAGAATCACTGGCGCTATTTTGCCCTTCATTTCGCCAACAAAGAAGTCATCCTTTGATGATTGATTTCCTATTCCTTCCCTCGAGCCGCCTTCGCGATTCTAAGTGCAAGTACTACCTCCGCCTTCCTTTCTATAAAAATAAGTTTCAAACTAGTTGAGTAAATAATCATATTTTAAAAATCTATAAAGCATCCATGTTCCCAATTAACTAATAGAAAATTTTCATAAAGTTAAACCATGACCACCTAGAGCATACCAAGAAAATATATAATTAACAAATTAACTGTTTCAAAAAGACTAAATAGGTAATTGAAAACTCTCCAAATAAAAAATCATAGCACTCATTATGCCTTCACTACTACAAAATTTAATATTTATGACGCATCATTCTTGACGCTTTAAAAAAATGTCATTACATTATACATAATTGAATGTACAATGACGTTGAATTTGAAACGTCATTATCTTATGTAATTTTTTTAATTTTATGACGCTTATTAAAAGCGCTATAGTTGAAAAAATGTTTTAAAATAAGACCTCAAACCTCCTGAATTCGATAAATCCCTAAAATTTGGAAGGCCTCCCATGGAGAATATTCGAGAAGGTTTGCAAAGAAGAAAGTCGATGATGGAGCGAGGGTCATTAGAGAAGAGAAAAATTCAGATTGCACCAACTTCATAGAACTAGATGATGATGAAATTAGTAACCACGTGGGAACCACACAGATCTGGATGATCAGCGATTCTAGGGAAGCTTTCGATAAATCTAAGCCACCTATGGTGCACCCAATTGAGGTACCCATCTCTTTCTTGAATTTTGAGGTCTCTCATAGTCATCTCTATGGCCCCACCTAAGCCCAGTGATAAAGCCAAGAAATGTAAGAGGGATTACTTTGAATTTTTCCTTTTGTTTTGTTCATGGGAAATTACTGGAAAACAAAAGAAAACCCGACTTCCTCTCTTGTTGTTGCAGTGACTGGAGTGATTAAACTAGCTCTAGAGGCAGGGAAGGCCACCCTAAGACCAATTGTCAGTCACTCTTTGGTCTCCAATGGTCTCAATGTTATGGCTTTCTATAAGGATTACAATGTTAGACTGCCGATATGTTAGCTATAAGCATTTCTCGCTGTTGAATTAAATTACCATGGGGTTTCTACTCTTTTTTCCTTCGATCCTTTCGTGAAATTTCTTGATAAAATGGGATGTTTTTGATTTTTTTGTAGGTTCTTTGTCGTAGGATAAGAGCTTCACTTTTATTTTGAAGATCCCACCTACTTTAGTTTTTCTCCTTAAGGTTGTAGGTATGTGATATTCACCAAGTGTTTAATGCTCTGTTGATTGCCAAGAAACTGTAGGAGGAGAAAGAGAACTCGGAATCTTCCAGTTGGATCTCCAACACCTAACTGCTATAAGATTCCAATTTTTCATTTCTTTTTCCACATTTCTAATAGTAATCAACAACAGAAAAATGGAAAATATAGATCAAAATGAAAATTTTAGGACAAATTTATAACAAGAAATGATTTGGTGATAAATATTGAAGAATTCCATTGTTTAGCTATGTTAGTGAGTAACAAGAAGTATTATACATATAAATAAAGGATGATGACATTACTTACATCTACAATGAATAAGTATGTTACTCCTTTACACAGCCGCGAAATTACTCTACAAAAACAAGCAAGATTGGTTTCAATGGGGCAGGAACAGAAGTGGTGAGAAAGAAGGAGACTGATTTTGTGGGAAATTTTTTTTCAAAAATGAAGACACAGCTCAGTTAAAATGCTGAAGCATCTTAGTAATTTTACTAGAGGTATGGGATTAAATATCATACTCACTACTCATTGGTTCCTTTAAACGGCTACTTTCAACTGGATTGCTATGTGATGTTTCTATTTTTTTTACCCAATTTACTAAATTTATGCTTGAAAAGTGAGAAGAAATTCAGTCCTTAATGAAACATGTATAATCCCAGGACTTTGAAACACCGTATGCAATGCATTTGAGATAACTAAATAGTTGAGTAGTGTCTCCTAATATGAAGGCAAAGAGCTACAATCAAGAAGATGGACATGAAAGCTTCAAAAGAGTTCCTTGCTGAACTGAAGGTCCTAACACATGTTCATCCCCTGAACTTGGTATTTTCTTTCCCTGACACGGTAGAAGAATGCTACAAGTTGCTGTTTTTTATATTTGTTTCAAGGTTTTCTTCATGTTGATTTCTACACCATATTGAATGAAATCACGACATGCCTCGAATTTCAACATTTTAGCAAGTGAAAATTTAGTAGTCTACGCCAGTCCTAAACTCGTGCCCGATTTAATCGTTGGCTCTAAAGTGGATACTAAATGATGACTTTTGCAGATATATTACCCCAAGACTCAGCTTCTAAGATTTGTTTCTGGGGAGAAAGGATTTGAGAATACTTAGAGGATTGTGAAATGAGTGGTTTTAGTAAAGAAAACTATAAATTTCTCTTCATTTGAAATTTTCTACTTTCTTGGATTGAGCAAAGGTGAATAGCTACAACAAAGGGACGGCCAGGACAACTTGTTTTCTTTTACTGACTATACTTGGTTTTGTACTTAAAAATCCACTAAAGGATTATTAATAGGATATTGTGTTGAGGATTCCTTATTCCTAGTCTACGAGTTCATTAACAATGGAAATTTAAGCCATCATTTTGGTTTCTTCATTTATCTTTGGCACTACTAGTTTGCTTATCTTTGTTAATACTTAGTTCTGTCCATTTATCTTTGTTAATACCAGTCTACCAGTTTATCTTTGTTTGTCCGTTTTAGATCCGGGATCTATGCTAGTATTTCATTTTCACAATTTCCAGAAAGTAATCAACTTTTGTGTGAGCCATTCGTATAGATATGAGATGGTTCTTTAATTCTATTAGTGACACACACACACAATAATAATACACACACACACAGCATAGTTAGTATGACCCATTAGACAAGGTGGGTTTTTTTTAATCTTGAATAATGGATTCCAGGTTGTATATATTTAATGGCTTTGAATTTGATTCAATGACTAAATGGAAGTAGTTCAATTGAGTTCATGTGTTTTTTGTTCACTAACTTTACTAGAGCCTATCTACCAGGAATCTTCTCACCATCATGAGGAGAATGAACATCCTTATTCTTCGTGATTTGCAGGGCCGGGCTCTAATAAATCAAATCTGGTTCCAAGTAGGTATTCATTACTCAACCTTCCCACTAATAAGGTTTTCAATTTTTGCTCACCAATTTGACATGAGTTTTATTCCTTTGTCCATATCATTTGAATTTGTGGCTGCATTGTAAGACCCGAGAAATTCCAATTTCTGGAATAAGGACAAAATCGTAATTTTAATTACAAAAGTGTAATTACGGTTAAAAATCCGTAATTAATTCTCGACCCCATGATGAAACGGATCGCACCGTTGAATCGCCTCGCGAAATCTAGTTAGCACGCAAAATTCTCGCGAATTTGGTCGAGACAATGAGTCGCACGTTTTTTCGAGGCATCGCATTGGGTGTCAGAATCGCTTTTCGACATGCGACGAAAGGCGCATATAACAAGTACTCATGTACCATAAGTGGTATGAGTAGAGAAATGATAAAATGACGGCCGCAAAGTCAGGTCATCAAATTGAATGAGGGACAAATGGTCATTTTGGTGTATTGATCAAGTGACTAGAAGATCGAAATTGCAAATAGTGTTTCATCTCCTACATACACCAAAGCAAAACGTGGAGAACCATTTTAGATGCAGTAGCTTAGATTTGAAAGGGTTTTAGAGAGAGGTGTTTCTAAGATCTCGCGATCCGACCGTCAAGTGACGTGAGCAAGAAGGGAAAACGTCTACGGGAGCAGCTACGCGTGGACTCCTGGTTTATGAAGCCTTTTGACAACTCCAAAGAGGTAGGATTTTCTCTCCTACTCATGCTTTATTCCCATTTTTAAGGGCTTTCATGCTCGCTTGCCTGAGGCCGCGAGGGGTCGGGCTGACTCCATCTCCAAAACACGGGACCGAATTGTTAGAGATTCTGGTGATTTTTCTCACCCGTGATTGCCCAAAAATTAGGGCTGCTTTGGTCTTTTAAATCTAGATTTTTGCTTTAAATCATGTATTTGTAGGAAAAGGCTCTGAATGGGCTGTGATGTCTCGCCCCAAAACATGGACCGACTGTGGAATTTTTTTACCATGAGGGCAGTCCGTAAATAAAGGTGTGTATGGACTGTTATGGGTCATTTTGTGATAAAATTATTCAATAAATTATGCTTCGTGTTTATAAGATCGGAAATGGACGGAAATCGGTTCCAAAAGAGGAACCGGTGAGAAGTGTATTGCCCGTGGACAGCCCACTTATTCGCTTGGGACTCGTAAACAGTCCCTGTTTGTGTGAAATGGATAAGAATTATCCATGTGTTGTGTGCTCGAAATTGTATGAAATGAATGGCTTGCGATGTGTGGAATTAGTTAGGTTAATACATTAAATTAATGTGTTAGGTACAATAAATTACATGGAATTAAATTGTGTTATGTCATTGGAGATGATTAAGTGATTTGTTCAAGGGGAGCTAATTCAGCGATGGTCGATATCATTGAATTACATGCATGTAATTGTAGCTACTGAAAATATGCATATTGTCATATTGTGTAAAATGGTTTTGAAAATGGCATAATGCATTTTCATATGCACCGGGTAATCCAGAGTTAGGTGAGTGCATGACAAGGTATTTTTATAAAAACGGATATGGTTGGGCGAAAGGAATTTCAAAGGATGATATTCCTGAGAACTGGTCGAGACGGGCCAAATGTATCACTCTCGATGAGGACCACGATCGCTTCCTGGAAGTTCTCACTAACCAATTCAATTCTGGAGGGTAGTCCTATTACTTTACTCGAATACTTCGGTTAGTATATTTTAAAGAACAAAGTTTTGTTTTGAAAATGATTATTTTCATACATGGCTTAGGCAAGTGTGAGTGAGCTCTAAGTGAGGACTCGTGACATGGGGTAATCATGTGCATATCCAAGTAGGATCATGTATTTACTTGAGTGTGTGTTTACCTCGAGCATCAGACTCGCACCTCAGTGGTGAGTAGCGCACTTAGGCGATTCTCCCATCGAGCTTTAGCTCACCTCGCCGTGGGATCCCCTTATTTCAGTACAAGGAGTCAGAAGACGATCCATTTCGCAGTTTGCCATGGGCTCGATGGTTTTTGACATAACATGTATTAGAATCAGATTTTAATATATACTCAGAGGAACAAAAAGTGTTATCAACTATTGAATTATCAGAGATAATTGGAAGAATAGTGATGATAATTGATTTTATGAGTATTGGTTTATGAGCCCAAGAGGCATTTTTACTCAAGTGTTGAGATTAGATCGCTGATATCAAGACTGCCTGGGGACAAAGCATGAGGTTATGTATTTGGGTAGAGCTCCCGTGACAAAGGAGACTCTACCCGATTTTCTAGCGGCGCTTCGTGAACCCACCTCCACTTGTATTCCGCGGGTTGATTCGCAGTCAACGGGACTCGGTTTTGGGGCCACATGCACGTCTAGTATGCATGACCATGAGAAGTATAGGTGTGTTTTCCCAATAGACAAAGAAAATGTGCATCACGTTTTTGTTTGTAAAAGATCGCTTGTAGGCTAAGTTGTCTTCTTGAATTGAAGTTATATGCATAACTAATTAGACACAGTTGAAGAGTTTAGTTCCAATTATAGATTTAATTTCATATATAATGTGATCAAGACTTTTCCGGGTTTTGAATGAAGAGAAAATGCATTTTAAAATACTTCTATGGGATTGTCTCTCAGACCAAAAATTTGAAGGAATAATATTACTAAAGAAAAGTTTAGATGTGCCGTATAGTGATGTTAGCGCTGAGCAGTAGTTCTATTAATCTGAATTAAAAATAAAAAACGATGATTATTTTTTCTCACCAAGTCAAGCTTGTGATCATCTATATTGATAAACACTCAAAACTTTGATGTTGTACAAAAGATTAATTTTCACATTTAGGTCGGGTCAATTTCGATTTGGTGGTTCACCTTATATGATACTAAACTTACATAGCTCCAATATAAGGCAAGGAAAAATTAATTACTTTTGCTATTTGTCCCTAATGATATTATCCATCTACCATCGTAGCAATTATTAGATCTAAGTGGAAGGTATATCTATCTCATACCTTATGAGATTAAGAAACTTTCCAAACTAAAGTTCCTTAATTGTGTTAAGACACTGCATGGAGCTTCCAACAAGTCTACAAATTAAATTTGAATGTGCATGATTATACATTTCTGAAATAAGTTTCAAGTGCATTATCATTGCAAGGACAGAGGTAATTATGGTGTTCCCCATTTGAGTGCGCGTTTCTCCCAAATCAGAACAGGTAATGGTTTGATTACATAAAAAGCATTCCATAAGAAACGGGTATATATATATATTTATACTATGCCCCATGAAAATGCACAATTGCTAAGCCATTAGTTTATGATTTTGATTGTTAATTTTGCAAAATTTTACTTAGGCTTTGTTTAGAACAGGAAAGAAAACTTTACTTAAGGCTTCGTTTAATAGAAAAATTATGAAGAAAATATTTAAAAAAATGGATTTTCTCATGTTCTCATTTCTGTGAAAAATATAAAAGAAACTCAATATAATCAAAATTTTCTAAAAATTTTTTATATTTATTTCTTGAAACTTCTTAGTCCTTATTTAATAGATAAATAACTAAAGTGAGTTTGAATCAACATATAAAATTAACTTATTAAGTTTAAACCTTTTTATTTTCCTCCAAATTTTATTTCCTTCCATTTTTCCTCTCTATTTTCCTTTGTTCTTCTATTACTTAGAGTCCAAACAAAACCAAAAATACAAGGAAAGAAAACACAATAAGTAAAATTATTTTTCTCATGTTTTATTTCACCGTGGAAAATATAAAATAAAGTAAAATATAATCAAAATTCCTCAAAATTGTATATATTTGTAAGTTTCTTAGAACTTAGATAATAGAGAGAAACAAATAAAATGATTTTGAATAAACATATAGAATTAATTTATTAAATTTATACTTATTTTTATTTTCCTCTAAATTTTCTTTTCTTGCACTTTTCTTATCTATTTTTCTCTATATTTTCTTTCCTTAGCAAGGCTCCATTTGGAACCCAAAAATTACTATGGAAAAAAATAAAATACTAAGAAAAATTATTTTCTCATGGTTTTATCTAGAAAATATAAAAGAAAATCAAATATAATCAAAATTCCTTATAATTAGACATATTTTAAAATTTCTTAGCCCTTATATATAAAGAGAAACCTATTTAAAATTTAAAATTTATTAATTTTAAACCTATTTTTTATTTTTCTGTATTTTTTATTTTTCCGTTTTTTCTCTCTATTTTCTTTCCTTATGCTCTTCTCACTTTTCTTTACTCTCATGGAAATGCTGCTGACCTCGCTAGCTTTTATGGATCTCTTTTTGTCTGTACCTTAAAGTGTCAACTCGAGTTAATCTCATGTTAGTGCTCATTTTTATTTTTATTTTTTTATTTTATTTTTTTATGAAGTAATTCATTTGACATTTTTCGGGGTTTTCAAACTGCTTCAAAATCAAAGGTTTTTCCCTTTTCTATTCGTTTTTTTTTTACATTTTTCATACTCTAAATCTCATGGGATTTATGAGTTTTCTATTTTTAACTTGTTCTTTGACTGTGGAAATGGTTAATGCTATAGGTTTCTAAATTGATTTTACATTTTTTGTAGATGGAAATGGTTAATCTCTGAGTGCATAAAGGTTTCCTATGGTCTATTATATGTATATTTTTAATGATATGGTTGATCTCATGGGTTTAGTGTTTCAGATTGTTAATTGAAAATTTTGATTTGTAAAATAGTTAATCTTATCAGGATATTACTTCTAAGTCAGGGCCACAAGGGTTCTTATAAAACCACATAATTTTTACTTTCTAGAACGAGTATCTTCAAGATGATGCCTTTGAAAGACGAGAGAGATGTTAGCGTCTAGCGAAGGAGCTTAGATCCATCAATGGTGTTTACACTACAAGGTTGATTTTCTCGCTTCCGAGTAATACATCTTTCCAAGGTAGATCAGGGGGGAATGGGTTTTTCCTCAGATACAATAAAAAACTAAAAATAGCATGAGGGTAGCGATAGTTCTCACAATGTTCCGCCTGTGACTTTAATCAAGTTGTATTTTGGGTATTCTTCTCAATTTTAATATCGCAAGAATCATTCTGACTATGCAGCTCCCCATCGGGTAAGGTAGGCGCATTCACTTCTTCGATATGCTTAATCCCACCCTCGCTAACCATCGAGTCTAAAATGGCCAAACTATCATTTCCAATCCAGTAATCGACACATCGATAATTAAAAAAACTGCTCTAGTCAAGAGAATTGACAAACCAAAAGTTAATGGATCTAAAATGGCCAAACTATTATTTTCTATATCATGATCTCTCATTAGCTTTGACTTCTTCCTTGTCTGCAGATCTTGAATCTTATCTTCCTTGTCTGCAGATTTTAATCTTGTCTGCAAACTTTTGTGGGAGGTGGGGATTGAAGCTTTTGATGCATATCAACAAGAATTCTTTGCATTGAAGGTTGTTTTATTATGGAAAATTAGTGATTTCCTAGCATATGATAATCTCATCAAATGACGTGTTAGACAGTTGTATCATATTCTACATATGGTGAGAGAACTTA
Source organism: Tetrastigma voinierianum (assembly GCA_016808115.1). Lineage (NCBI taxonomy): Eukaryota > Viridiplantae > Streptophyta > Magnoliopsida > Vitales > Vitaceae > Tetrastigma > Tetrastigma voinierianum. Next base: position 1,183,838 of record JAEQBH010002652.1, on the reverse strand, counting down.
TCCCTTTATTTAGGTTATCTACTTAGTTACATTATAGTTTTCCATTTTAGTAATATATTTGGTGCATGTCAAATATTCATAAATTTTTTTTTAGTGATTTTTGAATTTCAATTGGGCATTTTTATAAGAAGATGGTTGATGGAAAGATGAAAGAACAGTTTGCTTTTGTTAACTCTACATTGGTTTCTAAAGTTGGAATGGGAGAAGCAACAAAGGAAAATAAGTCAACGAAGGAATCCTATAATTCTTGTTATTGTGGAGCACTTTGTTATTTTTTCGTGATATTAATAATGTACATAATGTTGTGTCAACCTTTTGTTTTATGTCATCTTCTTTTTTCTACAGCCGTTTCCATCGTCGCTTGCATCTACAAGTTATCATCAGGAGTTCTTTCCTAAGAAGTGTATTATTCTAATTTGAGTTCAATGTTCATTTAATACCTTTGAAATTACCACACTAGCACTCATCAAAATAATAAATGGTCTTAGCCTAGTTGGTACTCTATAAAGTTTTTTGCTTGGTTCTCTATATCTAAAACTTAATTTCCACATTTGAACAGGAACAGATGGACTCATGTGGTGCTTTGATGGCTTAAGACTCTCCATAGAAAGATCCTCCACTCACCAACAAATTAAAGAACATGTTGTACAAACACCATAGAATCTATGAAACTTGTTGGGAATATTTGTTGTAATTTTGAATAATGTATATATCGATAGCTTTGTAGCCTTATCCATATGACTTTGATATTTTTTTCTCCTCTATATTACTTTCATATTATGTGTACATTTTCAATAATTATATTGTTATATCAGGATTTATAACCAATAAAAATTAATAAAATAGGATTTTTAATGTGATAAAATGATGACACTCTGCAATGAGTGTCATGGATTCTAAAACAAAACATATAAAAATCAATGACACTCAAATAAGTGTCATAGTTAAGTTTTTATATTGAAATATTATGAGGAGATAATGACGCTTTAAATGAATGTCATAGTTTTGATTCACAAAGATGACGCTCGAAATAAGCGTCATTGTGTGTAAACTTATACAATGACAGTCGAGACCATGACGCTTTAGGGAAGTGTCATTGTAACTCTTCAATGACGCATTAAGCGTGTCATTGATTAACTTTTTTCTTGTAGTGCTTGGAGATTTTGATGCTAGATCCAAAAGGAAAAAAACCATCAACATTAAGATATAATTCAATTGGACAAAACTTCAAATCATTTACCATCCAAATAATAAATTGAGTACTCATGAACATGTTTTTTTCTCACTACATCCAATATAAATCCAATTAAAATTACCAATCAATTAACAACTTTTTTCCAATTGTTTCTTTGAATGTGAAATCCTATTGTTATGTAGTTTCCAAAATTAACAATTCAAGAAGTCAACATGTATGGATCTCATAATAATATCATATATAAAATGAAATGGAGCAATTAATGAGTTTCGTAATTATCAACCTATATAAAGATTCATAATTAAGTCTATGAGGCGCCCCAAACACAGGTGTGGGTGACTACCCAGCATCAGCTGCGGAAATTCTATCGTCTCGTGTTGACACACACATGAGTAAAATGGCCCGCATGGGGCCAGCCCATCCCATACTCATAAAACAAAATAATTAACTATATTCACCATAGTTTCATACTATTCTAAAAAGATTTATACATCTTTTACAAAATATTTACTTAAAGCCACATTTCGGCTTTCTTATCAAAACTACCTCTCTTGAGTGTGTCTCTTTGGATAGTCTCTGTGCACGAAGGGGTCCCACATTGGGGTGGTAGCCAGTAGAAAGTTTTCTAAAGGAGTTACTCCACAAATGCATATGCAATGGCATAAATAAACAATCAATCACATTACATACAATTAGTTACCATTATATGAAATGTCTATATCATGCATGAGATGCACCCCTCATGCTCCGCAGACAAGTCAGCCAGACTCCCTCACACACGGAATCTTTAGCGTGATAAAACATCACACACCATGACTAAACCATTGGACACCCTCGATTTTATTTATCAAGCGATTTTGATTCCTTTCCTTTATTTGGTGGGCCATGGATTTAGGAGGTTTACACTTAGTAGGACGCCAGCGCGCACTCTTGTTCCCGCGGCTTTGCGTCGGCGGGATTCATGTCTAGCAGTAGTAACATGGGACTTTCACCTTTGAGGGGGGATCTACTGACTTGCTCGCGAAACATGTAATTTATCATTTTGATCATTTACACACTTTCGTGAATCTCTACCTTGGACTGTCCCATTTTCCGGCTCACGACCCATTCACTAACACTAATGAATAAACCGCTTCCATCTTATGCGACGTGCTTGATGTGACCATGCATATGGGATGCATGATGCCAATGCATTTTCCTCGTATTACATGCATGAATAGGCACTACATGAAACATTTACCTGCCATGGACAATTATAATTTATACATCCATAATCTACCTCCGTACAAAACATGATATCGTCAAAAACATGCATCGATATCACAATTCCACACTTAGCATGTTATTCAAGCAAACCGCCAACAAACAAGGTCTCAAAAATTAGGACCATTGACCAGAGGTACCTGGCCCGCCGCAAACATAAGACCGAGTTTGGTTCCAACATCCATACACATCGACCATGCTTAATACACAGAAACCTTTGGTTTCCTAGTCAAACTCCCAACTCGCGGTCGGTGTGTGTACTGAAAGCCGTCATAAATCCATACCCTTTAATTCCAAAGCTTGAACTAATTTACGCATGGCCTCTCATGGCCTCCTACAAGCAACCCTACCATTATAAAGCCTTTAGGCTAAAATAAACCAGTAGGAAAAATATCTACCTCTTGGGTTTGAAGAAACTCCAACTTTAGCGATACCATTAGATCAGTTGCGTCTTGCGACTTTAATTACTTTCGAACTTTCGAGCGTCGACCGCCTTGAGAAACCGGAAAATCTTCCTTTTCCGCACCACTCCTTCTCGGCTTTTTCCTTATACAGAAACGTTTCACTCTTTTCATATTCATTTTCTTTTTCCTTAACTTTGCTTTTCTTTCCTTTTTCTCTTTTTCTCATCTCGTTTCCTTTCTTCCTCCTCCTTTCTCTGCCCATTTGTGTGGCCAATGACTTTTAGTTTTAACTACTTTATTTAACGTCCAGTTTTATGACGTCGTGTGTAGGCACCATGTGAGCCATGGAATCCATACCTCCATGTGGCTCAATGTAGGCCATTCCTTTGATGCCAAGTGTCACTTTATTATGGTGCCATGTGGCGTCTCATACTCTCCTTTTCTTATTATTATTAAATCCAGGCCGCTGCGATCTCGAAAAAGCGTGAAATCGGCCCAGCCTCGAGTCGACAAAGTCGGCGTGGTAAATTAAATTCGGGCGATTTGATAGGTCAGTTTCGTCATGCGGTTAGAAAATTCGGGATTTTCGGCCGAAATTTACAATTTTGCTTACGAGAAAGTTGGAATTTTCTCGGGTCTTATTCTCCCTCACAAAATTTCGTCCCAGAAATTCCGCGCATCTCACATCGACCATGTGCATATGCCAACCTTTCCTAACTCGAGCAGGTGTCGGGTATGAGAACGGCTGGTCTTGAGTACCTAACAACGCGATGGCTATCCACTCATACATGTTAAGAATGACATTGACAACCAATGATCCACCACCTTAAGGTTCTGCAGCTCACCGCGTGCAGTTCGATCTCTTAGAAAAATTAAATCTCTCCTGCGTCTTGGGAAGAATTCTCACGTACGGTTTTCTAAGGCCTCAGCCTACATACCCAAACTTATCACACAAGATGCAATAATAATAAACATAATGCACCTATCACATGCGGGAGTAAAAACATACTACAACTCATACGGCTGATAATGCGCTTTCGACCTGCAATTTGCTATAGCGTAGACATGCCCTGTGTCCTGAGTCTGGCTGTGAACCTGTACTGACCTCGACCCATGCCACTGGCTCCTGCGAGACTTGTACGTATTCTTGGAAAGTACTTGCGTAACACCTATGAAGCTGGTTCCTCTGACCCACACTGGAGTGAGAAGGAACAACTTTGAGTTGATGCTGTCTGATATTTGGACTTGCATCGGCTCGAAACCACAGGATCCCAGCCTCAGTGGGCAATCCCTCTTCATATGTCGGTGATGTGATAGAAGCATGTCATCGATACTGGGCGGCCTTTGCATACGTGGCTCGTGAACTAGAATCTCTGCCTCTTTCTGTCTTTGAAGAAGGCAGTCTCCTTCCTCTTCAGGCTAGTACTAGTATCCGAATGCTCGTGCATCACTCGATCTCTCTCATGGTCGAGTGTCCCGACCATGAATCCATACCACAGCCAATAGGAGGCTCACAATCTTACCCAGAATGGACAACTTAGTCCATTCGAACCTCGACTTTGGCCATATCACGTAGCCCGCGTAGTCGTCGGCCGAACTGGCTAACTCATGAATCTAGCCCGTAATCCATCATTGACATTGCTCCTGCTTGGCTCTGAAGTCGAGCTTTGGCATGTCGCCCGATCTACGGAAATACTTACTCATGAGCGGCTCACGAAAGCTTGGCTTGCCCATGTCTTAGCCTCTATATCTCACCAGAAGCTTCGCCCATCCACCATACTGGGCCTCGCCTGCAGTGGAATGCGGCTAGTCGATCTGGCGATGTCGGAGGTGATCTCCATGGCCTCTAATATGTTCTCAATCTGCATAAACCAATGGTCTGCAACCATCGGATCTCCTCCCCCTCTGAATGTCGGAGGATGATGTGCTCTAAACCTCTGGAGGTTACTCGGACCTCCCTGGCTACCCTCTGCACTAGCACATTGCTGCGGAAGTACAGCGATCCTTCACGACCTCCGCGAACTGGCGGTAAATCTGCGGCGGTGGTCGAATGTCGGTGGTGCTGACTAGTGCCGAGTGGACGACCTCGCGTCCCCTCGCCCTCTACCACCATCTACACATACAATGGCAATATTAAATTTTCATTTATCCCAACTAGCAATGCACGTACGATTCTTAATAGACTTGACAACCATGAATTAACGTTCATTTTCTAAGCGGTGCTAATTACGTAGCTCGTAAATAAATTTAAAACATTCATGTTTGTTTCCTTATCCAAATTCCTAAGGTTATAGTTCCTAACCTTAACATTCGCCTCTTTCCTATATGCATTAAACCATGCATATAATATTCTTGCACACTAACCGCGCAATCATTATTCCCATATACAACATACCGTGTATATGACCTTTCACGCAATTTGAAACACAAATCACGCATAAAAAAAACATAGAACATTAATGACGTATCTCAAATGGTGTAATTACAGCCTCAAGACACTATTCACACACTGGAAAAATAATTTTCACACACATCGTAATTGCATTTATAATGCATGTGATATATTTCCAAAGAGAGTCAACGAGAGTCTCCTGTGCTCTTTGGAAAGATTAATTTTTCTGTACCATCTGGAACATCAAATGGTTCAAATTCCCTCATGGATGCATTATAAGGGTCAAAGATCTTTCCAGCAGTACTCACACGCGAATTAGAGTTAAAATGAAGAAGTTATGGCCCGAGCAAGTTGGAGAAAAAAAAGCGATTTCTTTGTCGCGACCCGGGAGAGTATGTGCGACGAGAGAGTATGTCGCGACAGGAAAGTATGTCGCGACAAGAAGTATGTCGCGACAAGAAGTATGTCGCGACCGATGTCGTGACAAGCAGTATGTCGCGACAAGCAAGAACATCATGAGCGGTGTCGCGACAAAGAAGCTGTGTCGAACCCGAGAATCTGCGAAGTACAAAAAGCGGAAATTTGATATTTTGACCAGATTTCAAGCCCATTCACCCTAGGACCATATATATACTCGTTTTTAGGTAAAGAGGCGGGAAGGTGGAAACCTCTCTCATTGGGTTTCTCTCTCTAGACTGCCCATTTTTCCAGTTTTTCACTGAAAAATTTTCTCCACTCCAATAAATTTAAAAAATTTATTCTCTTCCATTTTTTTTTCTTTTTTTTTTCCTGCTACTCCTTTGATGCAGTAGCCTAACCAACTGCTCTTTACCCACAGTAAATTGTCTAGAATTTAATTACAACTCTTTCCCTTGTCGTAGAATAATTTTCCGAATTTAAAGCAACTGTTTATTGGCGGAGCCTTGTCGAAATTTTTAACGTTTTATTTTGAACATTACGCTGAAAAAATTTCGACCACCAAAAGTGAGATTTTCTCGACCCTAGTGTTCAACAATTTCTCCTATGCTATTCACCAAGCATACAATTTCACACAATTCACACATAACACATGTTATACACACCATCACACATCACATTTCTCAAAATGCACAAAGGATGCATGATCTAACCCGTTTCCCATCAAGTCCTAGGTATTTCATATACCTAACTCTACACCCACCGAGCTCCCAAGGTAATCGTTTACCTTAGCTCTGATACCAAGCTGTGAAGCTTGTATCAGGACTAAACTTATAACTACACCCACCGAGGCTCCCAAAATTGTCGTTTACCTTAGCTCACGATGCAATTTGAGCCCCAGGCCGGGGTGTCAGATTTGACCTACCGAATCAACTGCGGAAATTCTATGCGTCTCGTGTTACGCGACACACACATGAGTAAAATGGCCACATGGGGCCCATACATCCATACTCATAAAACAAAATAATTAACTATATTCATATAGTTTCCATGCCTGTTCTACAAAAAGATTTATACATCTTTACAAAATATTTACTTAAAGCCATATTTCGGCTTTCTTCTCAAAAACTACCTCTACTGAGTGTCGTCTCTCTGGATAGTCTGTGCTGAAGGGGGTCCCAGCCCAGGTGAGCAAAGCCTAGTGAAAGTTTTCCTCTGAGGTACTCCCACTTTAAAATCGTATCTGATGGCGTAAATAAGCAATCCGATCACATTACATACAATTAGTTACCATTATATGAAATGTCTATATCATGCATGAGATGCACCCCTCATGCTCATGAACCAAGTCTCAATCGACTCCCTCACACCTGGAATGCCAAGCGTGACTAAAACCTGTCATACACCATGACTAAACCATTGGACACCCTCCAATTTTATTTATCAAACCTGATTTTGATTCCTGTCATTTATTTGGTGGGCGCAGTTCGAGGTTTACACCGCTGGAATGTAAATCACGCCTTTTTGACATTTTCACGAACTTGCATCGTCGGGTTCATGTCTAGCAGTAATTAACTGTGGGACTCTGCAGAGGATCTACCCCTGACTTGCTCCATGAAAACATGTAATTTATCATTTTGATCATTTACACACTTTCGTGAATCTCTACCTTGGACTTTGTCCCACATTTTCCCAGACTCACGACCATTATTGCGCTAATGAATAAACCCTTCCATGCACTACACGGGCGGCGATGTGACTGCGTGCATATGGATACATGATGCGATGCATTTTCCTCATGTTACATGCATGAATGACCTTTACATGAAACATTTACACACCATGGGCGTTATAATTTATACATATAATCTACCTCCATGCAAAATATATTAATACATCAAGCATGCATCAATATCACAATTCCACACTTAGCATGTTATTCAATAATAACACACAACAAGGTCTCAAAATTAGGACCATTCAACGAGGGTACCTGCGGCCTTAAACATAGACGGTTGGTTCCAACATCCCTTTACATCCAACCGAACCGCCGTACTAGAAACCTTTGGTTTCTAGTCAAACTCCTAACTCTCCTGATCGGTGGCTATGTCAAAACCGGTCATGAAATCCATACCCTTTAATTCCAAAGCTTGGGGAACTAATTTACATGGCCTCTCATGGCCTCCCACACATGACCCTACCATTATAAAGCCTTTAGGCTAAAATAAATAGAGTAGGAAAATATCCTGCCTCTTGGAGTTTGAAGAAACTCCAACTTTTGAGTCATACGTAGATCCGCATTGCGTGCACCAACTTTAGTATTTCGAACTTTTCGAGCGTCGTAGCGAAACCCGGGAAAATCTTCCTTTTTCCTTTCCTTACTCCTTTTTAAGCACTTACCTGCAAGCGTTTTCCTCTTTTAAATAACTATTTCTTTCCTTCGCGCTGGCTTCTTTCATTTTATAACTACCAAGTCTCATTTCCCTTTCATTCCTCCTCCTTTCCTCTACCCATTTGTGTGGCCAACACTTTTCCATTTTTCTTTTTCTTATTTCTTAAATCCATTTTATGACATCATCATCTGTGAACCCCGTGTGAGCCATGATTCAATTCCACCTTGTGGCTAATTGAGCCATGGAATCCATGCCTCGTGTGGCTCAATGTGAGCCATTCCTTTTCCAATCGCAAAATTAATCGGCTTTCTTATGGTGTGTAATGGCATCTCGCCTCGCCTAGTAATGATAAATGGCCTTACGTGTCTCGAAAAAGCGTGAAATCTGACCGCTCGGGGTGCGAACCGGCGTGGTAGCCCAAATTTCCTTGAGGCAGGACTCAGCGGGAGGTCAGTTTAGTCATTTTGAGATTTAGAAGAAAGATTACGGATTTTCAGCCGAAATTACAATTTTACCCTTTTTGAGAAAATTGGAATTTTCTCGGGTCTTACATCCTATATATTTGTTCTCATCTATCTTGTGCTTTCATAATATATCATAGTATAATGAACAACCAAGCAATTGAAGAAACTCAAAGGAAGCTGTAAGACCCAAGAAAATTCCAATTTTCTCAAAAAGGGCACAATGGTAATTTTGGTAAAAATCCGGAATTTTTCTAGATCTTGGATGACGAAATGGACTTCTCCATTGAAATAGATCTCGCGAACTAACCCTGCAATCGAATTTCGTGGTCCAGATTTCATGTTTCGGCGTGGTGTCGGTGACATGGCAGGTGAAGCCACACTTTGCAAGTGACACTTGGCAAAGCTCTATATCGGTCACTTGAATGAATGGCTCACAATGAGCCATGTGTGGAAAGGGATTCCATGGCTCACATTGAAACACTTGAGTGCATGATGAAATAAGAAAAAGAAATATCAGAGAAAAAGGGAAACCACACCTGTATTGAGAAATGGGGAGGCAATTTCCCTCCTTTTATTAGAATGATTGATTCTCCCGAAAGAAGAAAATGAGAGAAAATGGAAGAAAATGAGAAGAAAGAAGAAAAAGAACTCAGAAAGCAACAAGGAAAGGAAAGAAAGGAAAAGAAAAAGAAAAAGAAAGGAAAGAATCGTGAGAGAAAAGGAGGAAAGGAGAAGGAAGGAAAGGGAAAGGAAGGTTTTCCCGGGTTTCGGGTGGTCGACGTTCGAAAGTTCGGGTACTAAAGTTGGTGCACACAACGGGATCTACGTGTGGACGCCAAAAAGTTGGAGTTTCGACAAACTCCAAGAGGTAGGATATTTTTCTACTTGGTTTACTTTTGGCACAAAGGCCTTTATGTGAGCAGTGCCCTGTCAAGGAAGGCCGTGAGAAGCGACCATGCCAGATTCCAAGCTTTGGAGGTAAAGAACGTAATTTCATGGCCGCATTTCCTGTGATCGCGAAGCTGTGGGGAAGCCAGGGTTTTACAGACTTAAGCCAAAGGGTTTCTGGAATGTGATGTTTGTTGTTGTGCAATGATGCTTGGGCCGGTTCATGTTTGCGAAAGAGCGTGTACACCTGACGAACGTCTGGTACTGTATGGCTGGCAAATGTATACTAGTTGAAATGTGATATTGATGCATGCTTTTGATGTGATATATGTTTTGCATAGAGACCAGTTATATGTATGAATTATAATTATCCATGGCTGTAAGCTGTTTCATGTAATGCTACATTCATGTAACATGAGAAAAAATACGTGGCATCGTATTTCATATGCGCGGTCACTATCGCGTCGGCGGCTCGATGTGAAATGCTGAAAATGGGCCCATTCACCGGTGTTGGTGAGTGGGTAAATGACTTCGGCATGGACGAAATCGGGCTGAATTCGCAGTGATATGTGATCAAAATGATAAATTATGTTTAGTGGCAGACAGGTAGATCCCCCACAGAATGAAAGTCCCGCAGTGCCGATTGGGCTGAAGCCCGGCAGGCCAAATCCGAAAAGGCATGCGGCGTCTCACGATATGAAGCGAAATCCTTACAAAATAAGGAAAGAATCAAAATCGGAGTTACCTGATAAGTAAAGGTGGAAAAGTGTAATTTGAGTAATGGTGTGTGACAGGTTTATCATCTGGCATTCAGTGTGGAAAACCATTGAACACTTTAGGTAAATGGCATGGGTTGCATCTCATGCATGATAGGCATTTCATATAATAGTAAATAATTGCGTAGGTCATGGTGATATTTATTTATGCCATTACATATGAACCCAGGGAGCTGCTGTGAGAAAACTTTCTAGCGAGCTGCTCACCATCAATTTCAATGCCGAAGACTATCGAGAGCGACACTTCGACTGGAAGCATGTTGTGAGAAGAAAACCCGAGAAAACATAAGCCAACTTTTAAGTAAATGTTTTAATAATATGTATAAATCTTTTTATTAAACAACATGAAAACTATAAGAGTATAGTTGATATTTTGTTTTATGTGCTCAGGTCTGTAGGCCCATGTGGCTATTACTCATGTGTCAATGTCTGTCACCACCGGACATATATTTTCATGGTTGGCACTGGTAATCTTTCGAACGCCCGGAGTTTAAACGTCCGGCAATCCATATTTTAAATTATACTCTTTAAAAGAATGAAATAAATATATTAGAATAACTATTTAATTAGTTAGTTTCATATTCATCGAGATTTAATTACAAAGATTCCCCTAAAACTATGACATTAAAGTAAAATAATGGTAGGCATCTTATCATGATAAGAAAAAACTATATAACAAAACCATAAAAATTTTAAAAAAATTCATATATCAATTAATAAATTATGCGAAATATCGAACTAAAATAAGACCACATAGAAAATCACTTTGAAAGATAACATTCATCAGAGATATATTTTTGTTCCTTAATATTCTAACTTGATTTCCTCAAAAATAGAAAAATTGTACTAGGACTTCAAACTAATTTCAGCATGATGGTTGTGTTTATAACCCCTTCTCCTACCTTGCATGGATTAGATTTCTAACTTACAATTCTTTCTATTATAGAATTATCGATTTGATATTCTAGAGCGACATCGACTAGTGCCCGTCCTTTTTTCCATATTTTCTAAATCAGCAAAGAAAAGCTAATAAAAAATTAACCTTAGAATCGGTGGCTAAAGCCTTACATTTTCATTTGATGTCAATTTCTAAAAACAAACACATTAAAGAAAGCATAATAAATCTCGATGTTCTGTTTCTAATAAAAAGAATCTTCAACCTCAATCATTTCTCTTTACTCAATATCATTTCCTTTTTTATACTTTGTTTTCATTTCTTTTTTTTTTATGACGGATACAAATTGTAACGCCCCAAACCGGGTCGGATTGACTAAATCGGCCGCGTGTAAGGGCCTACCCCTGGCCTCAGGCGAGGGGTGGTCCCACTCCACCAATGATAGGGGCATGTCCCTTTGCCTTGCCTTTCGCCTCGTGAGCTCGAACCCAAGCCCGAAGGACATATTGAAATGGGGAGCACTCTCGGCTGCAATGATTACGAGACGATTGTAGCGAGATAGTCGAGAGGTCTGGCCAACCTCAACCCGATTCGGGCGCACCACCCTCCCAGGCATTCTTGGGGAGGGACCAGATGGTGCGAGACCATTGGTTCATGCGAGATAGAGACGTATTGGAGGCCATGGAGATCCTCTCGATCGACCGAGTCTTGTTTGCATTCGGCTAGAGGCGAGGCCAGTATGGTGGAGATGGGTTAGGACTTCTAGAGACTGGTATGACGTGAGCGGTTCGGGAAATTGTTCATGAAGCGAGTATTTTCCGGACAACTGCGAGACATGCCAGCTTCCGGGGAGTTCCTGGGGTGGGCGAGGAGGCGATGTGATGATGGTTTCGTGGCTTTCGATTCACGGAGTGCTTGATTTGCGGATATTTATGTGGCCACGAGACATGGCGAGGTTAGGAGGTTCGAATGGGTGGTCCGAAGCCCGTCGTGCTAGGATTGTAGGACTCGCCTCTGAGACATGGATTCTATGGTTGGGACCTGACCGCTAGAGAGGGATAGAGGATCTTTCCGGAACCTTTCGGGATGCGAGTGTTAGTGGCAAGAGGAAGGACAGTATGTAAGACCCGAGAAATTCCAATTTCTGGAATAAGGGCAAAATCGTAATTTCGATTACAAAATTGTAATTTCGGTTAAAAATCCGGAATTTATTCTCTAGATCTTAGATGATGAAATGGATTACACCGTTGGAATCGTCTCGCGAAATCTAGTTAGCACGTAAAATTTTGTAATTTTAAAGAGACGGTCGGATCGACCACGTTTCGAGGCATCGCTTTTACAGTGCGATAAAGCGATTTTCGTGTGACAAAGTCATATAACATGTACTCTTGTACCATAAGTGGTATGAGTAGAGAATGATGAAAATGGGCCAGTCGAGATAGTCTTAGAATATCCATCTGGGTAATGAAGGGACATAATGGTCATTTAAATTTGATTTTAGAGGTAATGAAAGTGACAAAATAGGGAATAGTGCTTCATCTCCTTCATTAAGCCAACCAAAAACATGGGAATCATTTTGAGATGCAGTGGCTCCATTTTTGAGAGCTTTTAGAGAGAGAGAGGGTGCTTCTCTCTAGAATATCGGGAGATCCGATTGTCAGCGGTCTTCGGGGCGAGAAGGAAAAACGTTCTACGCGGAGCAGGCTACGCGTGGACTCCGGGATTGTGAGTTTTTGACAAACTCCTTGAGGTAGGATTTTCTCCATACTTGAGTTTTATTCCCATTTTAAGTGTTTTACAAATGTTTGAGTCGAAAGGCGTGAGAGCTGCGTTTGATCGATCTAAGCAGCTGGACCAGGTGATAATTTTTAGAAAATTTTGGGGTCGTTTACAATACTTGATCCCTGAGTGGAGTAGGGGCTGTTTGGGTTATTTATGTGTTGATTTGTGCATTAAATGTTTGCTTGGTATGCATTGGGCCGGGAATGGTCATGGATTGCGGGTTCACTAAGTGAACCGTTGAGTTGTGATGTTTCGGGAATAGTAACCAAGGGTTTCACTATTCCCGAAACAGTGTTCTAAAATATATTTTTGTGAAAATATGTGTTTGGTCGAGTGATTTAAATTAAATTGCTCGTGTTTGATCATTAGCCCAAGTGAGCTAATTTTGATGTGATATATGAGTTGTATAATTACATAACATGATTGTGTGATTTGAATTATGCGAGTATATTCATGTTTATATTGCATGTGATTAGACTGTATTGGGATTGGCATACATGCATTCCATATGCACTGGAACACCCTAGGACTATAGGAGTGAGTGCATGAGATGAGTCTAGAGTAAAATGGTTCGAGGAGGTTGTCCCCAAATATTAAATGGTTCGGAGTTGTCTAAAAATATTAAATGATCGGAGGGTAGTCAAACTTAAAATATCAATCGTCGGAGGCAATGATTGATATATATCGGAGGGTAGTCACATATAAAAATATCAATGCGTCGGAGGCGGCTGATTGATATATCTCGGAGGGTAGTCCTTAAATATAACATCGAATGATTGCACAATTTATAACATCGGAGGGTAGTCCATCAATAGAAAATGATAATTCTCATACGAGGCTTAGGCGAGTGTGGGGGAGTCGGTGAGGACTCGGGATCTGAGTTGGTCATGTAGACATTCAAGTAGGATCATGCATTTGCTTGAATGTATGTTTTACTTTGAACATTGCCTTTGCACTTAGGTGGTGAGTAGCCCACTTAGGGCGATTCTCCTCTTGAGCTTTAGCTCACCGGGTCGTCAGGACCCCCTTTTTCTGGTCTGAGGAGAGTCTTAGGGACTGGCTCGTCTGAGAATAGAGATTTAGAAGAAAGCCGGAGTGTGGCTTTGATGTTTTTTTTTCTGATATTTACATGTATTGAAATTCGTGTAATTTAATATATGTTGTATAAGAGTAAAACATTTGAAATCTTAGAACTATTGGATATAGTGGATTCATAGTTGGCATGTTTTTATTGATATTGTAGTATGGGCCCAAGAGGCCGTTTTTATCCATATTGTATCATTGTGATTATATTGGACTGCTTGGGACAGGTTTCCTGCAGGTATTTCATTTGGGTAGAGCGCCCCGTACAAAGGGACTACTGCCGATTTTACGAAGTGGCGTCGGGTAACGGGCATCACTTAACCATTCCATGGGTTGACGGGTAGTCAACGGACCCCGAGTTTGGGGCGTCACGACTTGAGTATCAAAGGTTAGATGCGAATACTGGGAGCTCGGGTTTGGGTATCTATCACCACTAGGTGGTTTGATGTGGAGAATAGGTATATGGAAACCTATAGATTGAGGATTGGGGCTTAGGCCATAGTTGAGTGAGAGCATCACCACTAGGTGTTGTTCGATGTTCGGTTTAGGTATGAGGTTACCTAGGAAAATCACGGGACAAAACTAGGACACTACATGCACGTGTGTTGAAGTGTTTTGTGTGATTTGTTGGATTATTGTGTGAATGGTATGCTTACCATGTTGTGTGATGAGATTGATTATGTGTGCTTGGTGATTAGCACATGAATGTGTTAGAAAATATCTTAGAAAATATTTTGAGTGGTACAGTGTACAAAACTGTAAATGAAAATGAAGAAAAATAAATTTTTAATAAATTTATTGGATGAGAATGGAAGAAAATGGAAGAAAATAAATTTTATAAATTTATTGGAGTGAAGAAAAATTTTCAGTGAAAAACTGGAAAAAGAAAATAAATTTGATAAATTTGTTTGGTTAAGAGGAGGAGAAAATAATTTTCTAAGGTTTTATATGGTGTAAAATTGAAGAAAAATGAAGAAAATAAATTTTTGTAGATTTATTTGAGTGTTAAAGAAAATGGAAAAAAAATGATTTTAGTGATTTTTTTTATGATTTTCCAGCTGTTGGAAATAGAAAAAAAATAATAATAAAAATTTTTTTTGGTGCAGAACCGTTTTGGGCTACTGCCCAAATTATAATGTGAAAAATATTATTTTGTATTGCAAGGATGGAATTGTATTGCAAGATGGGTGTATTGTGAACTGAAGGGCTAGGTTTTGTATTGCAATACAACGCCGGTGTATTGTAATGGCGGTCTTGGTGGGCGGCGGCCCCGGCGGCGGCGTGAGTGGGGGCGCGGGCGGGCGTGCGTGGGAGCACGGGGCGGGCACGGCGGCCCAGGCTGCGAGCAATTGGGGCGCGGGCGCGCGACCAGCGCCCGTAGCGTCTTGAAGCGGCGGCATGCGGCTGCGGCGAGCGCAGCGGCGGTATCGCGAACCGCGACATATGAACGCTGCGTGAAGCGCGCGGCGCGGCGAAGCGCCCGCGGGGCGGCCCTCGCGGCGACTGTCGCGGCGTCACGGTGTCTTTCAGCCGGGCGAGTTGGGTGTTTTGGTGCACCTAACTTTCGATTTTAGCCCCTGGTTGTTCGGTATTTTCATAGTCACTAAATGAACACTGTTCATTGTAAAATAAATTTTGGAAATAAAATATTTTAAATTTAATTAAAATTAAATAAAAATCAAATAAAATTTGATAGAATTTTTGAAAATAAATTTTTGTTGAAAATAATATTTTAAATGCAAAATGGATTGCCTTGCGTGCAGTAAATGCAGGGCAATCACGTATACGAGTTATGTGTATGATTAGTGTCTCGGTGTGTTTATGCCTTAGAATGCGTATTGGTTTAACTACCATTTGAAATTGTGATTCTTAGCGGTAGTTGTAGAAAATTATATGCATGGTGTAATGCGTATAGGAAAAAGAGTGAATGCTAAGGTTATGAGCCTTGACCTTAGGGAGTTGGATCTTGAAATGAACAAGAGAGCCTAGAACCTTCTTGAAATAAATAAAGTGAGTGGTGCGGAATTTAGCGCCACTTAGAAAATGAGGCAGATTCGTTCATGGTTGTCAGTCTATTAATGTCGGCATACGCATTGGATTGGCCCCAGTGAAGAATAAATGATTCTTGTTGCCATATTGGTGTGTAAATGGCTAGTAGAGGGACGGGGCGTGGGGGCGTGCGGGAGTGCTGGTCGAGCCTGTCAGTGTTGATTAGCGGACTTTGCGAAATTTGTGGTATTACGTGAATCTTGCGCCTTGCAGGCTGGTATAAGCGGTGAAACGGGAAGATCTAGTAACCTTCGGAGGTTAGGAGTCATCATCCTCAGGCATTCACGGGAGGAGACCGGATGGGACCGGACCATTGGTTTATCTCGGTCGAGAAGGTGTTAGGAGGCCATGGAGATTACCTCGATGGGCCCAGTTAGACTAGCTTTGTTCCGGCTAGAGGTGAGGCCCAATATGGTGGAAATGGGCGGGACCTCTAGAGACCTTAGAGGAGCCGTTTGTGCAGGGGTTCTCCCCTAGGGATTAGGGCGAGAACAGGGATAATGGAGTCGAGGTTGCGAGTTGGAGATCCTGGAACTCTACTCACGTGGACTGAGGATTATGGACGTATCGGAGTTGAGTCATCCTGAGGATGGATTGGCTGATAGCTTACAGGGTCATTATCGATTGTGAGCGCAGGAGAGTTACCGCCTACACGCAGGATGGTACTCCTGTGGTATTTCAAGGGGGACAAGCATGATATTTTACCCCAAACAGTATATGAGTCCAGGCGTCAGGGACAGTTGGCGGGTTGACTAGCGAACCACTGAAGGGCCGGTGAGACCGGACTTAGATCTACCTCGGTAGTGTGCGAGTTTGTGGATATTTTTGAGATGAGCTACTGGACTACCTCCACAGAGGTTGTAGACTTCGGTTCAGACTTTGCATCGAGTTACACTCGGGGTACTTCACCCATCTCTATGACTCCGCATAGACGGCACCAGCCAGTCAGAACCGTGTTCAGCTACAGCAGCTATCGACAAGGGGTTTATTGTGACCGAGCACTTCACCATGGGGCGCTTCGGTTCTAATTGCGAAGAAGAAGGACAAGACCCTTCGACCGTGCATTGACTATAGGCACGAACAGTGGTTATGATCCAGACTCCAAGTACTCATTACCGAGGATTGATGATTTATTTGACCACTGAGAGGAGCGCAGTCTACTTCAAGATACACCTTCGTATCGGGTTACCATCAACCGAGGGTTGTGGAGACAGATATCCCTAAGACTCGTTTAGGACACGTTACGGGCACTTGAAGCATTCGTGATGCCCTTTTGATCACAATGCATTAGTACTCATTCACGGATCTCTACGTTACGTGGATGTCCCAACTTCATCTGATCGGGCTTTGTCGTAGTCTCTCGTGGATGACATTTTGATCTACCCCACCAGTGGAGCATGAGTATCATTCAGGATCAGGTTGCGCCATCGAGAGACCATCGCCTATACACTAAGTCTCGCAGTTCGAAGCCTTACTTCATCGAGGGAGATTGGGACACGGGTGTCGAAGATCACAGGAGTGTCACGACCTAGAGAAGGCCGAGGCAAGGATGAGTCGAGAGACCGAGGTCACCGAGATACGTAGCTCTTAGGATTACCGGGTATTACAGAGACGCGAGAATGGGCCTAAGTTGTCCATTCGGGGATGTGATCGTAGGACTCTCGCCTACGACATGGACTCAAGGTCGATACCCCACCATGTAGGAGAGAGGTCGAGGATACTGACACCTTAATACTGAAACAGTAACAAGAGGGAGGATTAGCTTTCCTAGTCGTGGAAGAGGCGTAAGACTCTCTGGCTTCATACTAGTTTCTGCATTCAAATGATTAAGCATGAGCGACTGGATCGCCTCAGGACATGGATCCCAAGACCTCGGGACAATGCACTCCCAGGCTAGTCAGAGGACAAGAGAGTATATACCATTCCTCCATACCCTATTAAGGGTTAGAGGAACTAGTTTCAGTCTCGGGGTGCTATACAAGCACTTCCCAGAAACACGTATAGGCGTAGGGGCCAGAGTGTGGGTCAAGTCGTGGATGATCGAGTTGACACCCATCTGTCGTCAAGAATCGAGACCTACCGGTTGCCATACTGACACACCACATCGATTTCGGGGCTTGCAGGTTAAGGCCTTTAGAGAAGCCAAGTATAGATGTTCTTCCCAGTGTAGGGTGAGAGTCGACCGGGAGCAGGCTCCGACATGAGTGAGAGATCTCCGAGATTCCGCTTCTCATGGTGGAACCGGAGCGGGTGTCACAAAGATGACACATCAAGGCTCACAAGGCACAACATCGCGTCATTCAGTGTGTGGGTGCACTAAGATGGTCATTCACCACTCATGGTGAGTGTGGGAATAGTTGGTCTTTAGACTATGTCCACGAAGATCATAGTTCATTCGCAAATGAAAAGTAACTATGTGTCATAAACAAGAAGGGGGCCGTTAATCCCCATGCGAATCGAGTTGGGTGTAAGAGACCCAGAAGACATCCCAAATTTCTGTAGGAATGTAATGTGCTCAAGTGTGTCGAAGAATTATGTTGCCCGAAATGAAAACACACTGGTCAAGTATCACATAAACTTAGAGTCAACATGTAGGAGCTCTAGAGAGACTCGAGATAAAAACACACTTATTACGGTTATCACAATACGCACTAGAGTTGATGATAGGAGCTCAGGTGACTCGAGTTCTCGATACCCTTTTAAATTGTGCATTGGTGTTAGTCAGTCATAAGAGTTTCCTCAGATATGGATGTCATTTCATGATTTGATGGACTTAGACTGATGATCCACTTGATTGTTGGGTGATCAGACCCTTGAGGTTAGCGCTACACACCAAATGTGGGTCAGGTAGGTTACATGTCAGAGTGGATTACATACGGCAGTTAAAGGACATGTCGCGAGCATGTCCCGGATCATAAGGGAAGAGGATTAATCATTCTTAGTGGAATTCTGTTAACAATAGTTATCGGAGTATACGTAAATTTCAAGACTATTATGAGGCATTGATGGAGGTCACGCAGTCATCAGTGATGCTGAATCGAAGGGAGAGAGCTCATCACTCGGTCCCATTGATTAGAGACACCTTCTGTAGGCTGTAGTTTGATACGATAGCGTCTTCTCATGGCTCAGAGCCGGCAGAAGAGCTATGTAGATGTACGACGTCAACCCAGAGTCTCGAGGTCGGGATCAAGTGTCTCTCACAGATGTCAAGAGGAGAGGACGTTCTAGTTACGAAGCTTTTCCGCCGAGGTTTACGCGGGATCTTTCGGTGATACTCGGCAGACAGGGCACCGCGCTATGCACTGTCACGCACGTCAGCACGCCACAAAGGTCCACGGCAGATTTCAACGCCCACGCTCTGAAATATACCCGCATCCACTCACGCATGACGGGCACGTATCGGCGGCCGACACGACTTTGACCTTCGAGGAGGGGGACCAAAGGTGCATTGTTGATACCGTGATCGTTCTTATGACGCAAGACCGTGAGGCTAGTGAGAGGCGCATAAGCAAGACCAGAGAGTGGAGGAGTTCACGTGGGAGCGCCGGTGACACGATGGGCCACCTATCCCTTCTTGCTCGGGGGATGAAGGTACATAATTTCATTCTTAAAAAATTCTCTAAATGATCATGACATGCATGGTAGAGTGCCTGCTTTCATATGCATGTGCGTGATTGTGATTATCCTGAATTCTCGACGAAATTCCTTTAAGGAGGGGAGAATGTAAGACCCGAGAAATTCCACTTCGAATAAGGGCAAAATCACTCTCGCTACAAAATTGTAATTTCGGTTGCAATCTGAATTTATTCTAGATCTTACGATGAAACGGATTGCACCGTTGAATCATCTCGCGAAATCCAGGTTAGCACGTAAAATTTCGTAATTCTCTCCTCGGATCAGAAATGACGCTTTTCGAGGCATCTGATTCGTGTCAGAAAACGATTTTCGATGTGACAAAAGTCATACATATAACATGTACCTTTGTACCATATGGTATGAGTAGAGAGAAACGGTTTAAAACGCACGGTCGATAAGGTCGAATATCAAATCTGGGTAATGAAGGGACATAATGGTCATTTAGAGATTTGATTTTAAGTGACAAAGTGACAAAATAGGGAATAGTGCTTCATCTCCTTCATTAAGCCAACCAAAAACGTGGGAATCATTTTGAGATGTAGTGGCTCCATTTTTGAGAGCTTTTAGAGAGAGAGGGTGCTTCTCTCAGACACATTCCGAGATCCGATCGCCTACGGCCTTCCTCGGGCGAGAAGGAAAAAGTTCTACACTGGGAAAGGCGCCACGCGTGCATCTGGATTTGTGAGTTTTTGACAAACTCCTTGAGGTAGGATTTTCTCCATACTTAAGTTTTATTCCCATTTTAAGTGTTTTACAAATGTTTGAGTCAAAAGAGGCCGTGAGGGGCTGCTGACCTACCCTCTTAAAACATGGGACCGAATTATCGAATTTCTTTAGAAAACTTTAGAGGTCAAGTCAGACAAATTGCAGGCTGCTCGGGGTTATTTATGCTGATTTGTGCATTAAACAAGTCACTGGTATGCATTGGGCCTGGGAATATTGGATTATGTCTGGGCTAAGTGAACCGTTGAGTCAGGATGTTTCTGAACAGTAACCTGAGGGTTTCATTATTCCCTAAATGTTGTTCTAAAATATATTTTTGTGAAAATATGTGTTTATTCGAGTGATTTAAATTAGCCTTTGTTTGATCATTAGCCCATGAGCTAATTTGATGTGGTATATGAGCGTATAATTACATAACATGATTGTGTGATTTGAATTGATGCGAGTATATTCATGTTTATATATTTGCATGTGATTGGGATCAGATCGGGATTGGCATACATTAGCATTCCATATGCACTGAACACCCAGATCATAGGAGTGAGTGCATGAGATGAGTCTAGAGTAAATGGTTCTAGGTTGTCTAAAAATATTAAACCTGTCATGGTCGGGTTTCAAAAAATATTAAATGATCGGAGGGTAGTCCAAACTTAAAATATCAATCGTCGGAGACGGCCCAATTGATATATCTCGGAGGGTAGTCCACTAAATATAACATCGGAGACGGTTCACAATTTATAACATCGGAGGGTAGTCTACCAATAGAAAATGATAATCTCCTTGCTACGAGGCCTAGGCGAGTGTGAGAGAGCTCAGCGAGGACTCCTGGATCCGGGAGTCACGTCATGTAGACACCAAGTATGATCATGCATTCGCTTGAATGTGTGTTTACTTTGGAACATTGCACCGCACTTAAAAAGGTGAGTAGCCCACTGTATGATTCTAATGAGCTTGAATTTCACCTCCGTCGTGGACCCTTTTACAAAGTACAAGGAGCGTGCGAGGGACTCGTCATCCAGAGACCGAGATTTGTAGAAGAGTTTCTGAGCTGGCTTTGATGTTTTTTTTTCTGATATTTACATGTATTGAAATTCGTGTAATTTAATATATGTCAGACAAGAGTAAAACATTCGGAAACCTTAGAACCATTATTGGATACATGGATTCATAAAGCTGGCATGTTTTTAGCTGATATCAGAAATATAAAGCCCCAAGAGGCCTTTTATCCATATTGTATCATGATTATATCGATCCAGCTTTAATGTGCTCTGTAGGTGATCATCTGGGGTAGAGCTCCCCGCATGTGCTGGGAGACTCATCCGATTTTCTCGAAGTGGCTGTCGTAACCCGACATCCATCAGATTCACGGTCACGTAGTCAACTGACCTCTGGTTTGGGGTGTCACACATCACTTCCTCCATCAGAAGAGACGTAGAGCCTCTACTGCTGAGATCTTAGAGTCAGCTACCATACTTCGACAAGGATATGAGAGTTGCCTACGCAGATGTATGAGAGTTAAGTAGTCGTGCAGACAGATGGTGTGTTGCTCATTGTCGCACTCGGACACATGAGACGATTTGCCTCGCAGACAAGGATCCAGTGGTTTTGGACACTGGGCCAGCCCTCACAAGAGTGCACCAAGAGAGGATACGCGATATCTCCTCTACAAAGATAAAGACAGCCGAGGAGCCGCCACTAAGCTTCGTGGAGCCACACAGCACCCCACATTTCATAGGCAAAAGCCCGAGAGGCCGTGGCACCGAGTAGAGGCAGAGGACAGCCCGCTGCGGACCTCAGGGTTCAAAGGGCGCACCACGCCGGTCACACCACAGCCGAGTCGGCCAGACGCCCACTATACAGTAATGCTTGCTATCTCGCCTATGGGCTAGAGTGTTATTTGATTCTGGTGCTTCGCATTCATTCATTGCTACATCAGTGGTGATCGAACTGGGCTTAGAGGTTAAGACCTTAGAGGAGCCTTTGTATGTGAGTTCTCCCCTAGGGATTAGGGCGAGAATAGTGGACGATATTTACGAGGTCATGAGTCGAGATCCTGGGACTCTACTCACAAATGACCCGAGGATCATGGACATGTCGAGTTCGATGTCATCATGGGGATGGATTGGTCGACAAACATGCGGTTGTTATCGACAGATGCTAGAGAGTTACCGCCACACGCAGGATGGTACTGTGGGTATTTCAGGAGACAAGATGACATTTCGCCTGCATGCACGAGTCTAGGGTGTCAGATTACATGGGTTGGCTAGCGAGCCTTAATTCCTAGAGGACAGAGAGTCCAGACTTGGATCTACCTTCAGTAGTACGCGAGTATGTGGATGTTTTTCCGCATGAGCACTCGGACTACTCCACATGTGGTAGTAGACTTCGGTATCGAGTTACACCCTGGTATTTCACCCATTTCTATGACTCCGCATAGAATGGCACCGGTTGAGTTGCAGGAACTCAGAGTCTAGTTACAGGAGCTATTGGACAAGGGGTTCATTAGACCAAGCACTTCACCATGGGGCGCTCCAGTTCTATTTGCGAAAAAGAAGGACAAAACCCTTCGACTGTGCATTGATTACCGACAGTTGAACCGGGTTACGATCAAGAATCGGCACCACGAGGATTGACATTTATCTGACGCTAAGAGGAGCGAGTCTACTCCAAGATAGACCTTCGCACTGGTTACCATCAGCTGAGGGTTAGGGATACAGATATTCCTAAGACGGCGTTTAGGACGCGGTATGGGCACTATGAGCTACTAAGATGCCCTTCTGAGCTGACTAACGCGCCGGCAAAGATTCATGGACCTCATGGCTAGGTATTCCAACCCTATTTAGATCGCCTTGTCGTAGTCTTCGTGGATGACATCTGGATCTACTTCCTAATGAAAGGGAGTACGAGTATCACTTGAGGATCGTCGGCGCCTGTTGAGATCACCAAATTGTACGCTTAAGTTCAAGAAGTGCGAGTTCCGCCATCAAGTGAGATTTCCGTGACACGTGAAGGTCAGCATCAGGAAAGTGCCTTACCACCTGTAGAAGGTCGAGGCAGGATGAGTTGGGAGAGGCCGAAGCCTACCTTTGAGATACGTAGTTTGGGATTACCGGTATTACAGAGATCTACGAGGATTTCTCCAGATTGGCAAAGACCTATGACTAGGGTCGACCCTAAGGAGGTCAAGTTTGAGGGATGACCGATGAGAGGAAGCATTCCAGAGTTGGAAGAGAGACTTACTTCACTCTCCCATCTCGATAGTTCCCACAGGGACAGGGTACACAAGTATTGTGGGATGCTCGAGGGCCTGGATTGGGATGTGTTTTGATGCAAACAAGGAGGGTAGTGGCTTATGGTTCTGCCAAATAAGAATCACGCAGCGCACTACTCCCACACACCGATACGAGTTACGGCCGCAGTGTTCCCGCTCAAGATCCGGCCATCACTATACTGAGGAGTTCGAGGTGTACCTGCACCATGTCCGAAGTATATTTTCACGCCAGCCGAGACCTCAACATGAGGCAATTTTATGATGGAGTTCCCGAGGATTATGACTTTACTTTGCATTACCATCCGTAAGGCAAATGTGGTAATGATGCACTACTAAGTCACGAGGAGCTTTGGCTAGTATAGCTTCCTGGAGCGGCAGACGCCGAGACCGTGGGACAGCCATGCATAACCATGCATCTAAGGCACTCGTGAGTTTAGTGGCTACACCGCCTCTCATGAGCGTAGCAATTGAGTCCCGCCAAGGATGCAGTAGATAGTGTCCATCAAGGACAAAGTACAATGCACAAGCATTTGCGGGTCGACCGCTCACGCAGATGGTGGCTCTCTTTGGCTACAGTGGGACCCGCAGTGGTCTCTACTTGACCGATTGAGAGAGTGAGACTCAGGAGCTCACCAGCCTCGACGGTCGCATCCGGTGTGGCACGGCGATGTACCGTGATCTTCACGCCAGATATCGAGGGATCAAGAGACACGTAGGGACTCGTCGACGATGTCTCATTATGTCACAGGTGTTGGCATCAACACCGGCCGCAGGCTACTTCAGCCATCGGAGGTGGCCGAGTGGAAGGAACACATCACGATGGACTTTGTGACCCACTGGCTAACACGTAGTAGAAGCAATGATGTGGGTGATAAGTGGACCTAAGCCACGGTCGGCATTTTCTGGTACCGTGCGGATGACCTTCGCCTTGGAGAGATTCTGCCGGTTGTACATTCGTGAGATAGTCCGACTACATGGAGTACCAAGATCCATGTTAGATAGAGACCCGAGGTTTACAAATATGACTTTGGAAGAGTTCCAAAAGGCTATGGGCACACGTGATCACGCATGAGTACAAAGATTCCACCCCGCATGCATTTGCCGGGCCCGAGAGACTATATTGTGCATATATATGCCATGAGCATGCGTCCCGGGATCATCATAAGGGTAGCCGGGAGGAGATGGTTCTTTAGTAGAATTCGCCTACAACAAGCACAAAGCAGGAGCGGGCGTATGGCACCGTATGAGGCCTTATATGGGAGGCCATGTAGAATACCGCAGGCTCGACAAAGGTGGGAGAGCTCCATCACCGGTCCCGATGGATCGTGAGACACCTTCCAGAAGGTGAGCTTGATACGACAAATGCCTTCTCTCACGCTCCGCAGCCTACGTAAGAGCTATGCGTATGGTACGCAGCCGACCTTTAGAGTTCCGAGGTCAGGATCACGCCTTCTTAAAGGTGATGCCTAAGAGTGAGGGTCGTTCGGCAAGCGCTGGAAGTTATCACGAGATTCATTGGACCCTTCTCGAGATACTGAGAGGGTAGGCACCGTTATGCACGGCATAAGTATCACAAAGATGTCAGTGTCCACGAGGTGTTTCACGTCCCATGTCTAAAGGCACTCGCATCCAACTACGTGGATGGATCGAGATGATTGAGGCTGACACATATGGGACCTCTATGGGACCAGGCGCATTGTTGATAGTCGATCAAAGTTTTGCAAGAAGACCGTGGAGGCAGGCTAGCTGGCTACTATGGAGACACTATGGAGTGGAGGAGTTCACGTGGGAGCGTGAGGACACTGATGCGGGCCACTCCATTCCCTTCGTTTAGGGATGAAGGCACGTGGTTTAGCTGTTTCACAATTGAACAACTAATACATGTATGGTACAAGACATCGTTGCATATGCATGAGTGTTTGAGATCATCTGAATTTTTGACAAATTTTCGAGGAGGGGAGAATGTAAGACCCGAAATTCCAATTTCTCGGAAAAATGGTAAAATTGTAATTTTGATTACAAAATTGAAATTCAATTAAAATCCATACTAATTTTCAGATCTGGATGACGAAATGGATCATGTACCGCTGGAATCGCCTCTCGCGAAATTCAATGGCGCCAAATTTCATAATTTTCCAAGACACAGTCGACATCAAGCCGAAAGTACTCGCATCTATGTCAGAAACCGATTGATGCACTAAAGGCACAATAGGAGAAGCAAGTACTCATGTACCATAAGTGGTATGAGTAGAGAAATGATGAAAATGTGGACGGCCAAATAGCGCTCGAATATCACCTGTGTTATGACACAGCCGCTCATTTTAGAATTGCTTTAAGTGACTAAAGGATTTAAATAAAGAAATAAATATCTATCCTCTTCATTTAGCCAAAAAACGTGTGAAGCTTTATTTCTTTGATCCAGTAGGTTTTGAGAGAGTTTTGTGTAGAGAGAGAGCAAATTTCCTCCTAGGGTTTCAGACACGATCCGACCGTCATGACTCGGGGTGAGAAGGAAAACGACTACACTGAACAGCACATGACTCTGGGCTTTTTGAATGAAGCCTCTTCAAACTCCTCGAGGTAGATTTTCCCTACTTGGGTTATTCCCATTTTTAGTACTTTTCAAATGTTTGAGCGGATACAGCTATTGTGGGTCGTTGACGGTCCCAAACATCGGGATCGAATTTTAATAGAAAATTGAATAAAATGGAGCGTACCGTGGTCACCCATGGCGGATGTGGGTATGAACTTGTGTGTTCTTGGTGTTAATCATGTGTTGAATGGATTTGAGGCCGGAAGTGGCCATGAGATGCGGGTTCATATATGAACCGATGATTTATTTGAGTGTTGGAACAGTAAACCCTAGGGTTTTTACTGCCTTGACAGTGACCAAAACGTATTTTCTGAAAAATCAGGTTTGGTTAAGTAATTCAAATCGAATTGTTGTGGTTAACATTACCCAAGTGAGCTAATTTTGGTGTTTGAAATGATAAATATATAACATGTCAGTGATTTAATTTTTATGTGAATATGCATGCCATATTTCGCATGTAAATGTATCGTTATTGGAAATATTGTAGCATAATATGCATTCCATATGCACGGGAACATCCTAGACCATAGGAGTTAGTGCATGAGATGATTCGTTCGAGGGTAGCTTCAAAACATAAACTATCGGAGGGTAGTCCACAAACCAATAAATATCAATCGTCTGAGCACCCAATTGATATTCACTTGAGTGGTAGTCCACAACAAGCAATAGATCACCGCCTGAGCGCCCAATTGATATATATACATCGGAGGGTTGTCCACTAATAAAAATATTAAATTCTCATACAAGGCTTGAAGGAAAGTGAGAGAGTCAGAGGACTCGATCCGAAATGGGTCATGCAGACATTTAAGCAGGATCATGCATTTGCTTGAATGTGTGTTTAAATTTGAACATTGCACTCACTTAGGTGGGTGAGTAGCCCACTTTAGGCGATTCTCCTAATGAGCTTTTGAACAACCCCATCGTGACCCCATTTATTTTTAAGGTGCATGTGAGGCTATATGTAGGGATCTAGTCATTCTAGAGGTCAGAGTTTTGAAGAAAGCCGAGTGTGGCTTTGATCGTTTCCTCCACATGTATAGAATTCTGAAGATTTTGATATATGTGTATAAGAGCCATTTACTAACCTTAGAACTACATGGGACATGGTTAATATGTTTGATGGATATTGCTGTATGGAATCAAGAGCTATTTATTCATGTTGAGCATCTTGAGATTATATTGATCGTTTGGGGACAGTTTATGCGTGGGACGTATTGGTAGAGCCTCATTAAAGGAGACTCTTCGCTCGATTTTCTAAAGTGGCGGTCGCGCGATCTACTGTATTCCTACTGGTCGATTTGGTTAGCTCGAACGGACCCCTGCTCGGGGCGCTACACAAACTAGAAAAGATCAAGTTTCAAATATTTTATACTTGCTCTATTCATTTTTTGTCGACCAATACAAATATTTTAGAAAATATATTGAAGTTTTTATTTGAGATGGTAGTGCATCAACCTTGACATCACCCTTCTTTCGCAAAAGGGAACCAAAGACTAAGGATGAATTTAAATTTTTCTTTAAATGAAGAGATTTAACAAATTCCAACATGGATTTTGGAACACTGAACTCACATCCTAATAGTTTCACTGCAAACACAAATTCTTAATAAAAAGAGAGATTGTCGATGAAGGTCTATCGATCATGGTCCTCGACATGAATCCAAGGGCTTATTATCCAATGAGGATATTTTGAAAGATGTAAAATCTACTTTGACGCCTACATTAAGAGAATGAGGTAGAATCAAAAGTTCTATGTAAAGAAAATGTCGCCTTGAATGTGATCTTAAGCTTACTATTACTTACATCACACATGCTTGGCTTTGTCCATGGTGGAGTTCATTTGTTGGGGTTGGCTTGGTGGTAGATTTCTTAGCCAGGAAAGAGGTAAGTTGGGTTTCTGACGGTGGATTTTTGGGGAGGATAGAGGTAGCAGCAACACCCATGGTAAAAGAAAGGAGCTCCCGGTCACGGCCAAAAAATGCAATCATCATAGTTGGTGGAGTTGTTCTTGAATGTGCTGATGGATGCAAGGGGGATGAAGGGTTTCAACTTTTGTACCAGTAGTTTTAAGCTTTGAGAATTTTGACAAACTTTTTGACTGATGGAGTAATAGTTCATTCAAGGCATCACTATACAGGCTACAGCTATTAAATCAGATGGAGTGCAGAGGCCTGGGGCTTGTAAATAAAACTGGAGAGAGAGATCAGTGGAGATAAAATATCACAAAGAAATGAGTGATGAATAAAATAAATAAATATTTGGTAAAATAACTAAATGTAATCCAAAACATTTTCTAAATGTAAAACTCTCCTTATTATTTTTTGAAAAGTAAATCATGTCTTTTATCATTTTGTATATTTATGTATGCAAAATATTTTTTATTAAAGGTTATTTTTATAAAGAATAATGGGAATATTTTTTAATGCAAATAATATCAAAATAGATGAAGAATTAGATTTAAAGGGTATTTAGAATTAAATCACGCATACAAAAAAATTGTATGAAACCAAATGAGAAGAATAGAATTAGATAGGACAAATAAATTATTATAATGCTGCTAGTTGTTCTACTTAACTACATTAAAATGTCATTAAATAGGCTTTATAAGGGAGACTCCCCTTATCTCTCCAAAAATCTTCAAACTCTGAAAATAACAAAAATACTGAAGAGTCAATACAATACCTTGGGAATAAGAAATAGTAACTAAAAAAGGACTAGTGTTGTTTTTTAATTTTAACAGGGGTTGGTGTTGTGGGGCCAATTGAGAGGACACAAAGATTTAAGTGGGCAAGTCTTTTTTTTTTCGTTCTTAAACTTTCTTCTTAAAATATTGATATTATTCTAGGTATTTCGTCTATCTAACCTAAAGCTGACATTATATAATATCCAAGGAGGAATACCCATTCCAAAGATAAAAATTTCAATAAATATATATGAAGGAGAGACATATTTTAAATTTAAGAAAATAAGTACTTTACATATTTTAAATCAATACATAAACATTAGATGAAATGAGAGCTATAATTCCTTACTTAGACAGTATTTTTCAGTTTTATATGCATCTTCTCAAATTCAAATATTATTGTTATATTCCATGAAGATAGTGGTGGTGATTTTTAATTTCATTAACAACAAATAAAGGTATGTGCGAGCTACTTCAAAAAATTAAATACTTTAAACCGAAATGGTTTTCATAGATCATAGTATATAGGTTCCCTAGTTCCCTTGACAGTTCCCCATAATCAAAATAGAAAATGTCATACGAATGGAAATATTGCATAAATTAAATGCTAAAAAACATATTAGATTTCCATAGGAATCAATGAAATAACATGGAGCTAAAAAATTGACATACTTGAATGAAACTTGGAAATAAAATTGTAAAACCTGAGAAAATTCAATTTTTCTGAGAAAGTGTAAAACGGTAATTTCGATAAAAATTATGAATTTTTTTAGATCTCGGATAACGAAACGGACTTCACCATTGAAATCATCTCGCGAAATCTAGTTACTATATTAAATTTCGTCGAATTCCAAGACAGTAAGAATTTCATATTTTTCGAGGCATAAGGGATCGAGTGACACATGGCATGATCATGTGATGGCATATGGCAACCCAAGAGAGTGACACATGACAAGAGCCATGTGGTACACTTGAAATACATGGCTTACATTGAGCCATATGAACATGATGTAATAAATGGGGAAAATAAAATAAAACAAGAAAATAAGGAAAAGAAAAAAAGAAAAAATGGTCATTTTTTTGGCAAAAAGGGCAGTGAGGAGAGTAAGCGTCATGAGAGGAGAGAGAAAGGAGAAAAGTAGAGAGAGAAACTTCTCTAAGATCTCACGAAAACGGGCTTCGGTTTTTGTCGACAAAGGTAGTTAATCCACGCATCGCAAGCCATGCTGCGGCACAAAATCTCGAAGTTTCATCAAACTTCACGAGGTAGAGAATTTTCCTACTTTGGTTACTTCTAGTCTAAACGTCATTTAATGTATTGTGGTTTTCTTTGAGGCCATGAGAGACCGTAAATTTTAATCCCAAAATTTTGGGACTGAGTGTAAGAATTTTTAGGAATTTTAGGAACTGGCTTACATCTGCATCAATTTTTCGACATTGCTTTCTTGCATGCTCGGGCTGAATTTTTAGATTGTTTTCTGACATCCGGACAGATCAGAAATGTTTTCGCCGCCTCGGACTGTGTTGAGGCTTAGTTTGATCCAAAAGATCATGTCTTCTGGTTTTATGGTGTGTTTTTTGTATCGCCAGCACTGGTGATTTAATCGTGGAAAGGACCAAGAGGTGTCCTGTTTTATATGGGTCCAAGATTTGGGCCATTTTGTATGTATTGTTGGAAAAAAAAAAAATATACTATGTTGGGTGTAAAAAATCATGTTAATATGTGTTTACGTAATGTATTAACATGAAAATTGTGATGAATGAAAATTATATGTAGGAAAGATAATTGTCTGGAATTTATAAATAATGTGCATGTAGCATGACATAGCATGAAATGACATGATTGCATTTCATATGCACTACTACATCGCTACGAAGTCGGGTGTGGGGTGCATGCAGAATCGTTATTCACCATTTTTGGTGAACGTGTGGTGAGCTCGGAAATGGGACCACGTCCAAAATCGAGACTCACGGTATAAAACAATAATAATATAAATCACGTGTAAGCCGATCAGAGCAAGATGGGCAGATCCTTTCGTAAAAGACCGGAATTTACATGTTAGACATGATCACCGGATTTCCGCGGAAAACTGCAAAATATCGAAAGGCGTACATCGATCCTACGATGTAACCTCGAAAAAGATGTGACCTATGAATAACACATGGGATTTGATAAATTGAAATTAAAGGGTTGTCCAATGGTTTAAGTCATTGGGTGAAATACCAATGATTGGTTTCACACTTGCTGCAGCACATGAGGACATCTCATGCATGACACGGAACATTCCATATAGGATTGCATTATTTATATGGAATATGATTTTATGTTTTATGTATGTCATTGCATGTGCATTTAGGCGGAGAGTAGCCCTTGTAGGAAATTTTTTCTACTGGGCATTGCTCACCCCATCGTGGGACCTCCTTTCAGGTATAGGGGGTGTACAAGGAGGCGACACTCTGACGAGGCCGTGATTATGAAGAAGGTCGATGTGTGACCTTGATATTAACACTTTAGTAAATATTTTTTGTAAAAATATTTTAAGTATAAAAAATAATCGAACTATTCTTTGTGACCATTATCAAATAGTCATAAATATGGTAAGAGGTCGTTGAACCTAACCTATTCATGTCAATATTTAAATTCTATCTATACATCATATGAGATACTTTATTCTTTCATCATTATCTAAAGTATAATATAAAGAAAAGTTGGTTTCTAAACATTTAATCTATATAAGAATACTTTCAACAAGAGGATGTAGGGAACATTAAAAGATATATATCATCATATTAGTACATAGGTATTTTCGTGTGTGTAAAAAGACTATAATAGAAATTATATTAAAATTAAATTTTTAAATAATGTAAACTTTATTAAACTATAATCGAAGGATCCCGACCCTGATTAACCTCATGAACCCAGGGGATCTCCTGCGACCCAATGATATAGAACTTTCCTTAAACCGCAAATAAAATCCACAGAGCTAAACCCTTACAATCTTTAAATATATCTTTTAGAAAATAATACTAAGCCGAAGTGATAAATTTTTTTTTCTTTGTTTTTCAAACACTGATTTTTCGTAAAATCGCTTAGCTCTCTGCTTCTGACTTTCCTAAATTTACAAACCCGATAAAAGCATTTAAAAAACACTACAACTTCAATTTTATATCATATTAGGGACTTCTGCCTACAACCCAATCAATAACACAATATACATAAGATATACATTTGCATACTTCAAATCATCAAAACATTCAACTCCTCTTAAATTCCATGCACATTTTTATCAAAGCATTTTGGCTTCGAAATGACTTAAGCCGACGCCATAGTTCAAATACATCCATATATGCATATATACATGACAAATATTCAACATAAACAATATGCAAAATTATATATACAATGAAATCACAAATACTGCTCCCATCAATGGCTCGACCATCGCACGTAGGTCCCCATCTACAAGACCGTCTGGTCCCGCAAATGTTTTGAAAACACATGGAAAAGAATGAGCTAAAGGAGCTCAAAGGAGGTACATTTTCATTAAAATAACATTTTCAAGAGATATACCAAAATAATACATACTTATCCAACTAAAATCCATTTATACCTTAAACATTTATGCCTTAAACTTTCTTTCAATAAATACTTATACCATTAAAAATCAATTTATGCTTTGAAACATTTATGCCTTAAACTTTCTTCAATAAATACTTATACTCATTAAAATCAATTTATGCTTTGAAACATTTATGCCTTTAAACTTTCTTTCAATAAATACTTTTACATTTAAAATCCATTTATGCTTTCTAAACATTTATACCTTAAACTTTCTTTCAATAAATACTTATACATTTAAAATCCATTTATGCTTTGAAACATTTATACCAACTTTATTTTCCTTCTAACATACTTATACAATTAAAATCCATTTATACCTTAAACTTTCTTTCTTTCTTTTTCTTTCCTTCCATGAACCCAGGAAATAAACACACCGAATCAGCTTTCTCGCACCGACGCGAGGGACAAATACATTCCGGGGCCATAACCACTATGTCGTGGGAGAAACCATGCTGGCTGTGGTTCCAAATTATAGCACCTTATCACGTGTAAGGATATTACCTAGACACCTAATTCCCTCCCCGCTAGTGAACCTATAACTTTTACCCTCTAAATCCTTACACGTTTAAGGTACCTCACGATATCATCATAATGGGCCATATGGGGTTGGGGTAACCATCAAGAAAACATTTATCAAAAATACATTTATAAATCCATTTAAATCCTTTACTTTATCATGAAAACTCAAGCATATATATGCAAATATACATATGCATTTTTACACGTTTTTAAACTTTCATAATGCCTTAACATATGCATACATATATAATTTAATATAAATATATATATATTGATGCAAGATAAACATGTACATTAAATTTTCATTTACATCAAAACTTTTCATTTAGGCAATATAACATTTACATTAAACTTTTCATTTTAACATCAAAAATCGCTCACTTTTAAACTCAATTTGTAAAACATTATTTTTACACCTGCGCCCACCGCTCAACCCGCTTTGCTCCCTGAGTTCCTGCTCCCGTCCGATAGTCCTTTCACCTTTTCCAAGAAAATCACAATTACACATTAAATCATAATTTCCATTTAATCCACCATAAACATCATTCCTATATTCTTATTCCTCTAGAATCTATTTTACTTAGAATTGAATCAATCCAATCGGATCATCCAAACTGTGCTATGGCATTTTCTATGCCAACTAGTCATTTTACCGATTTTTCTAGTGACATTGTATTATCATTTTCCGAGGTCTTGACTTCATATTTTGACACTCATGTCCTTATACTCATTTAAAGCTAAGGTGCTAAGGGTTCTATTCCAATTGAATCACCCAATTGAGCACTCGAAACTCACTTTACGTCCAAATAACCTGGCTAATCTTACACCAAAAACTCGAACCAGAATTTGGCTTGCACATGGTCCTACTTTGAGTGATTATTTAGGCCCCTTATGATCAGAATTTGGTGATACCTTCTTCTTAAGTTTTGTTCTCCTTCAAGTCTATTTTACGTAGCCACTTAAATCACTCAAATCGGATCCAAATTGAGCAAGTTATGGCCAAAATAATTAAAACTTATTTCAAAAACAGAAAATGTGACATTGCATCGAGACTCGCCCGCCTAAAAATCGACCTAAAATGCGCTCTTCCATTTTTCTTTCACTCTAAACACTTAAATCTGATGCATTATACCCATTTCAACATAACACACACAATTCACTATCAAAACCCTAACCCTTACTCACTTGATTTTGTCAAAACCCCAATCAAACCATGGCTTTCTCAATTGATATTAAATTCAGCACCATTAAAACCTTAAATACTCATCAATTTAACATCCATATACCGTAATTTAAGACATTAAACACGAAACATCAAACCCTAACTTTCCCAAATTACTTCGAAAACTTACTTGTTTCTTGAGTTTCTTTGGCTCCTCTCCTTGATTACCACTTGAAGATCACTTGAAAGCTTAAAAACAAAGAAAACTCACCTCCCAATTCCTGATTTCTCCTTTCTTCCTCTCTTTCTCCTTTCTCCCCTTTCTTTCTCTCTTTCTCCTTTCTCTCCTTCTCATACGTGATCTCCTATTTGGAGACTTAAATCCCTAATTTTTGCTTTTAAATTCCAACTTTCCAAATTACCCTAAGTCAAAGAATTCAATTGGTTATCAGGAAGTGAATTCACCCTTAATCCAAGCTCTCATAGTCCATTTTTATGAGACCAAGTCATTTACCCATTATTTAAATCATAACTTAGCCATTAAGAAAGATTTTCGATCACAAGACAATTAAATATCTCCATTATAGCGCATTTTATCTCCGTTTTTACCTTTTATTGTTTTTATCGATTATATGTCAAAATATTCTATGGTCGCCTATATTTAAATTTGAACATAAATATTCTAATCCAACTTTCACGCGAATTTCAAGCTCAAATCACCTAAATCCGATTTAAAAATCATTAAAATCGGTAATCCCATTAGCAGATTATTACCCGACCACGTCGTGATCACTCCTAAACTATCCAAACGGACTACTTCACTTTATTTCGCCATAGTCTTTATGATATATTCGACATTTTCGTATTTTCGGCCCACTTCCAAAAATTTCAACGCAGACCCCGAATTTTCAAACTGGAAATCACTATTCGCTAACTCTCCTATTCTCTTCTAAATATCGCTCAAAGTCATAGAACCGAAATTTCTTACAAATTCCTTGCAAACCCTCCATTCGGATATAATAAGAAAATCATTATTCCTTAGGGCATTTTGCCAATTTAATCCACTCATGTCCAAATGACGTCCGAGCATTCTAAATTCACCCACCTCGCTTCTATCATCACCTCAACCGCTCACAAACCACTATTATAATATCTCAATGATCGGGTTTTATAATAACTATGGCCGGGTGTGAAAACTTTGTCATAAATTAAAGTGTGCATTGGAAATAATATTTTCCTAATCTTCTATACTATATTATCAAAGATAAAATTAGTATCATTTTTATTGACATATATTGACATGAACATTATATCTTCCACCCTTGAACTATTTACCTATCTTATTTTATAATCATTATATTATTATTAGTATTTGATTGTCAGATTAAAATGTCTATTTTTAACAATATTTTAAAAAGATTAAGTGTATATGAAACATGAATGTTTACTTTTGGATGAATCTAAAAAAATAATTATTTTCTTTTCCACCTAAAAACATGTTCCATAGTTCTCAAACAAAGTTATTTTATAATAAATTCCTCTATATTTCTAAAACATAATATTATTGATACAACATTGTCCCAGCAAACAAGGGCTCGAAAGCCCCATACTCTATAGTTGGGCTAGTGTGTACTTCCATTTTCTAGAGTAATTTATTAATTTTGTTTGTTTATGACAAAACAAAGAGTAAGATTTTAAATGTTCATTATATATACACACATATATACTTTGCTTTAATAGCTGATTTTTCATTTATTGTCTATCTTAATATTATCTTAAGGTTTTTTATTTAATAATAGTTGAGTGTTAAAAAATGAAAAAATTACACAAAATATAATATTAACCCAAAAATGATATATATGTCAA
Organism: Tetrastigma voinierianum; assembly: GCA_016808115.1. Taxonomy (NCBI): domain Eukaryota; kingdom Viridiplantae; phylum Streptophyta; class Magnoliopsida; order Vitales; family Vitaceae; genus Tetrastigma; species Tetrastigma voinierianum. Next base: position 1,147,763 of record JAEQBH010002652.1, on the reverse strand, counting down.
TTTCCATATAGTTAATCTAATATTGTAGGCCAACTCCTTTAAGTTGTCCAGAGAGTATTTAAAATTTAATAATGTATTAAAAATAATTTTAACTCAAATAAATATGATCTTAAATCACAAAAAGCTACTACTATTATTTGTGGTGACCATGCATTAGTTATGGACCTCTGATGTGTTAAGTGATATTATACGGTTTTGTACAGTTCGTGTATGAGGGTCAATGGGTCATCGAGAAAATATAACTGAAAGTGGTGATAATTTTTCAAAAAAGTTGTTTAATTTTTGTGGAGAAGGATGAATTGCATAGGTACATGAGACGTGTCTTTTGGCGTTAGTGATATGGATGTCACTTTGAGTCTTTCTACAAAAGTGTTTGGATTGTCTAGTTAGATAATAGTGGGATCTTTTTCATTTTTTAAAATTTCTTTTAATTTCTTACAGTACGTGTGCAGCAGCAGCCTATTCGGTAGGCATGAATAAAATTAAAAAATTTAAAATTGATATGTGTTGTCCTCTTTCAACTTGTCTTGGATATTGCAAACTATGTTGACAAGTTCTAATTCCATTCTTTTTCCTTTTCATATTTTTTTGAAACTTTTCTTTCATATATTTTTCTTTAACATGTTTTTGCAAAATATTCTCTCTAAGAAATAAAAACACAAATTCTCCATTCATTCCATTTTGTTGGGTTAGTTTAGTTATATGGATGGACTCTAAGCTTTTAGCATCATTATCTTCTATTTTAGTTTTCTTTTTATAATTGAAATAATAGGTTTGAAAACATATGTTAATATTATTTTATCTTATATAATTTTCAAAAAATATGTCCAAAAGATTAAAAACAAAACTTGGGTTATATTTAATTATAGTAAAAATGTGCTATTAAGAAAATTAATTTTTTTATATTTGATTCTCTTATTAAATTTTTTTAAAGGAATCAAATATAGTCATTATTAGTTAGAAACTCAAGTATTTGTAAATTAATTTATTATTTGATGATGCATTTTCAATCGAAATTTCCGCTGTAGCCATTAGAATCATTGGGACGTCCGCTTAAAGAGCGTAGCACTTGCAAATTCCAATTTCTAATAAGCAAGAAAATCGTAATTGGATACAAAATTCAATTTCTGCTAAAAATCCAGAATTAATTATCTGGGGACCGGATGACCGAAACGGATTGCACCGCTGGAATCGTCTCATCGAAATCTAAGCAAGACGCAAAATTCGTAATTTTCGCACAATGAGTCGACACGCTCGAGGCATCGTATTTCGGGTGCCGTAAAACGATTTTCGATGCGAAAAAAGTCACATATAACACGACTACGCGCCATGGGCAGAGATGAGTAGATAAATGATGAACAGACGATCGGCGAATGGTATCAAACTGCAGAAAAGACGGACATAACGGGTCATTGTAGATTTTACCGCAAGTCACAAGAAGCACGAAATCAGAATAAGGCTCATCTCCCACATTTCAAGCTCTAAAAATCGCGATTTGAAGGAGCAGAAGTTCGGTGGCTGAAACGGTGGGGTTAGAGAGAAGGTCTCACCTTCCTCCTGGGATTGAGATAGATCCGACCGTCTACGGCCTTCTGGGCGAAGGAAAACGCTCTACGCGGGAGCAAAGCATGTGTACTCCGGTTTTATGAGTTTTGACAACCTAAAGAGGTAGGGATTTCTCCTACTTGAGTTTTATTCCTATTTTAAGTGTCATTAATGTTTCGGCGGTTTGAGGCCGAGTGGTCAAGCTGATCGTCCCAAATCCTGGGACCAAATTGGATAAAATTTTGAAAGAAAATGGAGCACTCGTGATCGCCTCCACGCTGATTTTGGTGTGAAATTATGTATTTGTGGGTTAAATCATGTATTGGCTGGATTGAGGCCTGAATGGCTGAAAACCCGTTCACTAAGGAACCGATGTTTTGCGATTTTCAATAGTAACGGTTTCACTATTCTCGAATAGTGTTCTAAAAAATATTTTTTGTGAAAATATGAGTTTGACGAGTGGATTTAAATTAAATAGTCAGGTTTGATCATTAGCCCAAGTGAGCTAATTTTTGGTTGCTCGGTACGATAATTACATAATATGATTGTGTGATTTGAATTATGCGATTATATTCATGTTTATATATTTGCATGTGATTGGGATCAGATGACGCAGATACATGCATTCCATACGCACTGTAACACCCAGACTAAGGTGAGCTTAAGCGACGAGATGAGTCTAGAGCAAAAGGGTTCTGAGGGTTGTCTAAAAAATGATAAATGATCTGAGTAGAATACCCAAACTTAAAATATCAATCGTCTAGAGACGACCCAATCGACATATACTCTGAGGGCAGTCCACATATAAAAATATCAATCGTTGGAGACTCGCCCAATTGATATATCCTGAGGGTGCCCACAAAATATGGGCAACATCTAGAGACGGTCCACAATTTATAACATCGGAGAAAGAATTCACCAATAGAAAATAATAAATCTCACGAGGCTTGGTGCTGAAGTGTGAGTCATGAGACTCTGGATCTCGAAGGTCATGTGTATATTCAAGTAGGATCATGCATTTGCTTGAATGTGTGTTTACTTTTGGAACATCAGACCGCACTTAGGTGGTGAGTAGCCTACTTGTGCGATTCTCCTATCAGCCTTAGCTCACTCCCGCCGTGGGATCCTCTTTACAGTACAGGAGCGTAAGGCGGGATGGCTCGGCCCTGAGGTCAGATTAGAAGAAAAGCCGGATTGTGGCTTTGACTTTGACGATATTCACATGTATTATAATTTGAGTATTTTAATATATGTTGTATAAGAGTAGAACATTTGAACTCTTGTAACTATTGGGTATATAGTTGAATTCATAGTTAGTATGTATTATGAGTATCAAGCCAGGCCCAAGTACGTATTACCTGTGATTTGATTCTTGGATATATTGAATATATCGGACTGCCGATGTGTTTCATGTGTGAGCTTTAATTTGCAGAGCCTCCCCGCACAGCCGGCACTCGCCCGATTTTCTAAAGCCGGCGCTGCAACCCGACATCCACTCAGAGCTCGCGGTCGGGAGCCGGAAGTCAACGGACCCCCGGGTTTGGGGCGTCACAAAGAGAAACAAATGAGTTTAATTAAAATATAAAAATTAATTTATTGTTTGGTGCAAGTATTTTTATCTCAAAATTTCATTTTCTTGCACTTTTCATCCCTATTTTCCTCTGTGTTTTTCTTTTCTTATAACATTTTGGGTTCCAAAGGAAGCTAATTAAAGACTTCATTGGGAACCTTAAAGTAGTAGGGAAAGAAAATAGATAGAACAAATGGAAGGAAATAAATTTGAAGGGAAATAAAAAAAAAGGTTTAAACCTAATAATTAATTATATATGCTTATTTAAACTCATTTTATTTGTTTATCTCTATTATGGTTAGAAACATGATATTTATATTAAACACAAATCTTATAAGCTCTGAGCCGTTAGAGAGTCGACCGCTGACGCCCTGTAAACTCCTACCGCTGACTAATTCACAACTGCTGAATATATGGAGGTCAAGTTACCCGACGCCACTTTTAGAAAATCTGGGCAGTCTCCCTTTGTACTAGGAGCTCTACCCATTTACAAACCCGTACATCCTCGGCCCCAAACAATCCAATATATGCAATATAATCCCAACATGAGTAAAAATGCCTCGGGCCTATAAACCAATACTCACAAAATCAATTATCATAACTATTCTTCAATTATCTCCCAATAATTCACATTACACTTTTATTTATACAAAACATATATTAAAATCTTACAATTCTACATGTCAGGTCCAAAAACCATCAAGCCACAAACCGGCTTCTTCAAAATCAACCTCAAAATGAGTCGCCTCCTCGAGCCGCTTTTGTACCCGAAAAATAAAGATCCCACGACCTTATGAGCTAAAGCCTCGCAGGAATCGCCCCCAAGTGAGCTACTCACCACCTATGCGTGCTAAGTAATGTCTAAAGTAAACACACACTCAAGTAAATACATGATCCTACTCTGAATGTCTACATGATCACCCCATGTCACGAAGTTCAATCCAATTACCCACACTTGCCTAAGCCATGTATGCGAGAAAATAATCATTTTCAAAACAAAACTTTTGTTCTTGAAAACATACTGCCACCGAAATATTCTGACAAATATGGGATCATCCTCCGAGGTGAATTGGTTCGTGAGCTTTTCAAACAAGCCATGGTCCTCATCCGAAATGATCTCGGTTGCCCATCTCCCAACCCACCCTCCGGGAATATCATCCCGTGAAATTCCTTTCGCAAACATGCCCGCTTTTACAAAATCCATGTCATACCACACACCTAACTTCTAGGTTACCCAGTGCATATGAAAATGCATTATGCCATTTTCAAAATCATTTACACAATATGTCAATATGCATATTTTCAATCGACTACAATTACACGCATGTAATTCCACACATCAATCATCACCCAATTTAACTTTCTTGAGCAAACTGGTACCCTCATCTCCAATGGTTTATACTCAATTATATCTCCAGTTATAACTGAAAGAATCACAATTCAATCCCTAATGGTTTACACAATTATATTCCCATAATTAGGCCTCATGTTAATACTCATTAAGCATTGACCTATTGATTTCTACACTACACCAATTCAAGTCACTCATTTCATACAATTTCATACCAAAACACATGGACATTTATAAACCCATTTCACAAACCCGGACTGCTTTTACGCAGCCCCGAAACCCGTGAGCGGGTCGGCCCACGGGCTTCCCACTTGTCCAACCTCGGTTTCACTTTTTGGAACCGAGTTTCTTACCCATTTCCGATCTTATAAACACCAAAGCATAATTTATTCCAACCTAACAGCCCATATCGGGCCGGGTTTCACATTGTCCCAAATGTCCAAAGAATTTTTCTATAACTTGGCCCCATAAGCCTTGGGGACCGATCAACACCCCATTCTCACTTTTCCTATAAATACATGATTTAAAAGCATACATTTTAATGCAAAAATTCCAACACAAACAGCCCACTAATTCCTCGACAAACACACAACCAAGCCACTTTCTAAAAATTCCAACACTCCGTCCCATGTTCGGGATCGACCAAACGGCTCCCTCACGCCTCAAACTAATCAAACATCGAAAAACCTCAAAATGGGAATAAAATCATAGGAGAAATCCTACCTCTTGAGTTTGTCAAAACTCGCAAACCGGGGTCCACGCTGCAGCTCGCCCGTCCGCAGAACGTTTTCCCTTCTTGCTCCGCTTCTTCGAAACTAATCGTCCGGGATCGCACAGATTTCTGCAGGTCGCAGACTCTCTCGTAAACGAAGTTCCTGCTCTACCGTGATCCCCAAATTAAGCTCTCCCACGTTTTTTGCTTATTTTTGTTGGAGAAGAAGATGACTATTGGCTATTTTGTCATGTAGTGACTTAAAACATTTACAAAAATGACGCTTATGTCCCTCGTTTCTCAGATTTGATATTCGGCACTACCTCGGCCATCCATTTTCATCATTTCTCTACTCATACCACTTATGGTACATGAGTACATGCTATTTGTGCCTTTCACGATCGAAATCGATTTACTTCCAAGACCCGAATCAAGGACAGTCAAAATGTGTCGTGACCCGACCGTCCCAAAAATTCAGAAATTTTACGTGCTAACTAGATTTCGCGAGACGATTCCAACAGATAACTGCTTCTGGCCATCCTAGAGATCTAGAGAGAATTAATTACGGATTTTTAACCGTAATTACAATTTTGTAATGGAAATTACGATTTTGCCCTTTTTCCATAAATTGGAATTTATCGGGTCTTACATTCTCCCCTCCTTAAAAGGAATTTCGTCCAGAAATTCTACGCGCATACACATCCAACCATGTGCATATGTAACCTTACCTAACTCCAAGACTCCGTGGCCTGCATGATGACCCTGGGCTTAAGGTCTCACTATCGATAACCCGATGGTCAGTTATCTCATCCATGTCAAGCCTGACAATCAACAACCAACATGTCTACCACCCTAAGGTCCACCACGCATTCGCTGCGCAACTCGACCTCTAGAAAGTCAAATCTCTCCTACATTCTAGTGGAAAATTTTCCATCATATTACTCGCTTTTCTAAAGGCCTCAACTCTATGCCGTCGCGTGAAGCTCAGGACGATTCAACCTGTCCCATCACACAAGATGCATTAATAATGAATGATGATGCATCCAATTTAAACATTACGCTAGTCAATAATTTCGAGAGTAGAGACGTACTCTACATATCCGACTAATCCGAACGCCGCCTCGTACCATGAGATCTCCGCTCCTAGACACCCGCTCATATGTCCAGCCGGCGCAGTCGGTAACACGTCATCCTGGTCTGTACTCGACCCGAACCGACCGCAACTCGTGGTCGACTCGACCCACGCTCCGACCGCCTATGTGGCCCGTCCGCAAGTACTATGCTAGTGTGGCATCCCCAGACCGACATCGATCCTCCGACTCCATACTAGGTATGGAGAAACCAATCGGGAATGCTTCCCGTCCCACAACCTGATCGGATCGCACAATCCCAACATCGGACCCCGCTTCTCGGGGCAATCCTTCCTCATATCCGCCGCAATGGTAAGATACCATCCGCCCATCTCACCGGCAACCCTCACTCTGCCTTATCGATGATCGGGACGGAAGTGTCCTATAATCTTGGGATTTCCGCCTCCGTGACAATCCCGTCTAAAGTGTCCGCTGTGCCGCCGCGTGCAACACATCATCCGCCCCCGCCCGACCAATCGGCTCCCATCCCGGCTCTCGTCCCGATGACCTCGGCCACGTCCCGATATCCTTGCGAAACGTAAGCTCCTCTCGCTTTCTCTGGATTGTTAAGATGGATCTTCCTCCTCTTAGTACCTACACCCATATCTTGGATGCCTCTCTCAGCGTCATCCACTCCTCCCCTCTTGCCTGGGCTGAGGTCGATGTACTTCTAAGTGTCGAAGATCGCTCGACTCGGCTCTCTGCCTCATCACATGCCTGTGGCTGGCAATGTACGCGATCTCATGTTTCGCAAAGGCCTCACTGATCAAAGTCGGCCTGCTGGTCAATTGTCGATGGTGCCCGATCACTGCGGATCGACCTCCTGGCCCCCTCGCCCTCTACTAGCCATCTACACAATTAACATGACACGTTCAATTCCAATTCAGTATCTCTAAGGCATAAACACCGCCCCGAGATACTAATCATACACATAACTCAGTGTATACGCAATCAATTTTTCATTTAAAAGATTGTTCTCAATAAAATTTTATTTTGGAAAATTTCATTTTTGAAAATTTTATTTTTAGAAATTTTAATTTTCAAATTTATTTGATTTAATAAAAAAAAATTTTTTTCGAAAATTTATTTTACAATGAACAGTGTTCATTTAATGACTCAGGAAAAATACCGAGTCGAACCGGTCGAAGACTGAGTCAAAACTGAGCCAGGTGCACTGTGCACCAAAACTAGCCCACGGACTGCCACGCCCAAATTTCTCACAAGACGCACGCCCCAGTCAAGGCGCCCCGCGCGCCCACGCCGCGCGCTCCGCACGCTCACGCCCAGCGCCCCGCGCGCCCACGCCCCTCGCGCCGCCGCGCCGGCCGTCGCCGGCCCACCAAGGCCGCTCGCACCGCGCGCCGCCACGCGCCGCACGCCCGTCGCTCGCGCGCCTGGGCCGCCCGCAGCTCGACGCTCCTGGGCCGCTTCGGTCGCACAAATTCCTGGGCCTGCTTCCACTGGGCAAGAGAGCTCCATCCAAAGCTCCATTTTTTTTTTTTTTCATTTTTTCACCATCGGAAAATACCAAAAAAATACATTTATTTATTTTCTTTCATTTTCCAATACACCAATAAATTTATCAAAATTTATTTCATCTATATTATTATTATTATTATTATTTTTCTCATTCCTCAACAAACCAAATAAATTGCTTAAATTTATTTTACTTATTCTTCGTCTACTACACATTGTAAACTCCAAGGCTCGCTTTCCAACATGTCTATGTGCTATCTATCTAAGTACACAAACATTCACATCACACAGACAACATGTCATACACACCAAACACATACATACAACCATTCATCAATCCACATGATCACACACAAAACACACATGTCGTGTCCTAGTTTTGTCCCGTGATTTTCCTAGGTAATTTCATACCTAAACCGAACATCGAACCACACCTAGTGGTGATGTTCTCACTCAACCATGGCCTAAGCCCAAATCCTCAATCTATAGGTTTACATATACCTATACTCCACATCAAACCACCTAGTGGTGATGGATACCCAACCCGAGCTCCCTACGTATTCAGATAGACCTAAGCTCATACCTGCCGTGAAGCCGTGCATCATATTAAACCTGTGCAATCATAACCAGGCACTACACTGCAACTCCATATCCTAGGCCCATGCCCAACACGCTACAGGTAATCGTATACCTTAGCTCTGATACCAAGTTGTGACACCCCAAACCCGGGGTGTCCGTTGACTACCCGTCAACCCGCGGAATACAAGTGGAGGTCGGGTTACCCGACGCCACTTTTAGAAAATCGGGCAGAGTCTCATTTGTACGGGGAGCTCTACCCATTTACAAAACCTCCGCATGTCCCGGCCCCAAACAACTAATATATGCACACATATAATTCCAACATGAGTAAAATGCCTCTGGGCTCATAAACCAATACTACAAAATCAATTATCATAACTATTCTTCAATTATCTCCCAATAATTCAATAGTTGATTACACTTTATTTTTATACAAACATATATTGTAAATCTACAATTCTAATACATGTTGTGTCAAAAAACCATCAAGCCACAAACCGGCTTTTTCAAAATCAACCTCAAAATGAGCGCTCCGAGCGCCAGAATTTAAAAATAAAGCGGGGATCCCACGACCGCGAGCTAAAGCTCAAAGAGGAGAATCGCCCCTGCGGGCTACCTACCACCTATGCAATGCTCAAAGTAAACACACACTGGGCAAATACATGATCCTACTTGAATGTCACATGATCACCCCATGTCACGAGTCCTCACCGACTCACCACACTTGCCTAAGCCGTTGTATGAGAAAATAATCATTTCTGAAAACAAAACTTTTGTTCTTGAGAAAAATATACTACCGAAATATTCGCACAAATATGGGACTACTCCTCCGAGGTGAATTGGGCCCTTGAGCTTCCGAAACGTCATGGTCCTCATCCGAATGATCCGTTGGGCCCATCTCCAACCCACTCCTCCTAATATCATCCCGTGAAATTCCTTTTCGCAAAACATGCCCGTTTTTACAAAATCCATGTCATGCACTCACACCTAACTTCTAGGTTACCCAGTGCATATGAAAATGCATTATGCCATTTTCAAAATCATTTACACAATATGTCAATATGCATATTTTCAATCAACTACAATTACACGCATGTAATTCCACACATCAATCATCACCCAATTTAACTTTCTTGAGCAAATCATAAATTTCATCTCCAATGGCCTATACTCACAATTATATTCCATATAATTGAGCAAATCACAATTCAATCCCTAATGGCCTATACACACAATTATATTCCATATAATTGTGGCCTCATGTTAATACTCATTAAGCATTAACCTATTGATTTCTACACCACACCAATTCAAGTCACTCATTTCATGCGGGCCATACTCAAAACACATGGATATTTATGCCTATTTCACAAACTCCGGACTGCTTACAACCCCGAAAACTCCAAGAGGTTGTCCACGGGCTGCCCACTTGTCCAACCTCGGTTTCACTTTTTGGAACCGAGTTTCTTACCCATTTTCGGTCTTATAAACACCAAAGCATAATTTATTCCAACCTAACAGCCCATATCAGTTTCTGGGCTTCACGGATTGTCCCAAATGTCCAAAGAATTTTCCATAATTCGGTCCCATGTTTTGGGACCGATCAACAGCCCATTCCCGGCCTTTTTCCTATAAATACATGATTTAAAGCATACATTTTAATGCAAAATTCCAACACAAACAGCCCACTAATTCTGGACAGTCACGGCCAACCAACAATTCTCTAAAATTTCAGCTCGGTCCCATGCTTGGGATCGATCAAACGTTCCTCACGGCCTCAAACTAATCAACATCGGAAAACCCTTAAAAACGGGACAAAACGCAAGTAGGGAGAAAATCTCACCTTCGAGTTTGTCAAACTCGCAACCGGTCCACGCGTAGCTTGCCCGCCAGAACGCTTTTCCCTTCTTGCCCTGGCCGAATCCAACAGTCTGATCGTGTGTATTTCTAGAGAGAAGTCAAAGACTCTCTCTCTAGAAATGAAAGCTCAAGCTACTGCATCCCCAAATTAAGCTCTCCCACGCGTTTTATTTTTTGTTGGCGTTGAAGATGACACACAGGTTTTGTCAGCGTAAAGGATTTTAAAACATTTACAAAAAATGACGCTTTACGCCCCTGCTTTCTCGATTTGATATCTGCACTACTCGGCCGGGCTCCATTTTCATCATTTCTCTACTCATACCACTTATGGTACATGAGTACATGTGTCACGACCCAACTCTGGGGGATCATGACCGGCGCTAGGGAATGGGAAGGCATAAAGCCACCGAAACCCGTAGCAAGCCTAACTGAAATACTTATACCAACTATCATGCGATCACCTGACAATATGTCAACATACCTATACCATATGCCTCGTATGCCAAACATCAATAGGAGAGATAAATCTCGATCCCAGTACACCGTGGGCCATCATACACAAAATAAATGTAATTATCTCAATTACAAAATATACGAATATCTGGCATCAGAGTGACACCTAGATTACATAGGACAAGGATTAATAATATCATAATAGGTACATGTAACCGCCGTGGAAGGAAGAGAATTCGGCGGGTTATCAAGGATCTCGGGCATGAGGACTGACAGCACTCGGAAATAAATCGAGACCGTCGCCCCGAGGAGCGTAGTTAATATCATATAATTTATACCACATCTACAACCAAAATGTTATACATACTTATAGTAATTCATAATATAAACATGGTAATGAAAATCATATTAATAAAGAAATTCACATAATCATGTATACGTACCCAACATAGTTCATGTCATAACACAAACATCACATCAATTGAGAACACTAGCAGGACCCTATACTCCAATGTTATAAGTCTTAATCGCCTCTCATCCAAAGAGACTCGAAGGCCCCGAGAATGCTCGACTGTGGTCCTTAACTCCGGGCCAACACTTAATCCAATAACCTATAGCCGGCGCCCAGATAAATGCTCGACTGTGGTCCTTACCTCCGACATCTAATATATCATAATCCATAGCCGCGCCCGAGAGTAACGTCAAATCCGTGGACCTTACTCCAAGATCCCCCGAGAGAAACGCCTCAAACTGTGAACCTATCCATAATCGCGTTAATCCGTAATACAACTGACACTTATAAGACATGGTCCCGGAGTGTAACCCATCAGTGGTAGGTCTCAAGGTATAGTTCCCATTACAAACATTGTAAATACAATGCTCAAGAATATCACATCCAACAATACACTCTCACATCCATCATCACAACAATCTCATATGCAGATATAATATTAATAATAGTAATAATAATATCGTGTATCGGGATGACCGAATACAATTTAATGCCACGAATACTACACTATGCATGCAACCGATGTGTTATAAGTTATATGATATCAACTCACGTAATATATCGATCTCGTAACGGCCCGCTTCTCAGCCGCCCGGGCGGAGTCAGTTTGACAATCTAGAATGGAAAAGACATAATTAATAAGATTAAGATTTAAATATACTCTAGACTCAACCGCACAACCTGGGCCGCATTAAACCGTCATAAAATCAGATTTATGTTCTACCGAAATTCGCATCCTCCCTAAAAACTCGGACTTAACTCCCGTGAAACGGGTCCAACCTCGATAAAAATAATAATTTCTAATATCCACAATTAATCCAATGTCGAGCCGGCCACAAAACTACGACATAAATCCACTACCGACCCAATCCAATCACACACAAATCCGATCACGATAAATTCAATTATGCAATTAATAGCTTAGCTATTAAATAAATACAGTTAATAAAATACGTTTAAATGAAATTTAATACGGTTCGAATCACACGGAATATGATTAAATACAGTATCGAGCCGGAATATACCATCTAAATTATAACTTCCAAAAATACGTACATACGTAATTAAACGATAAATAAAGCATTTTTTTTTAATATAAAGACATTATTAACGAACAATTAAAATCGATTATCGTACAAATACACAATTAGGGTTCACATGCGTTTTAGGGTATAGATTCTTTACCGGCTCGAATGAACGATTGAAAATTGTTTGAACTAATGAACTGGGATTTAACGTCATTCCTCGCACGTTCCGAGGTCTGGCCGGCCACGACTCGTGGCCTAAAATTTGAGGGTTGTTTCGAAATAGATTCGAGGACACCCACGCTGGGCCCAAAGCTCAAGGGACCCAAAAATGAAATTGTTCTTCAGAGATCACCGAGGCCTCTGACCGCCCCGACAAATTTCCAACTCCGGGCCAGAAGCTCCACCGTCTGCTTCACCGCTGGTAACGATTTCCGTGAAAATGGCGGTTTCAAGGTCGATCTTTAGGTTTTGTTGGTGGATTCCATTTCCGGGCCTCGCTCAATCCGAGGTGGCCGTAAAAATGCGGTAGAAACGGGAGGGCGGTTAGAGAGAGGTGCGGGCGAACTGTTCTGATTATCCGACGAATGGGGGCGGTTTCCGATGAATCCAAGGGGTGTCAAGGTCACGGCGGTCCAGCGAAGTCTGAGAGTAACGGGCGAGCTCTGAGGCTCTAAATGGCCGGACAGCGGTGGCGCAGGTGCCAGGAGAGAAACTTGCGGGCGTGATCTGCCGAGACCGCGTGCCTTCAGCGAAACCAAAGCAAGACAAGGGTGGCCGCATGGTTACTTTTTCCTTGCCTGACGGCCGACGGTGGGTCGGTGCAACAACGGCGCCGCAGGCGGCGCGCCGCTGCGGAGAGGGAGAGAGAGAGGGAGTATGGGTTTGGTTGGTAGTTTGCCCCTTCACTTTCATCACTTCCAATTTAAATTCTTCATCTACTTAATTAAGGCATGATTGTGCAATTTAAACTTTGATTAAGAAAAAATTAGTATTTAAATAAATAATAACTTTAAATTAACCTTGATAAATCAAATAAATATTAAAACAAGTATGTAAATAATTTAATACAAAATAATTATTATGACCCAAAATAATTTCTTAAAAAAATTTAAATATACATAATTAGATAAAATTCGATAAGTAAATCCGAAATTAAAACTCAATAAATAAAAATTTAAATTGCGCCTAATTTACGGGTATTACATTCTCTCCCCCTTAAGAAAATTCGTCCTCGAATTTAGGAATAAGAAATATACCTTATCACTCAAACAAGTATGGGTATGAGCCGCCGCATCTCTAGCCTCGGATTCCCGCGTACCCTTCAATGAATATTCTGCTATAGATCCCACCATCTAATGACTTTCTACCTGAGTCAATTTAACCCGAGTATCCATAATAGCTGTGTCGCTCCTCTACGATAACCTCACCATTCTACTTTGGCTCCCAGCACATGTGAAGGATCCACCGCACTCCTCAACATAGATATATGAAAGACCTGGATGAATATCATAAATTGTATAACCCGGGCCAGAGGCTACATCCCCAACTCTATCCACAATCTCAACGGTCCCACTGCGAGCGAGGTGCTAACTTCCCCCTTCTCTAAATCTCATCACGCCTCGTGATTTCCGGGAAACCCTCGGGATTACATACTCACTTTACACCAAACTCCACATGTTTCCTCTCAAACCGCGTAGCCTTCGTCTCACAAAAGCGGTCCTCAACCGATCTCGACAATAGGAATCTTTTCGTATGATTCACTAATTCAGGACTCGCTAACTTCCTTTCACCAACTTCTTCCCAAAGAAGAAATCGGCGATCTACACTTCCCGCTACAATGCCCTCGTAGTGCGCCATACCAATACTAGCATGGCAACTCGTTGTTGTACGCGAACTCCACCAAAGGTAAAATGCCAATCCCATTGGCCTCCCAAAAATCCATCACACACATCTCAGCATGTCCTCCAACGCCCGAATAGTCCTCTCGCACTGCTCCATCCGCTTCGAGGGTGAAAGTCGCGGCTAAAGTCCAATCGAGTACCAAGCTCCCCGCTTAAGCTTCCGGCCAAAACCTAGAAGTGAACTCAGCCCCCGTCGACACAATCGAAACTCGATCCCATGAAGACTAACAATCCTATCAATATGGCCAACCCTAGCATACCCGGGGCTATGGGAAAAGTTGTCTCACAGTAAGAAGTGTGTCGACTTAGTCATTCGATCGACATCACCCAAATGGAATCATACCCCATTGCCCGAGGTAACCTACCACAAAGTCCATGGTAATATTCTCCCATTTCCACTCTTGAATGGGGAATGGCTGCAACAACCCAGACGGCTTCTGATGCTCAAGTTCGACCTGCTGGCAAGTCAAACACTTGGATACAAACTCCGCCACATCCTCTTCTTCAGATACCACTCCACCAATAGTTACCCTTAAGATCATGATACATCTTAGTGGAACCGATGAATACCGTGTCGTGATGATGAGCCTTCTTCCATAATCTCTTTTCTAAGTCCATCAACCCCCGTGGATTTTACAATCTAGTACCCAATCTCAACGTGCCATCATCCTCAATCACAAAATCACCCTCGCCCGACCCCGCTGAACCTCATCCATAATCTTCATCAATCGGCGGGTCTCGGTGACGAGCTGTCTTACTCCCCGTCCATCAACCGATTTGACTCGAAATGTGCTAAAAGTGCCCGCATCTAACACCTCTAGTCAGAACCCTGACTGCTACAATCCATGGGCACCCTTAGTCAATTGTCGCCCGCACTAACGTGGGCGACCGCCTCGATGATTTCTTACTCAAAGCATCCGCCACCACACAATTTGCCTCGTGTGATACGAAATCATAACTAGTCCTGGTACAACCCCCATCTTCTCTCGTCTCCCCCAAATTTAGTCCCTCTCAATAAAAATATATTTTAAACTCTGCGGATCCGTGAAAATCTCACACGTCTCACCATACGTAATGTCTCCGCATCTTCAATGCAAAGATCACACCGCCATCTCAAAGTCATGAGGTACCCCAGCGTTTTCAAATGCCTAGGAAGAAGAAGTTAATCACCTTACCGTGTCGTAATTAATACACACCCCAATCCGACTGAAGCCGTCACAATACACCGGTATAATCTCACGGCGGTAATACTGCTAGCACCGAGCAGAGGTCAAACAATCCTTCAGCTTCTGAAAACTCGCCTCACAAGCCTCTCGTCCACCGGGTTCTAACTTTCTTTCTCCGGGTTAATCGAAAGTTAAAGGTGCAAAGAGAATCCTCGAAAAATCCCCGCACAAAACTGCCAGATAATATCCTGGCGCAAGCCCAAAGAAACTTCGAACTCCTGGCCACCGCGGTCGGGCTCCCCGCCAATCCATCACGCTCTATCTTCGGGGGATCCACTCTGAATACCTTCCCCCGATACTACATGTCCCAAGAAAGTTACACTATCCACCAAAATTCACACTTGAGAATTTGGCATATAACTCCGCCCTTCCCTCAAATCGCACAATTATCCTTAAATGCTCTACATGCTCCCCTCCTCACCCGAGAATAGTTACTCAAGATATCATCAATGAACACAATCACAAAGTGATCCAGGAAGGGTTTGAACACCGCTCATCAAATCCATAAAGGTCGCCGGGCGCATTAGGTGAGTCCATCACTAGAACTCATAATGGCCGTGCACCTCGTCCTAATGCTCGGCCTTTGAACATCCTCATGTCTTGTATTCCTCAACTCTGACATATCCCGACCAGAATCAATCTTAGAAAAACATGATGACCCTAAGCCGATCAAACAAGTCATCTATTCGGGAGCGGATATTTATTACGGTAATGGTCACCTTGTTCACCGCTTGCACCTATACATAAATGTAGTGAACCATCTTTCTTCTCTTTACAAATAAGCACAGAGCACCCCGCAGTGGAGTAAGTACCAGGGCCCGACAAAAACCTTGTCTAACAAATCTCTGTGAACTGCTCCTTCTCGCCTCCTTCAACCCTCGCAAGTGCCATCCCTCGTAAGGTGGCAAGGAGATAGGAGTCGGCGTTCTATACAACATCAATGCAAAATTCTATCTCCCTCAAGCCAAGAGGCAACTCGGAACTCCCTCCTGGGAAAACATCGGAAATTCACGCAATAGGGGACATTATCAACCTTGGCCCTATCCACCCGCACAGCCTCACAAGAGCTGACACTCCGGCACCCCTAGGCATCCGCCTAGCCGTAGTCACTCTAAATTGTACCAGAAGGGGTCGGTGCAACCGCTCACCACTAAACCCCAAACTCTCGAATCCCCGGAATCTGAAAATCACTTCAGCCTCAAGATCCAGATGGCGTAGTGCCTAGCCAACCAATCCATACCCAAAATAACCTCGAAATCCATCACATTCGGTCGTAAACAAGATCCGCCCATGTCCCGCCCTTACTACGTAAATTGGACACGATGGAAAGTAAATATCCGCCCCCAAGGCATCACCGTAGGGTTCGTGACCGATAATCCGGGGAGTCTTAAGTCCTGGCCGCTGAACACCAAGCCTCAATGCAAAGCTAGGAGACACAAAGGAGTGTGTGGCACCCGGATCTAACAACACCCTAGCCTCAGCATAGCAGACCGGAATAGTACCTGATACACAAAGATTCGACTTTTCCTCGGCGTCCCGAGGAGCGAAAAACTCCGTCCGACCACGCCCGCACCGGGTAGGAGCTCGAAACCCCGACTCGCCCCTACCACCAAATCGCCTCGGAGCTCTACCTCCATATCCACGGTCTTGTCGGGGCCACTACACGCGCGACCCGCTCCCGAGAAGAACTAGGCGCCGTCCAATGAACCGGCGGCAACACAGCCGCAACCCCGAGAGCGTCATCGGGCCGGGAAATTCCAGACATGATTTCGCCATATGGCCCAACTCTCCACACCTGCAAAAACAAGCTCCACTGGGTCGCCATACAAGGGCCCTCGATGCATCCGCCCACACTGCGGCACATAATGTTAACTAACGCCGCCGGTACTTCGAGCCTCGAACTCGTCCCTTGAACTATGGGCCTCACTCGGGCTCAAACTCCCCGTCTAATCCGAAGCCTCCCGCAACCTCTCGGCTGCGCTCTACCCTTCTTGTGACCCCTTGGTCTAAATCGCCTCGTCTGGCTGGCCCTGCACTAATCGTACCTCGTACCACCATGTAATACCGGCACAGCAAAGGTACTAGTTTCTGCTCTCCCCAAAGTGTCTTCTTCTTAGCACCATCCACTAAGATACCATGAAGGCGAAGGTCGCCCATCTGCCTCGCTAAATCGCGACTTCCACAGGGGGCTGACCCCTCGACCCGCATTCAAGTGGATATGAAATGGTCCAAGCCCCACGATGTACTTATCGCCTCTTTGCAAACCACAGAAACTAATCCCGAGCAAATTTACTAAGATACATAAAACCATAGTGTAATTCACTACGTATTATTATTATCATCTCTCTTCAATGCTCAACTGCCTTCCCCAGACTTTGCCCTCATGGCAAAAGAAATGTAGTTATCTTCAAATCTCGCCCGAATCGAAATGCCCATGTCATACCTCCTCAAGAAACGTTTCGATGTAATCCCTGTACTAATCGGCAATGCTAAGCCCTTGAGGAGAAACCTCGCCATCTCAATAGTCCGTCATCGATGCTCAGGATCACCGCTCTCTCCACTTCGCCCGTAAAATCCACGGGTCACCGATACCCCATCAACATAACCTCATTAAGCCCGGTGTACCGAACAAGGGAATGATTCGGGTCAAATCCGGTCCACTCGGTCGGTAGAATTATTAGCACCGGGCCGCTGATGCTCCATAAGTTGCCTGAGAGCTGTTCACCTCCGGGCCATATTCGCCAAAAAATGCCTTCATAGTGGCGCCGCCGACACGTGCATCCGGGCCGTACCGAAACCGTGCCCGGGGCATAACCCCGCGGTTTCACCAGGGCTCACTAGCCTGGCATTTATCTAGTCGGGCCGCACGGGGCCTACCCCGCCTCGCCCTTCTCCCAAGAACCGTGGATCGGGCCGGCGACACCTCATCTCGCCTCCCCGGCCTCATCATGGAACCGGGCAGAGCCCTGGCAGAGTCGCCGCCACAGTAAGACGGGGCACCGCGCGCATTAACCTCGATCTCCGGCCTCATACCGGGAAAAAGTAAACACAAGACTATCAAATATCAATGACTCTAACGGACGGCGTGAACCAGAAGCAATGGTGACAGCATAAGGATCGAATCTCGATCCTAATTCAAGAAGATCGAAACTTAGACTCTAGGCCATAGGAAATGAACCTATAGCTCTGATACCAACTTTGTCACGACCCAACTCTGGGGGATCATGACCGGCGCTAGGGAATGGGAAGGCATAAAGCCACCGAAACCCGTAGCAAGCCTAACTGAAATACTTATACCAACTATCATGCGATCACCTGACAATATGTCAACATACCTATACCATATGCTCAGATGCCAAACATCAATAGGAGAGATGAAACTTTCGATCCCACATACATCGCCATCATACACAAAAATAAATGCACTATCCGAATTACAAAACATACGACATTCCGCTACCCCGC
The DNA here is from genome assembly GCA_016808115.1 of Tetrastigma voinierianum. NCBI lineage: Eukaryota > Viridiplantae > Streptophyta > Magnoliopsida > Vitales > Vitaceae > Tetrastigma > Tetrastigma voinierianum. Next base: position 1,128,956 of record JAEQBH010002652.1, on the reverse strand, counting down.
AGTTGACACCTAGACATAGACAAGTGATTAATAATATCATAATAGTGAGACATGTAACGTGAAGGGAAGAGAATTCATGGTTATCAAGGATCCAAGATGAGGACTGATAAAGACTGAAAATAAATTGAGACTGCCGGGCCTCGAGAGTGAGTTAATATCATATAATTTATACCACATCTACAACCAAAATGTTATACATACTTATAGTAATTCATAATATAAACATGGTAATGAAAATCATATTAATAAAGAAATTCACATAATCATGTATACGCATCCAACATAGTTCATGTCATAACACAAACATCACATCAATCGAGAACACCAGCGTGACCCTATACCCAATGCTATAAGCCTTACACCCCTCTCAACTACAAAGAGACCGGGCCTAAGAGAATGCTCGACTGTGGTCCTTAATTCCAGTCAACACTTAATCCACACCTATAGCCGCGCCCGAGAGAAATGCTCACTGTGGTCCTTACCTCCGACATCTAATATATCAGCGGCAATCCATAGCCGGCGCCCGAGAGTAACGCCAACCAGTGGATCCCGCCTCCAAAGATCCCCGAGAGAAACGCTCAACCAGGGAACTCATATCCATAATCGTTAATCTGTAATACAATCCGGGATAATACCGGCAAGACGTCCCGATAACCCATCGGGGGGTGGTATGTCTTGCTATAGTTCCTAGCCACATAAACATTAAATACAATGCTCGCTGAATATCACATCCAACAATACACTCACATCCATCACGACAATCCTATGTGCGCATATAATATTAATAATAGTACACAATATCGTGTATCGGGAGCACGTATCACAATTTAATGCCACGAATACTACACTATGCATGCAACCGATGCGTTATAAGTTATAAGGATATCAACTCACGTAATATATCGATCTCGCATCGCCTCAAGGCTTCGCCAGTTGTCCCCGCGGAGTCGTCGACAATCTAGGAATGGAAAAAGACATAATTACAATAAGATTAAGATTTAAATATACTCTAGACTCAAACTTAATAACCTGGCGATTAAACCATTATAAAATCAGACTATGTTCTACCGAAAATTCGCGTAACCTCCCTAAAAACTGGACTTAACTCCCCGTAAAACGGGTCCAGAACCTGATAAAAATACACTCTAATATCCACACTAATTAATCCAATGCCGAGCCGGGCCACAAACTGGCGTGATAACCACCCGCCTCACCCAATCCAATCACAATACAGCCCATCACGCATAACCAATTATGCAATTAATAGCTTAGTTATTAAATAAAATACGCTAATAAAACACGCTTAAATGAAATTCTATCACGGTTCGAATCACACGGAATATGATTAAATACAAGACGAGCCTGAATATACCATCTAAATTATAACTTCCAAAATAATGCATACAATGGTAATTAAACGATAAATAAAAGCATTTTTTTAATATAAAGACATTATTAACGAACAATTAAAATCGATTATCGCATAAATACACAATTAGGTTCACATGCGCTTGGGGTATAGATTCTCATCGAAGCTCAATGCGAAAACTGATTGCGCGCACCGCTCTAACCACGGAACGGGACTAACGCTCATCCGGCACGTTCGAGGTCCGTCGCCGACGTGGTCGAAAATTGAGGGTCACGAAATAGATTCGAGGACACCTTACGCCGCCCAAGCTCAAGGGACCCAAAATGAAATTCGTTTTCTTCTCGTAGGACCACCGGAGTGGCCGGAATCGGCCCCGACAGCCTCCAACTCCGGCGAGAAGCTCCACCGTCTCCGTTCACCGGCAGAACGATGGTGAAAATGGCGTTTCAAGGTCGATCTTTAGGTTTTTAGGGTTGGTGATTCCATTTCGCCTGCTCACGAGGCCGAAAAATGCGAAACTGGAGTGGCAAAGTAGAGAGAGAAAGGGGGCGAACTGGTTCGGGTGATTATCCGGCGAATGGGGGCGGTTTCCGATGAATCCAAGGGTGGTCGAAGGTCGGCGGCGGTCCAGCAGTCTTTCGAGAGTAATCTGGCCAGCCGAGGTGGCCTGAAATGGCTCTTACGTGCGGTGGGCGCAAGTGGTAGAGAGAAACTTCGCGCGTGATTCGCGAGAACGGGCAGCTTCAAAGTAAACCAAAAGCAAGACAAGGGTGGCCTGATGGGCTACCTTTTCCCTTGGCCCACTGCTCGATCTAAGGGCTCTTAAGCGTGGCCACGAACGAAGGCGGCAGGGCGGCGGCGCGCCGTGGAGAGGAGAGAGAGAGGAGAAGGGTTTACTGGTAGTTTGCCCCCTTCATCTTCTTCATCACTTCCAATTTAGCCCCTTCATCTACTTTAATTATGCACATTGTGCAATTTTAAACTTCGATTAAGTGAAAATTAGTATTTAACAAATAATAACTTTAAATTAACCTTTTGATAAATCAAAATAAATATTAAAACAAGTATGTAAATAATTTAAATGGCCAAAATAATTATTATGACCCAAAATAATTTCTTAAAAAAATTTAAATATACATAATTAGATAAAATTTGATAAATAAATCCGAAATTAATACTCAATAAATAAAAATTTAAATTGCGCCTAATTTACGGGTATTACAACATGCTATTTGTGCCTTTCGTCGCATCGAAAATCGATTTACGGCACCATAACCGCGATGCCTCGAAAAACGTGTCGACTTCGACTGTCTCAGAAAATTGTGAAATTTTACGTGCTAACTAGATTTCGTAAGACGATTCCAACGGTACAATCCGTTTCCTCATCCGAGATCTAGAGAATTAATTACGGATTTTTAACCGTAATTACAATTTTGTAATGGAAATTACGATTTTGCCCTTTTTCCATAAATTGAAATTTCTCTGGTCTTACATGATCATTTAACATGGTATCAGAGCTTGGTGTGACACCACTACTCTGCATGTGCACTCTAGAATTTATTATCCATTTGTTTTTATAAGTTAATGGAAGACTCTGTTTAGTTTATTTCACTTTCTAACGTGTAGTATGAAGCTTAAGAAAATATGTGAACTTTGAAAAAAAATTTATTTATTTGATTTTCTTTTGTTTTTTTCCACAGTAAAATCGAGAAAATCATTTTTCTTTATATATTTTTATTTCTTTAGTACTTTTGGGATTCCAAATAGAGCCTAAGATTGTCTTGGTTCATTGAAAGTATTAAGGGAATAAAAAGTGCTAAAAAAAAATTAATTTTCTCATGTTTGATGCCTAATGAAAAGTCAAAGAAAATCAATTATATATAAAAATATTTAAAACTTGCTATTTTAAAATTATTTAATCTTTGTAATGACAAATGAAAATAAATAACATCAGTTTGAAGTATTAAATAAAAATAATACATTAGATTTAATTTCATTTTCATTTTCCTTCATTTTTTTCTTTTTTTTTACTTCTCCTCTCTATTTTTTTCCTTTCATTTTCCCTTAATTTAAAAAAAAAAAAACCAAACATAGCCTAAATTAATATTAGAGGGGCCAAAAGTAAAGCAAAAATCACTTACATGGTTAAATGACAATTAATTTTTACTTTGAATTTAAGCAGCTTGGTTCAAATGTTTATGCAAACATTTTTTTTCCCTAAAATTTGAGGAGGCCAAAATAAAAATTTTCCAAAATTTTAGGGGATGCATTTGGCCCCCTAGTCCTATGTAAATCCATTAGTGCAAGAAATGTTAATATTAATTAAAACTACTTAATATATTAAGTGAAAATAATAAAAGAAAAAATATATATATATATATTCTTTAGTTAATCAAAATTTAAAATTAATTAAGGGTTTATCAATTTAATTTCTATTTGTTATATTTTTAGTCAAAGATGTTTTTTGGAAACGTGAAAAGGTGGTTTAATAACTAAACCCTTCAAACCATCAACAATAATTAAAAAATAAAAGCTTTAATTATCTTTTGGCCACAAATATATATTCAACACTCTTATTGGTTTATTTATTTTTTTAGAAAATGTCTAAATGAGGAGACATGCCCCAAGTGGCTTGATTTTTAATGAATCCATGTCCTAAACTTAGGAAAACACCTATTTGTTAAATAAATTATAAAAGATAAAAATAATAAAAATAACAAAAGTCATCATGAACTAATTATCACTTGTCAGCCAGTCATTTCTAAAATTAAAATATTATTTATTGGTTTGAATAATGGTTCCCATCATATCACATGTCATCGATTTTGCAAAAACTTTTCTCATACATGATTCCTCCAAAATCCTTCAAACATGTTTCCCACCCAAACCCTTGGATTTCCCTTCTTATTAGTTTTAAGCTTATACCAATTAAAACTCTTAGATTCTTGTTAGCTTTTCTCCTTATCACTTTTGTTCTTCCATGAGATGTTGGCACACGCTTGTACTCTGCAAGGTTTATACTAACTAGATAAGGTACCTTTCTCCCATCTCTCCTCGCTTACTATCAAATTTTTCTTATCTCATTCTTCTTTGTTTCCAATACAAATCTAGTGAATAAAATAATGCTTAGAATTTTTTTAGGGATTGCGTTTATTTCTTCTTTTTGTTGATATATGAAAGAAATAATATATATATATATATATATATATATATATATATATATATATATATATATATATATATATAAGAGTATATATATATAGAGTATATATATATATATATATTTTCTTTATTTTTCCATTCCACGAATCTATTAGAGGTTGTATTTTGTTTATTTTAATCTTTAACTAGTTTAGACACTTCCATCAATGACTTCAAGCGCAAAGGGGATTTTTTAAATTATTTTTCATCATTTTTGTACATATTATTTATTTTTGTTATGTTTTGATGGTGAGAAATTAGACTTAAAAAAATTGACAAAAATTTTTGATATCTATTTTCTTTATATTCTTTGGAAAATAACCCCGGGTAGGTTCATATTTTTATTTTTATTTTTATTTTCTTTGATATCTATTTCTGTTTCCAACGTCTTTTCCCCTTTTCTTGGTTAAATTTATCCAAGCAAAAATAAGAACATAGTACTAAAAGAATCAGAGAGAGCTTGGGTTTGGGTATCCATCACCACTAGGTGGTTTGATGTGGAGAATAGGTATATGAAAACCTAGAGATTGAGGGCTTGGGCTTAGGCCGTAGTCGTGTAAGAACATCACCACTAGGTGTGGTTCGATGTTAAGTGTAGGTATGAGATTACCTAGGAAATCACGGGAATAGAACACTGCATGCATGGTGTTTGATGTGTGATTTGGTGAATTATTGTGTGAATGGTATGCTTACCATGATGTGTGATGAGATCGTTTATTTGTGCTTGGTGATTAGCACATGGATGAGTTAGAAAATATTTTGAGTGGTACAAAGGTACAAAACCTGGAAATTAGAAAACTATGGTGCTTCAAATTTTGAAAATTTATTATTGGGATGAGACTGAAGAAACACTTTTCGGTTTTGATGCAGAAACTCCAAGAGGCACTTAAATGAAGATAAATTTCACTTAAATTTATTTGGGTTATTGTTGGAAAATGAGAAGAAATTTTAAAGCAAAGAAAAATAAATTCCTGGCAAATCATCAAGTCATGAGGTGAGGAAAACATTTTCTAAGATTTTACAAGTAGTAAAATTGAAGAAAATAGGTAAAAATTTTATAAATTTATTGAGTGTCCAAGAAAATGAAAAATGATTTTTTTTGTGATTTTTCAAAATTAAAATAATTGAGGCGGACTGATTCGGGCTACGCCCAAATTGTATTGCAAGAAAGGAAAGTGCATTGTAATCAAACACAAAGTGGATGTTTCCTGGCCGGGTGTTACAAGGGGAAACTATATTGCAATACAGCTTTTGCTTGGGGTCTTGGATTGTATTATGGTGGATGGAGGCTAAATCAGGTTTGCAAGAGGAAGCCACCGCATTGTATCGTGGTTGGTTCGAGAGCTTCGTGCATCGCAATACATCAGATGTGGCAGAAAATCGCTGTATTGCAATAGGCACAGTTAGTGTATTGCAATACACTGCTGGAAGGTTAAGTGTATTGCAATGGGTATTGTAATGCGGTGTCGCGATGTGTTGCAATACAAACATTGTATCGCCGTGAGTCGTCAGAAGATGCTGTCACATACAAAATTTGTATCGTGGATCGGTGTACGGTAGTCGCCGGCGCCATAGCGTTTGCGGGCGCGCAGCTAAAGTGCCGCGGGGCGTGCGGTGTGTGTCGGGCGCAGAGTAAGCGGGCGCTGGCTTGAACAACATGGACGCTGCTAGGCGCGCTGGAGCGTAGCGGCGTGCTGCCGGGCGCGCGGCGGGCGGTTGCGCGTGAAGCGCGCGGCGGCACGGGCGCTGCGTGCAGCTCGTGGCGCGAGGGCGATTTCCGGCTCGGCGCAGTATGAGCGGTTCGGGCGCGCTGGCCGGCCGTATATGCACTTGGTGCACTCGGCCTGCTTTTGCATTCCGGGCCACTCGGCATTTTTCCCGAGTCAAATTCTCGGACACTTACTGGAACCCTGCCTGAATAATCACTTGTCGTTGACATATCACAAAATTTTCTCGAAAAAAAAAAAAATTTATTAAATTAAATAAAAATCAAATAAAATTTAGACAAAAATTTCGAAAAAAATAAAATTTTCAAAATGAAAATTCAAAAAATTTTGCGATTGAAAAACAATATTTTAAATGCAAATCGATTGGCCTCATTACTAGAATATGCAGACACCCACATACACACATTTGCGCTTTCTTCCCAAGTGATTAGTGTCTCGGTTCCTCGTTTATGCCCAGTGGATACCGTGATGAGATTTAACCCGCCATGTTAATTGTGTAGGATGGCTGGCAGAGGAGGAGACGTCCACTTGGCACCGGTCGCACCACCCCATTAGATTCAGACTATAGTCACATGATTCTACCCCACAGCCTGGAGCCAGTGTTGCAAATGGGCCGTCGCATGTGCCAAAGATAAGATAGGTAGTCGTGAAATCCAGTGGCACCTCTGCAGAGATTTTCAGGACGCATCATCCTCCGACATTCACAGTGGAGAGATCCCACAGGCCGACCACAGTTCATGGAGATTGAGAAAGTGTTAGAGGCTATGAAAATTACCTCCGACGACCCTATTTAGACTCAGCCACGTTCCCCAGAGGGTGAGGCCAAGTGCATGGTAGAAATACAGGACTCTAGTGACCAGAGGCGGCTGACATGGGCAAGAAGCTCGGAGTCGTTCTCATGGGTAAGTACTCTTCGTGGATTGCGAAGGTTTAGAGTTCTGAGTCAAGTAGGCAACAGACTATATGGGATTATGTGACTAGGTTCACGAAGTTAGTTCGATTGATTTGAGCATTACGTACAAACTCGCCAAGTGCCGTAGATTTGAGAATGGGCTGAAGCTGGTCCATTCTAGCTTCTAATCAGGACTTGGCTCACAAGATAAATCGCATGGTCGGGACAACCCCACCATAGAGAGAGAGCTGGGCCAGGCGCTCGGCAATCTTTGTAAGGTCTATCAGACATGAGCCCTCCCTGTGGAATAGTGGCGAGAATGAGATGATATGCAAAGGTCATGAGTTGAGATCCTGAGACCACTCATAGTGGACTGTGAGACCGCGATATGTCGAGTTCGTGTCATCCCCGGGATGGATTAATGACAAAGCCATGTGGTCGCATTTCTCCATCGTGAGCCGCCAGGAGGGCTACCACCTACACAATGTGACTTAATTTCGCGGTGGTATCAGTGGGGACAAAACATCGGGACCAGCCAGCATCTCCGTTGCTCAACCATCTCTCAGGCGTGGGTGGCCCAAGTTTATAACCCTCGAGTTGCGCACGGCATGCGCAATCCTGTACAAGCCATGGAAATATCGCCGTCCGAGTACAATTCGTGGCGCCATCTATACCGAATCGAATTCCTAGTGGACCGCTCCGTCTCCTCGATGTCATGGAGCGCAGAACCGCGCACCACTCTCGGTATTAAAACTCGCCGTGGAAGTCGCGAAGGGTAGAGTGAATACTCCCCATCAATCTCATAGACTCCTCGTGATCCGGGTCGACCACGCGGGATGTCATAAAAATGACTCCGATGAAACTCTTCAAGGTGGAGTCGTACATTCCCTGAATGGGGTTCCCACGCAACAGGCCGCCCCGATCCTAGATGGGCCGGCGCACACCAGGCAGAGATGAAGTCGCTCCCGTGTGTTCGCCGAAGGCGAACCCGGAGAATGGTGGGGGCCCCGTGGAAGATGACTCCGCCCGGGCCCGATGTGCGGGCTCCGCTTTGAGGGCTCGCACTCCAATCCTCCTCCGAGGTATAGGTGATGGGGCCCGGTCCCATCCGTGAAACCGATAACGCCTTAAATCCCGTGAGGCTCCTCGTGCGGCCTCGGATCGCGGATGCGCCCCGGTCAGATCGGAGCCAAGCCGATGCTAAGGCCTCTCCGTCGAGGCCGAATCTCACCCGAGGCCGAAGACGGACTCCACCCCAGCACGAACCATACCTCAAATATGACTAAAACTCCGAAGAAAGCTCGACCACGTAAAATATAACCGCCGACCGTAGTGCATCGAACTTCGCAGTTTCAGAGGCTAACACCGAACCACTCCCGGCAAGCAAATCAACCGGGGTTCACCGATCGTAGCTGAAATCGGCCCTGAACTGGCAAATGAAGGCCAAGGAAAAGACCAGATGCTGAGCCAGGGCACCAAATGGCTGAACCAAGGGCACCCAAGAGCGCCGGCTCAGTCGGGGCGCGGAACTCGGCTATCGGAGCAATGCCAGCGGTGGCCCGTATTAGGGTCGTGCGCGCCGCTACGCCGAACGGAGTATAGTGGCTAAGCAGGAGGTTCCCAGTCGCGGCAATCGGGCCGGTGGTGGCTCACGACGCAAGGCGCCAGTGGTCATGACTGGATCATAGAATGCTAAGGGAGAGGAGGAAGATGAAGTATGTGACCAAGCCAACCCCTTCCCTCCTTATAAGCTCTAAAAGGAGTCAAGGGTCATTCCCCACCAAAATTCGCTTATTATAGCTGACCTGGGACTAAACCTCGCTGGCCACCACCGCAAATCGACAGGATTAAATGAAAATTAATATACATTGCAGTAAAATTAAAATTAATATTAAAATTAGGAAATAGAATATTTCTAATAATTTAATATAAAATAATATAAAATAATTACCAACTTGCTAAAAATGGAAAGTTGCTAAATTAGGAAACACACTAAAAATAGCTAAAAATGGAAATTGATTAAATTAAAATAAAAAGCAAAAATTGTCGAACTGCAATTTGGTTTTTGAAAACACCAAACCATCTCAATTTCCAAAATTACCAAGGTCATAGTGATGCGATCTCTCAAACTCCATGCGTGAGCCGGGCCGCTTCCATGGTTTCGGTGCCTAATCGCGATCCGCTCCTCGCACGATCGGGTCAATTGAGCAATTGGTTTGCGCGGTGTTGGATGGCAAGACCAATATATCTAAGACCTATCACGTTACTTTGCAATTCCGACACTGTGAGCCGCACACCGATCAATTGAAACAACTTCATCAAATTTGATTTCGCTTTCTAGCAACTCACGCTTGTTGTTCAAATGAAAGATGTTCAACTCCATGGTCATGTTACCAAAAGTTAGTTGTACGTGACTCATTCCGGCAATTTATTGCATTGGTCGCGGGCTTAAATGGTCTTCTCCTAAGATGATTGATACATGCTCGTTCACTTGCAATCGTTCAAGAGTCAAGTACCACAAAATCTACTGGGTAGTAGAATTTGTCTATTTTTACAAGGACATTCTCCACTATCCCCTTTGGGATCTTCACTGATCCATCGGCCAATGATAGTGTGATGTTAGTAGGTTCAAGTTCACCTAAACCTAACTCCGCTTCGTGATACCGATTACGTGCATTAGTTCACACTGCTCCCAGATCAAGCAATGACTTCTCTATGCAATTCCCACCAATATTGACTGAAATTGTGGGAGATCCCCGATCTTTATTTGACGGCAGATATTTGCTTTGATTATGGCACCGGGAGCATGTTCGCTAAAGGAGAAATGCTTTCTTCTCAATGCCTAATCCCTTCTTGATTGTGCAAAGATCTTTCAAAAATTTTGCATAAGCAGGCACTTGTTTGATTATGTCCAATAAAGGTATGTTAACCTTCACTTGCCTTAAGACCTCTAAAATGCCTGCTTGTTGAGTTGCCTTTTTCTTTCCTCTAAGTGCTTATGGAAAAGGAGGTGGTATGGTATTTCATTGAATCCTCTTCTAGAGAATATGTCGATCGTACTCCCTTCTCCCCGCCCTCGTTTCCTTCAATGTGCTTTGGCATGAGTTGATCAACCTCTTTTCCACTTCTCAGGGTTATTATGGCCTTAACTTCATCGGTTCTTGTATTTGTGCCCTCGGTCAAGCCTATTTCATTCACCATATTCTGATATTGCTGTCCCTTGAAAGGAGCCTTTTCTTTTTCTAAACTCCAGCTTCGTCGGGACAATTTTGAAAATTTCCGTAACGTATATCGCTTCCAGCTTCCTCCGTCGAGTGAACTTTCTACTCGCTTTCAATTTTTTGACTAGTTTTGGACATTCAGTACCTTCGCTCTTCAACAATTGTGCTCTACCACCTGGCCGCTAGATTCAGAATTGCCCGCTCAACAGGATAAGGGTAGTGGTCGTTGCCGCTGGAAGTGGGGCGAACCGTCACGACCGCTTTGGAGGTATATACGGAGGGAGTTGGCTTTCCTTGGTAGATTGAGTGGTTTTTCCACTTGAATATAGAATTGCCAAATGAACATTCATTGGTGGGTCTACTCCCGATTCAAAAATTTGGACATTCTTCTGACGCTTTTCCCATAGTGACCATATTTGAATGATAGTTGTAACAAGAAGTTGTCAGATGCTGATAACTCATTTATCGAAAGTGAATATTATAAGTTGGTTTTTCATTTCCATCTCATCCAACCTTCGAGTTAAAATGGTTAATTTTTCTCTCATTAGTGTATCCTCAGAAAGTGTATGAATGGACTCCCCGGTAACTTTGAGTGCCTTTAATCCTTCACCCTCCTCGGACGAGGTTCATCCCATGCCTCAGGTTTCAAGCAACATACCAAGAAGTCTAGCCTCGTCTGGTGTTACTAAAATTACCCCGCATTGTTTTTGTAGTAATTGTTTCATAGGTGGGGACATTCCGTCATAGAAATGGTTTACTAACATCCATGTGTCAAAACCGATGTGGTGGGTGGACGCACTCGCTTAGTCTCCATAAAACCTTCTCCTCAACACCGGTAAAACTTTTTCACCATCACGAAAGCCGTAAAGTGTATAAATTTGCCTTTTCAAATTATTGGTCTGGTGAGTACCGAAGAACTTTTCAAGAACTCACCGCGCTCACCCCCAATTTCTAATGGTTCTTAGCTCTCAATGAATTGAGCCATATCTTGGCCTTGTCCTTGCGTCAAATGGAAATGCCTTTAGCTTCAAGAAATCCATGTCCATCATTCCTTCCTCGGCGTAGTGCAAACCTCCTCAAAACCCTAAGATGTGCCGGATTTTCATTTACACCATGGTATGTGGGAAAGTAGGGGTACTAAATATGGCCTCACCGCTACATCATCGCCAGGAGGAATGATACAGATGGGCACCAACTCTGGGGAGGGGCGATCTCTCATGGTTCTGATATGTATTCGATTCATGAAGGCTGGTTGGCTCGTTGTTCATCTGTATGGGATCCATGGTATCGGGCTGCACACTAACTCAATTAGCGCTAGGTCAAATTGTGTACTAATCCTATTCAATCTACCTGATGTGTCTCTATCCCGCTGTTGCATACACAGTTGTTACACAATTATAGAGACAACAAAGAGCAAATAAACAACTCAAAAGATTAAAATTAACTAACAACAATTAAATCGACCGAATGAAACCTGAAACTCAATTAAATCGAAACAAAGGCAAGCGACGCTAATTGCTAAAATCGGCAAATATCGCGAACCGGAAGTTGCAAAAAGAGGTAAAGAGTTACTCACTTGTGATGTGGATCACAAGTACTCTTCAACTTACCATTTATAGTTTGGCACCATCCGCAGAACGGCGCCATTTACTGCGCTACGTAGGGTCGAGCTAAAAATCAACAAAATTTATATATACCAGCCCTACTACATCGCCGAGTTAAGCTACCGGCAAAGATGCTGGTTCAGATCGAACACGGGATGGGTTTTCATCCTAAAAATGGTTTGCATCAAGGTACGAAGGTAAGGCTTTCTATTCGACTGGCTGAATTGTGTTTCAAAACAAAGTGGGAATGGTTTGGAAACCGAGAATTGTAAAACTCGAAAGTAAAAGGTAAAAAAATTAACTTTGAAGATTTAGGTCACTAACTTGCGTTAGGGCAAACAAGGTCCCTGGTTTTATCCTCGCTGCTATGACATGCAACCTATAGTCCATGGCATAACCTGATCTATATTATTTAACTAGCAAACCTCACCCATGAAGCAACCCTTCTATTTGAGTCAATACGTAGCATGCGCTATGGCCCTTTTAAACCCTAACATTAAATTATCATTCTTCGTATACCAGAAAGACCATTCTCCAAAGAACAAGAGTGCATCTCTCACCCGTGCACCGTATCCTAAAGTACGGAGAGTATCGGGCCACAAAATAATAATAGTAAATGTTATTTAACCCTAATTTGAAGAACCCCTAACATGTAAATATTATCTCGCAGGCTCAGAAGACCATCTAAAGAATCACGTAAAGATTTCTCTCATCGACATGTAATTTTTGATCCCAAAGCATGGAGAGTATTGGCCAAATCACAACAATCAATGTTATGCAACCACAAGTTTTGGGAGAATATAAGGGCCATAAATACACTACCCGTAGCTTTTAGTACAAAGAGGACAAACATGTGCATATGCCCCACCACCAAGCTAGCTTCCTTCCTCTTCAAAGAAAGGAGGCTTAGCTGCCATCTCTTGGCTGTCATCCTCAAGAGTGTGGTGTTCGTAGCCGAGAAAGTAATGGAAAGAGGAGAGAGAAGAGAGAAAAGCAAAACCCTAAACTTAAAACACTAGACTTTATTTACAAAAAATGAAAACTTTACAAAATATCTTCTCTCCCCAAATTGTTGGTAAGGTTGAATCCTCAAAGTTACAAAACAAGAGGGCTGAGATAAAGCACCTTAAGGCATGAAAATACCAAAAACCTATGAAATCGCTAAGTTATAGACACTATAATACACCCGAAGTTTGAGGCGGTTTGGCATTAATTACAAAGCATGACGAGGCATCGAATTTTCGCTGGGGAAGGCACTTGCAACCGAAATCAACAGTCTAATAAAAACAAGAAATCGCTAAGGGTGGGCATCATTGAGCTTAGCGAAATTTCGCTAAGCTAGCGAAATTCTTGTGAGAAGCGAAATCAATTATTTTCGCTAAGGAACAAGCAAGCATAAATTTGAGTGGTCTATTAAATTTGGCATTTTTCAAGCATGTTGCGTAAATTTTCGCTAAGGTTACAATTTTCTGTAATCCCAAATAAAATTTTCAACCTAGCTAAAAATTCCAAATTTATGGATCTTCACCTTTTCTTCTAATGATCCAATTTTCTTCACTTTGCCTTGATTTTCTCATTGATTTTTGGGCTGGTTGATGACTGAACATTGGGATCACACTTCATAATTCATCATTTGACTCGAAATTGAACTCCAAGAGTGCGCAAACACCTGCAAAACAACCAAAAATACCCTCTAAATGGCATAAGTGTTACTAAGAAGACTAGAACACTTCAATTGGTATAAATGACATGATTAATGCGCAAAGAGCACTCAAAACCTATCTAATATAGGGTTCAAATCAAATTTCTTTGTATAATTCAATCACCGGCCACAGTCCCGATTCCTTCCTCCATCTGAATTGGATCTTTGGCTCCCTTGGTTTTGGTATCTACGCAGGCCCCATGCTTCTTTAACAGTTGTCAATGTGCTCTAAACCTTTTTAATTCACTAAGAGGATCTTTAATTTTTTTTTCCTTTTAGACGTGTTTCTCCTCCTCCCTGCCAAGGTGGGATCTCAAATGAATCAATTTGTTCATAAATTAGTGACTAGTAATATATGTTTGTCTCTCTCTCTCATTCTTTCAGTACTATGTTCTTATTTTTGCTTGGATAAACTTAACCAAGAAAAGGGGAAAAGACAGTTGGAAACAAAAATAGATATCAAAGAAAATAAAAATAAAAATACGAACCTACCCAGGGTTATTTTCCAAAGAATATAAAGAAAATAGATATCAAAAGAGAAATACGCTTCTTTAATTTCTGATCCACCTAAAAGCAATTGAAGTAATCCTACAACAGCTTAGGGAAGTGAGAAATTGTGTGCTATTGTCACTGACAAACATTGAATCCCAAAGTTCAAAAGAAATCACCTTCTTCCATAGGAATTGTTTCGTTGATTGGCGTAAAGCTTATGAAATAGTAATACAAATGAAAGACAATAAATAAGATATTATCATTACTTAGTATGATCGGGTTTCATGAATCAAGAAATCTACAAAGCATAGTTGAATTCAGAAAATTGAAAGCCGGTGCTGACACAAAATGGTTCATTGACACACCCTCTGTTCCCAATACTATCGGCGTGTGCCGGCCACCCCCACAGAATCCCGCGCCGGTACCTCTAACGACTAGAAAATCCTCGCGGAAGCGAGAAACCCGTATACTTCTTGCTTCAATCTCATATAAAATTTTATTCTTTTCTAAACTTATGATTTTATAAAATTTTCGGCAGCATAACAGCTGCATATAGGACATGTCCCAAATCCTGTATACACAATTTACACTATTTCAAATATGGCAACCAACAACATTATTTCATAAGAGCCTCAAGCTCCACACATTTTCACAAAACCACCTTATGTACATACATATATTCCTTTATACAAATTCAAAGTATTTCCCTTAAGTAATAAAAATAGTATTAATACAAAGACAAATATAGAAGTCGAGAATCCTGTAAACCCGTCCATTATCCTGGGCCAGGTTCAGCACCGTGGAAAATAGTTTTTAAAATAAGAAAATAATGAGCTAAACGAGCCTCGTTGAGTGTATGCTTTTATAAAATATTTTTGCTTTCTTTTCCGAAATATCTCAAAATCGTGAAAAACTTTTCTTTACAATTATTTTCCGTAAAGCCTTCTTGCTTGCTTACTTTAAAGTTTATAAAACTTTTCATAATCTTCGCTGTTTTAAAAGTTTCAAAACTTTTAATACTTCTGCTTGCTTATTGTTTTCTATAAAAGTTTATAAAACTTTTCATAATTCTTGTTTCGCTTAAAAGTTTCTAAAACTTTTAATACTTGCTTGCTTTTCTTTGCTTTTCTTTAAAAGTTTTCAAAACTTTTCATAATCACTTGCTTGCTTCAAAAGTTTAGAAAACTTTTCATACTTGTTTGCTTGCTTCGCTTTGCTTTTCTTTAAAAGCTTATAAAACTTTTCACAAATCTCTTACTTGCTTGCTTTACCTTGCTTTCTTTAATAGTTTATAAAATTTTTTTTAAACCTCTTGCTTTAAAAATGTATAAAACATTTCTCAAATCTCTTGCTTTAAAAAGTTTCAAAAACTTTTTATAAATACAGGAGCCTTGGCTCAACCGATCGTTTTAAAATCACCATGGGAGCCTGAGCTCAACCGACCGTTTTGAAATATAAACGGGAGCCTATGCTCAACCGTTTGCTTTAAATCTCTACGGTTCAAGATCGCGGCACCAATGGTTGATTTTTCAAAACTCCGTATATCATGCTTATAAAACATAAACCATCAGAGCTCATACTTGCTTGTCAGACTTAGTGAACACTGGAGCTCAGGCATCGACCGCGCCGGAAGGACCGGGCGTCCGCATCACCTTCCCAGAATATGGTGGAATTGAGCTCAGTTGCCATCACCATAATTTAGCTAACGCTAACCCTATATACCCCCGTACGCGCCATTTTTGCCTCCTTTGAAATGCCATGCATGACCTGTTTGACGACTGCAAAACCAGAAAAATGCACAAGATCTCACACCACCGCACGTACTTTAATACCTCCTCCGACCGGTATGCTTGCTTAGAACTAGGGATTTTAGTTAGCCTGCTTTTCACAAATATTCTTTCGCTGTTTGCTTCATTGCTTTGAAAATGGTTTACAATTCAAACCATTTACTTGTTTGCTCTTTGAAAAATTGTTTATAAGTCAAAACCATTTGCTTGCTTGCTCTTTGAAAAATGGTTTACAATTCAAAACCATTTGCTTGCTTGCTCTTTGAAAAAATGGTTTACAATTCAAAACCATTTGCTTGCTTGCTCTTTAAACCATTTCAAAACCATTTGCTTGCCTTCGTTTTCGAAAATGGCTTACAAAGACTAAACCATTTGTTTCTTGCTCTTTTGAAAAATGCGGTTTACAATTCAAAACCATTTGTTTGTTTTTCAATTATGGTTTAACAACTCAAACCATTAAATACCAAGCAGTAAAACGCTTTATAATAATAATACAATTAGTATTTGAAAAAATGGGTTTAGAACACTCACAACCATTGTTTGCTTTAAATATGGTTTGATAATTCAAAACCATTGCTTGCTTTCTAAACTCATTACTTGCTTTTCAAACATGGTTTACCATCAAAACCATTAACTAAATGTGTAAAACAATTTATAATAATAATACACTAGTATTTGAAAAATTAGAGGTTTAGAATTATCGTCATCTCTTTATCTCCGAAACTTGAGCACAACTCCACTACTTTCCGCCTTGCTTTTAGCCTACATTTACACTCAACGACATTTTAACGTATTAATCACTCCGCGTATAGATCAAAACTTAACGTATTTCACAGTTACATGCAAGTCACTTTAGGTCACACAACATTCATGGTAAAGCAAAAACAAATTAACAATTTACCTCAAACACTAAAGCCCTTAAAGGAATCACCTATTTTGCTAACACCTTTTTCCAACAATACTCTTCCTCGGATCATTACTCCAAAATTATTCAAACGGTTTTCAAAAAATTATGAAAACTCCAGATTATCCCTTATATATCCACAAACTTAAATTTTCAATTTAAAATTACTTCTCTAAGGCCCTTAACCACATAACACAAGTTACAACATGTTTTTGATGCCAAATTGTTTAGTTCACTAAATCACCCACTATTATCCTTGATTTATGGGGTCTTAACTCCATAAATTGGAAATTTTTTCTTCACTCATTTGAATCTATGGTTCTAATGTTTCTTCTCCAATTAGAATCACTCAATTTGGATCACCAAAACCTGCTATTGTATTTTTATGCATTCAGATTACTCCAATTTGGCAGAACAGAAGAATCTGCACATAGCTCCACTTGGAAATATTTCCGGCACTCGGGGTTGCAATTTTTGCACTTCCTTCAGCTAAACAAATTCCCTAGAAGTATAGCTTTCTAACTCAATCAATCAATTTGGATGAGCAACTCCACTTATGTCGAAACATTGGCTAAATACCCAAAACAGAGATATAATCGTTGAGCTACACGAGCTCACCTTTCAAATTGTATTTGGGAGCATTAGAGCTACAATTTGCCTCGGTCCTTCTATACACTCAGAAATTCTATCTCTTGGTGGTTATTTACCAATTAGAATCAATTGGATGGATGATTATAACTTAATCTATATCCAAAATGAAGAACAGGGGTTTTATATAAATTTGACAAGAATTCCTTTAAAAACCCAACATTCTCCTTTGTTTTGTTTGTTTTTTTACAACCCTTCCTCAAAACCAATTCAACTAATCAAGACAACACCAAACAACCTCAAACCCTAGCTTTAGGAACTAGATCAAAGACCCAAGAACCATGGAAATGCATATAAAGGTCCAATAATCCATACCAAAAAGCCTAGAAATCCAAAATATACACGATTCCATACAAAAACCCAAAAATCCATACCTTTGTTTGGTCATTCTTCTCCTTCTCCTTCTTCTTCCTCTTCTTCCTCTTATTTTCTCCCTTCTTTCCTCTCCTACTAAGCCGCTTCTAACTTTTTGAGGAGACCAAAATGGAATTATTTTGTTTGTCTCCCCCCTACATTCATAGTCTCATGTTTCACTTAATTATGTTAGTCCTCTATCTCTAAGATTTGTACATAAACTCTTGTTATTTTTATTATGGCCTATCTCTACTATTTTATGATTTATCAGTATCCTTGGCGGTAATTACAATTTTATCCTTGTTCTACACTAAAAATCTGGTTCCATAAATTATCATTTTATATTTTCATCCCAATAATAACTCCCTAAAAATATTACAAGTTCACTATGCTCTTTATACACCCCTACATTTTTTCTAATGTATCAGACACTCTCTCGTGATTTAAGTATAATATCCTCCATCTCAGGAACATTTCATTCGAAATGAAAAAAATCTAAATTCAAAGGAAAGGAAAATACCTCATTAGGAAAATAATTGAGGGTACTGACGTGGCGATCTCCCCCGAGCCTCCTGCTCCCTGGCACCGCCTCCTACTCATGATTTCCATGACTTTAACTAAAGGAATCACTCCACGCCTCCTCAACACCGTTCCTCGCGATCTACAACTGCATGTGCATTTCCCCTCAAGTCGCCCTCTTAGCCGTGACCGGTTACTCTCTCAACACATGTGGGAAGGATCTCGATGTATTTCTTAACATCGACACATGAAATGTGTCATGAATCCTGATAACTCCTTGCACTCAATATGTAGTTTACCGGTCCCACCTTCTCACAATCTCATAAGGTCCCATTTATCTCGAACTAAGCTCGCCTCGCTTCCCGACCTCAACACACCTTCCAAGGTGAAATTCCCAAAAAGACTCTGGCCACCTATCTCGTATAAGTCTCTACGACGGTTGTCCGCATAACTTTTCTGTCTATCTCTTGCTTTTTTTTTTTTTTAAGTTATCACGAACAAATTTCACTTTATCTGAAGTGATTTGCACTAACTCAGGGCCTACCAATCTTCTCTCACCAACCTCATCCCAACACACTGGAGTCCTACATTTCCTACCATACAAAGGCCCCAAACGGAGCTCACACCCCCTTACATCGGGCCCTCGATAGTCGCTTGGTCAGAAAGCACCCACAAGGCCAAATGAGTATCCCAACTTCCCTCAGACCCATAATGTCTCCTTCAACCGCCTACACTACATGACACACACATTCTCTATTCTTTCACTGTCATGCCATCATCTCTAATTTGAAACTCTGCTTTCTTTTTTTTTTTTTTTTTTATCTCTTCCTTAAGCTTAATCATTTGTGGATCCTGCGACTGCCCTGTTAGAATCTGATCCACTAGGAGGGGTCTAACATGAAATGTGACTAATAAGGCTCATAAATCCTCAGCCTCCAATATCAGCCCTAAAGCCTCAGATCCACCAACAGTGGAAGATAACATGATCCCATATGAGACAAAGAACTCTCCGGTCGCCTACTCAAGGCATCCGCTACAACATTGGGGCTTTTCCGGATGGTACCTAATAAGATACCAGTCCTTAATCAACTCCAAGCCATCTTCTTTGCCTTAGTTTAACTCTCGTAGTACTATATCAAGACTCTTATGATCTTATAAAGATCCCAAGAATGAACACTACATAAGTACGTTCCATAATGAACACTCATATAAGTAATGTCTCCATAATGAACACCATATAAGTAATGTCTCCATATTTTATAAGTAAACACTGATCGCCGCAAGCTCTAAGTCGTGTGTAGGTAATTCTCCTCGTGTTTCTTCATTGTCTAGAGGCATATGCAATCACTCTATCATTTTGCATCAAACATAAATCCGCCTGCCTGGAAGCACCACTATAAACTACAAACCCATCTCCGCCATTGTGCAAAGCAAACCTGAGTCAAGTCAATCTACTCTTTAACTCCTCGAAACTCATGACGTGCATCTACCCAATCATACTGACATCTTCCGTCACTGGTCACTCGGCCGCATCCCTGAGAACCCTCAACAAACTTCCTATAATACCTTGCTAAACCAAGGAAGCTTCTAACCTTCCGACATTCTTCTGGTTTCCAATTTACCACAGCCTTCTATTTTATGGGGACTCACCCTCAGCGAGATCACATGACCTAGAATGCCACATTGTCAAGCCAGCCCGACACTTGCTCAACTTGGCGCCTGGCTGTCGCTCCCTTAGGGTGCCTGCAATACAATCCTCGGGTGCTGCAGATGTTCCTCTGAACTACTGAATAACCCAGGATATCGGCTTGATAAAAACTATGATGAACCTATCCAAATACGGTTGGAATACCTGGTTCATCAAATCTATAAACACTGTCGGAGCATTAGTCAAACCAAATGGCATCACTAAAAACTCATAATGCTCGTAAGCGTGTCTGAGATAAGTCTTAGGTACAGCATCTCTCCTACACCCATATGGCAGTGATACCTCGACCTCAAGTCTATCTTGGAGTATACTCGAGAACCTTGGAGTTGATCGAATAACTCATCGATCCTAGGGAGTGGATACTGATTGCGGATGGTAACTCTATTCAGCTGCCTGTAATCTATACACAACCGCAAACTCCCATCTTTTTCACGAGAATGTGGAGGCTCCCCATGAGGGATATGCTCGTCCAGATGATCACCACTTAACAATTCTTCTAACGAGCCTTAAGCTCTCTCCAACTCGTAGGAGCCATCCTATAAGGAGGAATGGAAATGGGCTTAGTCCACAGGATCAGTAATGGTGAACTCCTCTCTTCACGGGAAGTAATCTGTGATATCATGCTGCGAATACATATGGGAACTCACAGCTGCTTGGAATCTCGTCACTAGAGTCCCTCGCTGTACTCCACCACATAAGCTAGATAACTACGACAACCCTTACAACATCCTGCGTTGCCGGGGCGGAGATCATGCGGAAGATAACTCTGCAACGTATTCCTGCAGACTTACCTCTAATTTCCTAGGCCTATGTGGTTCTATGGCGAGATAGCCAATCCATGTTGAGAACTACATCAAAATCCCTCATATCTAAGGCCACAAGATCCACTAGGAACTCTGACTACCCAATCGAGAACTCTACTATCTCAGTTACTGCAATGAGACTAACGGATCTTCTGCTATAAGGGAAACTCTCATACGACCCCCTAATGGCTGGGTCTCTAGATTGCCACTACAGTCATATGGCTTAGCGCCCAACTTCTATGCTCTCTCTATAGACCTCCTAGGCTCTTTAGGAACCTCTTTGGGTGGCCGTGGAGGTGGCTGAGGCTACAGCTGTTGACGAGTCGCCATAGCTACTATCGAGCTGTCATTGCCACTTGTTCTTGCCGTAAACAATCACGGCACTTGAGCTGCACTATGGTGGCCTGGGTATGGTCGGCCGACTTATTGCTGAGGCTGATTCATAGAGAGACGATAGTGGAACCAGCTACGTGCTCATCTCTCGAATTTCTGGGACCTTTCGAAAAACCTGCGGAATGACTCTCTAGAATGACCTACGCCGTCTGATTAGTATGCCCCCAATTCTATTCCACAAGCGTAGGAATTATAGTCGTCTAGCATTATGTCTTTGTGGAATCCACGGTCATCTCACAGGAGTGGTCGATTTGGTTGATCAATAATTTATTCTCTACTAAAAGTCTATTTAAGAAAACTGTAATGTTGTGTTGTTTGATTGAATGGTTGATTGGTTTGGATGTTTTAAAATAGAAAGACAATTGCTGGGATTTTTAGGGTTCCACTCACTTATGATCAGGTAAGTCCCACCTCTTATTTTATAAACTCATTTAGGAACCATTGATAAACGGCCTTCGATGGAGGATTTATCTTTGAATGCCTTTGGAAAATAAAGATGATCGAGAAATACTAAACACTTGTTCTCAATTAAAGCAGACCCTTAGTTGGCATTATGATCAAGCACAACGTGTTTAGGAAATATCACGTTAACACGTTGTCAAGAATTCTTAACTTAATGGTTTAAAACCTTCTACACAAGTGATCAATATTACGATCGTTTAAAATCAATAGAGAGATTGAGGACTTTAGTGATCGAGGTGAGTTTCCCATTATGCTCGGCCGGTAGGGTTTAGAACTCCATAAAATTTATATGAATGATTAAAGTTGAAGAACAATTAATCATAAAAACAGGATCTTGAAGAAATCAAAAGTTAACTTGTAAAGCGAGAATGAGAATATATAATACGAAGATTTAAAGTAGAACAAATATTGTCTTGAAGATTACAAACTCTCTAGTCAGAAACTTCTAAAAAGAAAGGAAATGAAATGGATCTACAAAGTACCACTCGAAGATGAGAGAACAACTATTATTACTTAAAACCTAAATTGAAGAGAACTAAAAGAGGCCAAAAAACTTCCAAGAGGAAAAAGATTCCTAAAATGCTTGTATCCTCTCCTTTTATAGTCCCTTCCAAAGTGATCCTCCCATTTTTGTTTTTGCTTAGAGTGCCTAGCGTATGGAATTAATTCTTGGACAATTCCACGCAAGCTTCATCAAGTCCTACCGGTAGGACTTTAAGTCCCTCTTAGTGCAGGAGTTGCTCCAACGCCACTTTTCCGGCAAAGTGCTGCGAATTGGGACTTCAAGTCTACTGGGTGGGATTACTGATCATTCCTCAGGTTTTTCGACCAGTTCTCTGGGGTAGGACTTTAAGTCTGGGTGGGGACTTCTCCCTCCCCGTGCTTTCCTTGCTTATTTGGGGTTCCCGAGACCGTCAGTGCTCTTACATCTACATTTGCTTCATATTAGCTTCCGTCTTACATCCTTGTGCATTCACGTTTTTAAACCTAAAGACACACCTGAAGTACGAAAACTTTCCTGAAGAGATTAGAAGTACTGTTCTTATGCCAAATGTGAAAGTACATTGTGGTTTAAATGTGTTCGATTCTCTTATAATTATCACTCAAATGTGTATTCATCCACACCCCCAACTTTGCATCTTGCTAGTCCCTAGCAAGATTTAGGAATGAAACTACCACTAGGTATGAACCTAAACAATATTTCGGTATAATATAGCTTTGCAAAAATCTCGAAACAACACTTATGGAATAAAGAAATTTCACCAGCGTTGGTACACCTGACATGACTCAATTGCCCAACCACATTTCGTGGCTTTCCTGCCAAGTATTATAACATGCAAACACAAAATTGGTTATTCGGTGTGGTTGAAGTGCAAGATAGTCATGCTGCTAACGATGACGTAATGATCAAAATAAAATGCCTTGATCATATGGCATAAACATGTAACCATCATGCATAGAGTCTAAAGGCGAAAAACACAAGTCGAATCAAAGGGGTCTTAGCAGTTTGTAATGACCATGGGTTTAATGAAAGGAAAAATCATAAGCGAATTGTTGGCATGGCTTGCGGCTAAGGTCTACTACCGTTACTGACACACCACCACAAAATGCGACCCTAGTGCTGGCTATGCGGTGTCATCCTCATCTCGTCGAGGAGGAGAATGCGTCCTCGTCCACGCACTCGTCTAACTCTTACGACTCTCCACCTCTAATCAGGAGGTAGCATGTATCGGCTCACCATGGAAGATGTGGCTCTCAAGCACGGCAAGGCGTCGGTCGGTATACGCTTACCAGAATACCTACTTGAACCACCCCTTGATCCATACGCTCCATCTCTTCAAAGGCGATGTGCTCATAATAAGTCTTTAGGCTGTGGAAGAAGTGGTCCCAGTAGAAATTTGGAGGCAGGTGGTGTGGCCTAGTAAGGTGCCAGGCTCTTCGCGGAGTCTTAGTCGATGCGCTCCACGCGAGGTATCACTCTCTTTTCTTTAAGCGTTCCCCCTCATCCCAGCTTCTTCTACAATGCGAGTCCTGGCCCGGGGAATGGAATATTCGGTTTGAGCGAATCGCATAAGAAACTCTGTCGCGCACCATGACTAGTGCATAATCAATAAGCTTTCAGTCATAACCTCGTATAGCTGGCCCCGAATGCGAATTCTTATTTGAGGCTTCTCTCACAACCATTCGTACAAACACGATTGTGGATGATCTTGTTCATCAGGCGTATTAAAACTCAGCTTTCGAGGATAAATTCTTGTCTCATAAATCCACTCATTAGATTACCGGATGGGTGCCACACGTAGCCTCGATAAAAAGTTGGGCATCGAGCTAGTAATGGCCACACAGTGGATATTATGGCGGTCGATGCGTCGGGGCAGACATAATGCAAAGGCATGTGCTATCGAGTGGGGTGACTACGGCGCTTCCCATCTTGAGGTTTCGACAGAGAATCGACCGTGATTTTCCTTCAAATTGGGTAGAACTCTGATTCTGGCGAAGGTAAATACCCTCTATCTCCTGAGTGCACAAAGTGCATATTTTGCTCCTGTATAATTACCCTGATGGGGTGAGTATATAAAAATGTTTCTAGATTGGCGCCCTGCGCCGAGAGCCTCTATTTGCCAAATACTTGAACCCATTCTCGTGCTCACCCTGGAATCTTATTGAAACCATAGCCTCAATCTCCTCATCGACACTCTCGAGATAGATCCTCACTTTACGAGAGGATATATATATTTCCTTTTCTCTTTTCACTTTGGTAGGTGGCATCGGGCTTTCTCTTCTTCACCAGCTCGTTCCATAGAGAATTGATGCCTTCCTCTATTCTTGAGCGTGCCATGGAGATGGCGATGATAAGCGATAACGACGGATGGCCCAGTAAATAATCATAATATCGGTGTACGCGCCTCGAGCAACCTTTGGGGTGCCTGTGCATCGAAACTTGATCTCACGCCCATTTGGGCGACCTGACCCCCCTAATAGCGATCATGATAACAACAACAAATCCATCCAAAGAAGTCCATATCTAAGCGAGAAAACTGACAATGCTAGTGGAGAATGAGTATACCCGTCACGAATCTTATTTGCCAGTAATCAATCTGGAGTTTGGACAGGAACCACAGCGAGAGAGAAATGCAGGCTTGGTAGGTCTTTATGCCAAGAAACAAGTAGCTAGAGGCCTGACTTGTGGTTAATATAAATCAAATGGAAAATGAAGAGCAGCCCATTTTTGGAGTTAAGACCATACGCCCACTTTCATGATCCTCTGGTAGGACTTTAGGATTCTCTGGGTGGGACTTAACTGCCCGATTTTGTCAAGTCTCTTGGTGGACAAAGTCAAACAGGTGGGACTTTGCTCTTGGTTATTTTTTTTTTTTTTTTTTTTGAACATATATATAATGAATATATATATTTTCCACTTTTGGAATGGTGGATGCGACCATAATCTTGACTTGTTCAAATGCTTTCATCCAGGTTTTTACGCATATCTACTTTCTCTTTGTTCGAGATTCCCATAGTTGTGCATTTGTGAACTTTGCACTATAATTCATTCTTGGGATGTCTTCAACTCTCCATGAGAATCCCTTTGCTTTGTTCCATGAATTGATTCTAAGGTTGAATAAACCCGACAGCTGAAAGCTCAAAATGGGTGCAAGGGTTGAGAACTACAAATCTGGGTATGCCTGAAATGATGGCCTCTAATCATTTTCCACTTATGCAAGGTGTTCCATAAAGACTATGATTGCATGAAATTCACATGACGACTAAAATGATGCACAATTGGAAGCTTGATCAGGCAAGATTGGGAAATTTTGGCCATAAGTGCGTAGTATGGGTGAAATGTAAAATAGGTAGAATGCAGGAAGCAGGTTCACGAAGAATATGAGGCTCGTTGTGTGTGCTTGTTAAGATGCACATCTTGCGATAAGATGATGTGGAAGTATGAGATCAAGCGGGTATGTACGGTGCATGTAAACATAATACTCCAAAGAGCAAATTTTGAAAAATTTGACCATGAACTTATAACGGCGCATAGATTACATTGACGATTAATATACCTACCTTGTGACGAAGCAAGCATTGTCCCCAAGTCATTGGTCAAGGTACCCCACAGCAGATTGGAGGGACTCACAGAAACAAGAGTCCCATGATTTATGTATTTTTTTTATGTTATGGAAAAGGAAATACGCAAATGAAGGAAAAAGAATAAAAACAAGAAAATAAAACAAAATAAAAACAAAACTATTTACAACAACTTGCGAAAGTGATGTTACTTGGAAGAGTGTTAGTGAAGCGGGTCTGCAAATCTTCCACGTGCTCTTGAGGATTAAAATGTTC
The DNA here is from genome assembly GCA_016808115.1 of Tetrastigma voinierianum. Lineage (NCBI taxonomy): Eukaryota > Viridiplantae > Streptophyta > Magnoliopsida > Vitales > Vitaceae > Tetrastigma > Tetrastigma voinierianum. The sequence continues at coordinate 1,102,832 of JAEQBH010002652.1, read as the reverse complement.
AAGGAACGGTTTGAAGGTGTACATTCACATGAAGGAGTGTCCATTGTCAGGATTTTCAATTTCCATAGCCCCATATGGATAGACCACTTTAACAATGAAAGGGCAGTCAGCGAGAACGGAGCTCCGAGAAATAGATGTCGGGGTATCTGAAGCACTTTCGATTGGGTTCAAAGATTTCTGGCAATGGATTGTGGTGGAATGACTTGAGCCGCTCCTTATCGTCTGAACTTCATACGACTCCCTCTGCAAACTCTTGAGTTCATTTAAGCTGATAAATATTTGCTTACAGCGAGTTAGGTCGAGTTAAGTTCGAATGTGATAAGCCAGGTGTTCATCTCTCTTGGCAAATGGCAAGCCTTGCCATAAACTAGCCTATAGGAGACATACCAAGGGCGGTTTAAAGCGATGCGGTATGCCCATAGAGCATCGGTAAGGCGGGTGGCCAATCTTTTTCGATTTGGGGCCTTAGTCTTTTCTAAAATGTGTTTTATCTCCTGATGGCTAGCTCAGGCGACCATTGATGCGTGGGTGGTAAGCCGTGGTGCTTTATGGGTGACTCCATATTTTTTAAGCGATTTTCAAAGATCTGTGCAAAAAGTGGGGTCACCATCACTAATAATTGCCCGGCGTTCAGCTTGAGAAAAAATATATTTATTATAAATTTCAAAACAACCTTATGGTCATTGGTTCGTTGGGCGCCTCAGCCCCTTTATATACATAGTCAGCGGACAATAAAATGTAGAGATAGCCACAAGAAGGGAAAAGGCCCCATGAAGTCAATACCCAAACAATCAAAATTTCAATGATTAGAATTGGGGTAGAGCATCATATTACGGCTTTGTGACCTCTAGTTCTTGGCATTGAAACTGCGTTTGAGGAAATCAAAACAATCTTTACTAAAAAATAGAATTGGGCCAATAAAACCCGGCTGCAAAATCTTATGCCATATTTTTCGGGTGGAGAAAATGTCACTCCACGAGGCTTGAGAATGGCAAAAGTTAAATCCGTGCACTGTTCGTCATTGAATTGCCACATCTACATATTATTTGATGCGAATGATATTTAAATAGATATGGATCATCAAAATAGTATTTCTTAATATCACATCCAGAATTTCTTTTACATTGAGAAGTCCATTGTTTGGAATCGGCCGAGTTACTAGGTAATTCACTATGTCGACATACCATGGGTAATGGCGAGCAAGAGTTGTTCATCGAAGCTATCACCTATGGGTATGCCATGGGGTGGATTACGGAACTAATCGAGATAAGTGGTGACAACCCACTCAACCCCCTTTTTATCTTTAATGATTAGTTGAATTCTTGGCCAGGTAAAATCCACCTAAATCCAACCTTGGTTTCATATCTGGCAGAAGAGCAAGTATTTCAAAAGCTGCATGATGCGTAAGATGGTGCCGGGAGCGCGATATATGACTGAATTTTTTCTAGAAGCGAGAATAGCGCTGGCTTTCTTTTACGTAGTTTGTGTAGTTGGCACAGAGGCGAGTCTAGTGTCTTCTTGGCATAGTAAATGACAAAGCCTTTTTGTCACTCCTGCAATCCCCAACACGGCTCCTATGGCATAATCACTATCGCACATGATCTCAAAGCGGGAGGTCCCGATTAGGAGACATGATTGAGTAGTGACACCTAGCATGTTTTTAGTAGCAAAGCAATGTCACAAGCTTGTGACCATGTGAAAGGACATCTTTATGGCCGAGTACATAAGGGCCGGGCTATAATATAAAATCAGATAAAAACCAGCATGGCCCAGGAATGACCTTATGTCTCTAACACACTTAGGAGTAGGGAGGTTGGAAATCAGTTCAACTTTGGCCTTATCAACTTCGATTCCATCTTTTGATACAATGTGGCCTAAAACAATTCCTTGTGTTACCATGAAGTGACATTTCTCCCAATTTAACACAAGATTTTTCTCTTGACACCTCTCCAAAACCTTACGTAGGTTCTCTAAACAGCCCTCAAATGAGTCGCAAAGCGAGAAATCATCCATGAAAATCTCGATATGATTTCTATCATGTCCCGCGAAAATACCACCCATCGCTACCGTTGGAAAGTTCGGGTGCATTACCGCAGTCCAAGGCATTTTCTAAAGGCGAAAGGTACGAGGCAAGTAAATGTAGTTTTTCTTGATCTTCTAAAGCTATCTCAATTTGATTGTACCACGAGTACCCATCAAGAAAACAATAAAATTCATGCCACATAACTCGCTCTAACATCGATCCACAAATGGAAAGGAAAATGGTCTTTCCTAGTACGCAATTAAGTTTCCTATAATTTTATGCACACCTCCCTCCATCTGGTGACACAGTAGGAATAAGCTCATTATTTTCATTGGCAACCTCTTTGTGACTCCGGACTTCTTAGGAACTACTGTGTTGGACTAACCCACTTACTTGTTCTCTGCAATGAATTAATAACCCTACGTCAGAGTTTTAAAACTTCCTTTTTCTACTTCGCCATTATTGGGTTCAATCGTCTACTGTGGTTGCCTAGAAGGTTTAACATCCTCTTCTAAGTGAATTCTGTATTGTCTTGAATCAAGGGCTAATTCCTTAATATACGCAATTATCCGGCCCAAAGCGATTTTGTGTGTTTCAATATTTCCAAGTTGAGTTTCTTGAGTCACGTCTGGGAAAGAAGATATGATTCTTTGGAAAAGTGTCTGCTCACAGAATGCATATTTAAGATGTGTTGAGTAAAGGTTTTTAGCTCTAGCTTGAGTGGTTTCTCCTCAGAAGGCAATGTCTTATCCTCATTTGGCGGCAAGGTTCAAATTTAGGTACCCACACATTAACTTCAACTACATCTTTATGCTCAATTATAGAGTGGAGAAATTCGAAGCTCGAAAGTGGTCACTTCCTCATCCCAATTCGGGCGACAGAGACATGACTTAAGAGGATCATCATGTGAGACATTATCGGTATTTTTGTACCACGGAGTCAACCATGTTAATTTCACCAATATCTTCTTCCATCTCCCATTCCTTTGAGTACATTGAAAATAGTCGGATTAACCGAGTCATGTTCCCCGAATGAAAGTGTCATTGGGCCTCCCACCAATGTATGATGGCATTAAGCGGTTGCGAGAATGGTCGACCAAGAATTGAGGCGAGTTCCTTGGTTCACTAGGTTGAGTGTGAAGCACCACAAAATCGCCAGGGAAGTAAATTTGTCCCTTGGACCAAGACATCCTTCCTTATTCCCCAATTTTGACACTACGATCGGCCGATTGGAGGGTGATATTGGTTGGCTCTAATTCTCTAACCCTAGGTCCACATATGCGAGTAAGGCAGTTAACACTTGCCCTAAGTCCTAAGCATGCTGACTTGGAATTTCCAGCTCACATAGAAATATTAGGACTACACAGGTCTTTGTATTTTGGGGCGAGTTGTTGAATTAGGGACGTAGATTGTTCGTCATAAATGCCTCCTTGTTGACACCTAGTTTCCTTTTGCGTGCGTCGCCGAAATTTAGCATATGATGGGATTTGTAATGGCATCTAACAAGGGAATGTTCGGTTCACCTGCTTGAACAACTCATAAATTCGGCATGGTTATTCACTTTCTTTGGTGCTCTTAGCCTATGAGGGTATGGGCGGAGGGATATGGTTAGACTTGTCTTCCTCACGGTTGCTTATCTTTGTCATTTGTATTAGGGACATGAGGTGTGTCTGATTTTCATCCTCTCTAGCTAATTTACTATACGACTCTTGTGATGGTTCCTTGGTTGGAATAGTTTTGTCGGCCCACCTTACCACTTGAAGGGTAGTAGCCGCCCTGTGCTGAAGGTACCCTCGGAACCTAAACTTCCCTGCTTGTTTGACCTTGTGGGTTTTGGATGGAGTTGTGATGGAAGTTTCCCTTTTTCTTGTTGAAGGTTATAGATGAGGTTAATTTGGTTATCACGGGATCTCCACATCATTCGAAGCGATTCGAATTTTGTGTTTGTAGTTCTTTGGGTTTATACGAAGCGTGTGACTATGTCCTCAGACTTCTCTTATGTGGAGGTTAGCGGTAAAGGCTGTGAGTTTTGATTCCCACTGGTTCGGTGGATGATGACCTTGATTGGAATTTCCTTGAAATCCTTGGGGGCCTTGATTAAAAGTGAATGGAATTTGGAAAACCTTGGTTTTTGGATAGTGAGGGCCTTGGTTGTTTGGCGGGTTAGGTGGTCCTCCTCATTTCTCCGGCTAGATGGGATGCCCCAGCAGAGTTAGTAAAGTTTCAGAGTATGGGGAGTTGAAAGGTTTCCTTTGGTAATTAAGGGCGTTGGCTTGTTCAATTTGAATGGCTCCTTTAACTTGAGGAAGATTTGGGCAGTTAATGGTCGAGTGTGTAGGGTCATCGCATATAATGCATGGCTCCTCTACTCTAGGTCCATTTGGTACTGAGGGTAACTGAGGCACACTTGTTACCTCGTTCACTTTCTTCATCTCTATGGCCTCTAATTTCCTTGTCAAATTGGCAATGCGGCTGTGACTCATCATTCTCTGCCCAGGTGGTGGATTCCACCACCGGCGAGGTGTGCTATGCACTTTGCAGTGTCTAAAAGTGTTTGTCCCAATTAGAGCATTCTACGCTATAGTGTCAAAAGTTGGATTGCCTCCTAGCACTCTTTTCATAAAATTCTCCTACACACATCATTTGGATGTATTGTTTATTACTTAAAGATAATCCTTGATGGAAGTATGCGCAGTTGTCCAAACATCCCAGTCCATGATGAGGATAGCATGGAGAGATCCTTATATCTTTCCCATGCTGGCTGAAGAAGGGTTCCTGCCAGGGCTTTTCGAAAAGTTCTGGTGCTAGCATGAGGGCATTAGTACGTGCGGGAGGAAAAACTTATTGAGGAATTCATTCCGTGTTTTCCACGTAAGATCGAATTAGGTGCGAGGGAATGAAACGGATTTTGGCTTTCTCCTTTAAAGCAAAAGGAAATAGACCCAGAACGAGATAATGTGGAGGGGAACGGTGGAGAGGAATGCACTTGCAAACATCCTCGAAATCCTCATGAATGAGTAGGGTTTACCGGTCGAACCCTTGGTAAACAGGTAGAAGACGGATCATTTCCGACTTCATCAAGAATTGATTGGCCTCATCAGGAAGGCGAATACAAGAATTTGTTGTGGTCCTCTGAGGTTGCAGAATTTCTCGAAGGGTTCTTTCTACATTGGGCAAAGGAGCAGGAGGAACTCTATATTGATTTTGCTGAAGGTTACCATTTCCTCCTCCCCTTGGGTTTATTGGGACGTAGCATTGCCCCGTGTTGTGACTCTTAGAGTCCTTGTGATTCTCGAGTTATCCATTGGGTAAAATGTTATCTTGAGACACTTGACATAATGGATTTCTCAGGTCTCTAGGGAATGCAGTTCGAACTAATCGGTGTTTCTCGTTCTGAGGCCCAGTTGACATGCACTATAGCACTGCGTCCGAAACACTAGAGATTTACGAGACAAAAACAAAACAAAATAAAAAGAAAAATGGAGAAGCGTGCGGATTTGCAATGCAGTGCAAATTACCTCTAACTATCTTCAGATCAACAGTTTAGTCGCCACTCCCCGAACAACGGCGCCAAAAATGCTTAAATCGATTAGTATGCCTAATTCTATTCCCGGCGTAGGAATTATAGTCGTCCCAGCATTGTATCTTGTGGAATCCACGGGTCATCCACCGGGGGTGGTCGATTTGGTTGATCGTAGGAGCTATTCTCTACTAAAAGTCTAATTTAAAGAAAACTGTAATGTTGTGTTGTTTGATTGAATGGTTGATTGGTTTGGATGTTTTAAAATAGAAAAGACAATTCTTTGGGATTTTTAGGGTTCCACTCACTTATGATCAGGTAAGTCCCACCTCTTATTTTATAAACTCATCTAGGAACCATTGATAAACGGCCTTCGATGGAGGATTTATCTTTGAATGCCTTTGGAAAATAAAGATGATCGAGAAATACTAAACACTTGTTCTCAATTAAAACGAACCCTTAGTTGGCATTATGATCAAGCTGCGTGTGCTAGGAAATATCTCGTTAACACGTTGTCGAATTTGCCCGACTAATGGTTTAAAACCTACCACAAGTGATCAATATTACACAATCCGTTTAAAATCAATAGGAATTGAGGACTTTACCTTGATCGGGGTGAGTTTCCCAGAGTATGCTCAATGATGGGGGTTTAGAACTCCATAAAATTTATATGAATGATTAAAGTTGAAGACGATTAATCATAAAGCAGGATCTTGAAGAAATCAAAGTTAACTTGTAAAGCGAGAATGAGGAATATATAATGCAATTTAAGTAGAACAAATATTTGTCTTGAATTACAAACTCTCTAATGAAACTTCTAAAAGAAAATCGAAACTGGATCTCTGAGTACCACTCGAGAAGATATGGAGAACAACTATTATTACTTAAAACCACACAGGGTGAAGAACTAAAAGAAAGGCGAAAAAACTTCCAAGAGGAAAAAAGATTCTAAATACTTGTATCCTCCTTTTATAGTCCCTTCCAAGTGATCCTCCATTTTTGTTTGCTTAGGGTGCCCTCGGCGTTATGGAGTAATTCTTGGACAATTCCATAAGCTTCATCAAGTCTGGGTAGGACTTTAAGTCTAGGTAGGGTGCTCTTTGCCACTTTTTCCGGCAAATTATAAGTCAGGACTTTAAGTCCCTAGGTGGGACTTTGATCCCACTACTGGGATTTTTTAAGCGAGTTCTCTGGGGTAGGACTTTAAGTCTACCGGTAGGACTAATCCTCCGTAACTTTCCTTGCTTATTGGTTCCCCGAGAATTCGTCAATTGCTCACCCACATCTACATTGCTTCATATTAGCTTCCCGATCTTACATCCTTGTGCATTTACGTTTTTAAACCTAAGGAGCACGCACAAATTACGAAAACCTGAAGAGATTAGAAGTACACGTTCTTATGCCAAATGTTAGTACATTGTGGTTTAAATGTGTTCGATTCTCTTATAATTATACTCGAATGTGTATTCATCAACCTCCCATGTCCCTCTTACTTTGACATAGTCTTTGTGTTACCAAAAATCAACAGTTTAATACTTTGAAACACCTCATATGTATGTACTTTGAGTTTGAAAATGCATGGTTTTCAATAGTGTAAACTTGTGTATACGAAAACTACGATGCTTACTAACACAGGTTTCCTAAGACTTGGCTCTATTACCATCTTGTGTTATGATCATTTCTCCTCAAGCCTTAGGTTATACCACTTATGCTCTGATACCACTTTGGGCCACACCGCCCCCGCTATCGAGGGTGTACCGGCTCACCTGAAATCCCGGTAGTTACCTCAACGACTAGAAAATCCTGTGAAGCTGGCCGTGTGCCCCTTCGATCTCACATAAAATTTTATTAACTGGCACATGATTTTATAAAATTTTTTAGCGACATAACTGTTTGCATATAGGACATGTCCCAAATCCTGTATACACAATTTACACTATTTCAAATATGGCAACCAACAACATTATTTCATAAGAGTCTCAAGCTCCACACATTTTCACAAAACCACCTTATGTACATAAATATATTCCTTTATACAAATTCAAAGTATTTCCTTACACAAAATAGTATTAATCTGACACAAATCTGAAGTCGGGGAGAATCTAAAGCGCTCCGACATCAGGCGTGCACATTACTGGAAAATAGTTTTTAAAACGGGGAAAATAATGAGCTAAACGAGCTCGGTGAGTGTATGCTTTATAAAATATTTTTGCTTTCGGAAAACATCTCAAAGCGTAAAACTTCTTCTGATTATTTTCGAAGCCTTGCTTGCTTACTTTAAAGTTTATAAAACTTTTCATAATCTCTTGCTTGCTTTAAAAGTTTCTAAAACTTTTAATACTTGCTTGCTTTGCTTTGCTTTTCTATAAAAGTTTATAAAACTTTTCATAATCTCTTGCTTGCTTTAAAAGTTTCTAAAACTTTTAATACTTGCTTGCTTTGCTTTGCTTTTCTTTAAAAGTTTTCAAAACTTTTCATAATCTCTTGCTTGCTTTAAAAGTTTAGAAAACTTTTCATACTTGCTTGCTTGCTTAGCTTTGCTTTTCTTTAAAAGCTTATAAAACTTTTCACAAATCTCTTGCTTGCTTGCTTTACCTTGCTTGCTTTAAAAGTTTATAATTTTTTTTTTAAACCTTTTGCTTTAAAAATGTATAAAACATTTCTCAAATCCCTTGCTTTAAAAAGTTTCAAAACTTTATAAATACGAACTTGGGCTCAGTTTCTTTTTTAAATCTGCGGGGCACGGGCATGTCGATCATTTAAATCACCACGGGAACTGACTCAGCCGTCGTTTGAAAATATAAGCGGGCCTATGCTCATAGTTTGCTTTAAATCTGCGAGGCTTTGGGCGGCGGAGTGCACCCGATGGTTGATTTTCAAGCGTATATCATGCTTATAAAACATAAACCATTAGGCCTATACTTGCTTCTTGTACCTAGTGAACACGGAACTATTCTCAGCGTGCGGTGGGACACATTAATACGCATCACCTTTTCCGGTAAATATGGTGGAATTGAGCTTGTGTCGCCATCACCATAATTTAGCTAACGCGTTAACCCTATATACTCCTGTACGTGCCACAGTCTCCTTTAAATGCCATGATGCATGACCTAAGTTTGACGACCAGGCAAAACTAAAATGCATATGATATCTAACACCACCCAGTACGCGTCACGAATACCTCTGACCGGTATGCTTGCTTAGAACTAGGGATTTTAGTTAGGCCTGTTTTCACTAATATTCTTTTGCTTGCTTGCTTGCTCTTTGAAAAATGGTTTACAATTCAAACCATTTACTTGTTTGCTCTTTGAAAAATGGTTTACAATTCAAAACCATTTGTTTGCTTGCTCTTTAAAAAATGGTTTACAATTCAAAACCATTTGCTTGCTTGCTCTTTGAAAAAATGGTTTACAATTCAAAACCATTTGCTTGCTTGCTCTTTGAAAAATGGTTTACAATTCAAAACCATTTGCTTGCTTTTCAATTATGGTTTAACAACTCAAAACCATTAAATACTAGTGTAAAACAGTTTATAATAATAATACACTAGTATTTAAAAAAATGGGTTTAGAACACTCACAACCATTGTTTGCTTTAAATATGGTTTGATAATTCAAAACCATTGCTTGCTTTCTAAACTCATTACTTGCTTTTCAAACATGGTTTACCATCAAAACTATTAAATACCAGTTTAAAACAATTTATAATAATAATACACTAGTATTTGAAAAATTAGGTTTAGAACACTCACCTCTTTGTTTCTCGAAACTTGAGCACAACTCCACTACTTTCCCGCCTTTGCTTTTAGCCTACACACTCAACGAATATGGCAACGTATTAATCACCTGCGTATAGCATAAAACTAACGATATTTCTACATAAGTCACTTTAGGGTCACACAACATTCATATAAAGCCAAATTAACAATTTACCCTTGAGCACTAAAAAGCCCCTAAAAAAAAATCACTCATTTTGGCCAATCCTTTTTCCAACAATACTCTCTAGACTTTATTACCCAAAAATTATTCAAACGGTTTTCAAAAATTATGAAAATGTCCAGATCAGTCCTTTATATATCCAATGACATCTCTTTAAATTTTCAATTTAAAATTCCTTCTCTAAGGCCCTCAACCACATAACACAAGTTACATCATGTTTTTGATGCCAAATTGTTTAGTTCACTAAATCACCCACAGTTATCCTTGATTTCTGGGGTCTTAACTCCATAAATTGGAAATTTGATCTTCAATCATTTGAATCTATGGTTCTAAGGTTTCTTCTCCAATTGGAATCACTCAATTTGGATCACCAAAACTCAAGTTATTGTATTTTATATCTAGATTACTCAATTTGGCAGAACAGAATCTGCACATAGCTCCACTTGGAAATATTTCTGGGCACTCTGGGGTTACAATTTGCTTGCACTTCCTTCAGATAACTTATTTCCCTAGAGGTATAGTTTACCCAGAATTTTGAATCAATCAATTTGGATGAGTGAAACTCCACTTATGTCCAAAACATTACAACAATACCCAAAACAGAGTATAATCAGTGAGCTACACGAGCTCACCTTTCAGTCCGTATTTGGGAGCATTAGAACTACAATTTGCTCTTGGTCCCTTCTATACACTTGTAGCCCTATCTCTTATGGTTATTTACCAATTGGAATCAATTGATTTAGATGATTATAACTTAATCTATATCCAAAACAAGAACAGGGGTTTTACAAAAAATTGACAGCAATTCCTTTAAAAACCTAACATTCTCCTTTGTTTTGTTTGTTTTTTTACAACCCTTCCTCAAAACCAATTCAACTAATCAAGACAACACCAAACAACCTCAAACCCTAGCTTTAGGAACTAGATCAAAAACCCAAGAACCATGGAAATCCCTTATAAGGTCCAAATAATCCATACCAAAAAGCCTAAGTAAAATATACATGATTCCATACAAAAACCCAAAAATCCATACCTTTGTTTGGCCATTCTTCTCCTTCTCCTTCTTCTTCCTCTTCTTTTCTCCCTTCTTTCCTCTCCTACGGGTTGCCCTAACTTTTTGAGAGACCAAATGAATTATTTTGTTTGTCTCCCCACATTCATAGTCTCATGTTTCACTTAATTATAAGTTAGTCCTCTATCTCTCAAGATTTGCACATAAACTCTTGTTATTTCTATTATGGCCCATCTCTACTCATTTTATGATTATCATATCCTTTATGACAATTACAATTTTATCCTTGTTCTAGTACCAAAATTCCAGGTTCCATAAATTATCATTTTATATTTTCATCCTTAATAATAACTCCCAAAATATTACAAGTTCATTTGGTGCTCTTATACACCCCTACAGTTTCATGTATTGTACACTCTCTCGGGACGGGACGTTACAATATCCTCCATCCTTTAGAACAAAGATAAAACAACCCAGTCCGAGCGTGCTTAGGTGCGAGATAAGGAAGGGCTCAATGCGGCTCCTCGTAGGCGACACAGAGCTTATCCATGGCCACAAGGTCCTGAAGACGAAGACAAGTTGATGAGTAAAGAAAGCAATGCACACAACACACAGAGAGAGAGAGAGAGAGAGAGAGAGAGAGAGAGAGAGAGAGAGAGAGAGAGAGAGAGAGAGAGAGAGTACTTCAGTATCAATCTATGCAGATTCCACATCAACATTCACATCAGTTATGATCCGGATGATTTCTAATAGCAATCCTGGTCGATCTGCTGTCTCAATATGAAGCAAGCTGTAAAAACTTAAAGAAAAAGAAGAGCAAAAACTGAATTATGTTCACGATATCCTAATTACCTATCATATTCAAGTTCTCGGGATTAATTTTTGTTTATTTCTTTCCCAATGTTGGCTTACATGAGGGTAAGACAAGGACAACATTAACTACTCAAGTACACATAAGTGGAAAATCCATTCTAATCACAAGACAGGGAAGTTGCATACCTCTTCTTCAGCCCATCATCTTTGACATGTATACGAGTTGCTATATCAACATTCAGCTGCATTTCACAAACTCAACAAATCTAAATTCAAGTTTGCAAGGTTTTTTTTTTTTGATAGGCAAGTTTGCAATGTTATATAATAACAAGACACCTGTCATTAAAATGCCATCTAAATCCTAACAACATTCAAGGTCAAGATGCTTCCAGAAAACGCTAGCTTAATGATGTGAAATATAATTCCACTTAATATGCGTCCCAGTATTGCACAGAAGCATGAAGATACCGATTATGCTTTGACAGCATGTTGTCTTGAAGAAATTGTTTCTGAAACTGAAATAAATATTCATGTTTATTTTTTTCCAGAGATTCTTTTTCTGAAAGATAGAAATGTAGGTAGTGCAACTTAAAACAACAATATAAGTACCATGCATGGATACAAGAAGGTGGGCACTCTCTCCAAAGAACTGGTAGTTTTCGGCTCCGTTTGGAACAGTACTAGGAAAACAAAAAAAAAAGTAAAATGGATTTTTCATTTTGGTTCACCATATAAAATCTAAAAATAAAAATATGATCAAAAATTTTCAAAATTGTACATATTTTAAAAATTTAGTCATATATATCTGAAGCAAAATAAAATGAATTTAAATAAACATATATAATCTATTTATTAAGTTTAAACCTATTTTTATTTTCCTTGATTCTTTCCCTTCGCTTTTCCTCTCTATTTTCTTTTCATAGTACTTTTCGGGTTGCAGACCTTTAGTTTCTTGTATTATGGGGTCAATAATGCTTTTGAAGTGATTCCATGAAGCACAAAGTGTAAATGAAACAACTCAAAATATTCCCCAAAGCTAGCCATTGCTTCCCACAATCATGCAACACATTTATGTCTAAAGCTAAGGCTTATACTTATTTTCAGCTATAAAAATAGATTTTCTCATGAGCTTCCTTCTATCTTTCAAGATCAATTTTAGCTTGTTTTAATTTGTCTTACAACTGATTGTCTCTAGCATACCATATTGACTAATCAGTAATTAGTGACCAAAAATTATGTTGTCATTTATTTAACAAGCTTGCAGTGTAAGACCTGAGAAATTCCAATTTCTGGAAAAAGGGCAATAGCGTAATTTTGATTATAAAATTGTAAATTTCGGTTAAAAATCCGTAAGTTATTCTCTAGATATTGGATGGCGAAGAAGCGGATTTCAGATTGAATAAGTCTCCAAAAAAAATCCTAGTTATACGTAAAATTTTGTAATATTCGAGATAGGCAATTTGTACGTTTTCGAGGCATCGCGTTTCGGGTGTCGTAAAACGATTTTCGATGCGATGAAAGTCACACATAACAAGTACTCATGTACCATAAGTGGAATGAGTAGATAAATGATGAAAATGGACGACCGAGATAGAGCCAAATGTCAAAACTGGAGAAAGAAGTGAATTAATTAAGTAAATGGATTAAATGATAATAAAACAAAATTGCAAACAGTAACCATCTTCTTCATTTTAAATCAAGAGCAAAAAACGTGAATGAAGGAGGGACTTACAGTAAGGGGCGGTTTGAGAGAGTTTTAGAGAGGAGAACTTCTCTCTAGAAATACGTCTTGATCCGTCGTCGGCGAGTCTTTGGGAGGGTAAGAAGGCTGTCTCTCGAGGAGAGGTTTCGTGAATGGATTTGGGGAGTTTCCTCAAACTCCTTGAGGTGAGGTTTCTCCTACTTGAGGGTTTTATTCCCATTTTAAGTACTTCCTACGAATGTTTGAGTTGAATGGTAGTGAGGGCCGTGCGTCGATCTGAACTTGGGACCGGGTGTTAAATTTTGGGATTTTCTATCATCGGGTGGCAGTCAGAGAAAATTTGTGTTGCTTGTGTGAAATGTTTGAATTGTGCATTAAAATCTATGTTTGATATGAAAAAGGTCGGGAATGGCCGTGAAACCCGGGTTCACTAAGTGAATCGATGTTTTGTGATTTTCCGGGAATAGTAAACGAGGGTTTCACTATTCTCAAAATAGTGTTCTCAAAATATATTTTTGTGAAAATATGTGTTTGGCCGAGTGATTTAAATTAAATTTATAGTGTTTTGATCATGCTTAAGTAGTGGTACGATGTTTGAAAGTGAAAATTACATGACATGATTGTGTGATTTGATATTATGTGAATATGTGCAGGTTTACATATTTGCATGTGATTAGACTGTATTGGAAATGGCATACATGCATTCCATATGCACTGGAACATCCTAGGACTATAGGAGTTAGTGCATGAGACAAGTCTAGAGAAAATGGTTCGAAGGGTTGTCTAAAAATATTAATTATCGGAGAGTAGTCCAAATTAAAATATGTCGTCGAACAGCCCAATTGATATTCATCGGATAGTCCACAAACAAATAATATATTAATCGTCGGAAGCTATTGGTGATATATACTCATCGGAGGGTTGTCCACAAACTAACAAAACAATAATTCTCATATGAGGCTTAGGCGAGTGTGAGAGAGTCGGTGAGGACTGGTGCGAGGACAGTCATGTAGACATTCAAGTAGGATCATTTGCTTGAATGTGTGTGTTTTTAAGTGGAGCGTTACTTTGCACTTAGGTGGTGAGAGTAGCTCACTTGGGCGATTCTCCTGCGAGCATTGAAACCACCTCGATCGTGGGACCTCCTTTTTTGCAGTGCAGGGGAGGCGTGCGAGGAGCGAACAATCTGAGGCAGGGATTCTAGAAGAAAACTTGAATGTGGTTTTGGTGGTTTACATGTATTAGAACTCTTTAAATTTAATATATGTATTGTTTTTTAGAGTGAAAATATTGTAACTCTTGTAACTATAGGATATATAGTTTAGTTCATAGTTGGTATGCATATTGGTATTGTTTATGGCTAAGTGGTAGTATTGATTACTATATTGGTTTATATTGCCTTTGTTTTGGGACGGGATATAGGGTTTAGACAAGTTTTGTATTTGGGCAGAGCTCCTTACAAAGGGGGCTACGCGATTTTTAAAGTGAAAATGTCGGGTCAGCCATTCACCGAGTATTCACGGGTTAGCGGGTGATCAACGGACCAGGGTTTTGGGCGTCACGACTTGGTATGAGGCTTTGGTGTCACGACTACCTGGGCTTGAGGGGATTTGGAGCTTAGGCCGCGGTCTTTGGTGTAGAACATCACCATGAGGAGCAGGTTTTGATGTAAAGTTGCCCAGGTATGAGATTACCTAGGAAATCACGGGACGAAACTAGGACACTGCATGCACGTGTGTGGTGTGTTTTGTGTGATTTGATGGAATGTTTTGTGAATGTTTGATGTATGGTAGGTATACCATGTTATGAGTTGTGAAATGTTGTGTGCTTAGTGATTAGCACATAGGAAAACTTTTGGGAGTTTTACAGTGAGTAAAACTGGAAGAATAAAATAAAAGAAATGAATTTTTAGAAATTTATTTGGTTTATTGGATAATGAAATGGCTATGTCATCTTATTTGGTTGAGCGTGTTAGATCGGAAGTTTTGAAAATTTTGGGACAACATGGTCCAGAAAAAAATAAAAATAAATAAATTTTATAAATTCATTTGGTCATGAGATGAAGAAAATAATTTTCTAAGGTTTTACAGTGTAAAACTGAAGAAGATTGAATAAAATAATTTTTATAAATATATTGGAAGTTGTATGTATGTAGTGGGTTAGGCTACTGCATCAAAGGAGTAGTAGGAAGAAAGGCTACTGGATGATTTCTAAAAAAAAAAATTTTTAAAAAAATTAAATAAAAATGAAATAAAATCAAATAAAATTTGACAAAATTTTCAAAAAATAAAATTTGTTGTGATCAAAACGATTTGATTTGTGGACAAATGATCCTGCATTGCTTCATAAATGTAGGAACTTGATATATATACGCTGGTTTTGTGTATGATTAGTGTCTCGGGGATGTTTTTATGCCTTGGAGATACTGTATTATATATTGACTACCATGTTGATTGTGTAGATGGCTAGTAGAGGGCGAGGACGTCGAGGTCGTCCACGGGGCGTGGTGGGGCACCACGGGTGACTGACCCGGTAGTCACATTTGATCAGCGGGCCTTTCTTCGGGGGCGTCGTCGCGCGGTTGCTATTGTGCTGACTGACATAGCGAGTAGTTAGGGACCGATCCAGTGGCCTCAGGAGAGATTTAGAGCGCACCATCCTCACATTACGGGAGGAGACTTGGAATGGTGGCGAACCATTGGTTTATGCGGAATGAGAGAACATATTGGAGGCCTGAGATCACCTCCGTGCGACCGGTCAGTGTAGAGTTGCTAGAGGTGAGCCCAGTATGGTGGAGGCCAGGCTAGGACTTCTAGAGACTTAGAGTTATGACAGGCGAGTTTCGGGGGTGTTCTGCCCAGGGTGCACTCGAGGGGCGGCACCTTTTGCGACCACACGTTGCGGTTCTGTTGGCCCGGGCGAGGAGGAATGGCGTGATAGTTTATGTGGCCCGATTCACCGAAATTGGCCAGTTTTGCTGATGACACGTGGCCACGGACTTGGCGGTGAGGAGGTCGAGAATGGGTGAAGTTGTCCGTCGGGCGGGATGTAGGACTTCGCTACGGGATGGATTCCGTAGTTTGGGATGGCGAGCCGTTGAGAGAGAGATGGAGGATGTGCGGAACACTCGAGATGTGAGTGTTAGTAGTAGAAGGAAGAGACGGTCGGTCTTCTTCGGTTCGGGGAAGAAGCGGCCGTGGATTTACGAGGTCTGAGTCCGCCATCGGGCGGGACGAATGAAGTTGTCGGTCGGGGCGGGGCGAGATGAGAGTTACAGTCAGGCGGAAGGACCGGATGGTGTGCTACCATTGTCAACACCCTGGACACATGAGGAGGGATTGCCCCCAGAGACAGGGTTCCTAGGGTTTTGGGGCAGCCTGATCCCGAGACGATAGCGGGACGGGAGAGGATACGATGCGTTCCTCCACGGCGCGGTACGAGCCGAGAGGAAGCGATCCGGTTCGGGGAGCTACGGGCACCCACATATCACGGGAGGCGGGGGGCGGGGCGGTATGGGTAGGCGGAGGGCGGGGCCCGGGCGGGGACATCAAGGGTTCGGGGCGTGTGCGCCGTCACCATGAGGCCCCGAGTGGCGAATCGGCCCGATTATAAAGGAATGCGTTTTGCTATCTCGCCCGTGGGCGAAGTGTTATTTGATTCACGGTGCTTCGCATTCATTCATTTCTTGCATCGAAGTTGTGAAGATTGAGTTGAGCAGAGTTTGAGACCCATAGAGAGCCTTTGTATGTGAGTTCTCCCCTAGGGATTAGGGTGAGAATAAGGATGATATGTCGAGGTTGGCATTTGGAGATCTCGGGGACTCTCTTTACGATTGGACTGAGAATCATGGACATGTCGAGTTGATGCCATCACGGGATGGATTGGGCAGCGGCTGGGGTTGTTGCTCGATTGTGTGGCGACGGAGGTTCTGCTTCCTATCACCTTGAGATGGTACTCGTGTTGTGTTTGAGGGCAGGCATGATGTTTGCAGTATCGAGTCTAGGTGTCGGGGGCAGTTAGCGGGTTGGCTAAGCGAGCCTTACCACTAGAAGGGACGAGGAGAGGCGATTTCGATCTACCTCGGGGAGGGGTGATGTGAGTATGTGGATGTTTTCCGGATGAAACTGCACAGGTGCGCCTCCATGGGGTAGTAGACTTTGGTATCGAGTTACACCTTGGTGCTTGCCATCTCATGACTCCGCGTAGGATGACAGGTTGAGTTACCGCGGAACTCGAGTCCGGCTACGAACTCACTGGGCAGGGGTTCATAAGGCAGAGCACTTCACCATGGGCGCTCAGGTTACATTTGCGAAGAAAGAAGGACAAAACCCTTCGTGCATTGACTGAGTAGTTGACGGGGTTGCGATCAGAATGGTACCATTACCTAGAATCGATGACTTGTTTGATGGGTTGAGGAGCATGAGTACATAGCGAAGATGAATATGCTAGTTACCATCGGTGAGGTTGGGGATCGGATATCCACAAGGCGACATTTAGGGCGCGTTATGGGCGCACGGTTCACGGTGATGCCATTGATTGACGAATCGCCGAGCGTGTTCATGGATCTCATGCGCCGGATATTCTGACCCTATTTAGTCGGTTTGTCATTAGTCTTCGTGGATGACATCTTGATCTACTCCCGTTCAGTGGGAGCATGGTATCGCGAGGATTGTGTTGCGATTATTGAGAGATCATCGGCTGTGCGCGAGCCGATGGTGCGAGTTAAACTGCGGGGTGAGATTTTGGGACACGTGGTGTCGACATCGAGGAGTGTCGGTCGACCCGGAAAGGTCGAGGCGTGATGAGTTGGGAGAAATGTCAGTCGAGATACGTAGTTTCTTGGATTGGCTGAGTATTCACGGAATTCATTGAGTATTTCTCGGGATAACACATGACTAAGGTTGACCGGAAGGAGGTCAAGTTTGATTGGGATGACCAGATGTGAGGAGGCATTCCCGGGAGGATTGAAGAGACTTACTTCGGTTCCATACCTTGATAGTCCGGACGGGGGACGGGGGGGTACCTGATGTATTGTGATGCAGGCCCGGATGGGATGTGTTTTGATGCGATCCGGGGAGTAGTAGCTTATGGTTCTCGTCGGTTGAAGAATCACGAGCGATTACCCCACATGACATGGAGTTGGCGGCAAGTAGTCTTTGCCTTGAATTTGGGCGCCACTACTTGTATGGAGAGAGTTCGAGGTGTACTCGAGATCATAAAAGTCGAAGTATATTTTACATAGCGGGACACCGATATGAAGCCCAGCCTTGATGGATCTCGTCTACTGAGTTATGTTCTTTTTCGTACCATCCGGTAAGAAGAAAATGTTGTGGCTTCAATCTTTCGGTCGGAAGTCACGAGCATTGGCTGGCTGCAACACGGGAGTAGGATGCTCGAGCCCATTGGGACAGGTTTGGGGCTGATGCAACCTTGGCTGAACTTCGGGAGTGCTGAGGGGAGTTAGTGGCTGCAGTCTCTGTGACAGTGATTGGGTGATGGCGGGACACGAGAGATAGTGTCCATCGGGGCCGAAGCCTGTCAGATCACGGGTGGCGAGAAATTTGGGCCGTTCACATGGATAGTAGTCTTGATATAGGGACGGGTAGTGGTTCCCCGGTTAATGGGTGAGAGGAACTAAGGGGAGTTTCGCTGCTCGATTTGCGGTGCATCCAGGTGGCACGGCACGGTGGGATGAAGAGACACGTAGGGGACTTTGTTCGACGATGTCTCACATGTCGACGAGGTTAAGAAATTTGACACCGGCTTGTGAGCTACTTGGCCATTGGAGGTGTTTGAGTGGAAGTGGGAGCGTGCGATGAGGACGCTGTGACCAACTTTCCACGGATGCGGCGAAGCATGGCGATATGGGTGATGGTGGGCCGGCTCCTGGTCGGCACATTTTCTAGCGCGTCGCGGATGACCTTCTCATTGGAGAGGCGGCGATTGTACATTGAGAGATGATCGGTACATGGAGTACCGTATCCATAGTGTCGGATAGGGACGAGGTTCTGACACACTTTGGAAGAGTTTCCAAGGCTTATGGGCTACGGTGACTATGAGTACAGCGTTCCACCTTGAGACAAATGGTCGGTATGGAAGGGTATATAGGTATTGAGGACATGCTACGAGACATGTGTCACGGATCGTAAGAGGCGTGGGAGGAGCATTGCCCTTAGTGGAATGCGCCTACAACAACGGTTATCGAGCTGAGAGTATACGGATGTAGTATGAGGGGAGCCTTAGCACCATGGGAGGCCATGTAGATCGCCATTATGTTGGGCCAGGAGGTGGGAGAGAGCTCCATCACTGGTCTGATCTGATTAGAGACACCTCTGAGAAGGTGAGCTTGATACGACGGCGTCTTCTCACGGCTCAGAGCCGGCAGAAGAGCTATGCGGATGTGCGACGTCGACCCTTAGAGTTCGAGGTTGAGGATCATGTCTTCTTGAGTTATACTGGGGAGTGGTCCGGGATTCCGTGACGAGAAGCCTCTAGAGGGTTCATTGGACCATTCGGGTCTGCTCGAGAGGATAGGCCTTTGACCATATGCGGAGATTAGCGTTATCGCCCGACGTAATCGAGGTCCACGAGGTGTTTCCGTCTCCATGCTCGGAAGCATACTCCCGAATCCGGCTCGTGTGGTGGATTAGGGACGGAGTTGAGGTTGACCTGGGGATGGGACCTTCGGAGGGACCGGTGTGCATTGTTGATCGCCGTGATCGGGTTTTGCGACGCAAGACCGTGAGGCTAGTGTGAGGGTGCTATGGCGGCACATGGGTGGAGGAGTCTACGTGGGAGGCGGACACGATGCGGGCCACATCCGCTTCTTGTTTAGGGATGAAGTGCGTAGTTTAGTCGTTTAAAATTTGAAATGACTATTTACATGCATGGTAGAGTGCATGTTGCATATGCATGTGAATGACTGTAATTGTCCTGAATTTCGTGACGAAATTCCTTTTAAGGAGGGGAGAATGTAAGACCCGAGAAATTCCAATTTCTGAAAAAAAAGGCAAACTCGTAATTTCGATTACAAAATTGTTAATTTGGTTAAAAATCCAGAATTTATTCTCTATATCTCCCAGGATAAGCAGTTTCACGTTGGAGATCGTCTCGTGAAATCTAGCTGATACGTAAAATTTATTAAATTACGAGCGGTCGGAGTTGACCTGCGTTCTGAGGCATCGCACGGGTCTTAGTAAATAGCAGTACTACGATCTGACGAAAGTCACATGTAATACGTACTCACGTACCGTAAGTGGTGTGAGTAGAGAAATGATGAAAATTGACGACCGAGATGGTGTCGAATATCAAATCTGGGAAATGAAGGGACATAATGGTAATTTAGAGAAAAATTTAAGTCATTAAAGGACAAAAGAAGCATAGTGCCTTGTCTTCTCAAAGTAGAAAAAAGGGAGAACGTGGGGAGAGCGAAAGAAAGATCCGGTGAATTTGGATCTCAATTTTAATGAAGAGAGTCTTGCTTCTCTCACAGAAATACGGGTGATCCGGCCAGGTCGGCGGTCTTGGGACAAGAAGGAGGAGGGGGAGTTCTTTCTGCGCGAGGAGAGGGGCTTCGTGTGGATGCAGATTTAGGGGTTTCCTCGAGCCTTTCAGGAGGGTAGGGAATTCTCCCTACTTGGTTTTATTCTTTGTTTAAGAGCTTTGTTAATGTTTGAGTTGAATGAGGCCGTGAGGGCCGTTTGATCAGTCCCAAATCTTGGGACCGAATTGTTATAATTTTGGAGCCATTTTTCACGGAGTTCACGGATGTGATGGGTGAATTGTGTGGGTAGTGTCATGATTTATGTGTGGGAAATCATGTTGTGATGATGTAGTGGGGATCGGGTGAGAAATACGGGTTCTCAAGTGAGCGAATAATTTGGGTTTTGATAGGAACGATAGCCAGAAGTTTGCGTTCTGAAACAGTGATCACAAAATTATTTTTGTGAAAACATGTGTTTGGTTGAGTGATTTAAGTGGAATTGCTCTTGTTTGATCATTAGCCCAAGTGAGCTAATTTTGATGCAATTGATGGTGAAATTACATGACATGTTTGTGTGATTTAAATTATGTAAATATATGCATGATTATATATTTGCATGTGTTATTGAACTGAAATGGAGTTGGCATACATGTATTCCGCATACCTTTGGAACACCACAGTACTATAGGGTGAGTGCATGAGATAGTCCCAGAAATGGTCCCAGGAGAGTTGTCTAAAAATGTTAATTATCGGAGGGTAGTCCAAATTAAAAATATCAATCGTCGGAGACGGCCCAATTGATATCTACACATCGGAGGGTTGTCCACTAACAAACAAACAAAATAATAATTCTCATACGAGGCTGAGGCAAGTGTGAGGGAGTCGGTGAGGACTCGGGTAAGAGATGATGAGGTAGACATTCAAGTAGGATCATGCATTTGCTTGAATGTGTGTTTATTTTGGAGCATTGCATATGCACTTAGGTGGAGAATTGCCCACTTAGGGTGATTCCACTATTGAGCGATAGCTCACCCCGTCGTGGGAATTCATTATTTCAGGTACGAGGGAGGCGCGGGGAGGCGAGCACCGTCTTTGAGGCGACTTTAGAAGAAAAGCGAGTTGTGGCTTTGGTTTTGTGATGTACTACATGTATTAGAATTTTAGATTTTAATATATGTTGCATAAGAGTAAAATTTTAGCTCTTGTAACTATTGGATATAGTTGTTGTATCATGATGAGTATTGTAATTGGGCCCAAGTGGCCATTTTACTCATGTTGTAATTATTTTGGACTGCTTGGGGACAAAGTTTCACGCAGGAGGAGCCTGGGGGCAGAGCCCCGCACAAAAGGAGACTCGCCCGATTTTCTGGGCGGCGCTCTAACCCGATCCACTTGTATTCCGCAGTTGACGGTAGTCAACGGACCCCGGCTCATGCCACGTAGGCTCCTCCTGGGCTTGGAAACGACTTTTTTGGTATGACGAGGCTCGGCGGCGGCGTTGGTAGAGGCTTTCACGGTAATGGAAACTGTCGAAGTGGACATGGCCGGAGTATAAATTCGAATTTCGATGATGGCTTGGCAAGAAGAAAACGAAGCCATAAGTTATTGAAACGAGAAAGAAAAACAAGAATGTAAAGAAAGTGTATAAAAGGCTGGGAGGAATTTGTGGGTTTTTGAGCGAGAAGCGAAGCTCGCGTTTGGATTTGGGTTTCAGAACGAAGAGGAAGCTCACGTTTAGATTTAGGTTTCATGCGTTTGGATTTGTTTCATCCACGATGGGTTAGATTTTATAAACATTTTTTTTTCTTTTAGTTTGTTTTTTTTTTAGTTTCAAAAATAGAAAGTTAAAAAAATTTATATAAAAAGTAACATTCATATATCAAAAAATCTATATATATAATTTTAAAATTTGATAAAATAAATAAAAAGGTTATTTTATAAATGTAAATGTAATATATTAATACTTACATTTTCCGATGTCAGATAATCTAATGTATCGGAGATATATATCCGATATCTTCGATATATAGGAGATATATCCGATATATCCAATATATCGGAGATATATCCGATATATGGTGGATATGTTTACATAAATATCAACCTCTTATACCAAAAACAAAACCCATCTCACAAATCTCTCCTCAAAACACCCTAGTTTAAATTAAGAATAATAAAACATCACTTCGTGTCATAGGATAAATCCCCCCACCAAGACCAGACAAAGTCTCCCTCAAACGCCTATCCTCGGCTAAAAAGGGTTAAAGGTCATGGGTTAAGACTAAAGACTCCCCATGTAACGCTCCAAAACCCGGGGGTCCGTTGACTACCCATCAACCCGCGGAAATCTACATGTCTCATGTCATGAGACCCATACATGTGCAAAAATGGCCACTTGAGCCTACACATCATACTCATAAAATGTATATTTTATACAAAATGATTTAACTACAATTTATACAAAATGGGTCTCTTGCCCAGAATTTTACAAAAATACAAGATAAGGCCATCTTGGCCGTTTCTTCTACTCTAAGATCTCGGGATCGTCCCACATCCCGAAGTGCGTCTTCAATACACGAAGGGGTCCCACGGCGGGGTAGGCAAAACCCGATAGTGGAATTTTCCTACTTGGGTTACTCCCCACCCCTAAGTGTAATGCAATGGCTATGTATTCAACACATGCTAATATATCACTCATGCATATATATGAAATTTATTTGCATACAAAATGTTATTCAATTTGCCAACCAATAACATAAGATTAGCTCCACATAGGCTAAGAGCACAATCGGCGGTTCAATCTTCAGACCGCTCATAAATCACAATCAACATATTTATTCACTCATGGCAATAACACAACATCACACAATCACGCAAGCGGTCGCGAATTTGTCCAGAACCACCGGGATTGTTCACTTTCGGTCGAATCTTTTTGGGCAAGAAATCCACGATCATTGGGGCCTCAACAAATCCCAAATCATTATATGACCCTTAAGAAAAAAGTACAAAACAAAGTGAGAAAAACCCCTACCTTTTCGGAGTTTGTCGAAACTCCCAAGGCTGGAACCCCGTGTAGTCCTTGAGTGGGGAACAACTTGCTCTTGCTCGGCCAGGGCCAGACGGTCCCGATCGCCGGGAATTTTAGAGAGAAGGTGGAGCCTCTCTCTCTAAAACCCTATCTTTCTCTATCTCTCTTTCTCGGTTGGTCTCTCTCTTTCTCTTTCCCTCTCACCAAACTGATTTGGGAGTCTTGGTCAAGATTGGGACAAGAGACAAGTCCTCTCAATGCCACATGTCAAATTCCTATTGGTTGAGAGGATTACACCTTATCCTCTTATCCAACCACTTGAGATTTCCCTCTAATGGAAAGATGCCAAGTGTCACATGTGAGCCCCACTTGAGCTCCATGTTTGACCTTCCCATAGCTTGACACGTGGCACCTCTTGGGCCACACATAAAGTGCAAAGTGTCCTGCATCCCTCCACGTGCCTCGAAAAACGTGAAATTCCGACTATCGAGAATTTGGCCGAAATTCGGCGTGAGTGCTTCTAGATTTGACGATTCCAACGGTAAAGTCCATTTCGTCATCCGAGATCTGGAAAAATTCCGAATTTTTACCGAAATTACCATTTTATCCTTCCTTAGGAAATCTGGATTCGGGGTCTAAACAATTCTCCTCCATAAGATTTCATCTAGAAAATCCCACTTTTTATCGCATTCAATATATGTATAACCATACACCACCAAATTCCTGCTTGGTGTGTACACAATGACCTTTTCCAAGGCCACAATCATCGACAATCCTATGGACCGTCAACCTAATCCATGTCCTGTATGACATCCATATACCGAGCCCTTGCCGGTTCACCATCACCCAATGAAATTTCCAATGGGTAATCTAAACCTCGAGTTACTCTCGACTCCTATCACTCAACTCTAAGTCTGGGTGATAACCATGTCCGTGTTTTCATCTCGAGTCTCTCCTAACTCATATCACTCAACTCTAGGTCTGGGTGATAACCATGTCCGTGTTTTCATCTCGAGTCTCTCCCGACTCCTATCACTCAACTCTAGGTCTGGGTGATAACCATGTCCGTGTGTTTTCATCTCAAGTCTCTCCCGACTCCTATCACTCAACTCTAAGTCTATGTGATAACCACTTCCGTGTGTCCTCATCACTCACGAGTCTCTCCGAGCTCACATCACTTTCATTCTAAGTCTGGGTGATAGCCATATCGATATGTCCTCATCTTGAGTCTCTCCTACTCATCACTCGGCTCTAAGTCTGAATTTGATAGCCATATCGATATGTTTTCATCGCTTGGGCCCGCAAAACTTTTCGGCCTACACTTGAGCCTCTTATATCCACACGAAATTTGGTTCTCACGGGTCTGTGCACCCACACAGATTGGACATACTCCCAAAGTCTCTTACACCCTACAAAGTCGGGATCACTCAGGGTCTCTCTTACACCCTCCACGAAATTCAGGATCCTCCCGGTCTCTTACACCCACCGCAAAGTCGGGACATCTCCCCGGGTCTCTTACACCCACACAGAAATTTAGAATAGCTTCCCGGGTCTCTTACACCCACACAGAAATTAAGGATCACTCCCCGGGTCTCTTACACCCACACAGAAATTTGGAATAGCGTCCTGGGTCTCTTACACCCACACAAAAATTCGGGATCGCTCCCTGGGTCTCTTACACCCACACAAAAATTCGGAATAGCTTCCCGGGTCTCTTACACCCACACAGAAATTCGGGATCGCTTCCCGGGTCTCTTACACCCACACAGAAATTTGGAATAGCTTCCCGGGTCTCTTACACCCATACAGGATCTTTCGGATACTACCACGGGTCTCCTTCACCCTAACTCCAGGTTTCTCACTTTAAGGGATTAACGACCCCTTCTTGTTTTGCCCAACACACTTTAATTACTCTCCATTTTCTGATTTGAACTATGAGTCTTCGTGGACGTAGTCAGACTCTGCCACTCACCAAAAAGTGGTGAATGTCCCCTACCAGTGCACCCACACCCGACTCGGCAGCGATGTTATCGTGCACGCCAGACGCAATAATGCCCTCTTGTGACACGATCCCAGGGTGCCATGACGGAATCTTAGAGAACTCACAACTCACAATCCCTGACCTATCAGGTCGACTCCTACCTCCTAGGGAAGAACATCCACATCACGGCTTCTCTAAAGGTCTCGACACCTCTAAGCCCAAATCCATCACACAAGATGCAACAATGAATCAATATAATTGCATCCAATTCGCCTTCTCCTAGTAAACAAGTGCGAGAGTAGAAACGTACCTACTGCATGTCCCATTTGTCCCGAGCGTTTCGACCTTTGCACCATGAGGACCTGCGCCTCCTAGGACAATCTCGCCTCATATGCGGGCAGCTCACGAAATAACATATAGTCGCCTGCTGACTAGAGTCGACACATGAGTCCTGTACCTGACCTCGACCCACCCTCTGGCTCCTCTGGCCCACCTGTGCTGCCGAAGGTGCTTGTATAGCACCTCGAAACTGAAACTGGTTCCTTTGACCCGTACTAGGGTGTGGAGGAATGAACTGTATACTCTCTTATTCTGACCAGGCGGGACTCTGCATTTGTCTGAAAGTCTAGGATTCCTCACATGCCCGAGTGTATTAGTAACATATCTGCCTGCGACTAGGTGCGATCCGACCACAGTCCACGAAACTACGTGTGACGAAGTCATACGCATCTTCCACGAACTAGAAGGTGATCCTCCCTCTTTGCTACCAACACCTGCATCCAAGTACTCAGGAGCATCCTCGATCTCTCTCTATGGTCGAGCCGTCCCTGACCATGGAGTCCATGTCAGAGTAGGCGAGTCCTACTATCTTGCCAGAATGGTGACTTCAGCCCGTTCCTCGAGATCTCCCGAACTTTGGCACGTCGGTGTACGTAATCATCGACAAAGCGGGCTAACTCTGTGAATCTAGCACGTGGTCCATCAGTCATCGCCCCTAGCCGGCTCTGAACTCTGAGCCTTCGCATGCCTCGTCTCGGAAAGTAACACCATGAGCGGCTCTGAAAGCAGCGCCCGTGTCGCCTTCTGTATCTGCAGAAGCCCTCGCCCGTCTCCACCATACACGGGCCTGCGCCTCTGTTTGGAATACAGCTAACACGATCTGGCGTATCGGAGGTGATCTCCATAGCCTCCATACGTTCTCAATCTGCATAAACCAATGGTTTGCCGCCATCGGGTCTCCTCCCCCTGGCCGACGTCGGAGGATGGTGTGCTCTAAGCTTGTTGGAGGTGCGGGACCTCCTTATTTACATCTTGTGCTCGCTGGCCCGGTAGCGATCATTTGCGATACCCTCTTTGCCTCAACGAGGCCTGCGATCAAAGTCGATGGGCTGGTCAAATCTGCGGTGGTGCTGACCCCGATTACCTGGAAGTGGGCGATCTTCGTCCTCTTCTCGACTAGCCATCTACATATGTCAGTGGCAACAAGATTTTCATTTAAATTACAACTAGCGATGCATGTAATTCTTAATAGACAATGACCATGAATTTTAGTTCATTTCCTAAGCGATTTTCTAATTTTCCAACCACTCATAAATAATTTCAAAACTTTCATGTTGTTCCTTATCCAAAGTTCCTGAGTTGTTTTTCTCCTTGGCAATAACACAGCACCACGCAATCGAAGCAAGCAGTCCGTGGGCTGTCGAGACCTCGGGTTTATTCACTCGGTCAAATATTTTGGGCCGAAATCCACGACCATCCGAGGCCTCGACAAATCCTCGTCCATTACATGACCCTTAAGCAAAAAGAGTAAAACAAGTAGGGAGAGAAAAACCCTACCTTTTGAAGTTTGTGAAACTCCCCAAAATTTGGAACCCACGTGTAGTCCTTGCCCGAGTGAGGGCGACTTTTGCTCCTTGCCTGGCCAGAGGCCAGACGATTCAGATCGCTGGGAATTTTAGAGGAGTTGGAGCCTCTCTCTGCAAAACCCTCTTTCTCTGTCTGCTTTCTCGGTTGAATTACCATAACATAACCATATACAAACTGATTTGGGAGTAGCGAAGTCCAAGATTGGGACAGAGACAAGTCCTCTCGATACCACATGTCAAATTCCTATTGGTTGAAGTTACACCTTATCCTCTTATCCGACCACCGTTTCCCTCTAATGGCAAGATGCCAAGTGTCACATGTGAGGCCCCGCCAGGCTCCATGTTTGACCTTCCCATAGCTTGACACGTGGCGCCTCTTGGGCCACACATAGAGATGCCAAGTGTCCGCGTCCCTCACGTCGCCGAGCGAAGTCGGTATCCGGGTCGGCGAAATTCGACGTGGTAACTAGATTCGAGACGATTCCAGCGGTGAAGTCCGTTTAAATCATTAAGTCTAGAAAAATTCAGTTTTTACCGAAATTACCATTTTATCCTTCCTTGAAATCACGCGGATTTTCAGGGGTCTCCTGCAGATGCATATGTAATCGTGATGCCAATGCATTTCCTTATGTTACATGCGTGAATAAACAACACATGAAACAGGTTTTACGCGTGGACAATTATGAATTTATCACGTATAATCCACCTGAAGTACAAACCATATTAATACATCAAATAGCATGCATCAATATCACAATTTCCACACCTTTGCATGTTATTGACATAAGCAACACACAATGGGTCCTGACTTGGGACCATTGACCAGGGTACCTGCTGGCCTTGCTTGAGCATGAACCATTTGGTTGACCCTTGTCATCACATCAACAACCATGACACCTAGAAACTTTCGGTTTCTAGTTCAAACCCTAACTCCCACAACCGGTAAATGTGTGAAACTGGTCATGAAATCCATACCCTTTAATTCCAAAGCTTGGAACTAATTTAAATGGCTCCCATAAGCAACCCCTACCATTATAAAGTCTTGAAGCTAAAAGTAAACCAAGTAGGAAAATATCCTACCTCTTGGAGTTTGTCGAAACTCCAACTTTTTAGTGTCCACACGTAGATCCCACTGCGTGCACCAACTTTAGTCCTCGAACTGTCGAACGTCGACTGCCCGAAACCCGGAAAATTCTTCCTTTCCCTTTCCTCCTTTCTCCTTTTCCTCCATTTTCTCTCTACGGATTCTTTTCTCTTTATTCCTTCTTTCCTTTCTTTTTCCTTCCTTTTTGCTTTTCTTTCCTTTTTCTCATTTCTCATCTCACCTCTCTTTCACTTTCTCTTCATTTTCTCTTCTCCTTTGCCACTTTCTCTCCCTTTTTGGATCATTATTGACCATTATGGAGTGAAGGCAGTACCTCCCTCATTTCCTCAAGTCTCATGTGTGGCCATCAATTTTCCATATTTATTCCTTATTTCTTTATTCCCTTTTTATGACATCATCAACCACATGGCTCAATATGGGCCATGGAATTCCTTTTCCCACACATGGCTCATTGTGAGCCATTCTTTCAAGTGGACCACATGGCTTTGCCAAGTGTCACTCTCTTAGGATGCCATGTGGCATCCCCAACCCAGCGTGGTCATCCGACACCTCACGCCGAAAAACTCAAATCCCGACGTAATTCAAACGAAATTTGACCCCAGAGCAATTTCCTCGCAAACGATTTCAACGGTGAAGTCCTCGTTTCAATATCCGAGATCTAAAATCTCGGATTTTTAGCCTAAATTACTATTTTTACCCTTTTTATCCAAAATCTTGATTTTGGTTTCACAAGAAGTTACTCTTTATTGCCCTTTAAGTTTTCTTCTATAAATTCCTGACATTTTCTGGGTTTGATTACTTCTACAATTTCCATGGTTTTATTTCCAAATTTCTAGGTTCAAATGGATTGATTTTAAATTCTACACTAGATTTTGGTTTTCCTCCTAAACTAAGTTTTTCAAATTGTTGGAAAATATTTTCTATTTTATTTTCTTCTAATTTACTGGTTTCCTTAACTAATTGTTCAAGTATTTGAATTAAATTTTTGACTAAGTTTTTCTAATAGTTCTTCAAAATTTTATGTTCAAATTTCTTATTTTTTATATTTCTTTTACAAAATTTATCTTCTTTAACTAAATGTTCTTTATATAATCTAAGTTGCTTCTAATTAAATTAAAATGTTTAAAGTCTTCCCAGCCTTCTTTCCTAATTCCTAAAGGCCAGATTACACAAATCTATTCTTCTCTCGTTGAATTTCTTTAACTTTTCTAAATTTTGTATATCACGTTTCACACTCACCGGTTTTCTATCTAGCTTTTTATGTTCTTCTTCTAATACTACTTTGTTGTTCTGTTCAAATTTCTACAAGGTTCTTAAAATATTTAATTTCTTCTTTTTTAAACTCAGGGTTCATTAATTTCTACTGGTTTTCTACCTATTCTAAATTTTTACACTAATTTCTACACTTAATTCTAAATTCTACTCACTTTGATCACTAAGAGCTGAACCATTTAAGATAAGAATTTGAACTACTAACATAAAGATTATCTATATAATATTTAACTATTTCGGTTTTAACTATGGTTTCAGTATTAAAATATTCTTCGTAGGTTTCTTTTATAGTGGTTTCGTATTCACACAAATATTTAAGAGATACTAGGTTTTGAATATCTTTAGTAAGGTTTTTAATAATTGTGACGCCCCACAACTCGGGGGTCCGTTGACTACCCGTCAACCCGCGGAATACAAGTGGAGGTCGGGTTACCCGACGCCATCTCAAAATCGGCGTAGTCTCCCTTTGTACGGAGCTCTACCCAAACACAAGATTCTAGAATAACCCGCATTTACTCCTGGTTTCAAAAAACAACTAATATATGCAATATATCCAATACCTACCATCAAATCATAAACTAATACTCATTAAACATGCTATCACAACTATATTCCAATTATCTCCCAATAATTACATGGGCCGATTACACTTTTATACAAACATATATTAACATCTACCAAGCAGTAATAATACATGTTATGTCCAAAAAACCATCAAAACTCCACAGGAACCGGCTTCTTCAAAATGAATCTGTCTTCCTCGAGCGCCCCCGCACCGGGGGCCAAGGGGGGTCCTGACGACGGGTGAGCTAAAGCTCAAGAGGAGAATCGCCCCTAAGTGGCTACCCACCCAAGTGCAAAGGTAATGCTCCAAAGTAAACACACACTCAAGTAACAATACATGATCCTACTTGAATGAGTTCACACGATTATCCCATGTCACTTGAAGGTCCTTCACTCACCACTCACACTTCACTTCGTCATGCATGAGGTAGTAAATAATTTACTTTCAAAACAAACTTTTGTTCTTGAAAAACATACTTCAACAATGGTTAGGTAAAATATGGATCATCCCTCCGAGGTGAACGGCAGAGCTTTCCTCAAAATGCACATGGTCCTCATCCGAAATGATCTGCTGGCCCATCTCCCAACCCAATTTCCTGAATATCATCCCGTGAAATTCCTTTGCAAACACACCCAGAGAGAGCTTCATAAAATCCATGCCATGCACTCACACCTAACTTCTAGGTTACTTAGTGCATAGAAATGCATTATGCCATTTTCAAAACTCAATATTTACACAATATGTCAATATGAATATTTTCAATCAACTACAATTACACGCATGTAATTCCACACATCAATCATCACCCAAATTAGCTCACTAGAGCAAATCATAAATTTCATCTCCAATGGCCTATACCCACAATTATATTCCATATAATTGTGACCTAATGTTAATACTCATTAAGAATTAACCTTTTGATTTCTACACCACACCAACTCAAGTCATTCATTTCATACAAGTACATGATTTAAAGCATAATTTTTGAAATAAAACACCCAAATAGCTCAAAGATAACCACTGTTGTACCATTTGGTTTTCTCAATAAATTAAACACCCGGTCCTAAAGTTTTGGGATCGATCAAACGGCCCTCACGGCCTCAAACCAACGAAACATGGAAAACACTTTAAAAATGGGAATAAAACACAAGTAGGAGAAACCCTACTTTTTGGAGTTTTTGTCAAAATCCGCAAATCCGGGTCCACGCATACCACCCCGTAGAACGTTTTTTCCTTCTCGCCCAAGTCCGCCAACGATCGGATCGCAGCAGTAAAATCTGGTGAGAAGTGCTCTCTCTAAAACTCAAAAAGAAAATACCGATCCCCAAATTGAATTTCACGTTTTTGGTCTTGACATTTGTGCGGGAAGGAGATGTGCTTAATTATTTAATATCTCGTCATTTAGCGACTTAAAATCAAATCCCATAATGACTGAGATGTTCCATTTACCGTAATTGATCTGCACTATTCCCGCCGTCTATTTTCATCGTTTCTCACCATACCACTTATGGCACATGAGTACATGTTATGGTTTCGTCACATATTCAAAACCATTTTTACTTTATCCTGTAAACACTACGCTCAAAACTTATCAATCTCCAATCGTCTAAAATATGAATTTTAATGCACAACTGACTCTCATTATCATCTCAACTAAAAAAATCTTCTTTTACCATCCCAGATCCAGAGAATAAACACAGATTTTTAACCCGTGAATTATAAATTGAAAACTGTACTCATTATTTTGCCCTCATTCAATTAACTTCTGGCCCACATTCTAAAAGTGAATTTCGTCTCCAATTAATGCCAAGACATTATCCAACCACGCGCATATGTAACTTTACCGCAACCCCAAGACCGTGGTTGGGTATGATGACCCTGCTAAGGTCTCACCATCGACATCCCGATGGTTGCCATCTCATCCATGCCTAAGCCTCCGACATCAAACAACCACAATATGTCTACCACCCTAAGGTCCACCACACTCTCACGCAAGAACTCGATCTTGTGAAAATCAAATCTTCTGTACCTCACATCCTTGTGTGGGAAGAATTTTCAATCATATTACTACCTTTCTAAAGGCCCTTAACTTTCTATGCCCAAACTTTATCACATAAGATGCATTAATGAATGAATACGGATGCATCCACTTTAACACTCTTAGTCAACACCAGAGAGCAGAGACGCACCCTTCGCATATCCCGATTAACTGGAACGCCGCCTCTGCACTAGCGAGGATCTCTCAGCCTCCTAGAGACAACCCCCGCCTCATATCCAGCTGGCGCAATGTAACACGTCATTCGCCCAAATGACCAACCCTCACCTACAACCCGGCCCCACCTCGACCACGCTCCGACTCGGCCTATGTGGCTCGGGTCCCATAAGTACTATACTGCAGAACCTTCTCAAAGATCAATATATCATCCTTTTCCCACCACATTAGGGTATAGAGAAACCAACTGTAGGCCAAGCCTCGTCCCATACTTTAGACTGGGATCAGTACTAATCCCAAACATCGGATCCTCGTCTTGGGTGTCCTCTCATATGTCCCTGGCCGGGCTGGAAATGGTAAGATACCATCTCGCCCATTACCCGACCGGCAACCTCACTGCTCCACCGATGATCGGGACCGGCGTCGAAAGTGTATCAGTGTAGGCCGAAATAACACATCATCTGCCTTGCACGACTAGCGTCGTAATCTTGGCCTTGAGGTCACGATGACCTCGGCCCGTCTGGATATTCTTCTGAAGCGGTCTTACGCCTTTGCCGGATTGGAAGAAGATGGATCTTCCCCCCTCTTAGTACCAACACCTATATCTTGGATGCCTCTCATATCATCCACTCCTCCCTCTCTGCCTAGTGGAGGCTGATGTACCTCTAAGCGCTGAAGATCTCTCGACAGCCGTCACCGATATTGCACATGCACGTGATGCGCGATGTGCGATCTCTGACCTCGATAAAGGCTGGTGATTAAAAAGCGGCAATTTGGTCAAATGTAAATTGGTGCGACCCGGCGCCTGCGTGGGCGACCTCGGCGTTCTCGCCCTCCTCTTACCAGCCATCTACACACAATCAGCATGGTAGTCGATATACACAATAAGTATCTACGGGGCATAAACACGGCCAGAGACATTAATCATACACGCGCTTCGGTGTATCATGATCAATTTTGCATTTAAAATATTGTTTCAACAAAATTTTATTTTCAAATTTTATTTTTTGAAAATTTTATTTTCCGAGAAATTTTATCAAAAATTTATTTGATTTTATTTGATTTTATTTGATTTTATTTAATTTAAAATATTTTATTTTTATTTTTATTTTTTTCGAAAAAATTTGAGATGAGCTTGATGTTCATTTGGTGACTCGAGGAAAATCTGGGAGGTGAGCCGGACAGCGGTCGGGTGCAGAAAGCACCCAGTGGCCATTGCGCTGACAGCGCCCGCAGGCATGTGCGACCGCCAGCAGCCCGCCTCTCATGCAGGCGCTTTGTCTTTCTTCCCAGCCAGCGTCGCTACCGCCCACGCTGTGCACCCGCTTCATCTGCAGCGCGCGACCTCGCGACGCCCGTGCGTCTTGCTTCGCTGCTCCCGGCACCTGCGAACCTCTGCCGCTGCGTGCCCAGTAGCGTTGCTGCTGCGCGCCACAACGCTCCCACCCGGCGCCCGGCACGCCTGGCAGCGCCGTCGCCACGCCAGCCACTCGCGCTGCGCCAGCGCCAGCGCCATACGTACTTTACTGGCGCCCGACCTCGCTGCTCAATGAAACGCCCATTTCAATTCTGCACCATTTTCCCTTTTTTTTCTTTCAACCCTTTGGAAAATACCAAAAAAAATATATTTATTTATATATATATATATATTCATTTCTCAACAAACCAAATAAATTGCTTAAATTTATTTTTATTTATTTTCATGTTCGGTTTACGTGTAAACTCCAGGTTTGTTGCCAACATGCCTGTGATTAGTGCCCAAAGTGCTATTTTGAGCCACATTCGAGATGAGTTTTTGAGTGCTTTTGCACTAATCATATCAATTAACGATTGATGTGTGCGGAGTCCATTAGTTCCACTAATACCATTTCGAGCTTGTTTGGTGATTTTTGTAGGTTTTTTGCGTACCTCTCGACCCTTTGTGTTTAAGTTGATAACAATATGTAGAATCTTTGAGAAACCACAGTGTTTTCAACCATCCAAAAATATCAAAAATTCGATGTGGAAATTGAAGTCAATGTGATGAAGAAGAGTGCGGTGGAGGATCGGTGGCAGCCGGTGAAGCGAGAGCAATTCCGGGAATTTTAGCTACGATTGCGAAAATTTATTTTGAGACAATTTCATAATCATGAGTTGCGCAATCTAGCGAGTGGGGAAAGACTAAGCTAGGCTAGCGAGGGCCCCATTGTAAGCACGAAATTCAGCGTACTGACGAGTGTGATTTAGAGCGCTATCTCACAATAATTTACTAGCCCCAGCGAAATTCACTTTGTTGATAACAAGGTGCCCGTTTCGCTATCTCTGTAAAACCATTAAATTTGCTTGAATTTAAACTAACGAGAGATTCTCTGCATAGCGAAATTCTTACGTGAATTTTGTGTATTTGATCTAGCGACTCGTTTTTGGTGTATTACCACCTTGTCCCTTTTGTAAGCCAATGTATTAGGCATTCTTGTATTTTCACACTTTGGGTGGACTATATAAGCCCTCATATACTTGTAACCCGAAGGAATTTTTGAAGCAGCTTTTCATTTTGTAAATAAATTCCCGCAGCTTTCATTTTAAGGTTTCATTTGCTCTCTTCTCTCTCCTCTTTCTTTCATTTTCTAGGCTGCCGCTTTTATGAGGATGGCAGACTGAGGATGTGACAAGCCTCCTTAGCTTTAGAAGAGGAAGGTTGCTAGCTTGGTTTTAGAGTTTCGCTGCTGGGGTTGTCCTCATGTATTGATTACTACAGTGTTATGTGCATGGTCCCCCGACTTTCTAATCTGGGTTTAATGCCATTTGATAATAATTACTTTGTGGTCATGCCATGCTTTGGGGTATAGTGCGCGCCCATTGGTAGATGCAACGATATTCTTTTAGATGGCCTTTACGAACCATTGAAATGAGGTTGAGTGTTAGGGTTTTAAAAGTGAAAGGTGTGAGTGCATAATACAATGAGCTAGAGCGGAATTGGTCTGGGGTTGAGTTTCATAGCTAACAAGATAGTTATGGCTTTTGACTATGTCACTTGCCATGTGCGAGGATACAACCCGGGACGTGCATTATCCCATGATATCAAAAATTGGTGACCTAAATCTTGAGATTACCATTTCACCACTTTATTTCAAGCCATTACGGGTTAGTCGGTAACAACGACTCCTTGTTTAAACAAATCGCAAATCCAATCAAAAAGCCTCACCATTTTTCAAACAACGTGCGAGTCATTAGTGGGATGAAAACCCGTCGATGTTAGGCCTGAACAGCTATGCTGCTTGGTAGCTTGACTACGGCTGATGGGAGAAAACATAGGAAACAAATTTTGTTGATTCCGCTCACCTACCGTGCCGCAGATCAAATGGTAGTAGTTGTAGAGGATCAGGTGTAAACTACGTATGATAGTTGAAGTGTACTTGTAATCCGTAATCCACATTACAAGTGAAGGTGACCTTTAACCCTTTTTTTGAATTTCAAAGGTACACCCAGAAGTTATCACTGCTGCGCTATCGCACCGTTTTTTGTTTCATACGCCGCTTTTATTTTAGTTAACATTAACCCTTTTTGCAAGCTTGTTTTGTGCTCTTTGTTGTCTCGATTTTGTGTACTGTAGATTGCAGTTAAATTAGTACACTAATTGAATGCGGTTGTAGTCATAAAAATAATAAAGGAAAATACGGATCCTCACCGAAGAACAAAGTCGCCAGGCACCCTGCTGAATCCACTAGCCTATATCAATCAAGATCACATACACCTCCTGAGTTGGGTGTTCTTCCTGCATCATACCTCCTGCTGAAGATGTAGCAGTGAGGCCCTACTTGGTGCCCCTACTCCCCACATATCATGGTATGGAAAATGAAAACCTATACACTCACATAAGGGATTTTGAGGAAGTGTGCATCACTTTTAAGGAAGGTATGATGGACATGGATTTGTTGAAGTTAAAGGCATTTCCACTGACCCTCAAGGACAAGGCCAAGATATGGCTTAACTCACTGAGACCCAAAACCATTAGAAATTGGCCGAGTCATAAAGCAGTTTTTGAAGAAATTCTTCGCCTATCAAGACCAATAATTTGAAGAGTATTAAATCTACACATTTGTCAGCTTCGACAATGAGAGGTCTTCTACTCAAGTCGTGGAGAAAGATTCATGGAGACCATTAGTGCTTGTCCACATCATGGCTTTGACACTTGGATGCTTGTAAACCACTTCTATGGTGGTATGTCGCCTGCCATGAAGCAGCTTTTAGAAACCATGTGTGGAGGGGATTTTCTGAGTAAGCATCCCGATGAAGCCATGGATTTTTTAAACTATGTGGCTGAAACTTCCAAGGGTTGGGATGAGCCAAACCCGAGAGAAATGGAAAATGAGGCTCCTCAAACAACCCTGGGAGGAATTTATGTAATCGTCGTGAGGATATGGAAATGAAAGCTGTGAATTTCGACCTAGCTAGGAAGGTGGAGGAGCTAGAAGGCAATCCACTTCAACGGCGCAGTAAAGGATCTGAAAATCCTCGCATCGTCAATCCATGCACCACCCTTCCAATCCATCGCCCACCTGTAAGAACAAGATCCTATGGCCCTTCAAGGAAGCGATTTGATGTCGAATATGCAACGCCGTAGGTCAATACAAAGCCACCACAACCCACGTCCCATATGGTAATACCTACAATTCCACCGAGAAATCACCCTAACCTCTCCTGAAACCCAATCCCCCGGCTTACGTGCCATCAAAAGTTAAACCGCTTGTTCCTCATCTCAACCACAACAACCTCCATCCTCATCTCTTGTGGAACAAGCCATCTTAAATTTGAGCAAGGTGGTAGGCAATTTTGTGGAAGAACAAAAGGGGATCAATGTACAACTGAAGACAAAGGATCGACATCAGAGAGAGCACATCGAATAAAAGAATAAGGGCTTGAGAGCAATTTTTTAACCATAAGATTGACAACTCTGGCAGATTCAATCACAAAGATCAACAAATTGTCGAGGCATGTGAGAGAGGAAGGTTTCTTCCCAAACATTACTAAATCCAAAAGGAGTGCACGAGATGTGTTCATCTAGCACCAGAACGACGAGGTCAAGACTATAATCACCTTGAGAGTTGGAAAAGAGGTTGGATCGCCCAATGCCCATGCCTATTGAGGAAACCAGTGAAAGGAGAAGAATTGAGCCATAACACATTTTCTCTGAATAGACTCAATGAAGCGCATGCCACCTCCATTTCCCAAGATTAAGAGGTAAGAAGACACATCTCACATGTGCATCTCAAGTTCTAAGGTGTGAAGGTCAACATACCCTGACATCATCATGTTCCGCTCATGTAAAGTTTAAGGATTTTGTACAATCAAGAAGGGTCAGACAGAAAAGGCATCTTTAACTCGAGCAAGTCAAGGCTATATTCAAAGGTGATCCCCGCCAAATACAAGGATCCAGGATCTCCCACAATTTCGCCAACACAGGTGGGACTAGCATGCACAAAGCACCGCTAGATTTAGGAGCCGTTGCAACTCACCGCCATACCAAGTGTACATAAGCGCTAGGGTTTGGGAGAGCTAAACCTACCAACATCACTTATCATCGACCGATCGATCGGTGAAGCTCCCTAAGGGGATACTGAGGATGTGTCAGTGAAGGTAGACAAATTCCTACTATCTGCAGACTTTGTAGTGCTCTGACACCTAACCACTGCAATGGCCCAATCATGTGCCAATTCATCCTCGGGAAGACCATTTCGGCCACTACCACGCAATCATCACCGCTTCTAAATGGAGTCATGCACTACAATCGCAACATTACTGAGTCGAACATATTTCATTTGAACAACAAGCACAAGTTGGTGGAAACTGAAAATTAAGTGACTGATGAAGTTTGTTCAGTGGGTCAGAATGCATGGAAGCTGAATGTCCAAGAATTGCAGGAAATAGCCAACCGAGGTGAAGCAGGTGTTTTGGTATTGCCATCAGTAGCCACTGTAGGGCAATTGCCTAGTTCAGAATCAATCAGTGAGAAGCAAATCAACAAATGGAATCAAACATCAAGGTTGCTGCACAAACCACTGCAGGGGTTGAGGAGATTCTCCTCTTCGACCCTCCATGAGTAATTCTGTGACTTTGGGCTGGTTTGGTGTTCTCAAAAATCAAATTGCAGCTCAATAATTTTTGCTTTTTACTTTAATTTGGTCAATTTCCTTAATTTTGGCTACTTTTAGTAAGTTACCTGATTTAGTAGCTTTCCCTTTTAAGCAATTTTGTAATTATTTTATTTTATCTTATATTTTATTACTATAATAATTTTTATTTTTAATATTATTTGTATTTTAATGCTGAAAATTCGAATTGCAAAGTAAGGTATTGCTCACTACTTATAATAGCGAATGATGACCCTTCATTTCCCAATGCTTTTATAAAAGGATGAGGAGGAAGAGGCTTTTTGACTTCATATCATCCTTACCAGAGCCGCCGTGTCCGTGAGCCCTGGTTTTTCCCCTCGAGCCCACTGTCGCGACCAGCCGCACGACACACCGCGTCTCGCCTCCTGCGCCGCTACCGCCGCCACCACACCGGCCGGCCGCCCGCCCGCGCCCCGAGCCACTATCGCGCCGTCGCCGCCCTCGCCGCCGCCACGCCGCCCAACCGAGCCGTCGCCACCAGCCACCGCAGAAGCAGGCCTCATACATCATCCGGTGAGCCTCGCCCTCAACCGGCCGCGTCCCGTCCTGGGGGCCTTACGCCACGCCGCGCGCCCATGCCCCGGATTCCCGAGCCACCGCCGCCGCCTCCCCAGGCCGCGTGCGCTGACCCTGGCCTCAGAGCCCCGTTCGCGCGATTCAGCCTCCGGCCGCGGCTGCCCCGGTCCACCTCGTCTACCGGAGTCTCCGTCCTGTCCTCTCCCACTAAGGCCAGGTTCAAGACCAGAGGTGGTCCGCCCCAGGCCTCTGGGGTCGTTCAGATCTGAGCGAGGAGCAGCCCGGCCCCACCCGGCCTACCCCAAGATCAGCCCAAATTCCCAGCCAGTCCCGTGCATTCCCCCGATGAGCCCTCGTGAATCTCGGGAGGTACCAAACACGACGGACCCTGCCCCTTCACCAAAGGCTACACCAGATCCAGGAGGGCCTCCAAGCGGCCAAGACATCGTCCGGGAACCTCATCCCCCAGGCCCGCCTCGTCGCCTTCCACGTCATTGAATAGAGGCTTAATTCATCGCCGCTATCGCCCCGCCCTCGAGGATCGAGGTCGCACTGCCTGGGAACCCCATCCTGGAATGCACTACTTCCACCAAGCAGAGAGCTTCCTGGCGGGGAGCCATCACGACGGCCCAGGCTGCTGATGGCTGACCCCGCACTGTGACTCGATGCGACCGACGAGCATTACCCCGTCGGCCATTCATGACGCCAGGCGCCTCATCATCCCCCGAAGGGTACCAGCCTACCATTCTACGACCTCCTGTGGAGCGCCAGAACCGCCGAGCCCAGCTTAGCATTGACGCATCGACCAGAGTAGTTCGAAGGGGGCGGACATATCAGTCATGGCTGCTCGGCAGACAAGGCAGCTACCGCCGGAGGTTGGTCGCGACCGCCTCGGGCCGACCTGGGGCCAGTGGGAGATGGTCCAAGATCCTCGCTTAAGACACCACAAATGCCGCATTATTCCTGAGGCAGCTCACCCCGGGATGTTCTCATCGACCACCGCCAGACTGCCTTCTTCCCGCTTTCGAAGACTACGTGACAAATGAGAGTGCTATCCTAGAGGCTCAGCATCGATCTCGGATACCGGTTCGCCCTTCCAGTCATGATGACCGCCTCGCTGCACTCGAGGACAAGGTCCACCGCAGTGGCCTGCTCGGAAAGCGTGAGAGTATACCTTACGATGCCGCGACCGGGCCAGGCTAGGTCCCGGAGCACTTGGGCTTTCCAGAGGAGCCCCAGATTAAGATGAGGGTTAGATGCCCTCAGTCTCGACTGATTGAGCTGAGGCTGATGGTGACGCCTATATCTTTCTCCTCCAAATAGCAGACTCAGGAGGAGGCACTTAATTCCCAGGAGGCAGAGGACTCCCATAGAGAGATAGGTCATGCTCTCGAGCTCCCAGATGAGGAGTCCACCCCAGATATGCCCTCCCTCCATCTCCTCCTCCACCTACTTCAGCCACAGCCTATGACACTCCCGGCCCATCATCATATACAAAGACAACACTCTCCTATATCGCTCATGTCAGCACCCTGAGCTTGCGTGTGTTATGATGTCAGATGCTCATTGGCCGCTACCCAGCAAAGACAGACTGTGAGGTTGGCTCGAGCCGAGGCCACTTTGGGTCATCACACCCATGCTCCACAGATCATGACTCACCCGGGGTCTTCCGCACGCCTCGACCAGAGAGAGCCCACTGCAAAGAATGTGCCTGATATGTCAGCAAAGATGAGTTGCCATTGCACTCCACCACCACCACAGAGTGAGGTGGTTAGGCTCTTTATGTTTTTGCGCTTCGCAGATTATCAACTCCACTAACCAATTTTGTGTAAAGATTCATGTATCAAATGATAGTAGTAATGATACTTTTGTATGTTTTAGCTATGTGTTCATGTATTAACCATTTCGTTATATTAAAAGCTTACAAGGTTAGGCGCCATTACACTCGCATATCATTTTTCTCGCCTCTCCACTTCTCAGGACCACTTTTACCTTTCAATTAACACCACCGGCTTTAATCGAAAATTGAAACCCCGTATGTTACCTTTAATGCTAAAACAATTCCATGTTTGATTCATTGGGTCAATTGAGATTCCAACAGATTCAACTGAACATTTCCCCTTGAGCTAATTCACACACCGCACACCGATTATGCCGATAAGTTGTGAAATTGTTCACCTTTCACTTTGCGTATGTGTTTTAGATCTCTGCTGATAACCAACCTATAATAGGTTTGTGTTACCATATTTGAAGACCAATGTATTTTCCTCTTCCAAAAGGGAAAAGAAAAGAAAATAAAGTCGTGGACACTTTGCCTTGAAAACCTAGCACGGTCCAGGGTATATGGCGTAGTTTTCAAGCCCGATGCCCTCAAACCTTAATTGGTTAGAGTCATCGACTTGTTCATACACCTGGGAACGGGTAGAGTTTAGCGATCAGAGGTGCTTGATTCTCAAGGTCTCTATCCTAAGTAGCTCGAGAGGTCGGATCCTTGCTTCTCGATGTCCCAAATTTTAATCGTCAGAGCCTGGGTGGACCCTTCATATACCTGGATTTTTATGAAGTCGAGTTTAAGCATCGCACCCTACAATGTAGTCAAATAAAGAAAGAAGAAAGGTAGCTTTCCTATCTAGGTTGTTCAATAGCTTAAGGCCATGCGTAGCTGTGTCAGAGAATAATTTTGCACTTTATCGTCTAATCAAGCTACATTAAATGAACTATTGGGATTTTAGTGGGAAATTGTGTTGAATTCCTCGATCCGATGTTGACCTAAAAATTGTTCTTATATGGTTTTCATTTCATGTCGTGTTTTCAAACTGCATCAATTGTTCATTTTAAAGGTAATGCTCATTCAGACATACACTTTTGAACCGTATACACTTTTATAAAATCACAACATGCATGTCCCGATTATTTTTGCATTGCTGGCAGACCAAAGTAACGTATCGGTTGGGGTGTGATTAAGGCTCAAAAGTGCTATTTTGAGCCCTATTCGAGATAGGTTTTGAGTGCTTTTGCGCACTCAATCATACGCTTAAGCCAATTGATGTGTGCAGTCCATTTAGTCTCCACTAATACTATTTCGAGCTTGTTTTTGGTGATTTTGTAGGTTTTTGCGTACCACCATCGTGGAGCTTAAGTTGATAACAATATACGTGTTTAATGCTGAGGAAACACGGCAGCTCAACCATCCAAAAATAAATATCAAAATTCGTTGGTGGAATTGAAGGCAATGTGATTTAAGAAAGAGTGGCAGCTGAAGATGCAAGGGCAAAGAAGGGGAAGCGCAGTATTCCGTGAATTTTCGCCATGATTGCTGGTGTAATTTCACCGGATTGCTAAAATTTGTCATAGCTGGTACTAATCCCAGCGTAAATCGTAGGTTTCGCTAGGCCAATGTGAATTCCTCATAGCCTACAAAATTAATCGTGCCAATGGAATTAACCACCCCCGCTATTCACAATACATTCTCAGTTGGGCTTAAATTCATAGCCAGCTGGCTCACTGATAGCCAAATTTTCCACCGCTATCTCCGCAGAATTTCGCTGAAGTTGTTTGGGCCCTCGCAGCTAGCAAAATCTCGCCATGCTAGCCAAATTTCTCCCGCATAGCTAAATCACGCCCCATGAATTTTGTGTATGTGATCCTAAATCCATCACGGTTTGGGTGTATTACCACCTTGTCCCTGTAAGCCAATGTATTAGGCATTCTTGTATTTTCACACTTTTGTATGACTATATGTTCCCATAAACTTGTAACCCGAAGGAATTTTTTACAAATTTTTCATTTTGTAAATAAAATTCCGCAGCCTTCATTTTAGGGCTCATTTTCTCTCCTCTTTCTTTCATTTAGGCTAATGTCAACCCTCTTGAGGATTTATCAACTCATGGGATGTCACCAAGCCTCATGCCTTGAAGGCTGTCACAGTTTACTGGGGGTCACGCAGTTGTCCTCATGTACATTTTGCCACGTAATCGTATTTATGGTCCCTAACTTAATCTAGGTTTAATGCCATTTAATGTCATTACTTTGGTCACGATTTGCCATGTTTAGGTATAGTGGCTACTTATTGGCAGATGCACTGATATTCTTATGGCCTTTACGAGCC
The DNA here is from genome assembly GCA_016808115.1 of Tetrastigma voinierianum. NCBI lineage: Eukaryota > Viridiplantae > Streptophyta > Magnoliopsida > Vitales > Vitaceae > Tetrastigma > Tetrastigma voinierianum. The sequence goes on along the minus strand of JAEQBH010002652.1, from coordinate 1,059,538 downwards.
ACTGAATGAGCTTGGAGTGTTGGGGATGGAACCGAAAGGGATCAAGAGTGCATAATACCCGTGCTGACTCAAATAGAGTGGTCCTAGGTTAGGCTCATAGCTAAACAAAGATCCGGGCAGTGGCTTTGACTATATGTCACTTGCCATAATGCGAGATACAACCCGAGGACATCAGATTAGCCCCATGGTATCAAGCTAGTGACCTAAATCTTTCAAGGTTACCATTTCACACTTTATTTCGCCATTACGCGAGTCAAGAACAACCAACTCCTAATTTGCTAAACCAAATCAACCAACTCAAAAGCTCACTATTTTCAAACACCGATGAATATCCGCGGATGAAAACTCATCCCCGTATTCGAATTTAGATCGCTTATATCGGCAAGAATGACTAATGTGAGTAAGGAGGAACATAGGAACAAATTTTGTTGATTCCGTCACCTCTACCAGGCATGATTCACCCATGTAAGTATCTACCTAAGGTAACACAAACATTCACATCACATACATACAACCATTCATCATCCATTACTGATCGCCACAAACACACATGCCGTGGTCCTAGTTTTGTTTCTCAGGCTCCTTCCAGGTAATTCCCATACCTAAACCTAACATCGAACCACACCTAGTGGTGATGTTCTTACCTCTTAAAGACTATGGCCTAAGCCCAAGCCCTCGTTCTCTAGGTTCCCACACACCTATACTCCACATCAAACCACCTAGTGGTGATCGATACCCAAACCCGAGCTCCATAGGTATTCGTATACCTAAGCTCGATATTCTAAGCCGTGAAGCCAGACGTGACTAAACTTATAACTACACCCACCAGCCCCAAGGTAATTGTTTACCTAGCTCGATACTAAGCCGTGACGCCCACAACTCCGGGGTCCTCGTTGACTACCACAACCCACTTTAACACGCGAGGCCTGCCATCCGACGCCACTTCGTAAAATCGGCGAGGCCCCTTTGTACCTGAGAGTTCTCACCCAAACACGCACTCAAATAATCCCTCGTGACGCATCTGTCCCAAACAGTCCAATATATGCAATATATCCAATACGCTACTTGGGGGCCCATAAACTAATACTCATTAAACACATATCACAACTATTCTCCAATTATCTCCCAATAATTACATAGTTGATTACACTTTATACAAACATATTAACATCTACCAATGTATTACATGGGCAGGTCCAAAAACCATCAAAATCATGAACCCACTCTTCAAAATGAATTGTCTTCACGCCCCGTGACCGAACAAGGGGGGTCCATCGATCGGTGAGCTAAAGCCCGCAGGGAGAACTCCGGCCCCCAAGTGGGCTACTCACCACCTAAGTGCAGCCAATGCTCCAGCAAACACACTCAAGTAAATACATGATCCTACTTTGAATGTCTACATGATTACTCCCATGTCACTAGTCCTCACCGACCACCTCACACTTTTGCCCAAGCCATGTATGAGGTCAATCATTTTCAAAACAAACTTTTGTTCTCAAAATATACTATCGAAATATTAGGGGGGCTATGGGACTACTCCTCCCAGGTGAATCGCTCTCAGGAGCTTAGAAACTACCATGGTCCTCATCCGAATGATCTGTTAGTCATCTTCAACCCACCTCCTAATATCATCCCGTGAATTCTTTCGCAAACATGCCCGTAGATTTAAAAACCATGTCAGCACCACACCTAACTTCTAGCTATCATATGAAAAATGCATTATGCCATTTTCAAAATCATTTACATAATATGTCAATATGCATATTTTCAATCAACTACACTACACGATGCAATTCCACACATCAATCATCACCCAAATTAGCTCACTTGAGCAACCATAAATTTACCCTTAATGGTTTATACCCACAATTATATTCCATACTTTGTGACTCCAATGTTAATACTCATTAAGAATTAACCTTTGATTTCTACACCACACCAACTCAAGCTGGTTCATTTCATACAACATGATTTAAAGCTAATTTTTGAAATAAAACACCCAAACAGTTCAGATAAACATCGTTTTCACCATTTGGTTTTCTACTATTCAAACAATTGGTCCTAAGTTTTGGACCGATCAACAACGTGCTCCTCACGGTCTCAAACCAACCGAATGATGGAAAAACACTCAAAATGGAACAAAACACAAGTGTAGGGAGAAACTCCGAGTCACCAAACCCTCGCAAATTCGGGGTCCACGCGCAGCTCGGCTCCGCAGAATGCTTCTTCTCGTCCTCGAAGTCCGCCAACGATCGGATCGTGTACAAATCTAGAGAGAAGTGCTCTCTCTCTCTAAAACTCTCTCAAAAGAAAAGCTACTGGATCCCCAAATTGAATTTCACGTTTTTGCTCTTAACATTTTGAAGGAGATGAAGTACTATTTGCTATCTTGTCATTTAGTGACTTAAAATCAAATCCCATAATGACCTATATGTCCCTTCCTTCACTGCACTGATATCCTATGACTATCTCTCGGCCGCCCATTTTCATTATTTCTCTACTCATACCACTTATGGTACATGAGTACATATATGTGGCTTTCACACATCGAAACTCGCTTTTTTACAGACCAAACGCATGCCTCAAAAAACGGTCGACTCCTGACTGCCTCCCAAAAAATTATGAAATTTTACGTGCGAACTAGATTTCCTCACAGATTCATTCCAACGGTACTCATTATCCGAGAGATCTAGAGAATAAATTACTTGATTTTTAACCGCATCACAATTTTGTAATCAAAATTGATTTTGCCTTTATTCCGTAATTGAATTTCTGCTCCCAATAGTTGTTCTTAAAGATAATTTATCTAAATTCTTCCTATATTCTTCACGTGAACGCAAATTTATTACTAAGTTCTTTACACTTATCATAATTCAAATTATAAACACTAGTGATATGACAAAGATAAATAAATACAATATTCAACATACAAATTTCAATTTTATGCAAATTATAAACATTAATTTTAACAAAAATCACACAAATTTTCAAAATTTCATAAAATATCATAAACATACAATTTAAAAAGGTTTTTTCTGAATATGACTTTAAACAGGGTAAGATAAAGCTTGGTACTCTGGAATTTAATTTTCAAAACTTTATCTTACCTCATGAAAGTCATATTCAAAAACCTTTTAAATCTGTGGATACTTTAAGATTTATAAATTTTGAAAATTTGTGTGATTTTGTTAAGTGTGTTTATAATTTTGCATAAAATTGTGAAAATTTGGTATGTTAGCATCAGTGTTTATTTTGTAGTCTTTATCCTTATCCTAGTGTTTATAATTTAGACTATGATCGTGTAAAAGAACTTAGTAATAGAATTTACTGCTCACGTGAAGAATATAAGAATTAGATAAACTACATGCTTTAAGAACAACTATTAAAAACCTTACAAGAAGATATTCAAAACCTAGTATCTTTAAATATTTGTGGATACAAACCACTATAAAAAGAAACCTTAATGAAGAATATTTTAATATCAAACCATAAGAAAACTTAAATAGTTAAATATTATATAGATAATCTTATGTTAGTAGTTCACCCTATGTAAGTAGTTCTCAAGTTTCCAGACAGTAGAAATTAGAAGTGAATTTAGAATTACATAGAAATTAGTGTGCACTTAGAATAAGTAGAGAACCTTGTAGAAATTAATGAATCCCGGAGTTTAAAAAGGAAGAAATTAAACACTTTAAGAATTCCTAGGAATTACTAGAATAACCAAAGTAGTATTAGAAAAACATAAAGCTAGATAGAAACCAAGTGAGTGTGACCAGGATATACAAAATTTAGAAAAGTTAAAGAAATTCAATGTAGAAGAATAGATTTGTGTAATACAACTCAGGGAATTAGGAAAGAAGTCGAAGACTTAAATGAGTTTTAATTTAATTAGAAGTAACTTAGATTATATAAAAGAATATTTAGTTAAGGAAGATAAATTTTTATAGAAAGAAATTTAAAAAATAAAAATTGAACAACAAAATTTGAAAGAACTATTAGAAAACTTATCAAAAGTGATCAAATACTTGAACAATTAGTTAAGGAAACCAAGAAATTAGAAGAAAATAAATAGAAAAATATTTTCCAACACTAAAAACTTAGTTTAGAGAAAAACTGCAATCTAGTGTAGAATTTAAAATGAATCCATTTGAACTCAGAATTAGAAGTAAAAAACCATGGAAATTGTAGAAGTAATAAAACCAAAAGAAAATGAACCTATTAGTAAAATAGAAATTTTTGAAGTTGAAAATTTAGATGAAAATAGTTTGAATAAGGAAAAAGAAGAAAACGATTCAAAAAATAAACCTAGAAATAAGACTCCTTTAGATTTCGGAAAATTAGTACAACCTTTAGAAAGCAAAGTAAATCTTTATTGTTAGCCCAATGATACCTCTAGTTGAGGTTTTGATGATAACAAACCAAGGCTATTGTTACATTGAGTTAAATTGAGTCGGAGGACAAAGAAATTGATCAAGCATCAAATGAAGATAATACAAGCTAAAGATGACAATGATGAAGGATCACACTTGAAACAAAGTTCACTCAAATCAAAGAACCAAGATGACAAGTAACCAAGATTCCAAGCTCAAGTATGAAGTGAAGATTTTGATATTTAGGGAATCTATGTAAGGTGAATGCATCGCACACTTAGGATCATCATCATTAATCATGATTACTTACAAACCCGGTTTTCAAACTAAAATTACATATATCTTTTTTGAAACATGAGTTTAGGCATAAAACTTTAGATTAAATAAATCTAAAAAAAAAAAAAACTGGTCATATGAATAGTACCATATATGTGAATAGTACCGTATACATGAATGTAAGAAGGTCATATACGTGGAATGCGAACTTCACAACGGCTAGTGAACAAGTGTCAACGATCAGTGAACAAAGCACAACGTCTAGTGAACAAGGTCAACGGTTAGTAAATGGCTAGTGAACAAAGGCCTGAATAGTATCCAAATCCCACTCATAACAGTGTGGGGATCATTTGAAAACAACAAACTTGCTTTCAACCATCTTTTTCTTGTGTATTAGTTCTCAACCAAGTTTGTGAGTGCATTCATTACATTTGCATATTTTAGGAGTGCACCTTTGTGTTCCTATCAAAGCTTTGAGTTGTACTTCTTGGAGGCAAGATCTGAAAGCTTCGAGAGTGTCTCAAGCCAGGTTCGGAGCGAGAAAGCTTCATGTGTATAGCTTGGAAGAAATTGCTAGGAGCCCATTGGAGCTAAACTATGTAATCAAGCTCTGATTGAGCTTGGAATCAAGTGTGCATAGCTTGAAGAGGTGTCCATTGAGCCATAACTAAGTAAAGAAAGAAGCCTGGGCTGAGTTTGACACTAAAGGAACCCCTCACCAATAAGGTGAGGAGAAGTGATCGTAGCAAGGTCAAGGCAAAACCAATTATAAATCCGGTTTTGCTTTTCTATCCTTATCTTTTAATTTATTGTTATTGCATTTAAATTAAGATTTATTGTTATTGTGCGAAAAGTTTTTGAGAAAAACCACCACTCTCACTAGGTCATGAAGGTCATATTGACCTTCACTTATAATATGGTGGAAAGATTTGACAACAATATTAGGAAAACTCTGCCATAGAAGTTAAGACAACAATTTAGGTGCTAAAGAAACTCAAATGTAAGAAGAACCTATAAAATTCTTTTACAAAAACAACAATTCTCAAATACAAGAAATAAGGTAAAACAATAACATTTCCAAAGAATCATAATTGAAGAAAAATGAAATAAAAAGTAGAAGCAATGTTAGATACTCGGAGCTAGTAAAAACCTTTTATTTGAAACCCAGTACCAAAAGATGAAGATCATCAAACCTAACTCAACCCGCAGTTAGTGCAATACAATCAAGAAAAATAATAATAACAAAATATATAGCTAATATTCCAATAATAACAACATAACCATGATGACACACAAACCTATTTAGTACCTAGTATAGTTTGTATCCTTTATTTAGGTTTAAATTTTGTACATTCTTTACAAGGAGGTATAACAATACAAAATAAACCAAGTTAGCTTTCACCCAAAAAATCATAACAATTGCTTTCTATAATAAAACATAGAAAATATTATAACCACAACCTAGTTTGTCATTATACAAATAAAATAGAAGAAATAAAAAAATAGTATAGTAAATGATTATTCAGAAAATTTAAAAAACTCATATTAAAATTAAAAACCTTTTAGTTCAAGTTAAAAATAGGAATTATAGAGAAGACCCTCAAAAAACATTGGAATAGGATCAAACAATTTAAAATACCAATAAAAATCCAGATGAATATAAAACTTTCGATATTGCATGTAAACCTTGTAGATACAAAAGAATTTAAAATACAAATAGAACTATTATGCAACAACCTTATTAAACCAAGTTTAGTCCTCATAAATCAAATCGTATTTTAGTTAGAAACCATAGTGAAGAAAACAGAGGAAAAGCTAGGAGATGGTAATTAATTATAAAGATTAAATACAATACTTATGATGATGCATATAAAATACCCACAGCATTCTTTAATTAATTCTATTCAAGGATGTAGATATTTTTCTCTAATTAGACTGAAGAGTGGATTTGGCAAATAAGATTAGATTTAAATAGATAGCAAACCATGGATCAGAAGTTTCATCCTGTGGCTTATATGAATGAATGTAATGCTATTTGATTAAAGAACGCCCTCAAATATTTCAACTAATGATGGAGAGATAGAATATTTGCAAATACTTTATTCTTGTATATACTGATGATATTCTTGTTTTTTCCAAAAATTTCATGAAGAACATATAAAACATTTAGAACTTGTTTTTGGAAGAACTTATAACAATGGTTTGAGATGAAGCAAATGTGAAGAAAATAAAGTTATTTAAAAATCAAATTGTACTTTGGTGATAATTAGAAAACGGTCAAGAAACTTCTAACATATGCACAAAAAATCAAATACCTTTCCGTGACAACTAGAAGATTTAAAACCTCTCAAAGTTTTTGATTGTTAAATTGTTAACTTTGCATTAAAAACCTAAGTCACTGAATGACCTCTCTATAGTAAAACCAAACATAAAAGTGCAAATATTTTAATCAAGAAGATATTAAATTAGTCCAAAAGATAAAAGAACTTGTTAAGAATCTCCCAACGTTACATCCCATTAGAAAGTGAATATAAATAATCCAAAACAAGATGCAAGTCAGTTAGGATGGGCAGGAATTCTTTAGTATTAACTAATAATTTGAAGAAAGACTTTGTCGATATTGCAGTGGAACTTTAGTGAATATCAAAAGAACCTTTAGTTCAATCGTGATTGAGAACAGCTTATAATTTTAGTTTTAGAAAAATTTCAATTATTTTTAAACCAAGAACAACTTTTATTGTGGCGTCCCACCTTCTCTAAAGGTGGTCCCACTCATAGATACTGTTATGGCAAGTCCTAATTGCCTTTTTCTTTCGCTCTACATTCCCCGAACCCACCCACCACAAAGTGTGGACCTATATCATGCATGACTCTCACTACCAACTGAGCTAGAGGATGGGATTTTATTGTGGCGTCCCACCTTCTCTAAAGGTGGTCCCACTCATAGATACTGTTATGGCAAGTCCTAATCAGCTTTTTCTTTTCGCCTCTCCACGAGAGCCTCGAACCCCCACCAGGACTATATTGGAAGTGGGGGCACTTCACCACTAACTGAGCTAGCTCAGACACCCCAAAATCAACACGATCATCCACAACCCACACATAAGTGGAGGCTCAAGTTACCCGACGCCACTTTAGGAAATCAGCAGAGTCTCCTTGTACTGAGCTCTACCCAAATACAAAATCTGCATATACCTGTCCCAAACAACCAATATATGTAATATATATCCACATGGTCCACTTGGGCCCATAAACATCGCTTCTCAATTTATATGCTAACTAAGAAACCAATTATATACCCAGAATAGTTACAAGAGTTAATATTTTTACTTAAACAATACATATATTAAACTTAAAGAGTTCTAATACATGTACAAACCACCAAAGCCACATCCCGCTTTTCAATAAATCTCTAGGATTTAACAATTTCCCTTGCACGTCCTCAGACTGTAAAAGGGATCCCACGATCGGTGAGCTGGGGCTCGCAGGGAGAATCGCCCGCGGCCATCACCACCTATGTATGCAATGCCGTTCCAATTCTAAACACATTCAAGCAAACATCCTAATGAATGTCTATATGACTAACTCCGGGATCCCAGCCCTCACCGACTCTCCCACACTCGCCTAAGCCTCGCATGCAGAATTATTATATTATTAGCTGGGTAACCTCCATGAATATATATCAATTGGCCCCGACGATCGATATATATATTATTTGTTTGTGGACTACCTTCTCCGGCTATATAGATTAACCGGGCATTCCGACTGGCTGACATATTATTTAGTTGTGATCACCAGATGAATATCAATTAGTCATTCGACGATTGATATTCTTTGCCTGAATTTTAACTGATAATTTATATTTGGGACACCAACCATTTTCTGTGACTCATCTCATGCACTAACTCCCACATCTAGATGTTCTATGCATATGAAATGTATTTATACTAATTTCCAATACAATTTAATCATGCAAATATATAACACAAATATATTTTGAGCATAAAATTAAATCACACAAACATGTTATAATCTTATCATTTCAAACGCCAAAATTAGCTCACTGGGGCTAATGTTCAAACAAGCAAATTCATCAACATTAACCAAATACGCATTTTCTCCCAAAATACATTTTTGGTCATTATTTCCTTAGAACAAGAAAACCTTGAGGGCTGGAGATTTGCTCCACACTAAATTATCCTAGGTTCATATTTCAACTCAGATTTACCACACTACCTGGCCAAATCAATCAATACATGATCAAACCACAAACACCACTTTCTATACCCACATAGCCGTGAGCAAATACGTCGTCTGACAGAACTGCTGTAATTTTAGATTAATTTGGTCCCGTTGTTCGGGGAACTGATCAAACACCCCTAATGACCTCATCAACTCAAACATTCAAAACACTCAAAATGGGAATAAACCCAAGTAGGGGGAATCCTACCTCAAGGAGTTTGAAGAAACTCCCAACCGGTCCACGTTGTCCTCGCCACAGAGAACAGCCTCTTCTGTCTGGCCGACCGACTAGTCGATTCAGATTTTTAGAGAAGCTTCCAAAGCAAAAATGAAACCTCACGTCTCCATTCAAATTCTCGTTTCGTCCCGTTTCGTTACTTTAATTGGGGAAGACATCATCGTACAATTTTTTGTTTACTAATATTTGAATCAAACTTAAAATGACCATTTCACTATTCTTTCTCAGATTGAGACCTGTGACTATCTCGCCGTCCACATTTTCATCATTTCTCTACTCATACCACTTATGGCACATGAGTACATGTTAGGCGCAGACTTTCATGGCATCAACGCCATGACCAAACACGATGCCTAGAAAAACGTGCCGACTCCAACTGTCTTAGAAAATTACGAAATTTTACGTGCTAACTAGATTTTCATGAGATCATTCCAATCTGCAACTGCTTACATCCAAGATCAGAGAATTAATTCCATTTTTAACCAAATTACAATTTCAATCAAACATGTATTTTGCCCTTATTCTAAAACCAAATTCTAGCCTATTAAGTCAAGCTGGGTAGCGAGAGTGCTCCTACTCACATGTCTGGCTGAAGCTCATAAGAAAAGGTAATTAGACTGCTTACACAAAGATCTATGAGTGGGACCACCTTTTTTATATGTGGGACGCTATAATAAAAGGCGCCTTTTATTGTGGCAACCCAACCTTATCTGAAGGTGGTCCCACTCATAGATACTTATGCTCCCAATCATTTTCTTTTTCTTTCACCTCCTCCATGAGAGCTCGAACCTACCACCACACAGTGGACCTATATATATTGAAGTGGGAGTACTCTACCACCAACTAGAGTCGCCTTTCTTTCTCGCCCCCCATGAGAGCTCGAACCCACTCTACCACATGTGTGTGTGGACCCTATACGTGGGGAGCACTCTCACTACCAACCGAGCTAGAGAGGATGGGATTTGATTGGTATGTCTCACCTTCTCTGGGCAGGTCTCACTATAGATATTGCAGGGCAGTCTACTTTTGCCGCTTCATGAGAGTTGAATCCCACGACATAGGACGAGACAGTGGGAGCACTCACGCCACCAACCGAAGCACACTGTAATGAGAGTGCTCCCACTGTAACATTACAGTCCCTCGTGGTCGTGGGTTCGAGCTCTCAGGGAGGCGAAAGAAAAAGGCAATTGGGACTTGCCATAACAGCATTGAGGAGTGGACCAATTTTAGATAGCGTGACTTATAACAAAATCTTTATCAGGCAACCCAACTGATCCGGGCGGTGGTCCACCAGACTTAAAATCGGGGTCCGTTGACTACCCGTCAACTCATTTAATACTCGCTGTGGAATACTTCCAAAAGTGACCTCACATTTTCACTAAACAGTGAGTCTCCCTTTGTACCTAGGAGTTCTAATTCCAATACATAACTCGTAAATACCCAGTCCCAAACAAATTAATATATTCACAATATGATAAGATCGCCACTGCAGCTCATAAACAATACTCATCATACTACAACAACTATATCCAATAGTTTCAAGAGTTATTAATTTACTCTTATACAACATATTAAAATTAGAAAATTTAATACATGCAGATATCGCTGTCAAGCCACAATAATCCGCTTTTCTCTAATCCACGGCCCTGTGGATGAGCCTCTCCTCGTACGCCCCGCACTGGGTGAAAGGGGATCCCATCACTGTGCGAGCTAAAGCCCGCAGAGAATCGCCTCATGGCTACCCACCAACGGCGCAAAGACAATGTTCCATTTAAACAAACATTCAAGCAAATGGCTGATCCTACTCGAATGCCCACACGACCAACCCTGATCCCTGAGTCCTCACTGACTTCTCTCACACCTCGCCCCAAGCCTCAGATGAGAATTATTATATTATTAGGGGTGGACAACCTCTCCGATGAATATACATCAATTAAATGCCCACTGATTTGATATATATTTATTTGTTTGCATCATCTATTAATAAACATCAACTCAGCCGCTTCCGACTCCGCTGGATATATATTATTTGGATTTGACCAATCTTCCATAATTTTACAGCATTTTAGACTACTCCTCCTAACCTTGTTTCTCTGCACTCATCTCATGCACTAACTCCTATTCCTATCTCAATGTGATATGGAATGCATGTATGCCAGCCTCCACCAGTTTAATCATATGCAAATATATAAACATGAATATATTCGTATAAAAATTAAATCACACAAACACAGCCATGTAATTATCATTTCACGCATCAAAATTAGCTCTCTTGGGCTAATGTTCAACACAAGCAATTCGATTCGAATTACTAAACGCCAAACACATAATTTTACGAAAATATATTCTTCTGAATCATATTTCTGAATAGTGAAACCCCTGCTATTCCCAAAGACACAAATCAACTGCTCACTTTAGTACAACCCAAATTCAACGCCATCCCAAGCTCATAAATTCAATCAAAGCATGATTTACACCTAAAACAAAACCCTTTTACACCATTTTTAGTCATGGAGAGCCACGGTTGCTCCATTTGCTCTCAAAATTTGAGCATTAATCTTGTCCCGTGCCTGGGATCGCATCAAACAAACTCACTACTTCATTCAACCGAAACATTAGTAAAACATTAAAAAGGGAGCAAAACTCGCTAGGAGAAATCCACCCCCAAGGAGTTTGAAGAAACTCCCCGATCCTCGAAACCACGCCGCAGTCTGCCCGCAGAGAACATTTCTTCTGTCTCGCACCGCCGACTACTGGATCACGTATTTTTAGAGAGAAGTGCTCTCTCTCTCTCAAATCTCCCAAAAATCCAGCGCCTCCTCCCGTAGTTAACACCGCACTTGTGCTTTTTGGAAGAGACGACACCAGAGCTCTTTGGCATTATTCTCATTTTAATCAAATTTCAAAATGACATCTACGTCCCTTCTTTCCTGGGGCTTTGACATCTCGGCTCACTCCTCGCCGCCCATTTTCATTATTTATCTTACTCATACCACTTATGGCATATGAGCACATGTTATATGTGGCTTGTCAGGCGCCGAAAAACCGTTTACTACGATTCCTCGAAACGCGATGTATCAAAAAACGTGCCGATTCCGACCGTCTTCAAGAAATTGCGAAATTTTACGTGCTAACTAGATTGTGAGACGATTCCAACGGTAATCCAAGCTTACATCCGAGGTCTATAGAATTACTCATACCTTTAACCGTGATTATACTCTTAACTGTACACCACGACGGTTCTATTCCGTAAATTGAACTTCTCGGGTCTTACACCCACTCATAGATACTGTTATGGCAAGTCCCAATTGCCTTTTTCTTTCGCCTCCATGAGAGCTCGAACCCACGACCACAGGGACCTATATTGAAGTGGGAGTAATTTCACTACTTGACTGAGTCAGGTTTTTTCTTTTTTCGCTTTCATGAGAAAAGCCCAGACCACAGGGACCTATATTGAAGTGGGGGAGCACTCTCACTACCAACTGAGCTAGCTCAGTTGGTAGTGAGAGTGCTCCCCACTTCAATATAGGTCCCTGTGGTCGTGGGTTCGAGCTCTCATGGAGGCGAAAGAAAAAGGCAATTGGGACTTGCCATAAGGTTGGGTTGCCACAATAAAAATTAGTTTGTATTTTATTATGGCGTCCCACCTTCTCTAAAGGTGGTCCCACTCATAGATACTATTATGGCAGTCTTCTTTTCGCTTCATGGGAGCTTGAATTAACACAGTGGACGAGAGTGGGGAGCACTCACCAACAATCGAAAGAAGCTCACGAGAGCTAGAGTGCTCCCCACTTCAATATAGGTCCCGTGGTCGGGCCTGAGCCTACAGAGGCAAAGAAAAGGCAATTGGGACTTGCCATAACAATGCCTGTGAGTGGAGACCACAAGTGGGTGGGACCCGGGGTGGGGCTCTCACATGGGGTGTCACAGATTGATTGATTTATGACTAACTTTTTGTGTACAGGAACATGGCTCAAAGGAGAAATTCAAAAGCAAAAACATTTCAATTTGGAACTGTTAGTTTAAATGAAGTTTTAAACCCAAACCTTCAATTTTTCGCCTTTGTATTCAAACCTTTTGAAGAACATAAAGTTATTAAGGATAACATTTGGTCTTTAAACCCCAAAACTTTCCAAACCAAAATTTAGAATACGCTATGGAAACCATTTCGGGTCTTACACAACATCTTCAAAAATTACAGAACCAGTTTGTTGTTTTAGAAACTGAAAAATTCCAAATGATTGAGAACCAAGAAAAGCAAGAAAACCATATTAAGGATTTAAAAACAGAGTTAGAAACTCTTTGAACAATGTTAGTAAACCGATTTAATTAATATGATTAGAAAATCGCTTGCTATCGAACGTTTGACAAACTTGTAATTAAAAACAAGTTCGGACCTGATATTTATAATATTATAGAATCTTATTATTTAGATAAATATTATGCAAAAGTGTTTAAGAACCAGTGTATATTATATGAACAATTCTAGAACCAAAAACAAGAATTAAAACAGATATATGGCTTACCATGATCCCGATTTATTTTTCATTGTCAGTTTAGGTTATGTAATATGTCTCTTTTAGATCAGTATTTTGAATCATCCTTAAACTCATGGATCATGGGATTTGAAACATATTTTTAACCAAAAGATTTATCAAGTACCTAATAATTTTCCCCAAATCGAAAAATATTGTTCAATATCTTTGAATCGAAACCTATGTGTGATATATTCTGAAACAATACCACCTTTGTTTAGAACTGACAGCTAATCACTTACTTTCTATCATCATGTATATATTAAACACAACAAAGAACCTTTAATACCCCAGCAAAAACCTGAATGGGAAATGACCCGTTCAAAGGAATTTCATGTATATTATAATAGATTTAGAGATTTCAAATTTTTGAATTTAGAAAAACCATAAATAAAAATTTTTATCTTATCAAGTAAAACCCCAACCATGTCAATTTGGAGAACTAACCATTAGAAAAAAAATTTCAACCCAAAATTTTTATAACCTCCGAAGAACAAGATTTATTAACCATTTTGGGAAGGCATTCACTGCAGATATCATAATGTAGTTGATGACGCAAACTTCGGGATAATTCGATGCAGAGCTGACGCTTAACTTGGAATGCAATGGAAGGATAACGAAGCCATCAAATCTTGCAAATAAAGAGTCAACTCTCGCAACCGTAAAGTAAATATCAATCTTATCTTCGTAACCATTGTCGACGATTCAACAAATAAAATAAAAAGAAACGTAGATCACTTCAAATTTTTTGGACACTCAACTATTAGGCATTAATTGTAAATCAAATAGTCAACTTTTCATTCTTTTGTTTTTACTTTACTTTAGTACTTAAAGTTACATAAATTAATTTTAGTTTCATTCTAGGCTAGTTGTTCATTTAGGGAACTATTTGTAATAGTGTGCTAGTTTTGTTTTTTGTTAGCCAAACTTCTATAAATAGAAGTTTTAAATGTAAATAGAGACACGGTGAAAAAAAAAAGAGAAAGAAAGTTTGAATCAATAATATTGTAAGTATTTCTTTCAATTCTCTTTTGTTCTTACTTTGTTTTTTTTAAGTTAATTTTATTTATTTAGGGGAACAAAGGGTTAAAAGATAAGCAAAGGGAAATGGAGTTTTGATTTTAAAATATTTTAAGATAATAATAATCAACCTACATGGATCCTCACATATTTTCTTCTTATACAAAAAGGTGTCTTCAAAATTCAATATTTGAAACTCATGTTTTGGAAAGTTTTAAATTTTAAAACTAGAGTCTTTAGTCTTAACCCATGACCTTTAACTCTTTAGCCGTGATAGCGTTTTAGGAGACTTTGTCCGGGTCTTGGTGGGGGATTTTTCCATGAGCAATAAGTGATGTTTATTATTCTTAATTAAACCAGGTGTTTTGAGGAGAGATTTAGATGGGCTTTGTTTTTGGTATAAGAGGAAGAATGGCACGTAGCACCTCGTAGGCATCACATATTATTTAAAACTTTAAATTAAATCTTGAGTACCAAGCTTTATCTTACCCCGTTTAAAGTCATATTGAGAAAAAACCTTTTTAAATTGTATGTTTATGATATTTTATGAAATTGTGAAAATTTGTATGATTTTGTTAATTTTGTTTATAATTTGCATAAAATTGTCAAAATTTGTATGTGACGCCCCAAACCCGGGAATCCGTTGACTACCCGTCAACCCGCGGAAACTCTCGTGAATGTCGGGTGACCCGAAATTTCGACGAAAATCGCGTAGTCTCCTTGCACGGGAGCTCTACCCAAATACAAAACCTGCATATACCTATCCCAAATAGTCCAATATATCATCACATGAGTAAAACGGCCACTTTGGCCCATAAACAATACTCAGCAATATACCTCAACTGTATCCTATAGTTTCAAAAGATTTAAACAATTCTCTTTTATACAACATATATTAAAATTGTTAAACCTAATACATGTATACATCACAAAACCAAAGCCATAATCCGGCTTTCTTCTAAATGTTCTCTATGACGTGGCCGGGCTCCCTCCCGATTGTGGTGAGCTAATGCCTGCAGGAATCACCCCAAGTGGGCCATTCTCCACCCAAGTGCATGCAATGTTCCAAAATAAACACACATCCAAGCAAATTGATCCCACTTGAATGTCTACACATCCCTGTGTCTCGAGTCCTCACCGACTCCCCCACACTCTCGCCAAGCCATGTATGAGAAAATAATCATTTTCAAAACAAAACCCATTTGTTCTTGAAAATATACCACCGAAATATTCTGAAAAATATGGGATTACTCCTCCGAGGCTTAAATTTGTTGGTGAGCTTTCCGAAACAATCATGGTCCTCATCCGAAATGATCTGTTGGCCCATCTCCCAACCCAATTCTCCGGAATATCATCCTGTGAAATTCCTTTCAAAAACATTTTCGTTTTTCTTTCAATTTTTCATGTCATGCACTCACCTAATTTTCGAAGTTGTTCCAGGTATATGATGCATTATGCCATTCCAACTATTTAACCAATATATCAATATGCATATATTATCCAATTTAGGAATCAATGAATTCACAATATCAATCAACTCTCTAAATATGCCCAATTTAAGCCAATCTATTCCATTTGTTAATGGCTCACACCTGGGCAATTATATTCCATATAATTGTGACATCAAGTTAACACATCAAGTTTATGCATTAACATATTAAATCATCTCACGCCTACACAAACACAATGATATTTTTATAATTAGGCTGGGTTATATTAACACATCAATTCATGTATTAACCTATCTATTTCCACACAACTCAAGCCATTCATTTCAACAACTCAAGCACATAACACATGGACGATTTTTATCCAATTAACACAACCCGAAACTGATTTTAACAGTCCCGAAAACCAGCAGTGGGTTGTCCATGGGCAGCCCGCACTGGCCCCAACTCCTGCTCCACTAGAACCGAATCTCCATACCGCATTTGTCTCCCACTTCACCAAACAGAATTTAGTACAAATTCCAACATACTGCTCACATCGCCGAGGTTCACTACGTCCAAAAGTCTAAAAAAATTCACAATTCGATCCCATGTTTTCAATCGATCATAATACCATTCCTGCTTTTCATATCAATACATGATTTAAAGCAAATTTTATGAATTTAAAACACCCAAACAGCCCGTAACAACCACTGTTTCACCATTGGGTTTTCAATAAATTCAAACAATTCACTCCCAAGATTTGGGACCGATCAAATGACTCTTCAAGGCCTCAAGCTAACCGAAACATCGAAAAACACTTAAATAAAGTGTAAAACCCAAGTAGGGAGAAACCCCACCTCTAGTGGGAGTTTGTCTAAAACTCACAACTGCACCCACGCCGTAGGCCGCCTAATGTAGAACAAATCTTTCCTTCGTCAAGACCGCCGACGATCTGATTGGCCGATTTTTGTGAGAGGTTTCTTCTCTAAAGAAAAACTTAAAAAATGGCCACTGTCCGAAAATTCTCGTCTCTTCACGCTTTCTTTGGTTAATGAAGGAGAAGATCAGAGCATTTTTCGTCTTTTAGTGACTTAAATCTTTTCCAAAAATGACCGTTATGTCCCTCCATTTCCGCTTTTGACTTTCGTACTACTCGCCGTCCATTATCATTTCACTCATACTATCGAGGTAATATGAGTATTTCCTATTATATATGATTTTCGTCGCATCGAATCGCTTTACGTTGACCAAACGTGATGCCGAAAAACGTACTCGACACCGTTTCGACCACGTACTTTACGTTCTAGCTAGATTTCGCGAGAGGATTCCAACGGTGCGATCCATTTTGTCATCCGAGATCTAGAGAATAAATTATGGATTTTTAACCGAAATTATAATTTTGTAATCGAAATTGCGATTTTGCCCTTTTTCCAGAAATTGGAATTTCTCGGGTCTTACATTCTCCTCTAAAGGAATTTTGGCCCCAAATTCGATCACCACACCACCACATGATATGCAACATGCACTCTACCATGCATGTAACAGCCATTTAATTCTTAAACGACTAAACCACGACCTCTCATCCCTAAACAAGAAGTGGATATGTGGCCCGTGATCGTGCCTCGCCCCACGTTGACTCCTCCTCCACCCATAGTGTCGCCATAGCACTCTCACTCAGCCTCACCGTCTTGCGCCACAAACCCGATCACGGCTATCAACAATGCACACCGGTCCCTCCGAAGGTCTCATCCGTATCAACTCTAATTTCATTCCAATCCACCACATGAGCTGGATCCGAGTATATTTCCTGAGAGCGGAGGACGTGAAATACCAGGACACCCGACATGTCAACAGAGCCAACCGTACGCCAGCAACGCCTATCCTCTCGAGCATTCGAAAGGCCCAATAAACTCACGATAGCTTCCCCACGCTTCCGAATCCACCACTCCTCTCTAGGCATCACCTTCAAGAAAACGCGACCCCAACCTCGAACTCTAAGGGTCGACGTCAGACATCAAGATAGCTTCAGTCGAATTTCCGAGCCGTGAGAAGACGCTTATCGTATCAAACTCACCTTCTCGCAGGTGTCTCTAATCGATCAAGACCAATGATGAAGCTCTCTCCCAATTCTGGCCCAACATAACGGCGATTCACGGCTCCATACAATGCCTCATATGGTACCATTCGTATACTCGCCTGATAACTATTGTTGTAGGCGAATTCCACTAAGGGCTATTAATCCTCTACCCTTATGACCCAGGACGTATGCTCGTAGCGTGTCCTTTAACACCTGTATATAATCCACACAACGCGTAGCCCTACACAATCCTTACTTTGTGTGTAACCGCTGACCTTCCCAAGGCCACAATCGCTGACAATTCCATGGACCGTCAACTTAGTCCATGTCATAAATGACCTCCATATACCGAGCCCTTGCCAGCTCAACAACACCCAATGCAATTTCCAAAGAGGTATCCAAACCTCGAGTCACCCCCGACTCCTATCACCAACCTAAGTCCGCTGATAACCATGTCCGTGTTTTCATCTCAACATAACTTTCTGGGCCATGACCGCGAAAGCCTCTGCTCACGTAAATTCTCGATATCTCCACGGGTCTCTATACACCCACACGTAAATTTCGATAACTCCACGGGCTCCTTATACCCATACGTAAATTTCGATATCTCCTGCCCTTACACCCACACAGTAAATTCAGATCTCTCCCTGCCCTTACACCCACAATGTAAATTCGATCTGTCCCCTGTGGTGTGCACTACCCTTACACCCATAGTAGTCTGGGATCTCTCCCCGGCCCTACACCATACGTAAATTCGGGATCTCTCCGGTCTCTTACACCCATACAAAAATTGATCTTCCCCGGGTCTCTTACACCCATAGCATGAATTGCTGTGGATCTCTCCCTGCCCTACACTCCTACTGCACCCGGATCTCTCCCTGTGTCCTTCTTACACCTACCGTGACCTTTTCTTTGATACTCACAAAGGGTCTCCTTCACCCTAACTCAGCTTCTCACCTTAGGGGATGAACACCCTTCTTGCTTTGCTCCAACAATAATTTTAGTTTCTCTTCGCTTCGACTGAATCTAGCGAGTCTTTATCGACGTAATCCCAAAGACAAACCCAATCCACACTCACCAAGGAGTGGTGGAATGACCATACCCGCAACCACACCTCCGACTCGACGCGAGTGTTCCATGCATCGCGGCACGCACACGCTAAACCCGTGACACCCAATTCGGTCCAATTATGAGCAGAATCTCGAGACTCTCACCATACATGTCGACCTACTGTGCAAACTCTCACCCCACATCCCAGAGTAAGCAACATCATACGTGGTTTCTAAAGGCCTAACCTTTAAGCCCAAACTAAGGCCGTGTTCCGTATGACAACCCGCTAAGGAACCTAATTATCGAACAACCCGATGGTTGTCAACTCATCCATGTCATGCCTGACATCAACAACCAATATGTTTACCACCCTAAGGTCCACCATGCTTCCGCTGCGCAACTCTGATCTGTCCCTGACTTCAACCCACACTTTGGCCCCTCCGCTCTATTCAGGGCTGAGAGGCGAGTATAGCACCCCAGAATCGAAACTCGGTCTTTCCGACCCATACTGTGGCAGGAGGAATGAACCGTATACTCTCCCGTTCTACAACTAACTAGACTCAAGCGTTGTCCCAATACCCCGGGATCCCCGTCCCTGGGCAATCCCGCCTCACACGCCCAACTCGCCCCCGGTCCGAACTCGTGTGAAGCGTGGTCTTCCGCTCTTCCCCTAACTAGAAGAAGGTTGATCCTCCTCTTGCTACCAACACTACATCCCGAGTGCCCATGCATCCTCGATTTCTCTCTTTGGTCAAGGTCATTCCAACCATTAGTCCATATATCCCGAGACGAAGTCCTACAACCCGCCAATGGACAACTTCACCCATTCTCGACCTCTAACTTTAGCCAAGTCAGGCCACGTAATCATCAACAAATCGGGCTAGCTCAGAACCCAGTCACATAATCCATCACAGCTGCCGCCCCTCGTCAAACTCTAGGAACCCCTGAGCCTTCACATGCCTCGTCTCCGGGAGTACTTACCCATGAACAGCCCCCCAACTCGTCATGTCATAACCTCTAGTCTCTAGAAGTCCTAGCCCATCTCCATCATAATTCGGGCCTGTTTCTAGCCGAACGCAGCCTAGTCTAACTTAGCCACGTAGGTGGCCTCCCATGGCTCCTAACACTTTCTCACCTATAAACCAATGGTCTCACCATAAGATCTCCTCCCCCCCAATGTCGAAGGATGATGCGCCTCTAAACCCCAGAGGTTACTAGGATCTTTCCTGTCATCATATACCAAACAGAGATAGCAACTGTGAATACCTACAGCCTCGCTAGCGGCCAGGTTTATCAAATACCGGTGGTGCCCGACCAAGACCCTATGGACGCCCCTACCTCTCGCCCTTACTAGTTACTCCAATGTGATTTGCAATGGCAACAAGAATCATTTAATTTTTTTTCATTTTGGTCTAACTAGCAATGCACATGCCAATTACTATTAGATTCATGACAACCATGAACCGAATTCACATTTCCTGGCTTAAATTCAAGTCCATTCAATTCATTTATTTCAATAAAATTCCAAGCTTGCCTATTTCCTATCCAAACTCCTAAGGTCATAGTTCCTAACCTTACATTCACCTTTCCTTTACGCATTACATCATGCATATATTTCCTACGCAAATACCTGCAAGAATCACAATTCCCATATACATCATACCGTGTATATGTCCTTCCACGCAATTTGAAATATAAAATCACGTGATAAAAAAAAACATGCAACCTTTTATATACTATGTCCTTGCATTTATAGACAATGCAAGACAACTAATTTCCACATATCAAATCAATTTTTTTTTTAACATCCAAAAATTTTATTTTAAAATTTCATTTTTTGTATTTTATTAGAGATTTGATTTATTTATTTTTCAAAAAAAAATTCCTAAAATTTAATGCTCATAGTTGACCAATAACGCTTACTATTCACATATTATCGTTTCATGGATTACTGCTTGTCATTAATACAAAATTGTATTGCAACACAATTTCGCAATACAATATAGCCTTCCCAAACAAGAATTAGCTAATTTTAGACAGAACTCAACTCGGGATTTCATTCCTGCTGCAATACAATCTCAGCTCTAAACCAACCTCTGTAATACAACTACCATATTGCAATACAATTCTCCTCGCAGCCTCATTCCTTCTCTCGCACACAATATGTAGCCGCATTGCAATACACTTTCCAACCCCTGCCTTCCAATACAAAAATGAGAGCTGCAAATACAATTTTTTTTTTTCACTACAATTTTTCTATTTTCGTGAATACAATTGTAAGGATTACAATACAAATTCATTAATACACTGGGCAAGAGCTCAAAACGGTTCCCGCATTCAACAAATTTTTTTTTTCATTATGGGGCCCTTTTTTTTTTCCATTATTTCAGCAGATGGAAAATCATAAAAAAATATACACCTATTTTTTTTTCTTCTTCCATAAATACTGGGTAAATTTATAAAAATTTATTTTACTCCATTTTCTTCAATTTTCCAACTTGTAAAACCTAGAAAATTATTTTCCTCACCTCTTAACTAAATAAATTTTATAGAATTTTACTTTTCACTTTTTCCATTTTTATTAATCGTAAAACCTTAATTTTATTTTTTTTCTTCTCGAAATGGGTCCACTCTCAAAGCCTCATTATACAACACTACTCCTAGTGTTCACCCTCAAATTTATTAAAATTTGATTTCACTATCCAAAACTCAAATAAATTTATTAAATTTTATTTCATTTCCTCTCTTTGTTCCAGTTTTTACACACTGTAAAAACTCCAAAATTTTCCACACTTCATCCTATGCTATCAACAAAGCATATAACTCATAAAATTTCAATCACATAACACCCAACAATTCATAAAGAGGTGCACAACCAAGAGCTGCAAGCACACTACAAAAATCTCAATCACATTAAAACACACTAACACATGCATGTGCGGTCCTGCCATTCCGTGATTCCCAGTAAATCTCATACCTACACTTATCATCGAACCACACCTAGTGGTGATGTTTTTACACGACTACGGTCTAAGCCCAAGCCCTCATTCCTCTAGGTTTCCACACACCTATACTCCATCAAGCCACCCCGAGCGATGGATACCCAACCGAGCCCCTGTATTCCAGATACTAAGCTCGATACTGCCGTGGACGCCTAAACCTCGGGGTCCGTTGACTACCCGGCCAACCCATGGAACTCGTGAATGTTTCAAGACCCGACATTTCTCATTTAAAATCTGTAGAGTCTCCTTGCACGGAGCTCTACCCAAATATACAAAACCTCGCATATACCCGGTTCCAAAATACCCAATATATATCATCACATGAGTAAACCCACACTTGGGCCCATAAACAATACCAAGAATATACCAACCGTATCCTGGTAGTTTCAAAAGATTTAAACAATTCTCTTTTATACAACATATATTAAAATTGTTGAAACTCTAATACATGTATACATCACAAAACCAAAGCCATAACCGCTCTTCTAAACAAACACAGACGTGACGCTCCCTGCTCGCCCCTCGCACTGTAAAAACATAATATCCCGATTGTAAGGAGCTAATGCCTGAGTGGAATCACCCCAAGGGCTTACTCTCCACCTAAGTGCAGTGCAATGTTCCAAAATAAACACACATCCAAGCAAATTCGTGATCCTACTTGAATGTCTACGTGCCATCCCCAGGTCTCGAGTCCTCACCGACTCCCTCACACTTGCCTAAGCCATGTATGAGAAAATAATCATTTTCAAAACAAAACCCATTTGTTCTGAGATTACACACCGAAATATTCCTGGTGAGTACATAGGACTGGTTCCCAGCGAATTGGTCAGCCTCTCCGAAACAATCATGGTCCCTACATCCGAAACATCTGTCGTCTACATCTCCCAACCCACCTCCTGAATATCATCCCGTGGAAATTCCTTCAAAACACTTTCGCTTTTCTTCAATTTTCGCGTCAGCGCACCTCACCTAATTTCTGTATACCCCAAAGGCATATGAGATTTACTATGCCATTCCAATCATTTTCAAATTCAATATATCAATATGCATATATTATCCAATTAGAATCACACATGTAATTCAACAATATCAATCAACTCTCAACATGCTCACTGAAGAATCGTTATTCCATTTATTACTGGTTTACACCCACAATTATATTCCATATAATTCGTGATATCGTAAGTTAACACATCAAGCTTATGCATTAATATATTAAAATCATCTCAATGGCCTACAAACACAATTGCTTTATATAATTAGTCAGCTATATTAACACATTAAATTCATGTATTAACCCTATCTATTTCACATAACTCAAGCCATTCATTTCAACACCAAGCACATAACACATGGACGATTTTATCCAATTCACAACCCGAGACTGATTTTACCACCCTCGAAACCTGAAGAATTACCGGCCCATGGGCAATCTACTCGCCCAACCTCTGCCCACTTTTTTGGAACCACCCTCATACCCATTCTGCCTCCTTACTCACCAAAACACTTAATGGCATAAATCTGTCAACATAACAGCCCAATGCCGCTTCGAGGTTCACTACGTCCAAAAGTCTAAAAAAATTCCACAATTCGGTCCCATGTTTTGGGACCGATCATACGGCCCATTCCCGGCCTTTTTCATATCAATACATGATTTAAAGCAAATTTTATGAATTTAAAACACCCAAACAGCCCGTAACAGCCACTGTTTCACCATTGGGTTTCAATAAATTCAAACAATTCGGTCCCAAGATTTGGGACCGATCAAACGATCCTTCAAGGCCTCAAGCTAAGCGAAACATTGAAAAACACTTAAATAAAGTGTAAAAACCCAAGTAGGGAGAAACCCCACCTCCGGAGTTTGTCTAAACTCACAACCTGGGCACTCCACGCGAGGCCACCAGTAATGCCTTCCTTCTTGTCCCGAAGACTGCCGACGATCGGATTCGCCGTATTTTTAGAGAGAAATTTCTCTCTCTAAAAAAAACTCAAAAAAAATGGCCACTACCCTAAAATTCTGGTTCTTCACGTTTTCTTTTTGGGTTTAATGAAGGAGAAGATACTGTAGCATTTTTCGTCTTTTAGTGACTTAAATCTTTTCTAAAAATGACCGTTATGTCCCTCCATTTCCCGCTTTGACATTCAAAATTATTTCATTTCTTCCATTTTCTATCATTTCTACTCATACCACTTATGGCACACGAGGTTTATTATATGTGATTTTCGGCTGCATCGAACGTTTTACTTCAAGACCCGAAACGCATGCTCAGCAACGTAAAATTTCGACTGTCTCAGAATTTGACGAAATTCTTACGTAAGCAACTAGATTTCACGACATTCTGGCAGCGATCTGCTTTATTATCCAAGATGATCTAGAGAATAAATTACGGATTTTTAACCGAAATTATAATTTTGTAATCGAAATTACGATTTTGCCCTTTTTCCAGAAATTGGAATTTCTCGGGTCTTACATTGTATGTTAATTGTGTGTTTATTTTATGTCTTTTATTCCTTATCCGCCTAGTGTTTAGATTATGATCGTGTAAAACAACTTAGTAATAGAATTCTACGCTCGTGAAGAGAATATAGGAAGAATTCTAGATAAACCTATGCTTTAAGAACAACTATTAAAAACCTTACTAAAGATATTCAAAACCTAGTATCTCTTAAATATTTAGTGAATACTAAACCACTATAAAAGAAACTTAATAAGAATATTTTAATACTAAACCATAGTTAAACCAAATAGTTAAATATTATAGATAATCAGATGTTAAATGTCTAAATTTCCTTATGTAAGTAGTTCAAGCTCTTAGACAGTAGAAATTAGAAGTAGAATTTAGAATTAAGTATAGAAATTAGTGTAAAAATTTAGAATAAGTAGAGAACCTTGTAGAAATTAATGAATAATGAGTTTAAAAAGGAAGAAATTAAACAGTTTAAGAATTTTGTAGAAATTCATTTAGGAATAACCAAAGTAGTATTAGAAAAACATAAAAAGCTATATAGAAAACCAAGTGAGTGTGACTGTGATATACAAAATTTAGAAAGTTAGCAGAATCATCAGAGAATAATAGATCTAGTAATACAAACCTAGAATTAGGAAAGAAGTCGAAAGACTTTTTTAAACATTTTAATTTTCTAATTAGAAGCAATTTAGATTATATAAAAGAACATTAGTCAAAGAAGATAAATTTTGTAGAAAAGAAATAGAAAATAAAAATCGAACAACAAAATGGAAAAACTATTAGAAAACTTTAGTCAAAAATTTAATTCAAATACTTGAATTAGTTATGAAACTAAGAATTAGGAAGAAATAAAATAGAAAATATTTTCCAACAATTTGAAAACTTAGTTTGAGAAAACCAAAATTCAGTGTAGAATTTAAAATCAATCCATTTGTCCTAGAAATTTAGAAATAAACCATGGAAATTGCCAGAAGTAATCAAACCAAAGAAAATGTCAAGGAATTTATAGAAGAAAACTTAAAAGGGAAATAAAGTTAAGTAACTCCATACAAAAACCTTTAGTTCAAAGTCCTAAAATACAAGATTTTTTAGCCAACATACCATAAGTTCATTAGGAAATATAGTATATTAGACTTAGCTGAAATAAAACAAAACTTTTGAAAATAAAACCGATAAATATATGATTTAGGGAGTAATTTTACTGTGGATAATCGACTTCATAGAAAGGAAATAGAGAGCACTTGTAAATATTAACCTTTAGATACTAGAATACTCCACAGTGACGGTTCTTTTAATAAATATAAATAGTGAATCAAAATTATGCGCTTATAGGCTGCATCCACGCTTTGTATAGATTCCGAAGAGTAATTCACTCGAAAAATAAAAATAACCATAAATACAAAAGGATATGATATGGAACCTGGTAGCAAAAACCTTAGTGTAGCCATAGGATTTATTGGAAAAACAACAATGCTTTAAGTTTAAAATGCATGATTGAATTTCATGATATAGTAAAACTTTTGTGGTAAACTCAGAATATGATTGAAGCAAAACCTTTAGAAATAAATTATTTATTAGGAAGATAATAGGAATTACCTCAAATAAATAAACTAGAAACAAAATATCCAACCTCTAGTAGTATGAACCTCGAAAATCCAATTTTCAAAACAGGTAAAATTGCAATTTCAAAAATTCGCACTTAGATCTCTAAGATGAAAACGAACTTCTCCGTTGAAATCGTCTTGCGAAAATTAGCAACCACGTCGAATTTCGTCAAATTCCGAGGTGGTCGGGATTTCACGTTTTTCGAGGCGTAGGGTGTCTGATGACACATGGCAAGGTTAGGTGATGCCACATGGCAACTCAAGAGAATGACACTTGGCATTAAAGGAGTAGCTCACAATTAGCCATGTGTGAGAAATGATTCCATGGCTCATATTAAGCTATGTAAGGGATGATGTCATAAAAAGAGGAATTATGAAATAAAAGAAAAAGATGGAAAATGGGTAGCCACTCATTTGGCTTGAGGAAGGAGGGGAGGAAACTTTCTCCTTTTGACCCATACGGTCAATGCTCCAAAAATGAGAGAGAAATTCAAAGAGAAAGGAGAAAATGGGGAGAAAGTTGGGAGAAAATGAAAGAGGGTGAGAAGAGAAATGAGAAAAAGAAAGAAAAGCAAAAAGGAAGGGACAAAACAAAAGAAAAGGAAAAGAAAATGTGGGGGAGAAGGAAGAAAAACATCCAAAGAGTTTCAATTTGATTTTAAATATAGAGAGAGTCCTCCTCTCTCTAGATTTGTAGCGATCCGACCACATTCCTTCAACAAGAAGGCAAGTTATTCTAACGCTGAGGACAACGCTGCAGGTTATCCGGCTCGGGAGTTTTGACAAACCCGTGAGGTAATAGTTCATCCCACGTGTTTTATCTCTCGGTTTAAGTGTTTTGTTATAGCCAGGTGGCGTCCCACCTTCTTAAAGGTGGTCCCACTCACGTATACCTGCCTGCAAGTCCCACTGCCTTTTTCTTGCCTCCATGAGAAAGCCCCAAACCCACCGACCACAGCACCTCATCGGGTGGGGAGCATCTCTCACGCGTACCAACCGAACTAGCCTCGCCTGGCAGTGAGAGTCTTTGATCAGAGCTGCCCCACCTTTCTGGTCCCACCTCATAAAGAGGCAGCTTTTCTTTCGCTCTTCTTCCATGAGATTCGAACCCATGACCCATATTGGCGGGGGAGCACTTCACTACCAACCTGAGCCACTAGCTCGCTTGGTAGCGAGAGTGCCCCCACTTCCAATACAGTCCCTATGGTCGTGTGTCTGAGCCTCATGGAGCACAGAAAGAAAAGGCAATCGGGACTCACATAACAAAGATCTATGGAAAGGGACCACCTTGTAGAAGGTGGGACGCCACGCTTGTGGATTGAGGCCGGGAGGGCTATCTAATCGTTCTAAATCTGGAACCGTTGGAAATTCTTTGAGACCCATTCAGGCAAAATCGCCAGAAGTGCGCTTGGGAATCGCTGAAGCCGTGGTGATGATTTATTAAATAAATCATGTATCATGTGTATGAGGGGCCGATAAGGGTATGAAATCTCGCTCAAAAAAAATGGAGCCGAGGTTGACGTGGGAAGCTGCCCACCTGACAGTTCCACATACTGCTTTTGTGGACCGTTAAAAACGCCTCTTATTGTAAAATGGACCAAACACGTCCATGTGTGTGTGCTTGACTTATTGAAATGAATGGCTTGGTATGTGTAGAAACTAATTTGGGGAGTTGGTCGATCAAAGAATTAATAGGTTAATGCTTGGTGTGTTAACATGAGCTCACAATTATATGGAATATAATTGTGTTTGTAAGCCATTGGAGATGAGATTATTGATTTGCTCAAGTGAGCTAAATTGGGTGATGATCGATGTCAATTACATGTGTGTAATTGTAGTTGATTGAAAATATGCATATCGATTATATTATATAAATGATTTTGAAATGCAGTATACGCATTTTTATATGCACCGGTAAATCGAAGTTAGGTGTGAGGCGCTGACATGGATTTTTGTAAAACGATATAAATGGCGGTAGCCGAATTTCACAGGATGATATCTCGAGAATTTGGTTGGGAGATGGGCCAACAGATCATTTCGGATGAGGACCATGACTGTTTCGGAAAGCTCACCAACCACTTCACCTCGGAGGGTAGTCCCATACTTTTATCGAATAATTCGGTAGTGTATTTTCAAGAACAACAGGTTTTGTTTTGAAAATGATTATTTTCTCATGTAATGGGTTAGTAGTGTGGAGTGAGTCTGAGGACCGAGACGTGGGAATGGGCAGACACAAACATCTCTAAGTAGGATTCACGATTATTTGAGTGTGTGTTTATTTTGGAGCATTGCATATGCACTTAGGTGGAGAGTAACTCATTTAGGTGATTCCACCATCGAAATGTATAGCTCACTCTCGCCGAGGGATTATATTTTTCGTACAGGAATGCACGAGAAGACAAAATTTCATCTAAAGGCTGACAGTTTGTCAGGGTTTTGATGGTTTTTGGACATAACATGTATTAGAATTGTAGATTTTAATATATGTTTATAAAGTGTAATCAAATTATTGGAATTATCGGGAGACAATTGAGAATAGTCAGATATTTGTTTTATGAGTATCGTTTACGAGTCCAAGAGGCATTTTTACTTTGTGTATGCGCCCGTGGATAATGAGACATAGATTTTCCACAGGTTGATAGAATAACGGACACCTTGTTTATGGGGTGTCACATAGTATATAACAAAATACATGGAAGTGCTAGTATAACTTTGGACAAAACCAGCAACATTATAGGAACTAAAGTCGATAGAAACCGACCACATGTTAATGTAGTAAGCATAAGAAACCTTAAATTAAAGTAAATATAGAAATCAGAAAATTCTATATAGGAATTTAGAATTAATTGATAGAATGTTAGGAAGAATTTGAAAATCCAAAATTAATAGATTAACCAATAGATAAAGAAAACTTTTATAGACATAATGTGAATAATTATTTAGATGATCAACAAATTTCAAATCCTTATCAAACAAACTAGTTAAAAATTTAGATATAGAAGTAATAAACCAATTTATAATAAAACCACATATTCTAGAACAAGACAAAAAAATAAATGAAATAACTGAAATCTCAAAAGAACATGAAGTAGATAAAACAAAAGAAAAAGAAAATAAAATTGAAAAAGAATTTGTAAATGTAAAAACAGAAATAGTTAAACAAGGCCTTCAATTTAAAACAAGAACAAAACCTTCTAGTAGTTATTCACAACCAATAAATGAACATAGAAATTCAATGGACCACTTTAGATATAGATAATACTAGTAATCTTAGAAACGAGTAAAATCAGAACAATCTTTAAATTTAGTGTTGGTGCACAAGAGCTTTCAAACCAACAAGAGGGAAATTTATGAATATTGTAAAAGCAATACTTATAGAGGAACTCAGATACAATTTTTAGAAACATGGAACAAATAGTAGTTATTTTCGTAGTTAGGAACAATTTTAGTATATCTGTGTTTATAAACCTTATAAAATTATATTTTTTAGGAAACCACCTAAGAGGATGTAAATGAACTCAGATATATCTTTATAAGCTTGGAATGGGCTTAAAATTATGTAACCTTTCAGATATAAAAGAATACGAACAAAAATTTAGCAAATATGCAATTCTTGCTAAGATAGAGAATACCCGAATATTTAAATAAATATATTAAAAATACAAGGACCCGAGGTGTTAGATTATGGAATGAATTTTCAACTTCGAATACAAAAACTCTCCTTATATGAGAGTAGAATTTGTAAAATTAGTTAGAAAAGGAATGTTTGAATATAGGAGAAAGAAGTCAAATAAAAGAACAAGATCTAAATAGGACAACTTTGTAGAAGATTAAATTTAGGAGAAAATTTAGATTAGATGTAGAGATATATAGGAATATAGTAAACCTAAAAGATATAAAACAACCTTGGGGAAGAAAATCAAGAACTTATTATAGAAACTAAACTATTTAATACAAGATATAGAAAATCTGGAAAAAATATTGATAAAAGAAGAAGAACCATCATAGTAAAACCATACTGTGGCCAGTAATATGTGGGGAAGAGACTATAGCAGTCTAATGTCCTAATCCTAAAATTGCCAAATGAACAAAATAGAAAAACCTAAATTAAAATTAATTTAATAAAAGAGTATGAAATAAATAGTGACAATGAAGAATTAATTAGTGACTGATTTTGGAAGTGATACAATTTAGTATATAAAGGATGTGATGAAATAGAAGAATTCTTTTAGTAATAATTTTAGAAAAGATTGGTTAAGTAGACAGATTTATATAAATGATTGATTTATGACTAACTTTTTGTGTATAGGAAAATGGCTCAGCTGGGATAAATTCAAAGTAAAACTTTTCACGAACCATTAGTTTAAATGAAGTTTTAAACCCAAACCTTAAATTTCAGTCTTTGTATTCTCAAAACCTTTTTGAAGAACATAAAGTTATTGTTGATAACCTTTGGTCTTTATGTAAGACCCGAGAAATTCCAATTTCTAGAAAAATGGCAAACTCGTAATTTCGATTACAAAGTTGTTAATTTGGTTAAAAAAATCCAGAATTTATTCTTTAGATCTCGGATGATGAAACGGATTTCACCGTTGGAACGTCTCGCGAAATCTAGCTAGCACGAAAATTTCTCAGAGAGAATTCACGCTGAGTTGGCACGTTTACATCGCATTGGTGTCAGAATCGATTTTCGATGCAACGAAAGTCACATGTAACACGTACTCACGTACCGTAAGTGGTGTGAGTAGAGAAATGATGAAAATGGACGGCCGAGATAGTGTCGAATATCAAATCTGGGAAATGAATGGACATAATGGTCATTTAGAGAAAAGTTTAAGTCACTAAAGGACAAAGAAGATAGTGGACTGTCTTTCTCCAAAGTGAAAAAGGAGAAAACGTGGGGGAGAAGAAAAGAAAAGATTCAGTAGCTTTGGATCTCATTTTTAGAGAGAGAGTGTCTTCCTTCTCTCTAAGCCGCGCACATTCACTCATTGGCGGTCTTCTCTTAAGACAAGAAGGAGACTGTTCTTCACGCTGAAAGGGTTGCATTGGTACCAGATGCATGGAGTTTCCTTAAACTCGAGAGGTAGGGTTTCTCACGTGGGTTTAGTCTTTGCTTAAGAACCATGTTGATGCTTGAGCTGGCTGAGGCCGTGAGGGGCCGTTTTGACTCCATTCCCAAAACTTAAATCGAATTGCTTGGATTTATGGAACCTGGGGTTCTTACAGTCCGTGATTGCTCACGGATCACCTGGGTGGCTACTAAGGTGATTCATGCCATGGATGGTATTGATAGTGTATGAGGCTTCCGAATCGCCGAGAAATACAGGTTCACAAAGTGAACTGATAAATTGTGTTTGATAGGAACAAGAATCGAGGGTTTTGACTGCTCTGAATAAAGATCACAAAATAAATTTTAGAGAATATGTGCTCATCGAGCATTCAAGTGGAATTGCTCTTGCTTGATCATTAAATTATGGAGCTAATTTTTGGAGTGTGAAAATGTGAAATTACATAACATGATTGTGTGATTAAATTTTTGCGTGAATATATGCATGTTTATATATTTCTCTCTGTATGGGTTATAGACTCAGAATAGAATGGCATGCATGAATTCCATATGCATTGGAACATCCTAGGACTATAGGAGTTAATGCATGAGACGAGTCTAGAGAAAATGGTTCAGAGGGTTGTCTAAAAATATTAATTATCGGAGGGTAGTCCAAATTAAAAATATCAATCGTCGGAGCGGCCCAATTGATATATATACATCGGAGGGTTGTCCACTAACAAAACAATAATTTAAGGCGAGGCTTAGCGAGTGTGAGAGAGTCAGAGACTCCGGATCTGAGTCGAGTCATGTATCTGCTAGATCATGCATTTCCGCTTGAATGTGTGTTTAATTTGAGCATCGTATGGCACTTAGGTGACAAGAACTCCATTTAGGGTGATTCCACCACGAGAGATAGCTCACCTCGTCGTGAATTATATTATTTCAAAGACAGTAAAATAAGACGTGTGAGACTCGCCATCATAGAGGCCACTTCAGAAGAAAGCCGAGTTGCGGGCTTTGGTTTTGATGTACTACAAGGTATTAGAATTTCAAATTTTAATATATAAAGGTATAAGAGTAAAACTTTGGAACTCAATTATGGTTGGATAGTTGGAAATATATATATGCATTGTTATTAGTATTGGTTTATGAGCCCAAGTGCCGTTTTAATCATAGGGATCGTTATATCGACTGCTTGGGGGATGTGCTTTATGCGTTTTAGAATTTGGGTAGAGCTCTCGTACAAAAGAGATTTCCCGTCTTGCATTGTGAAATGTCGGTCACCCGACATTCACGGGTATTCTTAATGGTTAATCTGGGTAGTCAATCTGACTCCCCTGGTTTGAAGGCTACACTTTAAAAACCCCAAATCAGGAGACCCGAACTACTTAAGGAAGGATAAAATGGTAATTTCGGTAAAAATCTAGAATTTTTTTAGATCTCGGATGACGAAACGGACTTCACTGTTGGAATCGTCTTACGAAATCTAGCAACCACGTCGAATTTCATCGAATTTCGATAGTCGAATTTCTAATGCGAGGCACGTAGGGACGTAGACACTGCACTTTATGAGTGGGCCCCAAAAACACGTGTCGCTAAGGAGAGTCAAAATTGAGCTCAAGTGGGGCTCACATGTGACACATGGCATCATGCCATTAGAGGGAAATCTCATAGTGGTTGGATAAGAGGATAAGGTGTAATCCTCTCAACCAATAGAAATTTGACATGTGGCATGGAGGATAACTCTCTTGATCAGCCTTGACCCAAATCAGTTTGGGAGAGGGAAAGGGAAGAGGGAGCTAAACGGTAGAGAGAGAGAGACCTGGGAGAGAAGCTTCTACCTTCTCTCTAGACTCCCCGCGATCTGACCGGCGAGCCCGAAGGAGGAAAGAGCAAAGTTGCTCCCCACAAAGACGGGACTACATCGCGGTACCAGACTGGGAGTTTCGACAAACTCCTAAAGGTGTGGGTTTTTCTCCCTACTTGTTTTACTCGCTTAAGGCCATGTAATGGATGGGGATTTGTTGAGGCCTGATGACGGATTTCTGGCCCAAAAGATTCGACCTAGTGAACAAACTCTGATTTGGCTTTGACAACACTGACCGTTCGTACGACTACACAAGGTTGTGTTATTGCCATGAGAAAATAACATTTTGTGTGATGTCAGGCGCTCCAAGATGAATCACGGATTGGTGCTCTTAGCCCATGTGAGCTAATCTTATGTTATTGTCATAAATTGAATAACATTTTGTATGCAAATAAATTTTGTTAATATATGCATGAGTGATATATTAGCATGTGTTGAATGTTGTTATGCCATTGCAGGTTTCATTTTCGCTCACATTTCCGACGAGGTCTCATTTCGCAGAGCAGCCTTGCGCTTTCGTGAGAGCTGGTCCCAGCACCGTAATATATCAGTCAGAGCACCACTACCAACCGCTACCAGCTCGGGCCGAGCCAGAGCCGCTTCCATTTCAATACGTCCCGTCTCGGCTCAGCCTCACGGAGGTAAAAGAAAAGGGCAAAGGGACATGCCCCTATAGCCTGTGAGTGGGACCACCCCTCGTCGGAGTGGGCCAGGGGGTGGGGCCTTTACACATAATGGTCCTTTTTGAAATTGTTTAAGCTAGAAAATGACAAAATAGAGAATAGTGACTTGTCTTCTTCAAAAAGAAAAAGTAAATGGGGGAGAGGCAGTAGCTGGAGAAGAACGAAAATGACGATTTTTAGTAAGAGAAGGTCTGGCTTCTCTCTAAAAATACGGGTGATCCGACCGTCGACAGTCTTCGGGACAAGAAGGAGAACTGCTCTACGCAGAGAGGGCTTCGCGTGGGTACCAGATTTAGGGAGTTTCCTCAAACTCCGGAGGTGGGGTTTCTCTCACTCAGCGCTTTACTTTCGCTAAGAACACAAATGTTTGAGCTCGATCGAGGCCGTGAGGGTTGCTTTGATCTGGGCTCCAAATCTTGGAACCGAGGTGTTACCTGAAACTCCATGTGGACACCGTGACCGTCTAATGGCTGATTTGGGTTCCTAGTTGTGCATTTAAGGTGAAATGTATGCTTGATGTGTACGAGCCTGACCGTCGAAATGCGGTCTGCCAAAGTGAACCGATGAATTGTCGAGTGTCGGAACCGTGAACCCTAGGGTTTTACCGTCTTAGAATAGTGACACTAAAAATAATTTTGTGAAAATATGTGTTCGGGCCGAAAGATTTAATCTTCTAAATTGTTTCGTGTTTGATCATTAGCCCATGAGCCACTTTGATGTATGAATTAATGAATTTACATGACATGATTGCGGTGAATTGAATGTTTTCAGGAATATATGCATGTACGTATATTTATGCATGTGTTATATGAGTTGTTGAAATGGCATCATTAATGCATTTCATATGCACCGGGTAACCTAGAAGTTAGGTGTGTACGACATGGAAAATTGAAAGAAAACGAAACGTTTTTGGAAAGGAATTTCACAGATGATATCCCGAGAATCGGGTCGACGGCCAATGCATCATTTCGGATGAGGACCATGACTGTTTTGGAAATCTCACTAACCAATTCGCCTCGGAGGGTAGTCCCATATTTTTACGAATATTTCGGTAGTATATTTTCAAGAACAAATAGGTTTTGTTTTGAAAATGATTATTTTCTCATACATGG
The DNA here is from genome assembly GCA_016808115.1 of Tetrastigma voinierianum. NCBI lineage: Eukaryota > Viridiplantae > Streptophyta > Magnoliopsida > Vitales > Vitaceae > Tetrastigma > Tetrastigma voinierianum. Next base: position 1,024,511 of record JAEQBH010002652.1, on the reverse strand, counting down.
CTTAGGCAAGTGTGAGGGAGTCGCGAGGACCCTAGACAATGGGATACATGTGCATATCTGCAGATCACTGAACTGTTTTGAATGTGTGTTTACTTTGAACATTGCACCGCACTTAGGTGGGAGAGTAGCCCACTTAGGGTGATTCCACTACTCGAGCATTAGCTCACTCAAGCCGAGGGAACATATTTTCAGGCAGCAGTGGAGCGTGCGAGGGATCTAGCTTCGTCCTAGAGACCGAGGATTAGAAGAAAGTTGTGTCAGGGCTTTGATGTATACATGTATTAGAACTTTTAAGTTTAATGTATGTATTGTAAGAAAATATTTTGAACTCTTTAGAACCATTGGATATAGTGGATTCATAGTTGGTAGCTAAGCTTACGGATATTGTAGTATGGGCCCAAGTGGTCGCTTTTATCCATATTTATATCATCATGATTATACTGGACCCGCTTGGGACAGGTTTCATGCAGGTGTTTTACCTGCAGCCCCCGTACAAAGGAGACTCGCCCGATTCAAGTGGCGTCGGGGTAACCCGACATCCACTTGTGGTTCTCGCAAAGTGTCAGACGGTAGTCAACCCGACCCCCCGGTACGGGCGTCACAAACCAGACATCGCAGCCTAGGTATACTTTAACAACGGGGGAGCCTGGTTTGGTAGTATCCATCACCACTAGGTAGTTTGATGAGAATATGTATTATGAAAACCTAGAGATTGAGGGCTCGCTTAAAGCCGTAGTCGTAAGAACACACCACTAGGTGTGGTTCGGCTGTTATGTAGGTATGAGATTACCTAGGAAATCACGGAATGTAAACACCGCATGCGGTGTTTGATGTGTGACGGTGAATTATTGTGTGAATGGTATGCTTACCATGTCGTGATGAGATCGCTTATTCGTATTCTGGTGATTAGCACATGGATGAGTTAGAAAATATTTTAGAAAATATTTTGAGTGTGGTACAAAGGTACAAAATCGGAATAGAAAAGAAAATAAATTTTAATAAATTTATTGGATGAGAATTGAAGAAAATAATTTTCTAAGGTTTTACAGTGTAAAACTGAAGAAAATTAAATAAGATAAATTTTACTAAATTTATTTGGGTTGTTGGAAAATGAGAAGAAATTTTAAAGCAAAGAAAATAAATTTTATAAATTTATTTGGTTATGAGGAGGAGAAAATCATTTTCTAAGATTTTACAAGTAGTAAAATTGAAGAAAAATAGGTAAAATAAATTTTTATAAAATTTATTGAGTGTCCAAGAAAATGAAAAAAAATTGATTTTTTTGTGATTTTTCACTACGAAAATAATTGGAAGATATATATATATATATATATATATATATATATATATATATATATATATATATATATATATATATATATATATATATATATATATATATATATATATATGTATGTATGTATAATGAAAAAAAACGAAAAAAAAAAATTGGAGGTGTAATTGATTCAGGTTACGCCCCAAATTGTATCAAGTAAGAAAGGAAAGTGTATTGTGACAGAAATAGTGGCTAGGCTGGCTGGGTAAGGAAGGAAACTATATTGCAATACAGTTTGTTAGTCTTGGATTGTATTGCAGGATGGGAGGCTAAATTGTATTGCAAGAGGAAGCCACTGCATTGTATTGTGGTTGGTTTGAGGGTTTTCATATTGCAATACACTGTATTGTATTGCAGGAAAAATCAGTGTATTGCAATAGGCAGCAGGTTGGCTAGGTGTATTGCAATACACTGCTGGCTGTTAAGTGTATTGTAAATGGTATTGTATCAAGTAGGCCGTTGACGTGTGTTGCAATACAATATTGTATTGCAGCGCCAATGGAAGATGCTGCCACGATACAAAAATTTGTAATGCGACCGCAGGTGGCCGCCAGTCACCGGGCGCCGGGCTAGGTGCGTGGCGAGCCGGCGCAGCAGCGCGCGGGGCGCTGCGAGGCAGCGCTGGGCGCAAGAGGCGCTGGCCGCGGCGGGAGCTGCACGGCGCTGGGCGCGCAAGGGGCGCTGCTGAGCGCAGCGCGCAGGAGCGCAGGGAGGGCGTATGGTCATTCGCGGCGCGCGGCACGGGCGCGGCAGCGCTAGGCGCCGCGCATGTACCGGGCGCTCGGGCGAGCGGCTCGGGCGCGCTGGTCGCTGTGGCTGTGCGCACTGCGCACCTACCGCTGGGCCCGGTTCGACTCGCATTTTCCCGAGTCAAATTTCGACATCGTCAGGAACCCTGCCTACGAACACCGCTCATCACAAAATTTTTCAGAAAAAAAAATATTTATTAAATTAAATAAAAATCAAATAAAATTAGACAAAAATTTCAAAAAATAAAATTTTCAAAAATGAAAATTTCCAAAGTAAAATTTTGTTGAAAACAATATTTTAAATGCAAAATTGATTGCCTCAGACATTTGTAAATGCAAGGACACTCCGCATATATACACGTATTTATGTGTATGATTAGTGTCTCACGTGTTTATGCCCTTAGTGGATACTCAGATAAGATTTAACTGCCATGTTAATAAGTGTAGATGGCTAGTGTAGAGGATGAGAGGACGTAGAGGACGCCCACTCTGGGCACCGGGGTCGCACCACCGACATTCACACCTCACCGCCTAAGATTTGATCACAGGCTCAGAGGTCGAGTGTTATGAAGACTGGCACGCACAAAGCCAAAGATAGCAGGTAGTCGGGAGGTCCTAGTAACTCTAGAGATTTAGGACGATCATCCTCCGACATTCACAGGGGAGGAGGATCCGACGGTGGTCGACTCATTGTCTGGGCTGAGACTGAGAAAGTGTTGGGAGGGCTATGGAAATTACCTCCCGACGCGACCGATTAGGACTAGCTAATGCTCCACTAGAGGGTGAGGCCAAGTATGGTAGAAATGGGCGAGGACCCCTAGTGACCTAGAGGCGATGACATGGGCAGAGTTTCGGGAGCTGTTCATGGGTAAGTACCTCTCTCCAGGGATCATAAGGCTCAAGAGTTCTAGAAATGGGCTGCAGGGCGATGACCGGATGATTATGGACTAGGTTCACAGAGTTAGCCCGATTGATTGATGATTACGTGGCCATAAACTTGGCCAAGGTCAGGAGATTTGAGAATGGGCTGAAGTTGTCCATTCGGGCCAGAATTGTAGGACTTTGCCTACAAGATATGAATTCCATGGTTGGGACAACCCTGACTATAGAGAGAGAGTTGGGCTTAGAGGTTGAGACCTTAGAAGAGCCATTGTATGTGAGTTCTCCCCTAGGGATTAGGGCGAGAATAGAGATGATATGTCATGGTTGCGAGTTGGAGATCTCGGAGACTCTACTCATAGTGGACCAGAGGATCATGGACATGTCAGAGTTCGATGTCATCCTGGGGATGGATTGGTCGACAAATTTTATCGTTATCGACAGAGCACGAGGGTTACCACACTTGGCACACAAAGATGGTGATTTGCAGGTGTGACACCCCAAAACTGGGGTCCGTTGACTACCCAATAACCCGCGAATGGGTGATGCCCAAGTTACCCAACGCCACTTCAGCACCCGGCAGAGTCCTGCATGGAGCTCTACCCAATTACAAAACCTGCATTTACCTGTCCCAAACAGTCCAATATATGCAATATACATCCAATATGGTCACTTGGGCCCATAAACAATACTCATCACAGTATATCCAAACTATATCCAATAATTTCAAGAGTTAATAAACTACTCTTACACAACATATATTAAATGAAAAACATTCTAATACATGTACACAATATGACACCAAAGCCACATCCCGGCTTTCTTCTAAAACGTTCCAACCGCTTCCCGCACGCTCCTCGTACCAGAAAAGTGGGTCCTGACGACTTGTTGAGCTTAAAGCCCAAGAGAGAATCGCCTGCTGGCTACTCACCACCTAAGTACAAGGTATCGTTCCAAAGTAAACACACATTCAAGCAAATGCATGATCCTAATTAATGTTTACATGACCATCCCGTGATCCCGAAGTCCTCACCGACTCTCTCACACTCGCCTAAGCCTTGTGCCATGAGAATTATCGCTTAATAGTGGACAACTCCGATGCGCATATATATCAATCAGGCTGTCCGACGATCGATATATTGTCATTTGTGGATCTACTCCTCCGAAGGAATATCAATTGGGCCGCTCCGACAATTGGATATTTTGGTCTGTGGACTACCCTCCGATACCACATTTTAGACTACCCTCCGAACCTTTTCCTCTTAAACTCATCTCATGCACTAGACTCCTATACCCTGTGGATGTTCCAAAGGTATGTGGGAATGCAAGGCAAAAGCAATTCCAATACACCATCTACATGTGAATATATAAACATGCATATATTTACAAACAACCAATTCACACAATCATGTCATGTAAATTAATTAATTCACACATCAAAGTTAGCCTTCACTTCGCTAATGATCATACATGAGTAATTTCAATTTTAAATCACTCGACCAATATTATATTTTCATAAAAATATATTTAGGAACACTATTCGAGAATAGTGAAACTCGCTTACTATTCCTAAAATCACAAAACATCGATTCACTTAGTGAACCCAAGAATCCACGGCCATTCCCGCCACATACAAGCAAAACATTTAATGCACAAGATAACACTAATCACACCCAAAATGTACTTCTGACCTCCGTGAAGGCCATCGGTCGCTCCATTTTCTCTTTCAAAGGGTTCCATAACTGTCTCATGTTTCAGATCCGATCATGCGGCCCATTCCTGGCCTTTTTCATATCAATACATGATTTAAATCATAAATTTTTAGAATTAAAACACCCAAACGGCCCTCTAAATTTCTGGGCAGTCACGGCCAATAAAGAAATTCTCAAAAAAATTCCAACAATTCGGTCCCATGTTTTGGGACCGATCAAACGGCCCCTCACGGCCTCAAACCAATAAAAACATGGAAAAACACTTAAAATGGGAATAAACACAAGTAGGGAAACCCTACCTCTTGAGTTTGGTCAAACTCGCAACTGAGGTCCACGCGTAGCTCGCTCTCATGAGAACGTTTTCCCTTCTGTCTGGCCGAACCAACCAGCCTGATCTTGTGTATTTCCGAGCATGAGGTCCTTCTCTCTAACTTCCTCCATTTTCGTTTCTGCAGCAGCTCTGGTTTTCCATTCACGTTTTTGCTCCTTTTGAATTTGAGGAGAAGAGCACTATACTTTAATTTGTCCTTTTGTGACTTAAATCAAATCTCATAATGACCATTATGTCCCTCTTTTACCAGATTTGATATTCGGCACTACCTCGACCGACCATTTTCATCATTTCTCTACTCATACCACTTATGGCACATGAGTACATGTTATAGAAAATCGGTTTACGGCACCCGAGACGCGATGCCTCGAAAAACGTGCCGAATCCAACTGTCTCAGAAAATTATGAAATTTTACGTGCTAACTAGATTTCGCGAGACGACATTCCAACTAAGACAACCGCTTTAATAATCCGAGATCTAGAGAATTAATTACTTGATTTTTAACCGAAATTACAATTTTGTAATTGAAATTACGATTTGCTCCTTTTTTCCATAAATTGAATTTCTGTCTTATGTGGTATTTGTGGGGACAAACATACTATTTTGCCCCAACAAAGATACGAGTCCAGGTCGTGACAATGCATGGGTTGGTTACGAGTCTTACCCTAGAGGACGAGGTGAGACCGTACATAGATCTACTGAGCGGCTTCCATGAATATGTGGATGTTTTTCCAGATGATACCCGACTACCTCCACATAGGATGTAGACTTTGGTATCGTAGTTACACTCGTACTTCACTCCATCTCTCATGACTCAAGATGATGGCACCGCTGAGTCAGAACTCGTAATCCAGCTACAGGAGCTATTGACAGTGGGGTTCATTAGACCGAGCACTTTACCATGGGGCTATCCTGCCTATTTAAGAAGAAGAAGGATAAGACCCTTCTCACTGCATTGATTACCTGACGGTTGAATCGGGGGGTTACGATCAAGAATCTGCACTAATACCGAGGATTGGACGATTTGTTTAACTTCATTGAGAGGAGGCGAAGTCTACTCCAAGATAGACCTTCTGCATTGGTTACCATCAATTGAGGGTTAGGATACATGAGTCCCTAAGACAGCGCTTTTAGGACGCTGCTATGGGCACTTTGAGTTTTCTGATGTAATTTTCGATCGACGAATATGCCAAGAAGATTCATGGACCACATAGGATATTCCAACCCTATTTAGATCAGTTTGTCGTAATCTTCGTGGATGACATCTTGATAACTCCCAGTCTGAGTGGGAGCATGAGTATCACTTGAGGATCGTTTACAGTTGTTGAGAGACCATCACCAGACACCAAGTTCAAGAAGTGTGAGTTCCCGCTTCTACTGCAGGTGAGATTTTCGGGACACGTGGTGTCATGATCGAGTGTTTGTCTAATCTTTCATGAGAAGGTCTGAGGTAGTGATGAGTCAGAGAGGCCAAGTCGTATTCGAGATAATGAGTTTCTGGGACTGGCTGGGTATTACCGGAGATTCATTGAGGATTTCTCCAGGATAGCAACACCTATGACTAGGTTGACCCGGAAGGAGGTCAAGTTTTATTAGGATGACCGATGCGAGGAGTTCGAGGTGTACTCAGACCATAAAAGTCTGAAGTATATTTTCACACAGCGGGACCTTAATATGAGGCAACGCAGATGGATGGAGTTCCTAAAGGATTATGACTTCACTTTGGAGTACCATCCTGGTAAGGCAAATGTGGTGGCTGATGCACTCAGTCGGAAGTCATGAGGAGCGTTGGCTAGTATAGCTTCTCGGGAGTGGCTGATGCTCGAGGATCAGGACAGGCCATTACAAGACAAATGAAAGCACTCCGGGTACCTTGGGGAGTTTAGTGGCTACAACCGCCCTCGTTGAGCAGAGTGATTGAGTCCCAGGCGTGACGTGCAGATGTTGTCCATCGTGACCCGCACATCAGGCACCGTGACGAGGGTCGACCATCCACAATGTATGGTAGTCTTCTAAAGATAGAGGACTAGCAGTGGTTCCCCTACCACCTATTTGAGAGAGGAGATTCTCGAGTTTCACCGTCGATTTGCCGGCATCCAGTGGCATGAAGATGTACCCAAAGATCTTCGTCGCCAGTACTATCGGGATGGGATGAAGAGAGACACTTAGGACTTTGCTCGACGATGTCTCACGTGTCAACGTTAAGGCTGAGCACCGTAATGCACAGGCTACTCAGCCATCGAGGTGGCTTCTAGTGAAGTGGGAACATGTCACGATGGACTTTGTAACCCACTTGCCACTTAATGCCAGCCAGGCGATGACTCCTAAGATAAGGATAAGTGGACCTACCAATGGCCTACACATTTTTCTAGCCGTAGACGACCTCTCGCCTGAGAGATTCCCGCCTGGTTGTACATCTCGAGAGATAGTCCGACTACATGGCACTACAGTATCCATAGTACTCCGACAAGGACCCAAGGCTTCACTGCCAAGACTTTTGGAAGAGTTTCTAAAAGGCTACGGGCACGCGGGCCGACATGAGTACAAATTGGCTCCACACTCGCATGCATGGTCACCGAGAGGACTATACAGGTATTGGAGGACATGCTACGAGCATGCGTCTTGGATCATAAGGGTAGTTGGGAGGAGCATTTGCCCTTAGTGGAATTCGCCTACAACAACAGTTACCAGGCGAGTATACAGATGGCACCGTTTGAGGCATTGTATGGGAGGCCATGTAGATCACCGTTATGTTGGACCGAGGTCAGGGAGAGCTCCATCATCTGTCCCATTCGATTAGAGACACCTTCTTAAGGTGAGTTTGATACGACAAATAGCCTTCTCACGCCAGCCTGTAAGAGTTGAGCGGATGTGCGACGACCTAGAGCTCTGAGGTCGGATCAGCCTTCTCAAGGTGATGACTAAGAGGAGGTCAGGTCTGCAAGCGGGAAGCTATCACCGAGGTTCATTGACCTTCGAGATAATCAAGAGGGTAGACATGGGCTTATGCACTGTTACGTTATCGTTTCAAAGATGTCGTGTCCACGAGGTGTTTCCACGCTCCATGCTCCAAAAAAATATACCCAGATCCAGCTCATGTGGCGGATTGGGGACAGATTGAGGTTGACACTGATGAGACCTTCGAGGAGGGACCAGTTGTGCATTGTTGGATGCTGCTCGGGTTTTGCGACGCAAAACCGTGAGGCTAGTGTCACCATTGGCGCAGACTACGCGAAAGTGGAGGAGTCCACGTGGGAGCGTGAGAACGATGCGCTACCTATCCTCCCTTTGCTAGTGGGATAAAGGTACGTGGTTTAGTCGTTTAAGATTTAAATGACTGTTTACATGCATGATAAAGTGCACGTTGCATATGCATGTGAGTGATTGTAATGGTCCTGAATTTCGGGATGAAATTCCTTTTAAGGAGGGGAGAATGTAAGATCCGAGAAATTCCAATTTCGATGCTACGAAAGTCACATATAACATGTAATCATGTTCCATAAGTGGCATGAGTAGAGAAACAATGGAAATGGACGGCCGAGGCAGTGTCGAATGTCAAAACTGGGAAAAGAGGGACATAATTGTCCTTTTTGAAATTGTTTAAGCTAGAAAATGACAAAATAGAGAATAATGACTTGTCTTCTTCAAAAAGCAAAAGGGAAAAACGTGGGGGAGAGGCAGTAGCTGGAGAAGAAAGAAAATGGCGATTTTTAGTGTGAGAAGGTCTGGCTTCTTTCTAAAAATACGGGTGATCCACCGTCTACGCCTTCTGACAAGAAGAGAACCGCTCGACGCGGAGAGGGCTTCTGTAAGTGTCTAGATTTAGGAGTTTCCTCAAACCCGAGAGGTAGGGGTTTCTCCTACTGCGTTTACTCTTGTTTAAGAACATTAAATGTTTGAGTCGATTGAGGCCGTGAGGGGTTGCTTTCATCGTTCCAAATCTTGGAACCGGTAGTTGGATTTGAAACCTACGCTGACAAATCTCGTGACTGTCCACGGGCTGGATTGGGGTTCCTGCCAGCATTTATGTGAAAATGTATGCTTTGATGTGTATGAGGCCGGAATTGGCCGAGAAATGCGGGTTCACAAAGTGAACCGATGAATTGTTGAGTGTTGGAACCGTAAACCCTAGGGTTTTACTGTTCCTAGGAATAGTGACACGAAAATAATTTTTGTGAAAATATGTGTTTGGCCGAGTGATTTAATTTAAATTGCTCGTGTTTGATCATTAGCCCAAGTGAGCTAATTTTACGTAAGAATTAATGAATTCATATGACATGATTGTGTGGAATTGAATGTTTTGTGAATATATACGTACGTGATATTTACGTGTTATATGAGTTGTTGAAATGGCATCACAATGTACTTCATATGCACCGGGTAACCTGGTTATGGTGTGAGTGCATGACATGGAAATTGAAAGAAAACGAAATCGCTTTTTGGAAAGGAATTTGCCGGTGATGATATTCCAGAATTGGGCTGGGAGATGGGCCACAGATCATTTCGATGAGACTATGACTGCTTTTAAAGCTCACCAACCAATTCGCCTGAGTATAGTCCCATATTTATCGAATATTTTCGTAGTATATTTTCAAGAACAATAGGTTTTGTTTGAAATGATTATTTTCTCATACATGGCTTAGGTAAGTGAGGGAGTCGGTGAGGACTCGAGACATAGGATAGCAAGGTAGACATCTGCCAGGATCACGAATTTTCTTAAATGTGTGTTTACTATGAACAATACACCTGATTTTCAGTAGAGTAGCCCACTTAGGGTGATTCTACTACTGAGCATTAGCTCACCCTGTCGAGGGAACATATTTTCAGGTACAGGGAGCGTGTGATGGGACGGCTCATCTTAGAGACCGAGGATTAGAAGAAAGCCGGATTGTGGCTTTGATGTATACATGTATTAGAACTTTTTAAGTTTAATGTATGTATTGTATAAGAGTAAAATATTTGAACCTGTAACTATTGGATATAGTGGATTCAGAAGGCGTTTTTATGGATATTGTAGTATGGGCCCAAGTGGTCGTTTTTATCCATATTTGTACATTGTGATTATATTGACCGCTTGGGACAGTGTTTCATGTGTGTTTTAATTGCAGAGCTCTGTGGGGTGGGCGACTTCGCTCGATTTTTCAAGCTTGCCATTTTAACCCGGCCATCCACTGTATCTTAGGTCGGGGACGGTAGTCAACGGACCCCCGGGTTTGGGGCGTCACAAAAATCGTCCATGTGTTGTGTGCTTGAATTGTTGAAATGAATGGCTTGAGTTGTGTGGAAATAGATAGGTTAATACATGATTTTAATGTGTTAACATAATGACATACTCATATAAAATATACCTGTGTTTCAGAAATATCGAGATGATTTTATTATGTTAATGCATAAGCTTGATGTTATCTTGATGTCACAATTATATGGAATATAATTGTGGGTGTAGGCCATTGGAAATGGAATAGTGATTAAATCAAGTGAGCAAATTTGGGAGTTGGTTGATATTGTTGAATTACATGTGCGTTGACTTAAATTTGATAATATATGTATATTGATATATATTGGTTGAAATGACAAATGCCAAGATAATGCATTTCTATATGCATTGGGGTAGCCTAGGAATTATGTGAGTGCATGACATGAAAATTGAAAGAAAACGAAACGCTTTTGGAAAGGAATTTCACAGATGAATTTCCGGAGAATGGGTCGGGAGACTACCCAACAGACCACACATGAGGACCATGACTCAAGCTTTAACGGCCTCCAACACATCTGCCTCGTAGGGTAGTCCCATATTTTTACCAATACTTTGTAGTATGTTTCGGAAACAACAAGAATTATTTTGAAAAAGATGCTTCATACATGGCTTAAGGCGAGGGAGTCAGAGGACCTCTGGGATGTGGGTCTGGTCATTTGTGACATTCAAGTAGGATCACGAATTCGCTTTCGAATGTGTGTTTACTGAGCATCGTGATATGTACTCCTAGTGGAGAGTAACCCACTTAGGGTGATTCCACTACTGAGCATTAGCTCACCCTGTCAAGGGAATTATATTATTTCACATACAAGGAGCGCACGAGGAGAAGGCTCATCATAGAGACCCCATGAAGATAGTCTGTCAGGATTTTGTGGACGCCCAAACCCGGGCACCATCGACTCACCACAACTCGCGAAAATCTATACTGCCTAGTGTTACGAGACGCACAAATGAGTAAAATAGCCACATGGGGCCCATACATCCATACTCATTAAAACAAAATAATCAACTATATTTTCATAGTTTCCATGCCTGTTCTACAAATGATTTATAAATATTTACAAAATATTTACTTTAAGCCACATTTTGGCTTTGTTCTCAAAAACTACCTCATCACAGATCAAGGTCTCCCCTGATAGTCCCCAGACCTAAAAGTAACTCACTTATCGGGTGAGCAAAGCCTAGAAAGTTTTCACAAGGGTTACTTCCCACCTAAAATGCATATGCAATGGCATATATAACAATCAATCACATTCCATACAATTATTTACTATTATATGAAATGTCTATATCATGCATGAGATGCAACCCCTCATGCTCACGACCTGAGTCCCAACCGACTCCCTCACACCTGGAATGCCAAGCGTGAATAAAAACAGTCACACACCATGACTAAACCATTGGAGACCCTCCAATTTATTTATCAAATTCTTTTTCCTTTATTTTGTGGGCCACGGATTTTCGGGTTTACACCGTAGGACGCCGCACGTCTTTTCAACATTTTCATGAACTTACATCGCCAGGATTCATGTCTAACCGTGAATACCTAATTTCACCTGGGGGATTTAATTCTAATCGTAAGACCCAAGAAATTCCAATTTATGGAAAAAGGGCAAAGTCATAATTTCGGTTATAAAATTGTAATTTCGGTTAAAAATCCGGAATTTATTCTCTAGATCTCGGATGACGAAACGGATTTCATCGTTGGAATCTTCTCACGAAATCTAGCTAGCACGTAAAATTTCGACTACAAATTCTCGAGACAAATGAGTTTGACATTTTTCGAGGCATCGTTTCTCGTGCCGGGAACGATTTTCATGCTGCATTTAAAGTCACATATACGTACTCATGTCATAAGTGGTATGAGTAGAAATGATGAAATGGACGGTCGAGATAGTGCCAATATCAAATCAGAAATGAAGGGATATAATATTAGGCATTTTGAATTTGATTTAAGTCACAAATGCCAAAATACTATTGCGACCATCTCCTCATTAAACCAAGACAAAAACGTGAAAGTGGGGAGGAAACTTACAGAGTTAGGGATTCAGTTTTAGAGAGATCATTCTACTTTCAGAAATACTTGACGATCCCAATCGCTATAGCCTGGACGAGAAGTAAACCGCTTTTACATGAGAGGGCTTCAAGGTGGGTACCTGAACACTTAGGAGTTTACTCAAACTCCTAGAGGTAGGGGTTTCTCCCCTACTTGGTTTTATTCCCTTAAATACTTTGAAATGTTTGAGTTGGAATGAGGCCGTGAGGGGTCGTTTTTTCTTGATCGGTTCCGGAAGCTTTGGAACCGAGTAGGAAAAATTTAGAAAATCTATGTGGACAAATCTCGTGACTGGCTCCACGGGCTGATTTGGGTTCCTATTTTGTGCATTATGTGAAAATGTATGCTTTGATGTGAATGAGGACGGGAATGGCCGTGAAATGCGGGTTCACAAAGTGAACCGACGAATGGATGTGTGTTTGAACCAGAAACCTAGGTCATCGTTTCGATAGGAATAGTGACACGAAAATATATTTTTGTGAAAATATATGTTTGGTCGAGTGATTTAAATTGAATTGCTCGCGGTTTGATCATTGTACCAAGTGAGCTAAATTTGGATGTATGAATGATTAATTACATGACATGATCAGGTGATCGGATATTATGTAGGATAAGGTGCATGTTTACATTTAAAAGGAGATTAGACTGTATTGAATGGGTTGTGACGCCCGATCCTCAAATCCAGCGACTACCCGGTCAACTCAAGGAAAACAAGTGGACGCCGTTACCCGACGCCACTTTAGAAAATCAAGGTAGTCTCCTTTGTAATTTTAGCTCACCCAAATACGCACCTGCATATACCTGTCCCAAACAATCCAATATATGCAATATATATCCAATACGACCACTTGAGCCCATAAACTAATGCTCAAAAAAATAGACATCACAACTATTCTCCAATTATCTCCCAATAATTCGATAGTTGATTACACTTTTATACAAACATATATTAACATCTACAAGTCTAATATATGTTATGTCCAAAAACCATCAAAATCATGAACTGGCTTCTTCAAAACGAACTGTCTTCTCAAGACTCTCGCACCGAAATAAGGGGGTCCCAATGACGGTGAGCTAAACTCGCAGGAGAATCGCCCTAAGTGGGCTACTCACCACCTAAGTGCAAAGCAATACCCAAAGTAAAACACACACTCAAGTAAATACATGATCCCCACTTGAATGTCTACATGATCACCCCATGTCACGAAAGGTCCTCTCTACCGACTCACCTGCCCCGCTCAAGCCATGTATGAGAAAAATAATCATTTTCAAAACAAAACTTTTTGTTCTTTGAAGAAATATACTACCGGGTTATTCTGCAAAGGTGACTACCCTCCGAGGTGAATTGGTTGGTGAGCTCAAACGCCATGGTCCTCATCCGAAATGATCCTGCTTGTCCATCTCTCAACCCAATCCTAATATCATCCCGTGAAATTCCTTTCGCAACCATATCCGCTTACAAAATATCTTGTCATGCACTCACACCTAACTCTAGGTTACCCAGTGCATATGAAAATGCATTATGCCATTTTCAAAATCATTTACACAATATGTCAATATGCATATTTTCAATCAACTACAATTACACACATGTGATTCAATGATATCAATCATCACCCAAATTAGCTCACTTGAGCAAATCATAAATTTCATCTCCAATGGTCTATACTCACAATTATATTCCATATAATTGAGACCTCATGTTAATACTCATTAAGCATTAACCTATTGATTTCTACACCACACCAACTCAAGTCATTCATATCATACAATTTCAAGCACAATAAACACATGACAATTCCATCCATTTCACTTCCAAACCCGGACTGCTTACAAATCCCAAATAGAGCAAGTGGGTCAGTCTTAATGGCAAATTTCACTCATCTCACATCGGTTCCACTTTTTGGAACCGAATTTCTTACCCATTTCTGATCTTATAAACACCAAAATAGAATTTAATACCTAAATTCTAACATAACAGCCCACATCAGTTTCTGGGCTTCACGGATTGTCCCAAATGTCCAAAAAAATTTCCATAATTCGGTCCCATGTTTTGGGACTGACCAATGTACCCCATTCCCTACCTTTTTCCATAAATACATGATTTAAAGCATACATTTTAATGCAAAATTCCAACACAAACAGCCCACTAATTCTTAGACAATACTACAACCAACAGTTCTCTAAAAATTCCAGGAATAATTCGGTCCCATAAGCCAGGACTGACCAAACGCTCTCACTCGCCTCAAACTAACCGAAACATCGAAAAACCCTTAAAATGGGAATAAAACGCAAGTAGGGAGAAAATCCTACCCTTAGAGTTTTCAAAAACTCAAGAAACCCGGGGCCCACGCTGCAGCCTCGTCGCAGAGAACGCTTTCCTTCGCTTCCATCGTAAATCCAACTAGCTCCTGATTTGTATTTCTAGAGAGAAGTCAGAGACTCTCTCTCTAGAAATGAAAACTCAAGCTACTGCATCAAAAAATAATGCCCTTCACGTTTTGCTTTGGCCTAATGTAGAGAGCAATTATTTCTATCTTGTCTTATTCTCATTTAAAACAATTCCAATAATGCCATCTATGTCCTTCTTTACTGTAATTGATATTCTACTAATTCCTACGGGCCCAATTTCATTATTTCTCTACTCATATCACTTATAGACATGAGTAAATGCTATATGTGCCTTCGTCAGATCAAAATCGATTTACTAAGACCAAAGGTATGCCCTAAAAACGCAGCGACCCGACCGCCTCGTGAAAATTACGAAATTTTACGCGTATAACTAGATTCACAGACGATTCCAAATCTGAATCCATTTCGTCATCTGAGATCTAGAGAATTAATTACGGATTTTTAACCGTAATTACAATTTTGTAATCAAAATTATGATTTTGCCCTTATTCCAGAAATTGGAATTTCTCGGGTCTTACATTGGCATACATGAATTCCTATGAATCGAGCATCCTAGACTATGTGGAGTTAGTACGAGACGCAGCCCAGAGAAATGGTTCTGAGGGTTGTCTAAAAATATTAAGGATCTGAGGGTAGTCCTATACTTAAAATATCAATCATCGGAGACGTCCTGTTCTGATATATACTCCGAGGGTAGTCTCACATATAAAAATATCAATCACTCCGGAGACGGCCCAATTGATATATCTTGGAGGGTAGTCCACTAAATATAATATCAAGACAAATTCCACTACTGATCGGAGGTTAGACCACAACTATAAAACAAATAACTTTATTTGAAAATTAATACTCGGCTACGAGGCTTAGGGCGAGTGTGAGAGAGCTCTGGTGAGGACTCGAGATCCGAGTTGTCATGTAGACATTCGGGCAGGATCATGCATTTGCTTGAATGTGTGTTTACTTTGGAACATTGCACCGCACTTAGGGTGGGTGAGTAGCCCACTTTGTGGCGATTCTCCTACCGAGCTTTAGCTCACCCCGCCGGGGACCCATTTTGCTGTGCACAGGAGCGTGCGAGGAGACGATTCGCCCCGAGGCTGCTTTTAGAAGAAAGCCGGATGTGGCTTTGTGTCACATTGTATACATGTATTAGAATGCTTTTCATCTTAATATATGTCGATAAGAGTAGTTTATTAACTCTGAAACTATTGGATATAGTTTGATATATTGTGATGAGTATTGTAATATAAACAAGAGGCCGTTTTTAGTCTTGTTGGGATTTATATTGGACCGTTTAGATGTATATGCGTGTACTATATTTGGTAGAACTCTCCGTGATAAAGGAGACTCGCTCGATTTTCTAAGTGGCGTCGGGTAACCCACGTCCACTTGTATTCCGCGGCTGACGGTAGTCAATGGACCCCGGACTCCAGGGCGCCGCGCCTTGGTATCGAGCTAGGTATACGACTACCTAGGGCTTAAGGGGATTTGGGCTTAGGCCATAGTCTTGATGTGTAAGAACATCGCCATTAGGTGTGGATCGATGTTGAGTTTAGGTATGAGATTACCTAGGAAATCACGGGAATAGAACACTGCATGCATGGTGTTTGATGTGTGATTGCGTGTATAACATGAGTTGTATGTTATGTGAATGATGTTTATAACATGGTTTGTAATGTGTTATAATGTTGTGTGCTTGGTGATTAGCACATGGATGAGTTAGGAAATATTTTAGAGAAATATTTGGAGTGTACAGTGTACAAAACTGGAACAAAAAGATGAAATAAAATAAATTGGAATAAATTTATTTGGTTTAGAGGTGAAGAAATTTAATTTTTAAGGTTTTACAGTGTAAAACTAAAGAAAATTAAATAAAATAAAATGAAAAGAAATTTGAAGAAAGAAAATAAATTTGATAAATTTATTTTTGCTATGAGAAAATACTTTCTATATCTTACATAAAATGCAAAATTTAAGAATGAAAAACAAATTTTAAATTTATTTTAAAGTAAGTTAAAGGAGAATGGAAAAGAATGATTTTAGGGATTTTTTATGATTTTCCACCATTGAAAAATGAAAAATTAATTATAATGCAAAAAAACATGGTGCATTCGAAGTATTATCGCCAAATTATATTATAAGAGAAGGCTTGTATCGTGACATAACAAAGAGGTTTGTGGGTTAAATGGTCAGTGGTGTTGCGCGTTGCAATACAAAATTGTATTAGAAGGGCTGTAGTCATCGAAATTGTATTGTAGCAATAGTGAAGCTGTGCATTGTATCGCAGAGGCGTATTGCAATACACCGGGTTTGTATTTTTGTGAGAGTTAGAGCTCAATTGTAATGCAGATTGTATTGCAAGAGACCAGCTGGGGACACTGTACCTAACACAACAGGACAGGGCAGAAGGCAAGTGAGGAGGATTGTATCGCAATACAATGGATTAACAGGCTGGGGCAACTGGGCAAGCCAAGCAAGAAATGATGCGAAGAAGGCTAGGGCGCGAGGCGCAAAGAAGAGGGGCGCCTAAGGCGCAGGAGCGGTGAGGGCGGCGGCTGCACATGCCATGCTGGGCTCGCGACACTGGGCAGAGGGGCCACGGCGACACACTAATGGTCAGTCATGACACGGCCGCCAAGCATAGCTGGCCGCGCCACATGCACCTACTGGCGCCGTCGGGTGTGTCACTGGTCGGGCTTGGGTCAAATTGGTGAATCGCAGAATCTGCCACTCACTCATTGACCTGTCACTTATTTTTCCCAGTCACTAAATGAACATCAAGCTCATTGTAAAATAAATTTTGAAAAAAAAAAATTTATTAAATTAAATAAAAATCAAATCAAATCAAATCAAATCAAATCAAATCAAATCAAATTAGACAAAATTTTCAAAAATGAAAATTTCCAAAATAAAATTTTGTTGAAAACAATATTTTAAATGAAAAATTGATTGCCTTGCAATACCTGAAAGTGCAAGGACAATGCATATACACTGGTTTATGTGTATGAAGAGTGTCTCGGGGCGGTGTTTATGCCTTAGAGATACTCTGTAGATTGGGGATTTAATCGCCATGTTAATCAGGTAAACACAGTAGAGGACAAGGACGAGAATGTCCACGGATAACGGGCCGTGCACAATTGCTCGATCGGCACTTGATGAGGTCAGAGAGATACAGCTAATGCACCCATGGGCGATATAGTAGACAGAAGATCCTAGTAACCTCCAGAGGTTTGACGATCATCCTCCGACCTTCATGGAGGAGATCCTGGCTGCATCACCATCGGGTTCATGCAGACCGAGAGAGTGTTAGAGGTTGGAGGAGATTACCGACGAATCTCTGATTAGACTAGATGCTCCACCGCAGGGTGAGGCCCAAGCATGATGGAAATGGGCAAGAACTTCTAGAGACTTAGAGGCAATGACATGGGCAGAAGCCTGTGAGCCGCTCATGGTTAAGTACTTCCGTAGGCTGCTGGCACCAGGAGTTCCCAGAGCCGTAGCAACACAACGACCTGTGATGGACTACGTGGGCTAGATCTGGCGCAGTTAGCCCTGGCTTTGTCAGATGGGATCATGGCTGCATCATTGGAAGCAGAGGCTGAGACCCTAGAGAGCCTCGTACGTGGTTTCTCCCCTAGGATTAGGCTTATAATAAGGATGATATAATGCAGGCTGTGAGTTATGATCTCGTGGACTCTACCACGCTGGACCCAAAATCATGGACATGTCAAAGTCTCGAAGGTCATCCTCGGGATGGATCAATGCGTACAACTTCTACAAGGTCATATCGACAGAGCGTAGAGGCCACGCCACATCGCAGGACGGTAATTGCATGGTATTTCGTGGGACAACATGATATTTCGCCTTTACGTGATACGAGTCCACTGCCGTGGACAAGCAATGCTGGCTCGCCAGCCTTGGCCCTGCAGGGACGAGTAGAGATCAGACTTGGATCTACCTCGAGTAGTGCGCAAATATGGATGCGTTTTTCCGCAGGAGCCACTGGACTACCTACGCAGGGTAGTAGACTTCGCATCGAAAGCCACACCTGTGCTCTCACCCATCTCTATGACTCGATGGGATGACACTCGGTTGAGCTGCGTGGAACCTGCAGCCCAAATCACAGAGTTATTGACAAGGGTTCATTAGACCGGTGACTTCACCATGGGGCGCTCCGTCATGGCGGGAAAGGAAGGACAAGACCCTCTGACCGCGTATCGACTATGTGCAAATAACAGTGGTTACGATCAAGAATCTGCACTCCATTACTCATGATCGATGATTTGTTTGATCAGGAGCGCGAGTCTACCCCAAGATAGACCTTCGCACTGGTTACCATCAGCTGAGGGTTAGGGAATACAGATATCCCTAAGACAGCGTTTAGGACGCGTTATGGGCACTTTGAGGTTACGGTGATGCCCTACGGATTGACGAATGCGCTAGCGACATTCATGGATCTCATGCATAGGATATTCCAACCCTATCTAGATCATTTGTCGTGAATGCCAGGATGATATTTTACTTACTCCCGCCGAGTGGGAGCATGAGTATCATTTGAGGACAGTTATAGTTATTACACACCACCAAGATACGCCAAGTTCGTAAGTGTGAGTTCAAGCATCGAGGTGATATTTTGGGACACGTGGTGTCGCATCAGAGGCCACTGACCCAGTAAGGTTGAGGCAAGATAGAGCGAGAGACCGAAGGTCAATTCGAGACACGAGTTTCCTCTAGGATTACTGGTATTAATGTGAGATGCGAATGGGTCAAGTTGTCCACCAGGATTGTAGGATTTCGCCACTGATACGGACTCCATGGTCAGACGACTCACCACTACAGAGACGAGGTGCCTGAGCACTAGGACGCAGTGTTAATGTAAAGAGGGAGGATCAAATTCCTTCTTCTAGTTCAGTGGAAGAGGCAGAAGGACTGCCTTCAATCGAAGTTTTTAGAACCAGGCTGTGGATTAGGCATGTGAGATGGATCATTTCTAGAGATGTGTGGATCCTGGTGGTTGCTTATGCCACGGGCCCACTCGCCAGAGGACAGAGAGGATATTAAAGATATTCCTCCACAAGGTGAGCCGCAGGCGGGCCAGCTCAAGTGTTATACAAGCACTTCCAAAGAATACAAATAGGCTGTGTGAGGGGCCGCAGTGTGGGTCAAGTCGTGATAGATCAGAGTTGTACAAATGGAAGGAGCGGACCTGTAGGTGGCACTATTGGCTGGCGGATGTCAGCTTGACATGGATGAGTTGACAAACCATCGGGTTGTCAAGAATTAAGACCTTAGCCGGGCGCTGCCTGGCACCGGCTACGGCTACTGGGATTTGGGCTTAGAGGTTAAGGCCTGGGAGAATAGATATTGCCTTCCCGTGGATGTAGTGGTGGAGCCAATTCGATAGCTGAGATTATGAGCGAGAGATCTCCGAGATTCGTCATGGTGGAACCGGATTGGTTGTCACAAAGATAGCGGCGCTCATGTGCACGGTGGATCGCCTAGTCGGGTGTGGGTGCATCAGACGGCCATTCACCACTTTAGTGAGTGTGGTTGAGTCAGTCTTCGGAACTACGCCCAATGAAGACTCATAGTTCAATCAAAAACGAAGAGAAATTAAAGTGTGTCATAAAGCGTAAAAGGCCAACTTCGGCGTAGGAGCCCGGAGTTAGTGAAGGAGACCCGTGGTGTATCCGAAGGTCCCGTTAGGGTGTAAGAGACCCGGGAGATATCCTCGAATTTCAGGTGAATGTAAGAGGCCTGGCAAGCCAAGAGTTACGTAATCGATAAAACGACACCGTCAGTTACGACTTAGAGTTAAGTGATAGAGTCGGAGTGACTCGAGGATTGGACAATTCAACGTACCATTGGGTGGTTGAGTCGGCAAGGACTCTGTGATATGGATGTCATTCATGACATGACCTGTTGACAATTCACAATTGTCGCATCGCACTGAAGGTCAAGCACACCAAGCGGCGGTTGTAAAGTTACGCCAGCGACATATGGCGGCGTTGAGGGACACGATACATCCTGGTCATATGCGGGTAGAGGAGCATTTGCTCTTAGCGGAATCTCGCCTACAACAACAAGCATAAAAGAATACATAGGATGGCAACTCGTATGAGGCATTGTATGGGGAGGCCATGTAGATCACCGTTTGTCGGGACCGAGGTGGGGAGAGAGAGCCCTTAACACCGGTCCCCATCTGATTAAAGACAACTTTGAGAAGGTGAGCTGATATCATATGTTTTCTCACGCCTGCAGCCTGTGAAGAGCTTACGCTTGATGTACGACATCGACCCTTAGAGTTCGAGGTCAGATCACGCCTTCAAGGTGATGCCGCAGGGGAGTGGTCAGGTTCAAGAAGCACGGAAGCTATCGAGGTTTATCGGATACTCGAGATACTCGAGGATAGGCAATCAGAAGGCACTGGGCTTGGCGTATAGCCCAAAGATCCGGTGTCCACGAGGTGTTTCACGTCTCCATGCTCCGGAAATATATTCCAGATCCAGCCCATGTGGTGGATTGGGGACAGATAGAGGTTGACACGGACGGACCTTCGAGTGGTGGACCAAAGCAGTGCATTGTTGATAGGTTGAGATCAGGCTTGGCGACGCAAACCGTGAGGCTAGTTTGGTACTATGGGAGGCACTACGATGGAGGAGTCCACGGGGAGCCGTGGAGGACATCGATGCGCGGGTCACTCTATCCCTTCTTGTTTAGTAATGGCGCACGCGATTTAGTCAAGCTACATTTAAATGACTAGTTTGGCATGCATGTAGAGCAATACTACATATGCATGTGAGTGATTATGATTGTCCCGACCTCGGACGAAATTCCTTTTAAGGAGGGGAGAATGTAAGAACCGAGAAATTCCAATTTCTGGAAAAAGGGTAAAATCGTAATTTCGGTTATAAAATTGTTATTTTAGTTAAAAATCCGGAATTTATTCTCTAGATCTCGAATGACGAAACGGATTTCACCGTTGGAATCGTCTCGCGAAATCTAGCTAGCACGAAAATTTCCTCACACTGAGATACTGAGTAGACACGCTTTTTCTATAAATATCTAAGCTGGTGTCAGAATGATTTTCGATGCGACGTAAAGTCACATATGGCACATGTACTATGTGCCATAAGTGGTATGGTAGAGAAATTATAGAAATGGACGCCGAGATAGTGCCGAATATCAAATCGGGAAATGGTTGAATATAATAGGTATACTTTGGAATTTGATTTAAGCCTAAATGCCAAAATAGCTAGTCACAGTGACCATCTCCTTCATTAAACCAAGACAAAAAAACGTGAAAGGGGGAGGAAACTTACAGTGAATTAGGGATTTGAGTTTTAGAGAGAGATTGTCTCAATTTCAGAAATACCTGGACATCCACCGGCTTCAGCCTTTCGATCAGTAAGAAAATCGCTCTACGCGGTAGGCTTCGCGTGGGTACCGGAATTAGGGAGTTTACTCAAACTCCTTGAGGTAGGGGCTTCTCCCTACTTCTGGTTTTATTCCCTCTTTAAATACTTTTGCAAATGTTCGAGTTAACGAGGCCGTGAGGGGTTATTTGACTGGTCTCAAAGCTTCTGAACCGAGGTGGAAAAATTTAGAAACCCATGTGGACAGTCCGTGACCGCCCACGTGGCTGGACGGGGTTCCTATTTTGTGCATTATGTGAAAATGTATGCTTTGATGTGAATGAGGACTCCGAATGGTCATGAAACGCGTTCGCAAAAGTGAACCGATTTAACGGATGTGTGTGTTTGAACTGTGAAACCTGTGGTTTCACCGCTCATAGGAATAGTGATAATTTAAAATATATTTTTTTGGTAAAATATAAGGTTGTCGAAAGTGATTTAAAATTGAATTGTCGTCGATCATTAAACAAGTGAGCTAATTTGGATGTATAAATTGATTAATTATACGGTGCTTACTGTGTGATTGGATATTATGTGGATATGTGCATGTTTACATATTTGCATGAGATTAGACTCAGATTGGAATTGGCATACATGCATTCCCTACGACCGGAGCATCCAGACTATAGGAGTTAGTGCAATGAAAGATCAGTCTGAGAAATGGTTCGGAGGGTTGTATAAAAATATTAAGTGATCGGAGGGTAGTCCATACTTAAAATATCAATCATCGGAGACGGCCCAATTGATATATATCGGAGGGCAATCCACATATAAAAATATCAATCGTCGGAGACGGCCCAATTGATATATCTCGGAGGATAGTCCACTAAATATACACGGAGATACCATCACCACTGGATCTGAGGTTAGACCACAACCATAAACAACAACTTTGTTTGAAATTAATATTCTCATACGAGGCTTAGGCGAGTGAGAGAGTCAGTGAGGACTCCTGGATCCGAGTTGGTCATGTAGATCTACAGATCATGCATTTTCTTGAATGTGTGTTTACTTTGGAACATTGCACTGCACTTAGGTGGTGAGTAGCCCACTTAGGGCGATTCTCCTACTGAGCTTTATAGCTCACCCCGTCGTGGGACCCATTTTTACAGGTACAAGGAGCGTGCGAGGACGGTTCGGTCCCTGAGCCTGCTTTAGTTGTGCCTGGATGTGGCTTCTGGGTGTCACATTGTGGCGGGCATGAAGAATGCTTTTCATCTTTATTATATGTTGTATAAGAGTAGTTTATTAACCTTGAAACTATTGGATATAGTTTGATATATTGTGATGAGTATTGTATTATGGGCCCAAGAGGCCGTTTTTACCTAGCGTTGGGATTATATCGACCTGCTGGATGTGCATACGCAGTACTATATCGGTAGAACTCTCCGTACAGCGGAGACGCTCTCGCCTCGATTTTCCGGCGGCGCCGGTAACCCGACGTCCACTTGTACCACAGCTGACGGCAATGGGGAATGGACCCCTGACGGACAAATATTATATTGCTTCGCTTCAAAATATGGGAACGATTTGGCTTTTGATCTATTTAGCACTTTTCGCGAATCTTTTATCTGACTTTGTCTCGACCTTTTTCCGAGTTCATTTATTTCCATTTGCCTAACATCTGTAAATAAACCTTTTGTTTGTATTTGACACCACCCGGACGCGGGCAGGATCAAGTACATATGAAATGCATGCATGCTAATGATTTTTTCTCTATGTTGAGTATGAATGAAGCACTACATGAAACATTTGCTAATACCCATGAAATTACAATTTATACATATATTTATTCCATGCAAAACATGTTAATATATACAAGATGTATCAACATCGCATCACACACGCATGTTATTCAAGCAAAGCCATAACACACAACTAGGTTCAATAGACATTCAACAAAGGCATTTTACCGCCTCTTCACAACATGAACCAATCCGGTTCCAAGCATTATTATCACATCAAACAACCATGACACCTAGAAACTTTTAGTTTCTAATGAAACCCTAACTCCCACAGTCGGTGACTCCAAAGAACCGCCACGAATCCATACCTTTAATTCAAAAGCTTTGAACTAAATTTCCATGATTCCATAAGCAACCCCTTACCATTACAAAAAGCCTTTAAAGGTAAGTAAACCAAGTAGTTAAAAATATCCTACCTTCTCGAGTTCGATGAAACTCCCAAAAACTGAGTCCAAAAGCGCCGCTCCGTGATGTAATAACTTCCCTTCTTGTCCCGAAGAAATCCCACGGTCGGATTGCCTACAAATCTAGAGAGAAGGAAGACTCTCTCTCACTAAAAATGGGAGAACAAACCTTCTGCATCTCCTTTCCTTTCTTCCTCTCCACGTTTTCCTTTCCTTTTTCTTTATTCTTTCCTTTTTTCTTTTCTTTCTTTTTCTCTTTTCTCCTTTCTCATTTTCCTTTCTTTTTCTCTTCCTTTTTGGAGCCACCACACATACGGTCAAAGGGAGGAAATTGCCTCCCCATTTCCTCAAATTAAAAGTGTGGCTCTCACTTTTCCATATTTTTCTTTTATTTTTCTTAAACCCTCATTATGACATCATCACCACATGGCTCAATGTGAGCCATGGGATTCAATTCCCACACATGGCTAATTGTGAGCCATGGAATTCATGCCAAGTGTCCCTCCTTTACGCGTCATGCAGACTTCTCCTCGCCATGTCATCTCGACACCCCACGCCTTGAAAACGTTGAACCTCAATTTCACCTGGAACTAACGAAATTCACTGGTAGATAAATTCAGAGACAATTTCAAATCTTAAAAAGTCCATTGTCATCCGAGATCTAGAAAATTCGGATTTTCTGCAAATTAAATTACGATTTTGCCCTCTTCTTTAAGAAAATTGAATCCTTTCTGCCCATAGCCTTGGTATTATGATGTAGTACATGTATTAGCAGCTCTAGAATTTTATTATACGTAGTGATAAGAGTAAATTTTAACTCTTGGAACTATTGTATATAGTTGGGATTTATTTGGATGAATATTGGTTTATGGGCCCAAGTGGCCGTTTTCACTCATATATTGTTATATTGGATTGTTTGGGACAGGTTTGTATATGGGTAGAGCTCCCCGTACAAAGGAGACTCTGCCCGATTTTCGTGAGAGATGTAGTCAACCGACATTCACGAGTGTTTCCGCGGGTGGACGGTCAACCCGACACCTTGGCTGGGGGTGTCACATATTCCAAGACAATGCACAACTAAAATGAGAAGGCAGAGGGCAATAAATAAATACGCATAAGAACCATAACTAAAACACATTACACCAACTTAAAATTGAAAACACGGTGGGGATATCAAACACGCAATCTATTACAACCATACTTGTAGTGCATAACTTTGATATCTCATTAAGATCATATGGATTGTGAATGTGTACAAAATTTCTATACTTATATAGATCAACAATTTGCAAACAAAGGACGCTAAACAGATAGGATTGCTTTTGTCATAAAATAGAAGGGCATAATTACTCAAAATAACATAGAAGAGCATAAACATCACCTTGTCAACATGTTCCAAAGTAATAGCTTCTGGGATAATGGTTGTTCTCAGTCTAATCTGAACAAATCCACTATTCCCTTTTAGAGGAAAACACTGACCTAACTCTTTAAAACTCGGTTTCAACATCTTCTCTGAATCTCTCGTAGAACCGTAGTTGACCCTATCTTCAACCAACGCCAACCTTCCGATAATAAATGGTTCTGAATGCCTAACAACCATGCCCCCACCAAAACTCAGTGCATAGTCGACCCTACCGAGCCTTTGGATATCTTTCAAAAGTATGCATCTGGTTGTCATAATGATGTCATCCAAAGTCACTCAGGCGTCTCCAAGCCATCAGCCCCCTTCTTTAACATTCATCAAATCATCAATTATTTTGTCCAATTTTTCTTTGCTAAAAATTCCACGCCCTAACTCCCTAACTTCTTCCAACATCTCACTCAATTCTTTTCAAACCATCGACCTCACCCCAACCTCACCTCAATCTTGTTATTTCACAAACGCGCCTGAACCCAGCATCTTGTTCTGGCCGGAATTTTCGCAAGAGGATTCAAACTTTAACAATCCGCTCATAATCCGTAATCCCAAGAGTCCATATTTCACTGCCAACTTTCTACCATCCCTGACCAGTCCTAGAATCACAAATTAAGAGAACCAGAGCACCACCAGCCTTCTCCATTGAAACGACTTTTGGCACACGAGGCTCTACAAGCGGCGTCACAGAGGGCCACGTACGGAAACCGTCAAGTGGACATGGCCGAGAGCAACTGGTCTCGACGATGGCTTTGGCAAGAAGAAAACGCTTCAGCAAGTTGTGAAACGTAAGAAAACAAGAAATGTAAAAGAAAGTGTATAAAAGTCGGGAGAGGGAACGCGGGTTTAAGAATCACACGCTCGCTTGATTTGGGCTTCGTGAACGAAGAGGAAGCTCACGCTTAGGATTTAGGTTACTCTACGCTGCTTGGATTTGTTTCTAATACTCCAGGGGGTTAGATTTATAAACATTTTTTTATGCTTTTAGTTTCGTTTTTTCTTTTTAGTTTCAAAATAGAAAGTTAAAAATTTTTATATAAAAGTAACATTCGTATATCAAATCTATATATATATATATATATATATATATATATATATATATATATATATATATATATATATATATATATTTTAAAATTTGATAAAATAAATAAAATTGTTATTTTATGTAAATGTAATGTATATATTAATACTTCTATTTTCCGACATCCATAATCTAATGTATTGTGATATATATATCCGATATCTTGATATATAGGAGATATATCCGGAGAGTCTCCGAGTATATCTAGATATATCCGATATATGGTGGATATGTTTACATAAATATCAATAAAATATAAATTATTTAAAATTCATTAAAAATTGTTTATAATTTTAAAATTTGTTAAAATAAGTAAAAATGTTATTTTATAAATATAATGTATATATTAATACTTTGATTTTAAATATATAAACATAATGAATAATTGATTTCATTCTATAAATATAAATTATTTATTTTATTTAAATGTATTTAAAATTCTATTATTATTTAATATATAAAAAGTAAATATCTGATATTTCAAAATATATATATATAAAGTAACATTCCTTTCATGAAATATGAAAAATCATATCGTATCTAAAAATTATTTTCAAAAATTTTTAAATTTTAAAATAAGAATGTTTATATCAAAGAGGCCTGATTCAAATGTTAAAAATTAGACTGAAAGAACATAATACTACAACATTATAACAAAAAAAATAAAAAAATAATAAAAATTAAATACTTTAACTAACATTTAGTAAACGTTGATTTGTAGTGGGGAAATAAATCTTTCACACACAGTCGTAATCTAGCTAGGTAATATATGGATGTGACATTTTTATTATGTTTTTCTCACATTGTGAGGCAAATAATTATCTCTTCATATGCGAACTTTAAAATCCGCAAGATTTTGAGCAAAGCGGTAAATAGAAATTTCGCTTGAACCGAATTTTTCGACCCTGATGACGAAACGGACTTCTCCGTTGAAATCATCTCGAGGTGGTCGGGATTTCATGTTTTTCGAGGCGTGGGGTGTCGGATGACACATGGCAAGAGAAGGGGATGCCACTTGGCACCATGGAAGTGTGACACTTGGCATAAAAAGGAGTGGCTCACAATTAGCCATGTGTGAAAATTGATTTCCATGGCTCATATTAAACCACTTGAGAGCATGATGTCATAAAGTGAAATTAAGAAATAAAATAAATTGCATGAAAAAGGGAGAGCCATACAATTGGTTTGAGGAAATGGGGAGGCAATTTCCTTCTTTGACCGTATGTGAGGTGTTCTCCAAATTGGAAGAGAGAAAGAAAAAGAGAAAGGAGAAAATGAAGAGAAAGTGAAAGAGAAATGAGAATAAAGAAATAGAAAAGCAAAAAGGAAAGGAAAACGTGGAGAGGAGGAAAGAAATTAGATACAGAAGGCTTTGTTCTTCATTTTTAGTGAGAGAACGTCTTCCTTCTCTCTAGGATCGTGGAAGATCCGGCCATCGGATTCCTTCAAGACAAGAAGGGAAGTTGTTCTACACTGAGAGGACAACGCGTGGACTCCGGTTTTTAGGAGTTTCTTCAACTTCCAAGAGGTAGGATATTTTCCTAAAAGGCTTTATAATGGTAGGGATTGCTTGTGGGAGGCCATGAGAGGCTATGTAAATTAGTTCCGAGCCTTGGGACTAAGGGGTGGCGGATTCATGGCCTAAGGTATTGACCTGGTGGAGTAGGGTTTTACTAGAAACCGAAAGTTTCTAGATGTTGTGTGGATTTGTTGATGAGGATGACAAATGATTGAACTAATATGGTTCATGTTTGTGAAGGGGCCGGAGGAAATTCCTCGTTGAATGGTCTCCAAGTTGAGGCCTTGTTGTGTTATGGCTTGCTTGAAATAACATGCTGTGTGGAAATGTTATATTGATGCATGCTGATACATTATGTTTTGCATGGAGGTATGGCTTATATGGTAAATCTATAATTTTCCATGGTTTGTAAATGTTTCATAGTGCTCATTCATGCATGTAATATGAGGAAAATGCATTGACATCATGTATTTTTATATGCACGGGTCACATCGCGCCGCCCGTGGCGCAAAGGTTTATCACTGCTGGTGATGGGTCGGAGTCGGAAAATGGGACAAAGTCCAAGGTAGATTCACGAGTGTGTAAATGATCAAAATGATAAATTACATGTTTTGGGCGGAGTAAGTTGGGGTGTATCCCCCCAGGTGAAAGTCCCACTGTGGTTACCTACTGCTTAGGACATGAATCCCGACGATGCAAGTTCGTGAAAATGCTGGAAAAAGGCGTGGCAGATCCTACGGTGTAAACCCGAAACTGTGGCCTACAAAATAAAGGAAAAGAATCAAAATCAGTTTTTTGATAAATAAAATCGGAGGCTTGTCCAATGGTTACTGGTATAATACACATATGACATGTTTCGTATTCTTTACATTTGGCATTCCAGTGAGGGAGCTCTGGTCGTGAATTAAAGCATGAAAGTGCATTTATGGTCGTGATCTCATGCATGATATAGACATTTCATATAGAAATAATTGTATGGATGTGATTGCTTGTTTATATATGCCATTGCATATGCATTTAGGCGGAGTAACCTTGTAGGAAAACTTTCTAATTGGCTTTGCCTCACCCTGCCGTGGACCCCCTTCGTGCAGTGGACTATCCAGGAGACGGCACGCGAAAGAGGTATCTATTGAGAAGAAAGCCAAAATGTGACTTTAAGAAAATATTTTGAAATACGTGTGATAAATCTTTGTAAAAACTAAATACTTTAAACCATGGTAATATAGTGGATTATTTTGTTTAGCGGGTAATGGATGATGGTCTCCCATGTGGCTATTTGTCCTTTAATACGACATATAGATTTCCGCAGTTGACGGTAGTCAAATCTGGACACCTGACGAAGGCCACATCATGAACTAAAATAACTATCTTTAACCTATAATCTTAAGTTTTCTAATATAACTTTTTCTAACCATTTTACTAAATCCCGATTTATGTTATATTTTTACATGTTTTCAATCTTATTGAATGTCTTCCCATATTTTATTCTATTTTTTTCACAAATTTAATAGAGACTTAAATTTTATGTCATTTTTTCATAAATTTTATTAAATATTTTCCTTCATTCTCTTAACTTTACTCAATGATTAAAATATCTATTTCAATCTAGGGAGCATATTCCAGACTTGGAATCTCATTTAATATATTGAGATATATTGACATATCGATATATAGATATATGAAACATATCGAAGATATATGAGATATAAGGAATATATCGATATATCATAGATATATGATATATTCGATATACTCATGATATTTACATAAATATCAAAATAAATTATTTAAAAATTCATTAAAATTGTTTATAATTTGATAAAATAAGTAAAATGTTATTTTATAAATGTAATGTATATTAATACTGATTTTCCAATATCCAATAATAATGTATCGTGTGTCGATATATCCGATATATCAATGGATATTTTTACATAAATATCAATAAAATATAAATTATTTAAAATTCATTATATATAATTTATAATTTTAAAATTTGATAAAATAAGTAAAATTGTTCTTTATAAATATAATGAATAATTGATTTCATTCTATAAATATAAATTATTTATTTTACTTAAAAGTATTTTAAAATTCTATTTAAATACTTTTATAGAGAGAGATAGTAGAGAGAGATATATATATATATATATATATATATATATATATATATATATATATATATATATATATATATATATATATATATATATATATAAAGTAACATTCCTTGCATGAAATGTGAAAAATCATATCGTATCTTAAAAACTAATTTTGATTTTTTTTTTTTTTGTAATTTTAAAATAAGAATGTTTCTATCAAATAGGTTTGGTTCAAATGTTAAGAATTAGATTGGAAGAGCAGAATACTACAACATTATAATAAAGTCACTTAAAAAACAATAAAATTTAACATTTTAACTATAATGTAGTAGACGCTTTGATTTGTAGTGGGGAAATATGTATTTCACACATAGTCCTAATCTAGCTAGGTAATATTTAGATGTGACATTTTTATTATGTTTTTCTCACATTGTGGGGCAAATACTTATCCCTTAATAACTAAAAATAACTACCTTTTAACCAATAATCTTAACCTTTTTAATATAAGTTTTTCTAACCATTTTACTAAATCCTTATTTATGTTATATTTTTACATGTTTTCAATCTTATTTCATGCCTTCCCATATTTTATTCTATTATTTTTCACAAATTTAATAGAGACTTAAATTTTAAGTCATTTTTTTCACAAATTTTATTCCATATTTTCCTTCAAGGATTAAAATATCAGTACTTGGAATTTACGGATATATCGAAGATATCGGAGATACATAGGATATATAGAATATATATTGAATATATCGAATTTATATATCGATGAATATTTTTACATAATTATTATTATTTAAAATTCATTAAAAATGGTTTATAATTTTAAATTTTGATAAAATAAGTAAGAAGATTATTTTATAAATGTAATGTATATATTAATACTTCGATTTTAAATATATAAATATAAATTTAATAATTGATTTAATTCTATAAATATAAATTATTTATTTTATTTAAAATGTATTTAATTTTTTAATATATACTATACTATAATATAGTATATAGGAACTATATATATATATATATATATTGGTATTATTATTATATATTTAAGCAAACAAAACTAAATGGATAAATATAAATGAAATAATAATAATTTTTATGACATGATAAATGAGATATATTAAACACTAAAATCACAAATTATTTAATTAAAATGCATTCACCAATATACATCAACAATTTATTTTAATATTCATATCTTAAACATATTTATCAATAGTAAAAAAATGTATAAAAATATGACGATTTTTTTAAACTTAAATATAAAGATAATCCATATATTAAAATATATTTTTAGGATATTATTAATGTTTTAGATAAAATATATAAGGGTTTACATATAAGGCTGCCAAACGGATGATATTTTGATAAGGGTTTACCGAGTATCAAGGAAGAATTTCGAAAATCTTTAAAGAAAATTAAAGGGCGTGGTTTCAAATTGATCATTTTGATAAAATCACAATCAGAAGACTCAGAAATTCCAATTCTGTGAAAAATGGCAAAATCAGAATTTTGCCACGAATTGTATCGTTAAAAATCCGAATTTATTCTCTATATCTCGCGGATGAAGAAGCGGATTTCACCGTTGGAATCGTCTCGGGAAATCTAGCTAGCACGTAAAATTTCGGTAAATTCCAAGACGATCGAGATTTACACGTTTTTCGAGGGCATGAGTTTAGTCTTGTAAAATGAATTTGTTCTGTGAGAGTCACATATAACAAGTACTTATGTGCCATAAGTGGTATGAGTAGAGAAGTGATGAAAATGGATGGCCGAGATAGTGCCGAATGTTAAAACTGGGAAAAGAAGGACATGACGGTCATTTTGGAATTTGTTTTAAGTTGGAAAAGGCCAAATTAGAGAATAGTGCATCTTCTTCTTCCTTTAAACCAAGAAAAAACGTGAAAAAAAAAGAGAAGAACCAGTAGCCAAACAAATTTCGTTTTAGAGAGAGAACCTCAAGCTTCTCTCTAGAATATCGGTAAATCCGATCGTCGGCAGTCTTCAGGACGAGAAGGAAAGGCTGCTCTCTGCCTTGGGCAAGCTGCGCGTGGACACGGATTTGAGGGTTTGACAAACTCCATGAGGTAGGGGTTTCTCCCTACTTGGGTTTTACACTTTATTTAAGTGTTTTTCAATGTTTCAGTTAGCTTGAAGCCTTGAACTGTCGTTTGATCTGTCCCAAAACTTGGGACCGAATTATTGGGAATTATTGAGACATTCTCGGTCAGTCACGGACTATTGGTGATGTGTGTGTTGGAAATTATGTATTAAATGGTGCTTTGGTATGTATAGGGTCGGTAATGGCCGTGAAACCCGGGTTCATAAAGTGAACCGACGATTGGTGATTTTTTGATAATAGTAACCGAGGGTTTCACTATTCCCGAGAATAGTGTTCACAAAATAAATTTTGTGAATTAATGTGTTTGGTCGAGTGATTCAAGTCGAATTGCTTGTGTTTGATCATTAGCCCATGTGAGCTAATTTTGATGTGATGAAATGCGTAATTACATAACATGAATGTGTGATTGAATTTTTCATGAATATATACATGGTTATATATTTACATGTAACGTGGTATGTGGAATTGGCATCATGCATTCCATACCTTTGGGACACCTAGGAAGATATGAGTGAGTGCATGAGTGAGTCTAGAAAATGGTTGAAGGGTTGTCTAAAACTAATAATTATCGGAGGGTAGTCACACTAAAAATATCAATCGTCGGAGGCATTGAATTGATATACGCCGGAGGGTGATCCATAAATAATATCAGTAGTCGGAGGCAGTCCAATTGATATATATGCATGGGAGGGTTGTCCACAAACAAATAAATATAAGAATTCTCATACGAGGGGCTTGGCGAGTGTGGGAATCGATGAGCTCGGGTATGAGTTGATAAGTTAGACATTCAAGTAGGATCATGCATTTGCTAAAATTGGAGTGTTTATTTTGGAGCATTGCCTTTACTTAAGTGAGTAGCCCGCCCAGGGTGATTCCACCTGCAGGCATTGGCTCACCTTGTTGGGGATATTATTTTGGATTACGGGGGCGTGCGGGGATGGCTCATCTGGGGCCCGAGTTTGTGAAAGTGTAAGACCCGAGAATTCCAATTTAAGGAAAAAGGCAAAAATGTAATTTTGATTACAAAATTGTTATTAGTTAAAAATCAAAATTTATTCTCTAGATCTTGGATAGTGAAGCGGATTGCACCGTTGGAATCGATCTCCACGAAATCTAGCTATACGTAAAATTTCGTAAAATTCAGAGATGGTCGAGGTTGGCACATTTTCGAGGGACATCGCGATTCGGATCTTGAAGTAAGGCGATTTTGATATGTGAAAGTCACGTATAACACGTACTCATGTGCCATAAGTGGCATGAGTATAGAAATGATGGAAATGGACGGACGAGACAGTGCTGAATATCAAATCTGAGAAATGAAGGGACATAATAGGCATTTGGGAATTTGAATTAAGTCACTAAAAGACAAAATAAGCAATAGTGCTTGTCTTCCCCACTTAAAAGCCAAAACAAAACGTGAAAAAGGGAGCACTTCCAATAGATCGAAAAATGGAGTTTTAGTGAGAGAAGATAGAACTTCTCTCTAAAAATATGGACGATCCGACCGTCGACAGTCTTCGGGACAAGAAGGAGAAGCTCTCTGTGAGAGAGGGCTTCGTGGGTGCAGTTTAAGGAGTTTCTTCAAACTCCCTTGAGGGTAGTTTCTCCCTACTTGGGTTTTATTCTTGGTTAAGTACCATGTAAATGTTTGATTGATTGAGGCCTTGAGCGGTCGTTGATGGTCCCAAACCTTGGAGCCAAATTGATCTAATTTTGAAATCCAAAGGTAGCGATGCATTGACTGCCACTTGGCTGAACCCAGGTGGTTGAATGTTGTATATTTGTGATAAATCATGGATTGAGGTTGGATGGGGCGAGTAGTCGTGAAATGCGGGTTCTGAGAGTGAGCCAGGTAGATGGATGTAATGTTTGAACCGTAAAACCTAGGTTTTTACTGTTCATAGGAATAGTGACACAAAAATATATTTTGTGTGAAAATGTGCTTGGTCGAGTGATTCAAATCGAATTGCTCGTGTTTGATCATTAGCCCAAGTGAGCTAATTTTTTATGTATGAATTGATTAATTCTACATGAAGCATGATTGTGATTGGATATTATGTGAATATGTGCATGTTTACATATTTTGCATGTGATTAGACTGTATTAGAATTAGCATACATGCATTCCATATAACTGGAACATCCACAGGACTATAGGAGTGAGTGCATGAGATGAGTCTAGAGAAATAGTTGGAGGGTAGTCTAAAATATTAATTATCGGAGGGTAGTCAATTAAAATATCAATCAAATCGGAGCGCCCAATTGATATTCATGGTAATCCATAAATAAATAATATATCAATCGTAACGGAATGGCCCAATTGATATATACACATGAGAAGGGTTATCCACAAACTAACCAAACAATAATTCTCATACGAGGCTTAGGTGAGTGTGAGAGAGTCGATGAGACTCGGGATGCAGGTTAGTCATGTAGACATTAGTAGGATCATGCATTTTGCTTGAATGTGTGTTTAATTTAGACATTGCACTGCATAGGTGGAGTAGCGCCCACTTAGGGATTCCACTACGACGTTCTTTCGCCACAATAGGATATTATTTTACAAGTCTGGGGGGGTGATGCAAGGGAATGGCTAGATCCTAGAATTTGGATTAGAGTAGGGTGTGGCTTTGGTGGTATTTTACGTAATATTATAATTAGGTATTTTAATATATGTTGTATAAGAGTAAATATTTGAACTCTTAGAACTATTGGATATAACTGGATTCATAGTTGGTATATTTTTATGAGTACTATTCATGGGCCCAAGTGGTCGTTTTACTCATGTTGGGATTATATTGGGTACATTTGGGACGGGTATATACGGAATTATTCCATTTGGAGTAGAACTCCGTACAAAGGATCTCTGCCGATTTTACGCGAGTGGGCGTCGGGGTGTCAGGCACATCCATATGTCCGCGAGTTGACAATTGATCAAGCGGACCCGAGGTTTAAGAGATCACGAGAAAGTCGGTTGTGGCTTTGATGATTTTATACATGTATTAGAATTCTCTAATTTTAATATATGTGCTGTATAAGAGTAAAACATTTGAACTCTTAGAACTATTGGATATAGTTGGATTAATAGTTGGTATGTTTTATGGGTATTGTTTATGGGCCCAAGTGGCCGTTTTACTCATGTTATTGTTATATTGTTTGTTTGGGGACGGGTTTTATCGAGTTTTGTATTTGGGTAGAGCTCCCCGTACAAAGGAGACTCTGCCCGATTTTCGTAAAAAATGTCGGGTCACCCGACATTCACGGGTATTCTACGGGTTGACGGGTAGTCAACGGACCCCCGGGTTTGGGGCGTCACACTAATATATCACAATATATCGTCAATAAATCGACAATTTTATCGTTTTATATTCAACCATATACATCAACAATTTATTTTAATATTCATATCTTATACATAATTATTAATAGTAAAAAGATATATAAAAATATAACGATTTTTTTAAACTTATAAAAATAGAAAGATAATTCATATATTAAAATATATTTTTAGGATATTATTAAAATTTGAGATAAAAAATATATAAGGGTTTCATAGAATTAAAAATTTATAAAAAATACATAAGTACTTTTATATATTTAAGAGAAATAAAATAATTTATATTTATAGAGCGAAATCGATTATTCATTATATTTATATATTTAAAATCAGTTTATTAATATATATATTATATTTATAAAATAACATTTTACTTATTTTATCAAAATATAAAATTATAAACAAAATTTAATGAATTTTAAATCATTTATATTTTATTGATATTTATGTAAAAATATTCACTCATTCTCGGAATATCGAGAAGATACTCGGATATATATCTCAAATACGATATATTATCGGATATCGGAAAATCGAGTATTAATATATACATTACATTTATAAAATAACTTCTTTACTTATTTTATCAAAATTTAAAATTATAAACAATTTAAATAATTTCTATTTTATTGATATTTATGTAAAAATATCCACCGATATATCTCATATATCTCCGATATCTTCGATATATATAATATATCCATAAATTTAATCGGTTTTTTTTTTTGTACACATAGACATAGGGCTGGACCGATACATTACATTATCGGATAT
Source organism: Tetrastigma voinierianum (assembly GCA_016808115.1). Classification (NCBI taxonomy): domain Eukaryota; kingdom Viridiplantae; phylum Streptophyta; class Magnoliopsida; order Vitales; family Vitaceae; genus Tetrastigma; species Tetrastigma voinierianum. Next base: position 987,851 of record JAEQBH010002652.1, on the reverse strand, counting down.
CTGAAAATTAAAGTATTAATATATGCATTACATTTATAAAATAAATTTTTTACTTATTTTATCAAATTTTAAAATTATAAACAATTTTAATGAATTTTAAATAATTTATATTTTATTAATATTTATGTAAAAATATCCATTGATATATCTCCGATAAATCTGATATAGCTCCGATATATCCGATATAACCTTAAAATCTGAGTACCAATATATTCGTTGAAACGGATATTTTAATCATTGAGTAAAGGTAACAGAATGAAGGAAAATATGAAATAAAATTTGTGAAAAAATGACATAAAATTTAAGTCTCTATTAAAGTTGTGAAAAAAATAGAATAAAATATGGGAAGTCATGAAATAAGATTGAAAACATGTGAAAATATAACATAAATAGGGATTTAGTAAAATGGTTAGAAAAACTTATATTAAAAAACTTAAGATTATAAGTTCAAGGTAGTTATTTTTAGTTATTAAGGGATAATTATTTGCCCCACAATCTGGGAAAAACATATGAAAATGTACATCAAATATTACCTAGTTAGATTAGGACTATATGTGAAAGATATATTTCCCCACTACAAATCTACGTTTACTACATTATAGTTAAAGTATTTAATTTTTAATATTTTTTTTACTTTTTTTTATTATAATGTTGTAATATTCCGTTCTTCTAATCTAATTCTTAACCTTTGAACCAAACTTCTATATTAGAAACATTCTTATTTTAAAATTTGAAATAATTTTTTAAGATCTGATATGATTTTGACATTTCATGCAAGAAGTATTATACTATATATTTTGTAATATCGGAATGTACTTTTTATATATTTAAATAAAATAAATAATTTTAAATATATTTAAATAAAATAAATAATTTATATTTATAGAATGAAATCAATTATTTATTATATTTATATATTTAAAATCGAAGTATTAATATATACATTACATTTATAAAGTAACATTTTTACTTAATTTATCAAAATTTAAAATTATAAACAAATTTTAATGAATTTTAAATAATTTATATTTATTAATTTTATGTAATATTTCCGTCAAATATATATCAAATATATCTCGGATATAATCAATATATCTTTGATATATCCTATATCTAAAATATTACAGTAAAATCCAAATACCATTTATCCGTTGAAACCGATATTTTAATCATTGAGAGTAAAGAGTAAGAGAATGAAGGAAAATATAGAATAAAATTTGTAGAAAAAAATGACATAAAATTTAAGTCCTATTAAATTTGTAAAAAAAGAAAAAATATAGGAAAAAACATGAGATAAGATTATTATGAAAAATAGGGTTAGTAAAATGGTTAGAAAAACTTATATTAAAACTTAGATTATAGGTTCAAAATTGGTATTTTTTGGTTATAAATGAAAAATTTATTTGCTTCATAATGTGAGAAAAACATAAAAAAATGTCAAATCAACATATTACACAAGCTAGATTAAGACTACATGTGAAAGACATATTTTCCCACTACAAATCAACGTAACTATATTAAAGTTAAAATATTTAATTTTTAAAATATTGTTTTACTTTTTTATTATAATGTTGTAATATTATGTTATTCCAATATAATTCTTAACCTCTAAACCATACATCTTTAATAGAAACATTCTTATTTAAAAATTTAAAAATGTTTGAACATAATTTTTAAGATACAAATATATATTTTTTGATATCGGAATATTACTTTTTATATAAAATGGAAAAAGGAATGTTTCCTATTTTTTTGACAACCGTATAGGATATATTTCCTATTACATAAATTAAACCTTATAAAACCCAACCCTGTTCAATCCCTCTTATTCATAGCGTTTACCGATCTCGTACACTTTATTTGTTTTCTTCCCACCAAGCCCCCTTAGAAATTCGAATTTCTACTCCGGCCATGTCGACATCGACGGCTTCCATTAATTGGAATCAATGGTGGCGGGGAGGAGCCAGTAAATCGTTGAGAAGAGTCCCAACATGGTGTTGGGTGCTTGATGTAGTTTCTCCGATGCGAGAGGATAGGCTCACCGAAGGGGATGGCAAGGACCTGATCCATTCAATCAGGGGAGAAACAATTCTTGATAAATCAAGAGATGCTGTGTAGATCAAGAAAGCCATTGCCAACGCCGCCATCGAGCCTAGTCGTACCAGAAAAGTCGTTTCCAAACCGGAGAGGCCTCGGTGGGTAACTCTGGTTAGTATATTTTCTAAGAATTTGGTACTCTTAATTGTGATTCTAGGACTAGTCCAGATGATCCGAAAGTTGGCATTGAAATCTGCGGACTCTTCGGGAGGTCATAGTGGTGGTTCCAGTTTTGTGCGCGGATTGATGGGAAGTTGAGATCCTTTGTAGAAACTAAGATGACAATGATGGGGTTCATGTAAGATCTTTGTGGATAAGAAGATTGAAAGTGAGGTTAGGGGGTCTAAAATGAGTTGAGTGATAAGGTGAAGAAAATCTTTGGTGAGGTCAATCATGGGTTTGAAAAATTGGATTCCAAGAGTGAGATGTTGGAGGAAAGAGAGTTAGGAGTTGGGGCGAGTGGAATTTTTGAGCAAAGAAAGTTTAGAAAAATGTTGGTGATTTGATGAATGTTAAGGGGGCTGATAATGGAGACATGAAAGTGAGTTTGGATGACATCATTATGACTACCAGAGACATGCTTCTGAAAGAAAGTCAGAGGCTCGGTAGGGTCGACAATGCACTGAGTTCTAGTGGGGCCATGGTTGTTAGGCACTCAGAACCATTTACTATCGGAAAGGTTAGGCGTTGGTTCCGAAAGATAAGTCTAACTCACGGTTCTGAGAGATTCGAGGAGAATATGTTGAAGCCAGAGTTTTGGAAGGAAACCAATCGAGTGTTTTCCTCTAAAAGGGGATAGTGGATTTGTTCAGATTAGACTGAGAACAACTATTATTCCAGAAGCTATTACTTTGGAACATGTTGACAAGGTGATGTTTATACTCTTCTATGTTATTTTGAGTAATTATGCCCTTATATTTTATTATTATTATTCACCTAAAATGGGGAAACTTTAAGTATTGACATCCATGTCAAGACAAAACACCTCACTCAAGAGACTCTGCTATTGTAGTCATAACTTCTAGGAAAGTGCTTGTTTGAACCGATCTATTTAGACAATCAAGCAGTGCCCCCAACAACTTATGATTATATAGGGTAGGCAATCAAGCAGATGCGTGTGAAATTCTCTTTCTCGAGAAAGATTAAGATAAATCTGACCCAAGAAAAAACGATCATTTTATGAAAAACTTCTTCTCATAAGGACATTGATATCCCCACTTTGTGTTTGCAATTTTAAGTTAGGTATGTGTGTTTTGCCAAGTTTCTTATGTGTATTTATTTATTTTATTACCTCTTCTTTCATGATTTTAGTTATTCAGTGTCTTGGAATATCTAAAGACTGAAGTATTTATAACTTTGATTTGAACATGAGCAGGCGGTGGTATACGACAGATCAAAGCGCTCCCAAGCGGCTGGGTTTATGGGTTAGCATGTCGGATACATGGCAGTATTGCAATTGAAACTAGAAAGATATTTCTTTTGGCGGAGGTTAGCTACAACCTTGAGAAGAGTAATGCACAGACCTTCAATGTGTTAGACTCGATAGGGTCTGGTCTTGTGGACACGGTCAGGCTTGACTTCACATCGAACCATGGAAACCCTTCCCATACTTGCATCTATCGTTTGTAGGTCCATGGTCACGGGCCACCTCACATTTGAATCTCTTTTGGCCCTTGGATCTGGTTCCAGCCCATCCGTTAGATTAGTCTTATTCTTTGTTTTGCATCCATGCAGGGTCTTGTTTTAACATGATATCACGTTCTAAACCTTTTTAATTTACTAAGTATAGATCTTTAATTATTTTTTTTTTCTTTTAGACGTGTTTCTCCTCCTCCCTGCCAAGGTGGGATCTCAAATGAATCAATTTGTTCATAAATTAGTGATTAGTAATATATGTTTGTCTCCGTCTCTGTCTCTCTCTCTCATTCTTTCGGTACTATGTTCTTATTTTTGCTTGAATAGAATTTAACCAAGAAAAGGGAAAGAGCCAGGTTGGAAAGCGAAATAGATATCAAAGAAAATAAAAATAAAAATATGAACCTACCCAGTTTATTTTCCAAAGAATATAAAGAAAATAGAATGCTCAAGAAAGAGAAATAAACTACTTTAATTTCTTATAGGCCTAAAAGCAATTGAAGTAATTCCAAAGCATTAGGTAAGTGAGATATTGTATTACTTGCTATTGTCATTTGACAAACATTGAATCCCAAAGTTCAAAAGAAATCACCTTCTTCCACTTAAAGGAATTGTTTTTGATGATTAGCGAGAAAAGTTTATGAAATAGTAATACAAATGATAGACAATAAATAAGATATTATCATTACTTAGTATGATCGTCTTCATTAATCAGTAAAATCTACAAAAGGATAGTTGAATTCATGAAAATTGAAAGTTTATGCTGACACAAAAATGGTTCAAAGATAAAACAACCGATCCAGGCGATGTAGATTACTGAGATAGGAAGGGGCTCGTGCGGCTCCTCTGTAGTGACATGGAAACTTATCCTTGGCCATGAGTCCACAGAAGTAGAGGTAGCAAAATTAGCGTGATCGACTAGCCAGTCCACCGAGTCGTGGTTAGGCCATTAAAGTGTGGCGGCCCGGAGCCCCAGGTGGCCCGATGATGGCTCGGCCGTGTGGCAGAGCCCGATACTGCCGCGAATTTTTGACTTCGAGGCTGTTGGCAGGCCATTGATTTTAGGGCGGGGCTGGGCCTACTAAAATTTAAGCCCGGCTTTGGTTTTGGCTGACCCATTGTTGTGAGCCAGTAGGGCTGAGCCATGGGTGCCTCTGCAGAGAGATGGAGACAAGTTGATGGGAAAGAAATGATGCACATGAGAGAGGAGAGAGAAGAAGTGCTTTGAGTATCAATGCTGCAGTTCACATCCCAGCATTCCATCAGTTATAGTCTTGAATGATTTCTTATAGCAATCTGATGCAGCAAGACGAAATTCAATTTACGGAATAAGGGCAAAATCTGTTTGATTTACAAAATTGTAATTTGGTTAAAAATCAAATTTATTCTCTAGATCTTTGGATGTGGCTTAGATTTCACGTTGGAATAGTCATATGAAGTCACAGCTAACACGTAAAATTTCGTAAAATTTCGAGACAATTGGAGTCGACACGTTTTGAGGGCATCGTGTTTGGTCGCATAAAAGCGATTTTTCGATCGCCGGCAGAGAGTCACATATAATAGAGTACTCGTGTGCCACTTAAGTGAACATGAGTAGAGAAATGATAAAAATGGAAGGCCAAGAGATAGTCTTTGAGTGTCAAAGCTGAGTAAGAGGACATAATGGTCATTTTAAAGTTTGATTAAATGGCACGAAAGACAAGATAGTGAATAGTTTTTTCATCTCCACAAATTCAAAAGCAAAAAACGTGATTTAGGAAAGGAGGAGTCACGGGACGAAATGGAGCTTTGGGTGAGAGAAATTTCGACTTCTCTCTAAAAATCTGGCGATCTAGGCCAGTGATGGCGATCTTCGGGACAAGAAGGAGGCTGCTTTCTAGCGGAGAGGAGCTCACAGCGTTGGACACCAGATTTGAGAGTTTTTGACAAACTCCAAGAGGTAGGGGTTTCTCCCTACTTGAGTTTTATTCCCATTTTAAGTGTTTTACAAATGTTTGAGTTGAATGAGGCCGTGAGGGGCCGTTTGATCGGTCCCAAATCTTGGAACCGTGTTGTTGTAAATTTTTGAACCCAAAATGTTAGTGTGACCGAGTGTGTGCCTTTGCTGTAATTTAATGGAGTTGTTAATTGTGTAAAATTGTGGAAACAAATCATGTATTAGTTGGTTTTGAGAGCCTTAAATAGCTATTCGATCGGTCCCTGAAACTTGGACCAAATTATCTGAAATTATTGAGACATTTTAGTCGTGTCAGGCTGACTTTCATGCGGGTGAATTGAGTTGCTTGTTGTGCAATCATGTGTTAAATCATGTATTGATTAGAATGAGGCCGGAAATGGCCGTGGAATCCGGGTTCACAAAGTGAACCGATGAAATGTGATTTTGAGGAATAATGTGAGAGGGTTTCACTATTCGAAAGTGTTTTCAAAATATATTTTTATTATGAGGAAATGTATGTTTGGTGAGTGATTCAAATTGAATTTACTTGTGTTGATCATTAGCCCAGTGAGCTAATTTTAATGTATAGTTATATAATTACATAACATGATTGTGTGATTTGAATTATGCAGTATAAATTATTATTATATATTTATATGATTAATTTGTATTAGGCCTTCATGCATTCCATATCTGCTTCAGAACACCTAGGATTATAGGGTGAGTGCATGAGATGAATCCTAGAAAATGGATTTAGGAGGGGTTGTCTAAAATGTTAAAGTATGGGAGGAGTAGTCAAACTAAAAATATCAATGTTCGGGCGATTGATATTCATAAGAGTAGTCTGAACGAAATAATATATCGATCGTCGGATATTTCAGTTAGTATATATTCATGGAGGAGTAGTCCACAAACAAATAATATATCAATATTCGGGCAGCCCAGAGTGATATATATACATTGGAAGGTTGTCCACAAATAAACAAATTAATAATTCTCATATGAGGCTTGGGCGAGGTGTGGGGGAGTCAGTGAGGACTCAGGATGCAGGTTGGTCATGTAGACATTGGTGGATCATGCATTTGCTTGAATGTGTGTTTACTTTGGAACGTGCCTTTGCACTTAGGTGGTAGATAGCCCATTTGGGTGATTCTTCTACTGAGCATTAGCTCGCTAGTCATGGGATCCCCCGCTTTTACGGTACGGGGGCGTGCGGGGAGACGGCTCATCTGGGATTTGAGTTCTAGAAGAAGCCGGAATGTGGCTTTTGGTGGTTTACATGTATTAGAATTCGAGTATTTTATTATATCTTTGTATAAGGTAAATATTTGAGACTCACCAGAACTGTTGGATATAGTTAGTTCATAGTTGGTATGTTTATGGATGTTGTAGTATGGCTGAGGCCGTTTTATCCATATTTGTATCATTGTGACTATGTTAGATTTGCTTGGGACGGGTTTCATACGGGTGATTCGTTGGGTGAGCTCCCGATACAAAGGCTACTTGAATTTTATGAAATGGCGTCAGATAACCCAGACATCCATACATATTCAGCGGGTTAATGGTGTCAATGGACCGAGTTTTGGGGCGTCACATAGTCGTCTAACATCTCATTATGAAGCAAGTTGTAAGGAATTTAAAGAAAAGAAGAGCAAAAACTGAATTATGTTCACGATATCTAATTACCTATCATATTCAAGTTCTCAGAGTTAATTTTTGTTTATTTCTTTCCCGAGTGTTGGCTTACATGAGGTAGAATTAAAAGGGACAACATTAACTACTCATTTACACATAGTGGAAATCATTCTAATCACAAGACGGGAAGTTGCAAACCTCTTCTTATTACATCATCATGACATATCGAGTTGTTATATCAACATGAGCTGCATTTGACAAACTGAGCCAAATTCAAATTCAAGTTTGCAGGAAACATATATATAGGCAAGTTTGCAATGTTATATAATAACAAGACACGTGTCATTAAAATGTCATCTAAATCCTAACAACATTCAAGGTCAAGATGCTTCCAGAAAGCGCTAGCTTAATGACATTGGAAATATATTCCACTTAATATGCACGTCCCATTGTGCACAGAGCATGAGATACCGATTATGCTTTGACAGCATGTTGTCTTGAAGAAATTGTTTTTGAAACTGAAAATGAAATATTCATGTTTATTTTTTCGAAAAGAGATTCTTTTTTCATAGCAAGAAGATATAAGAAATGTAGGTAGTGCAACTTAAAACAACAATATAAGTACCATGCATGGATACAAGAAGGTGGGCACTCTCTCCAAAGAACTGGTAGTTTTAAAACTAGTTTGGAGCACTTAGAGAAATGTAGGAAATAAAAAAAAAAAATATTAAGGAAAATGATTTTACTAATATTTGGTTTATTATTGGAAAATACAAAGAAATAAAATATGATCAAAATTTCTCAAAATTGTACATATTTTAAAAATTTTAGTCCTTATATAATACAGAAAAACAAATAAAATGAATTTAAATAAACATATATAATCTATTTATTAAGTTTAAACGATTTTATTTTCCTTGATTTACTTCCTTGACTTTTCCTCTTTATTTTCTTTTGGCCAATCTTTCAGGGTTGACCAGACACTTTTAGTTTCTTCATATTATGGGGTCAATGTAATGCTTTTGACGTGATGCCATGAGAAGCACAAAAATTAAACATGTGTAAGGCCACAGAAATTACGATTCTGGAAAAATGGCGAATCGTAATTTTGGTTTGAAATTATGTTCCGGTTAAAATAAAGTAATTTATCTAGATCTCGGATGACGAAGCAGTTTCATTGTTGGAATCATCTCGCGAGAAATATATTATGCGGCAGAATTTCGTCGGTGCAAACGGTCGGAATTAACCGCGTTTTTTGAGGCGTCGCGTTTCGGGTCTTAGTAAAGCGATTTACCGATGCGACGAATCGCATATAACACATCTTCGTATGCGGTAGAGATAAATGAATGTGTGGAAAGAGGGACATGCTTGTCATTTTTGGGAAAAGTTCGTCGTAAAATAATGAATAAGCGAATAGGATTATCGATCTTCAAATGGAAAATGAGCTGAAAACATGAATGGCGGGAGAGACCTCCGGTGGCAGGCGTTTTTAGAGAGATGTCCTCGCTTCTCTCTAGAAATGCGGGCGTCAGGCCAGGTCGCGTCTTCGAGACCGAAGGAAGGCGCTGCACGTGGAGAGGGCTTCGGTAGATCTGGGATTTGGAGTTTAGACAAACTCCTTGAGGTAGAGTTTCTCCTACTTGGGTTTTATTCCTCTTTAAGTACTTTACGAATGTTTGTGTCGAGTGAGTAGTGAGTGAAAGTCTGTCAGGTCCCGAACCTTGATCTTGAATTGATATAAATTTTGAACAACCATTGGTCTTGGCTAAGTGACAGCCACGGGCGATGGAGTTTAAATTTGGAAATATTGTAATAAATCATGCTTTGATGTGAAAGAGGCCGGGAATGGCCATGAATTGCGGTCTCACTAAGTGAACCGATGAATTGTGATTTTTGGGAATAGTAGCCGAGGGTTTCTCTATTCCCAAAATAGTGTTCACTAAAATATTTTTGTGTGAAAATGGGTTGGTTGAGTGATTGAGTTGAATTGCTCGTGTTTGATTAATGTAGTGAGCTAATTTTGATGTTTGAAATGATAATTACATGACATGATTGTGTGATTGGATATTATGTGGATATGTGCGTGTTTGTATTTGCGTGTGATTAGAAATTTGTATTGGGGTCAATACATCGTTCCGCATGCCTTCCAGGCATACAGGGTATAGGAGTGAGTGCATGAGATGAGTCTAGAAAATGGTTCGGGTTGTCTAAAAATGTTAATTATCGGAGGATAGTGAATAAAAAATATCAATCGTCGGATTGCGATTGATATTCGTGGAGGGTAGTCCTGAACAAATAATATCGATGGTCGGAGTTGCCCGATTTGATATCACGCACATCGGAGCGTTGTCGCGACAACGAATAAATATAAAAATTCTCATATACGAGGCTTAGGCGAGTGTGGGGAGGAGTCGAGTGAGGACTCGGGATGCGGAGTTGGTCATGTAGACGTTCAAGTAGGATCATGCATTTGCTTGAATGTGTTTATTCACTGGAGCGTTGCCTTGCGCCCAGGTGGAGAGTAGCCCGCTAGGGGCGGGTTCAGCTGATGAGCATTGGCTCACCTTGTCAGTGATATTATTTTACGGTGCGAGCGCGTCTTGAAGAGGTCGGCTCGATCTGAGATTGAGGATTAGAAGAAAGCCTAGTTGTGAAAGCAGTTTATGATATATACATGTATTGAAATGTCTAATTTTAATATATGTATTATTGTATTAAATTGAAAATATTAGCCAACTCTTGTAACTATTTGGTATATAGTTGGATTCATAGTTAGTATGTAATGTAATTATCGTTTGTGGGCCCGAGTGGCGGAGTAATGCCGTGTGATTGGATATATTGGATATATTGGATATATTGCCTTTATTTGGAGACGGTATATGCGGGTTTGTATTTGGGTAGAGCTCCTCGTACAAAAGGAGACTACGCAGATTTTTCGATGAAAATTTCGGGTCACCCAGGCATTCTTGCAGGTATTAAAGCGGGTTGACGGGTAGTGAAGGACCCCGGGTTTAGGGCGTCACGAAACAACTCAAAATATTCCCCTAGCTAGCCATTGCTTCCTGATCATGCAACACATTTTATGCTTCTAAAGCTAAGGCTTAATACTTATTTTCAGCTATAAAAATAGATTTTCTCATGAGCTTCCTTCTATCTTTCAAGATCAATTTTAGCTTGTTTTAATTTGTCTTACAACTCAATTTCTCTGGCATACCATATTGACTAATCAGTAATTATTGACCAGAAATTATGTTGTCATTTATTTAACAAGCTTGCAGACAACTCTTAGGTAAACCCGGAAAAGACTAGCAACATCTCACACAAGGATTATGTTTCAGCTTCATGTGTTAAATTGGTTCCCAAGAAAAATAAATAAATGCTAGCATGAATCAAATACTAGCTACATATTATTATATTTTCCTCCATCATTGTTGACATCACATTTTTTTTGGTTTTTTGTTTAAATATGATATCTAGTAAACAACTCATTCATTCACAAATAACGATTTAATCAAATTACTGCAACAGTATGCTAGAGTATGTTGAATTTCTTGGCTAGCAAGGAAAGATTAGAGAAATTCTGATTCCTATTAAGTCAAATACAATTTGGTACTGAAATAATAAGTGAAAAAAAATTAGCAGCATAACAGATACAAAGAAAAACCATAAGTCAAAGGCAATTTAGAGGCTAAGGTTTTAGATAATAATATTGCAACCATAAGGGCCCAATTCAAGAGAAAATCAATGTATGAAAAGAGGAAGAACAGACATTTGTCAAGAAGAGGAAGTATTTCAGCCTCAAAGCTTCACAATCATTCAAAACAACTCAAAGGATATGTACAAGCAAGGTTGATATCTTCATCAAGCAGAGTCAGAAGGAGAGGGAGATGATGGGGAAAAACAAACACAAAAAAGAAATGAGAAACTGGAGAAGGAAAAAGCAAAAGAAGAGGAGATAAAAGAAGTCAACCATAACTTTAAATTGGTCAACCATGAAGCACTTTCATGTTTAATAGATAAATTGGTAAAAATCTTCCCAACTTGTCTCAGATTATTCCCAGCCTAAGATCCACGTTATCTAAGGTGTGGTCTTTTTATATTCCAAAATGATTGCATCATGTTTATGCTGTCATAGGCAGGACACTATCGTGTATCTACTAATGCTTTCATGTGCAAGCCATTAGAAGTCATGTGACAACTGAAATAAAGATGAGAGACAATCCTCAAACCATAAAAATCAGTCAAGTAAGATAGCATCAGCATCACAAATACCACCCAATTAAAATGATTATGATCAAAATTCAAACTGCCCCGAAAACATTGAACCATGGAAACAGTCTAAAAGAACCAATTACTAACCTGAAATCTAGGCTGCACATCAAGATATACAGTATAAGATACAACCTATTATATAACTGCATATCATGTTAAAATGTCGGTGAATAACACATTGCACCAAGAAACATATGCAGACCCACGGTATCATGCGTCAAATGGGGTTCAACAACATCACCCTCTTTTCTGGAGCTTTGATTCCAAAAGCTTCACCCATAGCAAGTTGCTCGCTGGACTCCTATAAAGGATGCCAAAAAGGGATAATTAGAAAAACCCAATGCAACAGCAAAAGAGAGGTAAAGACAGTGACGAAATTCTTCCATTTCATCCATTGATAAAAGTAAAACTGAAAATAAAAACAAAAACAAAACACCAATGAAATTGGTGTCAACTCAGATACGTACTGGATGATACTGCAAAAGGTTGTTGATGATTGTAATTCGACTTCTCTCTAACAAGTCAGGATCTTCAACTTTGCGTCCATCACTAGCATATTAATCAATATTGATTTGTAAAGAATAACAGAGTCCAAAAAAAAAAAAGGAAAAGATTGACTAGCTAAATTAAATTCCCTAACCCCTAACTCAACTAAACATTTCAGATGTTTAGATTTGATAAAATTCCAAATTTAGAGAACTATTCAAGAACATATTTATCAGAATCCCATTTATAAAAGCCCCTTCTATTTTGATAACATGTTATTCCTAGTCTAAGAAGAGAAGCAAAAAGAACAAAGGAATCATGCGCTTCATTTTTCTGAATGATGAGCTTCAGAAATCAGATTCTGCTCAGGAGCTAATATTTCAACATCCAATGATTGATTAGCTTAATTTTTTTTTATATGTTTCAAATTTAGGGTCTGCTAAAGGTACTTGAAATCTAGAAATGATAAAAAGAAGAAGAAAAAAAATGAGTATCAATGTTAAGCAAGATAGCTGGTACTTTTTGTGAAATATAAACAGGTGCTCCAGCAGTAAAGTAGCATGAATTGTTTACAGCTATTCCTTTCATCTTCAATGCATAGTTATTCAAATGCATGTGACAACAAGGTTGTTTTGACAGTTCAAATTAAGAACAACAGACAATTCAGACTTGCGTTCTAAGACCTTTAAATATGAACACATGCTTTTATCTATCATAATCAATTCCAAACAACCTTTTTGTTACCAAAACAAATATAGTTCTCCATCCTGATTTTTGTGGTATCAATCTGCCAAACAGGTTTAGCCACCCCAACTAACATCTATTTGGCAAAATTTCTTATAATATTGTTGTCAATGATTTGTAATCAGTGATTTCCAGTTGATTCACAATTACAAGGCTGACCATGCATTTCACAATAAAATCTCTGAAGGAAACAACCTTTTGTCAAGCATGAAGTATAAATTTATTATGGAATAAGACGAATTATTTTATAGACATTTTGCCCTTCCTGATCATTCATTGAGTGTTTGTACACCTATATTTGCTTATATCAATCAACCACACAATTAAAGTTGAGTCATCTTAGGACACCAGAAGAAGTGAAGAACTATTGCATATCAATATGAACCTTGTACATAAACATCCAAATCTAGGAAAGATAATCTGCTTACATCTAAAGGAGCTCAAAGAGCTCCATGTATGAAGCAACTAATTTGTTCAACTTGAAACATTACGATAATTAGCAAGTCCCAACATCAGTTTGTAAGTATAAGCAAGTTAGCAACATATGGAGACAATTCAAAGAACTTGCTTAGTTCAAATGTGTTGAGAAGCATGATATTCATATTAAGCCACAAATTCTACAGGCAGGCTTTTAAGAGAGTTGATAGTTTAACATTGTATCAGAACTTGGTTTGGCATGAGGTCATGGATTCGAGCCACCTCTCCGCAATTTGAATATTTGATTCTCATTCGTGTCTTTGAAAGTCAATGATGAACTCCGTTTGGTTTGTTTGATTCTCCATGTGCGGGTATGAAGTCGCATGTGAGGGAGGGTTTGAAACATGATATTCATATTAAACTCAAATCCTACCAGTTTGAGCTTTTAGAAGAGTTGGTTGTTTAACACAATGTTCCTCAGGAATTGTGGTTTTTCATGTAAGTAGTGATCATCTATGTCACCGAATGGGATGGAGAACCTTTTTTTTTTTTTTATAGGCCAGATGGGATGGAGAACTATGTGCATGTGGTGCTGCAAATCAACCAAGCTGTTGATTACCAGTTCAGGCTCAGCTTAGTAGTGCCTGACTCCAAGCTTGTCCGCAAAAACAAGCGCTGACAACATGTTTTAAGCTTTGTTTTTGAGCAAAATCAATTCAATGAAATTAGAGTTTAGCTCATGGTAAGGAAATTGGAGCCAATAAGTTTAATAGTACTAACAACTTTTAGTGAGTTTGCCCTTCATAGATACTTTCTTAATTTATCCTGAAGGTTCATACCGCTAGGTGGTGCAATTACAACATTCACATTCATTGAAGCATGCTTTTCTTTATATAACTGTTATTGAGATGTTCTCCTCTATAAATATTTTCTGCCATAGTGACACATTAAAGTTATTTCACTTGAAATGAGGCGGAAACTATAAAGAAGACAGAAAAGGGCTTTGACATTCCTTGAAGTAGGTTTTCTTCTCCTGCAAGTATTTCTTGAGCATCTATCATCCACTATAGTACACATTTCTTTCTTCAAGGGCATGAACAGACCCCCACCCCCCCACCACAAAATAAAAAATAAAAAAATTACACCAAAGGACACAGGATGTGCACAACAGGCTCCAAAAGATGATCAAGAAAAGAAAGGGAGAAAAATAAAACACTACTCCCTCCCTCAGTGAAGACCCAACTAATCAAAAAAGTCACAAAGGGACATGGAACTACAGTTATGTACATCTTGGACCAAAGAACAAGTTGCAGAGGAATAACTTTTTCAGCCTTACAATGGAGAGGTCTTTATTCTCAAACGACCTATTTCTCTTTTTCCAAATTTTCCAAAACAAATGCAACAAGACTGCTTCCCAGCTTTGATATGTTAGCAACAAGGCTACTTCCCCTCTTTGATATGTTATAAAGGTTATTATAAGGTATGTTGTAAAACCTGCTGGACTTATTAAGTTATTGGACATTCAACCAAGCCCAGAGTCCTGACAAGTTGACTAGACACTGAGCCCAGATCATTTGCAGCCTTATCGTATGTTTACACAAGGCACATGTTGGAATGATCGCATGTATCCTAACAAAAAATGGAGAAAATTTTCTCAAATGGCCTCCACATATAAGCAAGGCAGGAAAGGGATGAAAAAAAATGCATGGACAAATTTAATAACTTTTGTAGTAATTACAACAGATAACAAGTAAACAGCATTCCACTTATGTGGAAAACCATGCAAAAACCTCATCCCTATCCAAGTATGAGGATATGCTCTCAAACACCAAAATAATGAGCTAAAGACCCTCACATTCGAGTAACGAAAAGTTTTGTTTGAATGACTGATCCCTCGGTCGTAACAGTTCCCTTTTGCACATCTAGCCTAAAGCTTTTCCAAGCCTTCACACCTTACATGACCTGTGAAAACGAAAAAAAAAAAAAAGGTCAAATAACTCCAATATTAAAAAATAATTCAACACAACTAAAACTAAGATCAGCTAGGCCTCCAAGCCTTCACAAACACAAGGAGACCAACTGCATAGAACTATTACCATGAGAAATACTAAGTAAGCAAGCATATGAAAAAAATTATATATAAATTTTTTTTATCGATAAAGAGCAATATAATGACCCAGATTGAGTATATGGAGTCGTATACAAGAGGGCCACATATAGGGCCCAGCAAGAGCGGAGAGAAAGAAAAGAGGACGGACCACAAACCAGTCCAAAAATACATACACCACACCTTAGGCATAGCCATAGAACCCATACGAGAAGCGATCTAACAAAATCTATATCGCCTTTGGAATAAACCAGCCCACGTAAAACGAATGGATAACATGAAGTTTTAGTCTCAACGGGGAAAAGTAGTGTCTCCAAAATAATTATATTCCTCTCTTCCAATGGCCCAAAATAACATAAGAGGCGACTCTCCCGTATAGACTTATCTTTTTCCCTATGAGGAAATGCATCGGCTTTGAATTAAATCCTTTGCAAAGAGGCGAGTCAGCGGCGCACCAAAGGCAAAAAAGATCAGTCCAGCTATCCCCAATTACATATTGAGTGGATTAGAAGATGCTTGGCTCTTCTTCCTCCCTTTCTCTGAAAAGGGGCACATGTTGGCTAAATGAAAAACCTTTTCTTGTGAGTTGAGAGTAAGAACCTTACCTAGCCCCACACCTCGAGCGAAAAAACCAACTTTAGAAAAGGATATGCGATTCCATAACATTTTGCGAGGGTATGGGGAGAAACTCCTTCCAAATGTTTGAAGTAGCTTTTTGCAGACGAAGGGCAACTGACTCATCCCCCTTCCAGGCAGTTTATCCTTTCTTGAGGAAATTTTGAAAGTTGCTAGTCTCCCCATTAACAAATCAGAGATAGCATTTAACTCCCGATCATTAAAGGACCTCAAAAGCTTTGGATCACGCTCCTCCACCATCTTCCCTTGCAAGCGAGCGACCTTTGCCCCTTTTGATCCAGCAATGCTATAGATGAAAAAAAATTATATATAGTCCCTACGTTACATGAAATGACTGGTAGGTAACCTATACTGTTATCACTAGTTATTGTATTATCAGTTCTAATTTATAGATGGTGAGTTTAACATTTTCAGTGACTAGATTCCCAAATAAACATTGATAATTAATCACTGCTTTGAATACGAAAATATATCATGAAAACGAATCAATAAACATGTTTGTTTCAATAAGTGAAATTTTCACAAAATGGCATGAAGACGATAGCGAAAGAAAACTACTATAAACCTGGCTAGTCGAAAAGCCTGATCGTATTGAAAATTTAAATAAGTTTTCTAAAATTTTAACCTATTTGGATTTGGGCCTCGCAGTGTATATAATGCTCTCTTCGCGCCAGCCCAGAGATGTCATGCTCTGCAACACTTCTCTTGGAGTGCGAATCCATAGCAGGAAGGATACACATCAGGTCCATCGCCGTAACCCACACATGGAGAGACACGAGATATGGGCCCTTAAGCCCAATAGTCGAAGCACGTAGCATATAGTCACTTGGAGAAACATAGGCCCATGAGCACATAGGCAAACAAGTCAAGCCCATGTTCATACTCACATAAGGCCTATGTTGGGAAAATAAACATATGGTGAGATTTGAACACATGAATTCCAACTAAATGAGATACCGTATTAGAGCGAATTAGTGCGATTTGAACCTACATCATATATATCATGCTCTCCCAAAAATCAGTAGAGGGTTGAGAAGGAACGACCTGAAAGAGTCGAGAGGAGTAAGATTATTTGAAAAGAAATTTTCCGTAACCTAAGACCACCATACTCACACTTCCAAACGCCTTAAAGAAGACAAAGAGAAGCCACCTTCCATATAATCAGATGATTCATGCCTTTGTCACAGCCACAGCCTTGAAAAGACCTGTAATGATTTGAGCATGTCTAGGAAGTTCCAGACAAATGAAAGAAGATCGAAATTGAACCCTTTAAGGATAGCCCATGAGGAAAGGACCTTACATAATCTGTCTTTTTTTCTTTAAGTTTCCTAGTATGCAGCAGGCTTATCTTACAAAATGTTTTAATGGTAGTACAACTACAGAGAGGAAAAAAAAAAATAAAGTGCACAAAAACAAGACTTATGCATGCTTCCTCCCATTATTTCTAGTTTTTTTGGATTAATAAACACAAAATTAGACAGAAGATGACAAAGCTCCCATAAGTAAAGGGGTATCTGGAACCTGATAAGGAAGAAGAGAGAAGCGCCGATGCGAGATCTTAAGCGAAAAAACCCTGACAAACGAGGCGAAACCCAGCCAAAGCACTCCATTACGATCTGTGACCACCGCTCTGAAACCTATAAGTGAGGATATCTCTTATTATGTACAAAATATTTCAACTCCCGCAGAGTTACAGCGAAAGAAGTTTGATTTTTGCCGCATCAACGATCCCACATCTCGAAAAATTTATCTGGTGCGGCTCCTTCTGCTTGTCGAAAAGATGCATGGTGGAGGCAGGTTCCACCAGTTCTTCTCTTTTTTTCCAACAAATAACCCTTCCAACTGAGAGGCATCCTTGGCCAGTTTGAGGAAGACTGAAACCAGAAACGAAAGGAGGAAAAAAACCCGAAGATGTTTTGACCCTTTGGACAATGTGATATATGATGTGTGGATTCCTCATCACGCCCATAGAGATAGCAACGATTGGGGAGGTGCCACCCCCTTCTTTGGAGCTTGTCCAAAGTTAGAATCTTGCCCCAGGTTGCTTCCCGTGCAGGTGCTTTGGTGGGAACCTGATGAACAAAATGCCGCCAATGGGGAAAGGAGGAGTACCCCTATGGCTTAGCACTTTAATGGCCTCGGTATTGAAAAGACTGACTGTTGGGGTCTTCGAGGAAATCTTATGCGGCTCATGGGAGACCCTTTCTTTCTGGAGGGAGTTGAGAAGGATGTAATTAGAACCACTTCAGTCATTAAAGTCTACATAGAGATTGAGTTCCATTCTGATTCAGTTTGATCCCGAACATACGCCCACCGGTTCCACTTTGTTGTTGCTAAATCGAAAAGAGTAGGATAGAAGTGTCCCAGGAGTGGTTACAGAGATCTGACGAGCCTTATCGAGTGTCGTTCTTGACGATAAATCTCTCATTCTCTTTGCGGCTTGACTCTTTCATAATCTCCTTCGAAGGCCTGCCGAAAGGGCCCCGGGTGTCGCTTGGAGTACCCGGTAAACCCTACAAGCCATATTTGGTATTAATGAGATTTTTCAATGCAGATCCTTGTCGACGAACCTCGTATCCATTTACAAAACCGAGCGCTGTTGAAAGTTGGCTTTCTCGGACTGAAGCCACCTGTATAACTGAGACATACCACATCGATTAACCCGAGTGAGCCTTTTTTTAATGAAACCCACCACCCCGGAGAAAACATCTCTGCCGGCTTTTCGATCTTTTAGCAGCCTTGCCGGCATTCGAAAAATAGACATTTGATATGAGAGCGGGCTAGCGAGTGCTCTTTCTGGGTGATCTCCATCGCTTTTTTGAGATAAAATTTGCTTTCCCGGAAGGTGATTTCTTGTGCATTTTCTCCTCGATGTTGTCTCTTAGATGGCCCGCGGACTTGTGGCGGCTCCCCCGGGTGGGCGAGTAAAGTGGTTGGAAGGTGCCGGTTCGGCTGACCCGATTCGGCCCGGTGCATCCATATTTTCCACGCCCCGAATTAGGATCATTTCGCTCTTGTTTGGAGTTGATTTTCGTACGAGGGCTTGAACCAAGGAGGATCCCGGGTGGATGTAGGAGTTGATACCTTTCCCTTCATAGAAAATGATTGTATCATCAGAGTATACGGGGAGATGAGAAATGGTAAAACTGACCCATCCTTCCTTTGATATTGCAACTCGAAATGAAACCTTACGATCATAGCACGAGGAGGATGCCGGAACCTCCATTCCTGAAAATGAAAGGTAAGGGGAGGCGGATCTCTCCTTGCCTTAAGCCTTTGAGCTAGGAAAGAAACCCTGTAGGGACCAGGTGCTTAATGAAAATCTAGCCGGTGGATATACTGCGCCATATCCACGACCTAGTCCATTTGGGGCCAAAACCTATGCGTCTCATGGTTTTCATAAGAAACTGTCAATTTATGTTGTCGAAAGCTTTTTCTATGTCAATCTTGCAAATCACGCCCTTTGCCCTTTGCTTTTGCAAGTGGTCAATGAGCTCGTTAGCGATAAGAGAGGCATGTGTGATTTGTCGCCCTTCCACAAAAGCGTTTTGGGCTTCAGAGACACCTTCCCCACCACCTTTTTCAAACGATTGGCTAGCACCTTTTCCAAGATTCTATACAAACTCCTAAGAGACTTTTGGGCCCAAAATCCTTTAGATTCTTAGCATCTCCCTTCTTCGGGATCAAAACCAGAAACGTGGCATTCAAACTTCTAATGAAAGTTTCATTTGCATGGAAATCCCTTAACACCTCCATAATTTCGCCTTTGACCAAATGCTAAGAGGCCTGCTAGAAGGCCATGGTGAAACCATCAGGGCCCGAGGCTTTGTCCCCATCTATTTCCTTTATCGCAGTGAAGACCTCATAACTCACAAGGCGATTCAATTTACTAGGCTCTTGGGACCAAAAGTGGCAAAGAGCGAAATGCGCATCTCGCTCTCGAGCCATATCATCGAGAAAGCGAGCTTCTGAAGCATCGCGATCCCTTTATGAGCTTAAGCTCATCAGAAATCCAAACACCATTGATTTTGATCACGGTACATAGTGTTCTTTCACAAAATGGGAGTTAGCCGTACGGTGTAAAAAACCGGTGTTCTGTCCTGACCTTGACCCAGTTTCTCACAGATTTTTGTCTCGATGAATTTCCTCCCGAGGATACCACTTTTTTTTTTTTTTTGAAAGAGTCTTTTGCCTCTTTCGTGGCCTCGACCTCTCCCGTAGTCGGCCTCGACCTCCCTTACCGTCCCGTTCCTTGCTGACGAGGCGATTTTTATTAAGATCGAAACTGCCCAGAAAGCAGATCCTACATTCCTGTCTTGAATTAAATTTTTATCTCTTTTAGCTTTAGAGAATGTAACTAGTGATCCTTGAAAGACGAAACCTTGCCGCTGACATCTCTTTCACCAATCTTGGAAACCCTCGGCTTTTAGCCCTTATTGCTCACTCAGTATTGGACCATTCCTGCAGAAAGCCCGATAAACCTGACTAACGAGAAGAAATTTATCACAAAATATTTTCACTTTTTGTTTGATGAAAAAAAGATAGTAGCAGTGATATAAAAGTGGGAAGATAGGGAGGAGAGAGCCTTCGGGAATATGGAAAGTGCGGGAAAAAAATAAAGGAAGAACTTCGAGTCTATTGTAAATTAATAACATGGAGTCTTACCCTCAGGGATGAAGGAACTTCTGACTCCACTCCCCACCTCGATTAAGATAAGCTGACTAGTGTTATGACATCATTTTACCGTGTAAACTCGAAAATCTCCTGATCAAAACATGTTACATTTTTTCTACACCACTTTGTTTCACTCATCCTCTATTATCGATTTATTAATTTGGCTGTCGAACCTCATCAGACGTTCCTTGAATTAAAGAGGGTTACCTAATCAGTATTAAAGCCTTTTCTCAGTCACGCTACTACCATACGGACATCCACCCATTACCGTCTTTCATAAATGAGTCCCTTAACTTTTATAACCTCATCTACCCCCTATCTATTCCGGAGTCTAAAGAATATTCAGCCAGAATCATATACACTTTCAAAGCCCGCATCATGCACTCTAAACATCCTTGACAACTTAAATGTTGCTCAGAAACTCTCACATTAAGTGACCTCGTAGGTATTATAAGCGAAAAACTCATTTGGAAGCTAGTGAAGAATATAAAAGCGAGAGTACTCATGATGGCCTTAACCACAAATCCCTTTTATATATATATAAGTTGTACACGGGAGAAGCATTATAACTTTTAAGTAAGGAAGAATAGAATTGACTTTATAGTGGTTGCTCTACTTAGTGTCATGAGGGCCTGAGAGACGATCACCAAAGCTGAGTTGTACAGGCATTTGCGAGGAAGAATCACGAAGATCTTGATCTATCGGAGACCACTGGAATTGGAACATAATCGAATACGAGATCAAAACTCTGCGGTCAAAACATGTTATCGAAGACATAACATTGGATATGATGCAATTAGAAACACTTTACCGTAATATTTTACAAACAACAACTGCTAACATACTGCGAATATGCTGAGAATTTCAGTTAAACACTTCCAAAAGAAGTCCATAATACAGATAGACTAGTGAGACTTGACTAAGGCATTGTGTAAGACCCGAGAAATTCCAATTTTGGGAAAAATGGTAAAATCGTAATTTCGATTACAAAATTGTTATTTCGGTTAAAAATCCGAAATTTATTTTCTAGATCTCGGATGACAAAACAGATTTCAGATTGGAATTGTCTCATGAAATCTATTCTTACGTAAAATTTCGTGGAAGGAACTAAGGAGAATCTAAATTAGACACATTTTTCGAGACATTGCGGTTCGAGTGCAGAAAAATGATTTTCGATGCGACGAAAGTCACATAAAACATGTACTCATGTCTCATAAGTGCCATGAGTAGATAAATGATGAAAATGGTATCGAGATAGTCTCTTAGAGATATCAGCGGGAAAAGAGGACATAATGGTGGTATTTAATTTAATGGAGCGCAAAATAAAAATGAATAGAGCCGTCTCTACATATTGAAATGAGAAACAACGGGAATGGGAATGAAGCGCGTATGTTTGGGAGAATTTTTAGAGAGAGAGAAACTTCTCTACAAATATCATGTGATCAGGCCATCGCGGAGTCTTCGGGACAAGAAGGAAGGTATACGGAGAGGGGCTTCGCGTGGGTGCCGGTTTAGGGAGTTTCCTCGAACTCAGGGAGAGATTATGGGATTTATCCTGTAGGGTTTATTCTTTATTTAAGTACTTTGTTAATGTTTGAGTTGAATGAGGTAGTGATGGCGTTTGATCGATCTAATCTTGGGACCAAATTGTTATAATTTTGAAATCGAATGGAACTGGCGAAATTGTCATGGCTGAATTGGGTTGTTAATTGTGCATTTATGTGTTAATACATGCTTTGATGTGTATGAAGTAGGAAATGTTTGTGTGAAGTCAGTTCACTAAGTGAGCCAGATGATTGGTGTTCTTGAGAATAATGTAGGGGTTTCACTATTCTCGAATAGTGTTCGTAAAATAATTTTTTTAAAATGTGTTTGGTCGAATTAATTCCGAGTTGAATCGCTCGTCTTTGATCATCATTTAAATAATAGGCTATTTTTTGATGTATGGAAATATGAAATTACATAACATGTTGTGTGATTTAAATTATGTGAATATATGCGTGATTATATATTTGCATGTGTTATTGACTGAAATGGAATTGGCATCATGCATTCCATATGCCTTTGGGACGTCCACAGAGATTTATAAGTCGGTCATGAGATGATCTAGAAAGCGGTTGGAGGGTTGTCAAAATATTAATTATCGGAGGGTAGTCGAATTAAAAATATCAGTCGTCGAGACGACGGCGATATTCATCGGAGGGTAGTCCTGAAGCAAATAATATATGTCGTCGAGACGCTTTAATTGATATATACACATCGGAGGTTGTCCTGAACAAACAAAATAATAATTTTAAATGAGCTGGCGAGAGTGTGAAGGAGTCGGTGAGGACTCGGGATGCGAGTTGGTCATGTAGGCGTTGAGTAGGATCGTCGTTTGGCAGATATGTGTGTTTTCGATGGAACATTGCGGCCTTAGGTGGTGAGTGGCCCACTTAGGGCGATTCTACTCACGAGCATTAGCTCACCTGTCGAGGATGTGACACGGGTGCAAGGGCGTGCGAGGACGGCTCGTCTGAGGCCAGGGATTAGGAAGAGAGTCGGGTTGTGGCTTTGATGTATACATGTATTGGGAACTTTTTAAGTTTAATATATGTATTGTATAAAAATAAAACATATTAACTCTTGTAACTGTGGGTATATAGTTGGATTCATAGTTAGCATGTATATTGGTATTGTTTATGGAGCTGAGTAAGTAGTTTTAAATCATAAGGCGTTATGTTGGATTGTTGGGACGAGGTTTATGCGGGGTTACGTATTTAGGTGAGAGCTCCGTCCTGAAAGGAGACTCTGCTCGATTTGTGAAAAATGTCGGGTCACGAGCATTCCACACGAGCATCCATGAGTTGGTGGTCAGCGGACCTCCGGGATCGGGTGTCACGGCTGGTATCGAGCTTGGGTATCTGAATGCTGGGAGCTCGGGTTTGGGTATCAAATCACCGCCTGGAGTGGTTATATGTAGAGTATAGGTATATGGAAACCTAGAGATTGAGGATTTGGGCTTAGGTCATAGTCTTTGAAGGTGTAAGAACATCGCCACTAGGTGTGGTTCGATGTTGAGTTTAGGTATGAGAATACCTAGGAAATCATGGGACAAAACTAGGACATTTCATGCATGTGTTTGGTGTGTTTTGTGTGATTGATGAAATTGGTGTTTGATGTTTGATCATGTAATTGTTTGAGGGACGGTTATGTGATGTATTGGAAAAGAAGTTTGTAAGGTTCTGGTGTGTAGACGGGAAAAGAAAATGAAGAAAATAGAGTTTTACAAATTTATTTGGTTGGTTTCTGATCAATAAAACTAAAGAAAATAGAATAAAATAAATTTTAGAAATTTATTTGGTTTAGAGATTAAGAAAATCATTTTCTAAGGTTTTTGTAGTGTGAAAAACTAAAGAAAATCAATGAAATAAATTTTTATAAATTTATTTGGTGTACTGGAAAATTAAGAAAAAAAAAATGAGGTGAAGAAAAAAAAATCTAAGGTTTACAAGTTGTAAAATTGAAGAAAATTGAATTAAAAAAAAAGTAATAATTTAATACCTAGCTCAAAGGACCATTGCCTGATGCATTTCTTCTTTAACTGAATTTGTCATATTGATTCATCTATTGAATACCTATGAATGAAAATATGAGTAAATTTCGTGGTTGTCCTTTTTAGTTTAAGCAGTATGCGCTTGAAGCACCAAAAAGCATATAACAGATGCTTTATATTTTAAACAGGAAAATGACATTTCAAATTAACAAATAGTTAAATGCATATTGGTTTTTACTGAAACTGATAAAACTCTGGGATTCCAATTCATGTTCTGGTTAGTTCAAAAAAAAAAAAAAAAAAAAAAAAACAGGATTTCCTCTGCATAGTTTCATGTACTGGTGTCCACCAGTTGGACTAATTACTTATTTCTGGTGATGCGGCATGATGTTGTGCTCCTGATGATGCCCTATGAGCCAATTCTGCCATAGGCTGGAGCCATTTAAACTAGTAGCACAAAAGGGTGTGCTGGTCACTGTCAAACTAAAATAAATATTCAGTCACCTAGAAATGACTATAAGAAATCAATTAGAAAATCTGATTGTAAAACCCCGGAAAGTTTAAAATTTTCTAAAAGTAAAAAAAAATTAAATAAAAATGAAATAAAATCAAATAAAATTAGACAAAATTTTCAAAAATAAAATTTTTGTTGAAAACAATATTTTAAATGCAAAAAAAATTGATTGCCTTGCATTACACATAATGCGAGACAGTAATGTGTCTGTGATTTATGTGTATGATTAGTGTCTCGAAATTTGTGTTTATGCCTTAGAATGTTGTATTGAGATTTAACTTGTCATTGGGCGTACGGATGGCTAGTCGAGGACCGAGGGACGTAGAGGGCGTCAGCGGGGTGGTCGGGCACCATCGGTGTTTGATCGGCGGGCTTTCTTGAGATTGTGGGTGTTATAGAAGCTATCGCACGGTGGTATAGCGGGTAGACGGAAGGTTCTAGTAACCTCGGAGGGTTTAGGCGCGTCAATCCTCAGGCGTTCACGGGAGGGCAGATGGTGGCAGACCATTGGTTTATGCAGATAGAAAACATATTGGAGGCTATGGAGATCACCTCCGTGCGACCGGATCGGGTTAAATTTGCATTCAGTAGAGGTGAGGCCAGTATGGTGGAGATGGCTAGGACTTCTAGAGACTTAGAACGACATGGGCGAGTTCAGGGAGGCATTTATGAGGCAGTATTTTCGAGAGCCAGTGAAGCATGCAGAGGCTCGGGAGTTCCCAGAGGCTGGGGCGGGAGGCGATGACGGTGTAATTTACGATGGTAGATTCATAGAAGTTAGCGGTCGTGCGATGACCTACGTGGCCCACGGACTTAGCGAAGGTTAGGAGATTCTAGAATGGATTGAAGTTGTCGTTCGTGCGGGATTGTAGGATTACGCTACGGGATATGGATTATGGTTGGGATGGCCGCATTATGAGAGATGGAGGATGCGGCGGAACACTCGGGATCTGCAGTGTTAGTGGCGAAGGACGGTCGGTCTTCGTGCAGTTCGGGGAAAGAATGAGAGGAAGCATAGTTCGAGGGATCTCGGAGTCCACTGACCATCGGGCGGGACGGATGAGGATTGTCGGTCGAGCCCGGAACGGATGAGAGTTGCCGGTCGGGCGAAAGCAGGATGGTGTGTCTTCTGGAGTATCGTGACTGAATAGCGTGAGGCAGATTGCCGAGATGGGATCCCGAGGTTTTGGGACATCACGGTCAGTCGGTGCGGGACGGGAGAGGATATAGTACATTCCTCACGGCCTGATGCTGTTAGAGGGCGGTCTCGGTTGAGGGGAGCTACGGGCACCCCACATTTCTGAAGCGAGCCTGAGGCGAGTATGAGTAGAGCGAGGGCGAGGCCTGAGGAAGGAGACGTCGGTCAGGGCGTGTCTACTGTAGATCTACCATGGTACAGATCCCGTGAGATCAGCCGGTTGATTATACGGGAATGCGTTTTTCTTTATCTACTTTATGGGTGAGAGTGTTATTTGATTTTGGTGCTTCGCATTCATTCATCGCTGCATCAGTTGTGATCGAGTTAGGCTTAGAGGTTGAGACCTTGGAGGAGCCTTTGTATGTGAGTTTTCCCCTAGGGATTAGGGTGAGAATAGGGATGATATGTCGCGGTTGCGAGTTGGAGATCTCGGGGACTCTACTTACAGTGGATCTAAGGATCATGGACATGTCAGAGTTCGATGTCATCCTGGGGATGGATTGGCTGACGGCTACGAGTCGATTATCGATTGTAAGCGCGGGGAGTTCTGCTCTGGGACGGTACTCGTGGCGGTATTTCGAGGGAGGCAAGCATGGCCGTTTGCACACAGGCGGTATACGGTCAGTGTCGGGACGATTGGCGGGTTGTTAGCAAGCCTACTGGGGACGAGGGGAGACGAACTTAGATCTACCTCGAGTAGTTTGCGGTATGTGGATGTTTTCCGGATAGGCTGCCTGGACTACCTCCACGAGAGGGTAGTAGACTTGATGTCGGGGATTACACGCGGTACTTCACCCACATCTCTATGACTCGCATGGGACTGGCATCGGTTGAGTTGCGGGAGCTCATGGTCCCGACCCCTACGAGAGACTCTTGGACAAGGGTTCATTAGGTAGAGCCAGCTTCACCATGGGGCGCTCAGGTTCTATTTGCAAGAGAAGGACAAGACCCTTGTGCATTGATTAGACCAGGTTGAACGGGGTTGCGATCGAGAATCGGTACCCATTCTTAGGATTGACGATTTGTTTGATCGGGTTGAGAGGAGCGTGAGTCTACTCCCAGAGATAGACCTTCTGCTTGGTTACCATCGGTGAGGGTTAGGGATCTGAGATATCCCTAAGAAAGCGTTTGGGACGTTATGGGCACTTTGAGTTTGATAATGCCCGCCGGTTGGCGAATGCGCCGGCGTGATAAATGGATCTCTGTCGTAGGATATTCCAGCCCTATTGGATCGATTTGTCGTGGTCTTCGTGGATGACATCTTGATCTACTCGGTCGAGTGGGAGCATAAGTATCCCTTGAGGATTGTTTCACAGTTGTTGAGAGACCATCGGTTGTGCATTGGGTTCGGTGGTCACGGGATTACGGCACTGGGTGAGATTTTGGGACACGTGGTGTCGGCCTTCGGGGGAAGTGTCGAGGTGTGAGAAGGTGGCGGTGATGGGTTGGGAGAGACCCAGTCGGTCTTGAGATACGTGGTTCTTGGGATTGGTAGGTATTGCGGGAGATGGGTGAGTTTCTCGGGAATAAGCGGCTTTTATGACTGAGTTGACCGGAAGGAGGTCGAGGTTTGATTGGGACTGACCGTCTGAGGAGGCATTCCGGGAGTTGAAGGAGACTTGCCGACTCCCATCTTGATGGTCCGGACGGGGGACGAGGGGGTACACGGTGTATTGATGCCTCGAGGGCCAGATTGGGATGTGTTTTGATGCAGTCCGGGAGGGTGGTAGCTTATGGTTCTCGTCAGTTGAAGGGTACAGCGAATTACACCGCGACATAGAGTTGGCGGTAGTAGTCTTCGCCTTGAGATTTAGGCGCCCTTACTTATATGGCGAGGAGTTCGAAAGGTGTGCTCGGACCGTAAAAGTTTGAGTATATTTTCACGTGGCGGACATCATGTAACACCCAGAAATAGACCTAGTCGTTTCGACATGTTTAGGGTATTTTGTAAGCTAATTTAAATGTTTGGAAGTGAGTTAAATCTCGAAACATGGAAACAAAGACAGGAAAGTTACAAAACTTAAGGACAATTTTGTAATTGGTCGAGAGACTTAAAAGTCCTAATGTGAAAAGACTAGAGGCCAAAATACAATAAAAGGAAATTGAACTATAAATGGCCGAATTGAAGGGTATTTTGCAAATAAAGAAAGTTAACCCAAAAATGGGTTTTATTTAAGGAGCTGAAACATGGCCTTATCAAATCCATGGGATTTAAAGACCAATTTGGTCTCAGAATTGGGAGAGGCAGTAGAGAAGAAAGAAGGGGAGAAGAAGAGGAAGAAAGAAGAGGAAGAGGAGGATTGAAGCCAAGATCGACAGACATGATACCTGTTATGGAAATGAAGTGGGTGTGGTTTCATCTGATGGTATAATCTATATCCAAATGGACTATGGGTTTATCTCAACCAAAATGATGGCAAGTGAGGTGGGAAAAACCCCATATGGCCTGAAGCTCATGAATCCTCTGCTTTGAGGATGAATTCATAGTTAATTAAGAGTAATTGAATTAGGGTTTAGAATAAATCTAACAAATCCCTTGAGTTTGATTTGTGTATGAGTTGTAACCCCATATTGGAATGGGTTTTGAAGTAATTCATGATAAGTCTTTGAACTAAGATAAGTATTGAAGGAGGAATTGAATGAAAGAGATTCCAAGTGAATTTGAAATGGTTTTGATGTGTGTTTGAAGTGTAGAGTTGATTGGATATCAAAACATGGAAAAATATAGGTGAAAAACACATTCGGGCACTTCGGGTCACTTGTCTTGGGTACAACTTGAACTTATGCAGAGTGCAGCTTCAGATACAGTGCATTTTGGCGGCATGCCCAGGTGCGAGTTAGACTTAATACCGGTACAACCTGTTCTGGTTTTCCTGTTTCGACCAGTTTTTGTAAATTAGCCATAACTTGCTCATTTCTTATCTGATTTGAGTGATTCAAGTGGCTACGTAAAATAGACTTCAAGGAGAACCAAACATATTTTATAGGTATCTCCAAATTATGACTCTAGATAGCTCAAAAATTCACTCAAAGTGGGGCTATGTGCAAGCCCATTTCCTGCATCAGTTGATCATAGAGAAGTCCGGGATGTTTCGGACGTAACTTGAGTTCCGGTGCTCCGAATTGGGAGATTCCAGTTGTAATAGAACCCTTAGAACCTTAGATTTAAAGGAGCACAAAGAACCGGTGCCAAATATCGAGACAAGGCACTGGAAAATAAATATTTCAAATTGTCCTCAGCAGTAAAATCGGTCAAAGCAGGCTTAGTTGGCATGAAAATGCCATAGCGAGTTTTGATGATCGATTGGAGTGATTCGATTTCTACGTAAAATAGATTCATTGAGAAAGAATACATGAATAAGGTGTGATTACATCGCATCATACCTTACAGTATATAATCTGATCTATATGATCCATGAGTGGCTAAGAATACTTACATTATAAGATAGTAAGTTATTGAACCTTATAATTGTAAAAACTACTGAACCGATTATTAAATGACCACGGCATTCTGTCTGATTAGTACTTCGGTACTCCTTATTAGTGCTGGCACTCCCGAGTTAATGCCGGTACTCTGAGTGCTCAGAAACTCCTGATTAGTAGGTACTCACGATTAGTGCTCGGCCTCTGATTGAAATGCCCGGTACTCTGATTGGTGTTGGCACTCCTAGTGAGCACTTCGGTACTTGCGATTGGTGCTCGGCACTCTGTTACGATTAGTGCTACGGCACTCTGTCTGATAAGTGCTAGGCACTCACAGCCGACTAGTGCTACGGCACTTAAGATGCTTGTATAGTATCTTCGAGTACTTATTGTGTTGTGTCTACTCATTAGTATTCTTTGATTAAGGAAGTCGGACAATTATATGATAAGATACGAGATACGAGATAAGGTAAAGATCAGATGTACCTCTGTGTACGTACGTAGTACCTACGGGTACTCCTGATATACGAATAAGATCTGTAGTACCTGCGGGTGCTCACGTCTACGATTAAACTCATGGTACCTCACGAATTATACGTATCTGAAAATGTTACAGTAGTACTATGGGTACTCTGTGTCTGTATAAGTCTGTGAACCTCTGGTGCTCCACGTATACGATAGTTTTGTCTGCAGTATAAGTCTGTAGTACCCTCTGGTGCTCACATTATCGATAAGTCTAAGTATCACGAATAAGTTCGTCTGTATCGATACGTTACCGTGGTACCTGCAGGGTACTCCTGTATCTGACGAGTCTTGTATCACGAATAAGTCCTGTAGTACTGCGGGTACTCTGTATCGATAAGTCCGTGTACGGAATAAGTTACGTCACGTATCGATGCATTGTAGTACTACAGATGCTCCGGCATTTGATTAAGTTCTGTCAGTATCGTCACGTGCAGTAGTACCTCTGGTACTCTGTATCGACAAGTCGATATCTGAATGGGAATCTGTAGTACCTATGGGTACTCTGCATCTGAATAAGTTACGCCCAGTACCCTCACGGTACTCACATTGTCAGATAAGTCCTATATGTATAAGCCCGGTAGTACCTATGGGTACTCCGTAGTAGATTAAGTATAAGAATCCCGGTAGTACTACGGGCACTCTTGTATACGTAGTACCTACGGGTACTCAAATTATCTGACAAGTTAAGTCTCGATTAAGTCCACTGTCTCTGCTTAAGTTACATGGTACCCTACGGGTACTCTGTCGATTAAGTTACGCCAGTACTATGGGTACTCGTGACTCATCGAGTTACATGGTACTGAGGGTACTCACCGTATCTGATGATCTAATAAGGACATTAATGCTCGGGCACTCGTATTTGATTAAGTTAAAAGTAGTACCTGAGTACTCCTGTATTTGATAACTCCTATATTTGATAAGTCCAGTATCGATGAAGTCTGTAATACGAATAAGTCTGTAGTACCTACGGGTACTCCACAGTATCACAGTAGCTACGTATGCAGATATGTCACGTCTGCGATCTGGATTCGGTAGTACCTCCGGGTACTCTGTATCCCGAGTAAGTTACATCTGTATTTGATTAAGTTAAAGTAGTACCTCACGGGTACTCTTGTATTTGATTAAGTTACATGGTACCTCTGAGGTACTCCACGAATCTGCATAAGTTCTGATGCAATATCTGTTTAGTTCGTAGTACTACGGGTACTCTTGTATCGATAAGTCTGTTATCGATAAGTCGTATTTAAATATAAGTCACGTCTCGACCTAGTTACGCTAGTGCCTACGGGTACTCCTGTATCTAAGTAAGTTCTATCCTGTATCTGATTAAGTTCCGTAGTACCTGTGGGTACTCTTGTATTTGATTAAGTTACCAGTACTGCAGTCACGAATCTGAATAAATTACATCCTGTATCTGAATAAACTGTAACTCCCTACGGGAGTCTGAATGAAAATAAATGCATTATAAGTATAAGTTACGTATAATAAGAACTCTGTAACTCTGGAGGTCAGAATAAGTAACAAGTCTAGTCGTAACTCGGTTACTTAGTATAATAGTCGTGATCTGTACCTCTGAAAGACTAATGCGTATGCGCTAGAAGTCTGATGAGCCTTGTACTGATACGACCTTGTATGTGATATGATGCATTCTTGTTATACGCCATTTATGTTTTACGTATAAGAAATGTTTCCCACTAAGCGTAAAACAGCACGGGTTTTAATCAGGTGTAGGTACGGAGAAGACATCGACAAACATCATACGGTTGGGCGACACACTTGTAAGGGTTCACTACATGTAGGTTAGTGCTACGATTTGTAATGTAAAAGTCTTGTTTGTAATTGTAAATGGGACTACAGCAAATGTATATGATATTTTGGTCTGTTATAAGATGTGAGCCCGTACCCACGAGGTGCCCGGTTGGCACAAAAAAAAAATCGAGGTAAAGAGTCCCGATCCACGAGTCTCGGCGTCCTGGCTAGTTAGGATCCATGTCCAGATTCGGAAGTAGGGAATCGGCGTGACACACATCAACATGAAGCCTTGTGATGGGCGGAGTTCCTAGAGGATTATGACTTCACTTTGCATTACCATCTGGTAAAGCAAATGTGGTGGGCGATGCGCTCGATTGGAAGTCACGAGGCGTTAGGCCCAGTAACAACTGGGAGTGGATGCTCGGAAGCTGTGGGACCAAATTTGGGTTCTGATCTGTGAGCGGACTCGGGGTACCTTAAGGAGTTTAGTGGCTACACCTTCTACATTGGCCCAGTGATTGAGTCCAGTGGCGGGACGTAGAGATGAGTGTCCATGGGGGAATGAAGTACGGTCAGGTACGGTGGCTGGGCCGTTCACTTATGAGATGGTAGTCTTCGGTATAGGGGATGAGTAGTGGTTCCCCAGTTGACCGATTTGAGAGATGAGATTCTCAGGGAGTTTCACTACTCTCGATTTGTCGTGCATCAGTGCCGCAGATGTACACAGATCTTCGTCGTCGATGTGCGTAGCGAATGAAGAGACACGTAGAGGGACGTTGACGATGTCTCACGTGTCGGAGTTAAGAAATTTGAGCACGAGAGGCCCGGCGGGGGCTGCCGGCCATTGGAGGTGGGTGAGTGGAGGAGTGGGAACACGTCGATGGACTTTGTGACCGAGCGCCACGGACGCGACGGGGGAGGCATGATGCGGTATGGGTGATAGTGGGCCAGATTCGCCCAGTGGCACATTTTCTATTGATGCGGATGACCTTCACCTTGGAGAGACTGTGGGTTATACATTCGAGATAATTAAATTTACATGGGTACCGTTAATCCATAGTGTAGAATAGGGACACGGGTTCTGGTGCACTTTTAGAAGAGTTTCAAAGTATAGACGCAGGGCGACGATAGTCTGTTTCCACCCCTCGGGACGGATGGTCGATCGAGAGGGACTATCTGGTGTTAGGGACATGCTGAGCATGCGTCCACGGATCATAAGGGTAGTTGGGAAGAGGAACTTGCCCTTATTAAATTCGCCCTAACAACGATTATCGAGGCGAGTATCTGAATCTTCACCATATGAGGCATTGTATGGGAGGCCATGCGGAATCCAGATTATGTTGGGCCAGGAGTGGGAGAGAGCTCCGTCGGCTGGTCTGATCGGTCAGAACACCTCAGGGAAGGTGAAGCGATCTGGCGGCGTCTTCTCACGGCTCGGAGGCGGCGGAAGAGCTATGCGGATGTCGACATCGACCTTAGGTTCGAGGTTGGGGATCACGTCTTCTTGAAGGTGATGCCCAAGAGGGAGTGGTCGGGTTCGGCGTGGAAGTATCGTGAGGTTCATTGGGACCTTCGAGATACTCGGAGGGGTAGGCACCGTTGCGTGCCGGTTAGTGTTACGCGAGCATGTCGGTGTCCCAGGCATTTCACGTCTCATGCCGGAAATATACTCAGTCAAAACTAACTGTGGTGGATTGAGGACAGATTGAGTTGAAACTGGTTGACCGAGGAGGGACCGGTGTACGTGTTGATGGCCAGTGATCGAGGTTTTGCGACGCAAGACCATGAGGCTTGTAGCGAGTACTAAGGAGGCGCACTATGGAGTGGAGGTGTCGCATTAAGAGGCAGCGAGGACGTCTGGGCCACACATCATACTTTGTTTAGGAATGAAGGTACGTGGTATAGTCGTTTAAAATTTAAATGACTGTTTACATGCATGGTAGAGTGCACGTTGCATATGCATGTGAGTGAGTGTAATTGTCCTGAATTTCGAGACGAAACTCATTTTAAGGAGGGGAGAATGTAAGACCCGAGAAATTCCAATTTTGGGAAAAATGGCAAAATCGTAATTTCGATTACAAAATTGTTATTTCGGTTAAAAATCCAAAATTTATTCTCTATATCTCGGATAATGAAGCAGGTTTCAGATTGGAATCGTCTCGCGAAATCTAGATAGTACGTAAAATTTCGTAAAATTAGGGGCAGTCGAGTCGGCCGCGTTTTCGAGGGCGTGCGGTTGAGTCTTAGAAAACGATTTTGATGTGAGAGTAACATATAACATGTACTCATGTCTCATAAGTGCCATGAGTAGATAAATGATGAAAATGGACTACCGAGACAATGCCGAATGTCAAAACTGGGAAAAGAGGGACATAATGGTCATTATTTAAATTTTAATGGGCACTAAAAGACAAAAAAATGTATAGGACCGTCTCCTACATATTGAAATGAGAACCAAAAAAGGGGTATGGGAAGCAGAAACTGGCAGTAGCCATTTTTGGGAGAATTTTTTAGAGAGAGAGAAACTTCTCTCTAAAATATCGCGCGATCCGACCATCGGCAGTCTTCGGGACAAAAGGAAAGGTACGCTCGACGGAGGGAGCTTAGAGTGGTGTCAGTTGGGTTCCCTCCAGGCTCAGAGAGCTAGAGGTTATCTACTTGGGTTTATTCTTTATTTAGTACTTTGTTAATGTTTAAGTTGAATGTGAGGTCGTGAGGGACCGTTTGATCGATCGAATCTTGGGGACGATTGTATAATTTTGAAATCCAAATGGAACTGGCAAGTGACTGTCCACGGCTGAATTGGGTTGTTAATTGTGCATTGTTGTGTTAATGCATGCTTTGATGTGTATGAGGCCGAAAATGACCGTGAGGTCGGGTTCACTAAGTGAGCAATGATTGGTGATTTGCAGAGGAATAGTAGCAGGGGTTCGCTATTTCACGATAATAGTGTTCTAAAATAATTTTTTAAAAATGTGTTTGGTCGAGTAATTCAAGTTGAATCGCTCGTCTTTGATCGATGCTTAATGTGGTTAATTTTGATGTATGGAAATGTGAAATTACATAAATGTTTGTGTGATTTAAATTATGTGAATATATGCATGATTATATGTTGCATGTGTTATTGAGCTTTGAAATGGAATTGGCGTCAGCCATTTCCATATGCACTAGGACATCTAGGACTATAGGAGTGATTTGTAGAGATGAGTCTAGAGCGTTGGAGGGTTGTCTAAAATAGTAATTATCGGAGGGGTAGTCCAAATAAAAATATCAATCGTGGATGATCAAATTGATATTCATCGGAGGGTGGTCAGCAAATAAATAATATATCGATCGTCGGAGGCGGCTACAGTGATATATACACATCGGAGGGTTGTCCTGAAAGATAAACAAAATAATAGATTTCATCTGAGGCTTAGAGGCGAGTGTGGAAGAAAGTGTCGGTGAGGACTCGGGTTTGAGTTAGTCATGTAGACATTCAAGTAGGATCGTCATTTGCTTAGATGTGTGTTTTCATTTGGAACATTGCCGCACTTGGGTGGTGAGTAGCCCTTGAGGCGATTACACTCTTGAGCGTGCTTCCTTTTGTCGAGGATATTATTTTACAGTCTGAGGGCGTGCGAGGACGGCTGCGTCCTAGAGGCAGGGGATTAGAAAGAAAGTAGGGTTGTGGCTTGTGTATACATGTATTAGAACTTTTTAAGTGTAATATATGTATTGTATAAGGTAAAAACATATTAACTCTTTTAATTATTGGGTATAGTTGGATTCATAGTTAGCATGTATGTGAGTGTGTTTATGGGCCCAGTGGCGGGTTTTAAATCATAAAGCGTATATTGTGAATTTGTTTGGGACGAGGTTTATGCAGTTCCTGTTTGGGTAGAGCTCCTTGTACAAAGGAGACTGCTTTCGATTTTCGTGAAAAATGTCGGGTCACGAGCATTCCTGGCTGTCCGTAGGTTGTGGTGGTCAACGGACCCACAGATAGGGTGTCACACATTGTTCAGTTCAACTAAAGAATCAAGACCCAGAACCGTTCTAAAGAACTACATGCAAACCATCCAGACTGCCAAGATGTCAGGCATAAAAAAGCTTCAAGGGATTAAAAAAAATGGATTAAACATGAAAATGTCTCTGAAAGCAAAAAAAAAACTAGCAGTACATAAGATTTCAAACAATCTATGTATCTTTTGAAGTATTTTTTCTCTGCGGTTTATTAGCGACAAAATTGGATCAAGCTGTTTGAGCAATGATTATTAAAGCAAGTCCACAGGGAATAATATGCCGCTCATAATGATTCTCACGTGAAGAGTTTCTTCGTAATCATACACAGTATATTTGTAATTTTCCATACCAAATTTCTCATTATAAAATAACAAAGAAAAGAAATGCTAGGTAATTGAAGGAATTTTGGGACTTATGTCTTGACCAATGATGTTAAATGAAGCTTGAATCTATGCCATCTTTAAACATAAACACCTCCTGCATCAAAATTTTAGCAGATTAGCGACAATAAATACCTAACACTCAAAATGCACAAAGTATAATTTTATTTTTATTTTTTTTTATAGGCAAGCGCTGTGTGAAAGGTCGAAGAACCAGTACCCAATACCTAAGACAAAACACATTTTCTATACAATGAGAGCTAAAACTCCGTATACATGCATTTACAAAATAGAAGTGTTCATAAAAATCTTTGCTCTTGCATCACTTTTCTGAGATTATGATTCGATTGGTTAAAGCATGTCATGTCAAAGTGGAAGCTAAAAGTTGGAGCACCATTAGTCCCAATAAATCTAATGAATACATTAATTCATCAATAACAATATCAGGGTTAGAAAAGGTATAACAAGACTACCATTCATTTCCTTCAGTTTCCTCATTCAGTATCATTTCAAGAAGATCTGATCTGATGGGAAAAATACTATTTTTCCCTTCTTAAGAAAAACCTTTAACCAACCAACAACAATTATTGGAAGAAATTTTGGAAGTGATGAAAATGAGAGAAACCAACACTTCCAAACACAGATTTTCCACGTCAGGCCAAGACATTCCCACTTTCGACCAACCGTCTGCTTCTGACCTCAAAATCTCACTTCATAATTTCTTCCCGCAGTTTCTACCTCAATAATATGAATTCCTAAATTTTCTCGTATGATGAAAGCGGCGGAGATGCTCTTCGGTTCTTTACCCATGACAAACATCAAATATGTGCTTGGGCTTGATCTCATCCTTGCTCCCGGTTTTCCGTGACCCGACTCATAAAGACGAAAAATAAGGAGAGGAAAATTAGTCATGTGAAGAACGGAGAAATTCTTTTGGAGGAAACCGGAGGAGAAAGTGATCTTACTTTCTTGCGGAGAGAGTGAATCAGGATTGAGTGAAGGCGAAGCGGGTGAAGGAATCTTTGAACGAGAAAGATGAAACCCCAAATTGAGGGAGGTAGGAGGTAGGGAGAAGAAAGGGCTTGGCTTGACTTAAAGACTTTTCAAGAATATTCACGTTTATTTTATAAATATTCGGTTAAAAGCCATAAAATAACCTGAAATGTAAGTAAATGCAATAGATTCATTTTTTTAAAAATGTTTCTTTTTTTAAGAAAAAAAATGTTTTTAAACAAATTCTTGATTAGTGTTATCCGTGTTTTGTTTTTTTTTTTTAAACGGTAATCAAATAAGTCTTAATAGGAATTCTTATGTTTTTTCTTAAAAAAGTAAACAAAATTACCCTTTATTCATTTCATGTATTTACAATATCTCTTAAAAGTAAGTGGTTATTTTTTCAAAAAAAAAAAAAAAGATTTTTGTTAACATAAAACCAAAAATTTGATGGATTATCAAATTTCTAAAATTGGGTTTTCTATCTAACTGTCTTTTAAACAAATCATCTTTATCATCGTTGATTGATGTCCGGACCTGTCAAGAAATTTGAATTAATCACCGTTAAGAATCAAATTAATGAAGATCAATTGAGTTACTCTTATGATTGATTAGAGGAGTAATTTCACGCTATTTTTCTTTTAGATAATATGTGACCCAATACACTTCATATAATATAATAAAATAAAACAAAATTAATAATTAAAAAAGTAAGGTAATTTAAATTTGGTATTTTTATTGTATTATGAGGAATAATTTTGCACATCATATAGAAAATTATAATAGATATATGATTTAATATGTATACAAAAAACCTTCTCACTTCAAAATACATTTATAAATTATAATAATTTAAAATGATAAATATTATATCACTTGAACTAAGCATATTCGGCGAAATGTATCTATTATAACCATAAATATATATTTTTAACCTCCTTTATCTTGCTTAAAATTTAATGTACAAACTAAATTATACTTATATTTGACTTATATAATAAACTTTTAACAAAATGCATATTATAAATAGAGTTACATAATATATTTTAAAATAATAACATGGAAATAAGGGATGGGGCATATCAAGGCGGACCTAAAAAAGGGCTTGAAAGCCAATTGGGCGGGTTGGGCCTAAAATGAAGCACGTGATCTGATCCTTCTAAAAACGGGCTTACACCGGACTTGAAGCGTGTCTTAGGACTCAAGCTTTTTGGAGACCTTTATATGTTCAATATATCATATAATTAAACCATTATTGTTTAAAAGAGTAGAAGACATATTTGGTCAACGCAAAAGTCAACTTTTTTAGTTAACCCAAAATCTATCTTACATTATCTCTTATTGATGCACTATGAGTCGTAACAACTAGTTTAATCTATTTCGTCCCATTGTAGCTAAGGTGGTTTTGAACCCAAACCCTGAACTTTGCCCTCGCAAATAATACCATGACCAACGAAACAAGTTATATCTGTCTTGATATGCCCTCTTGAATTTGAATCATGGCTGGCTTTGTTGTTTTGTTGTTTACTTTGAATGGAGAAAGAATGGAAATTATTTTGCCTTGATTTAAATTGAATCACTTAAAAAACATCTGAGAATATTATTTATTTCATATTTTGATATATACTTTTACTTCCATGGTTTGGGATATGAACAGATTGCAATCCTGGACGACAAATATTCCTAGTGAGAGAGATATGTAGTCAAAGTGTGGCTCAATGATGGTTGTCCATCCATCCTTATATATATGTTTAAAACAATGGTGAGCAGTGGGTTTCCGATAATGTCAAGAGAGTCCACACCAAGCATATGATACGGAGACACATTCAGTTTTACATTCACCTCAATTATACGCAATTAATCCCACGAGACATCTGCATTTTTTTCCAAATATTCATAATGCCTTTCGCCTCTTGATGGTTGGTTATGGTCTAAGTCATCGATTTATATACATATCACAAATATATTATCAATATTATAACAAAAAAGTGAAACAAATGAAGTGAAACAGCAACATTTATGCAAAAAATAACAATGCCAAAAAGACTCTTAATATGATGAAACTTAAAAAAGGCACAGAATAAATCCAAAATAAATAGCTAGAAGTGATAGATAATTAAAATAAAATTGTGATATTCTTAAGTTGTATTTTGTTATATTTGATTTTCTAATGAAAAATATTAAAAAAAAAGTCACATATAAATAAAATTAATTAAGAACTTGTGGTCTCTTGGGTTCTGAGAACCAATAGATCGTCGTGACATTCACCAATTAACAACAACCTGGTAGCAACCTGCAAAATAAACACGAAGACGACGGGGGTGATCCGTCGTCCCTCCGATGACAAAGTTAGCATTTTTTGGGAGACTAAGAATTAGAGAAATTGTTCCTCAGATTAGGAGTGCGTACCTTATTAGGTGTGATTTTGTCTCCCTTTTATGGTGGAAGATAGGTGTTCCAACTTTCCCAGAAGATGGACGATTTCTTCCCCTAATGGTAGGGGAAGTTAGCTCTTATTTCGAAAAGGGGGATTTGTTTCCCTTGTGTATAACTGCTTTTCAGATAGGGACAATATTGGGAATACCTCCACTGTTGCGTCGGACGTGAAGCAGGTTGTGAATGAATTTAAGCTTGTAAGATAGAAACCGGCCTTGACTTTGCACAGGAGAATTGTCGCTTGGGAAAGTATCGTCTGCGGTAAGCAGTAGTTGATATGAAATCCCAGCGCCGGGCAAGACCAGCTGGGTACTTATGGCCGACCGATGTTTGGGCTTAAATCCCCTTGAGATATTTGGACGGAGGATCGGCCCGACGTTTGTGGGCCAGCCAGTGCTTGGACCTTTTCCCTTTGAGACCCAGGGTCGTCGGTTTGAACGAATAGGAGGGTTGGGCCTAGGCCCAAGGTACCCACAGAACTTACATATTATCCATGCTACAACCAAAAAATCAAACAAATAAAGTGAGATAGGTTGAAAAGGAAGCAGCAAAAAAACTATATTCAGTAGCTAGCATTATTGTTTTAGTGAGTATACAAAACACTAAACCTTCGATAATAGTTTATAACATTCCTGCCACACACTTGTTGTTACATAGGTCTTATGTAGAGACATCCCAAAAATAACAAAAAGGAAAAAATAAATAAAAGAAACCTTGAAATTGAGTTTTGGATACAAATAGATTATTTAAATTTTTTTTATTATATAGGTTAAAAGTAAATAATATCTGAAACTAAACTAGGACTAATTTTTTTTTGATGTTAACATCGTAATCTGTAATCATTAATAATAATATTAATTTAAAAAATTTTAAAATACGTATTAGTTTAAATATTATTTTTATTTTTAACATGTTTTAATAAAATTTTTTAAATAATCTAAATATATCCAAAACACTTAAAATTTGTTTGTCTTAAAAAAAAAAAAATTCCCTTATTTTGCAATTAAAATAGGCGCGATCCCAGATAAAGGCCATGATTTTAGCGGAATTTACTTGAAATTTAAGCGGAGTTTATTGGGACCTTCATGACCTCTTTCTCTCTCTAGTCTCTACACGAGAAGAATCTCCACGACGACTCAAGGCAAAGAATTCGACCATCGTCCTCGCTCCCTACGTCCTCTCTGCAAGCACTTTCTCTCGACAATTCCATCGTCAGATTAGTCAATGTGGGTTAGTCTCGGTTCTATTCTCATTGACCTAATTTTGCTATCTTTTCGATCCAGTGTAGGTGGTGCTGCAGGAAAAACCCTAGGTTTTTTTTTTTTTGGGGGAGCCACTAGGGTTTTACAGTTATCGGAGGAATGTTTTGGGTTCGGGGTGTCTTGCGGGTTGAACAACGTTTTAGAGTTTGGGTTTGGAGTTTTTGATTGGTTTTGTTGGTGTTGTGAAATTTGCGTTGGGTTTGGTTTGAGCTTTGTTTGGTTTTAACGAGAAAGTGTGTTAAAGGAAAGAGAGTTGTTTCTAGAACATATGGGTTTGAATTTTCTTATTTTCTTAATGACGTAGGGTTGGTTTTGCTTGTTCTAATGGTCGACTCATTAACTCTTGTTTATCTCGATTTGATAGTGAATTATAGTTATTCTTTGTTTGACTAAATGTGTAGGCATTGAGGTCAATGAAAGTTTTAGAACCAATGGTTAAGATTGTGTTTGGTTGCATGGAATTGGGTAGAGGATTGGGATTTGAGGTCCATAATTAGAGCGGATGTAGTCACGGTTGTTTCGTATCTTGATTCGAATTTAAATTCCACAATGCATATGCATAAATAAATTTCAACAAGTGAAAGAAACATTTTTAATACCACTGAGTGGACTAGTCATTTTTTTGTCGATTGATAGAATTGGAACGGATCATGGTCTCGATGATTTGTCGGGATGCTTTTCGGTTGCTTTACTTTAAGGTTATTAATATTCTTGAACGTAGCCAGGCCCGACCCAGTAATTGCACGAGATTTTGTCACAAGTTGTTTGGGAAAGATGAACCACTACATTATTTTTGAGAAATGGCTGGAAATATGAGGTTTGAGGTGTCTTCGGGCACTCGAGAGCTGGTTTCGGGAGTTATCGAATGGAATGAGAGGGTAACTATCAAAATGCGGTTGGATGGAGTGCGGAAGCTTCGGAGAGGTGGGGAGGGCGGGTGCATTTGGATACGGAACTAGTATATCCCGAGGGAATGCTACATCGGCGATGGGGGACCTACCCCCATTGTCACAATGTCTAATGTTGGAACAAATTACAGGAAGACAGTGCCAAAAGTGCTCACTTGAAGCCTCCCACCGTGACCTTGAAGAAGAACTAAAACGTTTCAAGGCTAGTGTGGTAGATACCTCTATGAAGGATAGGTACTTTAATTTTTATAGGCAAGTTTATTGGTGATTGCCGGTTATTTGGTAGAAAATGTTATCCTCTTTTCTTAAATCATGTGTATTTTATCTTGTCATTCTGATTCGAATGTGACTAAAACTATTACTTCTAATTGAGTTTAACCTTTTCTCTGTTCGTACCCACGGATGCTTAGGACACATTATTATTATGTGGGTTATAAATGTTGGGGTAAATAGAATGGACCTTTAATTACAAAAAACCTAGTGCTGGGTTATAATTTGATATGATTGGTACGTCTTTTGTATTCCTTTTGTTTGTTGATCTTGCATTGTCTTTTCAACGAGGGGTAGAATAAAATTTGGGCGATTCCATATACAAGCCCGAACAAATATTGTGAGCCATAAACTTAAGAAAGCAACAATGATCTATTACCAAATGAAAAATCGGTTAGGTTGAACTAGATTGAAAATGGGAACTCAATTCATCGAAGCTCTCGGATATTGTAACTGGAGTGGAGGACGGGACAAAGAATGTTGTTATGAATAAAATTTCGAACATTGATGGCGAGATATGTGGGTTTGTATTTAGAAAACTTATTAGGATTTGTCTGAAACCTTTATTTACATCGGCATTAGAAACCCTTCCTCTTTACCCTCTTGGGGTGTTTCCGTACTATAGTATCTGGTTGATGCAATTATATTTATTTTTTATTATTATTTTTTTTGTGTAGTAAGAAAAAGAAACTTCTCTAATTTAGGAATCTGAAAGTGGGTTTTCCAGAATTCAATTTGTAGTTTTGTTTTTTTTTGGAAGGCAACTGGCTAGTGAGGTTTGGATGTTCATGGCTTTATGTTAAATGGCAATTTGATCATAAACATACTTTTAATGTGGAGATATCATCATAGTGCCAGCCGAGGAAAGTTGTGTTATTTGTTATGGGACTTGTAAAATTGGCGTTCTAGGATTATGATATAGTTATTTAAAAAGAAGTAATAATATAGCCTTTTCAACCAGAAAGAAATGTATATAGTTTTAAACTACCAAAAATAATAAATTTATTTCCATTTTTATGTAAAATATGGAGATGGTTCGTCATTGTATTGTATAAAATGTTAACTATTGTATCGTGTGATTATGCAAAACAACACAGGAGAAGAGTTTTAAAGTCTTTTTTGTGGTCATTAATTATTTTGGAAAGTTGAGTCTGCTGCTGGGAGAAATGCTTTTTTGCTTCTTCATTAATTATGTATGTATTCATTAATTATGTATGTATGTATGTATGTATGTATGTATGTATGTATGTATGTCTATCTGTCTGTCTCTCTGCGTGTGTCTGTGTTGTGTGTGTGTCTCTCTCTGTGTGTGTGTGTGTGTGTCTCTCTCTCTCTCTGTGTCTGTGTGTGTGTGTGTCTCTCTCTCTCTGTCTGTATGTATGTATGTATGTATGTATGTATGTATGTATGTATGTATGTCTACGTATGTAATGCGTGCATTAATGCGTAATGCGTGTCTCTGGCAATAGTATGTATGTACGTAGTATGTATGTCTACGTAATGCGTATGCGTAATGCAGTATGCGACAATGCGTATGTATGTATGTATGTATGTATGTATGTATGTATGTATGTATGTGTGTGTGTGTGTGTGTGTGTGTGTGTGTGTGTGTGTGTGTGTGTGTATCAGAAGGCTAATTGTTTTCTTCTTGATTTCATGAATCTCTTGGGGAGATTATATCATTATAATCACCTCCCTGCCTCCTTCCTCTCACTTTTAATTCTGGGCATTTCTTGTGCATTGGTATAAAAAAACTAAATAAATTTGTGTATAAAACGAGTTAGTATGTTTAATTTTGATGGGACCTTGACAAATGTATTGCCACTACTTGCTATGTTTTAGGTCTCAGTTTCCATTTATTTTAAATTTTTGTTAATTTTTCTTTAAAACCTTTCGACGGAAAGTAGGAAGTAGTGGTGCCCAGGCGTTCATAGTGAAAGGAAGCGTCAGTAGGCAATGTTTTTAACGGACCTTGGATATTGTGAGAGAGTTAAGCAGACAATGCATCATAAGCTTAACAATGAAATCGGTTTGCAAGCTGGTGATGCTCAGGGTTTCAGGTAACCTTTTCTCATATCACTTTTCTAGTGCAATGATGTCGTTTTAGTTATTTAAGGCTCTTTTCTTTTGTTTTGAATTTAATATGATAGTAATTGTCAAGGAGCACGCGCTTGTTAAAAATTCAAATCGGGATGAGTTTATTTCCAAGAGTGGTGATAGAACTTTCTTTGACACATTCT
This sequence comes from Tetrastigma voinierianum, assembly GCA_016808115.1. Lineage (NCBI taxonomy): Eukaryota > Viridiplantae > Streptophyta > Magnoliopsida > Vitales > Vitaceae > Tetrastigma > Tetrastigma voinierianum. The sequence goes on along the minus strand of JAEQBH010002652.1, from coordinate 943,771 downwards.
AATGTTCGTGAAAAGTAATTTGTTATATATTAAGTATGTAAATATCCCTTTTTTCTCCTACTGAGTCCACCATTTTCTCTGTGAGTCCATCTTTTTGAAGAGGATTTGAGTTTGTGTCTCCACTCCTCTAATACCAAGTTCATCCTTCCCTTCCCTCCTCCACTGACTTACTCCTATACATGGATGCTCATTGCTATATATTTGTAGAAATACATGTGTTTATGCTAATTTGGGTGGTTTTATGTTCTGATTAAAAAAATACGGTTAGTTTTATTTGGATGCCATGCTTTGTTTGTTGTATTTGCTCTAGTTTATTGGTTAAAGAGATTTTTTCTCTCATTATGATGCGGAATGATTCATTTGTTGAAAATAATCTATTTTCTTGTCCAATAAAGCTTCAAATCCTATGTTTTTACAAATTGAGATTAAAAGTAAATTTTATCCTAGCCTTGGAAACATTGCTTTGGTAGTAAGATTTCAATTTACTTATGGAATCCACTCTACTCTTTCCCCCCAATTGTCCCATAAATCAGGTGATTTTGACATATTGAATCAAATTCAGATATTGGAACTGTCCCTTTTGTGGGAGGGAGGAAGAAGGGATTAGACACATTCGATCCACTTGTCCATCAATTTGGGGACCAGGTGGGATCTTCTTCTGCTTTGGTGTGTCTTGAAACACCCCACTCATGTCAGATCTTAACTGCATTTGGTTGCATTTTCTAGTTAGGAAAAAGGCTAAATCTATTTGGAGGGCCGCTCCCCTAATTCTTTTTTGGGCTATTTGGAAGGAAAGGAATAGAGTTATTTTTGAAGACACCACTTTTCAACCACACAGGTGCAAACTCTCTGGTATGGATTCCCTTTTACTTAAATTTTGGTTGTATTCAGAAAGAATGAGATATCTCCTTTGTTAGAGTTGCCTTTGTATGGGTCAAACTTATGCCTAGGATGTTATCCTTTGAGTGGATTGTGTTTCTTTCTTTTCTCTAGCCTTTTCTTGTTGGTCTTTTGGGCCTTTCTTTGTATACTCCCTGTATACTCAATTTTTGGTCAATATACTGCTCTTTTATTGATAAAAAAAAAAATCAGATATTGGAACTAACAGGAACAAACCCACTCTAGCAAAAAAAAAACGAGGGCAAACCCACAAGCGTGATGATTCTAAGCTTAGAAGGGTCTTCTTTTTGATAGGTAGCTAGAAACGACTTAGAAGGGATATATGGATGTAGCCCCATTTCGAAATGAATTATGAAGGTAAATCCAATGGAAAGCGATAAAAATTAGGATAAAACGAGGGAACATGGTGAAGCTTTATGAACATTGTTTGACCCTTGTGTCCTTTGCTTTCCGATTTTTAAAGGTTTGTTTTGTTGTCTTTAATAGACTCTGATATTTTTGGATGAAGCGAAATCGCTCAGGAAGTCGCGTAGACAATCTACCACATTTTGTGAATGGCCTTGTGCAGGGACTACCATTTTCGCTCTTCGGCATAGTGTATTTCTAGCCATTTAAGAATTTATTTGTATGTGTATTGTGATGAATGAATTAAGAAAATTAAAGAAGAAGAAAAGAAATAACCCTCACAATGAACTACTCTTCCTGAAATAAACACATCCTAACAGGGGCGGACCGAGCATATGCCCACTGAAATTTGGAATTTTACTGTAGCACAAATTAAAAATTGTTTAAATAGTTGTTCATTCTTATCACATTGCTCCCACTGACAGCAAAATTTTCAATTTTGCCCCCACTACTACGTATTTTAAGGTCCACTTAGGTGCATCCTTAGATCAAGTTAACTATGCAAGGCATTGAAAGAGATGCCTCCCAACCATTGAAATTAATTGTTTGAATAAATAATTTGGTTCATAAAGCAATCTGTATATGCAATTTAATTTCAACATCTGTTGAGTATAATATTATGAAGGGCGAGTGCTGTATCTTTTCTCTCTACGCATGCGCACGCTCACACCTGAAGCACATGCTAGTCTTATGCTAAATTGGTTTTGAATGCTTGAGATTTTACTTCAAAGTCTTGATTTTTGAGAATGTGAGATTTGGACGAGTACAACGTTTATTTGAATAACGGATGCTGATAAATATTTTTAAATTTAAGAACAGGAGAAAGAAAAGAGGGAGGAATGGGTATTTGGAAGAATTCATTTGAAATTCTCAGATGTAATTCAAATTTCCAAAATCTAACCAAGTGAACAAAAATTTGAATTGCATCAGTTTTAGGCGATATTTTTTTAATATTCTTGAGGAACAGAGAATAGTGACACTTTATTACTATTGATGTAATCTTGTTTGTATCGGCATTGAGATCTTGTTCTATCTACGGGTTCATTGTAATGCTTTTGCTATTTTTATACTTAAATAGATTGTCTTTTGTGCACTTTTACGAACTTGCTATATTATATTCTTACTGGTACTGATAATGGAAATATTAGAAGTTTACTCTTGTTTATTTTTTTCTCCAAATTTTATTCTATTTGTTCCTTGCAAAACTCTTAAACTACTTTGAGAAATTCTATTATGTGTGCCCCCAGTTATAATGGAAATGAAGTTTCTACTTCAATACCTCTTTGATGAGGTTACTTTTTTTGAATCAAACTTTTTTGTTTTTGCGTTGATGTGAAATTCTAGTTCTCGATACATCAATGTATTTATTATTGATTTATATGGGAATCAGATTTTATTCCTAAAGTTGCTATTCTTGCTCTACATGGTCGGGGATCTTCAGTGGTAGTAAGTGCTAACAAGTTAGATGGTATCTTATCTGTGGCCAAGTGCTGTGTGACACGAGGCGAGTGGAAAGGTCTCTCTCTCTAGGGATCCTGCAATTTGGATTGAATAAGGAATGGCTTATACAAAGGAAGCAGTAAGTATGCTTTCATTCCTTGAATTTATCTTACTAAGTAGCTTCTTTACATATTGTTTTTTGACATTATAATGTTGTTTAATTTCGATGGCGACAGGCACTATTATCTGGGTTAACGTCAGTGAGGACACAATGTATGGTCAATCCTAGCCCGATAATAAAGGAAGGAAACTGAGGACCACCAGGCCCAGTCTGTAGCGTGAGTTATTCTTCTCTTGGATTTTCCTGCACATGGAACCTTTGGAAGGATGGAACAACTTAGAGTGTAAACAAGCCTTGCCCATTGATAAGTGCGACTAATAATCATAGCGTCCCATTGCCCACGGGATCATCTTCTCCCCGTGGCTGTCGGTGAATCACAAAAATCTCGCCTTAGGAGAGCAAATCTTTGTCTCTCTGTCTCAGGCGCCATGACGAAGTGCAAATATCATCAGTAAAATTTGCACTCTGATTTTGGTGCTAGAATTATGGCTTCCAGAACAGTGGATCACTTTTGCCGAGAGTGGGTAATGGCTCCCGACATGGTAAAATGAAACTTCAAATGTTTCTTATAGAATGATTGATGAAAGTGTGAGAGTAAATTGTTGGTGAGCTTGAGATCAAAGGAAAAGGAATGAGCAATTGTGAGCGGAAAGATCTATAAATGGATTCGAATGTTGGGTCTTCGAGTGTTGATTGCAAGAAGAACAAATTCTTATTAAGAGGAAGACATTGGAGATGGTGTCTTGCGGAACAGGGCGTGGAAGGGCTCGGCTTTTGATAGAGGGGAAAATTTGAGAATCCAACCCTGTGAAACCACTTCGAAGTGCAAAGTAGGGTTACGATAAGAATGGAAGGTGTTGCGTGCTTTCCTCTGATAGTGGAAACAAATTTATGTTTTTAACATTTATTATTTACCATTATTATCATACTTATATAATTGTTTATTTGTTAATTTCAGCAAGTCGTCCTCCTGTGACCGGTCGGATCGACAGCTTACATGCGAGACGAAACTAAATAGTAGTTCTCCAGTTTTGAGTGCATTAAACCTATAAAAAAATTCGTATTTCATGCGTCTGTGGTGTTCATTTTAACAATTTCTCAGACATTATGAATGTAGAGTGTCAACTTCAGTATTCCTTAGTTTTTGATTCTTTGGTTAAACATCTAACTTTTTGATGTTTTGGTGAAAATCTTTACGTATTTAGTTTATTCTTTATATTTGTTATTTAAAGATTCGAGTTTCTGTTTCTATTTATTGCTCTGTTTTCCAAATTAGAATGTAAAGATCTTATTAGTATTTAAACTGTCACGTGTATTCTTCATGATATTCGGGTGGTCGGATGAAGTGATCGTGAAGGGCATACTAGTTCTAGCTGCAAAATTTGCTTCATGATGCTGGGCGACATGTGTCTTCTTTTATTTGTTAACGGTGTTTCCAAGAATATTTTGTTCCCTTGGTGCATGACATATTGTTTCTTTGAAGACTTACTTTGCTCACAGTTCATTACGGAAAAAATGGAACCTTTTTGCTTCACGTCGGTCGTATTTGAAACCAGTGGCTACTAGAATCCATGATTATAATTATGAGTCATATTTTTATTTTGGTTGCTCACGATTCTTCTGGTTTCCATTTGGCCCCGGATCAGCTCTCGATAACTTAGAGGAGCTTAATGGCTTTATCTCGAGATGTGCATCGATAAAGCGAGAAATGCCTTGGTATCTTTATGACGAGATATCTCTTTTTTCTGATATGTTAATAATTTAATGTATGCCTTTTCCTTGCCTCCAATGGTACCTCTTGGTAGTGTTCCTCAGGATTCATTTAAAGGCGTGAAGGAACCAGTGGACTTTCTTTCGAAGCTTGCAGATTCAAGAATTCAAGAATTAGATTCGATAGAAGCACTAGGTGTAGGTGGTGACCTGGGTGGGCCTCAAGATCTCAGTTCTTGGTTGAACTTTGATGAGATTCAATGGGCCTTGAAATACCTATGGATGACCTCTCAGATTTAAATATGATTCTGTGAGGAGCGATCTGTTTACACTACTTGTATATTCTGTGGATTATTATTTGTTTAGATGAGAATGATTTAAGTTTTATCTCAGGAGCAGAATTGGCACTTGTAATTATGTGATTCTTGTTTGTATACTAACAGAAAGTCGATTTAGGAATCATTATTGCCTTGAGTCCGTCAGGATAATTTCTTTCGTTGTAAACAACACAACCGTATATGTTCATCTTGCTTCTTCTTGTGACTCTTCTTGCTCAATCTCTTCATCTGGCTTGTTGGTAGGCGATTGTCGATAGAAATTGGCATGTTGATGCATGAGGTGCTCCATTAACATGTTCTAAGATACACTTGGTTGATTCGTGAATTAAATATCGATATTGCATTTATTTGCCCAAACTAATCAGTGAAGCTTGTAAATAGTATGAGTAAGATGATTCTAGTTGCTATGACAGTGAAGTAAACTTATAATTTAAAGAAGCGTATTTCTCTCTTTGATATCTATTTTCTTTATATTCTTTGGAAAATAACCCTGGGTAGGTTCATATTTTTATTTTTATTTTTATTTTCTTTGATATCTATTTACGTTTCCAGCAGGTCTTTTCCTTTTCTTGGTTAAATTTATCGAAGCAAAAATAAGAACATAGTACTAAAGAATGAGAGAGAGGCGAGACAAGGGCAAAGACAAACATATTACTAGTCATTAATTATAGACTAAATTGATTCATTTGAGATCCACCTTGACAAGGAGGAGGAGAAACACGTCTATAAGAAAAAAAAATAATTAAAAACAAGACCTTGCATGGATGCAAAACGAAGAATAAGATCGAATTGACCAGAGGGAGGAATCGAGGCTGCGTGTGACATCGAAGCAGTGGGCTCATGACCATGGACACATAGTAGATAGATGCAAGTATGGGAAGGGCTTCCATGGTTCGATGTAAAGTCGAGCCTGACCGTGTCCACCGAACCGGACCTGCAGGAGTCCCGACACATTGAAGGTGTTGCATTACTCTTCTCAAGGTCGTAGCTAAACTCGCCAAAAGAAACATCTTTCGGTTTCTTCCTATGTCCATTGTGTCGTGTCATCCATAAACCAGACGAGTTCTTAGGAGCGTTTGATACATCGTATCCCGCCACTGCTCATGTGTTGAATCAAAGTAATAATACTTGAGTCTTTAGATATTCCAAGACACGAGAATAAATAAAATTACATTGTTAAGCGATAAATAAATACGCATAGAGCCGAACTAAAACACATTACACCAACTTAAAATTGAAAACAGTGGGGGATATCAAACATAATCTATACAACCGCTTGTAGTGCATAACTTTGATATTTCATTAAGATCCTGTCTGGATTGTGAATGTGTACAAAATTTCTATACTTATATAGATCAGCAATTTGTAAACGGGACTCATAGAGATAGGATTGCTTTTGTCATAAAATAGAAGGGCATATTCTCAAAATAACATGAAGAGCATAAACATCACCTTGTCAAACATGTTCGAAGTAATAGCTTACGGGATAATGGTTGTTCTCTAATTCACATCTGAACAAATCACTATCACTTTCGAGAGGAAAACGTCCCGGACTCTTTAAAACTTCGGTTTCAACATCTTCTACGAGATCTCACATGCCGTAGTTAGACTTATCTTCCAGACAACGCCTAACCTTCAGATAATAAATGGTTACGAATGCCTAGCAACCCGTACTTTGCCCAGAGCTTCGATTGCATAGTCGGCCCTCTAGGAGCCTTTGGATTTCTTTCAAAAGCATGTATCTGGTTGTCATAATGATGTCATCCAAAGTCACTTCCATGTCTCCATTGCTCATTGTGCATTTCATCAAATCATCATTATTTTTGTCATCCTTCTTTGCTCCAAAATTCCACATTTGCTCCCCTAATTTCTTCTCCAACATCTCACTCAAATTTTCAAACCGATTGACCTCACCCTCAACCTCACTCTCAATCTTCTTATTCCTGAGAGCTCACTTTGTAAGATTAGAAATTTAATTTAAAAAATAAGGGCAAAATCAATTTTGATTCTGAAAATTGTAATTACGGTTAAAATCCGTAATTAATTCTCTAGATCTCGGATAATGTGAAAGCGGATCGTGCGGATTTGGAATCGTCTCATGAAATCTAGTTAGCACGGAAAATTTAAGTAATTTTAGAGACGATCAAATTTGTGTTTTTAGAGGACATCGCATTTTTTGGGTCTTAGTAAATCGTTTCGATGCGACGAAGACCGCATATAACAGAGTACTCATGTACCATAAGTGAGGTATGAGTAAGAGAAATGATGAAAATGAATGATAGAGGTAGTGTGAATCTTAAATACGAGAAATGAGGACGTAATGGGCGTTATAGAAATTGATTTAAGTCCTTAAAAGCGAGTGGCCAATAGTGCTTCATCTCTTTAAATCAGCGAAAGCAAAAAGCATTGGAGAGGAGAATTTGGGTCACGGTGACCTTGTGTGAGGATTCTACAGAGAGAGAGCTTCTCTCTGAAATCGAATCGTGCGTCGGCGGTCTTCGAGACGAAGGAGAAATGTTCTGCGCGGACGGGCTCTGGCGTGGACTCAGGGATCAGGAGTTTCTTCAAACTCACGGTGGGATTTCCCTACTTGGGTTTTTATTCCCATTTTTAGTACTTTTCAAATGTTTGAGTTGATAGAGGCCATTGGGGGGTGTTTGATCGGTCCCAAACATTGGGATCGAATTAATAGAAAATTTTGAGAATAGATAGACGGTCGTGGCGCTCCATGAGTGGATAATGGGAATGGACTTGTATGTTATGGTGTAAATCATGTATTGATTGGATGTGAAGTAGGTAGTGGTAGGTGAAATGCGAGAATCGCATAATATGAGCCGTGTTTATTTGAGTGGAAGATGAAGCCACAGGGTTTTCTTTGTTCAGAGGAATAGTGACAGAAAATGTAAATTTCGGAAAATGTCTTGATTAAGTAATTCGAATCGAATTGCTTGTGTTTGTATATAGCTAGTGATAATTTTGATGTTGAATGGGTAAATACATAACATGTTGTGTGATTTAAAGTTTTATGTCAATATTCATGTTATATATATTTGCATGTGATTAGGCGTGTTGGAATTGCATACATACATTGTATGCGAGACATCCCCAGGACTATAGGAGTTAGTGCATGGTATCGGTAGAGGGAAATGGTTCGGAGAGTAGTCTAAAATATTAATGATCGGAGGTAGTCCACAGCAAAATATCAATCGTCGGACTATTGAGTGATATTCATCGGAGGAGTAATCACAACTAAATAATGTATCAACAGTCAGATGGCCCGGTTGATATACATTCATCGGGTAGTCCTGAAATAAAATAATATATATCAATCGTCGGAAGCATTTGATTGATATATATTCATCGGAGGTTGCCTATTAATTAAAACTAATATTCTCATACGAGGCTTAGGCGAGTGTGAGAGTCGGTGAGGACTTGGGATGCGAGTTGGTCATGTAGACATTCAAGTAGGATCTGTTGGCTTTGCTTGAATGTGTGTTTAATTTGGAACATTACCTGCTATAGCTTAGGTGGTGAGTAGCCCGCAGGCGATTCTCCTGCGACTAGCTGTAGTCGTGGGACCCCTTTATTTCTGGTGCGGGGCGTGCAGTACGTGGAGCGTGCGTAGGGGACGGCCTGGCCCAAGAGGTCGGGAAGCTCCTCAAGAAAGCCTGGTGGCTTTTGATGATTGTACATGTATTAGAACTTTAAAGTTAATATATGTATTGTTTAAGAGTAAAAATATTAACTCTTGTAACTATCGTGGGTATATAGTTGGTTTCATAGTTGGCATGCGCTGGCGAGTATCAAGCCAGGCCCAAGTGGTCATATTGGATATATATCAGATATATCGACTGTTATTTGCGTGATACGCAGTGCATCATTTTCGGGGTAGAGCTCCCTCGCACAAAGGAGACTCTCGCCTCATTTTCTAAATCAAGGCCGTAACCCGACATCCACCGGAATTCGCAGTTGATTCGTAGTCAACCCGACCCCAAGCCATGCCACAACTGCATCAGCCTAGTATACGAATGTCGTGGAGTCGGTTGGGTATCCATCACCAATAAAGGTGGTATGGTATGAAGTATAGGTTTATGGAACTCACGATAGAAAATTTGGGCTTAGGGGCCATGGTTGAGGAAGAGCATCACCACTAGGTGTGGTTTGATGTTCGGTTTAGGTATGAGATTACCTAGAAAATCACGAGACAAAACTAGGACACTACGTGCACGTGTGTTGATGTGTTTTGTGTGATTTGATGAATTATTGTTTAATGGTGTGTACGCCATGTTGTATGTGTGTTATGTTTGTTTGTGTACTTGGTGATTAGCACATAGGAAAACAAGGGATGTGTTGGAAAATTTTGAAGTTTTTATGCAAGCAGAAAATGAACAAAGAGGGTGGAAAAAGAGAAATGAATTTTAATAAAAATTTCATGAGTTGTTGATGATGAAATCAAATTTTAATAAATTTTGGCATTCAACACTAGAGTTAGTGTCAGTTTAATGAGACTTTGAGGAAATTCGGACTAATTCCTAATTAAATGAAAATAATAATGATAATAATTTAGAGTTTTTACTGTGGTAAAAATCGACAACAACAAGCAAAATAAAATTTTATAAATTTGTTTGGTTTAGAGGTGAAGAAAATACTATTTTTTTGGTTTTACAAAAAGCAACCTAAGAAAGAATAAAATAATTTTGAAATTTATTTGGAGTATTATGGAAAAAAAAAAAAATGAGGAGAAAACAATTTTCTATGATTTTACAAGTGGTAAAATTGAAGAAAATGGAAGAAAATAAATTTTTATAAATTATTTGAGTGGAGAAAATTTTCAAGAAAATCAGAGTAAGAAATAAATTTGTGAATTTATTTGGTTATGAGGTGGAGAAAATGATGCCTTTCTAAGGTTTTACATGGTGTGTAATTTAATAGTAATGGGGTTAAATAAATTTTTATAAATTTTGTTTGAGTATTGTGAGCATATGGGAAAAATGATTTTTTATGATTTTCCACTTAGTCACGGAAAATATATTAAAATATATGATATTGAAAGTCACCCTAGTGCAAACCGTTTCTGCCACGCCAAAGTTCAATACAGAGAAATTTTGGGACAGTCTTGCAATTGTATTAAAAGGAGCGAAGGCTAGAAAGCACTAGTGGTGACTTATCAAAATACAATTTTTCAGACAGAGAAGAGGGCTCATGTATTGCAGGAAGTGTTAGATTGTATTGTGTGTTATTGCAGGGAGGAAAATTGTATCATAAAGTTTAATCAGACAAGAACATGCGCCGCTTCGAAATCAGACACAGCAGGCCAAGTAGCTGCTTGCATCAGAACACAACTAATTGTATTGCAAGAGAGTGCAGTAGGTTGTACTTGTATTGTGACCAGGAGGCATTGAAGAATAGGGTATTGTATTGCAATAGGGAGGAGTGTATTGTGTACCTCAACAAAGAATGAAATAACGGTCAACTGCGGGTCAGTAACAAATAACTAGTCAAACTATGAACAGTAAATTTCAAAAAAAAAAAAATTTTTTTTGAAAAATAAAATAAAATCAAATCAAATAAAAAATTAGACAAAATTTTTCTAAAATAAAATAAAATTTACTGTAAAATTTTCAAAATAAAATGAAAATAAAATTTTGTTGAAAACCATTTTTAAACAAAATCGACTGGAAGTATACGTCGAGTTACGTTGCATGATTAGTGTCTCGGTTGTGCTTATACCTTGAGATATCAGATTAGATTTCTGAAGCTACCATTTGAAATCGTGGATTTGCACGCAGAAGTTGCGCAGGGAATTATATGCATGGTGAAATGCGTATAGAAAAAGGGTAAATACTGGGGCGTTGGTGCTACACCTAGGGATTCAAAATTGAAAATGAAGAAAAGTTTAGAACCTAATTGAAATAAATGAATTGAGTGGTTGAAATTTAGCGCCACTTAAGAAATGAACGAGTTAGTTCAGGGTTGTCAAGTCTATTAGTAATTGGCATCTGCATTGCTAGTTAGACTGAAATGAAAATTACATGAATCGTAAGCTGCCATTTCGACCAATGTAGATGGCTGCAGGGCGAGGACGAGGAGGTCCACTGGGGCACTGGCCAGCACCACCGACACGACTCCGCCGCCGCATTTCGATCGGCAGGCTCAGAGAGGCCGTGGGGTGACAGAAGTGGCTGCCATCATCGTGGCTAAAGATGGGCCAGTGGCCGGAGACCCAGTAACCCCCGTGGTTTAAAGATCATCCTCCGACATCAATAAAGGAGGAGATCCGACGGTGGCCGACCATTGGGTTCGCGTAAGGAGAAAGTGTTAGAGGCTATGGAGGATACCTCGACGCGACCGTGTTCAGACTAGGCCAAGGTTTCTGGCTTCTGGGGAGAACGAGGCCCAAATATGGTGGAATGGGCAAGGACCTCGTGGTAATCTTAGAGGGAGCCAAGCATGCAATTCTTCCCAGGATTAGGCGAACAGGTGTCAATGAAAGTCGAGGTTGTGAGTTAAAGATCTCTGACCTACTACTGACTCGAGGATCTTGAACATGTCAGTTCGACGTCATCCGGGATGGATCAGCCGACGCTACGGTTGTTATCGATCGTGGAGCGCAGGAGAGCCACGCCTACACACGACAAGATCGTTGTATCGTGGGGACAAACATGCTTCCATATGGCGCGCGAGTCCGCGTCGTGGACGCTAGCGGGGTTGGCTAGCTTGAGCCTTACTCTAGAGGATCTAGGTGAGACCGCACATGATTCACCTCGTGAGCGTAGTCAGCGATTGCGGATGTTTTTCCCATTAGAGATACCCGACTACCCCACATAGGTAAGACTTTGGCATCGAAGCCACACCCCTGGTACTACAACCATCTCTATGACCCCAAAGATGTGATGGCAACCTGGCCGAAAGCCCAGTGAATCCCCGTATCCAACTACAAGTGGCTATCGGACATCGCGGATTATTGCATCAAAGACCACCACGGGCGCTTCGGGTTTCTAAGGCGAAGAAGAGGGCAAGACCCTTCTCGACGGCGCGCTGACCACGGGCGCTGAACGTGGTTACGATCAAGAATAGGTACCCATTACCGGCGATTGATGATTTATTTGATCGCCAGAGGAGCGAAGTCAAGCCCAAGATAGCCGTGACCGGGTTACCATCACCGAGGGTTGTGATATGATATCCCCAAGACGGTGGCGCAGAGACTCGCATTACGCACTTTCAGTTTACTGGTGATGCTCCCTTGATTGATGAATGCCACAATAACCATGACCTCATGTATGGGTGTTCAACCATTCAGATCAAGGTTTGTCGTGGTCATGGATGATTCGATTTACCCCAAATGTGAACTGAGCATGAGTATCACTTGAGGGATTGTTTTACACTGCTAAGATATCCTCATCGCTGAAAGATGCTAAGTTCGTTATGCGAATATTAGCCATCGAGGTGAGATTTTGGGACACGTGGGTGTTAAATGATCGTGAGTGTCACGAATAGATCCATGCTGGGAGGCAATGGGAGTGTAAGGTGAGAGACCGAATGTCAATTCAGACAGGTAGGATTCCCGCCACGGATGTGGCCCGCTGTCATGTCCCACCATTACCAGAGGAAGAGAGGCCAGTGATTACTGGAACACGACACGGTGCTGGTAGCATGAGGGGAGGATCGCTTTCTCCTGTCTTCGGGAAGAGGCGTATGACTTCTTCGTCACACTAGTTTTCAGGACTAAAATGGGACAGCATGAGTGACTCGGATTGCCCTAGAGACGTGGATCCCAAGACCTGGGGGACATGCATCCCGCTATTGTAGGACAGAAAGGACACAGCTTCTTTCCTCCACACCCTAGTAAGGGTTGGGAACCAATTCTCGCCAAGTTCTATACAAGCACTTAGCAACACGATAGCAGTTTGAGCGCAGTACGGGTCAAGTCGTGACATCGAAGTTACGCAGCCAGGTTTAGCGACCTTGTGGGTGGTAGACGATGGTTACATGTCAAGCTTGACATGGATGGGTTGATAACCATCGGGTCGTCAGCATCAGAGACCTAAAGTCAGCTGTCATACCCGACACCCATTGGAATCGCCAGGTTGGCGCCTTGTATAGCCACATAGATGTTCTTCCCTAGGGAGAGAGAGTCAGACCTGATAGGTCGTGACAGAGTGAGAGATCCCAAGATTCTCGCCATGGTGGAACCGGATCGCTGTCACAAAGAGAGGCAAGATCGTTGCGTTCATGCACCAGAATATCATCGCCGAGTCGTGGGCATCAACACGTCATTCACCACTTTGGTGAGTGTAATGAGTTTGTCTTGTGGGACTACGGCCCAATGAAGACTCATGGTTGAGTCGTGAAATGTAAGAGGCTCAAGTGTGTCGAAGAGTTATGTAATCGAGATGAAAAACACGCTGGCCGTGTTATCAATGCCAGACTTAGAGTTTGGAAAGTGGATGGTATTTCCGAGTGACTCGAGATGAAACACACAGCGATACGGTCAAGGTCGCCAGACGAGTCGAAAGGATAGAGTCGGAGTGACCTGATTTTGGATATTCATTGAAATTGCATTGCGTGGTTGAGTCGGCAAGGACTCTACACGGATGTCATTCATGACACGCGACCAAGTCGACAAATCCATCGATCGTCATGATCGCGACCTGGAGAAGGTCGGGCCGCTAATAACACCAAGCAAGGGTCAGGTAAATACGCGTGTATGGATTGCTACACGGGTGTTAGAGGACATGTTGGCGCAGCATGTGTCCCGATCATAAGGGTAGAGGATTAATTACCCTTAGTGGAATTCGCCACAACAATGGTCAAGCTTTAGCATACGCACGTGGCACCATGTGAGGCATCAGACGAGAATCATGTATCACCTTTACGCCAATCGAGGCAGAGAGAGTTCATCACCGCCCCGATGGATTAAAGACACCAGAAGGTGAGTTGGATACGATACGCTTCTCACCCGGGCGAGCCCGCAGAAGAGCTATAGATGTGCGACGCGACCTGAGTTCGAGGTTTGCGATCCCGCTCTTCAGCGTGAATCCCAAGAGAGAGTGGTCGTTCGCGAAGCGCCGAAGCTATCGCCGAAAGCTCATCGGACCTTCGAGATACGAGAGATATCAACAGCGGCATCGGTTAAGGCACGCCAAAGATGTCGTGTCCACGAGGCGCCGACGCCTCCACGCCCGGTACATACCCGTATCCGCCGTGCGATCGTAATGCATCAGGGTCGTAATAATCATGGGACCCGCGGGAGTGGTGGACCATGGGCAATCGCTTGCAGTCGCGGGATCAGGCTTTCGCGCGACAAGAAGAATCGAAAGGTGAAAAAGGCGGCACCGTGGATTGAGTGAGTCAACGTGGAGCACGAGACACGATGCTACTCCGGTCTCACAGGGATGAAGGTACTGGTTTAGTCGCATGTTTAAATTAACGTGCCATACGGCGGTAAAAGTGCGCTGCTGCGGGCGCATGTGCGCGACGTAGATGTTCGAATTTCTCGACCCAAATTCCTTTAAGAGGGAGAATGTAAGACCGAGAAATCTACCGGGGCCAGTGGGCAAAATCGTACTTGATTACAAAATTGTAATTACCGCTAAAATCCGGTAATTAATTTAGATCTCAGATGACCTAAACGGATCGTACCGTTGGAACGCCTCGCTGGGGCCCAGTTAGTTAACGAGGTTTTTAATTTTCCATGCTTTAATTTCACACTTTTTCAGGCATCGCATTTTAAAAGCGTAATCGCTGGGATGCGACGAAGACGTGATATAACAAGTACTCATAAAATTATAAGTGGTATGAGGTAGAGAAATGATGAAAATGGACGGCCGAGGTAGTGTTCAATATCAAATTCGAGAAACGAGGACATAATGGGCATTATGGGTACTGATTTAAGTCACTGAAAGCTACTAGCCATTGAAAAGTCATCTTTAAATCAACCAAAGCAAAAACGTGGAGTGGTGAAGCTGGGTGATGCAGGACTTTCAGGTGAGAGGATTCTAGAGAGAGAGAGGCCTTCAGAAATACGCAAAGATCCCACCTGCCACGCCCGGGCAGCAGCGAGAGCTGTTCTACTGGACGTGCTACGCGTGGGACTCCGGATCTGAGTTTCTTCAAACCTCGAGCAGAGGATTTTCCCCACTGGGTTTTATTCCCATTTTTAGTACCAAAATGCTCGACTCGATGTGGAGTCATCAAAGTTTGACGTCCCCAAACATCGGGATTCCACTAATAGAAAATTGAGACGAATGGCATCCGTGACCGCCTCCATGGTGGATGTGGGAATGGACTTGTATGTTATGGTGTAAATCATGTATTGATTGGATGTGAGGCCGGTAGTGGCCGTGAAATGCGGGATCATAATATGAACCGATGTTTTATTTGAGCGTGGGAAACAAGAACCCTGTGGTTTTATCGCTCGGCAGAATAGTGACCGAAATGTAATTTCGAAAAAATATAAACACGGCACCACCACTGTTTCATATTTGGTATATTAGCCCGCGAGCTAATTTTGGCGTTGAATGGGTAAATACATAACATGTTGTGTGATTTAAAGTTTTATGTCAATATATTCATGTTATATATATTTGCATGTGACGTGACCGTGGTCGAATCGCATACACGTGATTCCGCATATGCACCGAGACATCCTAGGACTATGTGTGGAGTTAGTACGGTATCGCCTGTGAGGAAATGGTTCTAGGGTAGTCAAAAGATACGATCTGAGGGTAGTCCACAACCAAAAGAATGACCGCCTGAGCTACCAATTGATATTCATCTGAGCAGGCCCACACCAAATAATGTATCAACCGTCTGGAAATGGCCCATTTGATATACATTCATCTGAGGGTAGTCCACAACACAATATATGGTCAACGCCTGAATACCAATTGATATATATTCATCTGAGGGTTGCCTATTATTAAAAACTAATATTCTCACACGAGGCTTAGCGAGTGTGCAGAGAGCTCCGCTGGCGACTCGTGGACCGAAGCTGGTCACGCAGACATTCAAGTGTGATCACGATTCGCTTCGAATGTGTTTCACTTCAACATCGCGACCGCACGGAAGCGCTGAAAGTACCCACTTAGGGCGATTCCCATCAGAAGCTTTGGGGCCACTCGCCGTGGGACCCCCTTATTTTACGTGCAATATGGAGCGCGCGAGGACCGCGTCTGCTATAGTGTCAGTCTTGAAGAAAGTTTTCCGTGGCTTTTGATGATTGCACATGTGCTAGAACCCTTTAAGTTTAATATATGTATCGCGAAGAGTAAAAATATTAACTCTTGCAACTATCATATAGTTGGTTTGATAGTCAAGTATGTACATTGAGTGCATCAAGCCAGGCCCAAGTGGCCGATGAAGGCATATATTGTATATATCGACCGTTGGGACAGCATATGTGTACGCTGGGCAGCCCTCGCACAAAGCGAGACCGCCCGATTTTCTAAATCGGGCGTCGGGTAACCGACATCCACCGGAATTCGCAGTTGATTCGCAGTCAACTGACCGGCCTGGGCCGCCACACCGCCAAACCTGATCTTGTTCCGAATTTTCGCCGTAGGATTCAACTTAACAACTGGCCAAAACTTAACCTGCGAGCCTACGTATTTCAATGCCAACTTTCATCATTTCGGGACTGGTCCAGAATCACACTTGGCAGAAACCAGAGTTACCCATCGAGGCTCTCCCGCTGGAAACTAATTTTTTTGGTATGACGGTGTTTCTGGCGCGGCGCGGGCAGAGGCTTTCTCGCCCGGCACGGAAACCGTCGCCGACACGGCCGAAAGTAAAATTCGAATTTCGGCGATGCTTTTGCAAGAAGAAACGTCGCGTTATGTTAAAGAAAAAACAAGAATGTAAAAAAGAAAGTGGTAAAAGCTGGCGGTAATCGTGGGTCGCACGAAGACGTAAGTCATGTCAGATTCCTGGGGGTTTTCGAACGAAGACAAGCTCGCTAGATTTAGGTTTCATGCATTTGGATTTGTTTCATCCACGGTGGGTTAGATTTTATAAACATTTTTTTATGCTTTTAGTTAGTTTTTTTTTTAGTTTCAAAAATAGAAAGTTAACAAATTTTATATAAAAAGTAACATTCAGATATCAAAAAAAAAATATATATATATAATTTTAAAATTTGATAAAATAATAAATGTTATTTATAAATGTAATGTATATATATGTTAATACTTCTTATTTTCCAATATCCGTGATAATCTAATGCATCGGAGATATATATTCGACATCTTCGACATATAGGAGATATATCCTCTATTTTCTCCCGATATATCTAGATATATCCGATATATGGTGGATATGTTACATAAATATCAATAAAATATAAATTATTAAAATCATTAAAACATTATGATTTTAATTTTGTTAAAATAAGTAAAATGTTATTTTATAAATATAATGTATATATTAATACTTTTGATTTTAAATATATAAATATGGCAGAATAATGATTTCATAACAGCAATTATTTATTTTATTTAAATGTATTTAAAATTTATTTATTTATTTAAATATATAAAGTAACATTCCAATAAAATATATATACATATAAAGTAAATATTCTTCACGAAATATGAAAAATCATATCGATTTTAAAAATTATTTTCTACCTAAATTTAAAATAAGAATGTTTATATCAAAGAGGCCTGATTCAAATGTTAAGAATTAGAATGGAAGAACAGAATACTACAACATTATAACAAAAAAATAAAATAAATAATAAAAATTAAATACTTTAACTAAAAATGTAGTAAACGCCGATTTTTAGTGGAAAATGTTTTTCATACACGTCGACTGGAAGGTAAGTAATATATGAATGTGATATTTTTTATTATGTTTTTCTCACATCGTGGCAAATAATTATCCCTTCTTCATAACTTAAAATAACTACTTTAACTTATAATCTTAAGTTTTCTAATATAAGTTTCAACCATTTTACTAAACCCTACTTATATGTTATTTTTACATTTTTTCAATCTTATTTAATGTCTTCCAATATTTTATTATATTTTTTTCACAAATTTTATAGAGACTTAAATTTTATGTCATTTTTTCATAAATTTTATTCAATATTTTCCTTCATTCTCTTAACTTTACTCAAAGATTAAAATATCGGTTTCAACGGATATATCGGTACTTGAAATTTATGGATATATCGGAGATATATTGGATATATCGGAGATATAGGAGATATATCGGAGATATAGGAGATATATGAAATATATCGGACGGAGATATATGAGATATATGAAATATATCGGATATATCGGAGATATATGAGATATATTCGATATATCGGTGGAAATTTTTACATAAATATCAATAAAATATAAATTATTTAAAATTCATTAAAAATTGTTTATAATTTCCTCATAAAATAAGTAAAAAATGTTATTTTATAAAATAATGTATATATAATATTTCGATTTTCCAATATCCAATAATGTGTATCGCATTCTGGTGATATATCCGATATATCGCCTGATTATATTTTTTAATATAACATAATAAAATATAAATTAAAATTCATTATAAATAATTTATAATTTTAAAAATTTGATAAAATATGTAAAATTGTTCTTTTATAAATATACTTATATATAATGTCATTTTAAATGTATAAATATAATGAATAATGATTTAATATTCTATAAATATAAATTATTTATTTCATTTAAAAGTATTTAAAATTTATTTATTTATTTATATATATAAAAAGTAACATTCCTTGCATGAAATGTGAAAAATCATATCGTATCTTAAAAATTAATTTTGATTTTTTTTTGTAATTTTAAAATAAGAATATTTCTATCAAAGAGGTATGGTTCAAATGTTAAGAATTAGATTGGAAGAGCATAATACTACAACATTATAATAAAACAGTAAAAAAAAACATTAAAAATTAAATACTTTAACTATAATGTAGTAGACGTTGATTTGTAGTGGGGAAATATGTATTTCACACATAGTCCTAATCTAGCTAGGTAATATTTAGATGTGACATTTTTATTATGTTTTTCTCACATTGTGGGGCAAATACTTATCTCAATCACATAAAATAATCTGATTTTTTAACCAATATCTAACTTTTAATATAAGTTTTTCTAACCATTTTACTAAATCATTATTTATGTTATATTTTCAAGATGTTTTCAATCTTATTTCATGCCTTCCCCACATTTTTATTCTTATTTTTTCAGCTTAATAGAGACTTTAAATTTCAAGTCATTTTTTTTTTTACAAATTTTTATTCCATATTTTCTCTTCAAGGATTAAAATATCGCTTTCAACGATATATCTAAGATGAATTTATGGATATATAGAAGATATCGGAGATACATAGGATATATCGAAGATATATTGAATATATCGGATTTATATATCGATGAATATTTTTACATAAATATTATTACTTAAAAATTATTAAAATATTTATAATTTTAAATTTTGATAAAATAAGTAAGAAGGTTATTTTATAAATGTAATATATAGATTAATACTTCGATTTTCAATATATAAATATAATGAATAATTGATTTAATTCTATAAATATAAATTATTTATTTTATTTAAACGTATTTAATTTTTTTAATATATATACTATACTCTAATATAGTATATGAACCATATATATATTATATATATATATATATATATATATATATATATATATATATATATATTGGTATTATTATTATATATTTAAGGCAAACAAAACTTAAATGGATAAATATAAATGAAATAATAATAATTTTTATAATATGATACTAGATATGATATTAAACACTAAAATCACAAATTATTTAATCAAAATGTATTCACCAATAATATACATCAACAATTTATTTTAATATTTATATCTTATACATATTTACTCAATAGTAAAAGAGTATAAAATATGACGATTTTTTTAAACTTAAAATATAAAAGATAATCCATATTAAAAATATATTTTTAGGATATTATTAAAGTTTTAGATAAAATATATATGGGTTTGCATATGGGTGTGGGTTTCAAAATGGATATTATTTGATAAGGGTTTACCGAGCATCATGAAGAATTTAAGGCAATCTTTAAAGAAAAATTTAAAGGGGCGTGGTTTCAAAATTTTATGACATTTTATAAACGCTAATATATCACAATATATCAATAAACGATCGATTTTATTGTTTTATATTCAACCATATACATCAACAATTTATTTTTAATATTCATATCTTATATATAATTGGTTAATAGTAAAAACATATATGGGTAAAAATAGGTAATGATTTTTTTTTTAAACTTCATAAAAAATATAAAGATACCTTTATATTAAAATATATTTTGTGGATATTATTAAAATTTGGAGATTTAACACCCCTACTCGATTTATAAGGTACGCACATATAACTGTAGTGGCGCATATTACGCGCACTCAAGTGCCATCAGAAGATAAAACTGTAAAGCTTTTCAAAGAATTGTTAAGACTTTAAAATTAAGGAAAGTGGAGGGGTGAAAGGGTAATTAATGTGGCTTAACAAGAAAATAACACACTAATCGCGTATCGCTTTTGAAGGAGTTTGTCAAAATTCTCAGATTCTGATGATCTAAACTGACCACGCCGTGCTCTGCCTAGCAAATCTAGCACTTAGAAAAAGTTTATGACCTCGGCATAGCCTAATATTTTAATAATTTCTGTTACTGATATGGGAAATAAACCTCGAAACGTAGATTTTTGAAAATTCAAAAATGGTAAATATTTGTTAACATTCAATTATGATAAATGAAATCAACGGACAAAATAAATTGTTATAATGAACTGACGAGAAAGGAAGAAGTGGATATGTGGGTCCCACATAAAAAATATATAAAAAAAAAAGAATAACCAACAAGTGAAATGGACGGACGGGCATAGTGAGAATTAGATGAGAGAGAGTTTTTTTTTTTTTTTAATTTTCTCTTTTTAGTTTTTCTAGATCTACCAAAATCTGACCGGCCGACCATCGAGCAAACACGAAAGCGCCACGCGACGCGTTACGCTGGCATCAAAATACGGATTTCATCGAGCACTCGTGAAAATCCGAAAAACCAAATTTTTAGTTTTCTCAGACACGACGCTTAATCGTCAAAATTGCACTAGAGTTGGGTAGTTACTCACGCGAACGAGCTATGCGCGGCACCAAAAATCAATGATACGCCGATTCACGTGAAACAAGGAACACGCATAATATTACGATAAAATAAGAATGTACGTATAAATACGTATGCATAGTGCATAGTGCATAATGCATAGTAAATATCGAATAGTGCACAGTGCATAGTATATAGTGAATATCGAATAGTATTTAGTTGTCGTGGCCGATATGGTCTAATATATCACGCGTGAGGTTAAAATCAAAGACAGAAAATCATAATTCGCTTTCAAATTTTATAAGAAGACAAAACGCAATGCTCTAAACCCATTTTTCAAATATACAGAGTTATTATTATAAACTCGGCTTTTTGACACTTTGTATTTAATGGTTTTAAATTGTAAAACCATATTAAAGGCAAATTTGATTTAAACCATATTTTTAATGCAAAGCAACAGAGTTTAGCAAAGTGTAAGTAAATTATTTTTAATTTAAAACCATATGTGAAAGCAAAATAAATAAATGGTTTTGATTTATTCAACCATATTTGAAAAGTTAAAGCAAAGAAATTTAGCAGCAAATGGCTTTAAATCAAAATCCATACTTAAAAGAGCAAGCAAATGGTTTCAATAATTAAACCATTTTTCAAGCAAGCAAGGCAAGCAAATGGTTTTAAATTGTAAAACCATTTTTCAAAGCTAGCAAGGCAAGCAAAAAGAATATTCAGAAAACAGCCTCCTATGTTCTAAGCAAAACATACCTGCCGTGGCGTATTCGCACGCGTAACGGGCGGGCAGCAGATATCATACACGATGCAGCTTGCCTGGCCTGGCAAACTTAGCCATACATCACGCATTTAAAGCGAGACCGCGATTATCATTTTCGCCGAAAGATATGTGGTTAACGCTGTTAGTCTAAATTACGCGATGATGCACATCGAGGTCAATTCCACCATATTCATCTAAAAAGTGCGACGCAGCATTACAGGCCCTTCCACCAACATATCGATGACAGTTCTCGTGTTCATTAGGGTACAAATGGGGCAAAAAATAGCCTCAAATGGTTCATGTTTTATAAGCATGATATGCTTTAAAATCAACCAGCTGCCTCACCGTCGTCAAAGCCTCGCAGTTTTAAAGCAAAACTATTGAGCCTGTGCTCCATTTTAGATTTCAAACGACGGCCGAGCTTAGCCCTGGTGATGCAAAAACGTCAGCCCAAAGTTCGTGTATATAAAAAGTTTTGGAAATATTTTTAAAGTAAAAGGTTTGTGAAAGGTTTTGAGAAATGTTTTATACATTTTTAAAGCAAGTATTAAAAGTTTTTATAAACTTTTAAAACAAGCAAGGTAAAGCAAGTAAGCAAGAGAATTGAGAAAAGTTTTATAAACTTTTTAAAAGGGGCAAGGGGTGAGCAAAGTTAAACTTTTTAAAAAGCAAGCAAGTACGTAAGTTTTTAGAAAAAACCTTTAAAGTAAGCAAACGCTATTCCTTGAAAATAATTGCAAAAGTAAGTTTGGCCAGCTTTTTGAGATGTTTTTCCGAAAAGCAAAAAACAAACATTTTATAAAAACATACACTCTCCTCGAGCTCGCTTTAGCTCTCATTATTTTCAGGTTTAAAAACTTACTTTCTCGTACAGAACTTCGGACGCTGAGTATAGATTCTCCTCCCCCGTATTTTGTACAAGTGTCGTTATTAATAATATTTTTGTAAAGGAAACAATTTCTGAATTTGTATAATGAAGCATATGTATGTATATAGTGGAAGTTGCAAAATGTGTCAGTCAGCTGCTGCCATATTTGGAAAAATATAAATTGTGTATATAAGATTTGGAATTGTCCTATACGCAGTAGTCATGCTGCCAAGGTTTTACCGCTGCAAAGATTTTACTAAATCCTAAGTTAGAAAAATAAAAGAAAATTTTTTATACTTTGTTTTTAAGTAAAGCAATACTAGTCAAGCATTGTGGATTTCTAGTCGTTAGAGGTAACTATCGGGATTTCCTCGCTGAGTGGTCAAGACACCCGGCCGGTAGCGGGTGTGTGTCAAGGTAAGATCGAAAGACACAAGTGGTATAACCTAAGGCTCGAGGGAGAAATGATCATAACACAAGCGGTAAGAACCCTAGTCTGTAGTGAAAACACGTGTTATACACACCACATTATCGGGCAAACATGCAATTTGAAATTCAAAGTACACATGTTAGTGACCAAAAGTATTAAACGCTGATTTTTTTGAAATTGACAAAGACTAAGGTCAAAGAAGAGGGCGTGAGAGGTCGCCCTAGGAGAGTCATTCACGGTCACCTAGCCATCCTACAAGCACCGTGAGAGATGAGCACCTAGTCGGGTTCCACCACCGCCCCATGAATCGCCAACAACAAAGTCAGGTCGGGACCATTTCCAAAGCCACCGTAGGGAGCTCGCGCCGATTAGCGGCAGAAAGGTGTGGCAATATTGCACGTATATAGCCATAACGACCACGTCAGCCGCAGCCCACACCGCCACCCAGAGAGGCTATCAAGAACCCGAAGGTCGATGGGAGAGTAATAAAAGAAGCCGGGCGCCGCCGGCGGATGACGTGGCATCCGTAGCGCCGTTATGGCGTAATCGAGGCAACAAAGCTTACTGAAAGGCGGGCTGCACAAGATGCAGTCTTGTTTTCCGCCACGGAAGACAAGGCTAAGGATTGATGAGATTCCGTGAGGAAAGCCCCGCTGGGTACGCCGCTGACCATTTCCAGCAAGAATTCACCGATAGTTTTTTTTCCGTGAGCCATAAGGACTAAAAAAATGAGGAGTTCTTCACCAGAGCAAAAGAACATGTCCGTGTCGAATATATGAGAAGAAGTTCTCGACTAGTTAGATTTGTTCCTTATATTCGCGGATGAAGCTCGGCGCAAAGGTTTTTATCAAAGATCCGCAACACCGCATCGAAAGTGCATTTGTTAGTTGTTCCTCCGACAGATTGGGGGACTTAAGGCCGCTTCGAGAGTTGGAGAAAAAGCACCACGCCCATGTATCGTAGTGTACGTGAAAGCAAGAAAGTGCAGAAGTGCACCAAGCACTTCCCAACAAAGCTCGTGACAGATAACAAACAAAGAGGAACAAGGGCAAGAGGTTGGTAGAGGTCGAGGTGTGTCGAGAGCTATTCTAGTCAAATAGTGATGTCCCCAAGCAGCAAAGAGACCCAGAAAGGCTTCCACGATCATTATATAAAGTCTTAAACGACACCATGTGTAGGAGGATTCAAGACAGAGCTTCCACTATGGCCGTGAGTTATTTGCTTAAGGAGTTCCTGGCCAGATTGCGTGTAGAGATGTTCAAAAAGAAGGGGTCATACCCCCACACCCGAGATGAGCACTGTGTGAGGTCTTCGTGAGAGGTTTCTGCCGTAGGCCAAGAACACCCAAATTATCACCCCCAATCCTTATAACATGTTAGGTATAATAAAAGTAAAATGAGTATTTCAGAATAAAATAAAAGATAAACAAAAAGTAGAATATGCATAAGCAAATTAAAAATAATAAAGAAGATTTGAGGCTATGGTAAAAATATAAATTGAATTTCAAATATTAGAAGAGTTGGAGGACCAAAGAGTAATAAAAGAAAGATATTAGAATAAAATAAGGAAGAAAATTATGAAAGAGACAAGTGGCTTAAAGGAAAGAGGGAGGAAGTTTCCTCCTTTGACTAGAAAGTGAAATAAAAAGGGATAAGACCAAAATAAATATCTCATTTTTTGGTCTTGGAGAAAGGGAGAGCAAATCTGAGCAGAGAAGAGAAAGGAAGAGAAGAGAAGAAGAAGAAGAAGAAGAAGATCACAGGTATGGAATTTGAGTATGGGTATGGATACGTCTTGGGTTGTATGGAATTTGAGTATGGGTATGGATACGTCTTGGGTTGTATGGAAACTATGGGAGTATGGAAGTCTAGTTTTGGTCTAGAAAGTTTAGATACATGGTTTAGAACCCTCTATCTTGTGCATGGTTTGGGTTTGGAACTCTAACTCATTTTGGTGAGTTGAGTTAGGGAAAAAGAAACTCGAGCCTCCTGTATTTATGTGTGTCGAGGGAAGAGATACAGGCGCAAGTTGAACGAAGTAATTTAAAGTATTTTAATCATAGTATAGGTGATGGGTTAAGGAATAATTTTTTAAGGATTCGCAAATAAAGGAATTGCAGTTCTTCTGGTAAGTTGTAGCCATCAAATGAGCAATCATTGGGTTTTTTGATCTCAATTTGGACCTCATGGGCTAAGCTATAGATCCTTTACTGAGATTAAAGCCCATTCAAATCCCATTGGTCAGTTATAATTAGCCATCCAACTAGCCGGACCTTGAAGCAGGTTTTTGAAGTAAGAAATAAGGGTGACAGTAGATTCTTCTATAGTGTTGGCCCCATCAGTGAACTTGATATTCAGACTTTTAGATTTCTCAATTTAGAATTGTGATAGATTATGGTCTCTTTCTTTTAAATTAGTCTAGTAGGTGGAAGGTCAGGCCATAGGGTGTCAAAAATAGAGGTGGCAGACTCATCCACATATGAGATTCGTGAGACCTCATCAAACCAAAGTCAAGACCTCATCGTAGGGTGTTGAGCTCATCCTGCGCAGAAATCGACATCATGTAAGTCAGAAGCTCGTCGTGGAGCTTGCTTTATCTGCGAGCTCGGCTCGTCGTTGAATGTGAGCTGTGCGGGTTGACTCGCATGACCTCCGGCAGGAAGGTCAGCCCTCTCTATTAGGTTTGAACTCAGATTTGAGTGTTCTTGGACTCTATGAAGCCATTTAGTCAAGAGGCTTACGTTCATATACCTAGGGAGGATATTAGATGTCGAACAACAGTGTTAAATCGGCATAGTCACTTCAGTTCAGCCTTTCGTCGATTAAGATCATTTGTGGGGTTGACAATGCATTACCTATAACCGGTAGGTCTGTCTCTTAGTTTGAACTTGATTTGGGTGTTTTTGGACTCTATGGAAACCCCATTGAGTCAGAATCCATCATATGCCTGGGAGGATATTAGATGTCAGACCGAGGGTGTTAGGCTGGGTCAGTCACTTTAGTTCAATAAGTCGATTCAGGTCAGCTCATGCAGGTTGACTACTGTATGACCTCCAACCGGAGGTCATATCTCCTTCGTTTGAACTCCGATTTGAGTGTTCTTGGACTCTATGGAAGCCATTAGTCAAGAGAATACATTCATATGCCTAAGGAAGATATTAGATGTCAGATCGAGGTGTTATACTAGAGTCATCACCCATCGACCCCAGCTCGTGATTAAAAGTTCAACTCTGCGGGTTGACTCGCACTTGACCTCTGACTTGAGAAGATGCATATCTCTTAGTTTGAACTCGATTGAGTGTTCTTGGACTCTATGGAAAAGAGAACATTGAGTCAAGAATACATTCATATGCCTGAGGATATATTAGATGTAGGAATTAAGTGTTAGACTGAGGTCGTCACTTCAGTTCAAGCCGATCCGATTGGGTATTTCGTTTGGGTTGACCGCGCGACCCTCAACGGATCATATCTCGCCGTTTGAACTCCGATTTGGGTGTTCTTGGACTTCTATAAATCCATTGAGTCAAGAATACGCATTCATATGCCTAAGAAAGATATTAGATGTCTAGACAGAGATGTTGGGCGGGAGTGTCACTTGATTCAACTCGTCGGTTGAATTGGCTCTGCGATTTGGTTGACTACGCGCGGCCTCCAACTTGAAGGTGCTATACTCATGATTTGAACTCGGGTTGAGTGTTTCTTGGACTAATGACCCATTGAGGTCAAGATATATTCATATGCCTGAGGAAGATATTAGATGCAACTGGAGTGTTAGACGGAGGTCATCACTTCGGTTCCAGCTGTGCGATTGGGGTCGGCTCAAATGCGGGTTAACTACATGACCTCAACCCCGGAGGTCATCGCCGTTTTTAAATCGATTTGGGTGTTCTTAGACTCTATGGGAAACGTTGAGTTGTAATACATTCATGCCTGGGGATATTAGATCTCAGACCGAGGTGTTGGGCGGCTGTCTTACAGTTCAGCTCGTCGATTCGGTCCCATTTCGTGCAGGTTGACCTAACATGACCTCCAACCCCGGTGGGTCATATCTCCTTAGTTTGACTTACATGATTTAGATTTCTTTTGCTCTGTAGAAGCCCCATTGGAGTCAGAATCATCCATATGTAAGGAAGATATTAGATGTTTGGACCGAGGTGATAGACCAGAGCCAGTCGGAAGCGAATTTGATAGTTGGTTCAGATCAGGCGTCTAGGTTGACTACGTATGACCTCAGCGGGAAGGTCAACTATTTAACGTCACGAACTCAGGTTGGTGTTCTTGGACTCTATGGAAAGTTTATTGAGTCAAGAATTCATCAATGAACAATAGAATAAGATTGTAACTCGCCATTAGTCCCAAACAGCATGAAAACAGTGGGGCCTGTAAGTAGCCATAGTTGTTATAGTATAGTGTAAATAACTCCTTAAGCATACAGGAGTACTTATAGTTATTTATACATACAATGAGACATAAATAATACCACAAAGTTCCTTGAATATTATTATATATACTATATATATATATATATATCATATAATTCTTAGAATGACAATAATTATTCGGGAATATATGAGATATATACTAAACATAAATACACATTGATTGTACACTTAGCTGACCGAGGGATAGATGGAAGGCATGCTATTGGGGCAAGTCTGCGGCCTCCTGAGTTCTGATATCGAGGCCACGTTTGGGTGATGGGAGATAGATCCCGTTTGGATCCACGGTGGCCCGAAAGAGATCATCACGGCGGATACCCATAGATGGCCATTGTCTGGAAATACGATGTCGCAGCGCCGGGCCCTTATAGATAGTCATTATCTGCACATTAAACAATAGCGCCTTCGGGCCCTTATAGTCACCTTTTGGTGATACAGCGCCAGACATATAGTTCTGTATCCACTTCTAAGGTTTACTTCGGACATGTGGCGAAAAGAAGTGACGAATTCTTCATTAATCATGGAGAATACATGACATGATGGGAAGCTATAGCACTACTGTCTCGATGATGGTATACGGGTTACAAGAGCAAGTAAAGTACAGATGGCATTAAATATGGAAGATGATATTAGAAATGAAATTGGTTATAGAAATATATATATATGAGAAATGATAAGGAATCTGCCAAATGTTATATATATTTATATGCATTTGTATAAGTAAGGTGACCCTTAATAAATGGAAATCATGTGGCATTAATTCCGCTCAGCGTAAAGCTTAGTGCGGTGTTCAATCGTGTAGGTGCCAGAAGGAAACCCGAGGACCGGGCAATCCACATCGTGATCAAAGGCTACACATCCAATAGGTGCCCAGGAGGGACCTTTGATGCATTTGTACTTATAGAAATTTTGTAAACAAATGTAATATTAACAAAATGTTGTTTTTATTTTCTCATATGGAGCTTGTATATGTTGCTCAATCCATGCTTACATAATATAATACAGATTAAATTTAATTTCTTATTATAGTAGAATAACTAAGTGTAAGGTTATAAGTTAAAAAAAAAAAAATGACCCATCATGACACCTTATGCAGGAGTTGGGGGTATCACAGTTTAGTGGCGTATGGAGGCACAGTTTAGGCGTTTGGAAAATCCTAGGTTTATGGTGGCTCTGGAATGCAGTATATAAGATGACACAATGTGTTTAGTAATGTGTTGGCTTGATCTGGATATCTTTGTGTTGTATAGATGGATGTCCAGAGAGGTACATTGAGTGTTAACCCGAGGGAACCCGGGGGTTATCGGCTGAACATGGAGAAATGTGTACCTAATGGGCCACAGGCCTTGCAGAGAATATCGCAAGACATGGCTCGGGTTTGGATAGATTGACCTCTTCCTAAGGCTCCAGCAGCCCAGACCACAGTAAAGACATGGAGTAGAGAGGGATTTCCCATGGGTAAAGGCATGGAAGAATCGGCTGAGACGGATTACAGTTAGAAAGTTAGAAAGGGTATTAGAAGGGTTAGATGCCCTCGATCAAGCATGATTTACTGGGTCTCCTTTGTTGCAGGGAGCGAAGAACATGATGGTGGAAATTAGTACTCAAATTTTCAAGATTCCAAATCCTGACGTAAAGTCTTTGTCCAAGTTCGAGGAAATGAAGTATGTACGAGATGTATGATTCAGTGAAACCGATTTCTGAATTTGGAAGCAAAAGGAGCTTATCGGTGGCTGATATGAAAAGAATTTAGCCATCTTAGCAAATATGCACGAGTGGTCCTGCAGAAGTATCATTTTGAGGTGTAGGCAATTTCGAGGATGGGTGCATGATTCCATCGAGATGTTGGCACATGACCTCTCCCAGGCAGTGGATTTCTATCGGATTTAGTCCAGTGCAATGAAGTAGAGAGGCTAGAAGCGAGGCGTGAAAGGCTGAGGAGAGAGTTGTCTGAGGCTTAGTCATCTCGGAAAGAGCTAGAGAACCTCGACTCGATGAATATAGTTCCCGCTACGAGGGGTAGAGAGCGAAGGTCGATATGTACGTGGTATAGGTAGAGGTGCTTCAGTTAGACAGGGAGAAATTCTTGAATGCCCTCATTGTCATAGAAGGCATTTTGGAGTTTGCAGGATAGTGACAGGAGGGTGTTTTCGGTGTGGAAGCCTTGAGCATTTGATAGCACAGTGTCACCGAGAGACAGGGGATAATGAAGTCGGCGAGGAGGCAGCGGAGGAAGATCTGCGGCTACTTAGGCTTCATTGTTCGTGGTAGGAAATTCGTAGTGGCCCATCTGGTGAGGGACGAGGAGGCATAGTTTCGAGGAGACAATGGATGCGTCCTATGCCTCTGATGCAATGCGAGCATATGCTATGAAGGCTCATGAGAATCAGAATGCTCTTGAGGTTATAGCTGGTATATTTTCTTTATATGATATAGAGATGCATGCATTGATTGATCCTGGATCTACTCATTCATATGTGTGCATGGATCATGTGTTGACAAGTACCCGACCAATGGAGAAATTAGCATATGACATGCATGTAACTAGTCTGTTGGGGCCTGGCGTTAGTGTGAGATAGCATATATAGAAATTGCTTTGACATTGTTGTTATCTGAGCAAGAGAGTTTCTTCTTGATTTCATAACCTTTACCATTCCACGGAGTGACAGTATAGGCATGGATTGGTTGTCTAAGCATGGGGCTATCGTTGATTGTGGACAAAACGGTAGTGTTGAGGATACTCTGACGGTGAGAGTAATGAAGTACAGGCATTGGATCCAGAGTGTGGTGTCGATGTGATCTCCACTAATACAAGCTAGGAAGTTGCTGAGAAGGATATGAGACACTCTTGGGTACGTGATGCTTGACTCCCAGGGAGAATCAGTTGATGTAGAAGATCGGTGGTAAGGAGATTTCGGATGTGTTCTAGAAGAGTTACCCGGTATTCCACTTGAGAGGTGGACTTATCTATATAAATTGTACGGGAACAGTCCGCATCATCGAGACACCCAGGTACGGGATAACGACTCGTAATTTGGAAAGAAGTAAAGAAGGTCAATTCACGAGAACTTTTAGATAAAGTTTGCTCCAGGACCCAGTGTGTCCTTCAAGAGTGCCACCTATTTTATTTGTGAAAAAGAAAGATGGAACTTTACGGATGTGCATTGATTATGTCAGCTGGATCAATAAGGTGACAGTGAAAACAGTACCCGTACAGGGTGAAGATCTTTTTTGATCGGTTGAAAGGAGCGGGTGTCTTTTCGAAGATAGACCTGCGATCTGGGTATTATCAGTTGAGGGTAAAGGAAGGAGATAATGCCCGAAGGCGCATTAGAACCCGATATGGCCATTATGAGTTTTAGTCGTACCATTTAGGTTGACTATTCTGAAAACATTCATAAGTTTGATGAATAAGGTTTTAGATCCTACTCAGTGGATCAATTTGTTGTAGTTTTATTGTTGACTTGTCTGAGTGTTGTATTCTAAAGATGCAAGGGAACATAGAACAACACGAGAATAGTCTTAGAGAGCGTTAAGAGAAAGAGTTATATATGCTAAGCTCGGCAAGTGTGATTTTTTGGCTAGAGAAGTTTCATTCTAGGCATGTGTGTCTCTAGTGAGGAGTATAAGGACAGTCTGCTAAGATTAAACAATTGTGATTAAATCTATTAAAATGTAGCAGAGGTGAGAAGTTTCTTAGGTTTGGGACACATTATAGAGATTGTGAGAGACACCCACGTCATACTTCTCCGCTCTGAAGTTACTCGAGGAAAGGAATAAAGTTTGAATTAGACGGACAAATGTCGAGAATAGTTTTGAGCAGTTAAAGGAAAGCTGGTTGAAACACCCGGTATTAAACATAACTTCTACTTGGGAAAAGAATTATGCTGTATAGTGATGCTTCATGCGTGATTTGGATCGTGTTAATGCAAGATGGGAAAGTAGTGGCTTATCGTCAGACCAGTTGAAGCCACATAGAACAAATTATCCCACTCATGTGACCTAGAGTTAGCTACGGTAGTGTTTAGCTAAAAATATGGCGACACTACTTATATGAGGAAAAGTGTAGAATTTACACCAATCATAAAGTCTCGAAGTACTTGTTGAAAGTTAAATTTGAGACAGCTGGAGGTCAGTTAGAGTTAGTAAGGATTATGGCATCATGGTTACATTACGGAGAGAAATTTAATATAGTAGCCGATGCTTTAATTCGAAAAACAATGGTAGCAATGTCACTACGGTATAATGATTGGAGACTGAAGCTGATGATGGAGCTATGACCCAAAGCAACCCAGAAGCGCAGCAGTGTTAAAGCGAATGATTAGATCTGCTTGAAAATGATGAGCTCTGAGAAAAGATTACGGATGGTTAGAGATGGTGACAAGACCAAGTTTTTAGAGAAAGAAGCTGGAAGTTTGTATTTCCGGAATAGATTATGTGTGCCAGATGATAAAGAGTTAAAGCAAAAGTTGTTATATAAGGCTCATAATACGGTATTTACCATGCATCCACGGAGAATAAATCTTTTGGGGACTTGGCAGAGTTTGTGGTGGGAAAGGAATGAAAAGAGATGTGGCCCGAGTATGTGTCTAGGTGTTTAACTTGTCGACGAGTCTGGCCGAACACAGTACCAGACAGGAGTTTGATAAATCCTTCAGTTCCTCGATGGGTGGGACAGCTGACCATGGATTTTGTTGTCGGGTTTTCCCCTTACTGCAAAAAACATGACTCATGCGGGTGATTGTGAATTGACTCTCAACATTAGAGGCCCATTTATACAGAGTCAAAGTTGTTATTCTGCTGGATCGACTAATTGGAGTTATATGTGTGGGTGAAATTATGCAGTTGCATGGTGTGTCGTTGTCTATTGTCGGATGAGATCGCGATTTACATCAAGGATTACGGAAAGAGTACGTCGGCTTTAAGCCTTGAAATTTGAATTTTAGTCTGGCATTCCATCATGAAGCAGATGGACGATTCCCAGAGAGATTGGTTGATTAACAGAATGTCTTCGAGGTTGTGTCATGGAGATTTTTTTGGGAGGTTGGGATAGATGTTCATTGACTAGATTTGCCTATAACAATAGTTTCCAGTCCAGCATTGGTGTGGCTCATATGAAGCTTTGTATGAACTAGTGTAGAACTCACGTAGTGTTGAATGATTGATTAGACATAAATGATGGTGGACATGATGAGATCTGAGGAGAAGTACAAGTTATTAGGCAAAGGTTAAAGGCGGCTAGTGATCGACAAGTATGCAACCTAAAGAGGAGAGATATTGAATATAATGTGGGAGTGAGTCTTTTTAAGATATCTGGAGGGAAAATTCTAAGGTTTGAGGTATGAAAACGAAGATGGAGTCAAGTTTCATGAGACTGTATGGGATTTTTGGAGCGTGTTGGCCCTGTGACTATGGTCTTCCCTGGAGTTGTGGAAATTACACGTCATGTTTCATGTGTCGATGCTTCGAATCTGCTGATGGAGTCGCACATATTACCGGTACAAGAAGATTTGTCATGTGTGATGAGGAGCCAAGATCGTTCTGGCTCGAGAGGTGAAAACAGTAGAGGAACAAACAAAGTACCATTAATTAGAAAGTGCTTTGTAACACCCGCAGGGTGAAGAGCTGGCGGGTTGAAGGGAAGCACGCAACTATGGGCCGCGTTATCCACCCAGCTCCTTCGAATCGGTATGAACCTGGGGACGAAATTCTTTTCTTCAGAGGAGGATTCTGTAACACCCAATTATACCCTAACAGTTTTATAACATGTTTGAATTATAATAAAAGTAAAAATATATTTCAGGAATAAAATAAAGATAAAGCAAAAGTAAGAATATTGCATAAGTTAAATTAAAAACCAACTAAAAGAAGATTTGAGGCTATAGTAAAGAAATATAGATTGAATTTCAAATATTAGAAGAGTTTGAGGACCAAAGGAAGTAATAATAAAAGAAAAGATATTAGAATAGAATAAGAAGAAAATTATGAAAGGGGGCAAAGTGGCTTCAAAGGAAAGGGAACATCTGTGATAAGTGCAAAATAAAGGAGATGGGCGAAATAAATATCTCATTTTTTGGTCTTGGAGAAAGGGAGAGCAAATACGAACAAGAGAGAAGAGAAAGGAAGAAGAAGAAGAAGAAGAAGAAGATCACAGGTATGGAATTTGAGTATGGGTATGGATATGTCTTGGGTTGTATGGAATTTGAGTATGGGTATGGGTTGTATGGAATTTGAGTATGGGTATGGATATGTCTTGGGTTGTATGGAAACTATGGTGTGATCAGTTTGTGATTCTGAGGGTTTGAATGTGGTTTGGAGCCCTACATCTTGTGCACGAGTTTGGGTTTAGGAACTCTAGAAAACTCATTTGGTGGGGTTGGAGTTGAAAACTCCAGGCTCCTGATGTCGGGAAAGTGCAGGCGCAAGTTGAACCCGAGTAAATTTAAACATTTTGATCATATACGATGGTCGGACCTTGAATGAGTTTACAGGGTCCTTAAATAAAGGGAATTTGGAAATGATCCTTTGAGTAGTTGTAGCCCATGTGGAACAGTCTTTGCGTTTGGATCTCTCAATTTGGACCACTCTTTAGACTAAGCTATAGTCCTTTTCTTGAGAATGCCTTGTTAAATCTAGTGGGTTAGTTTTGCCAATTAGGTCCAACTAATGAACCTTCAGAGCAGGTTTTGATATAAGAAATAAAAATTTGGAAGTAAGTTCTTCGAGGTGTAGCATCAGTGAACTTGATGTTAGGCTTTTGAATTTCTCAATTCGGAACCCTGTAGACCAAGTTATGGTCTCTTTACTTTGAATAGTCAAATGGGTGAGAGGTCAGCCGCAGAAATTCGTCAAATGAAGGTGCATTTATAAGGCCGAGGGTTCAATTTACGGAATAAGGGCAAAATCGTAATTTCGATTACAAAATTTGATGGGTTAAAAATCCGTAATTAATTCTCTAGATCTCGGATAATGGCTTGGATTATAGTTGGGATAATACATGAAATCTAGTTAGCACGTAAAATTTCGTAATTTTTTGAGACAGTCGGAGTCGACACGTTTTTCGGGCATCGTTTGGTCTGTCATCTAGGTTACCGATGCGATGAAGACACATATATAGTATATGCTGCATGTACCATAGTGACATGGGCTAGAGGAAATGAGTGAAATCAGACGTAGAGGTAGTCTGCAGATATCAAATACGAGAAAGAGGACATAATGGGTATTATAGAATTTGATTTTTAGATGCAAAGACAAAAAGAGCAAATAGTGCTCCTTCTCCTACCTTAAGCCAAAGCAAAAACGTAGAGGATTTATTTTGAGATGCAGTAGGTTGGTTTGAGAGGTTTAGAGAGAGGTGCTTCTACTAAGATCACGGGGCGATAGGCCGTTAGGCGGCGCCCGGGCAAGAGGAAAGGTTCTACGCGGGCGGGCCACGCGTGGACTCAGAGATCGGGAGTTTCCTCAAACTCAGAGTGGGATTTTCTCCTACTTGCGTTTTATTCCATTTTTAAGGGTTTTCGATGTTTGATTAGTTTGAGGCCGCGAGGGGCCGTTTGATCGATCACAGCGTGGGGAGGCCAAGATTGTTAAAAATTTTGGGGATTTCCGCCCATGCTGTGTGCCCAGAATTTGTGTTTGTTTGTGGAATTTTTGTATTAAAATGTTGCTTTAAATCATGTATTTGTATGGAAAAAGTAGGAATGGGTGATGGGATCGAGATCCTGAGCTGTGGGACCCGAATTGTGGAATTTTAGAGATTTTTGAGTGTGTTAAAGTGACAGTCGAGGAAAGCTTGATATGGTGTGTATGGAATTTATGCATTAAATTTCTATTTTGGTGTTTATAAGATAGGAAATGGGTAAGAAATTCGGTTCCAAAAAGTGAAACCGAGATTGGACAAGTGGGCTGCAGAGTAGACTGACCCTTCTTGGAATCTCGGAATTTATTAAAAGCAGATCCGGGTTTATGTGAAGCTTAATATAAAGGCCCATGTGTTTTGGCATTGAAATTGTGTGGAATTGAATGGCAGTATGTATAAATTAATTTGGAGGTTGGTCGATCAAGGAATTATTAGGTTAATGCTTGAGGTGTTAACCTGATAACCTGATTATAAATGGAATTGATTATGTTGCAAGCCATTGGTGATTATTATGAGTTGCTTTCAGTAGACTAAGTTGGGTGATGATTGATGTGTTGGAATTACATGCGTGTAATTGTAGTTGATTGAAAATATACATATTGACATATTGTGTAAATGATTTTAAAACTGGCATGTCATTTCATAATACCTTTGGAGTAGCTTTAGAGTTAGGTGTGAGTGCATGGTATTTTTGTAAACGGATATGGTTGCGAAAGGAATTTCTGGATGAGTATTCAGAAAGGGTGGGTTGGGAGATGGGCCAATAGATAATTTAGGATGAGGACCATGACTGTTTCAGAAAGCTCACCAAACCAATTCGCGCCGGAGGTAGTCATTATTTTTACAGAGATATTTCGAATTTGGTATGTTTTTAAGAGCCAGTTTTGTTTTGAAAATGATTATTTTCTCATACGTGGCTTAAATAAGTGTGAGTGAGTCGATGAGGACTACGTGACATGGGGTGATCGTGGCTGTTGAGTAGGATCATGTATTTACTTGAGTGTGTGTTTGCTGGACACCTTTCTTGGCAGGTGGTGAGTAGCTACTTAGAGGCGATTCTCCTCTTGAGCTTTAGCTCACCTGTCAGTGGGACCACTTTTATTTTTCGGTGCAGGAAGGCATTTCGAGGGGCGACTCATTTAGACGATCCATTTGAAGAAACTTGGTTTGTAAATGGTGGTTTTGGACATAACATGTATTAGAATTGTAGATTTAATATATGTTTGTATAAAAAAAATAAAAGAAAGTGTAATCAACTATTGAATTATTGGGAGATAATTGAAGAATAGTGTGATAATTGATTTATGAGTATTGGTTTATGGCTGAGGCATTTTTACTCGTGTTGAGATTATATTAGTATATTGGACTGTTTGGGACAGGTATATGCAGGTACTGTATTTGGGTAAATTTCCGTCTGAGGAGACTACTGCCCCGGGTGCTAAAGTAGTGTCGGGTAACCCGTCTCAGCCTTATTCATGGGTTGATGGGCCGGTCCAGCGGACCCGGGTTTTGGGCGTCACATCGCGAGAGGTCAGCGGACCTCATGCAGCGGGAGGTCATGAGCTCATCTGTAGAGCTCGAGCTCGTCATGCAGAGCAATTTTTCGTGCGTAGAAACGGTTTTATCGGCTAATTCGTCGGTTGAGTCGAATTTCGTCCTGCAGGTTGGCTGCGTAGCCTTGACGGAAGGTCGTATCTCCATCGTTGAACTATGATTTGATGCGCGGAGTACATGGAAGGCGTTGAGTCGAGAATCATTCGTATCTTTGGGGAGGATATTAGATGTTAGAGCGGGTGTTAGGCTGTTTCGTCAGCCCGATTAATTTCGTGGAGTTGGTCGAAGCTCATCTGGAGTTAATAATAGCAGTAACCTCCAGCCCGGTGAAGTCATCCTCTTCACAGCCGTTGAAGCTAGATTTGGGTGTTTTTGAATTTCTATCGGCGAATTTGAATTAATCGTTCGTATGGCCGAGAGGATATTAGATGCAGGAATAGGGGTGTAGGCGAGAACAATCGTGAGTTCGAACATCGATTCGGAGTGAACCGTGCGGGTTATTCTGACGACTCTCCCGGCGGTGGGTGTGCTCTCGTAGTTTAATTTCCGTTTGGTATTTAACTGCTGCATGGAAGCTGGTGGTCGAGGAATCATCAAAACAATGCATTGGAGATGGATGTTGGGTAGGGTGATAGATGAATTTTCGTCAAGGCAGTCGGTGCTCGTCGGTTCGGATCAGTTCGTCTGGGTTATTCACCGTGATCTCCGGCGGAAGGTCGTAAACGCCCGTGACTCAGTTTGAGTGTTAACTGGGGCTATGGAAACTGGTGATCGGGTCTTCATCAATAGACAGCGGATAAGGTGGAACTCATATTAGTCCCGAAAACATGAAAAATAGTAGGCCACAGTAAGTAACCGTAGTTATTGTATTATGGTCGCTAAATAACTCATAGAATCTGGGGTAAGCATAATTATTTTATCATCTGATGAGAACGTAGAAAAATCTGAAGTTATGAATAAATATTGTATATATATATATATATATATATATATATATATATATATATATATATATATATATATATCATATGATTAGAATAGCGATAATTATTCGGGAGATATGAGATGCCCCCTCACTAAGCAATAAAATCTGGAATTGATTATGCCTTGAAGACCTAGTAGAGGGATAGATGGACATGCACATTAGGGAAAAACCAAATTACGCAGCATACAAGTTTTGATATCGAGGCCCCGTTTGGGTCGATGAGATCGATCCGTTTGGTCACAGTGGCCCGAAGAAGATTCGCCTGGCTTGGCCATCGGGCCCTTATAGATGGTCATTGTCTCGTACAATGATAATAGCGCCTTCGGGCCCTTATAGATGGTCATTGTCTCGTACAATGATAACAACGCCTTCGGGCCCTTATAGACCCTTTATTTCCACACGGTCGTCCCTGGCCTTGCCAGACATATGGTTTTCTGTATCCATACAGGTTTATGCAGACATGAGGCAAAAGAAATTGACGGTATATCACAAGCGAAATGTAGAGAATACGCGGAATGTAGAAGCTTGTCATTTCTTATCTACGATGATAGTATACGATTACAAGAACAAGTAAAATTACAAGATGACATGAAATAACTATATGGAAGATGATAAGAAATATGCAAGTGGTTATGAAAAGAGTATATATATATATATGAAAATGATAAAGATACATGAAATGTTACATATGTATTTATATGCATTTGTATAGAAGTAGAGATGACATAATAGAGGTCATCCATGTGTATTAATTCCCACTAAGCGTGGCTTATACGAATTATTGATCATGTAGGTCTGAAAGGAAACCGGAAGGGCCAAAATGATCCACATCGGTGAGTACGCGTCGATGAGTGCTTGGGGACCTTTGGAGTGCATTTTGACATATGAAATTTTGTAAACAAATCATAAATAATGTAATGTTGAACATTTCCATATATGGAAGCTTGTATATATATTTTGTAATCGTGCTACATAACTATATTTAAGTTAATTTGTTTAACATTATATGAATATCTGAAGTGTAAGGTTATAAGTTAAAAAAATGACCACGACGACCACCTTATGCGAGGTTAGGTGCGTCGCACAGTCTGGCCATGATTAGAGCGATCGTGGTAGGGCAAGGTAGTGCCCGGGGATGCGGACAGGAGGCCCGCACTCAGGCGGAGTTTATGTTGTGACTGTGAGATCTGGGATCACGGCTCGGATCATGGTCGCTCGTATTATTTATCACAGATCATGATGCATATACATTAGTGACCCGGGAGCCACACATTCATTTGCATCTAAGCCATTCTTGGATCGCTTCTAGATAGAGACCCAGCCATTAGGGGGTCATATGAGAGTTCCGCTTCCATTTGAGAATCCAAGTATTCTCAGATGAGTAGTAAGAGATAGTAGAGAGTTTTGATTAGAGGGTGAGGAGTTAAGCGGATGCTATGGCACTTGGATATGAGAGGACTTTGATGTGGTTCTCGGTATGGATTGGTTGTCTCGCCATAGAGCCACATTAGATTGTTATAAAAGGAGTAAGTTGCATGGGCCAGGAAATTGGAGGTAAAGTTCGGGGTGCGCGAGGATTATCTTCAGTATAGTCTCAGCTATGGCGGCGCGAGAGAATGCTACGTAAGGGTTGTCGAGGTTATCGAAAGAAGCATGTGGTGGGGCAAGAGAAGGAGGAGGGGACTCTAGTGGATGAGATTCAATTAGAAGAGTTTCGGATGTATTCCCGGATAGTATTGAGACTTACCTCCCGGGATAGGAAGTGGAGTTCACCATTGATTTGATCAGGGCGAGGCAGATTCCATTCCTCCTTGCTAGGATGGCTCCTGTGATTGAGCTTAAGGCTCGATTAGAAGAATTATTGAGTAAAGGGATTCATTCGTAGAGCATATCCCCATGGGAGCTCCGAGTTCTCTTCGTGAAAAAGAAAGATGGGAGTTTGAAGTTTGTGGCCATGAATTGCAGGGCGGCTGAGCGGGTTACCATCATGTCCGATATCCGCTCACTAGGATCGATGAGTTATTCGATCAACTCCGGGTCTCGGTATACTCGAAGATAGACTTGAGGAGTCGAGGGTATCATCGAGTTGAGGGTGCGGGGAGAGTGATGTTC
This sequence comes from Tetrastigma voinierianum, assembly GCA_016808115.1. Lineage (NCBI taxonomy): Eukaryota > Viridiplantae > Streptophyta > Magnoliopsida > Vitales > Vitaceae > Tetrastigma > Tetrastigma voinierianum. The sequence goes on along the minus strand of JAEQBH010002652.1, from coordinate 903,934 downwards.
GTTGCGATGGGGTTCACGAACGTATGAGTTTACGGTGGTATGCCATTTGGTTTGACTAATGCTCCGTGACGTTTATGGATTTGATGAGCCGGGGTATTCCGGCCAGTATTTGGATAAGGTTCGTCATAGTTTTTATCGATGATATCCTTGCATGTATTCGGTAGTTTGAAGAACATTCAAAAGCACATCCCGAGGATTGTATTTACGAGACCACTAAAGGGAGAGAAATGCGGTTGTGAGTTGAGCAAGTGCCGGTTTTTGGCTTAGCCCGAGTGAGTATTCTTAAGTCATGTGATCTTAGTTGAAGGGGTGAGTGTGGATCCCGGAAAATATGACTTGATGGTAAATTGGAAACCACCAAAGAATGTCGAGTGAAGCTTCCTTGGTTTATGAGGTGTCTGGGAAGTTTGTTGAGGTTTCTCAAGATGTGACTCCGCCCGACAGTACGACAGGAAAGATGTCAAGTATGATTGGGTGGATGCACGCGAGAAGAGTTTTGATGAGTTGAAGGAGTAGATTGACTTGACTCGGTTCTAGCTTTGCTCGATGGAGAGATGGGTTTGTGGTTTATAGTGATGCTTTCACAATGAGGCCTTGGTTGTGTTGATCACCAGAATGATAGGGTGATTGCATATGCCTCTGACGGCTAAAGAAGCATGAGGAGAATTACCCACACACCCACGACTTAGAGCTTGCGATGCGTGTTTGAAAATATGGAACTTGTTGACATATATATGGTGTTCATAGAGTCTTCCAGGATCATGAGTCTTGATGTCTTTCACGAAGGGATTAACGAACAAGGAGATGGCTTCAGGTTGATTAAGGACTCTGTGTCTTGTTGGTACCATCCGGAGAAAGCTAATGTTGTATGGATGCGCTTGAGTGGCGACCGGAGAGTTCATTGTCTCGCTATGAGATCGGGTTATCTTCACTTGTGTGGTGAATCCCCGAGCTTTTAGGGGTGATATTGGAGGTTGAGGATTCGGGAGACCTTGACTAATAGTTTCATATTAGACCCCTTCTAGTGGATCAGATTCTAGCATGAGCGGAGTCACGGGTCATAGATGATTAAGCAAGGAAGAGGAATAGAAAAATGAAAAAGAAAACGAGCTTTCAAATTAGAGATAGCGGCATGATGGTAAGGAGCCCAGAGAATGTGTGCAGTATAGCGGTGAAGAAGGGCATTATGGAAGAAGCACATTCATCTGCGTATATTATGCATCCGAGTAGTACAGAGATGTATAGGACTTTGAAAGAACGTGCGGTGGAATGGGATGAAGAAAGAGATTGCGAGTTTCGTCTCAGTGCACAACACAGCCGAGGTGAAAGGTAGAGCATTAGAAACTGTGAGAGAATCTGATTCTCCCTTATTCGGTATGGAAATGGGAGAAGATCACTATGGATTTTGTAATGAGAGATCTTACATGTGGACTGAAGCGACACTGTGATGCTATACCTGGGTGATAGTTGTTCGATTGACCATTTGCTCATTTTACGATTAATGTTGAGATTTACTTTGGAAAAAGTTGACCCGGTTGTATGTAGATGAGATAGTGAGACTTAAGTAGGGTTCAGTTTTGATAGTTTCGGTCGAGACCCGATTTCTATCCAGGTTTTGGCACCAGTTTGCAAGCGACTTTTAGGTACTCGCCTACATTTTGCTTACGACATTTCATCGCCGAGACGGATAGCGGGTTAAGAGGCCCGTTGGACATTAGAGGATATCTTTGAAGCTTGTGTGATGGAGATTGAGGAGTTAGGATAACCATTTGCTTGCAATGGGTTACTTTATGATAGCTACTCCAAGCGGTATGAGATGGCTGCATTTGAGGGCCTTTGTATGGTGATGGAGACTCAGTGGCAGGATGAGGTTGGTGAGAGCTACTAGGCCCGAAATTAGATGCGAGATCACTTCGGAGAAAGTAAAGAAAGTTGTTCGATAACTTAAAGATGCAAGAGATGAAACTGGAGAAGTTATGCGGACAAGCGTGGGAGACTTGTAATTCGAGATGGGCGGTAGGGTCTTTGAATTTCCCCTTGGAAGGTGTTTTGAGATTTGGGAGGCGAAATGAAGCTTTCAGTCAGATATATAGGACCTTATGAGATTGTAGGCAAGGTGGGAAGCTGATGGCTTATAAATTGAAGTTACCCCGAGAGTTATCAAAGGATTCATGACACATTCCATGTGGCGATGTTGAGGAAATACATCCCGGATCCTTCATGTCTTGAGAGAAGCGACGTAATACAACTAAAGAGAACGACTTATGAGAAACACAATGGATTGTAAATCGCAAAAGAACAAGTGTTGAGGAGTAAAGGTGATTTCTTTAGATTAAAAGTCCTGTGGAATCATGAGAGGACGGCTAGGAGCGGAGGCTCAGATGCGTCGATAGTATCCTCCAATTATTTTACGCAGGGTATTTTCCTTTCCTTTGAATTTAGTTTTGTTCATTTAGAGAACAAATGTTAAGGAGGAGGATTTGTAACACCCGTCCGATGAGGTGCAATACATGTAGCGTAGGCGCATAAGGGCGCATATGTGCACTAAGGAATGTCATTATAAAGGATAGGTATAAAGTTTCAAAGAATTGGCACTTTTGAAATTAAGGAAAGTGGAGGGGTGAAATTATAATTAATAGAGAAGTTTAAATAGTAAAATAATAATGAATTGTCCAAAATAGTTCGAGTGCTGAAAATTCTCTAGATCCGGATAATGACGAACTCGCCCGTTAAGTTCGATCTCATGAAATCTAGTGACACAGAAAGTTTCGTTGAATTGAGGCAGTCGGAATATTTCTGAATTTTCTAGGCGTGGATATAGAGTAGAGCACAGCAGGATTTTTGAAAATTTCGAAAAATGGCGAATATTTAAAGAATATTCAATTATGATAAATGAAATTGAAAGCTGGAACAAAATAAATTATTTCGGGGCTGAAACGGACTGAGAAAGGAAGAAAAAGGGACATGTGGGTCCCACATAAAGAATATAAAAAAAAAAAATAACAAACAAGTGAAATGGACGGACGGACATAGTGCGAATTAGATGAGAGAGTTTTTTTTTAAAATTTTCTCTCTTAGTTTCTTTCTTAGATCTACGAAAATCGGACCATCAGATTTCGTCGGGATAAACAAAGAAAAGAGTGCTCCTGCGATGAGGGCTAGCGTGAGTACCATTGCGGACTCTTTATAGAAGTGGTAAGTCGGAAAAATCCAAATTTTAGTTTTCTCGGATTCTGGCGGTTGCTTAGTCGGAAATTTTCGTACCCGAGTTAAAAGTTGCTGCCGCCGGCGAAGAGGCTGCAGTGTGTGACGCCCCCAGCCCAGGGGAGTCCGTTGACTACCCGTCAACCGTAGTCTAGTGGATGTCGGGTTGCAGCGCCATAATCGGGTAAGTCTCCTTTGTCTGAGGGAGCTACTGCCCAGGCCATCATCTGCATAAACACAATCCCAAACGATCCGTGCCTTTAGCTATATATCGATATATCCCACCAGGCCTGCTTGATACTCAATAACATCTGTATAGATCGACTATATACCAATGAATTCTGAGAGTTAACCTGTTTTCTTGCTCTGATACCTTGAGTAACAAAGTTCTAATACATGTAACCATCAAAGCCTGGCTTAGAAGCTTTCTTAATCCTGATCTTTAGACAGCGAATCCTACTCGCATGCTCCTGGCCACACCTTAAAAGGGTCCCACTGACGGGGTGAGCTAAGCTCGGTAGGAGAATCGCCACTGGGTGGAACACTTTCGTGGCGCTGAAGTGTGGCGCAGTGTTAAAGTAACACTGCGTTCGAGCCGATGCATGATCTTGCTTCGGATGTGCGTGACTCGGGATCAGGGTCCTGGGTTCTCCTTTTTCAAACTCAAACTCGTGTGAGGAATTTATAGTTTTCTATTGGTGGACTGCCTAGATGTTATAAATTGTGGGTAGTCTCGATGTTATATTTAATTGGACTACTCTCAGATGTTCTATATCGATTGGGCCGTCTCAGACGTTGATATTTTTATGTATGGATACCTCAGATATACTTCAATTGGGCGCTCTCAGAAGATTGATATTTTAAGTTTTGGACTACCCTCAGGTCATTTAATATTTTAGACAACCCTCCGAACTATTTTCTAGACTCGTCTCATGCACTCCACTCAATAGTCTAGAATTGTTCGATTACATATGGAATGCATGTAGCCGTCCCAATACCGATCCCAATCACATGCAAATATATAAACATGAATATCTTGCATAATTGAATCACCTGATCATGTTATGTAATTACTGCAAGCTAAATACGTAGCATCAAAAATTAACCATTGAGCTAATGATCACCACTGTAATGATTCAATTTGAACCACTTGGCCAAACCCGTAATTTCACACAAAAATATTTTGAGAACTTTGTTTGGGAATAGTGAAACCTCGGTTACTATTCTAGAAGATGCGCTAAATCGATGGTTCGGCTTAGTGAAGGCAGGAAACTAGCGGCCGTTCCCGGCCCAATGTATATAAGCAAACATTTAATGCATAAATTACACAAACTGTACCCAGGCAATTTAAAGCATTCTGTTTTTTAACTCAAAAAATCTTGTATCGATTAGGTCCATGTTTTGGGACGATCCTGACCCATTCGACTTTTTCATATCAATACACAATTTATTCAATAAATCATCAAACATGGAACCCAAACAGCCCCTCCGTCACGGCTGGATTTTGGTCTGATAAATTCACTAAATTGGGTCCGAGTTTTAGGGCCGTCAAACCAACTTGGGTTCAGTATCAGTATAAAACATTGAAAAACACTTGAAAATGAGAATAAAACTGAATAGGGAGAAACCACACCTCTTTGGAGTTTGTCGAAAGCTCACAAATCCAGTCACGCGTAGCTACTCGCATAGAGGCGTTTTTCCTTCTGCGTCAGAAGGCCGCCGTGGTCGGATCTCAAATCCTAAGAATTAGAGAGAAGTTTCTCTCTCTAAAGAAAACCTTCCCAAAAATGGCTACTGGATCGAAATCTGCTTCCCTCCACGTTTTGGTTCCTTTTTGCATTTTTAAAGAGATGACACTATTCATTTTTTGGCATTTAGTGACTTAAAAATCAAATCCATGACCATTGTAATACATAACTTTTACGATTTGATATTGACACTGCACCGACCCGTCCATTTTCATCATTTCTCTACTGCATACCACTTACTGGAACATGAGTACGTGTTATATGTGACTTCGTGGCATGAGTGGTTTCTGGCACCAGCGATGCCTCGGCGTCTTCGACTCATTGTCTCGGAAAATTACGAAATTTTACCTGCTAACTAGATTTCGCGAGACAATTCCAACGGTACAATTTGTTTCTTCATCCGAGATCTAGAGAATTAATTACGGATTTTTAACTGAATTTACAAATTTGTAATCGAAATTACGATTTTGCCCTTATTCCAGAAATTGGAATTTCTCGGGTCTTACAGGTACCAAAATCACGGGATTTCGCTGGATTTCCACGTGAATTAGTGAATACGTATGAATACATATAAAATAGTAAATATGTATAAATACGTATGCATAGTGCATAGTGCATAATAAATATCGAATAGTACATAGTGCATAGTGCATAATGCATAGTAAATATCGAATAGTGCACAGTGCATAGTACATAGTGAATATCGAATAGTATTTAGTTGGTTGTGCTGACGTATATGGTCTAATATATCAAATGTGTAGGCTAAAAGCAAAGGCGGAAAAATTGTGGAATCATGCTCAAATTTTAGTAAGCAGAAAATGTGAGTGTTCTAAACCCATTTTTCAAATACTAGTCTTCTTGGCCAATATAAACTGTTTACTTGTATTTAATGGTTTAGAATTAACAAAACCATATTTCCAAAGCAACAAATGGTTTTGATTTAAACCATATTTTAATGCAAGCAATGAGTTTAATGCGCTTAAGTAAATGGTTTAATTTTAACCCATATGTGAAAAGCAAATAAATAAATGGTTTGATTTATTCGACCATATTTGAAAAGCAAGCAAGAATTTAGTAACAAATAGTTTTAAATTGAAAAAACCATAATTTAAAGAACAAGTAAATAGTTTTGAATAATTAAACCATTTTCAAGCATACAAGCAAGCAAATGGTTTTAAATTGTAAAACCATTTTCAAAAAACAATAATAATGACAAAAGAATATTTGTGAAAACGGGCTTCCCAGTTCTAAGAACATACGGTCGGTATTAGTATGTGCACGGTGGTGTTAGGATATCATACATGCATTTTAGTTTTGCACGGTCGATAAGCTTAGGTCATAATCGTGGCATTTAAAGGAGGCATTGTGGCGTACGGGTATATGAGTTAGCGTTAAGCTAAATTATAGTGATAGCGACACGAGGTCAATTCCACCGTATTCAGAAAAAAGGTAAATCTGGAGATGGGATCTTCCAGAGCGCGATCGGTACATAGGCTCTGTGTTAACAGAATCTGACTTGACAAAATAGGCCTCAGTAGGTTGATGTTTTTCTCAGCATGATATAGTTTTGAAAAATCAACCATTGGTTCCACGATGCTTTCAGGATTAAGTAGAGTTTTAAAGAAAGCGGTTGAGCCGGAGGCTCAGTTTGGGTGCTCAGCGACTCGGTGGAGCTGGCTCGTGGTGATTTTTTGAAAAAAAAGCGGTTTTGAAACCCGAGCTCAGGTGTATACTCTAAAATGTTTTGGAAATATTTTTAAAGCAAGAGGTTTGTGAAGGTTTGAAAGCTTTTAATAATTGAGAAATGTTTTATCACATTTTTAGCAGTATTAAAAGTTTTATAAACTTTTAAAAAAACAAGAGTAAAGCAAGTATGAGAATTGAGAAAAGTTTTATAAACTTTTTAAGAAAGCGACAAGCAAGTAATACAAAGTTTATAAACTTTTTACGTAATAAGTATAAAGGCTTTTACAGAAAACTTTAAAGTAATAAATGAGAAACACGGGAAAATAATTGTAAAAAGTAAGTTTCTGATTTTGAGGCGATTTTAGGAAAAAACAAAACATTTTATAAGCTTGTCTATTCATTGAGCTGGTTTGGCTTTCATTATTTTCTATTTTAAAAACTATTTTCGGAGTCTGAGCCACGGCCAGTTGTTTGGAGCGGTCAGATTCTCACATTTGATATCAAATCTTTGTTATTAATAATATTTTGTAAGAAACACTTTGAAATTGTGTATTGGAGACATGTAACTATTGCATAGTGCTGGTGTAAAAATGTTGGAGTCATTGGATTGCCATATTTGGATAAAGTGTAAATTGTGTATCTTGGGTTGGAATTGTCTATCTGTGTCGTCATCGCTGGCGAGGTTTGCTGTTTGCGAGATTTTCCCGAAAACACGAGTTAGAAGAAGTAAAAGAAAGAATTTTTATACGAGGTTTAAGCGACAAATGCGACCGCTTTACGGGGTGCTAGTTGTTAGAATTAGCAATTTTGGGGATTTACGTGGGTGCTGAAGCCACACCTATAGCTAGTAAGAGTGAGGTGTGTCATAAAAATATATAAGGGTTTCATATATTAAACATTCTTATTTTAAATTTGAAAGATTTTGAAAATCATTTTAAAGATGATATGATTCTCATGTTAATGTTACTTTATATATCATTTTAATATGTTACTTTGCCCTTACTATTTAAAAGAAAATAAAATATTTATATTTATTAGACGAATCGATTATTCATTATATTTATATATTTTAAAATAGAATTATTAATATATACATTATATTTATAAAATAACATTTTTACTTATTTTATCAAAATATAAAAATTATAAACATTTAATGAATTTTAAATTATTTATGTTTTATTGATATTTATGCTAAAAATATTCACTTTGATATATCGAGGAGATATGAATGTGGATATATATCTCAGATACATTATATTATCGGATATCGAAAAATCGAATTATTAATATATACATTACATTTATAAAATACTTCTTCCTTATTTTATCAAAATTTAAAATTATAAACAATTTAAATAATTTATATTTTATTGATATTTATGTAAAATCATAGATATATCCCTTATATCTCAGATATCTTGATATATGAGTATATCCATAAATTTAATGGAAGTTTTTTTTTGTACATAGACATAGAGTGGACAGATACATTACATTATCGGATATCACGAAAGTTAAATGATATATATGCATTACAGTTATAAAAATAAATTTTTATATTTTATCAAATTTTAAAGTATAATAATTTTAATAGATTTTAAATAATTTATATTTTATTAATATTTATGTAAAGCTATCTACTGTCGATATGTTCAGAATGTCGATATATCTCGATACTCTCCAAATGCAACATAAAAAAATCAGTACATATATTTATTGAAGCGTATTTTAATCATTGAGTAAAGGTAACAAAATGAAGGAAAATATGGAATAAAATTTGTGAAAAAATGACATAAAATTTAAGTCTCTATTAAAGTTGTGAAAAAAATAGAATAAAATATGGGAAGTCATGAAATAAGATTGAAAACATGTGAAAATATAACATAAATAGGGATTTGGCAAAATGGTTAGAAAAACTTATATTAAAAACTTAAGATTATGAGTTCAAGGTAGTTATTTTAGTTATTAAGGGATAAGTGCCCACAATGTAGAAAAAACATAAGAAAATGTCACATCAAATATTACCTAGTTAAATTAGAATTTACTATGTAGAAAGATATATTTCCCACTGCAATCTACGTTTACTACATTATAGTTAAAATATTTAATTTTTAATGTTTTTTTACTGTTTTATTATAATGTTGTAATATTAAGATTCTTCTAATCTAATTCTTAACCTTTGAACCAAACTTCTATATTAGAAACATTCTTATTTTAAAATTTAAAATAATTTTTAAGATACGGTATGATTTTTGACATTTCATGCAAGAAATGTTACTTTTTATATATTTTGTAATATCATAATATTACTTTTTATATATTTAAATAAAAAAATAAATTTTAAATACATTTAATTAAAATAAATAATTTATATTTATAGAATGAAATCAATTATTCATTATATTTATATATTTAAAATCAAAGTATTAATATATGCATTACATTTATAAAGTAACATTTTTACTTAATTTATCAAAATTTAAAATTATAAACAAATTTTAATGAATTTTAAATAATTTATATTTTATTAATATTTATGTAATAATATACATTGATATCTCTTGATATATCTCGATATATCAAATATATCTTTATTATATCCTATATATCCTGTGATGCCCACAAACTAAGAGTAAGTTGACTACCGTCGACACAACGAATACTCGTGAATGTCGGTGGCTAGAGCATTTCACTTGAAAATGGGCGAGCCTCCTTTGTGGGGGGCTCTGCCAGGATAAAGCACTAGTGTGCTCTGATGCGCCTGATACAAGTATGGATAAAAACGGCCTCTTGGGCCCATACTACAATATTCTTCACAATATATATATATATATATATATATATATATATATATATACTCTATATATATATATATATGTATATATATATCAAAATATATCGATGTTTCAGAGTTAATTATGCTCTTATACTTTGGCATATGTTAAAATAGAGAATTACAATAAGTAATAAATACATGCATGAAGCCAAGTACGATACAGAACTTCTTTAGCTACGGCTGGGGCAGAAGTCTCCTCGTCTGCTCCCTGTACTTGAAAATATGTTATCGACGGGGTGAGGCCAATGCTCGATAGTGGAATCACCCTAAATTAGGGCTCTCCACTAAAGTCATCTGCTAAATCTTCCACAAAAATAATAATTAAACGAATGTGATCCTCTTGAATGTACAATGATCATTCATCTGAGTCTCAGACTCCTCGCGACTTGTCTAGTACGTATGAAAGCCCAATTTATTTCAGTTATTTGTTTTAATTGTGATCTACCCTCTAGATCTGAAGTAGTGGATGGAGTGCTCGATCTTCATATTTGGTGAGACTACCTCCAGGAAATATATCAATTAGGACCCATTTGAGGCGATTGATATTTTATATGGACACCCTCAGATATTGTCGATTAGGTGACTCAGAAGCGATTGATATTTTACATTTTATTAGTCTACCCTCGAAACAGTTCTCTTAAAGAGAACTACCTGGGTGCACTCGCCATACTCTAAGATCTTTTGATTGCATGAAATGCATTGTGATCTTAGTTTTGATAACTCATCTATAACACGTAAATAGATACTTGCATATATTCACATAATTTAAATCACACAATCATGTTATGTAATTTCACATTTACGCTCCGAAAAATTGATTCAGTGGGTGATGATCGGCTGAGCAATTGACTTGAATCCTACGACCGAGCATATTTTCACAAAAAAATGTTTGTGAACACTATTCTCGGGAATAGTGAGCCCTCGATTACTATTCCCAATGGGACCAACAGGGGTTTGGGGATCTCTCAGACCTACGAGTTGAATAGATACCTAAACTTCATTAAATACTTCTAAAGGTCAAGTGTCTGTTTTACATAATTCGTTCCATTAAAAATCTTATGACTGGGCAATTTTTAAACAAACCTGTCAAATAGGAAGATTACTGTTTGACATAATCATTCTTGATTCGTCCAGATGGGGTGCACAATCGATATGCTTGTAGGGACGGTATATGTCTGTGCAGTGCCATTATGAGATAAAATTGGCAAAGTTTTCAAAGAATTGTGCTTTGTTAAGAAAAGTGGAGAAATTGAAAGTATAGGTAATAAAAGTTTAAATAATAAAATAATAATAATAGATTTACCGAATAGTTGAGAATCTGAAATTTCTCTAGATCTGGATAACAAACTGTTGTATTGTTAAATTCGATCTCTCGCGAAAATCTGAGTGACCTAGAAAAGTTTCGTTGAATTCGAGATGGTCGAATATTTTTATGAATTTCTAGACGCGGAGTTTAGAGTGAAACACAGCTGGGATTTTGAAAAATAAAAAAATAGCAAGTATATAAAGAATATTCGTTTAAGATAAATGAAATTGAAATCGGAATAGAAATAATTTGTTTAAAGTAAACAGTCAGTGGAATAAAGAACATATAGATTCACCTAAAGAAAAGAAAAGATAAACAAACAACAAAAGAAATGAAAACAAACGGAAAGCAGAGAGCGTGAGTGAGGGAGAGAATTTTTTTTAAAAAAAATTCTCTTTTAAGCTAACTCTCAGTTCTGGTGGCCAGGCAGTTGTCGGGATAAACACGAAAAGTGCTCAGCGGCGGGAGCTGCTCGTGGAGTACAAAAACACGAGATTTCATCGAATTCGGGTAAATATTGAAAAATCCAAATTTTTAGTTTTTCTCATATCGTCATTCTGGTGGTGCGCTTTTGTTGGGACTATAGGCGTCACCTTCTCTGGTGGTCCCAGCTGCAGATCTTTGTTATGGCAAGTCCCAGATTGCCTTTTTCTTCCACTTTCCATGAGGCTCGAACCCAGGCCTGAGGACCTATGTGTGTGGAAGTGGGAGCTCTGCGCTTCTGATGCCTTGGGTTTGGTGGTGAGTGCTCCAACAACTAGATCCACGTGATCGTGGGCCAATCTCATGAAGCGGCGCAGTGGCACCTATAACGTATCATGGTCGGTTCTGCTGAAGAAGGTGAGACGCCCATGATAAAGAAATGCGTGGCACGGCGCGAGGCCCGCTGGGTCCACCTTGTGGTCTCGGCTCGCGGTGCATTGTTGGCGAGTCCCTTGCCTTTTCTTTTTCGCCTCGTGAGGCTCGAGACCAGGCCGCGGGGACGTCGGTGGAAATGGGGCCCAGCTGCCGGCTGCCGGCGGGCTGCTCGGTTGGTGAGTGAAATGCTCCCCAGCCTGGGTCCCTGTGGTCGTGGTCCAGGCCTCATGGGCGGCGAGCAGTGGGTTTGCGGAGCGGCCTGTGAAGTGGGGACCACTGCTAGAAGGTGGGTCGCCCGATAAAAGGCGCCTTTTATTCAATAGCGTCGCGCCTGCAAAGGTGTGGTCAGAGCATGAATCTTGTTATGGCGGTCGTTGCCTTTTTCTTTCGCCTCCACATACGAGCTGAAATTTGACATAGGATTATATTGAAGTGGGGAGCACTCTCACTGGCTGAAGCGATTGGGACTGCGTAACGATCATCTATGGTGGGACCACTTTAGAGAAGGTGGGACGCCTGATCTAACGTGACAATAATTTAGAACTTATAGTACTCAACCGACGTTGTTCAGCGTTTTATGTTTTAAAATAATTTTTCAGGTGCAGGTGTTGAAACCCAAAGACTTTTCCAAGATCCTCAGTCCTAGACGTTGTGTTGTGATTATATATAAGATAAGGTGTGAAGTAAAAGTAGTAAAAGTTAAAATATGACATTTTGTATATGTAAATATCTTTTGTAAAATATGCATGCATGGTTTTAGAAAAGCGATTCTGAGCCAAATTCGTTGAATTGATTTTTCTTATATTTTGATGAGGACGGATGTCATATGATTGTAACGATTGGATTTTGGAAAATATTAGGGTACTGTTTTTTTTATACATGATTTTTGTATTTCGGGCTTGACCAGTGCGGTCGTTATCTTTGTCGGTTTTGAAAAAATCTAAAGGTGTGGTCCCAGTGAGAGAAAGAAAAAGAAAAATTTTATAACCCGTATTTTTAACTCTGATTTCCCATTGATTTCTTGGCTTAAGCTTCATGGTAACTTATTCGATCGACCAGCTTGTTTGGGAGGTTCTTGTCGTACAGTATATTCTTGCTCATGGAAGGGTTTGTCGACGCTTGTAATAAAACAATTTAATTTACTCTAGCGCATCAATGATGGGACATCAGTCATATTCTAATGGAATTCAAATCAGCTTTAAAATCATTTACGAACACTATAAATATATAAACAATCTTTTAAAACTTATATCGTTGCAAAATAAAGGTTGCACAGGTAGTCATTTTAAAGCGGAAACTATGCTTTATTAAAGATAGTGCGTCACGTGGTAGTATCAGCTGGGATATTAGTGCACGTCGATCCTCTTGCGCTTTGAAAACATTTTATAAAACATTTGGAAAAGGGTGGTTAAGGAGGCAGTTGAGTACGGTTCGTAGGAAAATAATTTTTTCCACTCAAATATATGTGTAAAACATTTGTATAGAGATCTCATTTCAAGCATTTACTTTGCATTTTTTCCTTTCTATTCAAATGCGTATAAAACAATTGTATAAACATATCCTTTCCATAAACATTTGCTTTACTTTCTTTTCCATATATATCAAATACAATGTAAAACAATTGTATAAACATATCATTTCCATAAACATTTGGCAACAACTAACTTTCATATAGATCAATACAATGTAAAGCAGTTGTATAAACATATATTTTCCGTATAACAACTTATTTTTTAATCAGTCAAGTATCCACAATGGAACATTATCACAGATTAACCACCATTGGTCCATAGAGAGAACCTGGGGAAAAGGTATCTTACGATCCTTTGGTGGCCCCAAGGAACCTCTGAAATGAGTGTATACAGTTAACCAGTGGGCCCATGAAAGAACCTACGAGGAAACAGTCTTACGATCAACGATGGCCCAAAGGAACATTCAATAAATGCGTGCCCATTCTTTAAATATCATTTATATATTAATAAATTACATTATGCGTTAGTAAACTTTAGTACTTTACGTGTATGGCGGTATAAGTCATTCTTCCCTTCCCTCACAAAAAATCTAACCCTTTCCATTGTACCACGGCGTAAAGTAAGCACAGTGGAACTTCAGCTTGTATTTATCTTTGTAACATAGGGTAACCGTGGATTCAAACATTTTCAAATAGACATTTATATATAAAATATGTTCATAAACATTTCATTTCATATGGAAATCATAAATCATGCTATAAAACTATGGAAACCATAATCATTTTATATTTTCAACATAATTTAGTCAAAGAAAACCATTTCATTTTTTTCATTTGAACATTTACTAACGCATAGATAGCAAGAAACATATACATTTGGTAAACATTAATATATATATATATATATATATATATATATATATATATATATATATATTTTCATAATACTTTTATAATTTTCCCTCATGGTGGCCCCAAGCCATTTCCTCCTTTAAAACTTTCCACCTTGTCATGTCCTTCCTCCTACAAGGCACAGTATCCATAAAATCATTAACATTCCTTACCTTAATCTTGCTTCATTATATGCATTAACTATACTATACTTTCCGGCGCTTCACTTAATCATTTTCACTTCCAATTGATTAAAATCAATTGAACTCAACCTCTTTTGTTCTTATGATTTTCTTATTTTAATAAGACAATTACTACCCGAAACAACCTACAACCTTTTATATGAGAAGGTGTCATACCAAAACCGGATATTCACTATTAATTTATTTTATTCATTTGAACTATGCACTATACTTACACTATATTATACTATGCACTATTTATACGTATTCGCATGTGACTACTATTTTATATTATTAATATCTTCTTCACTTATTTCACGTGGCGAAATCCCGTGATTTGAGCTCTATTGTAGCTCTACTCGTCGGCGATAGAGTAACTTCTGACTATAGAAGTCAGAAATCACGGGACTAGTAGAGCAGTAGTAGATGCGAGAAAAACTAAAAAGTAGGATTTTTTAATTTTTGAATTCTCTAGTGAGACTCACATCAGTTTTTTGGTTCCCCTTTGTGAATCATAGTCGCGTAGAGCACTTTTCATGTTTGACAGAAATCCAGACGGTGAAACTTTGAGAATGAATCAAGAAGATTTGAAAACTTAAAAAAACCTTACTGTCTCTCACCATCTCTGCCCGTGAAGCTTTTGATTTTTCATTTCTTTTGTTTTGTTTTGTTTTGTTTTTTAATTGAAAGTGGGACCCACATGTCCCCCTTTTCCCTTCTCTGTCCGTTTCAGTCCCGAAACAATTTATTTTGTCTCCGTTTCAATTCCATCTATCATAAATGAAAATTCTTTAAATATTTGACATTTTTCAGGATTTGTTTTAAAATTTTCGTTTTACGTAGTCGCTCGATGTCTATCGTATAATTCCGTGAAAATCAGAGTATCACCGAATTGACGAAATTTAGTACAGGTAGCTGATTTCACGGGAGCCAGATTCAACGGTGAAGTCCAGTTTAAGTCCCAGTTAGAAATTTTCAGATTTTTCTATAATAGTCTTAGTTTGCCTTTTGATAGTTTTTCACTCTTCTTTATAATTGTTTAATATATTTTCCAATTATTTGGACAATGCATTGTCAAGACAATTTTGAGGCTTGTTTTAGAAAATTACTATCATTGATTGTTTCGATTGACCACCTAGCGGTGTTTCCTGAAATTTACTATTTATAAAGGCTGTAAATTCGAGGTGCACAATTCACCTCATATAAAAATATCTTCC
The DNA here is from genome assembly GCA_016808115.1 of Tetrastigma voinierianum. Classification (NCBI taxonomy): domain Eukaryota; kingdom Viridiplantae; phylum Streptophyta; class Magnoliopsida; order Vitales; family Vitaceae; genus Tetrastigma; species Tetrastigma voinierianum. The sequence goes on along the minus strand of JAEQBH010002652.1, from coordinate 888,532 downwards.
TCAAAATTTAAATATCATGCACGACTACAAAGCAGGTGTGGATCACGGTTGCATCGATCTTCCGTTCCTGTTTGCTTCCTCTGAACGTAGTTAATCGTGACACCTTCCGCAAAAAGGAATCACTTTGCTAGAAGAACACGATCTTCGATCAACAATATGAACCGGAGTCCTTTCTTCATAAGTCAAGTCTTCTTTTAATTCAAGCGGTTTGATCTCTTAACACATGCTTGAAGGATGCGCTATATACTGAGAAGCATAGAAACATAGAAAGACATCATGTATTCTTGGCCAAATTCAGTGGCGATCTCAGTAGATCAACGGCCTGCTTCCTGTCATTTTCCACACAAATATCATAGTTCTTACATATGTGAGGACTTATTTTCCATGTTTCACAGATCATTTTCTTGAGGTGATAATATCATGATAATAAGTGCAAGTTCAGATCATATAATAATTTTATGAAAAATATTTTCTGTGATCTTTGTGCTGTCTTTGATCTGTCTCAGAGCTATGTGTTGCTCCACATGGCAGGCTGGATGGACTGGACAGATGTTTTTCTCTTACCTACCTCTCCCAACATGTGGATTCTTGCATTTTGGCTTCATACAGGAGCTGCTGGCGTGGCGCATTTCAATGTGATTGATAGTGTTGTATACGAGCTCATTAATGGTAGATGTCTATCGATTCCTTTAAGCTCTAATATACAAACCCGAAACATATCTTCAAAATGTATTATGGTTCTTTCAGATTAGCCATCCGTGAGATGGGCAGAGTGATGAGTATAGCAACCTAGTACTGAAGCTCTCTGTAATTTGGGCGGAATCGGGAAGTAAGCGAGTGGATCTCTATACGATACTGTAGATCTTAGGCGTGCCATGAGTCTGCTACAATCTCTTTACATACAATTCATTAACTTCAATTGAATCACTTATTTTCTTGGTAGGAAATGGTGATTCGTCAATCTATCAACAATCACCCATATCGCGTAATAACCACTCTGACAACGCGACAGTCCTACCACAAAATCCATCGTGATTTTCTCACATTTCCACTAAGGGATCGGAAGAGATTGTAAGAGCCTTGTAGGTCTTTGATGCTCAGCTTTGACTTGCTGAAAAATGAGACATCTGGAGACAAACTCTGCAACATCTTTCTTCATACCCCTCCACTTGATGATGTTCCTGAAGGTATGATACATTTAGTGCTTCTGGATGCATGTATATGCTGAGAAGAGTGAGCCTCTTCCATAATCTCTTTCTTTAATTCTCCCACATCATTTTATAATCATGCCATGTCTTGTACCATCTGCTCATCCCGAAAATGGGCAAGAAATTTCAATTTCTGGAATAAGAGCAAAATCGTAATTTCGATTACAAAATTGTAATTTCGGTTAAAAATCCGTAATTAATTCAAATCATCAATTAATTCTCTAGATCTCGGATGGCGAAAGCGGATCATCTGGTTAGGATATCTCGTGAATTTGATTAGCATGGTGCTGTATTTTCTGAGGCGGTCGAGAGTCGACACGTTTTCGAGGAATCACATTTTGGTCATAGTAAATAGATTTTCGATCTTGACCGAAAGCTTTTATATAGCGTGTCTTCGTGTCTGTAAGTGATATGGTAAATAATGAGTGGACAGCTTGGGTGATCTGAGATATCGATTCTAGTAAAAGAGGGACATAAAGGTCGTTTTTGGAATGTTAATGAGCTAAATGACAAAGAGCAAATAGTGTGTCTTGCTTATCAAGTGGAGACAAAAACGTGAAATGGGAGAGAAAAGGATGCATTACAGACGTGGAGAAGAAGAAAATGGTGGTTACAGAAGGAATCTCTGACTTCTCTCTAGAAATACTGTAATCGGATAGTTGGATTTCGGCGAACGAAGGGAGAAGCGTTCTGCAGCGGGCATTCTGCGTGGACCCCGGATTTGCGAGTTTGACAAACTCGAAATTTAGGGGTTTCTCCTACTTGTGTTTATTCCCCATTTTTAAGTGTTTTCGATGTTTGAGTTGGTTTGAAGTAGTGAGGCGTTGATCGATCCCAAAACATGGGAATGGGTATTGAAATTTTGAGATTTTCTTTAATGGCCGTGGTACTTGAGAAATTTAGGGCTGTTTAAGATGTTTAATTCTAAAATTTATGATTTAAATCGGTATTGATAGGAAAAAGTAGGAGATGGTAGTATGGTCGAATCCCGAAACATGCGGGACCCAGTGTGGAATTTTTGAGACTTTTGGGGGTGTAAGTGACGATCGAAGCTAATGGTGGAAATTTATTATTGTGGGAAATTAAGCATTAAATCGAATGCTTGAGTGCGCGTGGTAGGGAATGGCGAGTGGATTGGGTTCACTAATTGAACCGTTGAGTTATGATGTTTCGGGAATAGTAACCGAGGGTTTCACTATTCCCGAAACAATGTTCTAAGAATATATTTTCGTGAAATTATGTGGTTGGTTAAGTAATTCGAATCGAATTGCTTGTGTTTGATCATTAGCCCAAGTGAGCTAATTTTGATGTGATGAAATGTATAATTGCATAACATGATTGTGTGATTTCAATTATGCGAATATATTCATGTTTATATATTTGCAGGTGATTAGACTATAATGGAGCGCCTTTATGCATTGCATCTGTAGGACACCTAAGTTATAGGGTGAGTGCATGAATTGGAGTCTAGAAGAGAAAAAAATGGTTGGAGGAGTTGTCTAAAAATATTAAATAGTTCGGAGTGTTGTCTAAAATTATTAAGTGATCGGAGAATCAATTGAACTTAAAATATCAATCGTGAGATGGCTTTGATTGATATATATATCGGAGGGTAGTCCACATATAAAAATATCCAATGTTTGCATTTTGGGAGGCATTGGTGATATATCTCGGAGGGTAGCCCACCTAAATATAACATCGGAGATGGTCCACAATTTCTAACATCGGGTAGTCCACAGTAAGAAATTAATAATTCTCATACAGGGCTTAGGCGAGTGTGAGAGGGAAGTTAGTGGACTCGGGATCCCGAGTTGGTCATGTAGACATTCAAGTAGGATCATGCATTTGCTTGGAATGTGTTTACTCAACATTGCGATTGCACTTGGGTGGTGAGTGGCCGCAGGGCGATTCTCCCTCTTGGGCTTTAGCTCGCCGGAGTCGTGGGATCCCCGCTTTCACGGTACGGGCGTGCGAGACTGACCATCCTAGAGACCGTGGATTAGAAGAAAGCCGGGTTGTGGCTTGATGATGTTTATGGTAGAATTCTCTAATTTTAATATATATGTTGTGTAAGAGTAAAATATTGAACTCTTAGAACTGTGGGTATAGTTAAATTCATAGTTGGCATGCTTATCTTTGTTTATGGGCCCAAGTGGCCGTATTGCATATATATTGGTACATTTGAGACAGGTAAATGCGAGGTTTATACAAGCATTGTGTTGGGCGAGGCTCTGAGTACAAAGGAGACTGGGTCCCTCTAAAGTGGCAGTCGGGTAGCAGGCATATATATTGTGATTGGGGGTGGTCAGTGGACCCACAGGTTTGGGGCGTCATGATGATATGGAGCCAAGGTAAGCGATTACCTTGGGGCTCGATTGGGTGTAGTTATAAGTTTAATTAAATTTTTAGCTTCATTTGTGAGTGGTTGGATGTTGAGTATAGGTATGAGATTACCTAGGAAAATCACGGGACAAAACTAGGACACTACATGCACGTGTGTTGATGTGTTTTGTGTGATTTGATGAAATATTGTATGATGGTGTGTATGCCATGTTGTTTGTGTGTTGTGAAATGATGTGTGCTTAAGTGGTTAGCACATAGGTGTTGGAATATGTTTGGAAGTTTTTGCAATGTGTAAAAACTAGAACAAGAGTAGAAATGAAAATAAATTTCATAAATTTATTTGGTTTAGAAAGTGAAGAAGTTAATTTTAAGGTTTCTGAGTGTAAAAGCAGAAAACAAAATAAAAATAAATTTTACTAAATTTATTTGGATTGTTGTTGGAAAATGAGAAGAATTTTAAAGCAGAGGAAAATAAATTTTACTAAATTTATTTGATGAGAATTGAAGAAAAATTTTCTAAGATTTTACAAAGTTGTAAAATTAGAAAAATAGAAGAAGATAAATTTTTTATAAATTTATTTGAGTAGAGAAAGAATTTTCGTGGAAAATGGAAAAAATAAAATTTATAAATTTTATTTTGTTAAAAGGAGGAAAATAATTTCCTAGATTTTACAAATTGAAAATTGAAGGAAATGGAGAAAAAATAAATTTTTATAAATTTATTTGGAGTATTATGGAAAATGAAAAAAAAATTGATTTTAGTGATTTTTAAGATTTTCTATTTCTTTGAAATAAGAAAAAAAATATTTTTGTATTGCAATCTGAGTTTAGTATTGCGAGATTTTAAATTTGGAAGGAGAAATTTGGTTTAAAGGGAAATTGTATTGCAACACAATGGGGTGTATTGCGAGAAATTATTGATTGATTGAGAATTGCTGGCCCACGGCTCAGTGGCCTTAAGTGGTTGACAAAGTATGTACATCTTGGCCGTGGCCCCAGTGTATTGCCGGTTGACCCTATATTATAGAGTGGCTTGGCTGTGTCGCGTCTGACCAGGCCTAAGCGGTAGGCGCCTTGTGGCTGGGTGCAGCGGGTGCTGAGAGCACGGCCAATGGCGTATGGCTTGACGACGTTAAGGGCGCGTAAGTGGCCTGCAGGCACAAGCGGCCTTGTGACGACGGACAGACTGCTTGTGGCCTTGTCACAGCGGCGAGCATCACGGTAGACGAGCGTATGGCCTTGTGGCGGCTGGCGGGCTGGCGGCGGCCTTGGCGCGGCGGGCTCAACAGCGTGCTGTGCGCCACAGTGGCATCATTTGGAATTAATTTGGGCCGGTTGGGTTTTGGTGAACACGGCTCAGTTCGACTAGTTTGGATCCGGTTGGCTGATTTTGACTCAGTATTGTTCCTGAGTCAATTTTTGGGGAAATTTTTGAAAAAAAAAAAAAAAAAAAAAAAACAAAAATATATATATATATATATATATATATATATATATATCTACTATATATATATATATATATATATATATACTATACTCTCACTATATATATATATATATATATATATATATATATATATTTATTTATAAAAAAAATCAAATAAAACTTATTAAAATTTTGAAAAATAAAATTTCAAAAAAAAAAAAAATTTAGAAAATAAAATTTACATTTGAAAACAATATTTTAAATACAAAATGGATTACCTTGCATTCTTAGTAATGCAAGGACAATGTGTATATGCAGAGTTACTTATGATTAGTGTCTAGGGGCTATGTTTGTACTTAGAATGCATGTGTTGGATTTAACTACCATTTGAAATCGTGATTGCGCGGTAGTTGTGTAGAAAATTATATGCATGGTATAATGCGTATAGGATCAAAAGGTGAAACTAAGGTTATGAATTATGACCTTAGGGATTTGGAAAATGAAATGAACAAGAGCCTAGAACCTTATTGAAATAAATGAATTGAGTGGTTGGAAATTTAGCACCACTTAGGAAATGAACGAGTCAGTTCATGGTTTGTCAAGTCTATTAGTAATCAACATCTGCATTACTAGTTAGACTGAAGTGAAAATTAAATGATTCTTGTTGCCATGTTAATTGTGTAAATGGCTAGTAGAGGATGAGGACGTAGAGGGCGTCCACGGGGTACTGGTCAGGCACAATCAGTGTTTGATCAGGACACTACTTGGGGTACAGTGGAGTGTCTGACGGATACTACTCTTTTATCTTTGGTATCGCGGGTGGCAGGGAAGATCCTATTAACCTTGGAGGTTTAGGGCGCGTATCTCAAGACGTTCTGGGAGGAGACGAATGGTGACGAGACCATTGGTTTATGCATCGAAAGTGTGAGGCTGTAGAGATTACCTCGCGGGACCCAGTTAGACTAAGGCTGTTCTAGCTGGGGGTTGAGACCTTAGAGGGCGTTACTGCAGTGAGTTCTCCTAGGGATTAGAGGGCGAGAATAGGGATGATATGTCGAGGTTACGAGTTGGAGATCTCGGGGACTCACTGCAATGGACTGGGATTATGGACATGTCGAGAGTTGAGGTCATCACGAGGATGGATTGGGCGATAGCTACGGGGTCGTTGCTCGATTGTGGCGTGGAGGATTCACTTTACCGCAGCGGGGCCCGGTACTGCGTGTGGTATTTCGGGGGACCCAAACCATGATATTTTCCCAGACGGTATCACGAGTCAGTGTCGGGGGCGAGTTGGCGGAAATTTGGCTGCGAAGCCTTACTACCCTAGGGTGAGGAGGGCCGGACTTGGATCTACCTCGGTGGTATGCGAGAGTATGTGGATGTTTTTTTCAGACGGGTTACTGGACTACCTCCACATAGGGTGGTAGACTTGGTGTCGGGTTACACAGGTACTTCACCCATCTCTGACTCCGCGTAGGATGGCACCGGTTGAGTTCACGGGAACTTCGAGTCCGATTCGAGCTATTGGACAAGGGTTCATTAGGCAGGCACTTCACCATGGAGCGCTCGGTTCTATTTGCGAAGAAGAAGGACAAAACCCAGCCGGTGTGCATTGATTACCATGATTGAGCCGGGTTCGATCAAGAATCGGTACCCGTTAGAGGATTGATGATTTATTTGATCCCGGTTGATAGGAGGCAGTCTACTCAAGATAGACCTTACGCCTTGGTTACCATCAGGCGAGGGTTTAGGAAGCGGATGTCCTAAGGCGGCGTTTAGGGCGCGTTATGGGCACTTTGAGTTGCAGTGGTGTGCCTTGGATTGGCCGAATGCGTTAAGCGACGTTCTTAGATCTCATGCATGGATGTTCAACCCTATCTAGATCAGTTTGTGTGAGTCTTAAATGGATGACATTTTGATCTACTCCCGGTTCAAGTGGGAACATGAGTATCCTTGAGGATTGTTTATCTGGTAAGGGTACTTGGTTAATGCAGCTAAGTTCGAGTAAGTGAGGTTTTGAAGCTGCGAGGGGGGAGATTTGAGACACGTGGTGTCGGCCTGGAGTGTTAGTGCGACCTAGAGAGGTTGGGGCGGTGATGAGTTGGGAGGGCGAAGTGTCAGTACCCCGAGGATACGTGGTTTCTTGGGATTGGGTGGGTATTATAGGAGATTCGGAATGGGCTGGAAGTTGTCCATTCGGACGGGATCGTAGGACTTCAGCTACGGGACATGGACTCCATGGTTGGGACGATCCTGACCATAGAAAGAGAAATCGAAGATACTTGGAACACTCGGGATACGGGTGTTGGTAGCGAGAGGGAGGATCAGTTTTCTCCTAGTTCGGGGGAAGAGCGGGGAACACATTTCACTGGTTTGGGACTAGGGCGGGTTGAGCATAGTGGCCAGGTTCCACGAGACGGGATCCCGAGACTTTGGGACCATGCGATCCGAGTTAGCGGAAGTAGAGACGAAGAGTATACAGTTCATTCCTCCACACTGGAAATGCAGATTCAGAGGAACTAGTTTGAATTTAGGGTGCTATAAAGCATAAGCTGGCCACAGATTGACGAAGGGGCCAAAGTGTGGAGTGAGTCGAGGGGATGAATCGAGATTCACATAGGCGTAGCGAGACCTTAAGGTGGTACCCATATTGGTTCTTGATGTCGGGGCTTGACATGGATGAGTTGACAACCCTCGAGTTGTCAATAATTGGGACCTTAGCCGGGTTGTCATAACCGACACGGCCTTGGATTTGGGCTTAGAGGTTAAGACCTTTTGAGAAGCCAGGAATAGATGTTCTTCCATAGGAAGTAGGGTAAGAGTTGACCAGATAGGTCGGGATTATGAATGAGAGATCTCCGAGATTCTACTCATGGTGGACCCGGGATAGGGTGTCACAGTATGGCATTATTGCGTTCGCGTGCACGGTAACATCGCGTCGAGTCGAGTGTGGGTGCACGGTGCGGTCATTCACTACTCTTGGGGAGTGTGGGTTGAGTTTGTCTTTAGGACATGGTTATCACGCAAACTGAGAGTTGAGTGATAGGAGTCGGGGGTGACTTGAGATTTGGATACCCTTTGGAAATTGCATTAGGCGTTGTTGAGCTGGCAAGAGCTCGGTAAATGGATGTCATTCATGACATGGACTAGGTTGACGGTCCATTGGATTGTCAGTGATTGTGACCTTGGAAATTCGTTTACAGAGTTGTGTAGGGATATGTGTTATGCGGATTATACGGATGTTAGAGGACCTGGCTGTGACATACGTCAGGAATCATAAGGGTAGAAGACAGTACCCTTAGTGGAGTCGCCTACAACAACGGTTATCGGGGCGAGTATACGGATGCTTTGCATTGGGGCATTGTATGGGAGACCATGTAGGTCACCGTTAGGATGGACCGAGGTGGGAGAGAGATCCATCACGGGTCCTGATCTGATTAGAGACACCTCTGAGAAGGTGAGCTTGATATGATAGCATCTTCTCACGGCTCAAAGCCGACAGAAGAGCTATGCTGGTGTGCGACGTCGACCTTGGGTTGAGTTGGTGATCAGCATTTCCTTTAAGGTAATTCTAAGGGGAATTTAGTAGGGACTAAGCAGCCAGCGGGAAGCTCGTAAGTGTATTGGGCCTTTCGAGGGACTCGAGAGGATAGACACTATTGCGTACCGATTAGCGTTACCGCCCAGCATGTCGTGCCGCGTGTGTTCAGTTTCCATGCTCAGATGTTTCTAGATCCGGCCCATGTGGTGGATTGGGGACCCGGATTGAGGTTGACACGGATGGGACCTTCGAGGAGGACCGGTGTGCATTTAGATAGCCGTGATCGGGTTTGTGGCCCAGGGCCGTGGGGTACAGTGGGGTGCTATGGCGAGCATTGTGGAGTGGAGATCTGGCGCGTGGAGCGCGAGGACACGATGCGGGCCACTTATCCCTTCGTGTTTAGGGATGAAGATACGTAGTTTAGTCATTTAAAAATTTAAATGACTGGTTTACATGCATGATAGAGTGCATGTTGCATATGCATGTGCGTGATTGTAATTGTCCTGAATTTCGGGACGAAATTCCTTTTAAGGAGGGGAGAATGTAAGACCCGAGAAATTTCAATTTCTGGAATAAGGGCAAAATCGTAATTTCGATTACAAAATTGTAATTTTGGTTAAAAATTCGTAATTAATTCTCTAGATCTCGGATGGCAAAACGGATCGTACCGTTGGAATCTTTTCGTGAAATCTAGTTAGCACGTAAAATTTCGTAATTTTAAGGGCGATCGGGGGTCGACACGTTTCGAGGCATCACATTTAGTTAACATGAAGTGATTTTTCGATGTGGCGAGGCACATATAGCATGTACTCATGTGCCATAGTGATATGAGTAGAGAAATAGTGAGTGGGGCGGCGGGTGTTTGCGAAATAGGTCACAGTAGAGGGACATAAAGGTCGTTTTTGGAATGTTAATGAAATTTAAATGACAAAAGAGCAAAATAGTGCTCATCTTCTTCCATAAGAGTGGAGACAAAAACGTGAAATGGGAGAGAAAGGGATGCAGTAGGCGTGGAGAAAAAAAGAAAATGGTGGTTCTAGAGAGAGTCTCGACCTGCCACGAAATCTGGCAATAATCGGATGGTTGGTTCGACAGACTTGAAAGGAAAAGCGTTCCCTACGGAGTAGAGCATCGTGGACACGGTTGCGAGGTTTTGACAAACTCCAAGAGGTAGGGTTTCTCCCCTACTTGTGTTTTATTCCCATTTTTAAAATTGTTTTGATGTTCAGTTGGTTTGAAAGAGTAGGCGGGGCAGTTTGGTCGAGATCCAAAACATGGGACGGGTGTTGGAAGGCCACCAGGAATTTTCTTTAATGAGTCGTGGCCTTGAAATTTAGAGGGCTGTTTGGGTGTTTTAATTCTAAAAATTTATGATTTAAATCAGGTATTGATAGGAAAAAGGCCGGGAATGGGCCGTATGATCGGTCCCAAAACATGGGACCGAAGTGTGGAATTTTTTGAGACTTTAGGCGTCGTGGCAGTCGATGATTGGGCTGTGGCCCGTGTGGGAAATTAAGCGTTAAGTAGATGGCGTGCGCGATGGGCGGGAATGGCCGTGGATTGCGGGTTCACTAATTGAACCGTTGAGTTGTGATGTTTCGGGAATGGTAACCGAGGGTTTCACTATTCCCGAAACAATGTTCTAAGAATATATTTTCGTGAAATTATGTGGTTGGTTAAGTAATTCGAATCGAATTGCTTGTGTTTAAATCATTAGCCGAGTGAGCTAATTTGATGTGATGAAATGTATAGTACATAACATGATTGTATTACAGTTCAATTATGCGAATATATTCATGTTTATATATTTGCATGTGATTAGACTGTAATGGAACTGGCATACATGCATTCCATATGCACTAGGACACCCTAGGATTATGAGGTGAGTGCATGAATTGAGTGAAAATGGTTGGATTTGTCTAAAAATATTAAATGGTTCGGAGTTGTCTAAAATATTAAGTGATCGGAGGGTGGTCTGAGCTTAAAAATATCAGTAATCGGAGGCAGCTAGTGATATATATCGGAGGGTAGTCATAGCAAATATAATCAGTGGAGCGATTGAGGTGTGCTCTCGGGTGGCCGCTAAATATAGCATCGAGATGGTCGCGATTCCCAACACAGTCGGATTGGTCCACGGTAAAAATTAATAGTTATATCTGCAGGAAGCAGGCGAGTGTGAGAAGTCGGTGAGGACTCGAGATGCGAGTTGGTCATGTAGACATTCAAGTGGATATTCACATTTGCTTGAATGTTTACTTTGGAACATTTGCGGTGCGCTAGGTGGTGAAGTAGCCGCAGGGCGGATGTAAGGCACTATTTCATTGTCGATGGGATCACGCTTTTCGCCGGTACGGGGAGCGTGTGGGAACGACTCATCCTAGAGACCGTGGATTAGAAGAAAGCCGGGTTGTGGCTTGATGATGTTTACATGTATTAGAATTCTCTAATTTTAATATATGTTGTGTAAAAACAAATATTTGGAATATGAGGAACTATTGGTGTATAAATTTAAATTCATAGTTGGCTTATTATCTTTGTTTGTAGGCCCAAGTGGTGTATTTGCATATATATTGAAATTTGTTTAGGTTAGGTAAATACGGGTTTTTATGCAAGCATTGTATTTGGGTGGAGCTCCCCATACAAGGGAGACTCTGCCCGATTTTCTAAAAGTGGCGTCGAGGTAACTTGACCTCCACTTATATTGCGGGATTTGTGGTGGTCAGCGGACCCGGGTTTGGGCGTCCTGAAAAATCTTTAGTGACACACTTCTATCGCGGGTGTGCCGACCACTCACAAAATCTATTTGTTTCCTCTCTAATGACTAGAAATTCCTGTGAAGCGAAGCCGTATTGCTTGCTTCAATCTTGTATAAATTTTTTTTTTCTTTTCTAAACTTATGATTTTATAAAATTTCGGCAGCATAACAACTGCATATAGGACATGTCCTAAATCCTGTATACACAATTTACACTATTTCAAATATGGCAACCAACAACATTCTTTTAGGCATAAACCACACCATTTCACAAGCCACCTTATGTACATACATATATTCCTTTGTAAATTCAAAGTGTTTCCTTACAAAATAGTATTATCGGCCCAATACGGAAGTCGGGAGAATCCTAAAGCTTTGCTCCGGCGTCAGCGTGCACATACTGGAAAATAGTTTTAAAATAGGAAAATAATAAAAATTAGCAGGGTGGTGGGTGCATGCTTTATAAAGTTTCTTTTAGAAAATATATCTAGCAGTAACTCTACACAGATATTTTCAGAATTCTGGTGCTTTGGCAAAGTTTAAAACTTCCTTTGCACTTTGCTTGCTTTTCTTTAAAAGTTTCGAAACTTTGTTGCCTTATGCAGGAAAGTTCACAAACTTTTTAAAAATCTCTTCTTGCTTTCTTTACCTTGCTTTAAAAGTTTCCAAAACTTTCATAAACCTCTTGCTTTAAAGTTTATAAAACTTTTCATAATTTCTTTCTTACTTTAAAAGTTTTAAAACTTTTATAATCTCTTTGCTTGTTTTGAGGTTCTAAACTTTGTAATCCTCTTTCTTGGCTTTTAAAAGTTTCTAAAACTTTCATAATCTCTTGCTTGTTTAAAGTTCAAACTTTATGAATCTTCTTGCTTTAAAAGGTTTAAAACAGTAATCTCTTAGCTTGTTTTAAAAGTTCACAAAACTTTTCATAATCTCTTTCTTGCTTTAAAAGTTTCTAAAACTTTTCAACAATCTCTTGCTTGCTTTAAAGTTCTAAAACTTTTCTATAATCTCTTAACTTTACAAAAATTTTCAAAAATTTCTGACCTCTTGCTTTACAAAGGTTTGTCAAACCTTTCTAAACCTATCTTTTAGAGTTTTATAAGAACTTTTATAAACACGGGAGTTTGGGCTCAGCAGTTCTTTAAGAATCCTTACAGGGCTGGGCTCGACCGATGGATTTAAAATCACCACGGGAACTGGGCTCAGCACAGTGGTTTTGAAATATAAGCGAGCTGTGCTCCAACCGTTTGCTTTACCAGGAAATCTCACGGGCTTTGGGCGACCGTGCACCCGATAGTTGATTTTCAAAACTAATGAGTCAGCAGCATGATGTCAACCCTTTGGGCTATCTTTGCTTGTTGTCTTGCTAGTGAGCAGGGTATATTACATCGACCTTGCCGGTGGAAGGACTGTGTCCATGCACCTCAGGGTAAATGTGGTGGAATTGACCTTGTGTAAGCCATCACCATAATTTATTAATGTTAAGCCTATATACTCCTTTATGGTGTGGTCTCTTTTAAATACCATGATGCATGGCCTAGTTTCAGTAAATGGCCCAAAATGCATGTATGATATCCAGCACCAGCACGTACCGCGTCACGGAATACTATGAAACCGGTAGTACTTGCTTAGGCCCAGGATTTTAGTTGGGCTTTGTTTTCTAAATAGTGCTGGCAGCGCAGCGTGAAAAATGGTTTATAATTCAAACCATTTGCCTTTGCTTTTTGAAAAATGGTTTGTTCAAAATCATTTGCTTGCTCTTTAAAAAAAAGGTTTACAATTCAAAATCGTTTGCTTTGCTTTTCTTTTTGAAAATGGTTTAATTCAAACCATTTTAGCGCTTTAAATTGTGATTAAAATCAAAGCCATTTGTGCTTTTCAATTATGGTTTAAATCAAAACCATTTGTACCTTTTCAAATCATGGTTTTTTGATTAAAACCATTTCTTTCTTACTTGACATGGTTTATCTTAAACCAAACTGCTTTATTTTTCAAATATAGTTTAAAAATCAAAACATTTGTATTTTTCCGACATGGTTTTAAATCAAGACCATTTGCTTTGTACTCTTGAAATATGGTTTGGCTCAAGCCATTATTGAGTGTAAAACAGTTTATAATAATACACTAGTATTTGAAAAATTGGTTTAAAGGAATTTTCTCTCTTTGTTTAAAAACTTGGGGCACAACTCTACTACTTTCCCGCCTTTGCTTTGAGCCTACACTCAACGAATACGGCAACGTATTAATCGCCTGCGTATAGCGTAAAACTTGTGCTTACCCATGATCTTTGGAGTCTGACATTCATATAAACCAAATTGTATTTGCCTTGGGCCTTTAAAGGCTGTAAAAAAGCCATAACATTGTTTTCCAACAATACTCTCTGGACTTTATTTTAAATTCTTCAAACGGTCTTAAAAATTATAAACTCTCCAGATCAGTGCTTTGCTGTATCAATAACATCTCTTTAAACTTTCAATTTAAAATTCATTCTCTAAGGCCCTCAACCACATACTTCAAGTTTACAACATCAATTTTTTGTTGAAAATTGTTTGAGTTGCTGAATCACCCTGTTATCCTTGATTCTGAGGTCTTTAATATAATTAAATTTTTCTTCATACGTTTGATATAGTTCTGAGTTTTTCTTTATCATTCAGATCTTAATTTGGATCACCAAAAACTCAAGTTATTTTATTTTATATCTAGTTTATGATTAGTTGAATCTGCACATAGCTCCCATGGAAATATTTTGACACTATGAGTTGAGTTTTGTACACTTCCTTCAATATTTATTCACACAGTTTGGTTTTAAGGTTTTGAGATATCAATTGGTGAGGTGAGACTCACTTATCCAAAACACTACAGCAATACCCCCAAACCGGAACACTAATCAGGTGAGCTACAGGCTCTTCTGATCGTCATTTGAGACCTTGAGCTACACTTGTGGCTCTATACACTAATATCTCTTATGGTTCCAACACCAGTTTGGAATCCAATTTGTTTACAGAGATGATTATGACTTAATCTGTATCCAAAACAGAGCAGGGGGTTTACAAAATTTTGAGCAATTCCTTTAAAAACCAACAATTCATAACTGTTTTTTACGACATTCTCAAAATTCATCATAGGTCATCCAAAACAACTCCATAATACTTGTATTGGTGGTTTGGAACCTCATACCACAGAAACACAGTTGAAAAATCTGCAAATTCAGCAAAGGTCCACCAATTCTTCTAAAACCCATATAAATATGATTCCATGTTTTATTTTACACCAATTGGGTTTTGTCATAAAACCTCAGCAAATCAGGTTTTGTGTGATCTCTCAGCAAAGCCCTAGGTTTGGAACAAACCAATCTCCATAGAAAAACCCTAAGCAATCCACACCAAATGGCACTGGAGCATCAGACACTTGATTCCATACAAAAAAAAAAAACATACCTTTGTTCTTCCTTCCTCCTTCTTATATCATTTATTATCTGCCTCTCCTTGCTCTTTCTCCTCATACAGGTTACTTGTAGCCTTTGTGAGACAAACATGAGACTTTTTGTTTGTCTTCCCATTTTAATATTCTAATATTTCCTTTAATTACCATTTAGTCCTCCATCTCTCGAAATTTCATTCAACTTGTTTTATTTCTATTTGGCATCTCTTCTTCTCAAAATTCATATCAACTCTTGGAATTTTATTGCCAATATCTCTACTCATTTTATGATTTTCCTTCTCCCTTGTAAGTACCATTTTATCCTTGTTCTAGTACCACAATTCCGGTTTCACTAAATTTATCATTTCATATTTTCATCCTTAAAAACAACTCCCAAAAATATTACAATTTCTCTTGGTGCTCTTACACGCCCCTACAGTTTCATGTATTGTACACTCTCTCGGGACGGGGCGTTAATGCCAGGACTAAACTTCCTTTTCAGCAATGTAGTTGGATCTTGGTGCCAGCTCCTTATCTATCTATTAGTATCGGACGAACATGAAATGTAGCTAGTAAAGCTCCAGTATCAGTCAACTCTAATCTCACACCTAAAGACCTCAATTCCACAAGTCTAGGGAGGTATACAACCTTTAAGTGAGATATGGAACTCGTAGATTTCCTACTGAGAGCATGTTTACACGTGGCCTTTTTAGAATGGTATTCAATAGTGCCTCATAATCCTTAATGAGTTCAACCACATCCCTCTGTCTCATATTTAACTCCTTACGTGTGAATAAAATATTACGAGGCTCTTGTGATACGTAAAATTCTACATGGCATATAAGTAATGCCTCCATATCCGTAGAGCAAAGACTACAGCAGCCAGCTCTAAGTCGTGTGTCGGATAATTTTTCTTGTGTTTCTTCAATTGTCTGGAAGCATATGCTATCACATTTTCATGTTGCATTACTTGCCTGTTACCTTTGAGCTCACATTGTGTATATAGTCACACTTTTTGATGGAAGTGTAAGGCTGAAATTTGGGTCAATTTCGTTTAGTTCATCGAAACTCTTGACATGCTTGACCATGAAACTTTTCCTCTTTCCTGTCGAAAGTTTAATAGTCAAAGGAGCCGCTAGCGAAACCTCGACAAGCTTTGATGAAAATTTTATATGCAAACCAGAAAACTTAAATGTCTGGGTGCGCATTATTGGTGGTTTCCAATTCTAGTGCCCCTCAAATCTTTTGAGGGATCTCAGCATAAAACCCCTAATTTGAAATCACATATCCTGAAGGCAACAACGTCTAACGGAATTGAAGTTTACTAAATTTGGCATCCACAACTTATTTTCCCTCGGAATCACATACAAAACAACTCTCAGATGCTCCTCATGATCTTCCTTACTGCCTGAATAGATCAAAATGTCATCAATGAATACTATAACAAATTGATCTAAATAAGGCTGAAAGATCCTATTCATAAGATCCATAAAAACATCTGGGGCATTAGTTAGTCTAAATGGCATGACTAAGAACTCGTAATGCCCATACCGTGTTTTAAAAGCTGTCTTGGGAACATCCTGCAGTGGATCTTTAATTGATGAAGTAACGACCTCGGATCAATTTCAAAATACCTCGCTCCTGTAGGTAGTCAAAAGCAGTCATTGATTAAGTAGGCGGGTGTGATTTAAGTATTGTCACTTTATTGACTCTATTTTGTAATCATGGTCTCATTCTTGTCTTTCTTCACAAAGCAGGCAGAGGCTACAGTAGTACCGGCTTTGACAAAACCCTTACTCTAAGCCCCTTCCATACGTACTTTCCAATTCTTTCAACTCTAAAGGCCATCACCTGTGGTGCCTTAGAGATTAGATTACGTCCCGAGGCTAATTGATCTAAAAATCCAATCTCTCTATCACGAGAGGTATACGGAAGATCCTGAAATACATCAGAAAAGATTCTCGACTCTGAGATATCTTGTCGACTACCAACATCCACTCCCACCTCAGTGGCATAGCTGATTACAGGTATGACTTAGGGCATCTTACTAGTCATCATAGCTGTCATAATGCTATTCAGGTAAATTAATCTTCGTAACTTGTAGAACCACGACCTCTGCTTTTTGGTGTGGGACAACTCCTCACTCTATAACAATCCCTTTGTAGCATGATGTCTAGATAGCCAATCCATGCCTAAGATAACATCAAAAGTCATGGATGTCTAATAATATCAAATCTCTGCGAAGCTCTGGCCTCGATAATCACTACACTATCCATATAAACACTCTGCTAGTGTAGATCCACAGTAGGAAGAGATACCACTATGCTGCAGTCTATAGGTTGGGACTCCACATTAACATTTGAGATAAACCCCATAGAAATAAAAGAATGTGTAGCTCCAGGGTCTATAAGAATATAAGCATCACGATCAAAGACTAAAATCATACCTGTCACAACATGTGGCAGTGTGAAACTCTTTGTTGAGTATGATACCTGGCAGGTCGTAGGTGGAGCACAGAGTCCTCGGGTGGGTGACCTCTCTTTGCTAGTACACTGGAGTCTCTTGGAAGGAGTAGAACCTCCCAGGATGCCCTCTGATCCGACCTCCTATCATGCATTTCTGAATTGCCCATGGCGACCCAGCCGGAGGCCAAGCCATGGACATTTCTTTGCAAAATGTGCGGAATGTCCATCTGTAACAAACATCGTGCCATACACTCCCTCTGAAACCTTCCACACTTGTGCATTGATGTCTTGGGTGAAGGAATTCCCGGTCGGTGGTTTCTTGAACTCAAGGCTGGATTATGATATCGACTTGTACCCCAGGCTACCCCTATGGTGGTTTCCTCCCTTCTTTGACTTTTCTTTGGATCCACCACCTGAGGTCAATTAGATCCATCTATCTTTGGCCCTTGCGAACCACATTACTTCTCGAGGGGCTAATCGAGCTCCTCTCTATCTGATGCGACCTCATTGACTCTCCATACTAAGTATGAAGGCGCGCCAAATACTCTTAACCTCTTTTCTCAAGCCCACTACAAACCTCCTTACTTTGCCTCTATCATCTCTGGTCATGTTTAATTCTTGTTTTCACTTTAATTCCTTGCCTCTCATTGGACATGAGTGGCTCACTGGGGCTAACAAAATGTTGTGGCTAAAATTTGAGCCATATGTTCAAGCGTCATATTAACTCCTGCTGGCTCTAGAGGATGCGATGGTCACCTTGATGAAGGTTACGGAAGACAGGGAGGTGGAATAGGAACATTAAGCGATTCATATATATGTTCCTCGAATTTGGAGCGAGACAACTCTGAGACTCTCTCTTGGTAGACGGCCTCGGCAGCGCATTTTAAGTAACATTTAAACATATCATATGTTATAAAGTTCATATGACATTTAAATTATTAAAATAACTCGTGCACCTTTAAATAAAACATTAAATCATTTTGAACAGGCTTTCCAAAACACCGAAACAATTTTCAAAACCTTGAGCCGTTCACGTTGGGGGACCCAACCCAGAGTTTGCTGCTTTCCTAACTGAGACCCTCCAGGCCTCTGGTTGAAAAACCGACATTTCATTTCATTTAAACCTTTTTAAAAGAGAATCCGTGGAGCGAACCCATTTATACAATTATGTTTTCCATTAAAATCTTATAAAACATGGTGGGAATTTTTTTAAACATTCGGCACTTTATAGAAAATGCGCGGAGATTCCTCATTTTTCGGACATATCCCAATTTACAACACTTGTAATAAAACAATTTAATTTACTCCACATCAGCAATGGGACATCAAGTCCACTACAATAATTTCAAATCAAACTTTAAAATCATTTGAACACTATAAATATATAAACAATCTTTTAAAACTTATATCGTTACAAAATAAAGGTTGCCTGAGTAGTCATTTGAAAGAAACTATACTTTGTTAAAAGATTCAGCCGTCCCACGCGTGAGGCGAATTAATCAGTAGGAGGATATTCGAGCGCATTGGGTCTCTTTGTTTGTAGGCTTGTTTGGAAAGAGGGTAGGCTAAGGAGCTCGATTGAGTACAGTTCATAGGAAAATAATGTTTTCGATGTGGTTAAATCTGTAAACAATTTGTAGATATGTTTCTTAAACATTTACTTTGCATTCTTTTCATTTCTGTTTAAATAACATTATAAAACAATTGGCATGAAACATATCCTTTCCATAACATTTGTTTTCTTTCTTTTATATATATCAAATCTGATATTGTAAATGATTAACAACCTGTCATTTACCATAAACATTGGCACTGCTCATATGGAGTCAATGTGTGTAAAAGCAGTTGTATAAACATATCTTTCAATATACTTTCTTTTCCTTTTTGAATCCGTCATATCCAATGGAACTCGCCTACCGTTAACCACCATTGGTCCATGAAAAAAGAACCTCAGGAAGCGGTCTTACGATCCTTTGGTGGCCCAAAAGGAACCTCAGAAAATCGTGCCATACAGTTAACAGTGGGCTTATGAAGAACCTACGAAACTTAGTCTACGATCAACGATGGCCCAAAAAGGAACATTCAATAAATCGTGCCATTCTTTTAAATATCATTTTCTTTATGCGTGAATACATTATGCGTTGGTAAACTTTCATTGCTTTACACGTGTATGGCGTTATGCATCACTCTTCCTTCCTCTAAAAAATCCTATGCTTTCCCATCTATATGCAGTAGTGCTAGTGACTTTCCTTTAACCTTTATCTTTGTAGCAATAGGAGTATGTAGTTCAAACATTGCTGAAATAAACATGTATATATAAAATATACATTCGTAAACATTTCATTTCGTATAAAATCATAAATATCTTTATAAAGTATGGAAATATAATCATTTATATTTCTCAACATAATTTAAAGTCAAAGCCACATTTCATTTTTTTCATTTGAACATTTATAGCATAGATAGCAACCATATCATTGGTAAAACATTAATATATATATTTTTCATAGCATATATATTTTCCCTCACCTTAGTTATTTAAGTAATTTTCCTCCTTTAAAAACTTTCCACCTTTGTCCTTAATCGCTTCCTCTACAAAGGCACATTATCCATAAAATCCATTAACATTCATACCTTGAAATGATTAATTGCTTTAGTGCTATACTGCCACTTTCCGGCAACCTTAATCATTTAATCACTTCCAATTGATTAAAATCCAATTGAACTCAACCTCTTTGTTCTTATGATTTTCTTATTCTAACTCATGACAATTACTACCCCTGAACAATAGCCTACAACATGCCATGAAATTGTCATACCCAAAAACCCCGGATATTATTTATTCGTTTACGTATTCTTTATTCGTTCACGCCATACACTATGCATTATACTTTAACTGCTATTTATGCATATTAATACGTGTTTCACTATTATATCACGTATTCTTACGTATTCACTATTTTATCGTATTAGTATGTATTCACTGTTTTTTACGTGACGAAATAAAAATTTGGAATTTGGTACCTATCTGTAAATGTCGTCACGTAGAGTAAACTTTGACTATAGGTTGAAATGCAGGGATTAGTAGAAACGTGAATGCGAAAAAACTAAAAGTAAGGTTTTTGAATTTTAGAATTCTGGGTGAAATCCCTTGTTTTTGGTTCCCACGCGTAGCCCTCGTCGTGTAGAGCACTTTTAGGTGTTTGACGAATGAAATCAGTAGATAGAAACTTTGGGAATGAAAAGGAAGATTTGAGAGAAAAAAAAAACCTTACTGTCTCACCATCTCTCTCTGCCGTGAAGCTTTTGATTTTCATTTCTTTTGTTTTGTTTTGTTTTTGTTTTAATTGAAAGTGGGACCCTTATGCACTTTTAAGCCTGTCCGGTTTTGGGTAAGAAACTTGATTTATTTATGCGTTTAGGTTAAAATTATCTTGTTAATTGCTTTAAATATTGGCATTTTGGGATTTTAATTGAAAATTTTTCGTTTTTTTGGGGTCCCTCTGATATCTATCGCCGAATTTGGAAGTAAGAAAGTGTTGTTTGAAATTGATGAAATTTATTTAGTGCTTAGATTTCGCGAGACCAAATTAAGGTGAAATAAGTTTGTTGATAAGGATAAAAATTTCAGATATTTCTGTGGCAAATTACCGTTTTGCCCTTTTTAAGAAAAATTGAATTTTCACTCTTTAACATAATTTCAATTTAATATATTTCAGTTTCTTTGGACTCAATACATTATTAGGAACATTTTTTTCGAGGCTTGTTTTTCGAAAATTACTATTCATTTGACTATTTCCAGTCAAATACCTAACTGATCGAACACGAAATTTACTATTTATGGGAACTGTAAATTCAGGGTCTTACACCCAGGAAATCACCAATCATCGGTTCACTTTGTGAACCCGTATTTCTCGGCCGATTCAGGTCTCATACACATCAAAGCATACATTCCTGCTTTCATTTCACCATAGCACTCCAAATAACTTTGTGGGCTGATCACGGGCCCATCCATAGGTTTCAAAGTCAACACTTCGGTTCCAAGATTTGGAGGCAGATCAA
The DNA here is from genome assembly GCA_016808115.1 of Tetrastigma voinierianum. Lineage (NCBI taxonomy): Eukaryota > Viridiplantae > Streptophyta > Magnoliopsida > Vitales > Vitaceae > Tetrastigma > Tetrastigma voinierianum. The sequence goes on along the minus strand of JAEQBH010002652.1, from coordinate 867,309 downwards.
ACCGACCCCTCACGGCCTCCATTCAACTCGAGAAACGTTAAGCATGAAACTCTTAAACGAGAATAAAATCCAAGTAGGGAGAGGCCACTCACCTCCACGAAGTTCTTCGAGCTTCATCAAATCCAGGATTGCCACAGCGTTGTCAGCTCCGAACAAACACTTGCTTAGGCGAAGGATTTTGGCGCGGTCGGATTGCGAAGCTTAGAGAGAGTCAGATACTTTCTCTCTCTACAAACCAATATGAAACCTGCATCAACTCTGTTCCTCCCGCGTTTTCTTCACATTTTTTGATTTGGAGAAAATGAAATCTTGTACACTATTTTGGCATTTTCTCATTTAATAAATTTCAAAATGACCATTATGTCCTTCTTTACCCAGTTTTGACATTCGGCACTATCTCGGTTATCCATTTTCATCATTTCTCTACTCATGCCACTTATGGCACATAGTCACGTGTTATGTCTTGACTTTGTCGCATCGAAGATATCGTTTTCGTATTTCGAGCGCGATCGCCGGCGTGCCAACTCGAATGTCTCGAAATTTTTAAGAATTTTGCGTGCTATTTAGATTGTGAGGCAGTTTCAACGGTGAAATCCGTTTAGATCATCGAGATCTAGAATAAATTTCGGATTTTAACACAGTACAAATTTAAATGGCAAAAATTACGATTTTTGCCCTCTTTCGGTGGAATTTCTCGGGTCTTACATTCTCCTCTTAAAGGAATTTCACCGAAATTACGGACAATCACAATCACTCATGCATATGCAGCGTGCACTATTATGCATGTGGCTAGTCATTTAAATGTTAACTGACTAAACCACGTACCATCATTGTAGCGCCCCAAACCAGAAATTACGGTGACTACCGGTCAACCCGTGAATCTGAAGTGGATGTTAGGTTACTTGGCGCCATGAGAAAAATGGGTGAGCTCTCCTTTGTACGGAGGCTCTACTGAGTACAACTCTGTCTCCACAGCCCCAAAACGGTCTGATATAATCCCAACATGAGTAAAACGGCCATGGACCCATAATACTCTAATCATACGCCTGTATAGATCCCACTATGACAATGATTACAAGAGTTCAGAAACATTTTGCCTCTTATACCAATCACATATACTAAAAATTGGGGTTTCAGCCATCTTGCCATCACTAAGCCAAGCCCGGCAGAGCTGTTGCAATCCTCAATCTACAGAATGACGGTCCTTGCCACGCTCCCATGCAGCAAATAGTATCCCTCGGCCAGGGTGAGCTAGTGCTCATTAGTGGAATCACACCAGTGGGCTCACTCTTCACTGAAATTGGTGGTAACCAAAATAAACACATTCAAGAAATGCATGATCTGCCCAGATGTCTAACTCGTCATCTCGTGCAGGAGTCCTGAGGCTCCTCTTCATGCAAGCACCAGCGTGAGAATTATTATTTTGTTTGTTTGTGAACTGACCCTCAGATGTGGATATAATGGTGGGGCGTCTCCGACGATTGATATTTGTAGTTTTAGACTACCCTCAGATAATTAACATTTTTAGACAACCCTCAGACAAGAACCTTGGGCTGCGTCTCATGCTCACTCCCTATAGTCCTAGGGTGTTCCGTTGCATATGGGATGCGTAACAGTGCCAGTTCAGCCAGTTAATTGTACAAATATAAACATACATATTTACAACAATCAATTCACACAATCATGTATATAAATTCTCATTTCATACATCAAAATTAGCTCCCTTGGGCTAATGATCAAAATATGAACATTGACTTGAATCATAAATCAAACCGTTTTCCACAAAAATATATTTTGAGAACCTTGTTTAGATAATTGAAACACCAGTTTACTATTCCCAAATCACAATTCAGCCGGTTCACTTTGTGAACCCATTTCTGGCATTTCAATATCATTCAAATCATGTCATAGTGTCATGTAAAAGCACAATTTAACACCCAAACTAGCCGTGAGTGGTCTTGGTGGATAAGTCAGTTTAAAGATTCTTATAATTCGGTCCCGAGTTTGGGGGTAGATCAAAGCAACCCTCGGCCTCATTCGAGCTCAAACATTTGTGTTCTTAAACAAAGTAAAATGCAAGTAGGAGGCACCACTCCTAGTTTATTGAGCCACTAAATCCAGATTATGCATGAGGCCCTCTGCGTGAGTAAACTCATAAGCGTCAAAGAGGCTGTGACGGTGTGGGATGCGTATTTCTAGGGGAAAGTCGGACCTTCTCTCTCTCTACAAAAACTCCATGTTTGGCCACTGCATCTCTTTCTTTTGATTTCACATTTTTGGTCTTGGTTTAATGGAGGATGTGAGCATTGGTGAATTTTTATCATTTAGTTCATTTAATCAAATTTCAAATGATGCTATGTCATGCTCGGGTTTTGACATTCGGCACTATCTCGGTAAAATCCGTTTCGTCGTTTCTCTGCTCATACACCTCCATGGCACATGATGGCACTATATCATTGTTTAGTGGTATCAAAAATCGTTTTACGGCACCCGAACTACAATGCCTCGAAAAACGTGTAAAATTCACATTAATCTCGGGAATTTGACAGGGTACGTATTATAACTGATTTGTGAAACGATTCAGAAATTGAAGTCCGTTTGTCATCAGAATCAAATAATAAATTCTGATTTTCAACTAGAATAGTTTTATAGTAGAGTGGTTGCGTGTTCAGAGATGGTTTTATAAGATCTTCATCCTGACAGAAGGGATGGGAGTAGCGTCTTATATCAAATGCGTTGAATCATAATATGGTGCGTGTGGCAATATCGCTGTATCGGATTGGGTGCGAACGATCATGTAATCTCCAAAAATGCGTGATTTTCTTGGATCATATGATCCGATCTTATTACTTTGCAATCCATACGTGTTTGGATGTTTGGACGACGATAAGACAAATTGTTATGGAAGGTAAATGATTCGATTATAAAATTCGCGTTTTGGTTAAATCGTATTATTCTCAGTTCTGGTTGAATGGTTGTTGAGATCTTCTAAGTCGGCATTCGTTCTGTTAAAGTTGGAGTTAACGTTTCTGAAATGTCTTTGTTGGATCATGATGATATTGAATCGACGAAGTGCATCTTCATCATAATGGGTATTCAGATAAATAATGATGAAATGGACGTGAGATGGTTGGAATATCGTCTGGAAAGAAAGGACGTAATAGCGACCTAGACTTGTTAAATGTTGAGGATATTTGATGTGTTCTTTGTGAAACCTTAAAACGGGTTTGGATCTGTTTGAAGTGTGTTTGAATTTCTCATGATCAACCGTCGGCGGTCTTCGGGACAAAAAGAAGGGAAGAAAGAGTGTTGTTGCGGCGGAGAGGCCCGGTGGGTACAGATTTGAGGAGTTTAGACAAAACTCGGCGAGGTGAGGTTTCTCCTGCTTTGGTTTTATTCTTGTTTTAAGAGCTATGTTAATATTTAGGACCAGATAAAGGCCAGTGAAAGGCGTTTAGGATAATTATTATAATTTTGGACAATTAGTTCAGTTGTTGTGTTGGCTGTTTGTATGATTTGTATTGATCTTAGTAGTGTGGCAGGATGGGTAGAAATGTGGTTATGGGTAATCAGTGTTTAGGTTTTGACTGGGAAGTAGTTGACGAAAGTTTTCTTCGACGATATTTAAAACTAATTGTAAATATTGATCGAATAAATTAAAATCGGATTGTGTGTTGATATTATTATGTGATATTACGATGTTAAATAATTGCATGTTATGTTAACATACCATGAATAATGTTGTATTTCTTTGTGGTGTTTGGACCGGTTGACTCTCCTTCTCTGTGAAACATCCCGTTCTAAATAATCTCAAATCGATCTGAAGAATCGTTGGAAAGTTATCAATCGATTATCTGAGGTTTTCGAAAAAGCAAAAATATCGATGATGGACGACCCAATAAATCGCTCGAGAGATAATTAAATAAATATCGTTATTGTTGATGATATTCCATGGGAGGTTGTCTTATTCAGATGACGTCTTCTTAGGCTAGTGAAATGTAAAAGATGAGTGATTCGTCTGAGGTTGATTGCTGTGTTTCAGTGAATCATGCCTTATAAATATTGTATTGTACAGGCATTATATTATGTGGGTGAAGCCATATTGGAACGATTACTCCACGGCGGAAGTAAAACTAATGCGGAATTAATATTTGGGGTGCGGGAACGCAGAAGGCGGCTTTCATGCTGAAAGTATTTAGAAGGTACGTTGATTACGATATGTGTAAGTTCTTTGTTATGTTATCAGCAAATATAATAAGTTATGGGTGATTGTTGATGATGGCGGTGGAAAAAGTTTTCATATTATATTCTATTAGGTACTTAGGAATAAGTTTCATCACGATGTTGTATTAGTAAACTCCCACCTGGACTGATACACGGTGGCATCAGGTAACGGGCATCCCACTTTAGCTCCGTGGGTTGGCCCGGTAGTCAGCGGACCCCGGAGTTTGGGCGATCCTGGCACAATATCGAGGCCTGGGTTAATGCAGTACCGCAGGGGCTGGAGTTGGGTATCCATCACCACTAGATTGGTTTGATGTGGAGAGAATAGGTATGAAAACCTGAGATTGAGGGCTTGGGCTTAGGCGTGAGTAGTGTAGAACATCACTCCCCAGGTGTGCGGATTTTGATCTTGAATTAGGTATGAGATTGCAGGAAATCAGGGACAGAAACTAGGACACGACATGCATGTGCTTGATGTGTTTTGTGTGATTTGATGAATTATTGTATGATGGTGTGTATGCCATGTTGTATGTATGATGTGAATGTTTGTATGCTTGATGAGTAGCATAGGAGAAATTGTTGAACACTAGGGTCGAGAAAAGATAACCTTAGGTGTTTCGAGCAGTCGAAATAAACAGAAATAAGCGAAAAAAAATTTGAACCTTTGCTCAGTTTTAGCATGAGCAGAATGGGTTTTGTGGAATTCTGGAAAATTATTCCAGTTTTTGCACAAGGGAAATAATTATAATTAAATTCAAGAGAATTTAGAAGTGGGTAAAGAGCAGTGTTCAAGCTACTGCATCTATAGGAGTAGCAGGGAAGGCTACTGGAGGATTTGAAAGAATTTTTTTTTTTTTTGGAGTTTTACAGTGTAAAACTGGAAAAAGAAATTAAAGAAAATAATTTTCTAAGATTTTACAAGTTGTAAAATTGAAGAAAATTGAGTAAAATAAATTTTTATAAATTTATTTGAGTATTATGGAAAAAAAAAAAAAAAAAAAGGCTACTGCATCCTTAGGACCTCTTGAGGTCGCGACATCGTTAGGAGGTCGCGACCTGGTGTGGTTGGACGTGAGGTCGCGACTAGGGAAGGGACGTCGCGACCTGGCTGAGTTACAGCAAGTTGGAGTTGATGTCGCGACATCATGTTGACGTCGCGACATGGGTGGCGATGAGGAGAATTGCGACATGGCGTCAGCGGCCTTAGCGCAGAATGGCGGGGTGGTTTGATGTGGCGACATGGCGACGATCGCGAAGTCCGCGACATCATGGGGCGTCAGCGACATGGCGACGATCGCGAGAATTAGCGACATCGTGGGAGCGTCGCGACATGGGCGATAGTCTGCGGGGAAGTGCGTGACATCATGGGACGTCGCGACATGAATTCGACGATCGCGAGAAATTCGGCGACATCATGGACGTGTTGCGACATGAGAAACGATGTGGGGCGTCGTGACATGGATTGGCGTGGTAACATAAGAGTTGATGTCCGCGACATCCGAAAGTAGTCGCGACATGAAGCGGCAGTGCGGTGCGGTGCAATGTTTTGTGCCTTTATTAGTTCTTTATTTAGATCAGCGTTCATGGACACTTTGTTCATGAACCTTGCTTTGTTCCACCAAGGGTTTCAAAAAAAAAAAAAAATAACAATTTTGCAAATAAATTTTCGTTGAAAACAATATTTTGAATGCAAAATTGATTGCCTTGCATTACCTGAAAATGTAAGGATAATGTATATACACCGATTTAGGTGTATGATTAGTGTCTCGAGGTGGTGTTTATGCCTTCGAGATCTCACGTCATTAGGACTAACGCCATGTTAATTATGCTTGGTGCTGATGGGGGCAGGGGCGAGGGCGTAGAGGGAATCCACGGGGCAGTCGGGCTGCTGAGCAGTGACCAGGTGACATTTCAGACCACTTGAGGCCTTTGTAGGGTGTAGGTGTTCTGCAGCCATTGCTATCGCGCGAGCTAGTGTAGTAATGGATGATGGGAGATCTAGTGCGCCTCAAAGGTTTAGTATCATCCTCAGCCTTCACGGGGAGGGCCCAGATGAGTGGCCGACCATTGGTTTATGCGGTCGAGCGTCTTGGAGGCTATGGAGATCACCTCCGTCTGACCAAGATCAGGTTCGTTGCATTCAGCTAGAGGCGGAGCGGTGCAGTGAGTGGGTTGAGCTTCTGGGACTGAGGCTTTGACATGGGTAGAGTTTCGGGAAGCTTGTTTTATGAAGCAGTATTTTCCAGTGCGAGGCATGCGAAGGCTCGGGAGTTCCTAGAGGCTGGGAGCGAGGGCGGCAGGCGTGATGGACTCATTAGATTCACGAGAGGTGCTTGGGTCCGGCTGATGACTACGTGGCCCGCAGTTTAGCCAAGGTGGGGATCGAGAATGGTGAAGTTGTCCATTAGTGCCGAGTTGTGGGATTACACTGGGATGGATTCGCCTAGTTTAGGACAACCACGACTAGAGAGAGAGATGGAGGATGCGCGGAACACTCGGGATGCGAGTGTTAGTGCGAAGGAGACAATCAGTCTTCCTCCCGAGTTCGGAAGAGCCCGAGCCTCTAGTTGGGGAGGATCTGAGTCACGGCCATTCTGGGCCGGGGACCGAGATGAGAGTGATCGAGCGGGACGAATGATTGCAGTGGCCGGGACGGAATGGTGTGCTACCATTGTTGCGCCTTGACATGGAGGATTACCCCCGAGAGGCAGGGGGATCGGGGTTTTGGGACATCTGATCCGTCGGTAGCGAGGCGGAGAGGATCACCAGTACATTCCTCCCGAGCGGTACGGGCGAGAGGGCCTGATCCTCGGTTTGGGGAGCCACGAGCACCTCACATATTTCACGGGCCGAGGCCAGGAGGCCGAGTATGGGGTAGGGCGGACGAGGCCTGACGGGGACATCGAGTGCAGGGCGTGTCTACGCAATCATACAGAATTTGAGTCATCGAGATCGGGTAGGTTATACGGTGCGTTTTTGTATCACAAATGGGCAGAGTGTTATTGATTACGTTATTAACCGCGTTCATTCATTCTTCATCGGTTAATGATAGAGTTAGGCTTAGAGTTTGAGACCTCGGAGGAGCCTTGTATGTGAGTTCTCCTAGATTAGGGGCGAAGTTAGGATGATACTCTCGGGGTTGCGTTTGGAGATCTCGGAGACTCTACTTACGGTGGACCTAAGGATCATGGACATGTCAGAGTTCGATGTCATCCACAGGGGATGGATTTGGTGGCTGGCTTTAGAGATTAGATTATCGATTGTGAGCATAGGAGTTGCCTTTGCAGCGGGACCCGGTATAGTGTGGTATTTCGAGGGACAAATGATGTTTACCCCGAGGCCAGTATCTGAGTCCAGTGTCGAGACAGTTAAGCGGGTTGGCTAAGCGAGCCTTACCCTGGGGACGAGGAGAGACCAGGACTTAGATCTACCTCAGGTAGTGTCTGAGTATGTGGATGTCTTTCCGGATAGGCTACACAATTTTGCCTCCGTAGAAGGTAGTGACAGTGGTAGGTTACACCACTGGTACTTCACCCATTTCTATGGCGCCATAGGATGGCGCAGAGTTTGAGTTGCGAGGGCTTCCAGGAGTCAGATGGGAGGCTGTTGAGACCGGGGTTCAATTAGGCGAGCATGCCATGGGGCGCAAGATTACATTTGAAGGATAAGACCCTTATTTGTGCATTGACTATCGACAGTTGAAGCGGGTTATGATTAAGAATCGGTACCCGTTATCGAGGATTGGCGATTTGTTTGATCGGTTGAAGGCGCGAGTCTACTCAGAATGGGCCAACCGCGCTGGTTGCCATGGGTTGAGAGTTAGGGATATAGATATCTAAGAACGGCGTTCGGGCGTTATGGAGCTGGGGTTTCACGGTGATGCCCTTTGGATTGGCGAATCTTCGGCGCTGTTCATGGATCTCATGCGCCAGGATATTCGACCCTATTTAGATCGGGTTTGTTGTAGTCTTCGTGGATGTCTTGATCTACTCCCGGTCGGAATGAGGCGCCAGTATCACTTGGTCGTTCTGATTGTTGAGACGCTAATTTGTCGCCAAAGTTCGGTAAGTGCGAGTTAAACTGCGAGGTGAGATTTTAGGATTACGTGGTGTCGGTATCGGGAGTGTTAGTCGACCACGGGGAAAGGTCGGCGGTGATGGCTGGAGGCGAGTGGGTCTTGAGATCGTGTAGTTTCTTGGGATTGGTGGGTATTCTGGGAGATTCATTGGTTCTCTGGATAGCGGCACCTATGACAAGGTTGACCGGAAGGAGGTCTGAAGTTTGATTGGGATGGCCGGTCACCGGAGGCTTGCCCGGGGGGGAGTTGAAAAGGAGACTTACTTGAGCTCCTATCTTGATAGTCCCGGACAAGGGATAGGGGTACACAGTGTGTTGTGATGCCTCGAGGGGGTGGATTAGGATGTGTTTGATGCGTCAGGAGGGTGACAGCATGGTTCTCGTCGGTTGAAGAATCCGCGAAGCGGAATTACCCCACACCTGACATGGGTTAGCGTTGTAGTCTTCGCGCGAGAAAGATTTGGGCGCCACTACTTATCTGAGGAGTTCGAGGTGTACTTTCAGACCATAAAGTCGAAACATATTTTCATGCTGCTTGGACCTCAACATGAGGCAAGAGATGGATGGGTTCTAGAGTTATGAACTGACTTTTGCGTTTACCATCCTTGTAGGCAAATGTGGTGGCTGATGCACTCGGTCGAAGTCACGATGAGCGTTAGCTAGTATAGCTTCGGGAGTGGCGGATGCCAGGCGTGGGCGATTTGGGCTCTGATTACAACGGCGAGACTCAAGGTACATTGGGGTTTGGTGGCTGCAAGTCTCTGCGGTGGTAGTGATTGAGTCCCGGGTGGGATCTTGAAGTGTAGTGTCCATCCCGGGGACCGGAGTGCAGTCAGTACGGTGGCGAAATTTGGACCATCCCACACGGATGGTAGTCTTACGATTATAGGGGACGAGTAGCGGTTCCCCATTCGACAAATTTGAGAGAGCAGATTCTCAGGGAGTTTCACTACTCTCGGTTTGCAGTACATCAATTGGCGAAGATGTACGGGATCTTTGTCGTGATGTGCGGGCGGATGAAAAGACACGTAGGGGACTTTGTTCGGCGATGTCTCACGATGTCGGCGAGTTAAATTTGAACACCGGAAGCCCGGCGGGGCTGCCGGTGACGGAGGTGGGCGGAGTGGAAGTGGGAGCAAATCCGCGATGGACTGTGACCCACTTGCCCGCGGGCCTTGTGAAAGCATGGCCCATTATGTGTGATAGTGGACCGGCTTACAAAGTCGGCGCATTTTCTAGTTGTACGGATGACCTTCTCATTGGAGAGATTCTGCCGGTTGTACATTCGAGAGATAGTCCGGTTACATGGAGTACCAGTCTCCATAGTGTCGGATAGGGACCCAGGAGTTTCTGGCGCACTTTGGAAGAGTTTGCAAGGCTATGGGAACAGTGACAATGAGTACGACTTTCCACCCTCGGACGGATGAATTCGGTCGAGGGAGGACTATCACAGTGTTAGAAGACATGGGACATGGTCATGGATCGTAAAGGTAGGCATTTGGGAGGGACGAGTGCCTTTAATTAGATTAAACACAACAACAATTACAGGCGAGTATCACGGATGGCTGCCGTATGAGGCAGCGTATGGGAAGGCCATGTAGGTCACCTTTATGTTGGGCAGGAGGTGGGAGAGCTCCATCAACGGGTCTGATATGATTAGAGACACACACTCAGGAAGGTGAGGCTGATCGACAAACGTCTTCTCACGACTTAAATAGGCGAAGGATTATCTTGATGTCACGGCGTCGACCCTTAGAGTTCGAGGTTGGAGATCATGTCTTCTTAGAAGGTGATGCCTAAGAGGGAGTGAGTAGGTTCGACAGGCGCGGAAGCTATCGTAGGGTTTCATTGGACCTTCCGAGATACGAGAGGAGGTAGGCAGCGGCGTCGCGGTTGGGCGTTACCGCGATATGATAGGTGTCCACGAGGTGTTTGCGTCTCTGTATGCTCACGATATACTCCGGATCCGGCTCATGTGGTGGATTGGGGACAGATTGAGGTTGACATGGATGGGACCTTCGAGAAGGGACCAGTGTGCATTGTTGATAGTCGTGATAAGGTTTTGCGACGCAAGACCGTGAGGCTAGTGTTGGTGCTATGGAGGCACTATGGAGTGGAGGAGTACACGTGGGAGCGCGAGGACACAATGCGGGCCACCTATCCCTTCTTGTTTAGGGATGAAGATACGTGGTTTAGTAGTTCAGGGCATTTTAAATGGCCCGTTTGCATGCATGGTAGAGTGCTTGTTGCATATGCATGTGAGTAATTGTGTTTGTTCAGAATTTCGGGATGAAATTCCTTTTTAGGAGGGGAGAGTGTAAGACCCGAGAAATTCCAATTTATGGAAGAAGGGCAAAATCGTAATTTCGATTACAAAATTGCCATTTCGGTTAAAAATCCGTAATTTATTCTCTAGATCTCGGATGATGAAACGGATTGCACCGTTGGAATCATCTCACGAAATCTAGCTATCACGTATAATTTCGTAAAATTCTGAGACAGTCGGAGTTGGCACGTTTTATGGGGCATCGTATTTCGGGTGCCGTAAAACGAATTTCGATGCGACGAAAGTCACATGTAACATGCACTCATGTGCCATGAGTGGTATGAGTAGATAAATGATGAAAATGGAAGGCCGAGGTAGTTCCGAATATCAAATCTGGGAAAAGAGGGACATAATAGGCATTTTGGGACTTGTTTAAGTCACTAGAGGACAAAACACAAATAGTGTCATCTCCTACATATGGAAAAGGAAGAGAAAAACGTGTGGGGGAGGGAAAAATATGACAGGAGGTTTGGATCTCATTTCTAGAGAGAGTGTGCCTCTCCCCAGTTTCTACGCAATTCAGTCGGCAGATAGCCGGACTAAGGAAAAGTGTTCTGCGCGGAGAGGGGGCTTTCAACGTGGGTGCAATTTAGGGTTTGAACTGAAGCTCGCAGGGTAGGGTTTCTCCCTACTTTGTTTTATTCTTTGTTGAAGAGCTATGTTAATGTTTGAGTTGAATGAGGCCGTGAGGGGCCGTTTGGGATCGAATTGTTATAATTTTTGGAGCCATTTTACAGTTCACGGACTGTGTACGGGGACTGTGTGGGCTGTTTGTGTTATGATTTATGCATTAAATCATGTTGTGATGTGCGTGAGGCCAGAATCGGTCGGGAAATACGGGTTCACCAAGTGAATCGATAATTTAGATTCGATGAGACGGTGGCGAGGTTTCTTGTTCTGAAAGCATTGATTTCACAAAATAAATTTTGTGAAAATATGTGGTTGGTCAAGTAATTCAAATCGAATTGCTTGTGTTTGATTATTAGCCCATGTGAGCTAATTTTGATGTGTTGAATGAGAAATTACATAACATGATTGTGTGATTTAATTTTTATGTGAATATATTCATGTTTATATATTTGCATGTGAATTAAATTTAGTGGAATTAGCTGGCCATTCCATATGCCTTTGGAACATCTAGGATTATAGGGTAGTGCATGTGAGATGATCACAGAAAATGGTTCGGAGGGTTGTCTAAAATATGAATTATGCGAGGGTTGCCTAAAACCCAAAATATCAATGTCGGAGGCGACCCAATTGATATGCCCGGAGGGTGAATCATCAAATATTATGTTCGTCGGAGGCAGCTGATTGATATATATACGTCGGAGGGTTGTCCACAAACAAATAAATAGGGAATGAAGATTCTCATACGAGGCTTAGGCGAGTGTGAGAGAGTCGGTGAGGACTCGGGATCTGAGTTGGTCATGTAGACATTCAAGTAGGATCATGCATTTACTTGGATGTGTGTTTATTTTGGAGCATTGCATATGCACTTAGGTGGAGAATAACCCATTTAGGGTGAGTTCCACTGCGGCGATAAGCTCACTTACGTCGTGGGATTGTTATTTCGGGTCACGGGAGCGCACGGGGAGACGACTCATCATAGAGGCAGCTTTAGAAAGGCAGATTTGAAGCTGGTTTGTGATGTATACATGTAATTAGAATTCTTTAATTTTAATATATGTGTTGTATAAGTAAATTATTAACTCTTAGAACTGTGGATATAGTTGTTGTATGATGATGAGTATTGTTATTGGGCTAGTGAGTCGTTTTACTCATGTTATGATTCTATTGGATTTGCTTGGGACGGGGTTTCATGCGGAGTGTTGTATTTAGGTAGAGCTCCCCATACAAGGAGACTACCGGGTTTTTTTTTGCAGTGGCGTCGGGTAACTTGAGCATCCACTTGTATTCAGCGGAGTTGGCGGTGTCAGCGGTTTCGGGTTTGGGGCGTCACACGTGAAATACACCCGTGGACACGACATCTTTGGCGGTAATGCTTAGTGCGCTAGCGGTGCATATCATCTCGAGTATCTCGAAGGTCAATGAACCTCGGCGTGCTTCCTCGCTTGCCAGAGCACGACCCTCCTCTTAGGCATCACCTTTAAGAAGACATAGTCCCCCGTCCTCGAACTCTAGGGTCGGCGTCGCACGTCGGCCTAAGCTCTTGCCGGCTCTGAGCCGTGAGAAGAAGCTGTCATATCAAGCTCACCTTCTCGGAGGTGTCTCTAATCATATCAGAACCAGTGATGGAGCTCTCTTCCACCTTCGTCCAACATAACGGTGATCTGCATGGCCTCCCATACAGTGCCTCATATGGTGCCATCGTATACTCGCGATAAGCTGTTGTAGGCGAGGAATTCCTTGAAACTTCTCTCGGCTACCCTTATGGTCAAGACGCGTAAGCAGTAGCATGTCCTCCTAGCTCTGTATAGTCCTCTCGAGGTGACCATGCAATGCGAGGATGGAAAGTTGTACTCATTTAATCGGCCGTGTGCCCATGGCCTTCTGGAAACTCTTCCAAAAGTGCGTTGTAAACGGATCCCTATCGAGCCTTTATGGATCTTGGTACTCCATGTAAGTAGGACTATCTTTTGAATGTACAGCCACAGTGAGTCTCTCTCCAATAGAAGGTCATCCGTACGGCTAGAAAATGTGCCGACTTAGTGAGCCGGTCACCTATCACCCATACCTCATCATGTCTACGCGTGTCATTGGCAGAGTGGTCGCAGAATCCATGTGACATGCTCCGCCACTGTTGGACCCTCAAGCCACGGTGTTCCGACCTTAACCTACTGACACGTGAGACATCGTCGCACAAAGTCCCCTACGTGTCTCTTCATCCCGCTCCAGTAGTACTGGCGACGAAGATCCTGGTACATCTTCGTGCCACCTGGATGCACGACAAATCGAGAGCAGTGAAACTCCTTGAGAATCTCCTCTCTCAAATCGATCGAATGGGGAACCACTACTCGTCCTCTATACCGAAGACTACCATCTGCGTGAACGGTCTAGCCCTCGTCACTCGTACCTGACTGTACTTGGTCCCTGATGGACACTATCTCCTCGTCCTGTCCTTGGGACTCAATCACTCTGCTCAATAGAGACGGTGTAGCCACTAAACTCCCAAGGTACCTGAGTGCACTTTCATTTGTCTTGTAACTGAAGCAGTCCCACAGGTCTAGAGCATCCGCCCTCTTGAGAAGCTATACTAGCCAGCGCTCCTCGTGACTTAGAGTGAGTGCATGTCGGTATGACATTTGCCTTCTTAGGGATGGTAATGCAAGTGAAATCATAATCCTCTAGGAACTCCATCCATACAATGTTGCCTCATGTTGAGGTCATTTGCGTGAAAATATACCTCAGACTTTTATGGTCTTAGTACACCTCGAACTCCTCACGTATAAGTGATGGACGAATCTTGAGGCGAGACTACGGATGGCCCGATCTAGATAGGGTTGAAATGTATCACATGCGCGGAATCATGAATGCTCTTGGCGCATTAGTAATCCGAAGAACATCCGCGTAAACTCATAATTGCCACATAAGCGGCGTCCTAGCGTTGTCTTAGGGACTATCATCTCACTGATTCTGTTTGAGTATTTAACGATGCGAAGGTTTGTCTTGGAGTAGACTCGGGCTCCTGGTAGTCGGAGCAAATCATGTTCTCGACAATGGTATCGATTCTTGATCGTAACCTGTTCAATTACACGTAGTCAATCACGGTCGAAGGGTCTTTGACGTCGCTATTTGCTTTACCAAGCAGGCAGGATGCCCCATGGTGAAGTGCTCGATCTAATGGACCTTGTCCGATGGATTCATGTATTTGGTTTTCGAGTTCTGCTGACTGGCCGGTGCCATCTATGCGGGTCATAGAGATGGGTGAAGTACCGGGGTGTAATTCAATATCGAAGTCTACGTCCTATATGGGGTAGTCCCGGGTGGCTCATTTGGAAAAACATCCATATTCGCACTACTCGAGGTGGAGTCCAGTTTGGTCTCTCCTCAGATCACTCCCAGGAATCAGAGAGCTGTTCACCTTGGCAGCTAAGCGTCACGACACTGGTTTCATTATCTTGCATTTTGGGAAAATGTGCTTGTCCACAACAAATATAAGCAGTCACAGATCTGGCGTGTAGGCGGTAGCCCTCCTACGCTCACAATCGATAACGACCACTGTGGCTGTCATTGATCATCCCGGGATGACGTGGGCTGCGACATGTCCATGATCCACGAGGGTCCACTTGTAATTAGAGTTCAGAGATCTCAACTCGCAGCCTTGACATATCATCCTATTATCGCCCTAATTCCTAGGGAGTTGCGTGCAGAACTCTTAGTTCTCAACCTCTAAGCCTAACTCTCATCTTTATGGTCGGGTTGTCCCAACCATGGTCGTATCACTTGTGGCGATCCTGATCACTGCTGAATGGAATGAAACCCCGGCTCATCTGAATCTCTAACCTTAGCGAGTTTGGCCATGTAATAATCAACAAATCGGGCTAGCTCTGTGTACCTAGCCACATAATCCATCAAAGTCATCGCCCTTTGCTTCGGCTCTAGGAACTCTTGAGCCTTCGCATGCCTCATGGAGTATGCGGAGTGCTTGCCCATGAGCTTGACTCTTGAGCTACGCCCATTATCATGGCCTCCCCAGGTCTCACAGAGGTCTTGCCCTTCCACCGTATTTGGGCCTCACCACGGAGTGGCTAGTGTTCAGTCGTGGGAGGTAATCTCCTAGCCTCCAGTGCGTTCTCGTGCATAAACAATGATGCGCACCATCGGGTCTCCTCCTCCACTGTGAATGTAAGGGGATGATAAAACACCTTTAGAGTTACTAGGACTACTGCATGCTAGCTGTCGATGGCGATCCTTCTGTCACTACGACCTCGGTAAAAGCTTGCTAATCAAACAGGTGGTGTCACATTTGATGCGTCTTAGGCCTCTAGATCCTCGTCCTCGACTAGCCATCTACACAGTTCAAATGGCATGTCAAATACAGTTCAGTATCTCTAAGGCATAAACACAGCCCCGAGACACTATACATACACAGAATATACAGTCCGTATTCTAGGTCCCCGCATTTAAACGCAATGCGAGACAATTTATTTCACCTCTCAAATCAATTTTTATCAACAAAAATTTTATTTTCGAAAATTTTATTTTTCGAAAATTTTGTCCAATTATATTTGATTTTATTTTATTTTAATTTAAAAAAATTTTCGAAATTTTTTTGCGATGAATGAGCAGGGTTCATGAGCAGTGTCAAGTGGCTTCCGGGAATAGTGCGAGTGGCAAAGTCAAAAAGCGGTCGGTGCCTGAACACCTTTGTGGTGAGCATACCCGGGCGTGCGAGGTGCGCTACGAGCGCCGCCGATGGCGATATCGTGGCGCCAGCCCGGGCGTGTCGAGGTGAGTGTAGTGTCGTGCTTGCATGTCCGTCATCGCCACCCACTTCGCCCGCGCTGCATCTGTGCAGCGCTCCCCGTGCCTTGTAAACCCGGCGTGCTGGCTGTGCCGCCGCTGCGCGCCAGCGCCATGACGCGCTCCTCTAGTCACAATATAATTTTGTATTGCGATACAATTTCCCCGACTAACCGTGCTGGATCCACGATACAAGGGTGTCGTGACCTTGCAACTCACCAAGCATCGAGCCTCTTTACTTGATACAAACCACCTATTCTTGATACAAAACCTAACCACTATACACCCCCGAGGTTGCAATACACTAATTGTATTGCAATGACAATTCAACGACCTTCCATTGTATTCCGATCTGATTTCCATTCCTCTGTCTGTTAATTAGGCGATGAATCTACAAATTTCTGCAAATTTTTTTTTTTCGTTTCTTTTTTTTTTTTTTTCATTTTCCATAATACTCAAATAAATTTATTTTACTCCATTTTTCTTCAATTTTACAACTTGTAAAATCCAAAAATATTATTTTCTTCACCTCATGACCAAATAAATTTATAAAATTTATTTTCTTTATTTTCTTTTTCCAGCTTTTCACTTAAACAAAAATCTCTCTACCTTTACACTGTAAAAATTTCTCCATCTTAATATATATATATATATATATATTTCATTTCTCGATAAACCAAATAAATTTATTCCAATTACATTTAACTACCTCTTTGTTCGATTTTCACCTGTGTAAAAACTCAGGAAATTTTTCTATATGCAGATACATAAGCACACCCGACCATACCTGATACATGAATCACATCATTCATGTTATGCATATTTTTCACACAACAAAATTATCAAATCACCTGAAAACACATCAAAACACATGCATACGATTAATCTAGTTTTGTCAGTGATTTCTCCTAAAGACAATATCTTATTACCTAAACTGACATCAAACCACACCTAGTGGTGATGTTCTTACCTCGGCTTGACATGGCTAATTACGAGCCACACTCAGTGCAAGTGGCCAGGTATGCAAGCTCGATGCAAGCTTTGGGCGCCCGTTTCGGGGGGTCGGGTTGACTACACAATCGATAGGCGGAATACTCGTGAATGTTGGGTGACGACGACTCTCAGAATCGGGGCCGAGTCTCTGCTGTGCGGGGCTTTACCTGAATCTGAGCCCTGTCCCAGTATCGATCACACGATACAAGTATGGATAAAAATGGCCTCTGGGCCCATACTACGACATTCTTCACAATATATATGCCAACTATATCCGAATGGTTTCAAGAGTTCAAATTCTACTCTTATCTGACACGTATATTAAAATTAGAAATTCTAATTACATGTCATACATCATAAACCAAAGCCCGCAATCAGGCTTTTCTTCTAAGCTTCGACCTGGAATGAGTGGGTCTCCTCGTGTGCTCCACATTGCACGGCTTATGTTCCCTCGGCGAGGTGAGCTAATGCTCGATGGTGGAATCACCCTAAATTGGGCTACTCTCCACTGAATCCTGCATATCGTGCTCCAAAAATAAACACACGTTCAATGATGCATGATCTACTTGAATGTCTATTGATCATTTGTACCAGTCACCTCATGAGCTCCTCACACTTGCTAACCACGTATGAAGTAATTTCAAACAAAGTTATTTGTTTTAATTGTGGTCTACCCTCAATCCCAAGTAGTGGATGGAGTCTCAGATGTTATGTTACAGGTGGTACCCCTCAAGAGATATATCAGTCTAGAACATTTCAGACGATTGATATTTTATATGGACTACCCTCAGATATTATCCCGATTGGGGTGACTCAGACGATTGATATTTTACATTATTGATACCCTCAGAAGCAGTTCTCTTGAAGCACTCATTACTCACTCCTATCTCTCTAGGGTGCCCAGTGCGTATAAAATGCGTTAATGATGTGTAGTTTTGATAACTTCATGTAGCGTCTGAAATATATCGATGCGTATATTCGCATGAATTTAAATCTGCACATTCGTGGTATTAGCAATTGGCGTTTACGGCTCCAAAAATTTGCTTCCGGCGGCAATGATCAAACACGAGCAATTGACTTGAATCACTGAGCCGAACACATATTTTAAGCGAAAACATTTGTGAACACTTGTGCGAGGAATAGTGAAACCTCGATTTACTATTCTGGGAAATCACCAATCCTTCGGTTCACTTTGTGAACATTTCTCGTAGGTCGGCTAAGCCTATCAAGCATACATTCATAGCCTGGGGGTATTTCTGCTTGGCACTCAAGCGACCGGTGGAATGATCTGAGATTTGTCACATGGAGATCAAAATCCGACACCTTGGTTCCAAGATTTGGAACCGATCAAACGGCCCCTCACGGTCTCATTCAACTCAAACATTAACATAGCTCTTAAACAAAGAATAAAACCCAAGTAGGGAGAAACCCCTACCTCACGGAGTTTGTTGAAACTCCTCAAATCCTGTGTCCACGCGTTGCCCGCTCCGCGTAGAACAACTTTCTTTCTTGGCTCGAAGGATTTCGACGGTCGGATTTGCCGAAAACTTAGAGAGAAGTCAAATACTCTCTCTACAAACCAAATATCCAACTCTCTGTCGCTTTCTCTGTTCCTCCAGCACGTTTTCTTCCCTTGTGAATTTGGAGAAGACAAGTACTGTACACTATTTTGGCATTTTCTCATTTAATAAATTTCAAAATGACCATTATGTCATTTTTTACCCAGCTTTGACATTCGCACTATCTCGGTCAGTCCTTTTTCATCATTTCCTCTACTCACGCCACTTACGGCACATGAGTACATACATATGCGACTTCTTTGGCCACATCGAATATCTTTTACTCAAGACCAACCGCGATAATTAAAAAACGTGACAACTCTGACTATCTCGGAATTCGACAAAATTTTACGTGCTAGCTAGATTTCGCGAGACGATTTAAACGGTGAAATCCGTTTCATCATCCGAGATCTAGAGAATAAATTTCAAAATTTTAACCGAAATTACAATTTCGTAACCGAAATTACAATTTTGTAACCGAAATTACGATTTTGCCCTCTTTCCATAAATTGGAATTTCTCGGGTCTTACATATCCGATATGACCGTAAAATCCAAATACCATTTATCCGTTGAAACCGATATTTTAATCATTGAGTAAAGGTAAGAGAATGAAGGAAAATATGGAATAAAAATTTAGAAAAATGATAAAATTATCCCTATTAAATTTGTGAAAAAAATAGAATAAAATATGGAAAAAACATGAGATAGGATTGAAAACATGTGAAAAATAGGGATTTAGTAAAATGGTTAGAAAAACTTAAGATTATAGGTTCAAGGTAGTTATTTTTAGTTATAAAGGGATAATTATTTGCTTCATAATGTGAGAAAAACATAAAAAAAATGTCACATCAACATATTACCTAGCTAGATTAAGACTCTATGTGAAAGACATATTTTCCCACTACAAATCAACGTAACTATATTAAAGTTAAAATATTTAATTTTTAAAATATTGTTTTACTTTTTTATTATAATGTTGTAATATTATGTTATTCCAATATAATTCTTAACCTCTAAACCATACATCTTAATAGAAAACATTCTTATTTTAAAATTTAAAAATGTTTGAACATAATTTTTAAGATACAAATATATATTTTTTGATATCGGAATATTACTTTTTATATAAAATGGAAAAAGGAATGTTTCCTATTTTTTTTGACAACCGTATAGGATATATTTCCTATTACATAAATTAAACCTTATAAAACCCAACCCTGTTCAGTCCCTCCGATTCATAGCTTTTACCGATCTCGTACACTTTTTTCGTTTTCTTCCCACCAAGCCCCCTTCGAAATTCGAATGACTTATTACAGTTCAATTACCTCCATTAATTTGAATCGGCTGTGAGGCTGAGGTCCGTCTGCTTCTGAGAAGAGTCCCAACATTGAATTGTCGGGTCGGACGATGCGCGCCGCCTCGGTACGAGAGGATAGGCTCACCGAAGGGGATGGCAAGGACCTGAGCCATTCAATCAGGGGAGAAACAATTCTTGATAAATCAAGAGATGCTGTGCAGATCAAGAAAGCCTCTGCCAACGACGCCACCGAGCCTAGTCGTACCAGAAAAGTTGTTTCCAAGCCGGAGAGGCGTCGGTGGGTAACTTTGGTTAGTATATTCTCTAAGAATTTGGTACTCTTAATTGTGATTCTGGGACTAGTCCAGATGATCCGAAAGTTGGCATTGAAATATGCGGACTCTTCGGGAGGGTCCTTGGTGGTGGTTCCAGATTTTGTGCGGCGGATTGATGAAGTTGAATCCTTTGTGAAAACTAAGATGACAATGATGCGTTCATGTGGGATGCCGTGGATAATAATATTTGAGAGTGAGGTTGGGGGTCTAAGAAGAGAGTTGAGTGATAAAATTGAAGAAAATGCTGGTGAGGTCAATCACCGGTTTGAAAAATTGGATTCCAAGAGTGAGATGTTGGAGAAGAAGTAAGGGGAGTTAGGGGCCGTGGAATTTTTTAACAAAGAAGATTTAGAAAAAATATTTGGTGATTTGATGAATGTTAAGGGGGCTGATAATGGAGACATGAAAGTGAGTTTGGATGACATCATTATGACTACTAGAGACATGCTTCTGAAAGAAAGTTTGAGGCTCCTAGCAGGTCGACTATGCACCGAGTTCCTGTGGGCCATGGTCAAGTAAAGTAATCGTAACCATTTATTACTCCGGGAAGGTTAGGCGTTGGTTCCGAAAGATAAGTTTAACCACGGTTTCATGTGAGATCTCAGAGAAGATGTTGAAACCAGTTTCTTTGGAGAGCCCGGTCATGTTTTCTTCTCTAAAAGGGATAGTGGGATTTGTTCGTATTAGATCGAGAACAACTATTAGTCTGTGCTTATTACTGGGAACATGTTGACAAGATGATGTTTATACTCTTCTATGTTATTTTGAGTAATTATGCCCTTATATTTTATTATTATTATTCACCTAAAATGGGGAAACTTTAAGTATTGACATCCATGTCAAGACAAAACACCTCACTCAAGAGACTCTGCTATTGTAGTCATAACTTCTAGGAAAGTGCTTGTTTGAACCGATCTATTTAGACAATCAAAACAGTGCCCCCAACAACTTATGATTATATAGGGTAGGCAATCAAACAGATGCAATATGAAAATTCTCTTTCTCAAAAAGAGACTAGACATAAATCTGCAGCCCAAGAAAAAGAAAATCTCCTTTTATGAAAAAATTCTCCTCATAAAGGACATTGATATCCCCCATTGTGGTTGCAATTTTAAGTTGGTGTAATGTGTTTTACTGCTCTTATGTGTATTTATTTATTTATTACCTACTGCTATAATTTTAGTTATTCTGTGTTTTGGAATATCTAAAGACGGAAGTATTTATAACTTTGATTTGAACATGAGCAGGCGGTGGCATACAACAGATCAAGCGCTCCCAAGAACTGTCGTGTTTATGGATGACATCGAGGATACAACGCTGATATTGCAATTGAAACTGGAAAGATATTTCTTTTGGCGGAGTTTAGCTACGACCTTGAGAAGAGTAATGCATGCACTTTCAATGTGTCGGACTCCCAGAGGGTCTCGATCTTGTGGACACGATCAAGCTTGACTTCACATCGAACCATGGAAACCCTTCCCATACTTGCATATATCATTTGCAGGTCCATGGTCATGAGCCCACCTCTGTTTCGATGCTAGCCACGTAGTCCTGATTCCTTCCTCCGTCGGAATTGATCTTATTCTTTGTTTTGCATCCATGCAGGGTCTTGTCTTAACATGATATCACGTTCTAAACCTTTTTAATTTACTATGTATAGATCTTTAATTATTTTTTTTTCTTTTAGACGTGTTTCTCCTCCTCCCTGCCAAGGTGGGATCTCAAATGAATCAATTTGTTCATAAATTAGTGACTAGTAATATATGTTTGTCTCTCGTCTGGTCGTCTATTCTTTTCAAGATTATACTTTCTTATTTTTGATAAATTTAACCAAGAAAAGGGGAAAAGACAGTTGGAAACAGAAATAGATATCAAAGAAAAAAAAAAAAAATGAACCTACCTAGGGTTATTTTCCAAAGAATATAAAGAAAATGGATATCAAAGAGAGAAATACGCTTCTTTAATTTCTTATCGACCTAAAAGCAATTGAAGTAATTCCAAAACAGCTTAGGTAAGTGAGAAATTGTGTGCTATTGTCACTGACAAACATTGAATCCCAAAGTTCAAAAGAAATCACCTTCTTCCATAGGAATTGTTTCAGTGATTGGCAGAAAAGTTTATGAAATAGTAATACAAATGATAGACAATAAATAAAATATTATCATTACTTAGTATGATCATCTTCATTAATCAGTAAAATCTACAAAAGCATAGTTGAATTCATGAAAATTGAAAGTTTATGCTGACATAAAAATGGTTCATAGATAAAACAACCAGTCCAGGCAACCAACCGATTACCTGAGATAAGGAAGGGCTCAATGCAGCTCCTCTGTAGCTGACATGAAACTTATCCTTGGCCACAAGTCCCTGAAAGACAGAAGACAAGTTGATGAGAAAAGAAAGCAATGCACACAACACAGAGAGAGAAAGAGAGAAAGAGAGAGAGAGAAAGAGAGAGAGAGAGTACTTCAGTATCAATCTCTGCAGATTCCACATCAACATTCACATTAGTTATGATCTGGATGATTTCTAATAGCAATCTTGGTTGATCTGCTGCCTCAATATGAATAAAGCTGTAAAAATTTAAAGAAAAAGAAGAGCAAAAACTGAATTATGTTCACGATATCCTAATTACCTATCATCTTCAAGTTCTCGGGATTAATTTTTGTTTATTTCTTTCCCAGTGTTGGCTTACATGAGGGTAGAATTAAAAGGGACAACATTAACTACACAGAAGTGGAAAATCCATTCTAATCACAAGACAGGGAAGTTGCAAACCTCTTCTTCGGCCCATCATCTTTGGATACGTATACGAGAGCTGCTATATCAACATCGGTGTCGCATTTGACAACCTGGACAAATCTAAATTCAAGTTTGCAAGGTTTTTTTTTTTTTTTTGATAGGCAAGTTTGCAATGTTATATAATAACAAGACACGTGTCATTAAAATGTCATCTAAATCCTAACAACATTCAAGGTCAAGATGCTTCCAGAAAGCACTAGCTTAATGACATTGGAAATATATTCCACTTAATATGCACGTCCCATTGTGCACAGAACATGAGATACCAATTATGCTTTGACAGCATGTTGTCTTGAAGAAATTGTTTTTGAAATTGAAAATGAAATATTCATGTTTATTTTTCTGAAAAGAGATTCTTTTTTCATAGCAAGAAGATATAAGAAATGTAGGTAGTGCAACTTAAAACAGCAATATAAGTACCATGCATGGATACAAGAAGGTGGGCACTCTCTCCAAAGAACCGGTAGTTTTCGGCTCCGTTTGGAACCCGGAAAGTACTAGGGAAAGTAAAAAATATATATTAAGGAAAATAATTTTCTCATGTTTGGTTTTACCATGGAAAATCTAAAAGAAAATCAAATATGATCAAAATTTCTCAAAATTGTACATATTTTAAAATTTTTAGTCCTTATATAATACAGAGAAACAAATAAAATGAATTTAAATAAACATATATAATCTATTTATTAAGTTTAAACCTATTTTTTATTTTCCTTCAGATTTACTTCCCTTCAACTTTTCCTCTCTATTTTCTTTTCCTTAGTACTTTCCAGATTCCAAACAAAGCCTTTAGTTTCTTCATATTATGGGGTCAATGTAATGCTTTTGAAGTGATGCCATGAAGCACAAAAATTAACCATGAAACAACTTAAAATATTCCCCAAAGCTAGCCATTGCTTCCCACAATCATGCAAAACATTTATGCTTCTAAAAGCTAAGGCTTAATACTTATTTTCAGCTATAAAAATAGATTTTCTCATGAGCTTCCTTCTATCTTTCAAGATCAATTTTAGCTTGTTTTAATTTGTCTTACAACTAATTGTCTCTAGCATACCATATTGACTAATCAGTAATTAGTGAGCAAAAATTATGTTGTCATTTATTTAACAAGCTTGCAGACAACTCTTAGGTAAACCTAGAACATACTAGCAACATCTCACACAAGGATTATGTTTCAGCTTCATGTTAAAATTGGTTCCCCAAGAAAAAAAATAAATGCTAGCATGAATCAAATACTAGCTACATATTATTATATTTTCCTCCATCATTGTTGCCATCACATTTTTTTGGTTTTGTTTAAATATGATATATAGTAAACAACTCATTCATTCATGAATAACGATTTAATCAAATTACTGTAAATAGTATGTTAAGAATTATGTTAAATTTCTGAATAGCAAGGGAAGATTTAAAGAAATTCTGATTCCTATTAAGTCAACACAATTTGGTACTGAAATAATAAGTGAAAAAATTAGCCAGCAGAACAGATACAAAGAAAAACCATAAATCAAAGGCAATTTAGAGGCTGAGGTTTTTGATAATAATATAGCAACCATCAGGGCCCAATTCAAGAGAAAATCAATGAACGTACAATCAGTGATAAACTAGAGAACCACAAATCAGAGGTCACTACAAGAGCGAGATGAGTAAAAAAATCTGGAAAAAGAAAAAAAAAAAGAGGGCTGGCTACAAACGTATGAAAAGAGGAAGAACAGACATTTGTATAGAAGAGGAAGTATTACAGCCTCAAAGCTTCACAATCATTCAAAACAACTCAAAGGATATGTACAAGCAAAGTTGTTATCTTCATCAACCAGAGTCAGAAGGAGAAGGAGATGATGGGGAAAAACAAAGACAAAGAAGAAATGAGAAACTGGAGAAGGAAAAAGCAAAAGAAGAGATAAAAGCAGTCAACCATAACTTTCAATTGGTCAACCATGAAGCAACTTCGCTGTTTAATAGATAAATTGGTAAACTCTTCCCACCTTGTCTCAGACATACCCCCAGCCTAAGATCCATGTTATTCTAAGTTGTGGTCTTTTATATTCCAAATGATTGCATCATGTTTATGCTGTCATAGTAAGTGGTACACTGTCGTGTATCTACTAATGTTTTCATGTGCAAGCCACAGTCATGTGACAAACTGAAATAAAAGATGAGAGACAATCCTCAAAACCATAAAAACTCCAGTCAAGTAAGATAGCATCAGCATCACAAATACCACCCAATTAAAATGATTATGATCAAAATTCAAACTGCCTCGAAAACATTGAACCATGGAAACAGTCTAAAAGAACCAATTACCAACCTGAAATCTAGCTACATCAAGTACGGCTTATAAGGTATCACAACCCCGCTGCTATAACTGCATAGCATGTTGGGAAATGTAAGTGTGAATGTAACACATTGCACCAAGAAACATATGCAGACCCACGGTATCATACAAATGGGTTCAACAACATCACCCTCTTTTCTGGAGCTTTGATTCCAAAAGCTTCACCCATAGCAAGTTGCTCGCTGGACTCCTAGAAAGGATGCCAAAAAGGGATAATTAGAAAAACCCAATGCAACAGCAAAAGAGAGGTAAAGAAAGTGACGAAGATTCTTCCATTTCATCCACTGATAAAAGTAAAACTGAAAATAAAAACAAAAACAAAACACCAATGAAATTAGTGTCAACTCAGATACGTACTGGATGATACTGCAAAAGGTTGTTGATGATTGTAATTCGAATTCTCTCTAACAAGTCAGGATCTTCAACTTTGTGTCCATCACTAGCATATTAATCAATATTGATTTCGTAAAAGAATAATAGAGTCCAAAAAAGGGGAAAAGATCGTGGACTAGCTAAATTAAATTCCTAACTCCCTAACTCAATCAAAACATTTCAGATGTTTAGATTTGATAAAATCTAAATTTAGAGAACTATTCAAGAACATATTTATCACAATCCCATTTATAAAAGCCCCTTCTATTTTGATAACATGTTATTCCTAGTCTAAGAAGAGAAGCAAAAAGAACAAAGGAATCATGTGCTTCATTTTTCTGGAATGATGAGCTCAGAACATCCCTGCCTCAGGAGCTAATATTTCAAACATCCAATGATTGATTAGCTTAAATTTTATATGTTTCAAATTTTAGGGTCTGCTAAAAGGTACCGAAATCTAGAAATGATAAAAGAAGGAAGAAAAAAATGAGTATCAATGTTAAGCAAGATAGCTGGTACTTTTGTGAAATATAAACAGATGCTCCAGCAGTAAAGTAGCATGAATTGTTTACAGCTATTCCTTTTCGTTCCTACCATAGTTATCAAATGCATGTGACAACAAGGTTGTTTCTTTGACAGTTCAAATTAAGGAACAAATAGACAATTCAGACTTGCGTTCTAAGACCTTTAAATATGAACACATGCTTTTATCTATCATAATCAATTCCAAACAACCTTTTTTATTTACCAAAACATATATAGTTCTCCATCCTGATTTTTGTGGTATCAATCTGCCAAACAGTTTGGCTCTACCCAACTTCCCTAAACATCTATCGTAAAATTTCTTATAATATTGTTGTCAATGATTTGTAACCGTGATTTCCAGTCGATTCACACAATTACAAGCAAGGCTGATCTATGCATTTCACAATAAAATCTCTGAAGGAAACAACCTTTGCCAACCATGAAAGATAAATTTATTATGGAATAAGACGACTATTTTATAGACATTTTCCCTCCCTGATCATTCACGAAAGTGTTTGGTACTAATCTATATTTGCTTATATCAATCAACCACAGTTAAAGGAGTCATCTTAGGACACCAGTTAGTGAAGAACTATTGCATATCAATATGAACCTTGTACATATAAAACATCCAAATCTAGGAAAGATAATTTGTTACATCTAAATTGGCTGAGAGCCAAAGAGTCACATGAAGGAACTAATTTGTTCAACTTGAAACATTACGATAATTAGCAAGTCCCAACATCAGTTTGTAAGTATAAGCAAGTTAACAACATATGGAGACAATTCAAAGAACTTGCTTAGTTCAAATGTGTTGAGAAGCATGATATTCATATTAAACCCAAATTCTACAAGCTTGAGCTTTTAAGAGAATTGATAGTTTAACATTGTATCAGAACTTGGTTTGGCATGAGGTCATGGGTTCGAGCCACCTCTCCGCAATTTGAATATTTGATTCCCATTCGTGTCTTTGAAAGTCCATGATGAACTCCGTTTGGTTTGTTTGATTCTCCATGTGCGGGTATGAAGTCGCATGTGAGGGAGGGTTTGAAACATGATATTCATATTAAACTCAAATCCTACCAGTTTGAGCTTTTAGAAGAGTTGGTTGTTTAACACAATGTTCCTCAGGAATTGTGGTTTTTCATGTAAGTAGTGATCATCTGTGTCACCGAATGGGATGGAGAACCTTTTTCTTTTTTTATAGGCCGGATGGGATGGAGAACTATGTGCATGTGGTGCTGCAAATCAACCAAGTTGTTGATTACCAGTTCAGGCTCAGCTTGATAATTGCCTGACTCAAGCTTGTCCACCATAAACAAGCCAGCTGACAACTTATGTTCAAGCTTTGTTTTGAGCAAAATCAATTCAATGAAATTAGAGGTTTAGCTCATGGTAAGGAAATTGAAGCCAATAAGTTTGTATGCCTAGCAACTTTTTATTAGAGTTATTCCTTCATAAGATACTTTCTTAAGTTATCCTGAAAGTTCATGCACCATAAGGTGGTGCAATTACGACATTCACATTCATTGAAGCATGCTTTCTCTATATAACTATTTATTGAGATGTTCTCCTCTATAAAATATTTTCTGCCATAGTGACACATTAAAGTTATTTCACTTGAAATGAGGCAGGAAACTGTAAAGAGGCAGAAAAGGGCTTTGACATTCCTTGAAGTAGGTTTTCTTCTCCTGCAAGTATTTCTTGAACATCTATCATCCACTATAGTACACATTTCTTTCTTCAAGGGCATGGACACATGATGTACACAACAGTCACCAAAAGATGATCAAGAAAAAGAAAGGAGAAAATAAAACACTACTCCCTCCCTCAGTGAAGACCCAACCAATCAACAAAGTCACAAAGGGACATGGACCTACAGCTATGTACATCTTGGACCAGGGAACAAGTTGCTGAGGAATAACTTTTTCAGCCTTACAATGGAGATGTCTTTATTCTCAAACGACCTATTTCTCTTTTTCCAAATGTTCCAAAACAAATGCAACAAGGCTACTTCCCCGCTTTGATATGTTAGCAACAAGGCTACTTCCCGTCTTTGATATGTTATAAAAGTTATTATATGGTATGTTGTAAAACCTGCTGGACTTATTAAGTTATTGGACATTCAATCAAGCCCAGAGTCTGACAAGTTGACTCTGAACCACTGAGCCCAGATCATTTGCAGCCTTATCTATATGTTTACACAAGGCACATGTTGGAATGATCGCATGTAATCACAACAAAAAAATTGAGAAAATTTTCTCAAATGGCCTCCACATATAAGCAAGGCAGGAAAGGGATGAAAAAAAAATGCATGGACAAATTTAATAAATTTTGTAGTAATTACAACAGATAACAAGTAAACAGCATTCCACTTCTGTGGAAAACCATGCAAAAACCTCATCCCTATCCAAGTATGAGGACATGCTCTCAGCACCAAAATAGTAAGGCTAAGAGAACCACTCACATTCGAGTAATGAAAAGTTTTGTTTGAATGACTGATCCCTTGGTCGTAACAATTCCCTTTTGCACATCTAGCCCTAAAGCTCTCTTGGCTCTCTCATCTGCCAAGTGACACAAAACCAAAAAAAAAAAAAAAAAAAAAAAAAAAAGGTCAACCCAATATTAAAAATAATTCAACACAACTAAAACTAAGACCAGCTAGGCCTCCAAGCCTTCACACAAACACAAGGAGACCAACTGCATAGAACTACCATGAGAAATACTTGCAGCATATGAAAAAAATTATATATAAATATTTTTTTATCGATAAAGAGCAATATATTGACCCAAAAAGAGGGAGTATATAGGTCGTATACAAGAGGGGCCACATAGGGCCAACAAAAAAGAGCGGAGAGAAAGAGGGACGGACACAAACCAGTCCAAAAATACATACACCACACCTTAGGCATAGCCATAGAACCTATACAAGAGCAATCTAACAAAATCTATATCCGCCTTTGGAATAAAACCAACCCACGTAAAAAACGAATGGATAACATAAAGTTTTAGTCTCAACGGGGAAAAGTAGTGTCTTCAAAAATAATTATATTCCTCTCTTTCCAAATAGCCCAAAATAACATAAGGGGGCAACCCCTCCATAGACTTTAGCTTTTTTTCCTATCAGTGGAAATGCATCCAGCTTTGAATTAAATCCTTTGCCATGAAAGGGCAAGTCCAAGCAGCACCAAAGGCAAAAAGATCAGTCCACTATCCTCAAATTGCATGATAGTGGATTAGAAGATGCTTCAGCTCTTCTTCCTCCTTTCTACAAAAGGGGCACATGTTGGCTAAATGAAAAACCCTTTCTTCAATCGAGTCGGGAGGGGTAAGAACCTTACCCCACCACACCTCCTAGGCGAAAAAACCAACTTTATAAAGGATATGCTGATTCCATAACATTTTGCAGGGGACTTTATGGGGGAGAAACTCCTTCCAAATGTTTGAAGTAAGCTTTTACCGTGAAGGACAACGACTCATCTCCCTTCCAGAACAGTTTATCCTTTTCCTGAGGGGAAATTTTGAAGTTGCTAGTCTCCCCAATGAAATTCGAGATAGCATCTAACTCCCAATCATTAAAGGACCTCAAAAACTTTGGATCCCACGCTCCTCCACCATCTTCCCTTACCCAAAGCAGAGCAGCCTTTACCCCTTTTGATCCAGCAATGCTATAGATGAAAAAGATTATATATAGTCCCTACGTTACATGAAATGACTGGTAGGTAACCTATACTGTTATCACTAGTTATTGTATTATTAGTTCTAATTTATAGATGGTGAGTTTAACATTTTCAGTGACTAGATTCCCAAATAAACATTCAATGGTAATCACTTTGCTGAATACCAAAATATATGTGAAAATCTAATCAATAAACATGTTTGTTTCAAAGAAAGTGAAATTTTCACAAATGGAAACGAGGCAATAGCCAAGAAGAAAACTACTATAAACCACAAGCTAGTCAAGAAAGGCACAAGTCGTATTGAAAATTTTCAAACTACCAGTTTTTCTAAAATTTTAACCTATTTGGATTTGGGCCTACGATGTATATAATGCTCTCTTACACCTTTTCCTTAGAATATCATGCTCTCTAACACACTTCTCTTGGGTGCAAATGTGACGCCCCATTTCCAGGGGGTCCGCTTGACTAAATTCACAACCCGCGGAATACTGCGGGATGCCTGCAACTACCCGACATTGAGCGAAAAATCAGGCGTAGTCTCCTTGTACGTAGAGCTCCTTCTACTCCAAATACATCACTTGTAATCTAACCTGTCCCAACAACATCAAAATCCAAATACATGAGTAAAATGACCACTTGGGCCCAATAACAATACTCATCAATATACCTCAACTACATCCTATAGTTTCAAAAGAGTTAATCAATTCTCTTTTATACAACATATATTAAAATTACTAAAATTCTAATACATGCATACATCACAAAACCAAAGCCACAATCCGACTTTCTTCTAAAACAACCTCTATTACGCTTTTCATCTCCTCGCTCGGGCCTCCTCGTAATTGTGAAATATCATCCCTCGACAGGTGAGCTAATGCCTCGCAGTGGAACTCACCCTAAGTGGGCTACTCTCCACCTATGCATATGCAATGCCCTGGGGTGAATAACAAGACATTCACAAATGAGCATGATCCATTTGAATGAGTCTGCAGCGACCACCCACACTCTGAGTTCCCACTCTACACCTGCTAAGCCACTATGAGAAAACATCTTTGAGTAAAACAATTGTGTCGCTTTAACTTATACATCCAAGATCAAAAAATATGGTCATTCCAGGGCACAGCTGGGCAGAGTCCTTCCAAACAGTCATGGTCCTCATCCGAAATTATCTATTGGATCGTCTCCCAACCCCATTCTCCGGAAATTCATCCTGTGAAATTCCTTTCAAAAACGTTTTTGTTTTTCTTTCAATTTTTCATGTCATGCACTCACCTAATTTCTATGCTATCCCAGTGCATATGAAATGCATTATGCCAATTCCATTTCAATTCAATAACACATGCATATATTCACATAATTTCAATCACACAATCAAGTTATGTAATTTCACATTTTCATACACAAAAAATTAGCTTACTTGGGCTAATTATCAAACACGAGCAATTCCACTTGAATCACTCGACCGAACACATATTTTCACAAAAATTATTTTATGAACACTGTTTCGGGAACAGTAAAACCCTAGGTTACTGTTCCTATCAAAACACAAATTATCGGTTTACTTTGTGAACCCGTATTTCTCGGCCGATTCTGGCCTCATACATATCAGAACACAATCCATTGCATAACCACGCCATTGAAGCCTAAACAAATCGTGAGAAGTCACGGATCAGAATTTGGGTTCCATAAATCCAAACAATTCGGTCCCAAGTTTTGGGACCGATCAAACGGCTCCTCACGGCCTCAATCAACTCAAGCATCATAAATACACTTAAATAAAGAATAAAACCCAAGTAGGGAGAAACCCCTACCTCTCGGAGTTTGAGAAAACTCCCTAAATCAGGTACCCACACGAAGCCCTCTCCGTGTAGAGCGGCTTTCCTTCTTTTCCTGAAGACTGCGGACGGTTGGATTGCGCGTATTTCTAGAGAGAAGGAAGACTCTCTCTTACTAAAAAAATGCCATTTCAGTTTACTGCATCTCCTCCCTTTCTTTCCCTTCACGTTTTCCCTTTTTTGCTTTTTGTGAAGACAAACACTATTGAGTGTTTTGTCTTATTATCATTTAAATATTTTCCTTTAATACCAATTATGTCCTTCATTTCCCAGTTTTGACATTCGGCACTATGTCTGCCGTCCATTTTCATCATTTCTCTACTCATGCCACTTATGGCACATGAGTACGTGTGATATGTGACTTTTGTCGCATCGAAAATCATTTTACGGCACCCGAACCGCGATGCCTCGAAAAATATGTCAACTCCGACTATCTCGGAATTTTATGAAATTTTACGTGCTAGCTAGATTTCGCGAGACGATTCCAACGGTGAAATCCGTTTCGTCATCCGAGATCCAGAGAATAAATTATGGTTTTTTAACCGAAATTTCAATTTCGTAACCGAAATTACGGTTTTGCCATTTTTTTCCAGAAATTGGAATTTCTCGAGTCTTACAACAAATCCATAATCGGGAGTAGGATACACATAGGTCCATCGCCCATAACCCACACATGGAGAGACACAGATATGGGCCCTTAGGCAAACATGTCAAGCATGTAGCATATAGTCACTTGGAGAAACATAGACGCAAACCTATAGGCAAACAAGTCAAGCCCATCATTCATGCTCACATGAGGCCCTATATTGGGGAAAATAAACATATGGTGAGATTTGAACACATGAATTCCAACTAAATGAGATACCATGTTAAGGCAAAGTAGTGCAATTTGAACCTACACCATATATCATGCTCTCTAAAAAAGCCGGTAAGAGGGTTGAGAAGGAACGACACACAAAAAGAGTCACGAGGAAGTATGTAACACCCCGTCCTAATGAGGTGCACAGTACATATAACTGTAAGGGCGCATATGTGCACTAAGTGTCATTGTAAAGGATAAAATTATAAAGTTTTCAAAGAATTGTGGCACTTTTGCAATTAAGGAAAGTGGAGGGGGTGAAGGTATAATTCATGAAAGTTTAAATAGTAAAATAATAATAATAAATTGCCAAAATAGTTCAGGGAAGTCTCGAAATCTAGTGACCTATAAAAGTTTCGTTGAATTCCGAGACGCTTCTTGAATATTTTACTTAATTTCAGCGACTCGATATAGAGTGAAACCTGAAAACGGGATTTTTGAAAAATTTCGAAAAATGACAAATATTTAAAGAATATTCAATTAGGATAAATGAAATTGAAACTAGAATAAAATAAGTTGTTTCGGGGCTAAAACGGACTGAGAAAGGAAGAAAAAGGGACATGTGGGTCCCACATAAAAAAAAAAAAAAACAAACAAAAAGAAGGGAATCAAAAGGAATGAAACGGATGCAGAGGAGGCAGAGCCGAAAGGAATTTTTTTAAATTTTTTTCCTTCTTTAGTTTCTTTCTCAGATTCACGAAAATCTGACCTTCGGATTTCGTCGAGATAAACACGGAAAGTGCTCTACACGACGAGGGCTATGCGTGGGCACCAGAAACACAGGATTTCACCGAGAATTCAGGTATAAATTCGGAAAATCCTAAATTTTTGGTTTTTCTCGCGATTTACGCATGCTTTAACCTTCAGGAATTTTCGCACTAATTGTGCTACTTTTACGACGAGCTACGCGTGAGTACCAAAATTACGGGATTTCGTCGGATTTCCATGTGAAATAGTGAATACATATAAATATGTATAAAATAATAAATACGTATGAATATGCATAAATACATATGCATAGTGCACAGTGCATAAATGCATAGTGCATAGTGCATAGTGCATAGTGAATATCGAATAGTGCATAGTGCATAGTGCATAGTGCATAGTGCATAATGTATAGTGCATAGTGAATATCGAATAGTATTTAGTTGGTTGTGCTGACGTATGTGGTCTAATACATCAAATGTATAGGCTAAAAGTAAAGACGGGAAAATTGTGGAATCGTGCTCAAAGTTTAATAAGTAGAAAAAGGTGAGTGTTCTAAACCTATTTTTCAATACTAGTATATTATATTATAAATTGTTTTACACTGGTATTTAATGGTTTTAAATTGTAAAACCATATTTCAAAAAGCAAATAAGCAAATGGTTTTGAATTATTAAACAATTTTTCAAGCAAGCAAACAAGTAAGCAAATGGTTTTGATTTAAACCATAATTGAAAAGCAAGCAAATGGTTTTGAATTGTAAACCATTTTTCAAAAAGCAAGCAAGCAAGCAAAAAGAATATTTGTGAAAACAGGTATTTCCTAGTTCTAAGCAAGCAAACCGGTCAGAGGTAGTCCAGACGCGTAATTTTGTGGTGTTAGGATTCATACATGTATTACAGTTTTGCTCTAGTCGGCAAACTTAGGGTCATACATCATACATTTAAAGGAGACCGTGGCACGTACTGGAGTATATAAGGTTAAGAGCTCTAACTAAATTATGGTGATGGCGACACGAGGTCACCTACCATATTCACCGAAAGCAGGATGCGATTACTGCGTCCTTCCCACCGGCACGGTCGATGCGCTCCCGTGCTCACTAGGTACAACAAGTAAAATAACAGCTCCAATGGTTGATGTTTTATAAGCATGATATATCGCTTTAAAAATCAATCATCGTTCACGGTCGCCAGTTTCCGTGAGATTTAAAGCAACCGCTAGAGCACGTTCCGCTTAGATTTCAAAACGAATGATCGGTTCGCCAAGCTCCCGTGATTTTAAGCAAACGGTTGAGCCCAGCCCGCTTTATTTCTTTCAAAGTATTGCGTGCGGTCGAGCCCAAACTCCGTTTTTTATGAAAAGTTTTCAGAAATCTTTAAAGCAAGAGATTCCAGAAATGTTTTTTATATATTTTTAGCAAGTATAAAGTTTTTATAAACTTTTAAAGCAAGCAAGGTAAAGCAAGAG
This sequence comes from Tetrastigma voinierianum, assembly GCA_016808115.1. Classification (NCBI taxonomy): domain Eukaryota; kingdom Viridiplantae; phylum Streptophyta; class Magnoliopsida; order Vitales; family Vitaceae; genus Tetrastigma; species Tetrastigma voinierianum. The sequence continues at coordinate 832,493 of JAEQBH010002652.1, read as the reverse complement.
TTAAGAGAATTGAGAAAAGTTTTATAAACTTTTAAAGAAAAGCAAAGCAAAGCAAGCAAGCAAGTATTAAAAGTTTTATAAAATTTTAAAAGCAAGCAAGCAAGTATTAAAAGTTTTATAAACTTTTAAAAGCAAGCAAGTACATAAAGTTTTAGAAACTTTAAAGTAAGCAAGCAAGGCTTCTAGAAAATATTCTGTAAAAGAAAGTGTTGTTAGTAATAATATTTTGTAAGGAAACACTTAGAATTTGTATAATGGAGCATATGTATGTACATAGTGTAGTTCTCGTAGAATGTTATTGTCAAGCTGCCATATTTGGATAAAGTGTAAATTGTGTATGTAGGATTTGGAATTATCCTATATGCAGCCGTCATGCTGCTGAGGTTTTACCGTTGCCAAGATTTTACTAAATCCTAAGTTGGAAAAAGAAAGAAAATTTTTTATACGAGGTTTAAGCAAGCAATACGGCTTCGCTTCACAGGAGTTTCTAATTTGTTAGAGGTATGATTTGAGACTACGTGGAGTGGCCGACACATCCTTATTTGGAAGGGGGTCAGAGGTGTGTCAGTGTGGTATCAGAGCAAGAAGCATCCAATAACCTAAGAATTTAGGAGATATGATACCACGACAGTGTGGTATCAGAGCTTAAGTTATTGGTAACCATGCATGTTCAAACTTAAAGTACATACATATCAAGTGATTCAAAGTATTAAACAGTTGATTTTTAAATACAGCACTATGTCAAGAAGATGACGTAGAGGTCGTCCTATGAGAGTCATTCCAATAGTTTCCGAGCGTCCTGTTGTACCTGTGAGAGATGAGCACGTAGTTGGTTCCACTACCGCCTATATGAATCAGCCTCCGGTGACGGTCGAAATTTGGACCATCTAGGCCACCGGAGGCTCAGTGCCGGGGATTGTTTATGGGCGAAGCGGGTGCTGGATTACTGGAAATAGTAGCCATAGCGACCCGTCGTGATCGCGATATACACAACCACCTAGAGAGGTTGAAGAACGGAAGGTTGATGAAAGTCTGTTGGGTGCCAAACCATATGACGGCTTGATGGTGATCGAAGCGACACGGTTGTAGTTAGACAGTAAACAAAGTTTACGGAGTTATGGCACACGGATGGCAGAGAGTCTTGTTTTCCAATTTTTTGATGGAAGACAAGGCTAAGGATTGGTGGGATGCCGTAGAGAGGAGGTATCCTGATGGCATATCATGGGACCAATTCCATCAAGTTTTCTTGATAGGTTCTTTCCTCAGAGCCATAAGGATTCAAAAATTGAGGAGTTCTTCAAATTAGAACAGAAGAACATGTCGATTAATCGAGAATATGAGAAAAGTTCTCGAAATTAGTCGATTGGTTCTATATTGGGGCTAATGGGGGTCCTGAAGTGTAAAAGGTTTTTATCAAGACTACAACACTGGATCAGAGTGTAATTATCAGTGGTTCCTCATAATAGATTTGGGGAAGTAATTGAGGCCGCTCTGAGAGTTGAGCAAAGTACTACAACTATGTATCAGAGTAGTCAGGAAAGTAAGAGGAGTGCACCAAGCACTTCTCAGCGAAACTCTATTCGATCTGGAGTAGAAAGGAAAGAAGATTGGGATTACAAGGCCCGAGGTGCGGTCGAGGCTATCTCTAGTCGAGGATCGGTGGGAGCCCCGAGTTGCTAGCGAGTGGCACCTAGAGTATTCCTCTCATAATGTCCACATGTGTCCAAAGCGACACCATGGGAGTGTAAAGATTCGATACATGGTGTTTCACTTGTGGCCGGGAAAGGCCATTCATTAGGGGTACTGAAGCTGATTGGTGTAGAGACATCAGTAGCTAGCCTAGCTACCCTAGCACCAGAGATGAGCACTCATTAGTCTTCAGGTAGAGGTTTCCTAAGCGGAGGGGCGGTACGGCGCGGTGAGGTGGCCGTTGTAGAGCGAGGTAGTGCCTCGGGGATGCGAACCGAGAGGCCGCGCTCGGGCGAGTTTATGTTGTGACTCGGCAAGATGCGCGGATCTGACTCGGATGTGATCGCGATATTCTATCTCGATCATGATGCATATACATTAGTGGACCCAGATCCACGCATCATTTGCATCTAAGCCCATTCTTAAGATCGTTTCGGATAGAGACCCAGCCATTAGAGATTAGTATGAGGAGTTCCCTTCCCGGTGGAATCCATTATTCTCAGACAGAGTAGTCAGAGATAGTAAAGTACTAATTGAGGGACAAGAGTTCCCAGCAGATCTTATAGCCTTAGATATGAGGGACTTTGATGTGGTTCTCAGTATGGATTGGCTGTCTCGCCATAGAGCCACATTAGATTGTTATAAAAAGGAAGTAAAGTTTCATAGGCCAGGGAAATTGGAGGTAGGATTCGGGAATACGTGAGAGTTGTCTTCAATATAATCTCCGCCATGGCAGCGCAGAGAATGCTAGTAAGGGTTGTCAGGGTTATCTAACTTATGTGATGGAGACAGAGAATGAGGGGACTCTAGTGGATGAGATTCTAGTTGTTAGAGAGTTCCCAGATGTATTCCCAGATGATATTGCAGGCTTACCTCCAGATAGAGAGGTGGAGTTCACCATTGATTTGATCCTAGGGACTGAGCCCATTTCCATTCCTCCTTATAGGATGGCTCATGCAGAGTTGAGAGAGCTTAAGGCTCAGTTAGAAGAATTGTTAAGTAAGGGATTTATTCGATCGAGCATATCCCCATGTGGAGCTCTAGTTCTCTTCGTGAAAAAGAAAAATGGGAGTTTGCGGTTGTGTATAGATTATAGGCAGCTGAACAGAGTTACCATCCGCAATCAATATCCACTCCCTAGAATCGATGAGTTATTTGATCAACTCCAAGGATCTCGAGTATACTCCAAGATAGACTTGAGGTCGGGGTATCATCAGTTGAGAGTTCAGGAGAGTGATGTACCTAAGACGGCATTCAGGACACGCTACGGGCATTATGACTTTTTGGTGATGCCATTTGGCTTGACTAATGCTCCGACAGCGTTTATGGATTTGATGAACCAGGTATTCCAGCCATATTTGGATAGGTTCGTCATTGTTTTTATTGATGATATCCTAGTGTATTCAAGTAGTTCAGAGGAACATTCAAAGCACCTGAGGATTGTATTGCAGACCCTAAGGGAGCGACAGTTGTACGCCAAGTTGAGCAAGTGCTAATTTTGGCTTGATAGGGTGGCATTCTTAGGTCATTTGATCTCAGTTGAAGGGGTGAGTGTGGATCCCCAAAAAATAGAAGCAGTGGTAAATTGGAAACCACCAAAGAATGTGTATCGGAGGTCGAAGCTTCATGGTTTAGCGAATTATTCTGGGAAGTTTGTTGAGGGGTTCTCCAAGATAGCAGCTCCACTAACCAAGCTGACAAGGAAAGATGTCAAGTATGATTGGGTGGATGCCTGCCATAAGAGTTTTGATGAGTTGAAGGGTAGATTGACTTCATCTCCAGTTCTAGCTTTGCCCAATGGGAGAGATGGGTTTGTGGTTTATAGTGATGCTTCCGCAATAAGGCCTTGGTTGTGTTTTGATGCAGAATGATAGGGTGATTGCATATGCCTCTGGAAGCGACTAAAGAAGCATGAGGAGAATTACCTACACATGACTTAAGGCTTGCAGCAGTCGTGTTGCTCTGAAAATATGGAGACATTATTTATATGGTGTTCCTTGCAGGATCTTTACAGATCATAAGAGTCTTCAATATATTTTCACCCCGGAAAAGTTAAACTGAGGCAAGAAGATGGCTTGAGTTGATTAAGGACTATGGTATGCTATTAGTACCATCGAGGAAAGTTAATGTCGTAGCCGGATGCCTTGAGTAGGCGACCGGAGAGTTCATTGTCTTATATGAATCGGGTTATCTTCCATATTGGTGGATCTAAGAGCTTTAAGGTGATATTGGAGGTTGAGATTCGAAGAATTGTATTAGCCACATTTCATGTTAGACCTCTCCTAGTGGATCATATTCTAGTAGGGCAGTCGTAGGATCCACAGATGATTAAGCTTAAGGAAGAGATAGAAAAAGGAAAGAAAGCGGAGTTTCAGATTAGAGATGACGGTATGATAGTGAAAGGACAGAGAATGTGTGTGCCAGAGTATGGCGAGCTGAAGAAAGGCATTATGGAAGAAGCACATTCATGCATTAATGCTATGCATCCAGGTAGTACCAAGATATAGGACTTTGAGAGAATGCAATGCGGTGGAATGGGGATGAAGGGTGCAAGTTTCGTCTCCCGGGTGCTAACTTTTGTCGGTGAAGCGAGCATCGGCCCGATGGGGAAGATCTGATTACTCCCTATTCCCGATATGGAAGCTGGAAAAGATCACTATGGATTTTGTGACAGGTCTTCCACGGACTCAGAGGCAGCATGATGCTATATGAATGATAGTTGATCGGCGACGAGAAGTGCTCATTTTAACGATTAATGTTGCTTGAGGATTCTCTAGAAAAGTTGTGATTGTATGTGGATGAGATAGGTGTAGGAGTCTTTTTGAAGATTTCCTTAGAAGGGTGTTTTGAATTCGGGAGGGGTGAGGCAAGCTCGATCCAAGATATATAGGACCTTATGATTGTGAGCAAGAGTGGGACGTGGCTTATAAATTGAAGTTACCCCCAGAGTTATCAAGGATTCATGGCATTCCGTAATGTCGATGTTAAGGAAGTACAATCGGATCCTTCACATGTACTAAGAGAGCGACAGTGCGAAGCTAAAGAGAGAACACGACTTATGAGAAATTTGTGCAGATTATAGATCTCAAGGAACAAGTGTTGAGGATTAAGGTGATTCCTTTAGTTAAAGTACCGTGGAAGAATCATGAGAGGGAAGCAGCTACTTGGGAGCCAAAGGTTCAGATGCGCCGTCAGTATCCTCAATTATTTTCTTATTGAGGTATTTTCCTTTCCTTTGAGTTTTGTTGTTCATTTCGAGGACGAAATGTTTTAAAAGAGGGAGGATTTGTAACACCCCGTCCCGATGAGGTGCATAGTACATATAACTATAAGGGCGCATATGTGCACTAAGTTTCATTGTAAAGGATAAAATTGTAAAGTTTTCAAAGAATTGTGGCACTTTTGCAATTAAGGAAAGTGGAGGGGGTGAAAGTATAATTAATGGAAGTTTAAATAGTAAAATAATAATAATAAATTGCCAAAAATAGTTCGAAGTCTCGAAAATTCTCTAGATCTCGGATGTGAAAGCAGGACTGCTTAGATTAAGTTTGTCTCGCGAAATCTAGTGACCTATAAAAGTTTCGTTGAATTCCGAGACAGTTGAAATATTTTACGAATTTCTAGGCGATAGATATAGAGTGAAACCTGAAAACGAAATTTTTGAAAAATTCCAAAAAATGGCAAATATTTAAAGAATATTCAATTAGGATAAATGAAATTGAAACTAGGACAAAATAAATTGTTTCGGGGCTGAAACGGAATGAGAAAGGAAGAAAAAGGGACATGTGGGTCCCACATAAAAAAAAAAACAAACAAAAAGAAGGGAATCAAAAGGAATGAAACGGATATAGAGGAGGCAGAGCCGAAAGGATTTTTTAAAATTTTTTTCCTTATTTAGTTTCTTTCTCAGATTCATGAAAATACGATAGTCGGTTCCATCGGGAGATAAACGAGGAAAGTGCTCTCTGTGACGAGGCTGCGGCGTGGGTACCAAACATAGGATTTCACCGAGAATTCAGGTATAAATTCGAAAAATCCTAAATTTTGGTTTTTCTCATATTCATTTGCTTAGTCAAATTTTAGTACCTAGAATTAAAAGTTACTCTCTGTGACGAGGCTCTGTGAGTACCAAAATCACGGGATTTCGTCGGATTTCCATGTGAAATAGTGAATATGTATAAATACGTATAAAATAATAAATACGTATGAATACACATAAATACGTATGCATAGTGCACAGTGCATAAATGCATAGTGCATAGTGTATAGTGCAAAGTGAATATCGAATAGTGCATAGTATATAGTGCATAGTGTATAATGCATAGTGCATAGTGAATATCGAATAGTATTTAGTTGGTTGTGCTGACGTATGTGGTCCAATACATCAAATGTGTAGGCTAAAAGCAAAGACGGGAAAATTGTGGAATCGTGCTCAAAGTTTAATAAGCAGAAAAAGGCAAGTGTTCTAAACCTATTTTTCAATACTAGTGTATTATTATAAACTATTTTACACTGGTATTTAATGGTTTTAAATTGTAAAACCATATTTCAAAAAGCAAATAAGCAAATGGTTTTGAATTATTAAACCATTTTTCAAGCAAGCAAACAAGTAAGCAAATGGTTTTGATTTAAACCATAATTGAAAAGCAAGCAAATGGTTTTGAATTGTAAACCATTTTTCAAAAATCAAGCAAGCAAGCAAAAAGAATATTTGTGAAAACAGGCTTTCCCTAGTTCTAAACAGAAAAACAAACGGTCGGTATTCGTGCGTGCGGTGGTGTTAGGATCTCATACATGCATTGTAGTTTTGCGCAGTGTTCGACAGAGCTTAGGTCGCCATCATACATTTAAGGAGGCGAGTAGCGCGTGCGAATTATATAAGGTTATGAGCTCTAACTAAATTATGGTGATGGCGACACGAGGTCAATTCCACCATATTCACCGGCAAAAGGTGATGCGGACACAGGTCCTTCCACTGGCACGGTCGATGCACAGGCTCCCATGTTCACTAGGGTACAACAAGCAAAATTAGGCCTCCAATGGTTGATGTTTTATAAGCATGATATATAGTTTTGAAAAATCAATCATTGGTTCACGGTCGCTCAAGCTTCCGTAGAGATTTAAAGCAAACGGTTGAGCACAGGCTCCCGTTTAGATTTCAAAATGATCGGTTGAGCCAAGCTCCCGTGGGATTTTAAGCAAACGGTTGAGCCTAGGCTCCCGTGGGATTTTAAGCAAACGGTTGAGCCCAGGCTCCCGTTTTATTTTCAAAGCATGTGGTTGAGCCCAAGCTCCCGTTTTTATGAAAATGTTTTGAGAAACTTTTTAAAGCAAGAGATTTGAGAAATGTTTTATACATTTTTAAAGCAAGTATTAAAAGTTTTTATAAACTTTTAAAGCAAGCAAGGTAAAGCAAGCAAGCAAGAGAATTGAGAAAAGGTTTATAAATTTTTAAAGAAAAACAAAGCAAAGCAAGCAAGCAAGTATTAAAAGTTTTATAAACTTAAATAAAAGCAAGCAAGCAAGTATTAAAAGTTTTATAAACTTTTAAAAGCAAGCAAGTACATAAAGTTTTAGAAACTTTAAAGTAAGCAAGCAAGGCTTATGGAAAATGATACGTAAAAGAAAGTTTCTGATTTTAGAGATATTTCACGGAAAAGAAAAATATTTTATAAAGCATACACTCAGGCTCGTTTACCTCATTATTTTGTGTTTTAAAACTATTTTCGAGGAGTACAAACACACGTGGCCATTTGGAGCAGTTAGGATTCTCACGACATTTGTACAAGTCTTTGTTAGTAATAATATTTTGTAAGGAAACACTTTGATTTGTACATAGTGTAGTTTGTGAGAATGTGTTGGGTTCTTGGTTGCCATGTTGGATAAAGTGTAAATTATTATGTAGGATTTGGAATTATCCTATGTGCGTAGTCATCTTCAGCGAAAGTTTTACATTGCCAAGAATTTACCAAATCCTAAGTTGGAAAAAGAAAGAATTTTTTTATCTGAGGTTTAAGCAAGCAATACGACAGCTTCACGAGGGGAGTTTCTGGCAGATTAGAGGTAGCGATTGGGAATTTCCCACACGTGGTGGCGGCACATCCGCCGTTGGAAGGGGGTGGGGGTGTGTCAAAGTAAAAGATTATTTCAAAAAGAAATTTTCCATAACCTAAAAGACCACCATACTCACACTTCTAAACGCCTTAAAGAAGACAAAGAGAAGCCACCTTCCATATAATCAGATGATTCATGCCTTTATTACAAACACCATGCCCCCCAAAAGACCCTTGTGATTTGAGCATAATCTAGGAAGTTCCAAACAAATGCAAAGAAGATCCAAGAAATTGAACCCTTTCTAAAGGATAGCCAACAAGGAAAGGACCTTACATAATCCTGTCTTTTTTCTTTAAGTTTCCTAGTATGCAACCAAACATACTACAAAGTGTTTTAATGGCTAGACTGCTTCTAGAGAGGAAAAAAAACAAAAGCTGCACAAAACAAGACCTATGTGTAAGCTCCTCCCATTATTTTTAGTTTTTTTGGATTAATAAACAAACCCAAAATTGTATGTAAGAAGACAAAGCCCTGTATATAAAGGGGGTATACAAAAGGGAACACAAGCAAGGAGAAGAAGAGAGAGAAGCTCCAGTAGCAGGACTACCAAGCCAAAAAAACCCACAAACCTAAAAAACCAAGGGCCAAGCCAACAAAAACACTCCAGCCCCTCATCTCGCAGCCACCCACTCTAAGAAACCTATAGGTGAGGATATCTCTTCATCTATGTACAAACTATTCCAACTCCACAAGCAGAAACAAAGAGAGTTTAGCTTTTGCATCAATCCTATCTCAAAAGCTATGCGACACGGCCTTCACACTCAGTCTAAAAGATGCATGGTGGAACCGATTTCCACATGTTTTTTCTTTTTTTTCCAACAAAATAACCCTTCCTACTAAGGAGAGCATCCTTGACCGTTTTGAGGAAGACCCAAGAGAAACCGACAAAGGAGAGGAAAAGAACCCAAAGATGGCTGACCACTGGACAATGTAGCAATATATGATGTGCGGATTCCTTATCATGCCCATAGAGATAGCAACGATTGGGGAGGTGCCACCCCCTTCTTTGGAGCTTGTCCAAAGTTAGAATCTTTCCCCAGATTGCTTCCCATACAAAAAAGATTGCTTTGGTGGGAACACAATGAACCCAAATGCCCTTAATGGGGAAAGGAGGAGGAATTCTCCGTTTAGCACTTTAACAATTTCTGATCGAAAAGGGACAACTTGTCGGGTCCTTCCAAGAAATCTCGACCGGCCTACGGAGACCCTTCTCTTTCCGGAGGGAGTCGAGAAGGTCCACAAATTAGAACCACTTCCCAAATATTAAAGTTCTATAGAGATTGAGTTTCCAATCGCACCCTACGCTGATTCAAACACCGCTACGCTTCCACTTCTCAAGGATCGCTAAATCGAAAAGAAATAGAGTGTCTAAGGGAGTGGTTCCACACCGTAGATCCAACCAAAACCTTATCCAAGTGTCGCTAAGCAACGATAAATCTCTCGGCCTCTTTTACCCAACTCGGACTCTTTCATAATCTCTTCCAAAGGCCTACCCCAAAGGGCCCCCCGCAAGTCCTCGAGTACCAACCAAAGCCCTAAACCATATATTTGGTATTAATTGGATTTTTCCAAGTTCGGGCCCCGTCGGCTTAACCCTCCATATCCATTTACCAAGCAAGCCTTTGTTCAAGAGAGTTAGCTTTCTCAGACCTAAACCACCCTGCCTCTTTTCTGAACATACCACATCCCAATTAACCAAGTGAGCCTTTTTTAATGAAACCCACCAACTCACGTAAAACATCTCAAGTACTTTTCCTAATCTTTTTAACAATAGCACCCTAAGATTCTAAAATAGACATTTGATATAGAGGCAGGCTGGCGAGAGTGCTCTTTATCAGGGTGATCCTCCCTCCTTTTGAGATAAAATTTCTTTTCCAAAGGGCCAATTTCTTGTGCATTTTCTCCTCGATGTTGTCCTAGATAGCCACATAATCAGGCGGCTCAAGGGCAGCCCAAATAAGTGGTTCTTCTGGAGGTGCCTGGGCTGACAACCCAATTCAAAGATCTGGGCATCTATATATTTCCACTTACTCCCAACGGGATCAATCATTTTATTTCAAGGATTTTTCAGCCTGAGGAGGCTTCAAACCAAAGGAGGATCCAACTGAGACGGTGAGTTGCCCTCTTTCCCTTCAATAAAATGATCAGACATCCGCATACAGGAGATGAGAAATGGTAAGAGCAGCCCCATCCCCTCCTTTCGATATTGCAACCCGAATGAAGCCACCGTCATAGCACTTCCGAGGAGGATGCTTTAACCTCCATTCCCAAATGAAAAGGTAAGGAGAGCTGATCTCTCGCTTTAAGCCTTTTTGAAGCTAGGAAAGAAACTTGTCGTGACCACAACTAAACCGAAAAATCTAGCGCGGGATATACACCGCGCATCCAATAGGTCCATTTGGGGGCCAAACCCATGCGGCCTCATGGTTTTCATAAGAAACTCGCTTAATTTATGCCGCCGTAAAGCTTTTTCTATGTCAAGCTTGTAAATCACTTCATCTCCCTTTTTGCTTTGCAGTGGTCAATGAGCTCGTTAGCGATAAGAGAGGCATGTGTGATTTTGTCAGCTCTTTCACACAAAAGCCGCTGGGCTTCGTGACAACTTTCCCCACCACCTTTTTCAAACGGTTGTCTAGCACCTTTGCCAAGATTTTATACAAACTCCCAAGAGACTTTTGGGCCCAAAATCCTTTAGATCCTCAGCATCTCCCTTCTTCAGGATCAAAACCAGAAACGTGGCGTTCAAACATCTAATGAAAGTCTCATTTGCATGGAAATCCCTTAACACCTCCATAATTTCACCTTTGACCAAATGCTAAGAGGCCTGCTAGAAGGCCATGGTGAAACCATCGGGGCCCGAGGCTTTGTCCCCATCTATTTCCTTTATCGCAGTGAAGACCTCCTCTTCCCTAAAAGGCAATTCCAAGCTACTAGCCTCTTCAAGGCTCAAAGTGTCAAAAGGCAAGCCGCCATCTCTCGCCTCTCCGCCATCATCGGGAAGTCGCTTCGTGAAGCGTCTGGCGATCCCCTTTCTGAGCTTAAGCTCATCAGAAATCCAAACACCATTGATTTTGATGCGAGCTATGGTGTTCTTTCTAAAATGGGAGTTAGCCATACGGTGGAAAAAAACCAGTGTTTCTATCGCCAACCTTCAACCAAGTTTCTCTAGATTTTTGTCTCCAATGAATTTCCTCCAAGGATATCCACTTTTTGAAAGAGTCTTTTGCCTCTTTCGTAGCCTCAGCCTCCTCCATAGTCAACACTCTGACCTCCTCCACACGATCCCATTCCTTCACCTGAGCGAGGGCCAATTTTTTATTAAGATCAAGCCTACCAAAACAGTCTCTATTCCATGTCTTGAGTAAATTTTTTATCTCTTTTAGCTTTCTGGAGAGAATGTAACTAGCTGATCCTTGAAAGGACAAACCTCGCGCACCAACTCACCGGCCTGAAACCTCCACTTTTAGCTACGTGAGTTTCCTCCCATTATTGGACCATTCCTCTAGGAAAAGCCCAATAAGCCCTGAACTGCAGAAGAAATTCTATCACAAAAATATTTTCACTTTTTGTTTTTGATGAAAAAAAAGGTAGTAACAGTGATATAAGAAGTGGGAAGATATGGAGGGAAGAGGAACACCCTTCAGGAATATGGAAAGTGTAGGAAAAAATAAAAGGAATAACTCAAGTTTGTTGTAAATTAATAACATGGAAGTCTTACCCTCAGGATGAACTTGCAACTCCCTCCCCACCTCATCAAGATAACTGCAACTCAAGGTGTTATGACACTCATTTTACCATGTGAAGCTCAAAATCTCACAATCAAAACATCAGCCATTTTCCTACACCATCTGTTTCACTCCTATCCTCCATTATCAAATTATTAATCTGAAATGCCGAACCTCACATCAGACATTCCTTGAATTAAAGAGAGATTTACCTAGTCAATGTGTAAAAACACTTTTCTCCAATTTTGCCCACTACCATCTGAACATCCACCCATGCCATCTTTCATAAACCGATCCCTTCCTTTTTTATAACACTCATCTACCCCCTATCTATTCCCATCCACAAGACAACTCAAGCAAATCATATACACTTTCTCAAAGCCCACATCATGCACTCTAAACATCCCTTCAACAACTTAAATATTGCTCCAAGCTCTCCCACTAAGAAAGCCCAACCTCCTTCCGTATTGTAAGCAAAAAAATCATTTGGAAGCTCAAATAGAAAAATATAAAAACCAAAGAGTACTCATAATGGCCTTCTTTCCCCTGGAAATTGTAAGACCCAAGAAATTCCAATTTCTGGAAAAAGGGCAAAATCATAATTTCGGTTACAAAATTGCAATTTTGGTTAAAAATCTGAAATTTTTTCTCCAGATCTCGGATGATGAAACAGATTTCACCTACTGAATTGTTCAAGGAATCTACCAAGACGTAGGGCCTCATCGAATTCCAGACAATCTAATTTACAAGTTTTTCAGGCGTCAAGCCGAGTGTCGATAACCATTTCGATGCGACGAAAAGTCACATATAACACGCATCATGTGTCATAAGTGGCATGAATAGAGAAATGATGAAAATGGACACTGAGATGGGCACAATGTCAAAACTGGAGAATAGGGACATAATGGCTATTTTGGAGCGATTTGTCGGATAATAAAAAACAAAAAAATGGCTGCGTGTTCTTTTCCAATTAGTAAAGGATGCAAACTGGGTCGGACGTTTTTGAGCAAAGAAATTAAAATGGAGATTTTCCAGAGAAACTTCTCTCTAAAATATCGCATCGATCCGACCGCTCAGCTTCTTCGACGAAGGAAAGTCAGTTTATGCGGGAGAGGGCTTCGCGTGGGTACCGGGATGGTGGACTTTCCTCAAACTCCTCGAGGTTTTCCTTACTGGGGTTTTACACTTTATTTAAGTGTTTTTCAATGTTTTTGGATCGAGGCCTTGAACATCGTTTCGATCGATCCCAAAACTTAGGACCTAATTTTGTTGTAAATTTTTTTAGAGGTCTGCTTCTCAGACAAATCGCTGGTAGGGTCGTTTAGGTTAATTAATTGTGTGTTGATTTATGTATTAAATGGTGCTTTGGAATGTATAGGGTCAGTAATGGCCATGAAACCTGGGTTCACTAAGTGAACCGATTATTTGTGATTTTTCGGGAATACTAACTGAGGGTTTCACTATTCCCAAAACAGTGTTCTCAAAAATATTTTTTTGTGAATTAATGTGTTTAGTCGAAAGGACTGGGCGAATTGCTCGTGGTTTGACTCATTAGCCACCACGTGAGCTAATTTCGATGTATGAAATGAGAATTTATATGAGCATGATTGTGTGAATTGAATTTTGTAAATATATATTCATGTTTATATATTTATATGTGAATTAGATCAGATTGAATTGGCATACATATTATCTATATGCACTGAACACCCTAGGACTATGTGAGGAGTGCATGAGATGAGTCTAGAGAAATGGCACTGAGGTCATTTCAAAATGTAAATTATCGGAGGGTAGTCCAAACTAAAAATATCAATCGTCGGAGACGGGCCAATTGATATACATCGAAGGATAGTCCACAAATAATATATCAATCATCGGAGACGCCCAATTGATATATATATATACATCGAAGGGTTGTCCATAAACAAACAAATAAACATAATAATCCTCATACGAGGCTTAGGCGAGTGTGAGGGAGTCGTACGAGGACCGTGCACGAGATGACCGCTTAGACATTCATGTGATCAGCGCATTTGCTCGATGTGTTTATTTTGGAGCAAGGCATTGCACTTAGGGGTGGAGAGAGCAGCCCACGCATAAAGTGGATTCCATTATCGAGCACTAGCTCACCCTCGTCGAGGGATACTATTTCATGTGCATGTGGAGCGCAAGGATACGACTCGGGCCCTAGAGGCCGAGTTTGTGAAGAAAGCTGGTGTCAGGCTTTGACGATTTTATACATGTATTAGAATTCCCTAAATTTTAATATATGTGTTGTATAAGAGTAAAACATTCAACCTTAACTAATGTGGGATAGTCGATTCATACGGTATGTTTTGGCGTATTGTTTACGCCCAAGTGCTTTTACTCATGATGATATATCGGACTGCTCGGGGACAGTTTATACTGTATTGTATCATCTGTAGAGCTCCCAAGATAAGGGAGACTTCGGGCTCGATTCAAGTGGCGTCTGCAACTGGATCCACTTGTATTCATGGCCGACGGTAGTCAACGGACCCCGGCTTATTACGTCACAATTGTATTAGAGCTTAGGTATACCGAATACCTAGGAGCTCTGGGTTTGGGTATCCATTGCCACTGATGATTAGATGTGTAGTATAGTATATGGAAACCTAGGGAGATCGAGGATTTGGGTCAGGGCCATAGTTTCTGGTAAGAACATCGCCACTCAGTGTGGTTCATGTTGAGTTTAGGTATGAGATTACCTAGGGAAATCATGGGACAAACGGGACACTAAGCATGCATGTCAAGCTGTTTTTTGTGGATTCATAAAAATTGTGTCAGGATTGGATTGTGGTTAGGTGGATAGCACTCCTAGACAAATAAACTAAAATGTTGGAATACCGTGAGTTAAGCAGGAGAACAAGTTGGTCAGAGAAAATTTTATAAATGGTCCGTAATGTCCGATAGCAATAATAATAATAATAATAATAATAATAATAATAATAATCTGGACAGCAGCTCCAGTTTTGGATAAGAGCAAAGTGGGTTTTATGGAAAACTGGAAAATTATTCAAGTTTTTGTACAAGAAAAGTAACTAAATTTCACAGTTAAAATTTTCGAGTAAAGAAGAGGTTAATGAATGAGGGAAACAAAAATGGTGCGTAACCCGAGACGGGCTAACGCCATTTGAGCATCAAGCACGTGGGTGTCAGCGCCGAGCAGGCGCGCGGCGACTGTGGCGCGCGCGCAGGGCACGCGGCGCCGGGCGCGACATGGGCTCGGCTCAGCGTGCTTCGCCGGGCCGCCAGCGTGTCGTGCACTCTGCACTCACCACCTGGGCCGACCTCGCATTGTTCCCCAGTCACTAAATCAACACTGTTCATTACAAATTTTTTTTGGAAAAAAAAATATTTTAAATTTAATTAAAATAAAATAAATTCAAATAAAATTAGACAAAATTTTCAAAAAAAAATAAAATTTTCAAAAATAAAATTTTTGTTGATAAAAAAATTGTTTTAAATTTGTAAAAAATCGATCATTTCGCACTACTTGTAAATGTGCTAAGGACAATGTGTATACACCGCCTATGTGTATGATTAGTGTCTCGGGGTTGTGTTTATGCCTTAAAGATACTGTATTGAGATTTAACTGCCATGTTAATTACGTGATGGCTAGGCAGAGGACGAGGACTGTAGAGGACGCCCACCTGGTACCGGTCAGCAAAGACCAAAGGTTTGATAAGGTGGCACTCGAGGTCAGAGACACGTAGGTCGCTATCGCACAGTCGGTATAGCGGTGTAGACAGAAGATCCTAAGAATCTCCAGAGGTTTAGTATGATCATCCTCCGACATTCAAAGGGGGATGAGATCCTGTGGTGGCGCACTACTGGTTCATGCATCGAGAAGGCAAGCAGAGGCTGAAATCACCCGATACACTCAGATAAGGTTAGCTGTCTGGGCCTAGAGGGCGAGGCCCAAGTGTGGTAGAGATGGGCGAGGACCTCTAAAGACTTAGAGGCTACGACACGCGCAGTTTCAAGAGCTGCTCATGGGCACTGCAGACTAATAGGCATGTCAAGGCTCAGTGAGTCTTAGCCAAAGGTGAGCTAATAACTGCGGATGGACTACGCAGATCTACGTAGTTAGCCCGATTTGCTGATGATTACGCGGGCCACCCTAATTCGCCAAGGGGCGACAGATTCAGATCGGGATTGAAATTGTCCATCTAAGTTAGATCAGAGGATCAGCCATTGGGACACGGATTCTATGGTCGGGACAACCACCATAGAGAGAGATGATGCTCCTGAAAGCACTCCTCGATGCTATGTTAGTAGCAAGAGGAAGGACAAGATGCCTTCTTCCGCCAAGAAAGAGCCGTAGAGGGGTACTAGTTCAAGGAGAGTTCGCAGTCACATTTATCCGGGTCGGGGGATGATGATATGCTACCATTGTCACTGTACTGGACACATGAGGAGGGATTGTCGAGACAGTGGATCCTGTGGTTTCAGGGAAAGCACAAACCTACCAAGAGCGTGACAGAGAGGATACGCATTCCTCCACATCACTAAGACAGCGCAGGAGCCTATCTCGCCTTTAGGGAAGCACTGCACCCCATTATTTCATAGGTGTTCGAGAGGCTGTGAGCATGGTAGAGGCAGAGGGACGAGGCCAACCAGCAGTGGACGGGGTAGGGTCCAGGGTCTACGCTGGTCACAATCAGCAGCCGAGTCGCCAGACGCCCGCTATATAGGGCACTGCCATGACCCCGTATATGGGCAAGAGTGTTATTTGACTCCGGTGATTCGCATTCATTCATCACGCATCAATCAGGATCGAGTTAAAGCCAGAGGTCGAGACCTGGGGAGTGAGCCTTTGTATGTGAGTTCTCCCTAGGGATTAGGCGAGAATAGGGACGATATGTCGGTCGCTGAGCTGGAGATCTCGTGACTCCCACTACGTGGACCCGAGGATCATGGACATGTCGAGTTCATGTCATCCCTGTGGATGGATCGATGACCAATGATAACGTATCGATCGAGCGTAGAGGGTTACCGCCACAATGTGATGGTACCCATGTGGTATTTCATGGATATAATGACATTCGCCCCAGACAAGATAATGAAACCAGTGTCGTGATCAAGAAGGGTTGGCTAGTTTGAGTCTTACACAAGAGGACGAGGTGAGACCAGACTTAGATCTACCTAGAGTAAGAGATGTATATGTGGATGTTTTTCCGATGAGGCCACATGGACTAATTTCCATGTAGGGTAAGACTCCCCAGATCGAGTTACACTGGTACTTCACCCATCTCATGACCGCATGATGGCACCAGATAGTTGGGCAGGAACTTAGAGTCCAAATGCCATGTGGGAGCTATTTGGACAAGTGGGGTTCATTGCACGAGGCACTTCACCACATGGGGCGCCCGTTCTCGTTTTTGCAAAGAAGAAAACAAGACCTTCGACAGTATTGACTACGCACGCTTGAATGTGGTTATTAAAGAATCCAAGACTCATTACCGAGGATCACGCATTTGTTTGATCGGGCTGAGAGGAGCTAGTCTACCCCAAGATGACTTCGCGATCGGTTACCACATCAGCTGAGGATTAGGTATACATATATCCCTAAGACAACGTTTAGGATGCATTATGGGCAATCTTGAGTTTACTATGATGTCTTTTGATCGATTTAATGCGCCAAAGAAGATTCATAGATCTCATGCACGGATATTCCAACCCTATTTAGATCAATTTGTCGTAGTCTTCGATGACATCTGATCTACCCCACGTGAGTGGGAGCATGAGTATCACTGAGGATCGCTTTTATAGTTGTCGAGAAACCATCACCGTACGCCTGCTCCGCAAGTGCGTAGCTCCGCATTTTAAGGTGAGATTTTCGGGACACGTGGTGTCGCATCGAGTGCCGGGCCGACCCAAAGAAGGCCGGGGCGCGTTGATGAGTCGAGAGACCAAGCCGCCTTCTCGAGATACGTAGTTTCTCGGGATCGAATCGGTATTACAGAGATTCATCGAGGATTTTTCCGTGATAAGCAAACGCTTATGACTAGTCGACCGGTGAGCTGCTCGAGTGGGATGACCGATGCGATGAGGCATTCCAGAGTTGAAGAGGAGACTTACTTTACCCCATCTCGATAGTCCCTGACAGGATGGGTACACAAAGCAGAACAGGATGCCTCGAGGGCCTGACCGGGATGTGTTTGATGCAATGGGAGGGTAGTAGCTATGGTTCTCACCGCTAAACAATCATGAGCGTAATTCATTCCCCACACAAGACATGGAGTTGGCTAGCCGTGAGTCTTCGCCTTTGAAGATTTGACGCCACTACTTATACTAGCGAGGAGTTCAAGGTGTACTGCACCATAAAAGTCCGTTATATTTTCACGCCAGCTGACCTCAATATGAGGCAACGCTGCATGGATGGAAGTTCCTGGGAGGATTATGATTTAATTTTACATTACCATCCCTTAAGGCAAATGGTGGCCGATGCACTCGCTGGAAGTCACAGAGCGCTGGGCTAGTATAGCTTCTCTGAGTGGCGATGCTCAAGACCTGTGGGACTCGCTTCACTACATAGCGAAAGTGCACTGTGGTACCTTTGGGAGTTTGGGCTGGCTACACCGTCTCGTCGGGCGCAGTGATCGAGTCCCAGCAAGGGGTGATCGCAGAGATAGTGTCCATCAGAACCGAGTACACGCATACTCGGACGAGGGTCGGACCGTTCACGTTGCATGGTAGTCTCGATATAGAGACTCGCAGTGGTTCCCAAATAATCGACTGAGAAAGAAGATTCTCAGGGAGTTTCACTGCTCTCGATTTACCGTGCACCCAGGTGGCACGAAGATGTACCAGAATCTTCGTCGCCAGTATTATTGGAGTGGGATGAAGAAACACGTAGGGACTTTGAGGTATGACGTCTCACATGTCGCCAGGTTAAGCGCCGAGCACCGTAAGCCAATGTGGCTACTGCCCATCGAGGTAGTCGAGTGGAAGTGGGAGCACGCTTCACCATGGACTTTGGTGACCCAATTTGACACGGACACAATAGGGAGACATGATGCGGTATGGGTGATAGTGGACTCATCACGGCCCAAGACATTTTCTAATTGCGGCATGACCTTCGTGATCGAGAGATTCTAATGCACAGACATTCGTAGAGATAGTCCAATACATAGAGTACCAATATCCATAGTGTTCCGATAGGGACTCGAGGTTTACATTTAGACGCGACTTTTGGAAGAGTTTCCAAAGGCTATGGGCACGGGTCACCATGAGCACAAATTGGCTCCACCCTCGTGATAGATGGTCAAACCGAGAGGACTATACTGTGTTAGAGGACATGTCATGAAAGATGCCGTCCGGATCATATAGTAGCTGAAGAGCACTTGCCCTTAGTGGAATTCTCCTACAACAACAGTTATCATGCGAGTATACAGATGGCACCTTATGAGGCATTGTATGGGAGGCCATGTAGATCACCGTTATGTTGATCGAGGGCGGGAGAGAATCCCCACCACTGTCCCGACTGATTAGGAGACACCTTTGGTGAAGGTGAGCTTTGATAGGGATGTACTCACGCCAGCCTAGAGAAGAGCTATGTCATGTACGACGTCGACCCTTAGATTTCGAGGTCGGGATCACGCTTTGAAAGTGGTGCTTCAAGAGAGGAGTGGTCGTTCTAAGAGTTTTAAAGCCATCAGCCGGTTTATCGACCTTTCGAGATACCGAGAGGATGGGACACTATAGCGTACCGCCTGGCGCACGGCCAAGATGTCGTGTCCACGAGGTATTTCACGCCTCCATGCTCCAAAAAATATACCTGCATCCAAATTTTAGCGTGATGGATCGGGAATGATCGAGGTCGACTACCTTTACGGACCTTCTGTGGAGGGACCAAGCAGCATTGGTTGATACCGTGGATCGTTTTTTAGGACTCAAGACCGTGAGGCTAGTCAGTGGTGCTAAGTGGCGCCCATGGAGTGAGGAGTCAACGTGGGAGCGCGAGGACACGAGCACGGGCTACCATCCGCTCGTGACTAAGGTACGTGTCAGCCGCTTAAGATTTAAATGACTGCTTATGCTGCATGGAATAGTGCACGCTGTATATGCATGTGAGTGATTGTGATTGTCCTGAATTTCCGATCGAAATTCCTTTAAGGAGGGAGAACGTGAAGACTCCTAGAAATTTCACCTAGAAAATGGCAAAATCGTAATTTCTGCAAAAATACGTAATTTATTCTATGTATCTCTTTGATGACGAAATGGATTTCACCGCTGAATCGCCTTGCGAAATCTAGCAAGCATTACAAATTTCGTCGACCTCGAGACCATTTAATTACACGCTTCGAGGCATCGCGCTTTGAGTGTCAGAAAACAATTTTCTATGCTACTAAAGTCAAGACATAACACGTACTCATGTGTCATAAGTGGCAATATAGAGAAATGATGAAAAATGGATGGCCGAGATAGTGCCAATGTCAAACTGGAAAATAAGGATATAATCGCATTTTGGAGTTTGATTTAATGATAATAAACAAAAATGGCTATAGTGTTCTTCCAACAAAGGCAAAGATGCAAGTGAACAAGGAGTTTCGAGGCAGCTCAAAATGGAGATTTTCCCAGATAGAGAGAAACTTCTAAAATATCAAAAGGACCGACCTCTGTAGCCTTCGACAAGAAGGAAAGTCAGTCTATCACGAGAGGGCTTCGTGGGTACTGGATTTGGGAGTTTCAAACTCCTCGAGGTAGGGGTTTCTCCCTACTGGGTTTTACACTTGGCTTAAGTTTTTCTCAATGTTTCTGCTTGGATTGAGGCCTGAACTTGGATCTGGCCCCAAAACTTAGGACCGAATTGTCAGAATTTTTTAGAGGCTCGCTTCTCACACAAATTCCGTGGGTAGGGCTGTTTAGGAGAATTGTGTCTTGATTTATGTATTAAATGGTGCTTTGGTATGTATGAAAATTTCCTAATGGTCAGAAACTTTCAGTTCACTAAGGAACTGATGATTGTGATTTTCTGGAAGAAAACTCAGGGTTTCCCACTATTCTAAAACAATGTTCTCAAAAATAATTTTTTGTGAATTAATGTGTTTAGTTGAGTGATTCACGTCGAATTGCTCGTGTTTGATCATTAGCCCACGTGAGCTAATTTTGATTTATGAAATGAGAATTTACATGACATGATTGTGTGAATTGAATTTTTTAAATATATGCATGTTTATATATTTACATGTGAATTGGGATCAGATTGAATTGGCATACATGTATTCCATATGCACTGGGACACCCTAGGACTATAGGAGTGAGTGTATGAGATGAGTCTAGAGAAAATGGTTCTGAGGGGTTAGTTCAAAATGTAAATTATCGAAGGGTAGCGTCCAACTAAAAATATCACGGCTTGAGATACACCATATACATCGGAGGGTAGTTCATAAATAATATATCAATCATCTGGACCCAATTGATATATATATACACATCGGAGGGTTGTCCAAACAACAATAAACATAATAATCCTCACGAGGCTTAAAGTAGTGTGAGGGAGCCAAGAGGACTCAAAATGATGACTGCTAGACATTCAAGTAGGATCATGCATTTTCTTGGATGTGTGTTTATTTTGGAGCAAGGCATTGCACTTAGGTGGAGAGTAGCCCATTTACGGTGATTCCATTACTGAGCACTAGCTCACCCTGTCGAGGGATACTATTTTACAGGTACAGGGAGCGTGCGAGGATATGACTCGTCCTAGAGGCCGAGTTTGTGAAGAAAGCTAGGTTGTGGCTTTGATGATTTTATACATGTATTAGAATTCTCAAATTTTAATATATGTGTTGTATAAGAGTAAAACATTTGAACTCTTAGAACTATTGGATATAGTTGGATTCATAGTTGGTATGTTTTATGGGTATTGTTTATGGGCCCATGTAAAACCCCAACCTGATTGAATGTTATAATAGTAGTTTTTGAACTGATTAGAGGTCCAATGATAGAAATGAAGGTAGATTAGAATTTAGAACGCTGACGCTATTTGGGGCATAAAGAAATTTTTCAAAAAATTTTCACCGACGCCCTAAGGAATAGTGATGTTTATTATATCCGGATTGAGGGGTTGCTAAGTGAATTTTAAGAAATTCTATGTTCCATGACTTTGAACTGATATTTAGAAGAGAATTAGATATTTGGCAATAGTGATTTAATCGAAATTAAGTCAAGGCTGATATTTTCGAAATTGGGCCGAAAATACCAAAATGTCCTAAATAATCATAGAGTCTAATGAAACTTGAACTGAGGAAACGGAACCGCTTGATAGTTTTCAGCGATCCGAACATAATTGATAATAATACTATTGTCCTACTTATGATTTTAACATTTTAATCCATTTCTATGATCTCAGAGCCTGGAATCTAATGAAGGATTTAATTAGAATATTTCATGGTCAATTTGAAGTTGTGAACCATAGAATATTTGACATTTAACTCCAGATAAAAAGCAAGATAAGGTGAAATCGAAGACAAACTGGCTATAATGAGGATATTTTATTGTGAGAACTAATCAAAATCTTTCTTAATGGCTAAGTTAAGATTTAAAATATCATGAGAATGGACCAATGAGATTCATGGGCTCAAATGCAATTTTGGCAAAGTGTAAGTTAAATAGCTAAATTCAAGGGACCAAATGGTAATTAAAGGAAAGATTAAAATATTAAAATGTGAGGAGACAAACAAAATAATTCATTTGGTCTCTCAAAAAGTTAAGGCACCCGTATGGAGGAGAAAAGGGAGAAGAAAAGAGGAAGAAGAGGAAGAAGAGGAAGGAGAAGAAGGAGAAGAACAAAGGTATGTTTTTCGTATGGAATCAAGTGTCTTTTAGCCGTCTAGGGTTGGTAAGATTGCTAGGGTTTTTCTATGAGATTGTCGGTTCCTAAACCTAGGGTTTTAGCTGAGAGATCACACAAACCTTGATTTCTTGGAGGTTTTGTGGATAAAACTCCAATTGGGGTATTTAAGGTTGAATCATGATGAATTTGATAGAAATTGAGAAAGAAATGGATTAGGTTAGGGCTTGAAAATCAAGTGTTGAATGGTTAGGCTTGATGTTGAAATTGGTTAGGGATTTATGAAATTGAGGTATAATGTATTGGAATTGGTTAGAAAAGAAAAGGATTTGAATTGAGGGCATTAAGATCATGTTGTAAAGTAAAGGAAATGCTGTCAAAATTTCTGTAAAACCCCTGTTTTTATTTTGGCTATAGATTAAGTTAGAATCATCCAAATGAATTGATTCCAATTGGTAAAGAAACTACAGAGATAGGGGCTAAATGTATGAAGGGACCAAGAGCAAATTGTAGCTCAAGGCTCCCAACATTGACTGAAAGAGCTCAGAAGCTCATTTAATTGGCTCTGTTTTGGGTATGGTTGTAGTGTTTTGGCCATAAGTGGAGTTTCTCACTCATCCAAATTGAGGATCTAGAGTTCTGGGTAAATAGACTTCTAGGGGAAAATTTATCTAGCTGAAGTGCATGCAAATGGTAACCCAAAGTACCCAGAAAATTTATCAAAAGGAGCCATGTGCAGATTCTGTTCTGCCAAATTGAGTCATCTAGGATGTAAAATACAATAACTTGAGTTTTGGTAATCCAAATTGGTGATTCCAATTGAGAAGAAACATTTGAACCATAGCTTCAAAATGAGTGAAGAAACCATTTCCACTCTATGGAGTTAAGATCCCATAAAATCAAGGATAACAGTAGGTGATTCAGTGAGTTAAACTGCTGGCATCAAAAAACATGCTGTAACTTGTGTTATAAGTGGCTGGAGGGCCTTAGAGAAGGAATTTTAAATTGAAATTTAAAGAGATGTCAATATTATATAAAGGACTGATAAGGGAGAGTTTCATAAATTTGAAGACCGTTTGGAATAATTTTTTGACATAAAGTCTATAGAGTATTGTTGAAAAGGTTGGCCAAAATGAGTGGGTTTTTTAGTGCTTAAGGGGTAATTTGTTCATTTGGCTTTAAATGAATGCAGATTAAAATGGAAGTTATGATTAATGTATAGTTGTGGTTTTCTTTGAAAATGAAAAGGACTGATCTAATGAACGGAATTTAATAGAAGCAAGCGGAATTGAGCTTATGAACCTATGTAAAAATGATATTTGACAATTGAGTTTTAAAAAGAATGGTCGAATAAGTTAAACTGAAAAGTTAATGAAATGTTTATATAAAATGTTAAGGTATATGAAATGTTTTATCTTGCATCAATCTATATTTATATAGTCAATTATATATGGCGCATATGTTAAGGCATTATGGAAGTTTAAAATGTGTAAAGAATGCATATGTAGGTTTTCTGTATATATGTGTTTTAATGATAAAGTAAAGGATTTAAATGGGATTTATAAACGAATTTTGATAAATGTTTTTACCGATGGCTACCCTAACCCTATATGACTGTTATGACTGAGTATCGCCGAGGTACCTTAAGCGGTAAGGATTTAGGGGTAAAGTTATAGGTTAACCTGGTGGGAGGGAAATGGGTGTTTAGAGTAATATCCCCATATCGTGATAAGGTGTTAGGACTGAACCTGCAAAGCGTGAGTTTCTCCGCAGCGTAGTGGTTATGACTGGAATGTGACCGTCTCACCGTCAATACCCGAAATCGCTCTCTGTGTTTATTCCATAGTTCCATCGAAAGAAAGAAAGAAAGAAATAAATAAAGAAAGAAAGTTTATGTATAAATGGATTTAATTAGATAAGTATGTATTATAAGGAAAGAAATAAGTTTATGTATAAATGTTTAAAGCATAAATTGTGTTTAATTGTATAAGTATGTATTACTTTGATATATACTGAAAATGTTATCTTAAGGCATAAATGGATTTTTTTTAAATGTATAAGTATGTATTACTTTGATATATATTGAAAATGTTATCTTAAAAATGTACACTCACTGGGCTCCTTTAGCTCATTCTTTTCCGTATGTTTCAAAAACATTTTCAGGACCCGAGACAGGTGCGCCGGCAGAGTATCCTCCTGTGCAGTGAGTCGAGCCATTGAGGAGACGACGCATGTGAACTGCATTGTATAAATAGTTTGCATATTTTATATGTTAAATAATTTGTCATGTATATATGCATATATGGATGTATTTTGAAAAGGAACTACTTAGGCGGTCGACTTATGTCCCAGCCAAGCCCAAGCTTTTTATAAACTGTGCATGGAATTAAAGTTAGTTTTGAATGTTTTGATGATCAAAATGAATAAATGTATATGGTATATATATTGTGTTGATTGAGTTGTGGACGAGAGGTCCTACAACTAAGTTGAAAATTCTAAAGATTAGAAGTGTTTAAAATGCTTATGTGCATTTGTAAATTGGGAAAGTCCAAAAACAAGAGGAAACTCGGCCAATTTTTCCTCGAAAATCCAAGTGTTTGAAAAAGAAAAGAAAAGAAAAAAATTTTACCACTTGCCTGCATTATTTTCAAAGATATGTTATGATTGTAAGGTTCGCCCACGGATTTTACTGATGGTTTCGAGAAAAGTTTCTATATCCATGGAGTGCCTGAGGTCCCCTGTTCATGAGGTTAATCCGGCCTGATCCTTCAAATTCAAGTGGAAGTTTTACCATGTGATGATATATTGACTGTTCGGGATGTGTTTATACAGTATTGTATCTGCAGAGCCTCCCGCATGTGCTGAGACTCCCGCTCGATTTTCCGGCTGGCGTCTGCAACCCGACATCCACTTGTATTCATGTTGACGGTAGTCAATCTTAATTCTCGGGGTTTGAAGGCCAGAAATCCTTTTTTATTTTATAAGTTATTTTCCAAGGGAGAAGCATTATAACTTTTAAGTAGGAAAGAATAGAATTGACTTTATAGTGGTTACTCTAATCGTGTCAAGTACTTCCAAGACGACCAAAACTAAGTTGTACAACTGTTGCAGAAGAATCTGAATCTTGATCTATCAGAACCACTGGAATTGGAATCAAAACTCTGCAGTCAAAACATGTTAATAAAGACATAACATTGATATGATATAAACACTTTTTGTAATATTTTAATAAACAACAACCGCTAACGCATCGCGAATATGCCGAATTTCGCTAAACACTTCCGAAAGAGTCCATAATACGTATAGACCAGTGAGACTTTGATTCAAGGCATTGTTCAGCCAGCTAAAGAATCAAGACCTGCAACCTGCTCTAAAGAACTACAGTAAACCATCCGCATCGGGCCAAGATGTCGTGCATAAAAAGCTTCCAAGGGGATTAAAATCGATTAAACATGAAAATGTCCTACAAAAGCAAAAAGAACTAGCCATCTACATAAGATTTCAATCAAAATCTATGTCATCTTTAGGAAATTATTTTTCTCAAGCAGCTTTGTATAAAGAAATTGATCAACAAATAGAGCACGAAGCAAGCACTACTAAACAAATAATACAGAACCAAATGTAATAATCATAATGACTTCACGACAAAAGAGCTTCTTCATTATCATACCCGTATATTTGTAATTTTTTCCATACCAAATTTCTATTATAAAAATAACAAAGAAAAGAAATAGGTAATTGGGGCTGAGCCGGAAGTATATTATCGACCAATGATGTTAAATGAAACGACCCATGCCATCTAAGCATGAAGCGCACTCCTGCATAAAATTTTTAGCAAGATTAAGCAACAATAAATACCTAACACTCAAAATGCACAAAGTATAATTTTTTTTATATATATAGGCAAAATGCACAATGAGAAAGGTCAAAGAACCAATTACCCAATACTTAAGACAAAACACATTTTCTATATGATGAGAGCTAAAACTCCGTATACATGCATTTACAAATAGAAGTGTTCATAAAAATGCCGCTTCTTACATCACTTTTCCGGAATTATGATTCAATTGGTTAAAGCATGTCATGTCAAAAGTGGAAGCAAAGTTGAGTAATTGCTTAGTCCCAATAAATCTAATGAATACATTAATTCATCAATAATAATGTGGTTAAAAGATATAACAAGATTCACTTATTCATTTCCTCGCTTCTCATTTAGTATCATTTCAGGACGATCTCGATACAGTGGGAAAATACTATTTTTTTCCCTTCTTAAGAAAAACCTTTAACCAAACCAGCCAACAATAATTATTGGAAGAAATTTTGGAAGTGATGAAAATGAGAGAAACCAACACTTCCAAACACGTATTTTCCATCGCCCAAAACCGGACACTCCACTCAACCGCCAACCGCAAATCTACAACTCAACCTCAAAACCACTTCATAATTTCTTCCACGCTTTCTACCTCAATGTGCCATGAATTCCACAAATTTTTCAAGAACCAATGGGAAAGAAACGAACCTGGCATGCTCTTTCGCCTTTACCCATGACAACATCAACAACAAATAAAAACTAGGCTTGATCCTCATCCTGTTTCCTCGCTCCTACCACCAACTCACCTAACGAAAAGAAGGAGAGAGGAAAATTAGCCATGCTAAGAACTGAGGAATTCTTTTGGAGGAAATCGAGGAGAAAGTGGATCTTACTTGCTTATGAGAGAGTGAATCTGACGAGGAAGGGGCGGCTGCATTGGAAGGAATGTCAGAGCCGAAAGTCAAGCCTCAAATCGAGGGAGGTAGAGGGCCGTAGGGAGAAGAGAAAAGGCTATGTTTTAAAGAACTTTTTCAAAAGAATATTCACGTTTATTTTTATAAATATTCGGTTAAAAGCCATAAAATAACCCTAGAAATGTAAGTCGGTCTATTTGATTCATTTTTTTAAAAGTGTTTCTTTTTTTTAAGAAAAAAATATTTTTAAACAAATTTTTGATTAGTGTTATCCGTGTTTTGTTTTTTATTTTTTTAAACGGTAATCAAATAAGTCTTAATAGGAATTCTTATGTTTTTTCTTAAAAAAGTAAACAAAATTACCCTTTATTCATTTCATGTATTTACAATGAGAAATTCTATTTACACCCCATTTATTTCTGTATACACCCCATTAAAAATACCCATAGAGGAAAATACAAATTTACCCTTAAACCTATTTTTTCTATTTCTTTATTCTTCTTCTTTATCTCTCTGCGCACCCCAACTCCCTTCTTCCTCCGAAGTGGCTTCGTTTGAAAAAATAGTGAGAATGGGTCGTGTGAAAAACAGTTTTCCATATAAGTCTCTTTTTGCACCAAAAGCTTCTCCTCCTCCTTCTCAGTTTGTCAAACAATTTGGTGCTCCTGCATTTTTTCTTCCTACGTCAATTCAATTTCAACCTCTGGCTCTGGTATATTAAATGCTTCTGTAACCCCTTCATCTACTGCTGCTTTACCATCTTCTGCTGCACCTATAGCTCCTACTGCACCTACAACTACTTCTTCTTCTACCAGTCCCTTATCTTCTTCATCCAACTCTTCTGATTTTCCTCTTATTCCAATGTCCTTCGAGCTTTGCTCTCCTGTTGATTCTGCCTCTCCATGTCCCAGTTCAGGTTCAGATGCCACTGTTCCTATTCCAGTTTCCTCAATTCTTCCTATGCAAACACAGTCTAAGTCTGGTATTTTTTAAGCCAAAAATACTTGACCTCTCTACATTCTGAACCTGCTACTGCATCTATTGTTTAATCTTCCACATTCAAAGAAGGCCATGGGATGATGGATATCAAGCCTTGATTCGCAATCCCACATGGGACGGTACCTAGTTCAGACGATCTTCATGTATCAGTTGTGCGGGTTTTCGAACAAAACTAAGGCTGGGATGATCTCTTGATAAATTACAAGGCTTGTTTGGTTGCTAAGGGCTTTCAACAAACAGCTGGTGTGGATTTTTCTGAGACGTTTAGTCCAGTTGCCAGGCCCTAATATTCAATTGTATTCAATCTTAGTTGTTTCTCAAGGCTGGCATCTGGTAATTTGATATATATGCTTTATGGAAAATGATTATAAAATGTCTTGCATAATACCCAGTGTCATCTGAAATACAAATATATACAATCTTAGTATTTATGATCAGAAGATTCAGTCTGTTTCAGAATTACAGAGGTTTCGTTTGGGGTTTTCAGAATTCCATGTCTGATAATGCCTCTTTCACACCCAAACATGGAAGACTATTGTTGCTTTGGTATAATGCTTGATGATATTCTTATTACGGGTGAAAATAAAGAAGATATTCAGAAGGCAATCCAAGACCTTCATGCTCATTGTTCTCAAGTCTACAGGGTGTATGAGGTAGACACTTCGAAAGTAAAGACGGGAATTCGTGCAAAGAGTATATTTTGGGGTTTACTTAGTAAACGGGGTGTGAAGAGATATTTAAGGGGTGTATATAGAACCTCTCATTTACAATATCTCTTAAAAGTAAGTGGTTATTTTTTCAAAAAAAAAAAGAGTATTGTTAACATAAAACAAAAAAAATTTGATGGATTATAAAATTTCTAAATTTGGGTTTTCTATCTAAATGTCTTTTAAACAAATCATCTTTATCTTTTAGGATAATATATAATGCACTTTTTTTATCATCGTTGATTGATGTCCGAACCTGTCAAGAAATTTGAATCAATCACCGTTAAGAATCAAATTAATGAAGATCAATTGAGTTACTCTTATGATTGATTAGAGGAGTAATTTCATGCTAATTTTCTTTTAGATAATATGTGACCCAATACACTTCATACAATATAATAAAATAAAACAAAAATTACACTAAAAAAGTACTAATTTAAATTTTGGTATTTTTTTTTATTTGTATTGTAAGGAATAATTTTGCACACCATATAGAAAATTATAATAGATATATGATTTAATCTGTATACAAAAAACCTTCTCACTTCAAAATACATTTATAAATTATAATAATTTAAAATGATAAATATTATATCACTTGAACTAAGCATATCTGATTTAAATGTATCTATTATAACCATAAATATATATTTTTAACCTCCTTTATCTTGCTTAAAATTTAATGCACAAACTAAATTATACCTATATTTGACTTATATAATAAACTTTTAACAAAATGCATATTATAAATAGAGTTACATAATATATTTTAAAATAATAACATGGAAATAAGGGTGGGCATATCAATATGACCTAAAAGGGCTTGAAAGCCAACCGGGACTGCTCTGCCTAAATGAAGCACGTGACCCGATCCTTCTAAAAACGGGCTTAGACCGAACTTGAAGCGTGTCTTAGGACTCAAGCTTTTTGGAGACCTTTATATGTTCAATATATCATATAATTAAACCATTATTGTTTAAAAGAGTAGAAGACATATTTTGTCAACGCAAAAGTCAACCTTTTTAGTTAACCCAAAATCTATCTTACATTATCTCTTATTGATTCACTATGAGTCGTAACAACTAGTTTAATCTATTTCGTCCCATTGTAACTAAGGTGGTTTTGAACCCAAACCCTGAACTTTGCCCTCACTTAAATAATACATGACCACTGAAACAAAGTTATATCTGTACTTAAGTATGCCCCTACTGAATTTGAATGATGGCTATGGCTTTGTTGTTTTGTTGTTTGCTTGAATGGAGGAAGAATGGAAATTCGCTGCCTTCAATTTTAAAATTGAATCACTTAAAAAACATCTGAGAATATTATTTATTTCATATTTTGATATATACTTTTACTTCCATGGTTTGGGATATGAACAGATTGTAATCCTGGACGACAAATATTCCTAGTGAGAGAGATATGTAGTCTTCCTCGTTTAAAACAGCTAGCAACACTTCCTCGTTTAGCCTCCAGGCATCTCTAAACCAAGCCTCCAACTCCTCTGTCGTAGGGTAAGGCTCCGATTTTGTCTTCCACCTACCGATCAAATAGAACTACAGGGACCCTAGCGCCTTCCCATAGACACAGTCTCCAACATCCACCCACACCGCATTTTTTAGACTACTGTCTCCTTCATCCACATCCTTAAGAGCGGACTGTCCCCCACATGTAACTATATTTTTACTGAGGCTTGTACACCCTCTCTCCCCTTTACCTGCCTCACAGAGCAATCCTCACGGGTTTATTCTCCATCGAGGTTTGAAGCCCAAATTTCAATTTTCTACCAAAGATAGTCCAATCATTTAAGAACTCACTTCCAGAAGACCAAATTCTATGCTTTTCCCTTCCCATCAAGAACGGAATGCAGAAGGAACCTACCAAAGATTGTTTTCCTACTCTCCAAATTCTCGAATGATCTTCCATTCTCCTCCAAACAAAGGGTCTACTAGCAGGAACGAAGACCCTACAACACTCTTCAACTCCCATCAAAAGCTTGTTCATCCCCTCTATTCCAAACCGAATCCACGATGCTACACCTCTACTCCATTCTGTGATGAAGTATTCTGCTTTTTTTCCCCTTACCTTCCATCGTAAACTCAAAAGATTTAGACTCAATAAACTTTAAATCTATGTTTTTACAAATTGAGATTTAGAAGTAAATTTTATCCTAGCCTTGGAAACATTGCTTTGGTAGTAAGATTTCAATTTACTTATGGAATCCACTCTACTCTTTCCCCCAATCATCTTATAAATTAGTGATTTTTACATATTGAATCAAATCTCGCATATTGGAACCGTCCCTTGGTGGGAGGGAGGAAGAAGGGCTCTGGAGTTGACATTTTCCGATCCACCGGCCCATCACCTGGGGACAAGTGGATCACTTTCTTCTCGCTGTGTGTCTTGGGGCCCACTCTCCTTGTCAAATATCTTCTTCAAAGTCAAGTTGTGATATCTGTTAGGAAAAAGGCTGAGATCTATTTCGAGGGCCGCTCCCCAATTATGTTTTCGTCATTCGAAGGAAAGGAATAGAGCTGGCTTTGAAGACGCCACTTTTCAACCCCCGAGATTGAAACTCTCTCGCTATCCGTTCCCTTACTGGGGCTGGCTGTATCCGAAGGCGTATATCTCCTTTGTTAGGGTTGCTTTGCATAGATTCTATGGCTATGCCTAGATGTTGGTCCCTTTCGGGGCTAGCTCAGATGTTTCTTTTCTTTCTCTAGCCTTTCTTGTTAGTCTTTTGGGCCTTTCTTTGTATACTCCCGGTATACGTCTTTTTGGTCAATATAGTGCTCTTTTATTGATAAAAAAAAAAATCAGATATTGGAACTAAGAGGAACAAACCCACTCTAATAAATAAAAAAACAGAGGCAAACCCACAAACTGATGATGATTCTAAGCTTAGAAGGGGTCTTCTTTTTTATAGGTAGCTAGAACAGCTTAGAAGGGTCCTTCTATGGATGTAACTATTTCATAAATGAATTATGAAGGTAAATCCAATGGAAAACAATAAGAAATTGGAGGATAAAACGAGGGAACATGGTAAAGCTTTTGCAAACTTTGTTAATTTCTCAATTAATTGTAGTCCTTTTTGCTCGCTTAAAAGGTTTGTTTTTGCTTGCCTTGTTAGACTCCGATATTTTTTTGATGGGCAAATAGGTTCCGTAAGTCCGGACGTAGACACCAATACATTTTGTGAATGGCCTTGTGCAGGACTACCATTTTCGCTCTTCTAAGATAATGTTGCAGCTCATTGTATTTTTAGCCATTTAAGAATTATTTATATGTGTATCAGGATGAATGAATTCAAGAAAATTAGCAACAAAGAAAAGAAGAACCCTCACAATGAACTTCTCTTCCTGAAATAAACACATCCTAATAGGGCTTTAATCTAACATATGCCCATTGAAATTTGAATTTTAATCAGAAAATAAATTAAAATTGTTTAGCCAAGGTTCATTCTTATCACATCAAGCCTTCACCCCGACAAAGAAAATTTTCACTTTCACTCTACTAACATATTTTTCCCTGGGTCCACTCTAAGGCATCCTTAGATCCAAGTTAACTATGCAAGGCATCGGAAGAGATGCCTCCCAATAGCTACTGAAATTAATTAGTTTATAAATAATTTGATTCTTAAAGAACAGAAATCATGTAGGCGTAATTTAAATTTCCAACATCCCGTTGGTATAATATTATGAAAGGGCGTGTTGTATCTCTTTCTCTCTCGCACACGCTACAAGCCACACACAAGCACATGCCAAGTCTTATGCTAAATTGGTTTTTGAATGCTTGAGATTTTACTTCCAAAGTCTTCAAAATTTGAGGAATGTGAGATTTGGACAGTACACTGAATTTTATTTGAATAACAGATGTGATAAATATTTTTAAATTTAAGAAAAGGAGAAAGAAAAGAGGGAGGAATGGGTATTTGGAAGAATGCATTTGAAATTCTCAGATGTAATTCAATTTTCCTAAATCTAACCAAGTGAAATGTGTAAATTTGAATTACTAGTTTTTAAATATATTTTTTTAATATTTATAGAAGTTAGAGAATAATTATTATTACTTATTACTAGTGATGTAATCTTTGTTTAGATCCTGGCATTACATCTTGTTCTATCTCTGAGTTCATTAATAAGCTTTTGTCGTTTTTATACTACGTATTTGTACAGCACTTACTTAACTTGCCATATTATATTCTTACCAGATCGATAATGGAAATATTAGAAGTTTACTTTGTTTATTTTTTTTTCTCCAAATTTTATTCTATTTGTTCCTTGCAAAACTTTAAACTACTTTGAGAAATTTGTATTATGTGTGCCCCTAGCTATAATGGGAAATGAAGTTTTTACTTCAATACCTCTGATGAGGTTACTTTTTAATCAAACTTTTTGTTTTTGCGCCTCGATGTGAAATTTAGTTCTCCAAATCCCATCAATGTGTCACTGACGAGTACGTGGAATCGGGATTTTATTCCTAAGTTGCGAATGCCTCAGATCGTGATCTTCCAATGGTAGTAAAGCACAAGTTAGATGGTGCATCCTTTATCCGTCGCCAAGTGCCCGGTGACACGGTTCCAGCCGAAAAGGTCTCTCTGTGGATCACACAACCTGATCGAATAAAGCGTTTGCTTCTTGAGAAATATAATCCCAATGATTGGGATGTGGGAATTGCTCTCTCATTCTCTCCTATAAAAAAGAGCCCCCCTTCTATTATAAATAACACTTCTCCCCTCCACTTAAGGCTTATTTGGAGTATTACCCAATTGTTTTGGGTATTTACTTTTTGCCTCAATTTATTAGGAAATTGATTTGTGGTCTTAATTTTGTAATTTCTTTTCATTAGCTGAGTTGTTCGCTGACTCGAGGACGAGCTATCACGAACCTCGTTAATTTCTCGTGTTTTTATTTATTATTTTTGCTTTAGTCACAATATTTTGTATCGTTGTTTTGCCGGTATTTCAATAAATTACTATTCATAGAATAGTAACATTTGTTAATTTAGGGAAAACTATTCCATTTTTCAACAATTGGTAATGTGAGCCAAGGTTTCGCCGAGTATGCTCGTGAAGTTGCAGTGAGCATTCGATATTCTTACATCGTAAAAGGCCCTGGCTTTTTGACATTTTTTTTCTATAGTTTCGAGTATGCTCAGGTTGCAAAGTGTTATCCGATCTTCCACATCGAAAAGATTCTATCGAGATATCACATTCAAGAATACAACTTTGTCGTAGGAAATGTCGTAATTTAAATCCAAAGGCACCATCAAATCAAGCATCGAAAAGGATCCTCATCAAGATCAATGGTGACTAATACCAAATTTGATGAGAAATTTGATGGTACCAATAACTTCGTATGTGGCAAAGGTGGAGGTGCAGATGTTCTTTCCAACAGGAGCTTGATGTCAGACCAGAAGAAAGCGGCACTGTAAGACGCTGACGAAAGATTGACAAGAATCAATCGCCAGCAGCGGTACGATTCAATCGCCTCCAAGGAGCCGAAATATCCGCTTATGAGAGAGACGCCTGCAAAGCAAGTCGTGGAAGGAGCCGAAGACAAGTTCATGAAGAAGATACGAGAACAAGCTCTATATGAGGAACCAAGTCACCGCCCAGATAAACTGTGTACCATATGAATGATCACATCATCAGATTTGATTCATTAGTAACCTGATTTATTGAATCTAGGATGAGAAAGTAAGTGATGTCGGGAGCAGCTTTGATATTGTTAGCTTCCTTTCCTGATGAATATGAACATCTTATTGTTAGTATGTTGACTGGGAAGGAAACAATAACTTTTAAAGAAGTAACAACTGCTCTGTATTCTAATGAGATCAGAAAAAAGGATAAATTAGAACATAGGAGCTCAGCTGGTGAAGCCTACACTGTTCGAGGTCGAAATCAAAGCCGAAAACCAGGGAGAAGGGGAAGATCTCAGCTAAAAGGCAACCTCGTTAAAGATGAATGTGCCTTTGTCACTAAAAGTATCAAGAAAGACCGTCCTGCCCGCAAGAGCCGAAAGAGCCAGATTCGAAGCATGTGTGGTCAAGATGATAAAATTTTTCACCGGGGCTTGTGTGTCATCAATGACTAGTACCATGAATGTTATGTGATTCACTCGCCATTTCACATGTGTTTCGTGAAGGAGCGGGTTCTTCAACTTTATAACTCTCGATGGTGGTGTTGTTTATCCGCGCATAAATCAACCTGCAAGATAGCCGGGACGGCTCAACTGGGCCAAGAACATGATGGGTCAACTAGGGTGTCACAAAATGTCTTATTCGAAACTTGAAAAAGAATCTCATTTTTGGGAACCTGAGTCAAAAGGTTTCCACTATCATTCTCGCAAAATGGGATTCAAAGTCGCTTTCAGATAATCTTGCAGCAAAGGTATCGAGAAACAACCTATACCTTTATCACAAGTAACACAAAGAATGGGACAAGAATGCCAAAGACGGAGGCGAAGAAAAGGTGCAGAGATGTCCAGCATGCATATGAGACTGGACATGTCGAGAGAAATCTTTGCAAACGTCAGCTATGCAAGGATTATCAAAGGTGCAAAGACTTGCAAGTCGGATTTTGGCGAGCAATGTGTTCGGGAAAGTAAAAAGAGGGTGAAGTTCTACACCGTTAAATCCATAATACCGGTTATATTGATTATATTCACACAAAGGCATTGTAGGGACCAACCAAGACGACTTCCTCGAGTAAACATTACTTTGTTACACGTTGATGACTTTCCGTAAGAGTTCGGGTGTATAAGCTGAAATCGAAGATGAGGTGTTTGAAACATTGTATGGAAGAAATGGTGGAGATCCGCATGGAGGAAGATTAAAGTAATTCGACCGACATCGGCATTGCATTATCGAAATGATCAATTTTCGATATTCTATCAGAAGGAAGGTATATCTCTACCATGTTTAGAGACATAATCGGCAGTTGTGAATCTGCATATAGAACGCATGAACCGAACTCATTGGAGAAAGTTCGTATGTTGTCCACGTCGTTTGGGCAACGCTTCGTCGAGGCCGTTATACGTAAGTCATCTCATTAACCGCTTCAACCATCAGCTACACTAAATGGCAAAACACCTGAGGCGGTCTGAAACCTGTAGAATGATTATGATACTTTACATGTGTTCGTTCCACCGCGACATTTATGTAAAGGAATCAAAGTTGTATCCAAGGGCTAAAAAGGCATTGTTTATGGGAGTTACCTCTAGTGTCAAGGGATACCGACTATGGTGTCTATCTTTAAAGAAAATTATTTCTAGCATGGATGTTACTGATAATCGCTATTAAAGATATATAATGCAGATGGTAAAGTGTCGAGAACACTTTTCGGGCAGCTCGTGAGGGAAGACTCACGCAGTGGAGGGTACTAAATCGTGGAGTTTCGCACACTTCGCTTAAACCAAATAAGACCAGATGTAACATGAAGGTATGTTGTAGAGGAAGAGGTTTCAAACGAAGAACCTCAAGCAGACATGATTACCAATTGCCATCAAGCAGCCAAGAAGAGAGATTAAGAAACTTGCTCATGAAGATATGGTGGTTTGGTACCCAAAGGGTGTACATAACAATTTAATTTCTCGGGGCTGTGCAGGTCCAAAAAAGAAAAGTGGAAGAAATCATGATGAATACCTGTAAGAAATCACACTGAAGCTAAATAAACTACCAAAGGGAAAGAAGGCAATTGGTCGAAATGGGTTTATACGTAAAGAAGGATTTCCGCAAGAATGATGTTCGCCATATGAAAGACTCCAGCAAAAGGCTATGCTCAAAAGGAGGGAATTGACTACAATGAGGTATTTTCTCCTCGTTGTGAACAAACATTCCTCCTTATTACCGATTTTGTTAGCCTTGCAGCACGCTTGATATGGAACTAAATTAAACGGACGTGAAGACAACATTCTTACATGGTGATTCTCGATGAGGGAAATTTATGGTAATCAAATGATGTTTCAAAGTTGTCGGAAAAGAAATTGGGTTTGTAATTGAACAAATCGCTATATGGTTTGAAGCACCGCCATGCGGGTATACGACTGATCGCCATGATAGCCGTGAACCACACCGTAAGGCCATCACCTGCGGTGTATTTTTGCAAAGGCAGGATGGACTTTCATATACCTTCTCTTTGTATGTTGGATGACATGTTGATAGCATCAAGGGGAATCAGCGGAGATATGTGCATTGAAGGCTCAACTGAAAGCAAGGAATTCTAAAATGAAAGATCCGTGAAGCCAAGAAGATTCTCGCATGGAAATAATGAGAGACGTACGTGAGGGCACACTTTGTTTAACTCGTATAAGATTTTGAAGAAGGTACTACAACGCTTTGGTATGTCCGAGAAGACTAAACCTGTGGCACTTCAATTTTGCTCCTCATTTCAAGCTTAAGGTCACAAGGTCCAAAGACGTAAGAGGACTCGGGAATATATGTCAAAGGTTCCTTATTCAAATGCAAAACAGCGAATATGCTACAAGGTAGGCTAAGGCCCGACATTTCACATGCAAAGTGGACTGTGAGCAGTAAGCATGTGGCTAATCCCGAAAAGAACATTGGCAAGCAGTGAAATGGATCTAAGGTACATTCGTAAACCTTAGATGTCAGGTTTAATATTTGAGGCGATGATATGGTCGGTCGCGATGTAGTCGATAACGCTGGGATTCGGGATATGTCGAGGATCTTGAGCAACGAGATCAACCATCGGGTTATGTGTTTACTTCCTGCAAAGCACCCGCTAGTTGGAAGTCTACTTTACAACTTCCATAAGGGCTTTGTCTACGACGAGGCAAAGAGTATATGGCGATCATCGGCGCTTAAGGAAGCAATATGGGCTATGGGTTGTTTGATGATTCGGGTGTTGGTCAAATGTGTTACAAAGTGTTTTATGACGCTAGAGCGCTATTCATTTAGCTAAGACCCAAGTTTATCATACTGACAAAGCATATTGACGTGAGGTATCATTTTGTGCTGAAATCATCAAGAAGGTGAGTCTGGCCGTAAGATCAAGACTGGTGATAACTCAAGCAGATATAAGGCTGACTAAGTGGGTGACAACATCGTTCAATCATTGTTTAGACTGATCAACATTGTAAAGTTTGATTAAGCGCACGCATTTGGAGGCGTTGTGCCTTTTGTTGGAAGAGAAGTTTCGAGATGGGATTCGCATATTTGTCAAGGTGGAGATTTGTTGGTTTTTTGAGAAATATGCAATCCCACATCGGTTAGATGTGGGAATTGCTCTCTCATTCGCTCCTATAAAAAAGAGCCCCCCTTCTATTGTAAATAACACTTCTCCCCTCCACTTAAGGCTTATTTGGAGTATTACCCAATTGTTTTGGGTATTTACTTTTTGCCTCAATTTCTTAGGAAATTGATTTGTGGTCTTAAGTTTGTACTTTTCATTAGTGGAGTTGTTCGGGACGCCGAGGACGTAGCGTTATCACAACCTCGTTAATTTATGGTGTGTTCTCTTTATTTGTTATTATTAGCTTTTAGCCATCATTATTTTGTATCGTTGTTTTGCCGTATTTCACGAAATTACTATTCATAGGAATAGTAACATTTGTTAATTTGGGGAAACCTATCCCGGATTTTCCCAACAATAAGGAATGGCTTATACAAAAAGGAAACAATAAGTATGTTTTCATTCCTTCAAATTTATCTTACTAAAATCAAGCTTCTTTACATATTGTTTTTTTTTGACATTATAATATTTGTTTTTAATTTCTGATAGGCGACACCGTCACTATTATCTAGGTTAAACGTCCGTGAGGACAATAATGTAGTCAATCCTAGCCCAATAATAAAAGGAAAGGCTTCAAGGGGACCACGAACTAGTCCTGTGGCGGCAAATTCTTCTCTTAGTTTTCCTCGCACATATGGAGCACTGGAAGGATGGGAACAACCTCCGAGTGTAAACAAAACGCATTCAATAAGTGCAACTAATAATCGCAAGCGTCCCATGCCCACAGGATCATCCTCTCCCCCCATGGCTCAATGCGGTGGTCACAAAAAATCTCTCGCACTAGGAGAGCAAATCTTGTCTCTCCTGTCTCAAACCATGACGGCGCAAATATCAACCAAGGCCGCACTCGATTTTGGTGCTAGAATGGCTTCCACCGGAACAAGTGATCACTTTTGCCGTGGAGGTAATGGTTCCCAAATATGGTAAAATGAAACTCAAATGTTTCTTCTCCCACAAATTATTTGAAAGTAAGAATCGTGTTAAGGAAAAACAGATCAAAGGAAAAGGAAATGAGCAATTGTGAAGGTATGGAAAGATTCGTAAATGAACTTAACGTCATCTTCTGGGCGGTTATTTGTTAAGAAATGGTACCTATTAAGGAAGACATCGAGATGGTGTGCGAGACAAGGACGCAGCGGAAGGGCTCTAAGACACCAATGAGGGAAAAGTTTGAGAATCCAACCACAACGAAACCACTTCGAAGTGCAAGGCCGGGTTCTGATAAGAATGGAAGGTGTTGTGTGCTTTCCTCTGATAGTGGAAACAAATTTATGTTTTTAAGACGATTATTTCACTTCATTATTATCATACTTTATATAATTGTTTATTTGTTAATTTCAGCAAGTCAACCCTCCTCTAAACAGACAATGGGATCGAAAGACGCTTACACGTCTAGTAAGTAAACCTCAAATAAGAGGTTCTCCGTGACTTACAGCATTTAAAGCCTATCAAAAAATTCATATTTCATGCCTCGTGGTGTTCATTTTAACAATTTCTCACATTTTGAATGTATGTCAACTTTAAGATTTTTAGTTTTGGTTGTCAAGTTAAACATCTAAATTTTCCAGCGTTTTGGTGGAAAATCTTTCAGATGAAGGCTTATTCTTTATATTGTTATTTAAAGATTCAGCTCTCGCTTCTAATTTGTTGCTCCGTTTTTCCAAATTAGAAGATGGAGGTGCTATTGGCCATTTCGCTTTAATGCAATATTCTCTATGATATTCCAGGTGATTCAGATGATGATCGTGAAGAACTACTAGTTGCTGCAAAATTTGCTTGTGATGCTAGCTGTATGTGTCTTCTTTTATTTATTTAACGGTGTTTCCAAAGAATATATTTTTGTTCCCTTGGTGCATGAGCATATTGTTTTCTTTGAAGATCTTGCCTGCTCTAGTTCATTCCCGAAAAATGGAACCGTCACAATATTTGAAGCAAGAGGGCTACTAGAATCCATGATTATAATTATGAGTCATTTTTTATTTCGTCGCCACGATTTTGGTTTCCCATTTGAAACTCCGATCACTTCGCAATGCTTAGAGGAGGTTAACAAAGCCTATCTCGTATGTCTCACAATGGCAAGAATGCCTTGGTATCTTTATGAACAAGATATCTCTTTACAATATATTCAATAATTCTTAATGTATGCCTTTTTCCTCGCTCCAATGGTATCTTCTTGGCAGTTGTTCCTCAGATTCATTTAAAGACGGAAGGAACCAAAGGGACTTTCTTTCGAAGCTTGAAGATTCAAGAATCCAAGAATTAGATTCGATGTGGCTAATTCAGGTGTAGGTGGTGACCTGGTGGGCCCCAAGATCTCAGCCTGTCAACTTGATGAGATTCAATGGGCCTTGAAATACCCATGGATGACCTCTCTCATTTAAATATGATTCCGTGAGGGCAAAGACACTACACTACACCGTATATTCCCTCGTGGATTATTCAACTGCTTAGGGATGAGAATGATTTAAGTTTTATCTCGTGCAAATCGGGCACTTGTAATTATGACAATTCTTGTTTGTATACTTTCTTCAAAGAAGTCGCATTTAGGAATCATTATTGCATTGGAGTGGTTCGGTCCTGACACTCTCTCTTCTCTCGCTGTAAAACACTACAGTAAAGCCATATATGTTCATCCCCGCTTCTTCAGATTTACCGCTCATCTCTTCATACAACTGCTGGTAGCTGATTGTCAATGAAATTGGCATGTTGATGCATGAGGTGCTCCATTAACATGTTCTAAGATACACTTGGTTGATTCGTGAATTAAATATCAATATTGCATTTGTACATTAAAACTAAATTGAACAAGCTTGTCCTCGATGCATGAGTAAGATGATTCTGGGGCTAAGGCGACAAGAAGTAAACTTATCAAGTATCTTGACTGACTGTATGTCATTTAAAGAAGCCGATTTCCTTGATATCTATTTTCTTTATATTTTGAAAATAACCCCGGGTAGGTTCATATTTTTATTTTTATTTTTATTTTCTTGATATCTATTTCGTTTCCAATCTGGCCTTTCCCCTTTCTTGGTTAAATTTATCCAAGCAAAATAAGAACATAGTAACAAAAGAATGATAGAGAGATCGAGAGACAAAGACAAACATATATTACTAGTCACTAATTTATGAACAAATTGGATTCATTCAGATCCCACTTGACAAGGAGGAGGAGAAACAAGAGACCCCGCATGGATGCAAAACTAAGAATAAGATCAATCTCGGCGGGAGGGGAGGAATCGGATCGCGTGACCAGCCTTCCGAAACAGAAAGGGCTCAGACTGGCCGGACTCAGAACCGACATGTGCAGATGGGAAGTATTCCATGGTTCGAAGGGGAAGCTGGTGCTCGACCGTGTCCATAAGACCAGACCCTACCGAGTCCAACACATTGAAGGTCTGTGCATTACTCTTCTCAAGGTCGTAGCTAAACTCCACCAAAAGAAACATCTTTCCGGGCCTTCAACCTCATATCGAAGATCGCTGGTCCCACGCCATCCATACCGACAGCTTCGGGAGCCGCCTGGATCTATCGTGTGGGATCCCACCGCCTGCTCATGTTCAAATCAAACTTATAAATACTTCAGTCTTTAGATATTCCAAGACACATAATAACTAAAATTACAGCAGTAGGCAATAAATAAATACGCATAAGAACCAAAACTAAAAACACATTACACCAACTTAAAATTGAAAACACAGTGGGGATATCAAACACGCAA
Source organism: Tetrastigma voinierianum (assembly GCA_016808115.1). Classification (NCBI taxonomy): domain Eukaryota; kingdom Viridiplantae; phylum Streptophyta; class Magnoliopsida; order Vitales; family Vitaceae; genus Tetrastigma; species Tetrastigma voinierianum. The sequence continues at coordinate 790,747 of JAEQBH010002652.1, read as the reverse complement.
TCTATTACAACCATACTTGTAGTGCATAACTTTGATATTTCATTAAGATCATCTGGATTGTGAATGTGTACAAAAGTTCTATACTTATATAGATCAACAATTTGCAAACAAAGGACGCTTAAAACACATAAAGATCGCTTTCATTACAAAATGTAAGGTCATAATTACTCAAAATAACATAGAAGAGCATAAACATCACCTTGTCAACATGTTCCAAAGTAATAGTTTCTGGAATAATGGTTGTTCTCAGTCTAATCTGAACAAATCCACTATTCCCTTTCAGAGGAAAATATCGACCGACTCTTAAAACCCTGCTTCAACATCTTCTCCGACCAGGAATCGAGCCAGACTTATCTTTCTGAACTAACGCCTAACCTTCCGATAATAAATGGTTCACTGCCTAACAACCATGGCCCCACCGTAATCTCGAAGGCATAGTCGACCACCGAGCCTTTGATTTCTTTCAAAGTATGCATCCGTTGTCATAATGATGTCATTCAAAGCCTCCATGTCTCCATTATCAGCCCCTTAACATTCATCAAATCATCAATTATTTTGTCCAAATCTCTTTTGCTAAAAATTCCACGGCCCTAACTCCCTAACTTTCTCCAACATCTCACTCAATTTTTCAAACCGACACTTCACCCCCAACCTCACTCTCAATCTTCTTATTCACAAACTCCGCCTGAACCTGCATCTTGTTCACCGGAATTTTCACAGAGGATTCAACTTTAACAATCCGCTTCAAAACTTAACTCCAAGAGTCCTCGCAGATTTCAATGTCAACTTCCGGATCATCCGACTAGTCCTTAATCACAATTAAGAGAATGTGAGTTACCCATCGCGGCCTCCGCTTGAAACTACTTTTTTGGCACGACGAGACTCCTACGGCGGGCGCTGCAGAGGTCACTGCACGGAAACCGGGCCGGCGACATGGTCGAGTATACCCGACTTCGATGATGGCTTGGCAAGAAGAAAACGTACTAAGGTTATGGAAACAAAAAGAAAACAAGAATAAAGAAAGTGTATAAAAGCTAGGAGGAGGGATCAGGGGTTTAAGAACGTAAGACGAAGCTCGTTGATTCGGGGTTTCGCAACGAAGAGGAAGCTCGCGTTTAGATTTAGGTTTCACGCATTTGGATTTGTTTCATCCACGGTGGGTTAGATTTTATAAACATTTTTTTTATGCTTTTAGTTTGTTTTTTTTTTTAGTTTCAAAAATAGAAAGTTAAAAATTTTTATATAAAAAGTAACATTCAGATATCAAAAAATCTATATATATAATTTTTAAATTTGATAAAATAAATAAAATTGTTATTTTATAAATGTAATGTATATATTAATACTTCTATTTTCCGATATCCGATAATCTAATGTATCGGAGATATATATCTGATATCTTCGATATATAGGAGATATATCTCTATAATTAAAATGTGTATCTACCAATATACATCAACAATTTATTTTAATATTCATATCTTACACATATTTATCAATAGTAAAAAAATGTATAAAAATATGACGATTTTTTAAACTTAAATATAAACATAATCCATATATTAAAATATATTTTTAGGATATTATTAAAGTTTTAGATAAAATATATATAAGGGTTTACATATGTGGTGTAAGTTTCAAATGGATGATATTTTGATAAGGGTTTACCGAGTTTCAAAGAAGAATTTAAGGCAATCTTTTAAAGGAAAATTCTTAGTATGTATTTCAAAATTCCATGACATTTTGATAAAATCGCCACAGGTCACAATATATCGTCAATAAATCGATGATTTTATCGCTTTTATATTCAACTAAATATATCAACAATTTATTTTAATATTCATATCTTATAAGGCATATTATTAATAGTAAATATATATAAAACATAACTATTTTTTTAAAACTTATAAAATATAAAGATAATTCATATATTAAAATATTTTTTAGGATATTATTAAAATTTGAGATAAAAATATATAAGGGTTTCATATATTAAACATTCTTATTTTAAAATTTGAAAATTTTTGAAAATCATTTTTAAGATATGATATGATTCTCATATTTAATGTTACTTTATATATATTTTTAATATGTTACTTTTTATCTATTTAAAGAAAATAAATAATTTATATTTATAGAACGAAATCAATTATTCATTATATTTATATATTTAAAATCGAATTATTAATATATACATTATATTTATAAAATAACATTTTTACTTATTTTATCAAAAATATAAAATTATAAACAAATTTTAATGAATTTTAAATCATTTATATTTTATTGATATTTATGTAAAATATCTACTCGATATATTTCTGAGATATCAAGATACCTGATATATATCTCCTCGATACATTATATTACTTCCGATATCTAAAATCGAAGTATTAACATACATTACATTTATAAAATAACTTACTTATTTTATCAAAATTTAAAATTATAAACAATTTAAATAATTTATATTTTATTGATATTTATGTAAAATATCCAATTCATATATCCCATATATCTCTGATAGCTTCGATATATATGATATATCCATAAATTTAATCGGTTTTTTTTTTGTACACATAGACATAGGGCTGGACCGATACATTACATTATCGGATATCTGAAAATTAAAGTATTAATATATGCATTACATTTATAAAATAAATTTTTTACTTATTTTATCAAATTTTAAAATTATAAACAATTTATAATGAATTTTAAATAATTTATATTTTATTAATATTTATGTAAAAATATCCATTGATAAATCTGATATATCTCTGATATATCCGATATAACCTTAAAATTCGAGTACCAATATATTCAAGTGAACCGACATTTAATCATTGAGTAAAGGTACTGCATCGAAGGAAAATATGAAATAAAATTTGTGAAAAATGACATAAAATTTAAGTCTCTATTAAAGTTAGAAAAATAGAATAAAATATGGAAGTCATGAAATAAGATTGAAAACATGTGAAAATATAACATAAATAGGGATTTAGTAAAATGGTTAGAAAAACTTATATTAAAAAACTTAAGATTATAAGTTCAAGGTAGTTATTTTTAGTTATTAAGGGATAATTATTTGCCCCACAATGTGGGAAAAACATAGAAAAATGTCACATCCAAATATTACCTAGTTAGATTAGGACTATATGTGAAAGATATATTTCCCCACTACAAATCTATGTTTACTACATTATAGTTAAAGTATTTAATTTTTAATATTTTTTTATTTTTTTTATTATAATGTTGTAATATTCCATTCTTCTAATCTAATTCTTAACCTTTGAACCAAACTTCTATATTAGAAACATTCTTATTTTAAAATTTAAAATAATCTTTAAGATACTAAGATGATTTTGGATTATTTCATGCAAGAAATGTTACTTTTACATATTTTGTAATATCGAATATTACTTTTATATATTTAAATAAATAAATAGTTTTTAAATATATTTAAATAAAATAAATAATTTATATTTATAGAATGAAATCTCCAATATTCATTATATTTATATATTTAAAATCACATTAATATATACATTACATTAATTTATGAAGTAACATTTTTACTTAATTTATCAAAATTTAAAATTATAAACAAATTTTAATGAATTTCAAATAATTTATATTTTATTAATTTTTATGTAATAATATCCATCGATATATCGCTGATATATCTCCGATATATTCATTATACTGATATATCCTATATCCGGAGTATAACCGTGAAACTAAATACCATTTATCCGTTGAAACCGATATTTTAATCATTGAGTAAAGGTAAGAGAACGAAGGAAAATATGAAATAAAATTTGTGAAAAAATGACATAAAATTTAAGTCCCTATTAAATTTGTAAAAAAAAAGAATAAAATATGGAAAAAAACATAAGATAAGATTGAAAACATGTGAAAAATAGGGATTTAGTAGAATGGTTAGAAAAACTTATATTAAAAAACTTAAGATTATAGGTTCAAGGTAGTTATTTTTTGTTATAAATGGATAATAATTATTTGCTTCATAATGTGAGAAAAACATAAAAAAAAAATGTCACATCAACATATTACCTAGCTAGATTAAGACTCTATGTGAAAGACATATTTTCTCACTACAAATCAACGTAACTATTTTAAAGTTAAAATATTTAATTTTTAAAATATTTTTTTACTTTTTTATAATGTTGTAATATTATGTTCTTCCAATATAATTCTTAACCTTTAAACCATACATCTTCAATAGAAACATTCTTATTTTAAAATTTTAAAATGTTTGAACATAATTTTAAGATACAAATATATATTTTTTGGATATCTAATATTACTTTTATATAAAATGGAAAAGGAATGTTTCCTAATTTTTTTGCCAAATCGATAGGAGATATTTCCATTACATAAATTAACCTATAAACCCAACCCCGCCACAATTCCCCATTCATAGCTTTACTCGATCTCGCACTTTTGTTTTCTTCCCACCAAGACCCCTTCGAAATTCGAATTTCTACTCCGGCCATGTCGACATCGACGACTTCCACACTGGAATCCGGCTGAGGCGAGGCCCGGCTGTCATAGAAGAGTCCCAACATCGAATTGTCGGGTCGACGACATACAAAGCTTCCAAGACGAGAGGATAGGCTCACCGCAGGGGATGGCAAGGACCTGTGTGACACCCCGATCCCCGACACTCACGAAAATCGGGCAGAGTCTCCTTTGTATGGAGAGCTCTACCCATAGTACATCCCTGTCCCAATCAACATTCACATGAGTAAAAACGGCCTCTTGGGCCCATAAACCAATACTCATCACAATATATATGTATCCAACTATATCCAATACCAAGATAATAAATGACTTATACAAATATATATTAAAATTATAAATTCTAATACATGTATACATCACAAAACCAAAGCCACAATCCCGCTTTTCTTCTAAAGCGAATTCTATGACGGCCGTCTCGCGCGCTCCCCGTACCAAAATATGTTCCTCGATTGGGCATGAACGTGTTGATGCTCGCAGAGTGGAATCACCCTAAATGGGCTACTCTCCACCTAAGTGCATATGTAATGCTCTAAAATAAACACACATTCAAGCAAATACATGATCCTACTTGAATGTCTAACTGATCATCTCATACCCCGAGTCCTCACTGACTCCCTCACACCTTCCTAAGCCATGTATGAGAAAACTAATTTCAAACAAAGTTATCTGTTTATATTTGTAGTCTACCCGACGGCGAAAGGACTGCCTCCGATGTTATATTTAAGTGACTACCCTTCGAGATATATCAATCAAGCCGCCTCCGACGATTGATATTATGCGTGGACTAACTGATGTATATCAACTGGGTCGCCTCCGACGCATTGATATTTTTAGTATGGACTACCTCCGATCATTATTATTTTTACACAACCTTCCGAAACCATTCTCTAGAATTACCTCATGCACTACTCCATCTCTGTAGCCCCGCTGCACATGAAATGTATCAGAAGACCCGAGAAATTCCAATTTATGGAAAAATGGTAAAATCGTAATTTCGGTTAAAAAAATATGAAATTTATTCTCTAGATCTCGGATGACAAAACGGATTTCACCGTTGGAATCGTCTCACGAAATCTAGCTAGCACGTAAAATTTCGTTAAATTCCGAGACAGTCGGAGTTGACACGTTTTACGAGGCATCGCGATTTGGGTGCCGTAAAATGATTTTCGATAGGATGAAAGTCACATATAGCATGTACTCATGTGTCATAAGTGGCATGAGTAGAAAAATGATGAAAATGGATGACCGAGATAGTGCCGAATGTAAAAACTAGGAAAAGAAGGACAAATTTGTCATTTTGGAAATTGATTTAAGTTAGAAAAGAACAAGATAGAGAATAATGTTCTTCTCCAATCAAAAAGAAAAAGCAAAACGTGAATTGGGAGGAGATGAGATGCAAGAATGATTCGGGAGAATTTCTTAGAGAGAACGTCGCTTCTAAAATATCAGGCGATCCGACCACGTCAGCCTTCGACAAGAAGGAGAACTCGCCGACGCAGAGAGGGCTTTCGCGCGCACGGATTTAGGAGTTTCCTCAAACTCCGAGGTAGCCCCTACTGTTTTATTCTTCGCTAAGTACTATGTTAATGTTTTGCTGTCGAGGCCTCAACGGCCGCTTGACTTGCTCCAAACTCGAATCGAAATGCTTGATTTAGACGACTGTTAAGCCCGTGATCGTTGTTACTTGACCGTCGGGGTTAAACGGTGATGAATTGCTCTATAAATCATGTATTGGTTTGTTTGAGGCAGGAAATGGCTGTGAAACCCGGGTTCACTAAGTGAGCCAATAAATTGTGCTTAGAAAGGAACATTTACCTAGGGAAAGTTTCCATCGTTTCAAACAAAGGATCACGAAAATAATTTTTGTGAAAATATGTACCGGTCGAGTGATTCGCGGATTGCCAGTATGATCATTAGCCCACGTGAGCTACCTTTGATGTGATGGAATGAGAAAATTAAGCAATATGATTGTGATTTTAAATTATGAATATATGCATGGTGATATATTTGCATGTGTTATATGAGTTATTAAAGCATCATTAATGCATTTCATATGCGACCGGGAAAAACCTAGAAGTTGGGGGTGAGTGCATGACATAGTTTTAAAACGAACATGGCTGGGCGAAGGAATTTCACAGATGATATTCCGAGAATCGGGTCGAGATGAGCCAACGTATTTACTGACGAGGACCATGACTCGTTTAAAGCTCACCAACCAATTCGCCTTGAAGGGTAGTCCCATATTTTTACCGAATATCAGTATATTTTCAAGAATCAAATAGATTTGTTTTCAAAATGATTATTTTCATACATGGCTTTCAGTAAAGTGTGAGGAGCTCAAGGAGGACTCGAGACATGGGGATGGCATGTAGACATTCAAGTAGGATCATGCATTTGCTTGAATGTGTGTTTATTATGGAGCATTGCACTGCACTTAGGTGGAGAGTAGCCCACTTAGGGTGATTCCACTACTGAGCATTAGCTCACCCTGTCGAGGGAACATATTTTCAGGTACAGGGAGCGCACGAGGAGACGACTCGTCTTAGAGGTTGAGTTTAGAAGAAAAGCCGGATTGTGGCCTTGGTTTTGTGATGTATACATGTATTAGAATTATAGAATTTTAATATATGTTGTATAAGAGTACCTAACTCTAAAACTATTGGATACGCTTGGTTTTATATCATCATGAGTATCATGGTATGGGCCCAAGAGGCCGTTTTTACTCAGATATAGATATCATGTGATTGATGTTAATTGGGACAGGTTATATTACAGGTTTTGTATTTGGGTAGAGCTCCCCGTACAAAGGAGACTCTGCCCGATTTTCGTGAGAAATGCCCGTCACCTCGCACATTCACGAGTATTCCGCGGTCGACGAGTCAACTGGGACTCGCTCGGGGGGCGTCATAGCTTATATCGAGCTTTAGGCATGCATCACCTAAGGAGCTCCTGTTTAAGTATCCATCACCACTAGGTGTGGTTCGATGTGAAGTGTAGGCATGAGATTACCAGAAATCATGAGACAAAACTAGGACAATTGCTACGCATGTGTTTTAGGTGATTGTTTGATAAATGATGCGTATTCATGTGAATGTTTGATGAATGGTGTGTATACCATGTTGTATGTGTTATACTGTTTGTGTTCTTAGTAATTAGCACATAGAAAACAAGTGAAGTGTTCAGTACCTGAGGAGTTTTACAAGCTTAGAACCGAACAAGAAAATAAATTTTAAGCATATGGGGGATTTTTATATAATATGGGGGATTTTTACGTAACGTAGTGTGTGATTCTATATAGTATGGGGATTCTCATATATTGATCCTCGCTTATTCGACTACTGTGACATGGTTCGACTAATTTATTACGATTCGACCACTCTATTACGGTTTAGACTCACTCGAATATGGTTTAGACTCTCAATTCTGAATGAATTCTTCATAGGAATTCTATATAACTGGGGATTCTCTTATATTGTATGGGGATTATAATATTAAAGATGGGGGATTCTAACATAGTATGGGGGATTATTATGTAGCATAGATTCTTAAATAATACGGGGATTCTAATATACATGGGATTCTATATGTTACGGGATTCCATATAACTGGGATTCCCAGATATGGGTGTTTCAAAGAGTCGGAAAAAAAAATAGGTGAAAAAAAAACATTTTTTATTAAATTACATTAAAATAAAATAAAATCAAATGAAATGAGACAAAATTTTCGAAAAATAAAATTTTCAAAAATGAAATTTTTGAAAAAAAAATTGTGTTTTAAATGTATAATTAATTGCCTTGCATTTGTAAATGCAAGGACAAGGTGTATACACTAATTTATGTGTATGAATAGCGTCTCGAGGCTGTGTTTGAGCCGTAGAGATACTGCATTGAGATTGAACTTGTCATTTAATTGTGTAGATGGCTAGTAGAGGACGAGGACGAGGATCAGCCCAAGGGGGCAATCAAGCTAGGCACCAATCGACATTTGACCAAATCACGACATTTTACAACAGCCTTTATAGAGGCCGTAGGTGTGTCATACGCTGCTGGTCGCACAAGCTAGCATAGCAACCGTAAGACCCGAGAAATTCCACTGAATAAGGGCAAAATCATAATTTTAATTACAAATTATACTACTTCAAGTAAAAGTCCGTAATTAATTTCAGACTCTGATGACGAAACGGATTGTACCGCTAGAATCGCCTCGCGAATGTAGCTAGCACGCAAAATTCCCCGCAATTTGCCGAGACAACAGCCTGCACGCTTTTCGAGGCATCGCTTCAGCCGGGAACGATTTTTGTTGTGACGAAAGTCATATATAAACGCACTACGTGCCATAAGCGGTATGAGAGAATGATGAAATGGATGGCCGAGATAGTGCCGAAAAACAACTGCAAAAGTTAAGGACAAAAGGGTCATTAATGAAAATGATTGTCGACACTAAAGGACAAAATGTCCAATAGTGTCATCTCTTCAAAAATGAAGAGCAATCATAAAGAGGGCTGCAGGAGCAAATTCGGGTATTTTTCGTTTAGTTTTAGTGAGGAGAAGGTCTTCCTTCTCTCTAAAAATACGGGCGATCCGACCGTCGGCCGCCTCGTATGAGAAGGAAAATGTTCTACGCGGAGCAGGCTACGCATGGACCCCGGGATTGAGAGTTTTTGACAAACTCTAAGAGGTAGGATTTCTCCCTACTTGGGTTTTATTCCTATTATTAAGTGTTTTACGAATGTTTCGGTTGTTTGAGGCCGTGAGGGGCCGTTTGATCGGTCCCAAAACTTGGGACCGAATTTATAAAATTTTTGGAAGAAAAAAATGGGGCAGCCGTGGCTGCTCCACGGCTGAATTGGTGTGGAAAATGGGTATGGTGGTGTTGATCATGTATTGGTATAGAAAAAGGCCGGGAATGGTTGTGTGATGCGGGTTCACCAAGTGAACCGTTCAGTTGTGATTTTCGGGAATAGTAACCGAGGGTTTCACTATTCCCGAAACGGTGTTCTAAAATATATTTTGTGGAAATATGCGCTGGTCGAAAGGATTTAAATTAAATCGCTTCGTGTTTGATTATTAGCCCAAGTGAGCTAATTTTGACGTGATGAAATGTATAATCGCATAACATGATTGCGGTGGATTTTAATTACAAAGAATATATTCATGTTTATATATTTGCATGTGATTAGACTCGTAATGGAACTGCATACATGCATTCCATATGCAATCGGGACACCCTAGGATTATGTGGAGAGTGCATGAATTAAGTCTAGAGAGAAAATGGTTCTGGAGAGTAGTCTAAAAATGTTAATCATCTGAGAGGGTAGTCCAAACTAAATAATATATCAACCGCCTGAGCTACTAGCCGATATATTCATCTGAGTGGTACCATTAAACAAATATATATCAATCGTCTGAGCGGCTCCAATTCACATATATACATCTGAGGGTTGTCCACTAATAAAAACTAATATTCTCATACGAGGCTTAAAGTGAGCTACAGAGAAAGAAGAGACTCTGATCCGAGTTTGAGTCAGCAGACATTCAAGTAGATCATGCATTTGCTTGAATGTGTGTTTATTTTGGAACATTGCACTGCACTTAGGTGGTGAGGCCCACTTAGTGGCGATTCTCATCGAGCTTTAGCTCACCCCAGCCGGGATCCCCCTTTTATTTTACGTACAGGAGGTGCGAGAGGATCGCCGGCCCTAGAGATTTATTGTGAAGAAAGCCGGAATGTGGCTTTGATGTATACATGTATTAGAATTCTCCAATTTTAATGTATGTATTTGTATAAGAGTAAAAACATATTAACTCTTTGTAACTATCGAGTATATAGTTGGATTCATAGTTGACATGGATATCGAAAGACTGCGAGGGCCCAAGTGGTCAGATTGCATATATATTGCATATATTGACCTGGTTAGACAGTATACGCAGGTACTCGTTGGGTAGAGCTCCCCGTACAAAGGAGACTCGCCTCGATTTTCTAAAGCTGCGCCGAAAATTCGACCTCCACTCAGATTCGTGCCGACGGGGGTAGTCCCACCCCTGCTGGGCGCCACAAGGGGTAGTCGTGGAGGTCCTAGTAACCTCTAGAGATTTAGAGCCACCACCGACATTCACAAGGGGAGACCCACAAGTGGCAGACCATTGGTTTATGTAGATCGAGAACGTACTAGAGGCTATGGAGATCACCTCCGATACGACCAGATCGCAAGCCACTGCATCTCCACTTCAGAGGCGCGCCTGTGTACGGTGAGACGGGCTAGACTTCTAGAGACTTAGAGGTTATGACATGGGCAGAATTTCAAGAGTTGTTCATGGGTAAGTACTTTCTAGAGATCACAGGCATGCCATACCAAGAGTTCCTAGAGTCAAGCGTGGGGCGACGATCGTGATGGACTACGAGCTAAACCACAGAAAGTTCCGGGACGGTCGATGATCATGTGGCCACCGACCGGCCAAGGTGAGGGAGATTCAGAATGGACCGTTGTCCATTCGAAAGCCAGATTGCAGGACTTCGCCTACAGGATATGGATTCCATGGTCATCCGACTACGAGAGATATGCTGATGGCTTGAGCACTCGGGATGCGAGTGTTAGTAGGCAAGAGGAAGGACAATGGGCCTTTCTCTTCCGCCGGAAAGAGGCGAGAGCTCTGAGTTCGCGAGGGTCCCGTAAAGGTCGCTGGCCATCCCAAAGGCCAGTGGACAGATGAGAGTTGCCTGGGTCACAGGCGTATGGTATGCTACCATTATCGCCACCGGACACGAGACGGATCGGCTCCCGCAGACGTGGATCCACACGCCTAGCCGGCAGCAGATGAGAGGATACATTACGCTCCAGGCCGCGGCATGTGCCGTAGAGGCCGCCTCGCTTCGTGGAGCGCACGGCACCCCACATTTTCACAGTAAGCCCGAGGCCGGTATTGGCAGAGGCAGAGGACAAGGCCCACAAAGTGACATCAAGGGTCCAGGGCATGTCTACGCCATCACAATCAGCAGCCGAAAGAAGCAGATCGCCCGCCATACAGTGTGTTTCGCGCATCTCACTGGGCTGTGAGTGTTATTTGATTTTGGTGCGCTGGGTATCCATTCATCACGCATCACTGTGGATCGAGTCGCAAGCCAGAGGTCGAGACCTTGGGAGAGCTCAGATGCGAGTTCTCCCCAGTGGATTAAAGAGAATATGGATGATATGTCGAGGTTGCGAGTCGAGATCTCAGACCTCCTACTTACAAGGGACCCGAGGATCATGGACATGTCGAGTTTGATGTCATCTCTGGGATGGATCGGGTCGATGTACCTACTGTGTCAGTATCGATCAGGAGCGCAGAGGCTACCGCCTACACGCAGGGACTCCGCATTGCGGTGGTATTTCTCTGTGGGACAAACATGATATTTCGCCTCGCATAGTATACGAAGTTCGTGTCAAGGACGCGCATGGGTTGGCTAGCGAGCCTTACCCTATAGACGAGGCGAGACCGTACTTGGGATCTACCTCTAGGTTTACGAGCATACCGATGTTTTTCCGTATTAGCCACCGACTACTCCATATGGATGTAGACTTCGCATTGAAGTTACACCGTACTTCACTCCATCTCTATGATCAAGATAGATGGCACCTGGCGGAGTAGCAGAACTCGTGAGTCCAATTTCATGCGAGCTACCGGACAAGGTTCATTAGACCGAGCACTTCACCACGGGCGTCTTGCCTCTATTTGGCGAAGAAGAAGGACAAGACCCTTCAACTCGTGCATTGACTACGTACGCTGAACAAAGTTTATTTATCAAGAATCTGCATCATTACCGAGGATTGACGATTTGTTTGATCACGAGAGGAGCGCGAGTCTACTCCAAGATGCACCTTCGCACCGGTTACCATCGCTGAGAGTTGGGGACATACAGTCCTCAAGACAAGTTAGACGCATTATGGGCACTTTATTTACAGATGTTCTTTCGATTGACGACGCGCCAAGAAGATTCATGGATCTCATGGTCAGGATATTCCAACCCTATTTAGATCGCTGTCATACTTTCGTAGATTGATATCGATCTACTCCCATCCGTGAGCGAGCATGAGTATCACGGAGATCGCTTGGTATGCCGAGAGACCATCACCGTGACGCCAAGTTCAAAGAAGTGCGTAGTTTTTGCCATCGAGGTGGATTTTTCGGGACACGTGGTGTCAAAGATCGAGTGTCACGACCGCAGAGAAGGTCAAGGCAAAGTGATGAGTCAGAGAGGTCAAGTCGCCTTCGAGATACGTAGTTTCGATCAATGGCATATAGGGAGATCTACAGGATTTCTCCAGGATAGCAACACCTATGACCAGTCAATCTAAGGAGGTCAAGCTCGAGGGATGACAGATGCGAGGAGGCATTCCAGAGCCAAGAGGACTTACTTCGCCCCATCTCGATGTTCCGACAGGGGACAGGGGCAATGTATTCGGATGCCTCGAGGGCCTGATTGGGATGTGTTTTGATGCGTACCGAGGGTAGCTTATGGTTCTCGCCGGCTGAAGAATCACGAGCGCACTATCCCACACCCATTACGGAGTTGGCTAACGTAGTCTTCGCCTTGAAGATTCGGGCGCCACTACTTATATGGGCGAAAGTAGCTTCGAGGTACTACCATAAAAGTCTCATATATTTTCACACGACCTCAATATGAGGCAAACAGGATGGAGTTCCTAGAGATTATGACTTCACTCTCAGACACCATCCCTAAGGTAAGTAAAATGGTGGTTGATGCACCACTAAGTCACGAGGAGCCGCTAGTATAGTTTCGAGCCAAGTGATGTCGAGACCGTGGGAAAGCCTGGCATGCGATGTCGAAAGCGCACTGTGGTACCTTGGGAGCTGTGAGGGCTACGCAGTCTATTGAGCAGAAAGGATCTGGCCCAGCGGGCAAGACGAGATAGTGTCCATCAGACCGAGTACGCCGTACGGGTGATGACGCAGGGCTGACCGTTTCCACGCATGGTAGTCTTCGATATAAGGGACGTAGTGGTTCCTCGCTGACCGATTTGAGAGAGAAGATTCTGTGGAGTTTCACATTTTGATTTGCCGTGCATCCAGGTGGCACGAAGATGTACTGAGATCTTCATCACGCATCATCGGGAGTGGGATGAAGAGACACGAGGGAGGACTCGCTTGCTTCGACGATGTCTCACATGTCACAGTTGCGTCGAGCACCAGCCGGGCAGGTTATCAAATATCGAGGTGGTCGAGGGCGGAGACGCCACGATGGACTTTGCGGACCCACTTGCCATGAACGCAGTTAGGCATGACGCGCAGATGGGTGATAGCTGACCGACTACGAAGTCGCCACATTTTCTAGCCGTACATGACCTTCGCCTTCGAGATTCCGCCGGCTTACATTCGAGAGATAGTCCCGACTAGTACCGCATCCATAGTGCCTGACAGGACCCGAGGTTTACGGCGCACTTTTGGAGGAGTTTTCAAAAGGCTATGGGCACACGGCTGACCATGAGTACAAATAAGGCTCCACCTACGCATGGTCGGGCCTAAGAGGACTATACAGAGCCGAGCACATGCTACGAGCATGCATCCCGATCATATAACCGGGAGGAGCATTTTCCCTTAGTGGAATCTTCGCCTACAACAAATAGCTATCGCAGCATACGATGGTAACCGTATGAGGCAATCGTATGGGAGGCCATGCAGTCACCATTATGTCGACCGAGGTGGGAGAGAGCTCCATCATCGCTTCCTGATTCGATCGCAGACACCTCCGAGAAGGTTAGCTTAATAACGACAAATAGCCTTTCACTAACGAGCCTAAGAGTTATGTCGACGTACGACGCCGACCCTTAGAGTTCGAGATCGGGATCATGTCTTCTCGCTGCGATGCCTAAGAGGAGAGTGGTCGTTCTAAGAAGCGCAGAAGCTATCGAGGTTCATTGACCTTCGAGGATACTCGAGAGTGGTAAATCGCGGCACGGCTAGCATTACCGCCCCAAAGATGTCAGTCCACGAGGTGTTTCACGCCTTCATGTCTTAAATATACCCGCATCCAAATTACGTGGTGGATCGGGGATGATTGAGGTTGACACTGAGGACCTCGAGAAGTGACTAGCTACAGATTGGTTTGATAGTCGCGACGTTTTAAGAAAAAAGACCGTGGAGGCTAGTGAGGGTACTACGGAGGCACTATGGAGTGGGAGAAGTCCACGTGGGAGCGAGACACGATGCCGCCACCTATCAATTCGCTAGTGGACGAAGGCAATGAGTTTCAATCGTTTAAGATTTAAATGACTATTTAAATGCATGATAGAGTGCACGTTTCATATGCATGAGTGATTAGATTGTTCTAATTTCAGGACGAAATTCTTTAAGGAGGAGAATGTAAGACCCGAGAAATTCCAATTTATGAAAAAGGAAATCGAATTCGACAAAATTGTAATTTCGCTAAAAAATCCAAAATTTATTCTCTATATCTCTGATGACGAAACGATTTCACCGTTGGAATCGCCTCAATGAAATCTAAATAGCATGTTTTGTTCCGAGACAATGAGTTGGCATCGCTAAGGCATCATCGGGGCGCCGAACGATATTCGACGCGACAAGCCATAACACGGTCATGTTCCATGAGTGGCATGAGTAGAGAAATGATGACAATGGGCGGCCGAGATAGTGCCGAATGTCAAAACTTGGAAAAGAAGGACATAGTTGGTATTAATGGAAAAGTTTAAATGACACTAAAGACAAAAGTGAATAGTATCGTCTCCTACATTGAAAATGGAAAAAAAAAATTTGGGGAGGAAGAAAAAGGGGGATGCAAGTAGCCATTTCTAAACTTTTAGAGAGAGAGGGTCTTCCTTATCTCTAAGTTTCTGCGCGATTCGATCGCCGCGCCGATAAGAAGAAAGATGCTCTACGTGAGAGGTTTCGTGGGTACCGTACGCATGGAGTTTCCTCAAATTCCGAGAGGTGGGGGTTTCTCCCTACTTGGGTTTTTATTCTTTGTTTAAGAGCTATGTTAATGTTTGAGTTGAATGAGGCCGTGAGGGGTCACTGACGGCTCCAAATCTCGAACCGAGGTGCCGATTTCAAACCCATGGACAAATCAAAGTGACCTGCCCACGGCTGTTTGAGTGCCATGGTGAAATATATGCTATGAATGGCGCTTTGATGTGGCGAGGCCAATCGGCCGAGAAATACGTGGTCTGGCCAAAGTGAACCGAAAGTTAGGAAGTGATAGTAACAGAACCAAGCGGTTTTACCGTTCTCGAAATAGTGATCACAAAATAATTATTGTGAAAATATGTGTTTGGTCGAGTGATTCAAGTGAAATTGCTCTTGTTTGATCATTAGCCCAAGTGAGATAATTTTTGGAGTGTGGAAATGTGAAATTACATAACATGATTTGTGGTGGATTTAAATTATGTGAATATATGCATAAGCCGATATATTCGCATGTGTTATATGAGTTACCGAAATGGCATCGCCAATGTCGTGATGCCCCAAACTCGGGGTCCGCTTGATCACCGCCAACCCGCGGAATACTCGTGAATGTTTGGTGACCCGACATTTCTCACGAAAATCAGGCAGAGTCTCCTTTGTACGGGGAGCTCTACCCAAATACAAAACCTGTAATATAACATGTCCCAATTAACATCAATCACATGATATCTATATCTGAGTAAAAACGGCCTCTTGGGCCCATACCACAATACTCATGATCAATATAAACCAACTATATCCAATAGTTTTAAGAGTTCAAATTTACTCTTATACAACATATATATTAAAATTCTATAATTCTAATACATGTATACATCACAAAACCAAAGCCACAATCCGACTTTTCTTCTAAACTCAGCCTCTAAGACGAGCCGCCTCTCGTGCGCCCCCGCACCAAAAATATGTTCCCTCGAGAAAGTGAGCTAATGCTCAGAAGAGGAATCACCCTAAGTGGGCTACTCTCCACCTAAGTGCGCGGCACGATCCCAAATAAATACACATTCACAACGCACGATCCTACCAACGCCTACATGCCATCCCCATGTCTCGAGTCCTCACCGACTCCCTCACACTCCCCGCCTGCCATGTATGAGAAAATAATCATTTTCAAAACAACCTATTTGTTCTTGAAAAATATACTACCGCAAATATTCTAGTGGGCCACGGACCGCTCTCCGAGGCGACCAAGCCGGGTGAGCTCAAACAAACACGGTCCTCATCCCAAGTGATCCGTCGCCCATCTCCCAACCCAATTCTCCGGAATATCATCCTATGAAATTCCTTTCGCAACCATGTCCGTTTTTACAAAAACTATGTCATGCACTCACACCTAACTTCTAGGTTTCCCAGTGCATATGAAATGCATTGTGATGTCATTTCAATAACTTATATAACACATGTAAATATATCACCATGCATATATTCACATAATTTAAATCACGCAATCATATTATGTAATTTCTCATTTCATCACATCAAAATTAGCTCACGTGGGATAATGATCAAACACGAGCAATCCCACTCGAATCACTCGACCGAACACATATTTTCACAAAAATTACTGCGAACACTGCTTTGGGAACAAGAAACCCCAGGTGTTATTCTTTCTACAATTTATCTGCTCACTTGGTGAACTCCGGCTTCACGGCCATTTCCGCCTCAAACAAACCAATACATGATTTATAGAGCATCACACATTTAACCCAAAAACATTCCGTGAAGACCGGGACACGGTTGTTCGTGGGTCTCAAATTCAGCATTTCACCCCAAGCTTTGAACCGATCAAACGGTCGCTCAAGGCCTCAACCAACCTAAACATTAAATTGGGCATTTCCTAAACTAAGAATAAAACCCAACGAGAAACCCCCTACCTCTTGGAGTTTGATAAACCCCAAACTGTGCACCACGAGAAGCCCTCTCCGCGTAGAGCAATTTTGTCCCGAAGATCGTCACTGGCCTGATCATGATTTCATACAAGACGTTCTCTCTAAAAATTTTCCAAGTCAAGCACGTATTCTCATCTCTCCCAATTCACGCTTTGCTTGCTTTTTGATCGGAGAAGAACACTATTCTCTATCTTGTCTTTTTCTAACTTAAATCAATGTCCAAAATGACAATTTTGTCCTTCTTTTCCCAGTTTTTACATTCGGCACTATCTCGGCCATCCATTTTCATCATTTTTCTACTCATGCCACTTATGACACATGAGTACATGCTATATGTGACCTTCGTCAGACGGGTAAATCGCTTTACTAAGACCAACCCGCGATAAATTGTGAAAACTACAACTCCATCTGTCTAGAAATTTAATGAAATTTTACGTGCTAGCTAGATTTTGCAAGATGATTCCAACGGTGAAATTCGTTTCTTCATCCGAGATCAAGAGAATAAATTTCCGATTTTTAAACCGAAATTACGATTTTACCCTTTTTCCATAAATTGGAATTTCTCGGGTCTTACATTCTCCCATCCTTAAAAGGAATTTCGTCCCGAAATTCTGGACAACCACAAACACTCACATGCATATGCAACGCACCACACGAATGCTGGTAAACCAATAGTCAATCTTAAACGACTAAACCACATACCTTCATCCCTAAACAAGGCGGATAAAGGGCCCAGATCGTGTCCTCTCGCTGCCCACCAGACTTCCACCGCTAGTGCCGCCATAGCACCCTCACTACCGTTCGCCCGCGCCGCAAAACGAATTCACGGCGATCACACGCACCGGTCCTCCGAAGGTCCCATCCGTGTCAATCTCAATATGTCCCCAATCCACCACATGAGCTGGATTTCGGGAGTATACCGGGCTAATGGAGACGTGAAACACCTCGCGACACCGACATGTCGGGCTGCGAACGCCAACCCACGCAATCCGCGCCTACACTCTCAGTATCTCGAAGGTCCAATGAACCTCTGGGCTGATAGCTTCCACGCCGCGAACCCGACCACTCCCCTCTTAGGCATCACCTTCAAGAAGACGATCCTCAACCTCGAATCCTAAGGGTAGACGCCGCACACAAGATACTTTCCGTCGGCTCAGCGACAAGACGCTAGTTACATCAAGCTCACCTTCCTGAGGTGTCTCTAATCAAATTCAGACCGGCCATGGGAACTCTTCTCCACCCTGGCCCAATGATGCAACTGGTGACCGACGGCCTCCCGTACAAAGGCCTCATATGGTGCCATCTCGTATACTCGCCGATAATCAGCTGTCAGAGCGAATTCCACTAAGGGCAAGTGCTCCTCCCAACTACCCTTACGATCCAGGATGCATGCTCGTAGCATGTCTTCCAATACCGCATAGTCCCCTCGGGATCGAATTAATCATTCAGGTGGAACAGCTAATATAGTCAACCGTGTGCCCATAGCCTTTGGAAATCCTTCCAAAGTGCGCATAAACCCGGTCCCTATCCGACACCATGGATACTGGTACTCCATGTAGCCGGATCATCCCCAACGATAACCCGCAGACCCCTGGGGCGCATACTCATCCTCACGACCAGAAAATGTACCGACATCGCGGAGCCGGTCCACCATCACCCACGACCGCGCCATGCTCGCCGTGTCCGTGGCAGCCAAATTCGCCAAAAAGTCCATCGTGACGGTTCCCACTTCCACTCACCAATTTCCACCACAAGCAGTCCTCACCGGCCTTCCCGGTGTCAAACTAACTCATGACGCCATGTGACATCGTCGAACAAAGTCTCACGTGTCTCTTCATCCCACTCCAATAAGATCGCGATGAAGATCCCCGTACATCTTCGTGCCACCAGGTTGCACAAAAAATCAAGAGTAGTGAAACTCCCTGAGAATCTTCTCTCTCACCCACATTAACCTGGGAACCACTCACCCGCATCCTATATCGAAGACTACCATCCTGCAGGAATACCCACCGCCACCAGACCCACCCTACCGCCCCCATTAACACTATCTCACGCCCGCCACCGGGATCTAATCACCGCTTCAATGAGATCGTAGCCCACTAAACTCCCAAGGTACTCGAAGTTCGCCGCATCAGAGCCCAAATCGTCTACGCCTCGAAGAGATCTCGCCACTCCCGAGAAGCTATACTAGCTAACGCTCCTCGTGACTTCCGATTGAGTGCATCATCCACCACATTTGCCTTTATCGATGGTAATGCAAAGTGAAGTCATAATCCTTCAGAACTCCATCCCTCTCACAAGGTTCTTCATATCAGGTCCGCGTGAAAATATACTCGCACTTTTTGGTCTCGGTACACCCTAACTCCTCACTCAGAGGCAGTGGCGCCAAATCTTCAACGCCAAGACTACGGCCGCTAACTCCATGTCATAAAGGGTAATTTCCCGCTTCATGATCTCTTCAACTAACGGGAACCATAAGCTTACCACCGTGACGATCAAACACATCCTGCCTAGACCCTCGCAAGATCATAATACACCTGTGTACTCGCCCTCACCGATCATCAAGATGGGAGTCAAGTAAGTCTCTTCTTCAACCCCTAATGCCTCCTCGCACGGCCATCCCACTCAAACTGACTTCCTCCCGTCAACCTAACATAGTGTCACACCGGAGAAATCCTCACGAATCTCCAGAATAATTCACCAATCCCAAGAAACTGATGATTCCCAAGACCCACTTCTACTCCAACTATCACCGCTGAACTTCTCCTGGTCGATCGACACTCCCTCGATACCAACCACTGTCCCAAAATCTCAGTACCCCCGCAGCGAACTCAAAGACTTAATGAACTGGCGATAGCTCGATGGTCTCTCAACAAATCAGAAACGATCCTCGCGATACCATGTTCCTACTGACTGGAGTAGATCAAGATGTCATCCACGGCATCACACAAAACCGACCAACAGGTTGAATACCGGGCGTGATTGTCAATCCGAAGGGCATCACCAGAACTCAAAGCACCAGACGCATGGCCCCAACTACTGCCTAGTGATATTCAGATCCCTAACCTCACCATTGCAACCGTAGCGGCGGTCTATCTCGAGTAGACTCGCTTCTCTCAACTCCGATCAACAAATCGCTAACTTCTGTGAATGGGTACCAATTTCGACACTCGTAATCTCGTCAACCATTTAATTAACGCACAAATGGGCGGTCTTTTATTCTTCTTCTTCGCGAACAGAACCGGAGCGCTCTATGAGGAAAGTGCTCTGCCTAATGAACCCTTGTCCAAGAAATTCCTGTAGGCCGGGACTCGAGTTCCGCAACTTCAACCTAAGCATCCCACGTAGTCATGAGAGACGGGGGAAGTAATTGTGGTGTAATTCGATACCGAAATCTACAACCCTCCGCAGTGGAGGTAAATTCCGTAACTCACCAACACCCACATATTCGCACACTACTCGAGGTAGATCAAGTCCCCGCCTCTCCTCATCCTCTTCAAGGTAAGGCTCACTATCGCTGCTTGACCGTGGTGTCCATGACACCTGGACTCGTATACTATCTGGGGAAAATGTCGTAGCGATACGAAATACCACCGCGATGCCGTCCTGTATTGTGGCGGTAACCCTCCTCGCTCACAATCGATAAGCGACCACATAAGTTTGTCGGCTGATCCGTCCCCAGGATGACAGTCGAACTCGACATGTCCGCAGTCCTCAAGTCCTTTGTAAGTAGAGTCCACAGAGATCTCAACTGTAACCACGACATATCATCCCTATTCTCGCCCTAATCCCTAGGGGAGAACTCACATACAAAGGCTCCTCTAAGGTCTCAACCTCTAAGCCCCGACTATCCTGTTGATGCGTGATAAATGAATCACAGAAGCACAGATCAAATAACACTCTTGCCCATAGGCGAGATAGCAAAAACGTACCCCGTATGATTGGTTGATCTGCTGACTCAGCCTGCGGTGTGATGGCCTAGACACGCCCCTGGACCCCTGGGCCTCGTCCTCTGCCTCTACCCATACTCTAGCTTCTCGGGCCTGCCTGTGAAATGTGAGGTGCCCTTGTAGCTCCACAGGCGGGGCTGGCTCTTACGGCACATCTGGAGTCTTGTGGAGGAACGTCTTGTATCCTCTCTGTCCTGCTCTTGGCGGGACTATCTTCATCCCGAAACCACAGGATCCTGTCTCAGAGCTGATCCCTCCTCGTGTGTCCAGTCTTGTGATGGCGCACACATACATCCGCGTGGCTGACTCTCATCGTCACAGCCGTGTCGTGCGACTCTAAGACCCTCGCAAACTAGAGCTCTACCTCTCACAGGCCCCGGAAGAGAGTAGTATCCTTCCTCTTTACTAGCATAGCATCATAAAATTAACCAGGGCATCCCTCCCCATACGTGGCTCTATGGTGAGTTGTCCCAACCATAGAGTCCATATCTTGTAGGCAATGTCCTACAATCCTGGCCTGAATGGACAACTTCAACCCATTCTCAAATATCCTAACTTTGGCCGTATGCGTAGTCCCACGTAATCATCGGTTATTCGGGCTAACTCATGAATCTAGCCCGTAGTCCATCTACGATTTGTAGCCCCACAGCTAGCTCTAGGAACTCCACAGCCTGGATGCCTCATGATCTCTGGAAAGTACTTACCCATGAACAACTCCTGAAATTCTGCCCATTTCATAACCTCTAAGTCTATAGAAGTCCAAGCCCATCTCCACCATACCTGGGCCTCACCCTCTAGCTAGAATGCAGCTAACCTTATCCTGGTGGTATCGAAGGTGATCTCCATAGCCTCCAGTACGTTCTCGATCTGCATAAACCAATGGTCTGCCACCATCGGGTCTCCTCCCCCTGTGAATGTCGGAGGATGATGCGCTCACAAATCTTTGGGGTTACTAGGACCTCCACGACTACTGCTTTATGCCGGGTGTCTGCGATAGCGACCGTTGCGACACCTACGGCCTCAGCGAGGCTGCGATCAAATATGGGTGTTGGTGAATATCGGTGGTGCTGACCCGGTGCCCCATGGAGCGTCCTCGTCTCGTCCTCTACTAGTCATCTACACAATTAACATGGTAGTTCAATCTCAATGCAGTATCTCTACGGCTTAAACACAGCCCCAAGACACTATTCATATACCAAAAAAAAAAAATTCACATACCACGTCGATGCATTCATAGTAACTTCCATATAAATATTTTATATATTAAATCATAAACAAGAAAATTTTTAAAATTTTTGTATTTTTTTTACCTTGTGAACAGTGCTCATGAACATTGTCCATGAACAGTGTCCAACTGATGACCACTAAAAGTGCCTTATCACAAAGCCCAGGGTTGTGTGCACAATGCGCCTGAAACCGGAGTCGCGCGGTGTGCCC
The DNA here is from genome assembly GCA_016808115.1 of Tetrastigma voinierianum. Taxonomy (NCBI): domain Eukaryota; kingdom Viridiplantae; phylum Streptophyta; class Magnoliopsida; order Vitales; family Vitaceae; genus Tetrastigma; species Tetrastigma voinierianum. The sequence continues at coordinate 767,950 of JAEQBH010002652.1, read as the reverse complement.
GGGTGGTGAAATATTTGTTGGCGCCTGTGCCGTGGTCGTGCGCATATTCCTCCGCCTGGCGCTACTGGTCGCGACACGCCCGGTGCTTTGCCCAATTCGCGACCTCAAAACTCAGTCGCGACACCGATTGACCTGACAAAGGCTGGGCCGCGACATCAAAATCAAGTCGACACGGCGCTGACCCTTGCCCGGGCGGTCGGGCAGCCAAATCTAGTCATGACCCTCCACGGAGATTACCCTATGTGACATCAATTTCATGTAAGCGACCTCGTTTCACGCCCACGGTGGGATTTTCGGTCGCGACCTCCCTACGCCGCCCGTATCGCGACCTCAAAAATGATGTCGCGACCTCAAGCCCAGCCTAGCCAAGTCATGACTTCAAAACCAGATCGCGACCAGCCTCTGTTTCCCCAACAGAACACCCTTGTCGCGACCGCTGCTCGTGTTTGAGCCTCCGAGTAGCCAATCCGGCCGGTCGCGACTTCCATTTACGTCGCGACCTCGAAGTCTTATCGTGACCTCGAATCGATTTTCCCGGGTCACAACATGAATTTCGTATCGCGACCGGGACCATTTAGTCCCTAACCTCGTGGGTTCGCGACACCAAAAGGATGTCGACACCAACTCCTCAGTCTAGGTCGCGGCCTTAAAGCGATGTCGCGACCTCGCCTATCTGGCCCGGTCGGCGCGTTGCCCAGTCGTGGGGCGAGCAGTTGTCGTGCTTGTATTTGCTATGCGGCGCGGCCGCGCCTGCGCTCCTGCGCCTTCTGTCCCGCGACCTCAAAACTAGGTCGTGATCGATTATTTGGAAATTGGCGTAGCCATTCGATTTACGCCTTGCACAAAAATATCCTATTTTTTTTCAAATCCTCCGGTAGGTTTCACGCTGCTCTAGGATGCGGTAGCATAACCTTCATTATTTACCCGCTCAAATTTATGAGTTAAACTTTAATCTTTTTTTGTTTTTTCATTTCTATCAGTAGCCTTCCTTGCTACTTCCTACATGCAGTAACTTGAATACTACATCCATACAACAAAAAAAAATTTATTAAAATTTTATTTTGTCATCCAACAAACCAAATAAATTGATTAAAATTTATTTCATTTATTACTTTCTTTGTTCCAGTTTACACACTGTAAACTCCTAACATTTTTTTTTTCCAACACATCATGTTTTTCCTATGTGCTAATCTATTTTACAAACAATTTATCAATCACACAAAACACATCAAACACATGCATACGTGTCTAGTTTTGCCAGTGATTTCCTAGGTAATCTCATACCTAAACAACATCAAACCACACCTAGTGGTGATGTTCTTACACCTCAAAGCATGGCTAAGCTAAATCCTCAAGCCCTAGGTAGCGTATGCTAGGCTCGATGCAAAACATGAGACCCCGATCCCCGAAGTCCGTTGACTACAATCGACCGCGGAATACTCGTGGCTGTCGGGTAACTACCCAGACACTCCTGTCGAGTGATCTCCTTTGTATGGAGAGCTCTACCCATTGTACATCCTTGTCCCAATCAACATTCACATGAGTAAAAACGGCCTCTTGGGCCCATAAATATCTCATCTAATATATATATATCCAACTATATCCAATAGTTTTCAAAGAGTTATCGTAGCTCTTATACAACATATAAAATTATAAAATTAATACATGTATACATCACAAAACGAAGCCATAATCCGACTTTCTTCAGCGGCCTCTATTCTGAGCTGTCTCTCGCGCTCCTGTACACGAAAATAAGTTCCCTCGACAGGGGGTGAGGCGTGCTTTCGATGGATTGAATCACCACTAAATGGGCTACTCTCTTTAAGTGCATATCTGATCTTGAAATAAACACACGTTCAATGAGTATGATCTATGAATGTCCTAGCGATCATCTCATACCCCGAGTCCTCACTGACTCCCTCACACCCGCCTAAGTCATGTATGAGAAAACTAATTTCAAACAAAGTTATTTGTTTATATTTGTAGTCTACCCTCTGATCTAAGTAGTGGACCGTCTCCGATGTTATATTTAGTGGACTACCCTCCGAGATAAATCAATTGGGTCGTCTCCGACGATTGATATTATGTGTGGACTACCCTCCGATGTATATCAATTAGGCCGTCTCCGACGATTGATATTTTTAGTATGGACTACCCTCCGATCATTATTATTATTTTTTTTTTTTTTTTTAGACAGCCCTCGAGAGCCATTCTCTTTAGAATTACCTCATGCACTCCTCCCCATCTCTACAGTTTTGATTGCATATAGAAATGCATTAATGATGTCATTTCAATAACTCATATAACACATGCAAATATATCACCATGCATATATTCACATAATTTAAATCACACAATCATGTTATGTAATTTCACATTTCCATACTCCAAAAATTAGCTCACTTGGGCTAATGATCAAACAAGAGCAATTTCACTTGAATCACTCGACCAAACACATATTTTCATAATAATTATTTTGTGATCAACATTTCGAGGAGCAATTAAAACCATGATTCTTATTCCTATCAAAGGCTTCTAACTTTTTCGGTTCACTTTGAACCCGTATTTCGACGATTTGACCTCCTTACACATCAAAGCATACATTCATAGCATATATTTCATCATGGCACTCGAACAGCCCATGGGCCAGTCACGGGTGTCCCTGCATCGTTTCAAAATCCAACTCCTCGATTCCAAGATTTGGGCAAGTCAAAGCGACCCCTCACGGCCTCATTCAACTCAAACATTAATATAGCTCTTAAACAAAGAATAAAACCAAGTAGGGAGAAACCCCTCTTATCTCGAATTTGAGGAAAATCCACAAATCCGGTACCAGCATGAAGCCACTCTCCGCGTAAATAGGCTTTTCTTCTTGTCTAAGAATCTGCCAGCGGTCGGTCGCACAAAAACTAGAGAGAAGGAAGACCCTCTCTCTCTAAAAGTTTGGAAATGGCTTCCTGCATCCCCTTTTCTTCCTCCCCACGTTTTCTTTTTCCTTTTTCAATGTAGGAGACGGCACTATTCACTTTTGTCTTTAGTGTCATTTAAACTTTTCCAATAATACCAACTGTCATTCTTTTCCCAGTTTTGACATTCGGCACTATCTCGGCCATCCATTGTCATCATTTCTCTACTCATTCCACTCATGGCACATGAGTACGTGTTATATGTGACTTTTGTCACATCGAATATCGTTTTACGGTAACCGAAACGCGATGCCTTGAAAAACGTGCCAACTCCGACTGTCTCGGAATTCGACAAAATTCGACGTGCTAGCTAGATTTCATGAGACAATTCCAACGGTGAAATCCGTTTCATCATCCGAGATCTAGAGAATAAATTTCAGTTTCTAACCGAAATTACAATTTTGTAATCGAAATTACGATTTTGCCATTTTTCTAGAAATTGGAATTTCTCGGGTCTTACAACCTGAGCCATTCAATCAGGGGAGAAACAATTCTTGATAAATCAAGAGATGTTGTGTAGATCAAGAAAGCCTCTGCCAATGCCGCCATCGAGCCTAGTCGTACCAAAAAAGTCGTTTCCAAACCGGAGAGACCTCGATGGGTAACTCTGGTAAGTATATTCTCTAAGAATTTGATACTCTTAATTGTGATTCTGGGACTAGTACAGATGATCCGAAAGTTGGCATTGAAATCTGCGGACTCTTCAGGAGGGTCCTTGGTGGTGGTTCAGTTTTTTGTGCGCCAGTTGATGAAGTTGAATCCTTTGTGAAAACTAAGATGACAATGATGCAGGTTCATGCGGATGCTGTGGATAAGAAGATTGAGAGTGAGGTTGGGGGTCTAAGAAGAGAGTTGAGTGATAAAATTGAAGAAAATTCTGGTGAGGTCAATCACCGGTTTGAAAAATTGAATTCCAAGAGTGAGATGTTGGAGAAGAAGTTAGGGGAGTTGGGGGCCGTGGAATTTTTGAGCAAAGAAGATTTATAAAAAATATTTGGTGATTTGATGAATGTTAAGGGGGCTGATAATGGAGACATGAAAGTGAGTTTGGATGACATCATTATGACTACCAGAGACATGCTTGAAAGAAATCCGGAAGCTGAGTAGGGTCGTATATAGCGAGTTTTGGTGGGGCCATGGTTGTTGGGCTTTTCAGAACCATTATGTGGAAGGTTAGGCGTTGGTTCCGAAAGATAAGTCTAACTATGGTTTACAGAGATTCAGAGAATATGTTGAAACCGAGTTTTGGAGAGCCCAATCAGTGTTTTCCTCTAAAAGGGGATAGTGGATTTGTTCATATTAGACTGAGAACAACTATTATTCTAGAAGCTATTACTTTGAAACATGTTGACAAGGTGATGTTTATACTCTTCTATGTTATTTTGAGTAATTATGCCCTTCTATTTTATTATTATTATTCAACTAAAATGGGGAAACTTTAAGTATTGACATCCATGTCAAGGCGAACCTCACTCGAGACTCTGCTATAGTAGTCATAACTTCTAGGAAAGTGCTTGTTTGAACCGATCTATTTAGACAATCAAAACAGTGCCCCCAACAACTTATGATTATATAGGGTAAGCAATCAAACAGATGTAGTATGAAAATTCTCTTTCTCAGAAAGAGATTAGACATAAATCTGCAACCCAAGAAAAAGCAAATCTCTTTTTATGAAAAAATTCTCCTCATAAAGGACATTGATATCCCCCACTGTGTTTGCAATTTTAAGTTGGTGTAATGTGTTTTACTTCTGGTTCTTATGTGTATTTATTTATTTATTACCTACTGATGTAATTTTAGTTATTCTGTGTTTTGGAATATCTAAAGACTGAAGTATTTATAACTTTGATTTGAACATGAGCAGGCAGTGGCATACGACAGATCAAGTGCTCCTAAGAACTGTCGGGTTTATGGATGGCATCGAGGATACAACGCTGATATTGCAATTGAAACTGGAAAGATATTTCTTTTGGCGGAGTTTATCTACGACCTTGAGAAGAGTAAAGCACAGGCCTTCAATGTGTTGGACTCGGTAGGGTCTGGTCTTGTGGACACGGTCAGGCTTGACTTCACATCGAACCATGGAAACCCTTCCCATACTTGCATCTATCGTTTGCAGGTCCATGGTCATGAGCCCACCTCTGTTTCGATGTTGGCCACGTAGTCCTGATTCCTTCCTCCGTCGGAATTGATCTTATTCTTTGTTTTGCATCCATGCAGGGTCTTGTTTTAACATGATATCACGTTCTAAACCTTTTTAATTTACTAAGTATAGATCTTTAATTATTTTTTTTCTTTTAGACGTGTTTCTCCTCCTCCCTGCCAAGGTGGGATCTCAAATGAATCAATTTGTTCATAAATTAGTGACTAGTAATATATGTTTGTCTCTGTCTCTGTCTCTCTCTCTCATTCTTTCAGTACTATGTTCTTATTTTTGCTTGGATAAATTTAACCAAGAAAAGGGTAAAAGACAGTTGGAAACAGAAATAGATATCAAAGAAAATAAAAATAAAAATATGAACCTACGCAGGGTTATTTTCCAAACAATATAAAGAAAATAGATATCAAAGAGAGAAATACGCTTCTTTAATTTCTTATCGACCTAAAATCAATTGAAGTAATTCCACAACAGCTTAGGTAAGTGATAAATTGTGTGCTATTGTCACTGACAAATATTGAATCCCAAAGTTCAAAAGAAATCACCTTCTTCCATAGGAATTGTTTTCATTGATTATGAAAAGTTTATGAAATAGTAACACAAATGATAGACAATAAATAAGATATTATCATTACTTAGTATGATCGTCTTCATTAATCGGTAAAATCTACAAAAGCATAGTTGAATTCATGAAAATTGAAAGTTTATTCTGACACAAAAATGGTTCATAGATAAAACAACCAGTCCAGGCAGCCAACCGATTACCTGAGATAAGGAAGGGCTCAATGCAGCTCCTCTGTAGCTGACATGAAACTTATCCTTGGCCACAAGTCCCTCAAAGACAGAAGACAAGTTGATGAGTAAAGCAATGCACACAACACAGAGAGAGAGAAGGCAGTACTTTAGCATCAATCTCTGCAGATTCCACATCAACATTCACATCAGTTATGATATGGATTATTTCTAATAGCAATCCTGGTCGATCTGCTATCTCACTATGAAGCAAGCTGTAAAAATTTAAAGAAAAAGAAGAGCAAAAACTAAATTATGTTCACGATATCCTAATTACCTATCATATTTAAGTTCTCGGGATTAATTTTTGTTTATTTCTTTCCCAGTGTTGGCTTACATGAGGGTAGAATTAAAAGGGACAACATTAACTCCTCAAGTACACAGAAGTGGAAAATCCATTCTAATCACAAGACAGGGAAGTTACAAACCTCTTCTTTATTTATCATCTTTGACATGTATACGAGTTGCTATATCAACATCGAGCTGCATTTGACAAACTCAACAAATTCAAATTCAAGTTTGCAAGGTTTTTTTTTTGATAGGCAAGTTTGCAATGTTATATAATAACAAGACACGTGTCATGAAAATGTCATCTAAATCCTAACAACATTCAAAGTCAAGATGCTTCCAGAAAGCGCTAGCTTAATGACATTGGAAATATATTCCACTTAATATGCACGTCCCATTGTGCACAGAGCATGAGATACCGATTATGCTTTGACAGCATGTTGTCTTGAAGAAATTGTTTCTGAAACTGAAAATGAAATATTCATGTTTATTTTTCCGAAAAGAGATTCTTTTTTCATAGCAAGAAGATATAAGAAATAGAGTAGTGCAACTTAAAACAGAAATATAAATTACCATGCATGGATACAGAAGGTGGGCCTCTCGAGCGAGTTTTCGCTCAGTTTAGACCGGAGAAGAAAGTACTAGGGAAAGTTAAAAAAAAAATATTAAGGAAAATGATTTTCCTATGTTTGGTTTCACCATGGAAAATCTAAAAGAAAATCATATATGATCAAAATTTCTCAAAATTGTACATATTTTTAAAAATTTAGTCCTTATATAATACAGAGAAACAAATAAAATAAATTTAAATAAACATATATAATCCTATTTATTAAGTTTAAACCAATTTTTATTTTCCTTGATTTACTTCCACTTGACTTTTATATTTTTCTTTTCTTAGTACTTTAAGTTCAAGCGGGCCTTTAGTTTCTTCATATTATGGGGTCAATGTAATGCTTTTGAAGTGATGTCATGAAGCACAAAAATTAGCTGTGAAACAACTCAAAATGTTCCCCAAAGCTAGCCATTGCTTCCCACAATCATGCAACACATTTATGCTTCTAAAAGCTAAGGCTTAATACTTATTTTCAGCTATAAAAATAGATTTTCTCATGAGCTTTCTTCTATCTTTCAAGATCAATTTTAGCTTGTTTTAATTTGTCTTACAACTCAATTTCTCTGGCATACCATATTGACTAATCAGTAATTAGTGACCAGAAATTATGTTGTCATTTATTTAACAAGCTTGCAGACAACTCTTAGGTAAACCCGGAACAGACTAGCAACATCTCACACAAGGATTATGTTTCAGCTTCATGTTAAAATTGGTTCCCCAAGAAAAATAAATAAATGCTAGCATGAATCAAATACTAGCTACATATTATTATATTTTCTTCCATCATTGTTGCCATCACATTTTTTTTGGTTTTTTGTTTAAATATGATATATAGTAAACAACTCATTCATTCATGAATAACGATTTAATCAAATTACTGCAACAGTATGCTAAGAATTATGTTAAATTTCTTAGCTAGCAAGGGAAGATTTAGAGAAATTCTGATTCCTATTAAGTCAAATACAATTTGGCACTGAAATAATAAGTGAAAAAAAATTAGCAGCAAAACGGATACAAGAAAAACCATAAGTCAAAGGCAATTTAGAGGCTGAGGTTTTAGATAATAATATTGCAACCATAAGGGCCCAATTCAAGAGAAAATCAATGAAAGTACAATCAGTGATAAACTAGAGAACCACAAATCGGAGGTCCGAGATGAGTAAAAAAAATCTGGAAAAAGAAAAAGAAAAAAAAAAAGGGCTGGCTACAAATGTATGAAAAGAGGAAGAACAGACATTTGTCAAGAAGAGGAAGTTTTTCAGCCTCAAAGCTTCACAATCATTCAAAACAACTCAAAGGATATGTACAAGCAAGGTTGATATCTTCATCAAGCAGAGTCAGAAGGAGAAGGAGATGATGGGGAAAAACAAACACAAAGAAGAAATGAGAAACTGGAAGGAAAAAGCAAAAGAAGAGATAAAAGCAGTCAACCATAACTTTCAATTGGTCAACCATGAAGCACTTTCATGTTTAATAGATAAATTGGTAAAAATCTTCCCAACTTGTCTCAGATTATTCCCAGCCTAAGATCCACGTTATCTAAGGTGTGGTCTTTTTATATTCCAAAATGATTGCATCATGTTTATGCTGTCATAGGCAGGACACTGTAGTGTATCTACTAATGCTTTCATGTGCAAGCCATTGGAAGTCATGTGACAACTGAAATAAAGATGAGAGACAATCCTCAAACCATAAAAATCAGTCAAGTAAGATAGCATCAGCATCAGAAATACCACCAACTTAAAATGATTATGATCAAAATTCAAACTGCCCCTAAAGGCGAAAACATTTAACCATGGAAACAGTATAAAAGAACCAATTACTAACCTGAAATCTAGGCTACATCAAGATGGCTTATAAGGTATCACAACCTATTATATAACTGCATAGCATGTTAAAATGTCGGTGAATAACACATTGCACCAAGAAACATATGCAGACCCACGGTATCATGCGTCAAATGGGGTTCAGTTGAGAAAACGCTAAAGTATTTTGACACAGCTTAGGGGCAAGCTGAAACAAAAGCAGAATAAGATATAAGCCTAATGAATGTTCAACAACATCACCCTCTTTTCTGGAGCTTTGATTCCAAAAGCTTCACCCATAGCTAGTTGCTCACTGGACTCCTAGAAAGGATGCCAAAAAGGGATAATTAGCAAAACCAAATGCAACAGCAAAAGAGAGGTAAAAAAAGTGACGAAGATTCTTCCATTTCATCCACTGATAAAAGTAAAACTGAAAATAAAAACACCAATGAAATTAGTGTCAACTCAGATACATACTGGATGATACTGCAAAAGGTTGTTGATGATTGTAAGTCAAATTCTCTCTAACAAGTCAGGATCTTCAACTTTTAGTCCATCACTAGCATATTAATCAATATTGATTTGTAAAGGATAACAGAGTCCAAAAAAAATAGGAAAAGATTGACTAGCTAAATTAAATTCCCAAACTCCTAACTCATGTAAACATTTCAGATGTTTAGATTTGATAAAATTCCAAATTTAGAGAAATATTCAAGAACATATTTACCAGAATCCCATTTATAAAAGCCCTTCTATTTTGATAACATGTTATTCCTAGTCTAAGAAGAGAAGCAAAAAGAACAAAGGAAACATGTGCTTCATTTTTCTGAATGATGAGCTTCAGAAATCAGATTCTGCTCAGGAGCTAATATTTCAACATCCAATGATTGATTAGCTTGAATTTTTTATATGTCTCAAATTTAGGGTCTGCTAAAGGTACCTGAAATCTAGAAATGATAAAAAGAAGAAGAAAAAAAAAAGAGTATCAATGTTAAGCAAGATAGCTGGTACTTTTTGTGAAATATAAACATGTGCTCCAGCAGTAAAGTAGCATGAAATGTTTACAGCTATTCCTTTCGTCTTCAATGCATAGTTATTCAAATGCATGTGACAACAAGGTCGTTTTGAAAGTTCAAATTAAGAACAACAGACAATTCAGAATTGCGTTCTAAGACCTTTAAATATGAACACATGCTTTTATCTATCATAATCAATTCCAAACAACCTTTTTTATTTACCAAAACAAATATAGTTCTCCATCCCCACAGTTTTTGTGAGTATCAATCTGCCAAACAGTTTGGCCACCCCCAACTTCCTAACATCTATTTGTAAAATTTCTTATAATATTGTTGTCAATGATTTGTAATCAGTGATTTCCAGTCGATTCACAATTACAAGGCTGACCATGCATTTCACGATAAAATCTCTGAAGGAAACAACCTTTTGTCAACCATGAAGTATAAATTTATTATGGAATAAGACGAATTATTTTATAGACATTTTGCCCTTCCTGATCATTCATTGAGTGTTTGTACACCTATATTTTCTTATCAAGATGAACCTTGTACATAAACATCCAAATCTAGTAAAGATAATCTGCTTACATCTAAAGGAGCTCAATGAGCTCCATGTATGAAGGAACTAATCTGTTCAACTTGAAACATTACGATAATTAGCAAGTCCCAACATCAGTTTGTAAGTATAAGCAAGTTGGCAAAATATGGAGACAATTCAAAGAACTTGTTTAGTTCAAATGTGTTGAGAAGCATGATATTCATATTAAACCCAAATCCTACAAGCTTGAGCTTTTAGGAGAGTTGATAGTTTAACATTGTATCAGAACTTGGTTTGGCATGAGGTTATGGGGTTCGAAGCCACCTCTACACGAATTTGAATATTTGATTCCCATTTGTGTATTTGAAAGTCCATGATGAACTCCGTTTGGTTTGTTTGACTCTCCATGTGCGGGTATGAGGTCGCATGTGAGGGAGGGTTTGAAGCATGATATTCATATTAAACCAAAATTCTACTAGTTTGAGCTTTTAGAAGAGTTGGTTGTTTAACACAATGTTCCTCAGGAATTGTGGTTTTTCATGTAAGTAGTGATCATATGTGTCACCGGATGGGATGGAGAACTTTTTTTTTTTTATATAGGCCATATGGGATGGAGAACTATGTGCATGTGGTGCTGCAAATCAACCAAGTTGTTGATTACCAATTCAGGCTCAGCTTGATAATTGCCTGACTCAAGCTTGTCCACCAAAAACAAGCCAGCTGACAACTTATGTTCAAGATTTGTTTTGAGCAAAAACAATTCAATGAAATTGGAGCTTTAGCTCATGGTAAGGAAATTTGAGCCAATAAGTTTGTATGCCTAGCAACTTTTAATTAGAGCTATTCCTTCATAAGATGCTTTCTTAATTTATCCTGAAGGTTCATACACCATAAGGTGGTGCAAATACGACATTCACATTCCTTGAAGCATGCTTTCTTTATATAACTATCTATTTGAGATGTTCTCCTCTATAAAATATTTTCTGCCATAGTGACACAGTAAAGTTATTTCACTTGAAATGAGGCAAGAAACTGTAAAGAGGCAGAAAAGGGCTTTGACATTCCTTGAAGTAGGTTTTCTTCTCCTGCAAGTATTTCTTGAACATCTATCATCCACTATAGTACACATTTCTTTCTTCAAGGGCATGAACAGACCCCCACCCCACCACAAAATAAAAAAAAAATTACACCAAAGGACACAAGATGTACACAACAGGCTCCAAAAGATGATCAAGAAAATAAATGGAGAAAAATAAAACACTACTCCCTCCCTCAGTGAAGACCCAACTAATCAAAAAAGTCACAAAGGGACATGGAACTACAGTTATGTACATCTTGGACCAGAGAACAAGTTGCAGAGGAATAACTTTCTCAGCCTTACAATGGAGAGGTCTTTATTCTCAAACGGCCTATTTCTCTTTTTCCAAATTTTCCAAAACAAATGCAACAAGGCTGCTTCCTGCTTTGATATGTTAGCAACAAGGCTACTTCCCCTCATTGATATGTTATAAAGGTTATTATAAGGTATGTTGTAAAACCTGCTGGACTTATTAAGTTATTGGACATTCAACCAAGCCCAAAGTCTGACAAGCTGACTCTGAACCACTGAGCCCAAATCATTTGCAGCCTTATTTGTATGTTTACACAAGGCACATGTTGGAATGATCTCATGTAATCACAACAAAAAAATGGAGAAATTTTTCTCAAATGGCCTCCACATATAAGCAAGGCAGGAAAGGGAAGAAAAAAAAATGCATGGACAAATTTGATAAACTTTTGTAGTAATTACAACAGATAACAAATAAACAGCATTCCACTTTTGCGGAAAACCATGCAAAAACCTCATCCCTATCCAGAAGTATGGATATGCTCTGCATACCAAAATAGTAAGGCTAAGAGAACCACTCACATTCGGGTAATGAAAAGTTTTGTTTGAATGACTGATCCCTCGGTCGTAACAGTTCCCGTTTGCACATCTAGCCCTAAAGCTTTCAAAGCCTTCATCTGCCATGACACAAAACCCAGAAAAAAAAAAGTCAAATAACTCCAATATTAAAAAATAATTCAACACAACTAAAACTAAGATCAGCTAGGCCTCCAAGCCTTCACAAACACAAGGAGACCCACCGCATAGAACCATTACCATGAGAAATACTAAATAAGCAAGCATATGAAAAAAATTACATATATATTTTTTTTATCGAAAAAGAGCAGTATATTGACCCAAGAAGAGGGAGTATACAGGTCGTATACAAGAGGGGCCACATAGGGCCAACAAAAGAAGCGAGAGAGAGAAAGAAAGAGAGGCACCTGAAACCGGCCCAATACATACACCACACCTTAGGCATAGTCATAGAACCTATACAAGAGCAATCTAACAAAATCTATATCCGCCTTTGGAATAAAACCAGCCCATGTAAAAAAACGAATGGATAACATAAAGTTTTAGTCTCAACGGGGAAAAGTAGCGTCTTAAAAAATAATTATATTCCTATCTTTCCAAATAGCCCAGAATAACATAAGGGGGGCAACTCTCCATATAGACTTAGCTTTTTTTCCTAATAGGGAAATGCATCCAACTTTGAATTAGATCCTTTGCCATGAAAGGGCAAGTCCAAGCAACACCAAAGGCAAAAAGATCGGTCCACTATCCCTAAATTGCATGAAAATGGATTAGAAGATGCTTCGGCTCTTCTTCCTCCTTTCTAAAAAAGGGGCACATGCTGGCTAAATGAAAAACCCTTTTCTTCAACTAAGTTGAGGTAAGAACCTTACCCCACCACACCTCCCAGGCAAAAAAACCAGCTTTAGAAAGGATATTCTAATTCCATAACATTTTGCAGAGGACTTTATGGGGAGAAACTCCTTCCAAATGCTTGAAGTAAGCTTTTACCGTGAGGACCAACATCCCCTTCGAGCAGGTTTATCCTTTTCACGAGGGAAATTTTGAAGTTGCTAGTCTCCTCGATGAAATCCTAGATAGCATCTAACTATCAATCATTAAAGGACCTCAAAAACTTTGGATCCCAGACTCCTCCACCATCTTCCCTTACCCAAAGCAAAGCAGCCTTTACCCCTTTTGATCCGGCGATGCTATAGATGAAAAAAATTATATATGGTCCCTACGTTACATGAAATGACTGGTAGGTAACCTATACTGTTATCACTAGTTATTGTATTATCGATTCTAATTTATAGATGGTGAGTTTAACATTTTCAGTGACTAGATTCCCAAATAAACATTCAATGGTAATCACTTTGTTGAATACCAAAATATATGTGAAAACCAAATCAATAAACATGTTTGTTTCCAATAGAGTGAAATTTTCACAAAATGGAATGGCTTGATATCGAGAAGAAAACTACTATAAACCACAAGCTAGTCAAGAAAGGCACAAGTGGTATTGAAAATTTTCAAGCTACCAGTTTTTTCTACAATTTTAACCGATTTGGATTTGGGCCTACGATGTATATAATGCTCTCTTACACCTTTTCCTTAGAATATCATGCTCTCTAACACACTTCTCTTGTGTGCAAACCCATAACCGGGAGAAGGATACACATGGGTCCATCGCCCATGTACGCATGGAGAGAAGCAGATGTGGACCTTTAGGCGAGCAAAGTCGAGCATGCTTGGCCTATAGTCACGTGGAGAAACATAGGCCTTGAGCATAGAGCGAAACAAGTCAAGCCCATCATTCATACTCACATGAGGCCCTATATTGGGGAAAATAAACATATGGTGAGATTTGAACACATGAATTCCTACTAAATGAGATACCATGTTAAAACAAAGTAGTTTTGAACCTACACCATATATCATGCTCTCTAAAAAAGCCAGTAAGAGGGTTGAGAAGGAACGACACCTGGGAGTCACGAGGAAGTAAGATTATTTCAAAAGAAATTTTCCATAACCTAAAAGACCACCATACTCGCACTTCAAACGCCCTAGAAGACAAGAAAGCCACCTTCCATATAATCGGATAATTCATGCCTTTGTCTAAGCCACCATACCTAGACCTGCGCGATTTGAGCATAATCTAGGAAGTTCAAACAAATGCGAGAAGATCGAAATTGAACCCTTTCTAAGGATATGCTTGAGGAAAGGACCTTACATAATCCGGTCTTTTTCTTTAAGTTTCCAGTATGCAACCAAACATACTACAAAAAGTGTTTTAACGGCTAGGCTAGCTAGAGAGAGGAAAAAATAGTACACAAAACAAGACCTAAGTGTAAGCTCCTCCCATTATTTTTTATTATTTTTTGGATTAATAAACACAAAATTAGACAAAAGAAGACAAAGCTCCCATAAGTACACAGGGGGTATACAAAAGGAAACACAAGCAAGGAGAAGAAGAGAGAGAAGCGCCAGTAGTAGGACTACCAAGCCAAAAAAACCCACCAACTCAAAAAACCAAGGGCCAAGCCAATAGAAACACTCCAGCCCCTCATCTCGCAACCACCCACTCTAAGAAACCTATAAGTGAGGATATCTCTTCATCTATGTACAAACTATTCCAACTCCACAAGTTACAAACAAAAGAAAGTTTTGGCTTTTTGCACGTCAACGATCCGTCTCGAAAAGCTATGCGATTTTCGCTCGCTCCACCTTGTCCAAAGATGCATGGTGGGCAGGATTTCCACATGTTTTCTTGCTCAAAGGAAGAACCCTTCCGGTGAGAGAGCCTCATGGCCAGTTTGAGGAAGACCCGAGAGAGGCAGGCTAAGGAAAGAACCCGAAATATTGACCGAACAATGTAGCAATATATGATGTGCGGATTCCTCATAACGCCCACAGAGATAGCAACGATTGGGGAGGTGCCACCCCCTTCTTTGGAGCTTGTCCAAAGTTAGAATCTTGCCCCAGGTTGCTTCCCACGCAAAAAAGGTTGCTTTGGTGGGAACACGATGAACCCAAATGCCCTTAATGGGGAAAGGAGGAGTACCCCTCGGGCTTAGCACTTTAATGGCCTCGGTGACTGAAAAAGGACAACCTGTTGGAGTCCTTCCAAGAAATCTTAATGCGACGCATAGGAGACCCTTTCTTTGGAGGGAGTTGAGAAGGTCCACGGCTAGAGCCACTTCCCGATCATTAAAAAGTCTCTATAGAGATTGGATTTCAGTTGCCATTCCCAGCGGTTTGATCCCGAGCATTCGCCCTGATTTCCACTTTGTTGGTATGCATCGAAAGAGTAGGATAGGAGTGTCTAAAGTGGTTCCACACCCGGAGATCAGGCCAAACCTTATCCTAGTGTTGTTGCCAGCGATAAATCCCATTCTCTTTTACCCGGTGGACTCTTTCATAATCTCGCTGGCTTGCCGAGGGCCGGGTGTCCTTGGGTACCAACCAAGCCACTCCTAAACCATATTTGGTATTAATGAGATTTTCAGGTGTAGTCCTTGTCAAAAGCGAACCTCCATATCCATTTACAAAGCGAAGACTTTGTTGAAGTTAAGCTTTCTCGGACCTAAGCCGCACGCATAACTACGAGACATACCACATCCCAATTAACCAAGTGAGCCTTTTTTTTCACGAAACCCACAACCCCAGAGAAAACATCTCTGCAGCTTTTCCAATCTTTTGGCAACAACACCCGACATTCGGAAAATAGACATTTCACATAGAGGTAGGCTGGTGAGAGTGCTCTTTATTAGGGTGATCCTCCCTCCTTTTGAGATAAAATTTATTTTCCAAAGGGCCAATTTCTTGTGCATTTTCTCCTCGATGTTGTCCCAGATAGCCACAGACTTGTGGGCGGCTCCCAAGGGTAGGCCCAAATAAGTGGTTGGAAGGTGCCCAGTTCAGCAGCTAGTGCATCCATATTTTCCACCACCCCCATTGGGATCGGCTCGCTCTTGTTTAGGTTGATTTCAGCCTGGGAGGCTTGAGCCAAGGAGGATCAACTAAGATGCGAGGAGTTGTTCACCTTTCACTTCCACGAGAAAATGATCGTATCATCCGCATCGGGAGATGAGAAATGGTAAGAAGCTGACCCACGTCCCTCCTTTGATATTGCAGCAGTAAAGCCTGATCATAGCTCTTCTGAGAAGGATGCTCAGAACCTCCATTCCCAAAATGAAAAGGTAAAGGGAGAGCGGATCTCCTTGCCTTAAGTCTTTTAAGCTAGGAAAGAAACCTGCCAGGACCCCATTAACCAAAACTGAAAATCTAGCAGTGGATTATACCTTTGCGGATCAGCTAGTGCATTTGGGGCCCCGAAACCCGTCGTCATGGTCTTCATAAGCGCGATTTGTGTTGTCAGCTTTTTATGTCAAGCTTACAAATCATGCACTTTTTCTTTTGCTTTTGCCAGTGGTCAATGAGCTCATTAGCGATAAGAGAGACATTTGTGATTTGCCGCTCTTCCACAAAAGCATTTGGAAGCGAGACAACTATCCCACCACGCTTTTTGAAGACGGTTGGCTGGCACCTTTGCGAATCTTATCTGAACTTCCAAGTAGACTTATGGGCCTAAAATCCTTTAGATCCTCAGCATCTTCCTTCTTCGGGATCAAAACCAGAAACGTGACGTTCAAACTTCTAATGAAAGTCTCATTTGCATGGAAATCCCTAAACTCCTCCATAATTTCGCCTTTGACGAATGCGAGAGGCTGCGGAAGGCCATGAGTAAAAACCATCAAGGCTGAGCTTTGTCCCCCATCCATTTCCTTTTATCGCAGTGAAGACCTTCTCTTCCCTGAAAGGCAATTCTAGGCTACTAGCCTCTTCAGGGCTCAAAGTGGCATAAGGCAAGTCGTCTATCTCTGCTCTCCAAGCCATATCATCATAAAGCCCGAGCATGTCGGCGTCGTGATCCCACTACATTAAGCTCGTAAATCAAACACCATTGATTTTGATCTGCGGCTGTGTTCTTTCTAAAATTGGAGTTAGCCATACGGTGGAAAAACAGTGTTTAAACCGTGACCTTGACGAGTTTCTCTAGATTTTTGTCTCCAATGAATTTCCTCCAAGGATATCCACTTTTTGAAAGAGTCTTAGGCCTCTTTCTTAGCCTTAGCCTACTCCATAGTCAGCACTCTGACCTCCTCCACACGATCCCATTCCTTCACCTGAGCGAGAGCCAGATTTTTATTAAGATCAAGCCTACCAAAACAGTCTTTATTCCATGTCTTGAGTAAATTTTTATCTCTTTTAACTTTCTGGAGAGAATGTAACTAGCTGATCCTTGAAAAGACAAACCTTGCCACCAACCTTTCAACCTGTCCTGGAAACCCTCCACTTTTAGCCATAGTAAGCTCCTCCCATTAATGGACCATTCCTCCAGGAAAAGCCCAATAAGCCCTGAACTGCAGAAGAAATTCTATCACAAAAATATTTTCACTTTTTGTTTTTGATGAAAAAAAAAAGATAGCAACAGTGATATAAGAAGTGGAAAGATAGGGAGGGAAGAGGAACACCCTTCAGGAAAATGGAAAGTGCAGGAAAAAATAAAAGGAAGAACTCAAGTCTGTTGTAAACTAATAACATGGAAGTCTTACCCTTAGGATGAAAGAACTTGCAGCTCCCTCCCCACCTCATCAAGATAACTGCAACTCAAGGTGTTATGAAACTCATTTTACCATGTGAGGCTCAAAATCTCACAATCAAAACATCGACCTTTTTCGCACACCATACGTTTCCTCACATCCTCCGTCGTAATTATTAATTTGGTACGTCGAGAACCTCACATCGGGCGAGAGATTTACTGGTCGATGTGTAAAACATTTTCTCCAATTCTTCCTTGCCATCTAAACATCCACCCATGCCATCTTTCATAAACCGATCCTTATTTTTATAACACTCATCTACTATCTATTCCGTCCACAAGACAACTTCCCGAAAATCATATACACTTTCTCAAAGCCCACATCATGCACTTTAAACATCCCTTCAACAAGTTAAATATTGCTCCAAGCTCTCCCACTAAGAAAGCCCAACCTCCTTCCTTATTATAAGCAAAAAACTCATTTGGAAACTCAAGTAGAAGAATATAAAAAACAAAGAGTACTCATAATGGCCTTCTTTCCCCTGGAAATCCTTTTTCTTTTTTTTTGATAAGTTATTTTCCTTTGGGCTGTTATAACTTTAAGTAGGAAAGAATAGAATTTACTTGATAGTGGTTGCTCTGCGGAGTGTCAACAGGGCTGAGCGATCACGAAACTAAGTTGTACAAGCATTTGCGAGAAGAATACGATCTTGATCTCTCAGAACCGGAATTGGAGCAGAATCATAATACGAGTCAAAACTCTGCCGGTCAAAACATGTTATCAGACATAACATTGGATATGTCTGAGTAAACACTTTTAATAGTATTTACAACGAAAGCGTAACATCTTTGCGTGTATCTTGAGGATTCAGTTAAACACTTCCAAAAGAAGTCCATAATACAGATAGACTAGTGAGACTTGGTAGGCATTGTTCGATTCGATTTAAAGAATCAAGACCGAGCGGATTCTAAGAACTACGAGCAAACCATCCGAGGCGAAGATCTCGAGGCATAAAAGCTTCAGGAGTTAAAAAATTGGATTAAACATGAAAATGTCTACAAAAGCAAAAGAACTAGCCTGACTACATAAGATTTCAAACAAAATCTATTGTCTTTAGGAAATTATTTTTCTCGGCCGGTTTGTGGCGGCAAAATTGGATCAGCAGTTTGAGCACGGCGGTGCCATTAACGATCTGAGAACCAAATGTAATAACTCATAATGATTCTCACGTAGACAAAAGAGTTTCTTCATAATCATACCAGTATATTGTAATTTTTTTCCATACCTAATTTCTCATTATAAAAATAACAAAGAAAATAAATACTAGGTAATTGAAGGAGATAGAAGCATATTACTGACCAATGATGTTAAATGAAACGAATCTATGCCATCTTTAGAAGCATGAAGCGTACTCCTGCATAAATATTTTTGTAAGACCCGAGAAATTCCAATTTCTGGAAAAATGGAAAAATCGTAATTTCGATTACAAAGTTGTTAATTTTGGTTAAATATCCATAATTTATTCTCTAGATCTCGAATGATGAAACGGATTTCACCGTTGGAATCGTCTCGCGAAATCTAGCTAGCAAGTAAAATTTCGTAAAATTCCGAGATAGTCGAAGTTTACATTTCGAGCATCGCAGTTTAGTCTTAAATAAAGCGATTTTCGATGCGATGAAAGTCACATATATCATGTCTCATGTGTCATAAAATTGGCGTGAGTGAAATGATGAAAATGGACCCAGTAGAGATAAATGGGAATGTCAAGCGGGAAAGAGGGATATAACGAATTATTAATGGAATTGATTTAAATGATAATAAGACAAGCTTATTTAATAATTATTTGTCTTGTACAGCGAAAAAACGTGAAAAGAAATTTGAGATCAGTAGCCATTTTTGAGAGATTTTCTTTAGAGAAAGCTTCTCTCTAAATATCGCGCGATCACGTAGTCGGCGATCTTCGGAACAAGAAGGAGAGCGGCTCTACGCGGAGAGGGCTTCGCGTGGAGTGCCGGATTTAGGGGAGTTCTTCAAACTCCTTGGGGTAGGGTTTCTCCTACTTGGGTTCTATTCTTTGTTTAAGTACCATGTATAAATCCGGTTGGTTGAGACCTTGAACGGCCGTTTGATCAGTTCAAACCTTGGGCAGAAATGTTGAATTTGAGACCCCTGAGCGGTCATTATCGAGTTCTACGATTTGTTTGGAGTTAAATGTGTGATGGATGGTTGATAAATCGTGTATTGGTTTGATTGGGGGCGGGAAATGGCCAGGAAATACGGGTTCATAAAGTGAGCGGAGTAAATTATGTTTGATAGGAGCGATGCAGCGAGGTTTCTTGTTCCGTGATGTTTCACAAAATAAAATTTGTGAAAATATGTGTTTGGTCAAGTGATTCAAATCGAATTGCTTTTGTTTGATTATTAGCCCATGTGAGCTAATTTTGATGTATGAAATGAGAATTTACATGACATGGTTGTGTGAATTGAATGTTTTGTAAATATATGCATGTTTATATATTTACATGTGAATTAGACTGTATTGGAATTGGCATACATGCATTATATCTTGGCTGGGGCTACAGAGAGATAGGAGTGAGTGCATGAGGTAGTTTCTTAAGAGAACTATTTTGGAGGGTAGACTAGTAAATGTAAAATATCTCGGAGGGTTGGCTAAAAATAATAATAATGATCGGAGGGTAGTCCATACTAAAAATATCAATCGTCGGAGATGGCCCAATTGATAATATCGGAGGGTAGTCCATATATAAAATATCGATACGTGAGGAGCAATACGATTGATATATCTTGGAGAGGTAGTCCACTAAATCTAACATCGGGATGTCAGCTGCTTAGATCGGAGGTGGTAATAAATATAAACAAATAACTTTGTTTGAAACTAGTTTTCTCATACATGGCTTAGGCAGGTGTGAGGGAGTCGGTGAGGACTCGGGATATGAGTTAAGCAATTAGACATTCAAGTAGGATCATGCATTTGGCAGATATTATTGTTTATTTCCCCCAGACATTGCCGCGCACTTAGGTGGAGGCTGGCCCATTTAGGGTGATTCACTGCGGGCATTAGCTGCCTGTCGAGAACATATTTTCAGGTACGGGGCGCACGAGGAGACGGCTCGACGCAGAGGCCCGGCTTTAGAAGCGGGATTGGCTTTGGTTTTTTGTGACATACATGTATTAGAATTCTCTAATTTTAATATATGTGTTGTATAAGAGTAGAATTTGAACTCTTGAAACTATGGGACATAGTTGGATATATGTATAATGATGAGTATTGTTATTGGGCCCAAGAGGTCGTTTTACTCATGTTGAAATTATATTGGATTGCTTGGGACAAGTTTCATGCCGGTGATGTATTTGGGTAGAGCTCCCCGTACAAAGGAGACTGCTAGATTTTACAGTGGCGTCGGGTAACTCAGGCATCCACTTGTATTCGCGGGTTGTGGGTAGTCAGGACCCGGAGTTTGGGCGTCACAGCTTGGTATCAGAGCTTAGGTATACGAATACCTAGGGAGCTCGGGTTGGGTATCCATCACCACTAGGTGGTTTGATGTGGAGTATAGGTATATGGAAACCTATAGATTGAGGATTTGGGCTTAGGCCATAGTTGAGTGAGAGCATCACCACTAGGTGTGGGTCGATGCTAGGCATAGGTATGAGATTACCTAGGAAAATCACGGGACAAAACTAGGACACTACATGTACGTGTGTTGAAGTGTTTTGTGTGATTTGTTGGATTATTGTGTGTATGGTATGCTTACCGTGTTGTGTGATGAGATCGATTATGTGTGCTTGGTGATTAGCACATGGATGTGTAGAAAATATTTTAGAAAATATTTTGAGTAAGTACAGTGTGCAAAGCGGAAAGAAAATGAAAGAAAAATAAATTTTAATAAATTTATTGGATGAGAGTGAAAAAAAAATTATAAGGTTTTACAAGTTGCAAAATTGAAGAAAATGGAAGAAAATTAAATTATATGCATACATGTAAATTTTTGTGTTTCCAGTAATTGGAAATAAAAAAAAAAAAAAGAATGAATATATATTTTAGGTATTTTCGATGCTTGAAATGTGAAAAAAAATATTGTGTGAAAAAAAAATTTGTCTTTGGGGTGAATTGAGCTCTTTGCCCAATTGTGTTGTGAAAAAAAAAATTTGTATTGCAATACTAGTATTGTGTGACTTGAAGAGCTTAAATGGCTTATGACTATATTCTGATACACCATTGTATGCCGCACCAGTCAAACTAGTTGATGTTGCAATAGAAAATTGTATTGAACCTTGTGTAGTGGCTAGTGATTGTATTACTTGAGATGGAGAAATTGTATTGCAATATGGTAGGCTTGAAGGGCTGAAGGGATAGAAATTGTATTGCGATACACTAAGTGTATAGTGGCGAAAGGGTGAAACTGTGAGCCATTTGTATTCTGTCCTGATAGAATTGTGTGCAAAGAGAGGCTAGTGGAAATAGTATTGCAACATTATATCGCAATATAGTGGTGAAGCAAACAACTTGGAATTTTGTATTGCTGGAAATTGTATTGTAATACAATACACTTGGAATGTTGAGTGTTGAGATACACTTGAAATTTTGTATTGCAATATAATTGTAAAGGCAAATATGAAGAGATTGGAATTTTGTATTGCAACATTGCAAACTGGATCTTTTACAACACAAAACTTTGTATCACAACCTAAGGCAGTATATTGTGTGAACAGTAACGTTGACCGGTCAACTGTGAACAGTGAATTTCGAAAAAATCAAATTTGGAAAAAATAAAATCAAATAAAATTTGACAAAATTTTCGAAAATTTTTTTTTTCAAAAAATGAAATACTAAATAAAATTTTGTTGAAAACAATATTTTAAATCTGCAAAAATTGATTGTCTTGCGTACTTGTAAATGCAGGACAATGTCATATGCTTGATTTATGTGTATTGTGAGACCCACCCTTCGTGACCGCCCCTCATAGGTACCTTCGGGTGGAAGCTCACTCGCAGAATCTCGTCGCACCACCAGGCATTTTCTTTGCCTCAGTAGAGACTCGAACCCGGACCCGGGGCTTGGGTCGATGGGAGCATCTCTACTACCAGAGGCTACTAGCTCGGTTGGTAGTAGAATGCTCCCCATTGAACTATACAATCTGAGTTAAATCTCGACATCTGGCATCGTCTATGAAGTGTTCGCCTGAAGAATGCCATCAGTGAGAATCTCACAATAAAAAACCTTTTATTGTGGGGTCCACACCCTTAGTGACCCGCGGGGTGCCCTTGGTGCCTTGTGGGGTCCACCCTTCGTAACCATGGGTGCCCTTCCCGAGGTGGGTCCAGCTCACGGGAATATCATGCCCTCCCTAGGCATTTCTTTCGCCTCAGTGGGGGCTCGAACCCGGGACCCGGGGGCTTGGGTCGATGGGGAGCATCTACACTACAGTGATGCTAGCTCGGTTGGTAGTAGAATGCTCCCCGGTGGACTGCTCTTCCCCAGTCTGAGACCAGTGGCATCCTATGTTTTGAGCCTGTAGTGATCGCGAAGGGTGGGGACCCCAACGATAAAGGCGCCTTTTATTGTGAACCCCGCACAGCCATTGACCGCCTCATGGGTACCCCTTCGGGTGGCTTCCTTTCGTAGGATATCCTCGTTCCCCGCTGCTTGAGTTCCTTTCGCCTCCCGGTCGAGACCCGAGGACCTAGGGTCTTTAGTCGATGGGAAGCATCTGCAGTGCCAAGTGAGCTACTAGCTCGGTTGGTGCAGTCTTCCCAGTGAACTAAAACTGCAGATCACGGTTAATCTCTGAGAGGCTCGGTATCTGCTCAGGAGGCTTCCAGAAAGCTACCCGTGAATCCTGAGTGAGTCTCACATGTATGAGTGGTGTCTCGGCGTAGCATACCTTAGAATCTTTGTATTGTATTTAAGCTACCATTGGAAATTGTGATTGTCGCGATTTGCGTAGGAAACTATATGCATGGTGTAATGTGTATAGGAAAAATGGTGAATGCTAAGGTTAGGAACTATGACCTTAGGGATTTGGATACTGAAATGAACAAGAGAACTTAGAACCTTATTGAAATAAATAAATTGAGTGGTTGGAATTTAGCACCACTTAGGAAATGAGCTTAGTCGGTTCATGGTTGTCAGAATCTATTAGTAATTGGCATGTGCGTTGCTAGTTAGACTGAAGTGTAAATTAAATGAATCTTGTTGCCGTGGAAATCGTAGATGGGCTGGTCGAGGACGAGGACGTGAGGGCGTCCACGAGTGCTGGTCGAGACACCACCGGTATTTGATAAGCGAGGCCTTTCTTGGGAATTTGTGGGTATTGCGCGGCTAGCTATCGTGAGGCTAGCATAACGGAGTAGTCGGAGGTCTAGAAACCTCAGGAGGTTTCGCGCATCATCCTCCGACATTCACAGGGGGAGGAGATCCGATGGTGGCAGACCATTGGTTCATATAGATCGAGAAGGTGTTAGAGACTATGGAGATTATCTCTGACACTACCAAGATTAGACTAGTTGCGTTCGGCTAGAGGTGAAACCTGAGAGTATGGTGGAAATGGGCTGAGGACCTCACAGAGACTTAGAGTTATGACATGGGCGAGAGTTTCAAGAAATTTGTTCATGGGTAAGTATTTCCCAGAGATTGTGAAGGCTCAGAAGTTCCTAGAGCTGAAGCAAGGGGCGATGACTATGATGGATTATGTGACTAGGTTCCTGGAGCTATCACGAGTGCGATGATTACGTGGCCCTGAATGAGGACGAAGTTAGGAGATTTGAGTGGGTGAAGTTATATACTATTCGGGCCGGAGTGGCCAGGACTTTGCCTACGGGATATGGATTCCATGGTTGGGCGGCCTTGACCATGGGAGAGAGTTGGGCTTAGAGGTTGAGACCTTAAAGAGACGCCGTTGTGCGTGAGTTCTCCCTAGGGATTAGGGGCGAGAATATGGATGATATGTCGAGGGTTGCGAGTGGAGATCTGGGGACTCACTCCACGGTGGACTTGAGGATCATGGACATGTCGAGAGTTGATGTAAATCCTGGGGATGGATTGGTGGCTTGACTTATAGAATTAGATTATCGATTGTGGCGCGATGGAGTTACCGCCTACACGCAGGATGGTACTAGTATGGTATTTCAGGGGGACAAACATGATATTTTGCCCCAGACAGTATATGAGTCCAGGTGTCAGGCATAGTTAGCGGGTTGGCTGAGCCTTGCCTAGAGGGCGAGAGAGGCGGACAGAGATCTGCACCAGAGTAAGTAAGCCAGGGAGTATCGTGGATGTTTTCCCGGATAGGCTACTTGGACTACCTCCACGGAGAGACAGTAGACTTTGGTATCGAGTTACACCTTGGTATAGCCCCATCTCTATGGTCCACATAGGATGGCACCGGTTGAGTTGCAGGAACTCAGAGTCCAGTTATAGGAGCTATTGGACAAGGGGTTCATTAGACCGAGCACTTCACCATGGGGCGCTTCGATTCTGTTTGCGAAGAAGAAGGACAAGACCGCCATTACGTGCGTGATTACGGCGGTTGAGCGGGGGTTACGATCGAATCGGTGCGTTGTTTGAGGATCGATGACTTGTTTGATCGATTGAGAGGAGGCGAGTCTACTCAAAATAGACCTTCGCCTTGGTACCATCAGGCGGGGAGTTAGGGAGACAGATATCCCTAAGACGGCGTTTAGGACACGTTATGGGCACTTTGAGTTTACGATGATGCCCTTCGGATTGACGAATGCGGCGGCATTAAGTGGATCTCATGCGTAGGGTATTCGGCCCTATTTAGATCGAGTTTGTCGTAGTCTTCATGGATGACATTTTGATACACTCCCAATCGGAGTGGGAGCATGGTATCGCGAGGATTGTGTTACGAGTTGTTGAGACCATCGGTATGCGCGAGTTGATGAGTACGAGTTTTGGCTTATAGAGGTGAGATTTTTGGGACACGTGGTGTCGGCATCGGGATTGTCAGTCGACCTAGAGAAGGTCAAGGCAGTGATGAGTTGGGAGAGGCCGAAGTCAGTCTTCGAGATACGTAGTTTCTTGGGATTAGTTTGGAGTGATATAGAATTCATTGAAGTTTCTCTAGGATAGCGGCTTTTTATGACTAAGGTTGACCGGAAGGAGGGAGTCAGAGTTGTTCGAGGATGCCGTGCGAGAGGCGTTCGGGAGTTGAAGGGGAGACTTACTTCAGCTCCCATCTTGATAGTCCCGGACAGGGGACAGGGGTACACAGTGTATTGTGATGCCTCGAGTAGGATTGGGATGTGTGTTTTTGATGCGGTCCGGTGTAGCTTATGGTTCTCGTCGGTTGAAGAATCGAGAGCGGGTGCACGCCGCGCGACATTTAGTTGTGGTAGTAGTCTTCGCCTTGAAGATTTAGGCGCCACTGCCATATATGGCGAGGGGATTCGAGATATGCTCGGACCATAAAAGTCGAAGTATATTTTCATCTGCGGGACCTCAATATGAGGCAGCAGCAGATGGATGGAATTCCTAGAGGATTATGACTTCACTTTGCATTACCATCCTGGTAAGGCAAATGTGATGAAGCGATACTTAGTCGGAAGTGAAGAGTGTTGGCTGAATATGGCTTCTCGGGAATTGGTGGATGCTCGAAGCGTGGGACCGGTTTGGGCTCTGATATATGGCTTGAGACTCGAGTGCATTGGGGAGTTTAGTGGCTGAGTCTCACATTAGCAGTGATCGAGTCGGTGTGGGGCCCAGCGAAATAGCGTCCATCGGGGACGAGATACGATCGGAGCTACGGGTGGCGAGGATTGGGCCCGGATTCACGTAGATGGTAGTCTTTGATATAAGGAACGGGTAGTGGTTCCCAGTTGGCGATTTGAGAGAAGATTCCCGGGGGAGTTTCAGCGCTCTCGGTTTTTACGTTGCAACCAGGTGTCACGAAGATGTACCAGGATCTTCGTCGCCCGTGTGGAGTGGGATGAAGAGACATGTAAGGGACTTTGTTCGTGATGTCTCTGTCATTTGGTTAAGTGAGCCCCCGAGAAGCGACGGGGCTCGCCGACCATTGGAGGTGGTTAGTGGAAGTGGAGCGCGATCGATGGACTTTATGACCCACTTACACCGCGGACGCGACAAAGTCGAGGCGGTACATGGGTGATAGTGAATAGAACCGCGAAGTGGAAGGCATAATTTCTGGCCGTGCGGATGACCGTAGCGGAGAGATTCTGCCGGTTATACATTTGAGAGATAGTCCGGCTACATGGAGTACCAGTATCCATAGTGTCGGATAAGGACCACCCGGGTTCTGACTGCGTTTGGAAGAGTTTCTAAAAATTTATTGGCGCGTAGGTGACGATGAGTACAGCGTTCCACCCTCAGATAGATGGTCAGTCTGAGAGGACTATACATGTATTAGAGGGACGTCTACGAGCATGCGTCACGGATCATAAGAGCGTTGGGGAGGAGCGCGCTCTTAGTGGAATTCGCCTACAACAACGGTTATCGGCGGTATCACGGATGTGCCGTATGAGGCAGCGTATGGGAGGCCACGTGCGAGTCACCATTATGTTGGGCCAGAGGTGGAGAAGGCTCCGTCGCGGTCTGATTGATTAGAGACACCTCCGAGAAGGTGAGCTTGATTCGACAGCGTCTTCTCACGGCTCAGAGCCGGCAGAAGAGCTATGCGGATGTGCGACGTCGACCCTTAGAGTTCGAGGTTGGGGATCACGTCTTCTTGGTGGCGGCCCAAGGGAGGTGGTCGGGGTTCGGTGGCGCGGAGAAGCTATCGCCGAGGTTTATTAGACCTTTCAAGATACTCGAGAGGATAGGCAGTGTTGCGTACCGGTTGGCGTTACCGCCCAGCATGTCAGGTGTCCACGAGGTGTTTCACGTCTCCATGCTCCGGAAGTATACTCTAGATCCAGCTCATGTTGTGGATTGGGGACAGATTGAGGTTGACACTGATGGGACCTTCGGAGGGCCAGGTGTGCGTGTTGTTGATAAGCCGTGATCGGGTTTTGCGGCGAGGCCGGAGTAGAGGTATGTTGAGGTGCTATGGCGGCACTATGGAGTGGAGGAGTCCACGTGGGAGCGCGAGGACATGATGCGAGCCACCTATCCCTTCTTGTTTAGGGATGAAGGTACGTAGTTTAGTCGTTTAACATTTAAATGGCTAGTTACATGCATGATAGAGTGCACGTTGCATATGCATGTGAGTGATTGTAATTGTCTTGAATTTTAAGACGAAATTCCTTTTAAGGAGGGGATAATGTAAGACCCGAGAAATTCCAATTCTAGAAAAAGGGCAAAATCGTAATTTCGATTACAAAGTTGTTAATTTTGGTTAAAAATCCGTAATTTATTCTCTAGATCTCGGATGACAAAACGGATTTCACCGTTGGAATCGTCTCGCGAAATCTATCTAGCACGTAAAATTTCGTAAAATTCCGAGATAGTCGGAGTTGACACATTTTTCGAGGCATCGCATTTCGGGTGCCGTAAAACGATTTTCGATGCGATGAAAGTCACATATATCATGTACTCATGTGTCATAAGTGGCATGAGTAAGAAATAATGAAAATGGATTCTTAGAGATAAATGGGAATGTCAAGCGGGAAAAGAGGGACATAACGAGTATTAATGGAATTGATTTAAATGATAATAAGACAAAACACTAAATAATGTTTTTCTTCTTCAAAAATCAAGAGGAAAAAACGTGAAAAGGGGAATTTGAGATCCAGTAGCCATTTTTGAGAGATTTTCTTTAGAGAGAGAAACTTCTCTCTAAAATATCGCGCGATCCGACCGTCGGCAGTCTTCGGAACAAGAAGGAGAACTGCTCTATGCGGAGAGGGCTTCACGTGGGTATCGGATTTAGGGAGTTTCTTCAAAATCCTTGAGGTAGGGGTTTCTCCCTACTTGGGTTTTATTCTTTGTTTAAGTACCATGTAAATGTTTCGGTTGGTTGAGGCCTTGAACGACCGTTTGATTGGTTCCAAACCTTGGAACCGAAATGTTTGGATTTGAGACCTACGAACAGTCCGTATCAGTTCTACAGACTGTTTGGGTTAAATGTGTGATGGATGGTTCAATAAATCGTGTATTGGTTTGATTGAGGCCGAAAATGGCCAAGAAATACGGGTTCACAAAGTGAACCGATAAATTGTGTTTGATAGGAACAATAAACGAGGGCTTTACTGTTCCCGAAACAGTGATTTCACAAAATAAAATTTGTGAAAATATGTGTTTGGTCAAGTGATTCAAATCGAATTGCTTGTGTTTGGTCATTAGCCCACGTGAGCTAATTTTGATGTATGAAATGAGAATTTACATGACATGATTGTGTGAATTGAATGTTTTGTAAATATATGCATGTTTATATATTTACATGTGAATTAGACTGTATTGGAATTAGCATACATGCATTACATATGCACTGGGGCACCCTAGAGAGATAGGAGTGAGTGCATGAGGTAGTTTCTTAAGAGAATTGTTTCGAAGGGTAGACTAGTAAATGTAAAATATCTCGGAGGGTTGGCTAAAAATAATATGTGATCGGAGGGTAGTCCATCATAAAAATATCGTCGTCGAGATGGCGTGTCGGAGGGTAGTCCATATATAAAATATGTTCGTCGGAGACGGCGGTGATATATACGGAGGGTAGTCCACTAAATCTAACATCGGAGCTGATCCAGCTACTTAGATCGGGTAGACCACGAATATAAGCAAATAACTTTGTTTTGAAACTAGTTTTCTCATACGTGACTTAGGGTGTGAAGTCGGTGAGGACTCGGGATATATGAGTTAAGCGATTAGACATTCAAAGAAGTAGGATCATGCATTTGCTTGAATGTGTGTTGTTTATTTAGACATTGCCTTTGCGCCAGGTGAGTAGCCCGTTTAAATTGATTCATTTGCGAGCATTAGCTCACCTTGTCGAGGGAACATATTTTTAGGTACAGGGAGCGCACGAGGAGACGGCTCGACATAGAGGCCGCTTTAGAAGAAAGTCGGATTGTGGCTTTGGTTTTGTGATGTATACATGTATTAGAATTCTCTAATTTTAATATATGTGTTGTATAAGAGTAGAATTTGAACTCTTGAAACTATGGGACATAGTTGGATATATGTATAATGATGAGTATTGTTATTGGACGAGGCCGTTTGCTCATGTTGAAATTATATTAAGTTTGCTTGGAGATGAGTTTAAATGCAGTGATGTATTTGGGTAGAGCTCCCCGTGCAAGTAGACTACCTTGATTTTACGAAATAGCGTCGGGTAACCCAAGCATCCACTTGTATTCAGCGGGTTGTGAATGATCAGGACCCTCGGGTTTGGGGCGTCACAATTTTAGCAAGATTAAGCAACAATAAATACCTAACACTCAAAATGCACAAAGTATAATTTTTTTTTTATAGGAAAAACGCACAATGAAAAAGGTCAAAGAACCAATTACCTAATACCTAAGACAAAACACATTTTCCATATGATGGAGCTAAAACTTCGTATGCATGCATTTACAAAATATAAGTGTTCATAAAAATGCTGCTCTACATCATTTTTCCTAGAATTATGATTCAATTGGTTAAAGCATGCCATGTCAAAGTGGAAGCTACAAGTTGGAGCACCATTAGTCCCAATGAATCTAATGAATACATTAATTCATCAACAATATACTTGATCTAATTAGACATAGAGAAGCTTTGTATATTGGATAAAGTAGCAATGCTTCAAACTTTGCGAGATGGTCCGTAAGTGCTCCCAACAAATTGATAGTTTAGTTAGTTATACATTAATAATGGCTAATGTAAGTAATCTAAAACCAATCCTTATTGTAGAACACTGGAAAAACCAATTAACAATAATGACAAAATCACATATACCAAATGGTCTCACAGCCTCACGAGGAATATCATTCCTGAAATAAAAACAAAAACAACCTTCCATCCTTGTGGATGCTCCTCATGCTTCATCGAATTATTAATAATTGTAAAAAGAAGAAGAAGCTAGTCTGACCTCGACCCTTTGATCGGATTCTAAGTTTCCATCTCAATATCAAGTTCTCTTGGAAAATCCAAAAGAAATATTGAAGTTAAAGATAAGAGGCTAAATAAACTAAAACAAGAATATTAAAAGTTAAGCCATGTGTGGTTGCCAAGAAGATGGAGTTCGATAAAAGCAAGCTGAATTTTACGTATTTAATGTTCTCTGCTTCTTGAGTTTAGAAAAGGAAAAATGATACGCCGCACCAAGTGGTCAAATTTGTTTTAGTAGATTGACAAAATTGGAATGAGAAAAATAAAAGGATCCCAAAACTCTGAATGGATCTTTCTATATCCACCACCAAAGAAAAACAAAATATCAGGGTTAGAAAACGTATAACAAGACTACCATTCATTTCCCTCAGTTTCCTCATTCGATATCATTTAGACGATCTCGATAGAGTGGGAAAATACTATTTTTCCGCTGCTTAAGGAAAACCTTTAATGAAACCAACCAACGGCTTAATTATTGGAAGAAATTTTGGAAGTGATGAAAATGAGACAAGCCGCTGGCGTCGAGCAGTTTTCCCACGTCAGGGCCAGAACACTCCACTTTCGACCAACCGCAAATCTACTGCTCGGCCCTCAAAATCTCACTTCATAATTTCTTCGCAGTTTCTACCTTAATGTGCTATAATTCTAAATTTCTCAATAACCAATGGGAAAAAGAAACGAGGCGCGTGCTCTTCAATTTCTTTACCCATAGCCAAGAGATCAAATAACAAATAAAAAAAGCCGGGCTTGATCCTGTCCTTGCTCGGTTTTCCATGACCAATTTCATCGAATGAAAAAGAAGGAGGAAAATTAGTGAAATATGAAAAACGAAGGAATTCTTTTGGAGGAAACCGGAGGAGAAGTGATCTTACTTGCTTAACGGAGAGAGTGAATCGGGTTGAGTGAAGGCGCGACAGTTGAAGGAATCTTGGCCCAGAAAAGGCGAAAGCCACTAAATCAAGGGAGTAGGAAATTTGAGGAGAGAGCAGGTTTAAGACAAAGGGTTTGATGAGTTACATAATTATTCTCTAAAAGCACCTTTTAATACTTGATTTAATTTTTATTAGGATGAACCAAAGATCAATAAATTATCTTTTAATATTTCTAATACTAATACTAATAATAAAAATGATATTTCAAAAAGAACAAAAAATGTTTATGTGGAATAAACTTTCAAACTAATGTTAGTAATATAGTTATTTTCGAAATTAAGAAACTATCTCAACCGGTTAAGAGGTCATTGGGCATATGAAGGAGATGGGTCAAGGGTTGAACCAAAATTTTGAGGAATAATATTTGACAAAAAAAAAAGTATACTTATTTTAAATTATTTTTGAATAGATAAATATAATATTGATTTACAAACTCATAATATTTTATATTAGTAAATGAAAATTTATTAGATATAGGGGTATTTTTGGAAAAAAATCATATTAGTAAATGAAAATTTACTTTTCCAAGTAATAATAATTAAATTAGTTAATTATATTATTTAAAATAATAATATATTCAGATTTTATTTGTATCGTGGACTAGTTGAATAAACAAATTTATTAGTTTTTTCTTCTTTTTTTTTTTCAAGGAGAATCGAAGAAGGGAATGTGAAAAGGTACCGGAAGAGGGATATCTGAACAAGGGTGCTGGGCCACCACATGTGTGAAGGCTCAACCACGTATTTTCTTAAGAGCCAGCCCAACCGTATCCTAGAACCTGCCCCAAAAACCAGAAACAGAGAAGGAGAGCTTTTTGATTAAGTGGGAAGCAATAGAGAATTTACCAAGTAAGTTTGCAAGAATTCACGTTTATTTTTTAGTCGTTATTTATTCTATAGATCATACTATTGATTCATTCTTGTTTTGAATATTGTATTAATGTAAATCAATCACTTTGATATGCATTATCATTTATTTATGGGTTATTATTATGTGCCCCAAATCCATTTCAATCCATCTTGAAGTCTACTATTATCTCATTGGTATTTTTTTTCCTCTCTTTGCATCTTGTCCATATACTTTAGTTTATTTTATGTCTTTCTCGTTCACATGTGGTTTCACCTTCGGTTATTTATATTTCGGTTCTCCGTATTTTTACGATTGTTCGTTTGCTTTATCTCCATCTATGATATATTTTATTTGGATCATATGGGCATCTAGGGGTTTTGGATGGATTTTTTCTATTTGCTATGGGTTTTCTATATTCTTTTTTTCCATGGTTTTTTCGAGACTTTTGAATCGTGTGTTATGCGCAATTAGAGAAGAGGTTTTGATTTAATTATGATATTTGGATCCGGTTTTGTCAACATAAAACCAAAAATTTGATGGATTATCAAATTTCTAAAATTGGGTTTTCTAAATGTCTTTTATTATTTTTTAGGATAATATATGATATACTTTTTTTATCATCGTTGATTGATGTCCGGACCTGTCAATAAATTTGAACCAATCACTGTTAAGGATCAAATTAATGAAGATCAATTAAGCTATAATATGTGACCCAATACACTTCATACAATATAATAAAATAAAACAAAATTAATAATTTAAAAATAATAATAATTAATTTAAATTTTGGTAATTTTTTTTATTTGTATTGTAAGGAATAATTTTGCACATCAAATAGAAAATTACAATAGATATATGATTTAATTTGTGTACAAAAGACCTTCTCACTTCAAAATGCATTTATAAATTATAATAATTAAAAATGATAAATATTCTATCACTTTAACTAAGCATATTCGGCTAAATGTATCTATTATATAATTATAATAGAACGAAGATAAACATGCTCAATTTTATTTGTGAGACCCCAGAAAATCCAAGATTTTGGATAAAGGGTAAAATAGAAATTTCGGTTGGAAATCCGGAAATTTTCTAGATCTCGGATAATGAAGCGGTTTAGTTGAAAGCGTCTACCGTGTAATTTAGGCTCTGGCGTCGATTTTCGTTGGATTACGAGGTGGTCGGGATTTCACGTTTTTCGAGGCGTGGGGTGTCGGATGACACATGGCAAGATAAGGGGATGCCACTTGGCACCATAGAAGTGTGACAAGCAGCGTAAAAAGTGGGTATGATTAAGCGTGTGTGGGAAAGGGATCCTTAGCTCGCGGTGAAGCGTGTGGTGGATGATGCGTAAAGGAGGGATTTATGAAATAAGAAAATTATGGAAAAAGGCCGCGCAGCGGCTTGAGGAAAGGAGAAGGAAATTTATTAACGACCCATCTGGAGTCAATTCTCATCAAAAAGAAGGAAAAGGATCAAAGGAAAAGAGAAGATGGAGAGAAATGAGGAGAAAATGAAGAGAAAATGAGAAGAGAGAAAAGAGAAAGGAAAGAAAGTGACGTGGAGAGGAAGAAAGGAAAAGGGATGCATTAGGTTTGTTATAAGATTTTAGTGAGAGAGTCTTCCTTCTCTAGGTTTACCTAGGAGATTCGGTAGGTAGTTCTTCCCGAAACAAGAAGAAGAAGTGTTCTACGGAGAGGGACAGCGATGGACTCACGGTTTTGGGAGTTCTTGACTTCGAGAAGTGGATATTTTCTACTTGATTTACTTTGCTTTAAAGAACTTTATAATAATGGTAGGGGTTGCTTATGGGGCAATGAGAGGCCATGTATATTAGTTCAAGCTTTGGAATTAATGGGTATGGATTCGCTGACCGGTTGCATGAATTTGTATAAGATAGGGTTTTAATTAGAGCGAAAGTTTCTAGGTATCCTCGGTTGTTTGATGTGATGAGAAGGATTGGAACCAAAATGGTTCATGTTTGCTAAGGGGCGTGGTGCCACTGTTGAGTAGTCCCCAGTTTGTGACCTAATTGTGTGTTATTGCTTGCTTGAATAACTTGTTAAGTGTGAAAATGGGATATTGATGCATGCTTGTTGATGTATTGATATGTTTTGCATGGAGACAAATTATATGTATGAATTATAATTATCCATGGTGTGTAAATGTTTCATGTAGTGCTCATTCATGCATGTAACATGAGGTAAATGCATTGGCATCATGCATTTCACATGCACGGTCACATCGCGTCAGTCGGGGTGGGTGCGGGGTAGGTTTATTAAATCGGTGTTGGTGAGTGGGTCGTGAGCTCGGGGAAAATGGAATGAGGTCAGTAGAATCGCGAGTGTGTAAATGATCGAAATGATAAATTACATGTTTTGGTAGACAAGTTGGGGTAGATCCACACGGGGTGAAAGTCCCACAGGTTATTCACGGTTAGACATGAATGCAAACGTCTGGTCGTGAAAATGTTGAAAAAGGCGTGCGGCGTCTCTGATTAATAAACCCGTCAGATTGCCCACAAAATAAAGGAAAAGAATCAAAATCGAGTTTTTGATAAATAAAATTGGAGAGATTATTAATGGTTTAGTCATGGTGTGTGACGGGTTTAGTCGCGCTTGGCATTCCCGAGTGTGAGGTCGGTTGGGACTTGGGTTGTAAGCATGAGGGGTTGCATCTCATGCATGTTGTAGACATTTCATATAGAATAATTGTATGGAATGTGATTGATTGTTTATATATGCCATTGCATATGCATTTTAGGTGGGAGTAACCCTTGTAGGAGAATTTTCTACTGGGCTTTGCTCACCCCGTCGTGGGACCCCACTTTCAGTCTGAGGACTATCGAGGGACGCTCGAGTAGAGGTAGTTTTGAAGAAAGTAGAAATGTGGCTTTAAGTAAATATTTTGTAAATATGTATAAAGCTTTTTTGTAGAACAAGCATGAAAACTATGAGAATATAGTTGAGATATTTGTTTTATGAGTATGGATGTATGGGCCTCATGTGGCTATTTTACTCATATGTGTGTCTCGCAATACGAGACATATAGAATTCCGCAAGTTGACGGGTAGTCAACGGACACCTCGGATTTGGGGCGTCACATTATTAGTTGGATGGTGTGTAAATAATAAAACATGCTCAATATTTTAGATTTTTCTAAAAATTAATGAAATATAATGTCTAGCATTTCCTATTAAAATAAACTCTAGTTAATAATTTTTTTTTAAAGATAAACTAAATTTTGTTTAATTAAGTCATATTTAGCATTTCGATTTACATATCAACTAAAACAAAGTTATTGAATTAATATAAGTATAAACTATTTTTAGTCTATATGTCTAACACAGTTGATAGAGCATTCAAAGTTTAAAACAGACATAGAAAGGATGTCCCAGATTCAGGAAAAGTTTACTACCTTTAATTAATAAGATATAACTAAAGTGGTTGAGAGCTCATATGGGTATAGGGATCGGAGGGGTCCAAGGTTCAAGTTATAGTGATGATAAATTTGCGAAAAACATAATAAAATATTATTTAATGTAAAGTAAATAGATGTGAAAAATTAAAAAATAATTGAAAAAATATACACTTCAATTAAAACACATAAAATATAAACTAATTAGATGACAGGTACATCAAATCATGGTCGTCAATATGTTATATAACTGAAATCATATGTATTATAGTAATTATATGATTATCATATATATAGGTTTTGAACATATTATTTATGCTATTAACCTGGATGCTGCGTCATTCTCTAAAGTTTTTAACGAATTCGATTATATGTTTGTATGGAATATATTACAAGTTTGAATCAATAAAATTCTTTATCTTTTAAAAAAATAAGTCACTTTAGTCTTAACAGTGGCATTTTAAGGAGAGAATAACTTAGTTATGACACATCATGTTATAACTTATTTTATATTATTCTTATATTAATTCACTAAGCTAATAGTGTGGCATTCAGGGGTGTCGGTTGACAAATCAACCAGCGAATACTCATGGATGTCGGGTAACGGGCACCGCACTCATGAAAATCGAGGCGAGTCTCCTTTACACGAGGGCTCACACTTGAATACAAAGCACGTCTGACTCAGACATAAGACAAATACATGAGTAAACGGCCACTTGGGCCCCATGCGATATGCTAGATCAATAAACATCAACTATACCATAGTTCTCCAAGAGTTAATAATTTACTCTTATACAATATATATTAAAATTCTAGAATTCTAATACATATAATTCATCACATAAAACACAGAAAGCCACGGCCCAGGCTTTCTTGGTGCTCGGCCTCTAAGATGGCGGAGTCTCCTCGTGCGCTCACACATTGCACGAAATAATATAATTCCCTCGATAGGGTGTTAATGCCCAATAGTGAATCACCCTAAATGGGTTACTCACGCTAGTCATATGCCGTGATCGCATGTAAAACACATTCAAGCAAATACGTGATCCCTGCCCAGATATGCAGAAATGACCAACCTATGTCCAGAGTCCTCACTTGATACGAAGATCAGACCAGGATTAACCTCATGAACGGGGACCTCCGGCACTCGATGGATATAGAAACTTTCCTCAAAGCGGTCAATTAGAATCATGAATGAAGACCCCTTTACAATCCTTAACATATCTTTAGAAAATAATGCGGAAGCGAAGTGGTAAATTTTTTTTTTCTTTTCTTTTCTTTTTCAAACGCTTACATTTTTCAGAAAAATTGGCCAGAGTTTCCTCTATTTTTCGGACTTTCCCAAATTTACAAAACTTGCGAAAACATTTAAAAACACTTCTAATCTTCCAATTTTCAACTTCCTTGTTAGGACTCCTTTTCCCGCAGCTCAATCAACCACTGATATATACACATATGCATAAATTCATTTCAATTATCAAAACATTTCTAAGCTTCTTGATTCCATGCATTTTTTTTTTTTCTCAAAAGGTGGGCTTGTAGTGGGACTTAAAGCGACGCCTAAGTAGTTCCTTTTCAAAATATATCCATATATGAATATATACATGACAAAGTATTCGACATATAAATATGCAACTATTTATACAATGCAATTCACATGCGTCGTCTCCTCGATGGCTCGACTCAACGACGGGGATCTGGAATTACTTTTGTCTCGGTTCACGAAGAAAATGGTTTTTTGAAACATATGGAAAGAATGAGCTAAAGGAGCCAGTGAGTGTACATTTTCATTAAAATAACATTTTCAGTATATATCAAAGTAATACATACTATTACAATTAAAATCAATTTATGCCTTAAACATTTATGCCTTAAACTTTCTTTCTTTCTTTATAATAAATACTTATACAATTAAAATCCATTTATGCCTTAAACATTTATGCTTTAAACTTTCTTTCTTTATTTATTTATTTCTTTCTTTCTTTCTGATGGAACCCAGGGGAATAAAACACACGAGCGGTTCAGGGTGCGACGGTGAGGGCAGTCACATTCAATCCCATAACCACACTCTGACGCGGAGAAACTGCTGCGTAGGAGTTCAGTCATGCTGCGCTATCACGTGTAAGGATATTACTCTAGACACTAATTCCCTCCCACTCGATTAGTAACCTATAACTTTACCCTCTAAATCCTTACACGCTTAAGAATTTACCTCGTAGATACTCGGTCATAACAGTCATAGGGGTTTAGGGTAACCATCGGTAAAACATTTCTTCAAAAATACATTTATAAATACATTTAAATCCTTTACTTTATCATTAAAACACGTATGCATTCTTTACACATTTAAAACTTTCACATAATACTTTAACATATGCATACATATTTAATATACATATAAATATATATATTGATGCAAGATAAAACATTTCCATATGCCTTACATTTATAAACATTTCCATTAAACTTTCAGTTTAACATTAAAACCATTCACTTTTAAAAACTCGATTTTTCAAAATATCATTTTCACTCATGTTCATAGCTCGATCAAGCTTGCTTCCCGAGTGAGTTCCGTTTCCACTTAGATAGTCCTTTCACCTTTTTCAAGAAATCCACAGCTACACATTAACCATAATTTCCATTTAATCCCACATACACACTCATTCCTATATTCTTATTCCTCACATGAATCTATTTTGCCAGGAATTGGAATCAATCAATCGGATCATCGACTAAAGTTATGGCATTTTCATGCGATTAGTCCCATTCTGGAGTGCGCTAGGGACAGTTTGTGTTACTCATTTTTCAGGGTCTTAACTTCATATTTGACATTATCTCTTTGTACTATTTTTTAAATCTAAGGTGCTAAGGGTTCTTCTCAATTGGAATCACCCAAATCGAACCGCAGAAACTCATACGTCAACAACCGGGCTAATCTATGTTCCAAAAGCGAACGAATTTGGCTTACTTGTGGCCCTACTTTGAGCAAATTTTTAGGCACTTATTATCGAAATTTGTGATTCCCTATTTCTATAGATTTGATTCTCCTTGAGTCTGTTTTAACCGAGGACTTGAATCACTCAAGTCGGATCTGAAATGAGAGCGTTATGGCTAAAATACGGCGGGTAGCAGAAGCAGGCATTTCTGTGCAGGAAGCTAGCGCCCGAAAATGGCCAAGAATGTGTTTTTAACACTTTTTTCACTCTAAACACTCCAATCTAATGCCTTATACCCATTTCAACATATCACACACAATTCACTATCAAATCCTAACAATTCCTCACTTTCTTTTTCCAAAACCTAACCTAATTCATTTCGCTACCGATTGATATCAAAATCGGCATCATTGACCTTAAATACCACCAATTTAACATCCATACCAGAAAATTCAAGACATTAGACATGAAAAACATCAAACCCTAACTTTCCCACCATTAAAACTTACTTGTTCTTGGTTTCCTTTGGCTCCTCTCCCTTGCTACCAGCCAGAGCACTTGGAAAGCTTGAAGGAGAAGAAAAAATCCACACTCTCCCTTGCTCCTGAATTTTCTTCCCTTTCTCTTTTCTTTCCTTTCTTTTCTCTCCTTTTCTCCCTTCTCCTTTCTCTCCTACGGGTTCCCCTAACATTTTGAGAGACCAAAAATGAGACTTTTTGTTTGTCTTCCCATTTTAATATTCTAATCTTTCCTTTAATTATCATTTGGTCCCTTGAATTTAGCTATTTAACTTACACTTTGCCAAAATTGCATTTGAGCCCACAAATCTCATTGGTCCATTCTCATGATATTTTAAATCTTAACTTAGCCATTAAGAAAGATTTTGATTGGCTCTCACAATAAAATATAAAATTTATAGCGATTTTATCTCGGTTTCACCTTATCTTGTTTTTATCTTGGGTTAAATGTCAAAAAATGATACATGGTGGAAATGCAAACGCATTGACCATGAAATATATTCTAATTAAATCCTTCACGGAGTGGATTCGGGCTCTGAAATCATAGAAATCGGATTTAAAATCATTAAAATGTTAATCCCGACGATAAGCGTATTATTATCAAATTCACGTTCGGATCGCCTGAAACTATCCAAACGGACTCGTTCACTCGTTCGATTTCGTTTAGACTCTATGATATATTAGGACATTTCGTATTTTCGACCCCGATTCAGAAAAATTTGACGTAGGCTCAGAATTTGGTCAGAATCACTATTCATAAATCTCACAATCTCTTCTAAATATCAGTTCAAAGTCATAAGGCCGAAATTTACTTCAAAGTCTTTGCAAACCCCTCCATCCGGATATAATAACAAAAATCACTATTCCTTAAGGCATTCGGTTACAATTTTCGAAAATTCCACTTCATGTCCAAATGAGGTCCAGAGCGTTCTAAATTCTAAGCTACCCTCGTTTCTATAATTTGACCTCTGTCGGTTGAAACTACTATTATAACATTCAATCGGGTTGGGGTTTTGTCGCCCCCTCATATAAAGAATTCGTCCTCGAAATTAAAACATTAAATACTGCATCAAAGATGGGAATAATGCCTCATTATCTACTCCCTCGAGCTCCTAGTAGCTTCCTCCTCTTGTATGACTCCTCCACAAATACCTTCACCGACGGAATAGTCTTGTTATGCAGAGACACTCTCTACGGTTGAGGATCTGCCGCAGTTCCTCTTCGTATGTCGGAATTCTCTGTATTTCCAGCGGTTGCTCTGTCAATACATGTGAAGGGTCTGGTATATACTTTCGGAGCATAGAAACATGGAAAACATCATGAATGCAATCGAGGTCGGATAGCAGCTCTAATCGATGCTCTGCATCTCAGTCGCTCTCCACGATCTGCTGTGGTCCCGATATCACCCAGTGGACTCGGCACACGTTTCCCGATCTTAGTACGCCCTTCTGTGGGGAAATCCTCGAAATACCATATCCTACCTCAAACTCTAAGTCTCGGTGTCGCAAATCTTTTAAATCGGTCTTGTCTGATTTTGATCTATCCTTATAACTTTGATCTTATCACAAGTCACTTGGACAATTTCGGGCCTACTAATTTCCTTTCACTACCTTGTCCCAATGATTTTGGAGTTCTACATTTCGATCCATAAGAGCCTCATAAGGGGGCCATACCATCTTGCGAGGATAACTGTTATTAGATGCGAACTCCATCAGTAGTGTTCCTTTAGGGTATGATACATCTTTGTACTTCCCGGATGCATAGCATAAGCGGAGGAATGGGCTTCCTCCATAATCTCTCTCCTCACATCACCTACATCCGGTACACATAACCTCTGCCCCATGACCACGGTACCATCCTCTCTCAATGACAAACCCCCTCGTTGCCCAGACTCTACTTCACCTCTCAACTTTACTATCTGTGGATCCTGAATCTGAAGCTCTCTAATCCTGTCTATCAATACAGGACTTACATGAAAATATGGCTATGAGTGCTCTGAATCGTCGGTTCAGTCTCACCCAAGGACCTCCAATTACATGGTGAGGAGAGTCTGCACGGCCCTCGAGTGAGATAGGAACTCATGGGTCTCACTACTAAGAGCATCACGCTACCACGTTAGCCTTTCGGATGATATTGATAGTATTTCATAATCCTTGATCAGTTGATCCATCTCTTCTATCTCATGTTAGTTCGCTACTCGTGCGAATCTGCGACTCTTATGATCGTAAAAATCTACGGGGCCTCCATGTAAGTAATGCCTCCATATCCATAGAGCCAAATACTACATTTGCTAGCTCAGTCGTGTGTAGGATAGTGCATTCATGCTTCTTCAATTGCACAGAAGCATATGCAATCACCTTGTCGTGCATTAATACCGCAGACCAGGACCACACTGCAGAATACTGTATTACCTTCTGAAAGCCATCACGCCGATGGAAGTGTAAGTCTTGGGTAGTCCAATCTCATACCGGTTCATGAAACTCTGTGACAAACCTCGACCATAAAAACGGTTCCTCTTTCTTTGTCAGTCTAGTCAAAGGTGCGGCTATCTTAGAACATCCCTCAAAGAACTTACGGTAATACCACCTTGAAGCCAACAAACTCCTTATCTACGTAACACTTTCGTAGGAGGTTTCCAATTCGATATAGCTTTGACCCAGCCTGTGGATCGAGATCCCCTCTGCCGAAACTATGTGTCACAAAGGCGACCTTTGTCGAGCCAAAACGGACACTTGCGGAGTTAGCATATAACGATGTTCCCTTGTTTGCGAAATTATCCTGAAGTGCTGCATGTTCTTCCTCCTTTACTTTGAATAGATCGATTATATCGTCAATAAACACGATAACAAAGTGATCTAAGTAAAGTAGGAAAATCTGTTCATGAGATCCATAAAGCGGGTACGGGGCATTAAGTAAGTCCAAATGGCATGACTGAAACTCAAAATGCTGCGTGCGAGTGTTACGAATCTTTGTCTTGGGAACATTCTCGTATGAAGTCTCCAACTTATCCAATTCACTTCCAATTAAATCAAGGCTCATGACAACATCTTTGTAAGCCTTAAATCAAGCCATTAGCATCCTTAAAGTGAAAAACCCATAATGCCCTTCACCTTAGCAAAAATTACATTTATATCTTAATCAATTCTTCTTCTTAAAACATTAATTCTAACACATTCCATTAGGCATGTAATCACTTCCAATTGATTAAAATCAATGGAAACTCAACTTTTCCATACTTCTCCTAAGGTGGTCAAATCCTACATGTCACACGTTCATAATTATTTCTTCAATTTCTTCCAGTTTCTTTCAACAAATTATATTTGATAATTCATCCAATGTCATTGATTTACTTAAACTAAATCAAACCAATACATTTCAATTAAACCCTTTCTTGGCCTAACCCTCATCTCATTTTCTATTCAACTTTAATTCCATTAATTCATTAATTCCTTGAAGCATTTCAAGTAATGTCATTAAATCAATTAAAACCAATCAAGCAACATCACTTCCATTAACATCGAGTTGACCTAAAATTGACAATCCTTATAATCTCATTCTTTCTTTTCAATTTCTTAGCAAAATCAACCTAGAAGTCATGTCAATTTAATAGCTAAAACCTTAATATAACTCGATTGAAGGTT
Organism: Tetrastigma voinierianum; assembly: GCA_016808115.1. Classification (NCBI taxonomy): domain Eukaryota; kingdom Viridiplantae; phylum Streptophyta; class Magnoliopsida; order Vitales; family Vitaceae; genus Tetrastigma; species Tetrastigma voinierianum. The sequence continues at coordinate 724,963 of JAEQBH010002652.1, read as the reverse complement.
TAGATAAATAATCCATAAAACCACAATTGCTTCTGGAACCTCCACTGAACCAGTTGACCGCTCAGTTTTACGTCATGGTATGCGTAGCACAGGATTTCAAACCCATGCTCCTCATCACTAACTGCGGCCTCTACTGCACGGTAAATGCGTATTGGCTATCGCTGCGTGGTCCCGAATCTACGGACTAAAACCTACGACCGAACCTCTTGAGCCATGATGGACCTTTTGGTTTTTCATTTTATCTTTTTATCGTGGATTCAACTTTTCAAGCAATGATGTGACTAACTTCTCTTGATACATGACTTGTGGCATTTCTTGGAATAAGGACCTCATATCCTCTGATTGATTGTGCCTGATTATGTATAAGATCATGCATGTTATATGTTAATCTATCATTAGAATCGTCTTCTTCCAGCTTTTTCCTTGATCATCTTGACAGTTCCTTGAAATATCGATCTCCCATGTCCTCTAATTGCTCATCCCCGTTTAAACCCGTAGAACATTATCATTTCCATGTTGAAGTAGTAACAAATTTTCATTCCAACGAATAGACTCCCATTTGGACAAGTCTGATTTACATTACATTAATATTCCTCCTAAGGTGTTGATTATGAGTGGTACTCTTCTACACATGCCCTCTGATTTCTTTTCCAACTTTTATGATCTTTTCACTCACACTATTCTCCTATCCTCCAAATGTAATCTTTGAAATTAAAGTCAAGGCTCCTTTTGCCTGGTGTTCAACTCAAAAGATCTGATATTATTTCCTATAAATGAAACCTCGGTATTTGAATTGGTAGTGTAATGCCTCAAGGAGCTCTCACAGTGGCGAGTCGCCTCGACAGACGCATTTTAATGAACTCAAAATTTCATATGTCATGCAATGCATATATGATTTTAAATCACATAAATAATTTATGAAATTTTAAAATAAAACATTAAAACAATCATATGAAAATAAAATTTTCAAATCTTTCTAACATTTTAAAAATTGTGGCTCTGATACCACATTGAAAGATCCCGACCCGGATTAACACCTCATGAACAGGGGACCTCCGGCACTCCAGTGGATATAGAAACTTTCCTCAAAGCGATCGATTAAAATCCATGGAAGCGAACCTTTACAATCCTTAACATATCTTTAGAAAATAATGCGGAATGAAGTGGTAAATTTTTTTTTCTTTTCTTTTCTTTTCAAACGCTTACGTTTTTCGGAAAAATTGGCGAGTTTCCTCTATTTTTTTCGAGACTTTCCCAAATTTACAAAACACAGAAAACATTTAAAAAAACACTTCTAATCTTCCAATTTTCAACTTCCTTGTTAGGACTCCTTGTCCACAACTCAATCAACACAATATATACACATATACATAAATTCATTTCAATTATCAAAACATTCTAAGCTTCTTCAATTCCATGCATTTTTTTTTTTTTTTCTCAAAGGTGGGCTTGAGCCGGACCATGTGTAGGCCGCCTCTCATGTAGTTCCTTTTCAAATATATCCATATATGCATATATACATGACAAAGTATTCGGCATATAAATATGCGACTATTTATACAATGCAATTCACATCGTCGTCTCCTCGAGTAAACAAACTCCATGCGCGGGGATGTCCTACCGATACTTTGTCTCGGTTCACGAAAATGGTTTTGAAACATATGGAAAGAATGAGCTAAAGACCGGTAGTGTACATTTTCATTAAAATAACATTTTAGAGTATATATCAAAGTAATACATACTATTACAATTAAAATCAATTTATACCTTAAACTTTCTTTCTTTCTTTATAATAAATACTTATACAATTAAAATCCCTTTATGCCTTAAACATTTATGCTTTAAACTTTCTTTCTTTATTTCTTTCTTTCTTTCTTTCTTTACGGAATAAACACAGAAACCAGTTTCAGATGCGACGGTGAACTGATCACATTCAGTCATAACCACTCACAGTGGAGAAACTCACGCTTTGCATAGGGTTTCAGTCATAGCACCTTATCACGTGTAAGGATATTACTCTAGACACCTAATTCCCTCCCTCAGTTAGTAACCTATAACTACCCTCTAAATCCTTACAGCTTAGGTACTTGACGATATCAGTTATACTTGAGTCATAGGGGTTTAGGGTAGCCATCGATCAAAACATTTCTTCAAAATACATTTATAAATACATTTAAATCCTTTACTTTATCATTAAAACACATATGCATTCTTTACACACATTTTAAAACTTTCCTTAATACTTTAACATATACATACATATTTAATATACATATAAATATATATATTGATGCAAGATAAAACATTTCCATATGCCTTAACATTTACATAAACATTTCCATTAAACTTTCAGTTTAACATTAAAACCATTCACTTTTAAAAACTCAATTTTCAAAATATCATTTCACTCCATAGTTCATAAGCTCGATCCCGCTTCTTCCGTCGAGTTCCGTTTCCTTAGATAGTCCTTTTCACCTTTTCCAAAGAAAACCTAGCTACATTAACCATAATTTCCATTAATCCCACATACACCTCATTCCTATATTATTCCTCTGAATCTATTTTACTTAGGAATTGGAGTCAATCAATCGGATCATCGACTAAAGTTATGGCATTTTCATGCCAATTGGTCATTCTTAGATTACACTAGGGACAGTTTGTGTTACTCATTTTTTCCAGGGTCTTAACTTCATATTTGACATTATCTCTTTGTACTATTTTAAATCTAAGGTGTTAAGGTTCTTCTCCAGTGGAATCACCCAAATCGAACCACGAAACTCACTTTACGATCCAAGAAGCAGAGCCGGGCTAATCTATGTTCAAAAACTGAACCAGAATTTGGCTTGCACATGGCCCTACTTTGAGCAAATTTTTAGGCCACTTATTATCAGAATTTGACGATTCCTATTTCTATAGGTTTGATTCTCCTTGAAGTCTTTTAACCAGGGACTTGAATCACTCAAATCGGATCTGAAATGAGAACGTTATGGATAAAATACGAAAACTGGTCGAAACAGAAAACAAAGCATTTCCTGTACCGAGACTGCTGCCCAGAAAATGACCAGAATGTGTTTCTCTTCCACTTTTTTTTTCACTCTAAACACTCCAATCTAATGCCTTATACCCATATCAACATATCACACACAATTCACTATCAAGCCTAACAATTCCCTCACTTTCTTTTAAAACCTAACCTAGATTCATTTCCTTTACTCAATTGATATCAAAATCAGCATCATTCAACCTTAAATACCACCAATTTAACATCATACCAGAAAATTCAAGACATTAGACATGAAAAACATCAAACCTAACCCACCCATTAAAAACTTACTTGTTCTTGGTTTCCTTTGGCTCATCTCCGCACTACCACTTGTGAGTACTTGGAAGCTTGAAGGAGGAAGAAAAATCCACATCCGTGTAACCGCGATTTTTCTTGCTTCTCTCTTCTTTCCTTTCTTTTCTCTCCTTTTCTCCCTTCTCCTTTCTCTCCTACGGGTTCCCCTAACTTTTTGAGAGACCAAAATGTGATTTTTGTTTGTCTTCCCATTTTAATATTCTAATCTTTCCTTTAATTATCATTTGGTCCCTTGAATTTAGCTATTTAACACTTTGCCAAATTGCATTTGAGCCATGAATCTCATTGGTCCATTCTCATGATATTTTAAATCTTAACTTAGCCATTAAGAAAGATTTTGATTGGCTCTCACAATAAAATATCTCTATTATAGCAGATTTTATCTCAGTTTCACCTTATACTGCTTTTATACCAATTAAATGTCAAAAATATTCTATGGTCGTCTAAACTTCACATTTACCATGAAATATTCTAATTAAATCTTTCCACGAGTGGATTCAGGCTGCGAAATCTGTCAGTTTAAAATCATTAAAATCGTAATCCCAGGACAATAGCGTGTTATTATCGAATTACGTTCGGATCGCTGAAGCTATCCAAAAGCGGTTTCCGTTTCCTCCGTTTCGATTTCGTTAGACTCTATGATATATTCGGACATTTTGTATTTTGGCCCAATTTTCGAAAAATTTTAAAGCGTAGGCTCAATTTTCAGTCAAAATCACTATTTCACTTAAATCTCTAATCTCTTCTAAATATCAGTTCAAAGTCATAGAGCTGAAATTTCTTAAAGTGCTTCAAACCCCCTCCATCCGGATATAATAACAAAAATCACTATTCCTTAAGGCATTCGGTTACAATTTTCGAAAATTCCACTTCATGTCCAAATGAGGTCCAGAGCGTTCTAAATTCTAAGCTACCCTCGTTTCTATAATTGGACCTCTAATCAGTTCAAAAACTACTATTATAACATTCAATCAGGTTGGGGTTTTACAGACTCCCTCACACTTGCCTAAGCCATGTATGAGAAACATTATTTTCAAAACAAAGGTATTTGTTTTTAATTATGGACAACCCTCTGATATAAGTAGTGGACCGACTCCGATAATCACATTTTAGTGGAACTGACCCCTTCGATGTATATGAATTGGGCCGACTCAGATGATTGATATCTTATATGGACTACCCTCCCAGATGTGTAATAGACACACTCAGATAATTATCATTGTGTGACCCTCAGAAACAATTCTCTCAAGAAACCATCTCATGCACTCCTCATATTCTCTAGGGTGCCAGTGCATATGGAATCTGCGTGATGTCGGTCCCGTCTGATTTATATAACGCATGCAAATATATATAACATGATATACATTTTACATAATTTAATCCCATACAAACATGTTATGCAATTTCATAATCCATTACACAAAAAATTAGCTCACGTGGGCTAATTAACAACCACAAGCAATTCGATTTGAATTACTCAACCAAACACATTTTCTCACAAAATTTATTTCATGAACACTATTCATATGAACAGTAAAACCCTCGGGTTACTGTTCACGACCACTACCCTACATCGGTTCCACTTCCTGAGCCCGAATTCCCTAGCCATTTCTGGCTTCATACACATCAAAACATTATTTATGGCATAATTTATACCATTGAGCACCCAAAACGACCCCCCTACGATGCAATTTGTCGATGGAGCTCAGAAAAATTTTCAATGGTCGGTCCCAAGGTTTGGGACCGATCAAACGACCGTTCAGGGCCTCCAAGTCCAATCGAATCATTACAAAACACTTAAATAAAGTGTAACTTCAAGTAGGATAAAACCCCTACCTCACTGAGTTTGTCGAAACTCCTTAAAATCGGAGCCCACACGTAGGCCTCACTGTGCAGAGCGACTTTCCTTCTTGCTCCGAATAATTCCGACGGTCGGATCGCTAGTAAACCTAGAGAGAAGCTACCTCTTTCTCTCTCTAAAAATGAAATCTCAAAACCCACTGTAAGTTCTTCCCCTCTTTTCACGTTTTGGTCTTTGGTTTGAAGGAAGAGGACAACTGTTCACTATTTTGTCATATTATCATTAAATCAAATTCAATAATGCCAATCATGTCCTCACTCTTGGATTTTTGACATTTGACATTACCTCGGCCGTCCATTTCCATCATTTCTCTACTCATGCGACGTATTATGCTTGTGAGTGCGTGTTATAGGTGAGCACCGTCATTCTGAGGTGGTTTAAACGCTCGATACACGATGTCTCAGCTTGTAAGAAAATTGATGTGCCGAAGATTGACGAAGTCGTGATATCTAGATTTTGTGGGGGCGATTCCAATAGTGAAATGGTTTGTCATCAGAGATCTAGAGAATAAATTTCGATTTTGGCCAAAAATTATGATTTCTTTAGAAATTGGAAATTTCTCGGGTCTTCTGAATAGTAGGTTATAATTAGAACTTATTATAAACATATATATAGATTAAAGAAAGCTTATTTTCTATAATTACAAAATAAGACTAACTAAGCCTTTGTTTCATAATATGTGTTTTTCATTATAGTGGTTCATAGTTCTTTTGATTATATCACACATGTGTTATCATAAATATATATATTAATAGGTGATCGTTTGTAAGGAACAATTCAAAGTATCCCATAAGGAACTTTCTAAGTCAAATTATTTTCACTATTATAAAAAAAAAGTTACCACACATATTTTATTTTTAGTTAAATAAAATATTATAATTATTTAAGGTTGAGTCGTCCGACTATAAAAAAGCAGGCCCGAGCTCAATTCGGGCTCGCATATTGTTTTAAGACCCACAACCAGTCACGGGCATGTAGCCCAAGTAGTGCTGGGTTGAGAAGCTTGACAAACCCAATAATTAAAACCATAAATATATATTTTTAACTTCATTTATCTTGCTTAAAATTTAATGCACAAACTAAATTATACCTATATTTGACTTATATAATAAACTTTTAACAAAATGCATATTATAAATAGTTACATAATATATTTTTAAATAATAACATGGAAATAAGGGGTGGGGTTATCAAGGCGGACCTAAAAAAGGTTTGAAAGCCTATTGGGCGGGCTAGGCCTAAAATGAAGCACGTGACCTGATTCTTCTAAAAACGGGCTTAGACCGTGCTCGAAACGGGCCTCAGGACTCGAGCTTTTTGGAGACCTTTATATGTTCAACATATCATATGATTACACTATTATTGTTTAATCTATCTTATATTATCTCTCATTGATTCACTATGAGTCGTAACAACTTGTTTAATCAATTTCGTCCCATCATAACTTATTGTAATAGAGACACCCCAAAAAAATAATAAAAAGGAAAAAAATAAATAAAAAAAGAGAAACCCCCAAAATTGAGTCTTGGATACAAATAGATTATTTAAAAAAAATTATTAATATAGATTGAAATCAAAATAATGTCCAAACTAAACTAGGACATTGAATTTTTCATTGAATTTTTTTTTAAGTTAACGTGGTAAATAAGTAATCATTAATAATAATATTAATTTAAAAAAATTTTAAAATACGTATTAGTTTGAATATTATTTTTATTTTTAACATATTTTAATAGTTTTTGTTAAATAATCTAAATATATCCAAAACACTTCAATTTTGTTGTCTTAAAAAAAAAATCCCTTATTTTGCAATTAAATATAGGCCAATCCCAAAAAGATAAAAAGGCCATGATTTTACTAAGCGAAATTAATACACAAATATTGAGTTTGTACGAAATGTGCATTTGATAAAAAAAGAAAGATAAAATTGGTTTCTTTGTATAAAGTATTTACGGAATGATGCGCGATCACAGGAAACTCAATGACCACACGACCTTTGGGTTTAATTTGAAACGAACCATTTGCCGCAGACGGCAACAACGACATTTGAAAAAAAAATTCATTTGCATACTGCATGGCGTCAAATGCATTTGCATCTTAGGAGCTTCTTTTCCCTGGCCCTGTTTCATCCTCCGCCCAGCCACATTCTTTGGTCGTCTCATGTCTGAATTCTCGCCGTCGTACTCCGCCATTTGAATCACGTTGTTTCCTATTTTCTACTTCCGCATCCCTCAACCCATCCATTGCGGTACCATCCTCCACGTATACGAATCACCACATTTTACGCCGTTTTGAATCGAGTATATGTCGATCCATTTATTTAGTCTTCTATTAGATTCTTATTGATTGATCATGATTTTTGTTTTTTTTTTTGGTCGATTGCTGATTGTGGTCCGGTTGGTTATGTCTTTTACATTTGTTTGCGGTGGAATTTATGGTCTCATGTTGTTATTTTTTTTTTCTTTGATTTATGTTTAAATGTGATTTGTCTTGGTGATTGTTTGTGTTTTGCGTTTTTTTGCTTGGATTCGGTGGTTGAGAAATTATGGGGGGGAGGTTATTAACTAGTACATGAGCATTTTGTTTTTGTACATTCATCAACTTGAATTGGTATGCCAATGAAAATAAAGCCCAAGAAGCCTAATAAAAATGTACTAATGCAAAAAATTGATCTTGGAGTCCTGTGAATATAAATGAGTGAAATTACCACGATCCTAGAGCGACACACTCCATTATTTAGGCGAAGAAGAATTCATATTGCACGCTTACAATTTCAAATCCACAATTCCAAGCGCAAACATACGCACATAGGTTCGGTAACCCCCAAGTGCATATTAAGACCATACTACTCCAAGTGTACATAACACCTCTCTCTCTCTTTCTCCCTTGCTTGCAGTTTATTATTTGTTCTAATACAGATCAAACTCTGGAGTTATCGACTTTCAAAATAAGCTATGAATCTAACTTTGTGTGGATACACGCCGTGACCACCTCATGGTGCCAGTTGGAAGCTCCTCATGGGATGTCTGTTCCAGGTTCTATTTCGCCTCCTGGGAGATTGAGACCCACAAGACTGAGATTAACTATTCGATAGGAAGCATCTACGGTACCCAAAAGCAGTGAGAATATCCTATGGTGAGCTTCCACTAACCATGAACCTGACAATTCTACAATAAAAAACTCACGATACCATGTTGAAGGATCCAGGCCCGGATTAACCTCATGAACCAGGGGACCTCCAGCGCTCAATGGATAGAAACTTTTCTTAAAACCATAAATTAAAATCTGTTGGATGACAGCTTCACAATTCTTCACATATCTTTTTAAAAATAATGGAGACGGGAACTGCTAAAAAAATTCACTCTTTTCTTACTGTTAGATTTTTCGGGAAAATGAAGTAAGACTCATTTTAGGGACTTTCAATTTAAACACAGTAAACATTTAAAAACACTTTAAACTTCAATTCATCAACTTTATATTAGGACTCCTCGTCCATGACCCGATCAAACCTGATATACATATATATACATTTATTTCTTTCAAATCATCAAAACATTTAAACCTTAACACGATTCAAAATTTTGTTTTATCAAACATGACAAAATATTCACATGTACAAATATGCAAATTATTTTCAATCTGGTCATGTGTCGTCTCTCGATGGCTAGAGCTCAACACGAGGAGGTTACTCTACTAGTACTTGCACTGTCTAGGTCTGAAATAATTGTTGAAAATGGAAGGGAAATTGAAGACATAATGATGAATAATGTATGAGGTGATTTTCCACCCTAGGAAAAGTATGGAAAAGTTAGTTATTTGTAATTGATTATTATTGGAAGCTAGGAGTTTTGAGACTTGATATTATTAGATATCCATGACTTTGATGTTCTCAACAGGCACATGGATTTACTATCAGACATCATCTTCTGAAAGGTTGTTATAGGAGAGAGGTTAGGTTCTCTAAACCCGAGGAAGGCAGTTGTTTATGTGGGTTACGAATACTACCTACCAATAATATGACAGTTATGTGGGCTAGTAAATACTTGAAAGTTATATAAAGGTACAGCATGCTATTGAGGTGTGGGACCAATGGTATCAGTCAGATGGAAGATATTCGATAATTCGAATAATTTAGGATGTATTTCAGAGATCTTCTAAATTATATATAAGCATATATATATATATATATATATATATATATATATTAATTTTAGATTGAAATGACCCTAGGGACGAACCAATTGCTAAGGCACCTTATATGATGGCTCACTTAAAAGTTGAAAGATTGAAAGAATTGAAATTATAAATTGATGAGCTTGTGAGTAAGAGGTTTTGTTAGTAGAAATTGCCGCCTTGGGAGTACCGGTTGTTTATAAAAAAATGATGATGAAAGTTTAAGATCGTATATTGATTTCGGAGAGTTGAATACAAAGTGAAAATCGCAATCAACACCCATTTACAGTTGATGATCTTTTTGATCAATTACGGGAGCGAGGTATAGGTCGGAGGATGTTCCCTATGACAACTTTGAAAACATATTATGAGCATTATGAGTTTTATTCATGCTAGTTGGAGCTACTTATATTGGTAGCTTTATGGATCTTATGAATAGGATCTTTCAGCCTTATTTGAATCAGTTTGTTATAGTATTCATTGATGACATTTTAATCTATTTAAGCGATAATGAAGATCATGAGGAGCATCTAAGTAAATCCCCATTTACTTAGTATGCCAAACTGTGCTAAATTCTAGTTAAGTTGGGGTGTTGCCTTTACAAGGCTGATTTCGGTGAAGGGGTTTTGTTGATCTCGAAAGATTGAAGGTGTGGTAGAAAACCACCTTGAATGTGGCTTGAGAGATCTGAAGTTTTCTAGGTTAAACGAGAGTATTATCGGAAGGTTGTTAGGGATTTTCAAAGTTAGCGGATCAGCTGACTAAATTGATGAGAAGATGAAAGTTTGTATGGTAGAGACGTATCGAAAAGATTGGATGAACTAAAAGGAATTTGACCTTAGCCACACAGTTCTTACAATTCCATTCGAGCGAGAAAAAGGATATACGATTATATTGTGATGCTTCTAGGCGAGCTTAAGGGTGAGTTAATGCAAGCATGAAAATGTGATAGCATATGATTTAAGGCAATTGAAAAGCATGAAGCGAGAATTATACGAGGACATAACCTAGAGTTGGTTGTTGTAGTCTTTGCTCTCGTATGGAGCATTCTTGATATGGAGGTTGCACATGTAAAATTTTACGAGATCACGAGAACATGTAATATTTATTCACATAGAAAAGTTAAATATGAGGACGAGGAGGGAGATGGGTTGAACTCATTAAAGTTATGAGTGCACTATTGAGTACCATCGGGGAAATGTGTAATGTGGTAGCCGTGCTCTTAGTAAGGAAGCCCTCGGGTTCCATATCTCACCACAAGGTTGTGTGCACTCCACTGGGTTCTTCTGGAATTAGAGGTTTTTAGGTGCGAGACTAGGAATTGTCAGATATTAGTCTTTGTACTAATAGACTAAGGTAAGGAGGCTATAGACTCAAATCGATCATGATTAGGAGTGAAGGGAAGGCGAAAGTGCAGGCGGAGTTAAAGTTTTGAAATGCGGGCATATGGTATAGTGATGATAGGTCACGGGTTATGTGTACTAGATGTGGGAAGATGAGAAAATAAATTATGGAAGAGGCTCGCTCTTCTACATAGGCGATACGTCAGGAAACCTTCAAATGTATCATACAAGGGAATACTAAAGGTGGAGAATTTATAAGAAAGATGTTGCGAAATTTATTTCTAATCCTCTGTTGTCCAAAGTTAGGTTGAGCATCAAAGATTTGCGGGGTTCTTATAGTCTCTTTCCGATCCCTCGGTGGAAATGGGAGAGAATCATGATGGATTTTTATTTCCACTTTGCGGAGTGGTTATGGCGTGATAAGGTGATTGTGGATAGATTGTAGTAATTAATTTCCTACCTATGGAAAAATAGTGACTTAGTTGAAGTTGGGCGAGTTGTATATAAAAGGGTTATGCGACTTCCACGGATGACCAATCTGAAGAGCCATGAACACATTGGAAGTTATGCTCAAGGCTTGTGTCTTAGAGTTTAAAGGAAGTTAGGAAAAGACATTTACATTAATGGAGTTTTCCTACAATAATAGTTATCATGCGAGCATTGAAATGAGGCGCCTTATATGAAGGGCCTTATATGGAAGGAAGTGTAGGACTCCATTGTATTTGGGATGAGAAAGGGAGAAAATTTTGGAGTTCATAAATTGTTCGAGGCTACAACGGATAATGTTAAAGTTGTGATGATAGATTAAAGATAGCTCAGATTGTGAAAAGTTATGTTATTCTTGAGAGAGATTTGGAATTTTAGGTGGGGATCAGGTATTTATGGATATCCTGCAGGGAAAGGGTGTTGACGGAAAGAAAGGGGAAGTTAAGTCCCTCTCTACTTAGGACTTTGTAAGAAATTATAAGGAAATAATTGGAGAGGTAGCGTCTTAGTTGAGGTTGCCACTGAATTGGCGGAATACATGACATATTTACATTTCTATGTAGTATATGTGATTCTTCACATGTGTTAAAGAGATCAGTAGGTTGAATTGAAAGAAGATTTGACGTGAAGAAAAGGCAGGTTAAAATTGTTGATGAAATGATTGGGTTCTTTACCGAAACAAGTGATTCCTTTAGTAAGGAGTGTTTTGGATGAATCACGGTAGAGGAGCGACATGAGAATTTAAATTTCGGGGCAGAAATTTTTACTAAGGAGGGTGATTGTAAAACCCGACCTTATTGAATATTATAATAGTAGTTATTGAGCTGGTTTGGTCCCCAATGATAGAGCGAGTGGATTAAATTTAGAAACTGGCTACGAATCGTTGGGCATGAAGTGAAAATTTTCGAAAATTGTAGCAAGATTGCCCTAATGAATATTGATTTTTCTTATTTTATCGGATGGAGGGTTGCAAAGTTTTAAAATTCCCAGTTCTTATAAACTGAGGCCCGATATTTAGAAGATAATGGGAGATTGAAGTGAATAGTGATTTCGGATGGGGTGGAGTCACGTGCTAAAATTTTCGGAGATTATGGTGAATATCTGATAATAGGAATCAATCATAGAGGAATCTAGCGAGTGAAACGGGTGAAGCGGGGTCGGGTTGGATAGTTTCGAGCGATCGACGTAATTGGGATAATGTCGCTATTTAATAAAATTTAGATTTTAATGATTTTAATCGATTTCGGTGATTTGGGCTACTTGGAATTCAACTGTGAAGGATTTAATTTGAATAATTCATAGTTAATTTGGGGTTTAGGCGACCATGAATATTTTGACATTTAATCGGTACTAAAAGCGGTATAAGGTGAAGCGGGGATAAAGGCTAGTATAAAGGAGATATTTTATTATGAGGCTGATTAAACGCTGTAATGGTAGGATTATGATTTAAATCGTGGGTAAATGAGCTTGATACCGTGAGAATGGGCCAAATGAGAAGAACTGAATAAAAGTATAAGCGAAACTTCAAACTAACTGATAGGAATTATTTAATTTAAGAGATACTTTTGGAAGAATATTTTAAAGTCTAAAATTAGGGATTTAAAGTGCTCCAAAGAGGGAGGTGTGCTTAAGGAAGGAGAGAAAGGAGAAGATAGAAAAGAAAGGGAAGAAAGGAGAAAGAGGAGGAGAAAGGGTAGGGCAAAGTGGTAGAGGTGAATTTTATTACCTTTGAGAAGCAAAGTGAGCTCAAGTGAATCAAGGAAGAAGACAAGAAACCGAGAAACAAGTAAAGTTTTTCGCGGGTGGGAAGGGTTGGATTTTTATGTTTTTAAATGCACAATGATTGATTTTACTAGCACATGGATGTTAAATTAGTGGCGTTAGGGTTGAATGATGATGATTTTGAGATAAATTAAAGAAGCCATGGATTAGATTAGGGTTTTGACAATCCAGTGAATGAATGGATTAGGGTTTGATGTAGACTTTTGTGTGATATGTTGAAATGGGTATAATCATCAGAGTTGATGTTGAGTGAAAGAAAAATGGAAGAGAAAGCGATTGGTAAATTTTTGGGCAGCGATCTCGATGCGAAAATGTCGCATTTTACATTTTGACCCAGTTTTGGTATTTGGCCATAACTTGCTCATTTGAGATCAGGTGAGTGATTCAAATTCTGGGTAAAATGAGCTTAGGGAAAAAATTTATCGAGGAAGTTACCGTGCGATTTGTAAACTTAAAGTCTTGAAAATGTGGTTGAGGAGTGGTATGTGCGGATACGCATTCTGCCATTGGATTATTTGTTGTGCGATTGTATTTATATGGTTGAAACTGAAATTTTAAATTGAAAATTTAAAGAGTGTTATTTGATATATCGAGAAGCGTCTGGAGAGTTTCATAAATTTTAGAAAATAGTTTGAATAATTTTGGTCGTAAAGTCTATAGGGTATGGTTGGAAAAAGGTTAGCCCAGAAATGAATGAGTTTAATTCTTAGGTAATTTGTTCATTTGGCTTTAAATGAATGTATAGTGGATTGAAATGGAAGTTATAGTTAATGTATAGTTGTGGTTTTTCTTGAAAAGGTGAAAAGGACTATCAGAGACTGAAACTGAGGTCGACGGGGAAGAGCGCGGGATTGAGCGGTGAGCGCAATTAATGATATTTTGAGAATTTAGTTTAAAGTGAATGGTTTTAATGTTGGCCCGAAAGTTTAATGTAAATTTTATGTAAATGTTAAGGCATATGGAAATGTTTTATATTACATTGTTTTTATCTTGCATCAATGCATATATTTATATGTGTATTAAATATGTATGTCACGTATGTTAAGGTATTATGAAAGTTTAAAAATGTTTAAAGTATGCATTATGTGTTTTAATGATAAAGTAAAGGATTTAAATGTATTTATAAATGTATTTTGAAGAAATGTTTTACTGATGGATTCTACTAAGCACTATGGTATTATGGCCCGATATCGTGAAGTACTTTAAAGCGTGTAAGGATTAAGAGGGTAAAGTTATAGGTTACTAGCGAGGGAGAAGGAAATACGATTGTCTGAAGTAATATCTTCGCGTGATAAGTGCTATATTTGGAACCTATGCGAAAGCGTGAGTTTCTCCTCAGCGTAGTGGTTATGACTGGAATGTGACTGTCCCTCATAGTCGGTGCAGGAAAATGTTAGGTGTGTTTATTCCCCACTGAGTTCCATCGGAAAGAATGAAAGAAAATAAAGAAAGAAAAGTTTAAAGGCATAAATGCTTAAAGCATAAATAAGTTTTAAAATGCATAAGTATTTTATGGAAAGAAAGTTTAAGGCATAAATTCTTAAAACATAGAAATGGATTTTAAGTACTTGATATTTATGGAAGAAAGTTTAAGGCATAAATTCTTAAAGCATAAATGGTTTCAATGCATAAGTATTTATTGAAAGAAAGTTTAAGGTATATAAATCATTAAAGCATGTGATTTTAATGGTATAAGTATTTATGGAAGAAAGTTGAGGCATAAATGTTTAATGTATAAATGGGTTTTAATTGTGCAGTATGTATTATTTTGGTATATGCGAAAATGTTATATAAATGAAAATGTACACTCAAGGAGCTCAGTTTATTTAAACTCTTTTTCCATATGTTTCAACAAATATTTTGGAGGTTTTGAGGCAGTGCGTGGTGGGGAGTCTCATCTTGTCACCGATGGAGTCGAGCTATCGGGGAGACTGACGCAATGTGGCCCCATTAAATAGTTGCATGTGTATGTAGATATTTTGTCATGTTTTGATAAAGTGTACATGGAATTGAGAGAGGTTTAAATGTTTTTTGATGATTCAGAAAATAAATATATATATATGTATATTGTGTTTGATTGGGTTGTGTGACGGAGTCCTAATATGAGATTGATGAATTGAAGTTTGAAGTGTTTTTTAAATGTTTTCATCAGGTTTTGTAAATTTGGGAAAGTCGACGGAAACTACGGCGATTTTCTGAAAAATCTAAGTGTTGGAAAAAGAAAAGAAATTTTTTTTTGCTTGCCGGCTTAACATTATTTTAAAGATATCACTAGAAGAATTGTAAAGGGGTTTATTTCATGATTTTAATTTATGGTTTTTAAGGAAAGTTTCTACTATACATTTGGAGTCTGGGAGGTCCCTCGGGTTCGTGAGGTTAATCGGGTCGGGATCATGTCATGTTATTGACATCCCATAAGAAAATTTAGAAGGAAGAGCAAAATGACCAGCAGGAGAATGCCTCAACCAAAATACCATCAAATCTTGATTATTCTGATATGATCTCAATAGAAGTTTCAAGCCATTCTCTAATTAAAACAATTGAAAAATGTGGTTATTAGGTGTTTACTTGGCATTTGTTCCAAAAAAAAAATGTGGTTGTCATGTACGGATATCCGCAGGAGTTGAAGATTTTGACTATTACAAAGAGTGAAGATGGTACAGAGTTTTGCCCATGCCATCTTAGCAATAGTATCTCAGCTTGGTATTTATGTTTAAATTGTCTATTATATTGCAGACATCTTAAACTCAAGGCCTGATTGAAACTCACGATCGGCCGCTGACAGTGAGTGTGAAAAACATCTTGAGAATCAGTGAATGATGGTATATTAATAATGCAAGCTTAGCCTATGAAGTTACTTAGTATACTTGGGTTGTTTTACTATGGATTTGATGGGTGCTGAATGGCTTTCTCTCTGACATTGCCACAGCTTACAGCGTGGGGTTGTTGCCAAGTGAACCACGAGGAAAAAGCGAGATTATGGTATGGAACTTTCTCGAGAAGTAGGAGACAAACTTGTAAAACTTGCTTCTTACATTGACTTAGCCTAGGAATCGAAGGAGGTGAGCTGGGTAATAAAGTAACTAGCTAGACTTTTCTTCAGAAAGATTCGAATCTCACTATTGTTTCTCTTACTGGTTTATGGATTTCTCTTTCAGATTCCACGACAAGTGACCTCCCGAAGTGCCAGCTCATGGCTCATGACAACAATGTGAGTATTTGAATAATATCGTCACTAATATTTTCATTTTGTAAGTTCCTTGGATTTATTTGAGTTTGTCATTTCACGAGGTTTTTGTAAAACAACCAAATTCTTGGCCCATTAATGCTCCTTCCTCTTGAAACCTTTGTAAGTGGTATATCAATCAAAATACATCTGGAGACTTGTATCTCTCTATTTTTAGAATGATATGTTCCCCTTACATGTTCATTTTTGTTTCTTAGGAAAGTCGCCCGATAACCATGTTCTTGTTGGATTCCTTAGTTGATAGAGTTTATGCAAGTTCTGATAGTGGGCCTACTGTTGCCTTGCCGATGAAGCGGATCAACTTGGAAAGCTAACGATGCGAGGTGAAGGAAATAGGAACCGAATTCGACAAATATTTAATATTTTAGTTGGGAAGTGTGGAATTCTAAGTTTGTTTATTATTTGGTTACTTAGGAAATGGATTCAAATGTTATCATTGCAACAACGACAATTAGTAGATTAAATTGTCATGGGGAGCTGACAACATGACATTTGGGTACGGATAAAATTTCGCTAGACTTTTTCCCATTTTCTTCTTCCTCCCTCCCTTCCGCTCTGGTCATCTTCTCCTATTATCCTTCTGTTCTGCTCCTCTCCGATATGCTCTTTTCTGCATTCTCTTTTTATTAATTTTTTTTTTGGATGTATATTTTTATCCCACCCGATTGTGCCCTAAATGGGAATGATATGCAGTGCATTTGTCTCCCTCTTTGGAGATTTGAAGTGCGACTATGAACTTGATTTTCTTGTATGCTCCGAATATCGAGAAAATTTTAAATCTTTGATTCGACATAGGTTAATGAGTTGTGTTTAGATTTCTTTGTTTACATTCTGTTCATATAAAGTTGGGTTTGAATTTATTATTAGGTTTGAATTTTCTTGTAATTTTGGTTTCAGAAGACATCAACAGACTAGTTCCATTAGTGCCTAATTAGGTATTAAAAGTTGGATGATCCCGATGCGGATTATAAATGAAAGGTAAAACCATTTAGAAACTCTTTATTGGGGCTCTATACCTTCGCTTTTACGGACTGTCATCTTTCACTTTCTTTGATCCTAAGTATTGCCTTAAACCAGTCTCAGAACCCATTTATGATGTTAGGTCTATATCAGCTTAGCATTACCACGAGGAAGAATTTCGGTGAAGAATTCGATATAATGTGCATTCGAAATAAAGACTTAACTTCAGACATACCTTAATCTCGATTGCTTGGACCTGACCATCATATTAAATAGATATCCAGCAAATAAGTTTGTTTATAGCTAAAATTCATTTACGATGTTCAGTTTTCAAATTTCAACCATGTAGCTTGATAAACTTGTTCACTCCCGGATCAAATCGAAACCTGGCCCGGCGATATTATGTTTAGGCACTTTTAAAATCGGAAGCGCGAGATGATGGAATGCTGAAATCTGAATTCTAGTCCTTCTCATAGTTCCTCGACATCCAAGCGAGTAATAACAAAAACTAAGTAGGCTATGACTAGGAAGATAAGTTGCAAAATACTATATTTTGATTGACAAGTTATCATATTTCACGAAACCACATCCAGATCAATAACTATGTTTTTATTCATCATACAACCTTTTTTTTCTTTTTAAATAAAGTTTTATTTGTTTATTTAATAATTATGTTCACGAAGAAAGAAACAAGAATCAAAACATGAGTTTTATGCGGAACTATTGCATTTGAAAAAAAAGAAGATAAAATTAGTTTTGCGAGTCGAAATAATGACCACATATTATACATATGCACAAAGGGTTCAAACCCCAAAAACCTAAAACTCTTAAACCCTAAAACACTAAAACCCTAAACCCAAAAAACCTAAAACCACAAACCTTGAAACCTAAACCATATGACATTAAAACCTTACAACCTTAAAACCTAAAGCCCCAATTCCATTTATGTAGAAATGTTTATTACCTTAATTCCATTTTTTTACATTGTACATTCTATTGCATGTCTTCTTTTAAATACCATATTTATCCAAAACAGTCTCTTTCTAAATGTCACATTTAAGAAAGGGGATTGGTAGCTAATTTATGTTTGTATTTTCTTTTGAAATTTGTAGGATAAGAAAGTTTACTGGACAAACCAAGCCCAGCGATGGTGCGTAGATTGATTTCCACGATTGTAGAAAGTCTTGGACGAGCCACCAGATTCGGATGGAATTTAGTGCGAAAATTTATCTATGCTATCGAGTGGCATATGATAATGTTTTATCGGATGGATAAAATGCATTACGATAGGAGTTAATGTAAATTCGGGAGTCATAAAACTTAAAAAGAGTTAAAAATATAGGTTTCAACTTTGTATGATGGTTCCTCGTGGGTGGATTTTTTCTTAGGAATTATTCTTCTTCTTTGTAATTGTACTAGCGTGGTCTTGCTTTTTTTATTACTTTTATTTTTCATTATTCTCTTTTTTAGTAATTTATCTAAACGGATAATAAATATTAACGAATCTAATGAAAATAGAAAATTCTCATAGTCAATGGATTTCCTTTTATTTCAAGGGGTTGGGAACAAGCAGCGATATAGTGCTTCCATGGAGTTCAAGTGTAGTGATTCACATACGAAACAATAATTTGCATTTAGTTCTTTTTTAGCAATTATTCTCTTTGAATGACATTAATTTGTTCTTGGCCACTTTCCTTTGCCACATATATCTCAATTTTTAATATGATTGTTCTTCGTATTTAATTAGTAGCTGTATGATTATTTAATAAGACTTTTATATGTTAACTTCTTGTAATTCTAACTCCTAACCATCATAAATCTATAGAATTCATATTATCATTATCAACATATATGTTAGGGCATTCATCGTCTCCATGAGTCTCAACTCAAGTCATACAACATGTGATAATGATTCTCCACAGAACCATGTTATTTGGGCAGGGTTCGTTTACTATGTTTATATGTCCCAGTTTCTGGGTTCATTTCTTAAGGTATATATGCATATGCATGCATGGCGAGTGAACTCCTGCCGGTGTTTTGTGGTGACGGCTTCACCATAACCCAACTTTTTACAGTCCTGCGGGAGAAGAGTGGGTACAATCTTGGTAGAGTAGGTGTTCATATCCATGGCAGGCTCATACGAATTAGTACTAGAGTTTGTGACTTCAGCAGTGTAGAAACCGTCAATCTTAGAGACATGAATCCGATGAGGTGGAGAAATGGAAACATGTAAGATGGGCGGGAATTTAGGCCGTAATTTTGGAGATGGGAGGACATACATAGAGTTTTCAGTCATCCCTCGGAGAAGTTCTTTGCGTCCAATCTAGTTTATTTAACATAATATCTGCTTATAGGCAATATTTTGTCATTATAGTAGTAGTGTTCTTGTTCATCCAGCCATATTGATTTGATTATTTGGGTGGGAAAAAAACTAATATGTTCGATATGGGTTTTGTTTTGTTTTTGTTGTAAAGGCTATATATTATATGTAGTCCTATCTCATCAAAACATTCCAGATCTTTCATTTCAAATGTGTATTATTATTATTATTATTATTTATTTTTCTATAAGTTTGAATAAAATATGTATTTGATAAGATTATCAATGCTTTGAGTTAGATTGTTAGACTTGAATATCATAAATAAATGTTGTTTATGTGTGTATATCAACTGATCTTATTCATTAATATTAGTGGACATAGTGGATATTATTAGATTAATATATATTGTGAATTGTTTATACTGAATTATTAGTATGACTTTTTGATTTGTTTTTATGTATTAACACAATTATTTTAAATTCAGTGTTTTAACTTTAAGATCATTTCTTTTCTTTATTTTGAGAATAGAAACATTTTTGGAAGAACATTAAAGTCTTGAGATGACGGAAGTGAGAAAGAGTGAAAGTTGTGAGGGAAGGTGGAAAGACAACAGACTTAACCATCATGTTGATGATTCATGGAAGGAAGGAAGGAATGTTTCTTGTTTTTATTGTTAGTTCATATCCTTCTGTATATATATACTCTCTCTTTCGTTACAAAAAGACAAAATTATCATTTTAATTGTTGTTATGACATTTGGGACGAGACATTGAACAAGTGGTGATGATATTGTGGAGTTTTGAAACTTTGTTGGTACCATGTGTTTTGTTGTGGTTTTGTTTGTTGTTTTTATCTATGTTTTCATTTTTGTTGGCACAAACTCTCAGTGTTGGGTTTTATTGGTTATCTAGTTTCTTTCACCTCTGAGAGGACATTGCGAGACTCAGCTGACAGAATGAGTAGCTGTTACTGGTTTTTTATTGAAATGCCTCTCATTTTAAAAAATAGAATAGAACACTATTCTTGTTCAAAATATTTCTAGGAAATCTGGAAATCTTAATGCAGGCAAATGGAATGCGACGCTGGATTAATTCAAATGCGGAAGTACGTTCTAGCGACGGCAATTTAATTGAATATTTGGTTTAGAAATATTGCTCTTATCACATATGAATATTTGTCTCCCTTAACTTTATTTCGAGTTATGCCGAAAGCGGCAGTGTTTAATGGTGCAAGGCCCAGGAATTGCGGGAAGGTTGAGTCGGTGAATTTGATCGACAATTTACGGTCCCGAGGTGTTGGGTTTGAAGGCGAGTTGGGAGAAAGCCGGGCGCAAACTCGACGTCTGTCAGCTCGGCCTTCGCTGGCGGGGACGCTGCTGGCCGCTGCGGCGGAGCAATGTTCTTAGATCTTTACGATTGGCAGCAGGTGAAGCCCATTATCAACACCATATAATTAAGCCCATTTCTTTCCTTATGCTACAAGAACTTTTTACATTTGGTTTCCGGAAAACCCGACCAAAGCATTTTCAAGATTTGCATTTTACGCACTGTTAACTAGACATTGGGTTTCTTCTCCCTGCCCTTCTTTCCCCGCCTTTTGTATT
The DNA here is from genome assembly GCA_016808115.1 of Tetrastigma voinierianum. Lineage (NCBI taxonomy): Eukaryota > Viridiplantae > Streptophyta > Magnoliopsida > Vitales > Vitaceae > Tetrastigma > Tetrastigma voinierianum. Next base: position 703,830 of record JAEQBH010002652.1, on the reverse strand, counting down.
TTTGAAATACTAGCGTTAAAGGCTTCAGTTTCATTTGCCTTTTACGTTCTTTTTCTTGGCAGAGCAAACAACAATTGATGTGTTGTTCTATGATGGTTTGCAATCATTAGTTCAATTACTTTTTTTTTGCTTTCATACTTCAGTTTCAAGGTAAAGCTAGAACTTCTTTTTTTTTTTGAAAAAGACAGTGTATCAATTTCAATTGGAAGAGAAATTCTTAGCATCATAGTTGGACCTTGATTTTTTATTCTTATGTTGAATGAAGGAACCTGTTAAAGTACGAACTTATTAAATTCGAACATTCAGAAAATCATTGCGACAAATTGGAACAATCCTTGATTAAGCGGGGAGGCAAACCATGAAACAAGTATTGTTCATGCACCATCAGCACCACTGTACCGCCAATTCCAGGGCTATGGATTCCCAAGAAAAGGTTCCTCCATATCACCTCCACCACTCACCTCCCTACCTCAAGCTAAACATTTCTTTGCTGCTCAAAAGACTGCGATTCGTACAATTTTACCACTCAAAACTTGATTTATTTCATGGTGATCGTGCTTCTTGCAACAAGAGGCAGACATGATGAGGGCAGCACATGCAAATGGATAGATGGGGATTGCCCATTAGCGTGAATTGAGACTCAAGCATAAGGCCTCAAATAATTAGCATTAGAGTGAGACTCGAGACCAGTGCCTCCGCTCTTATCTTGACTTCAGAATCAATTTGCCCTAAAAGTTTAACAATTAGGAAGATGAACCTACATTGTACATTGGGATAAAAATTATAATGAATAAAGTGAAGTCATGTATCTTCTCTCTTATTACCTTTCATTTAGATTTTCCGTTCATGATCTCCATTATTGATGTATGAATTAATTTGGGTTTACTTAGATTTTCATTCTTTTGTCTTTGTTGAGGTTCTTATTCACAATGAACTTTTTATGTGGAATAATTAGGCTTGGTTCTTGTCTGAGTTTAATGAGGTTGTTCAAAGTACTTTTGATCATTTGAACTTTTTTGAATGCTAGTTTCTATTGCATAGTGGGCTTTATTTTGCCGCGAAAGAAGTAAATCATCATGGTAGTGAGAAATTAGTCATAACCATTAGAATGGTAATATTCTGAAGCAGTTCTATGTTGAGGAAAAGAACTATAATGATGCATATCATTCTGCTTATCTCACCTAACCCATCCTTGTTGACTACGCCCTCCATCCCTCTTTGAATGAATAAGCTTCATTTTTTCTTTGTTTTATTTAAATTCGAAAGCCCAGAGCAATAATACAGCATGAGAAAAACGTTATATGTAACTCCAAATAATGCTTCCACGGAAAGTATTTGGACTTTGACCAGCCAATCCAAGCAGACTTTCATGCTCACTCTCTTGAATTCAACCAATTCAATCAAATGCCATGTGAATTCAACCAGTGCGTCGTTGTGAGCGGCGGCGTGCGGTACCTGGATTAAAATCGCGTTGTGAGCGGCGACATTTGTATTAGCCAAATGCCTTCGTTGTGAGCGTGGCGGTGTAATCAATGCCATTCTCGTGGCCAGCGACAGTGCGCAAAATTCGATGCCACCGTTGCTGTTGTCGGCTTCTGTATAAATCAATTACCGGTATTCCCATTGTCGGCATTAAGATCTACTTTGGGAAATATTTTAGATGCAGCACTGATTTTATTTTAATTTTTCCCAAACAGTGTATTTTCGTACAAAACTCATCGTCCTCACTCCTACTTTCTCTCTCTACAATTCCATCCCGTCCGATCAGTCAATGTGGGTTCGTCTCGGTTCTATTCTACTACGCTGACCTATTTTTTCTATCGCTTTCGATCCAATTGTAGGTGATTGTTCTGGAAAAACCCTAGGTTTTTTTTGGGGGCCCTACTAGGGTTTCTTAATTATCGGAGAATGTTTTTGGTTCGGGGTGTCTTGCGGTTGAACAGCATTTTAGGATTTGAGTTTGGAGTTTTTATGGGTTTTTTGTTGGTGTTGGTAATTTGCGATTGGGTTTGGTTTTGAGCTTTGTTTGGTTCTTTGCGAAAGTGTGTTAAAGAAGGAGTTGTTTTTCCTACCCCCATTGTCCATGATGTCTAATGTTGGAACAAATTACTAGGGAACATAAGTGCTCTAAGTTAGGTGAAATAAGGAGAGTTACGGGGTTTTCTTACGGAAACCTTTGGAAGACAATTCTTTTTAATTTGCTAAACGAAGCCTCCTTCACATCGACCACGGGAAGAACTAGCGTTTCAAGGCTAGTGTGGTAGATACCTACATGAAGGCTAGGTACTTTAATTTTTATGAGCAGTTTATTGGTGATTCTGAGTTATTTGGTAGAAAATGTTATCCTCTTTTTCTTCATCATTTGTATTTTATCAGGTTCTTGTCATTCACTAAATTCAGAATGTGACTAAAACCATTACTTCTAATTCAAGTTTAACCTTTTCTCTATTCATACCCCTGGATGCTTGGAACACATTATTATTATTATTATTGGGTTATAAATGTTGGGGTAAATAGAATGGACCTTTAATTACAAAAAACCAAGTGCTGAGTTATGGTAATTATGATTCATTTGTTTGTATTCCTTTTGTTTTTGTTGATCTTTGCATTGTCTTTTCCATGAGGGTAGAATAAAAGAATTTGGGCAGATTCCATATACAAACGGGGAGCAAATGCGCGAGGCCATAAACTTAAAGAAAGCAAACGAGAATGATCTATTACCAAATGAAAAATGTCGGTTGGAGTTGAACTCGTTGAAAATGGGAACTCGAGATTCATGAAGCTCTCGAGATATTGTAACTCAGATTGGAGGGACGGGACAAAGAATGTTGTTATGAATAAGAGGGTTCGAACATCGATGGCGGATACGTGGAGTTTGTATTTGAGAAAACTTATTAGGATTTGTCTGAAACCTTTATTTACATCTGGCATTAGAAACCCTTCCTCTTACACCCTCTTAGGTGTTTTTCCATGCTATGGTATCTGGTTGATGCAATTATATATATATATTTTTTTTATTATTTTTTTTGTGTAGTAAGAAAAAGAAACTTCTCAAATTTAGGAATCTGAAAGTGGGTTTTCCAGAATTCAATTTGTAGTTTTGTTTTTTTTGTTTTTTTTTTTTTTTTTGGAGAGCGGCGGCTACAGGGAGGTTTTGGATGTTCATGGCTTTATGTTAAATGGCAATTTGATCATAAACATACTTTTAATGTGGAGATATCATCATAGTGCCGGTAGGAAAGTTGTGTTATTTGTTATGGGACTTGTAAGGTGAGCGTTCTAAGTTATGATAGAGTTGTTAAAAAGAAGGTAATAATATAGCCTTTTCAACCACTAAAAGAAATATATATAGTTTTTTAAACTACCAAAGAAAAATAATAAATTTATTTCCATTTTTATGTAAAATATGGAAGATGGTTCCTCATTGTATTGTATGGAAATGTTAACTATTGTATCGTGTGATTATCTCAGAAACAACACGGGAGAAGAGTTTTAAAGTCTTTTTGTGGTCATTAATTATTTTGGAAAGTTGGAGTGCAACGGGAGAATTTCTTTCTTCTTCTTTTTGTGGCTTTTCTTTCTCTCTCTCTCTCTCTCTCTCTCTCTCTCTCTCTCTCTATATATATATATATATATATATATATATATATATATATATATATATATATATATATATATATATATATATACTCTATATATATATATATATATATATATATATGTATGTATGTATGTAATGTATGAATGTGTATCAGAAGGCTAATTGTTTTGCTTCTTGATTTCATGAATCGCTTGGGGAGATTATATCATTATAATCACCTCCCACCTCCTTAACTTCTCACTTTTTAATTTCTCTTGGCATTTCTTGTACGGTAGTATAAAAACTAAATAAATTTGTGTATAAAGAAGCAGTTAGTATGTTTAATTTTGATGGGACAACCAAGTGTATTCTTGAGCCTTTCTATGTTTAGTCTCTAGTTCCATTTATTTAAAATTTTTGGTTAATTTTCTTTAAAACCTTTCAGCTAGAAGGCCGAAGTAGTGGTCCCCCAAGGCAGACTATGGTAATGAAAAGGAAACGATCAGTAGGCAATGTTTTTAATAGACCCGTGGATATTGAGGAGAGTTAAAAGCGAATAATGCATCATAAGCTTAACAATGAAACCGGTCTGCAAGCTGGTGATGCTCAGGGTTTCAGGTAACCTTTTATCATATCACTTTTCTGGTGTAATGATGTCGTTTTAGTTATTTAAGGCTCTTTTCTTTTGTTTTGAATTTAATATGATAGTAATTGTCAAGGAGCACGCGCTTGTTAAAAATTCCAAATCAGGATAGGTTTTATTTCCAAGAGTAGTGATAGAACTTTCTTTGACACATTCTAATGTTCAGCGAAAAGAGTAATTTGTTATATATTACAAAGTAGGTAAATATCCCTTTTTCTCTGTGAGTCCATCTTTTTGAACAGGATTTGAGTTTGTGTCTCCACTCCTCTATTTTAAGTTCATCTTCCACTTCCCCTCCTCATTGACTTACTCTTATACGCATGGATGCTCATTCTTTATATATTTGTAGAAATACATGTATTTATGCTAATTTAGGGGTGGTTTATGTATTTACGATTATAAAAATACGTTTAGTTTTGTAAGACCCAGAGAAATTTCGATTTAGAATAAGGAAGCAATCGTAATTTTGGTTCTGAAATTGTAAATTTGATTAAAGATCCATAATTTATTCTCTAAGATCTCGGATGACCGAAGCAGTTTCAGATTTAGGTCGTCATGAAATCTAGCTAGCACGTAAAATTTTGTCGAATTCTGAGACAGTCGGAGTCGACACATTTTTCGAGCATCGCGATTACGGTCTTAGTAAAACGATTTCGGTAGTCATAAATAACACGTACTCATGTGCCATAAGTGGTATGAGTAAATGATGAAAATGGACGGTAGAGGTAGTCTTAGGAATATCAAACACAGTAAGAGAGGGACATAATGGTTATTATGGAATTTGATTTTTAAGTCACTAAAGGACAAAAGTTGTAATAGTGCTTCTTCTCCTTCAAAAGTCAAGAGCAAAACGTGAGATGCAGAATTTTTCGGACACTAGCCATTTTTGAGAGGATTTTAGAGAGAGAGAACTTCTCTCTAGAAATACGCACAATCCAGGCCAGTCGGCGGTCTTAGGAATGAGAAGGAGGAGAATTGCTGCGGAAGGCATCGCGTGGTGCAGATTTAAGGAGTTCCTCAAACTCCAAGGGTAGGGGTTTCTCCTACTTGCGTTTATTCCCTCTTTTAAATGCTTTTAAATGTTTGAGTTGAATGAGGCGTGAGGGCCGTTTGATCAGTTCAACTTGGAACCGGTGGGAGGCCCCAAGAAACCTATGGGGACAGTCAGTGACATCCCGAGTTAGTTAGTTTCTAATTTGTGTATTTATGTGTTAAATCATGTATTGATTTGTGAAATTTGAAATGGCGTGAAACGGGATTCATCAGAGTGAGCCAGATAATTTGTCTTGGAAGGCAGTAACCTAGTTTCACATTCACAAAGCGATGTTCATAAAAATGTATTTTTGTGAAAATATGGGTTTGGTCGAGTGATTTAAATTAGAATTTAACCGTGTTTTACGATCATTAGCCAAGTGAGCTAATTTTGATGTATGAGCGAATTTGCATGACATGATTGTGAATTGAATTTTTGTAAATATATGCATGTTTATATATTTACATGTGAATTAAACGTATTGGGATTGGCATACATTCCATATGCCTTTGGAACATCCTAGGACTATAAGAGTTAGTGCATGAGGCGAGTGCAGAAAATGGTTCGGAGGGTTGTCTAAAAATATTAAATCATCGGGTAGTCATGCCAAAATATCAATGTTCCGGAGAATGACGATTGATAAATATCGGAGGGTAGTCCCACGTATAAAAATATCCAATCGTCGGAGGCGGCTTGATTGATAAATATGGAGGCAGTCACATATAAAAATATCGATCGTCGGAGGCGGCTGGTGACTATATCTGGAGGAGTAGTCCACTAAATATAATGTCGGAGACAGTCCACTACTTGGATCGGAGGGTAGACCACAACTATAAACAAATAAAAATAATAATTCTCATACGAGGCTTAGGCGAGTGTGAGGGAGAATCGATGAGGACCGAGTGCGATTTGGTGGCTGGTGTTAGTAGGATCATCTGATTGCTTGAATGTGTGTTTACTTTGAAACATTGCCTTTGCCTTAGGTGGTGAGTAGCCCACTTGGGCGATTCTCCTGCGAGCTTTAGCTCACCCAGGTCATGGGACCCCCACTGCAGTCACGGGGCATGCGAGAGGCCGGCTAGATCTGGGGCTAGTTCTAGAGAGGGTCGAGATGTGGCTTTGGTGGTTTTACATGTATTAGAACTCTTTAAGTTTAATATATGTATTGTTTAAGAGTGAAAATATTGTAACTCTTGTAACTATAGGATATATAGTTGGATTCATAGTTGGCATGTATACAGAGTATTGTTTATGGGCCCAAGTGGTCGTATTGGATATATATTGCATATATTGGACTGTTTGGGATAGGATATGCAGGTTTTGTACTTGGGTAGGCTCTGGGTACAAAAGGAGACTCTGCGGAATTTTCTAAAAGTGGCGATCGGGTAACGACCTCACTTGTGTTCAGTGACTACCCGGGTTTGGGGCTTCCACGGCTTGTGCTCCCGGAGCTTGGGTATCGGTACGAGGGCTCGGGTTGGGTATCCTTCACCAATTGGGTGGTTTGATGTAGAGTATAGGTACATGGAAACCTAGAGATTAAGGATTTTGGCTTAGGCCGTAGTCGTGTAAGAACATCACTACTAGGTGTGGTTCGATGTTCGGTTTAGGTATGAGATTACCTAGGAAATCACGGGAATAGAACACTGCATGCATGGTGTTTGGTGTGTGATTGTGTGTATAACATGAGTGTATGTTATGTGAATGATGTTTATAACATGGTTTGTGATGTGTTATAATGTTGTGTGCTTAGTACTTAGCACATGGATGTGTTAGAAAAATGGTGAAGTTTTACAGTGAGTGAAAACTGGAACAAAAAGAGGAAATAAAATAAATTGGAATAAATTTATTAGGTTAAGTGAAAGAAATTTAATTTTTAAGGTTTTACGTGTAAGCGAAGAAAAATTAAATAAAATAAATTTTACTTAATTTATTTGAGTTGTTGGAAAATGAGAAGAAATTTTAAAGCCAAGAAAATAAGTTTGTTTAAATTTATTTGGTTATGAGCATGAGAAAATAATTTTCTAAAATTTTACAAGTAGTAAAATTGAAGAAAAATGAGTAAAATAATTTTTTATAAATTTATTGAGTGTTAAAAAAAATGAAGAAAATAAATTTTTAGAAATTTATTTGAGTATTATAGAAAATGAAAAAAAAATTGATGCGAGGAAGCGTTTTAAGTCTTTGTGAGCTATAGTGAAAAAAATTGTATTGCAGATCATGCACTATGTTATGCTTGAGAGAGGGTGGGTGGCTGGGAGGAAGGTGTATTGCAACACACCTTGTTAGGCTAGAAATTGTATTGCAATAGAAGGTTTGTATTGCAATTTAGGTGGGTTGGCAACTGGGCAATGTGTATTGCGATACACTAAGACAGCTAGGAGAACTAAGGATTGTATTGCAATACAATTCCTGTTTTATGGCAAGGGGGTTGGCTGGAGGTAGTGTCACGATACAAAAATTGTATCGTGACTGAGTCAGCATTTTGACTAAAAAAAAAAAAAATTATTATAAGGTTTTACAAGTTGCAAAGTTGAAGAAAATGGAAGAAAATTAAATTATATGCATACATGTAATTTTTGTGTTTCCAGTAATTGGAAATAAATAAGAAAAAAAATAAGAAAAATGAATATATATTTTTGGGGTGTTTTCCAGTGGCTGGAAATGTGAAAAAAAAAAATTTTTGATGAGAAGAAATATTTTCTCAAAGTTTCTGATGTGTAAGTTGAAGAAAATGAGTGAAAATAGATTTTATAAATTTATTGGATGCATTGGAGAAGGAAAAAAAAAATGTATATATTTTTTTTTTTTTTTTGTGTCTCGATGGAAATAGCTGGAAAAAAAAATTATTATAATGAAAAAAAAAAATTTGCTTCAAAATCGGTTGTATTGAAAAAAAAATTATGTGGAAGCCTTACAATTATTACAGAAGAGAATTTCCCAAATTGTAGTGAAATTGTATTGCAAGAAAGGCATTGTATTGTGACATGAGAGGGTGAGGTTGTAGAGGCATTGTATTGCAATACACTATTTTTGTATTGCAGAGAAAGAGATTTGAGGGCTGTTTGTATTGCAATACAATATTTTGTATTGTGACTAAGGCTTGTGTAGGCTGGAGGTATTGTATTGTGAGTAAAGTTGTATTGCGACTGAAAGAAAAGTTGTATTACTGACATTGTATTGCAATATAGTGTAAGCCAAATATGAGAATTGGAATTTTTGTATTGCAACAATGCAAAGCTGGATTTTACAATACAATTTTTTGTGTGTGACCAGCGTCTGGGTGAACGGTAAATATGAGCAGTAATTGTGAGCGATGCGTTGACGATCAATAGTGAGCGGTAAATTTGAAATTTTATTTACATTTTTTGAAAAATCAAATAAAATAAAAATTTAATAAAATGAGACAAAATTTAAAATAAATTAATTATTGTTATTTGATAAAAATGTTTTAAATGTATAATTAATTGCCTTGCATTACTTGTAAATGCAAGGACAATGGGTATACACTGATTTATGTGTATGATTAGTGTCTCGGGGCTGTGCTCATGCCTTAGAAATACTGTATTGGATTTAACTACCATTTGAAATCGTGATTGCGCGGTAGTTGTGTAGAAAATTATATGCATGGTGTAATCATTATAGGAAAAGGGTGAATCTTAAGGTTATGAACTATGACCTTAGGGAGTTGGATCTTGAAATGAACAAAAGAGCTTAGAACCTTCTTGAAATAAATAAATTGGTAATTTGGAATTTAGCGCCACTTAGAAAATGAAGCAATTAGGTTCATGGTTGTCCAAATCCCATTAATGTGACATACGTACTAGTTAAATGAAGTGAAAGATAAATGATTCTTGTTGCCATGTTAATTGTGTAAATGGGTAGTAGAGGAACGAAGGACGTAGAGGGCGATCCGAGTGCTGGTCGGGCACAATCGGTCGTTTGATCGACGGACTTTGCAGAAGTGTAGGTAATGCAGTGAATGTTATAACCTGGTACGAGATAGCGGGTAAACGGGAAGATCTGGTAACCTTCGGAGGTTCAAGGCGCATCATCCTCCGGAAGGCATTCACCGGGAGGAGACCATATGAGTGACAGACCATTGGACTATACGGATCGAGAAGGTATTAGAGGCCATGGAAGTTACCTCGACCATGACCCGAGTTAGACTAGGCTGCGTTCTAATTTGAAAGAATGAGACTATGTGGTGGAAATGGGCAAGGACCTCTAGAGACCTTAGAGAGGCCGTTGTCGTGAGAGTTCTCCTAGGGATTAGGCGAGAATAGGGATGATATGTCGGAGTTACAGGCATTTGGAGATCTCGGGGGACTCTACTCCTGATGGACACGAGAGTTTATGGGCGTGTCGGAGTTAGGTCATCCACGAGGATGGATGGGTGATAACACGGGGTCGTTGTCGATTGTGGCGTAAGAGGGATTACGCTACACGGGACGGTACTCTGTAGTATTTCAAGGGGGCCCGACATGATGTTGCCCACACTTTGGCTTGTGCCCATAAGTCCGGGGCGTCGGGGGCAGTTGGCGGGTTGGCTAGCGAGAGCCTTACCACAGGGCGAGTGAGATTGGACTTAGATCTACCTCGAGTAGTGTGTCTGCGGGTTTGTGGATGTTTTTCCAGATGGAGCTACTGGACTACCTCCACAAAGGGTAAGCCAGACTTAGTATCGAGTTACACCACAGTACTTCACCCATCTCTATGACTCAGCATAGGATGGCACCGGTTAGGGTGCGGGAACTCGGAATCCGGCCCCATGAGTGTAGACCCTAAGCGATGTTTTTATTTATTATTATTATTATTTTATTATTTTATTATTTTTTTTTTTAGAGCTTAGCAAAAAAAAAACAAAAAAAATGAAAAAAATAAAATGAAAAAAAAAAAAAACGTTAAAAGAAATATAAAAAATATATAAAAAATCACAAAATAAAAAAATCAAAAAAAGATAAAATAAAAATATATATAGTGGGGGACATAGTGTCCCCACACACCCTCACTCCCATGTTTTAATGCTTAAAACATGGGAAGTGGGAAGCTTTTTTTAGGATAAGCCGAAGAGGGGGAAGAAAAAGAAGGAAAAAAGAAAGAAAGAAAAAGGAGTAGAGGAAAGGAGGAGTAAGGGGGGAGCAGAAAGAAAAATCGGAGAGGGGGAAAACCAAAAAAAGGATAGGGGAGAATTTGGGGATTTTCTTATTTGTTAGATTTATCATTTATATGCATGTTTTGTTTAGAGGGAAAAAAGGGGGGGAATGGGCTTAGCTGTCTGAGGGCGGGATTTTCGGTGGTCAAACACTAGCATATCACTGGCGTCGGATTTGGCTCACTTTCAGCGACTACCACCACCGCCGGTCGTGCCGGTGATTCCACTTTTGCTGCTCCGGCTAAGTTTTTTCTGTCACCATGAAAAAAGAAAAGGGAGAGAAAGAAAGAAAATTAGAGAGAGAGGTTCTCTAGGAGTTGTCCCTCTCATTTCGTAGGAATTCCTAAAGTTTAGAAGAAGGTGATGTCTGGTTTTTAGATAATGTTTGTCTTTGCCTTTGTTGTTTGCATATATCATTGATATGGTAAGTGAAGGTTCCATACGGGTATTGAGGATTCAAAGTAAAGCTTCATGCTATATGATGGCTTATTTAGTATATTAGAATGTGATCCCTTTTCCTGTGATATATTTAAGAATATGAGGATGTTACTTTGCATTGTTGTGATCCTTGCATCTATCCATTCTCTAGTTCTATTGCTTTTTGAGTTTGCCTTCCTTTCATTTTCCTTATATATTGGTTGTGGCATACTAAAACGGGGTCGGGTTGGCTACCGTCGACCACGGAATCTGAGTGGAGGTCGGGTTACCCGACGCCACTTTAGAAAATCAGGCATAGCCTCCTTTGTACGGGGAGCTCTATCCAAATACAAAACCTGCATATCCTGTCCCAAACAGTTCAATATATGCAATATATACAAATATGGATAAAAACGGCCTCTTGGGCCCATACCACAATATCCATAAAACATATCAACCATGTCCCATAGTTCTAAGAGTTAGTAAATTACTCTTATACAACATATATCAAAATTTGAGAATTCTAATACACATATACATCACCTTAAAAGCCCGTGGCTTTCTTGAAACCACCGGTCTCTGGGACGAGGCCGGTCTCGCGCGCTCACATTACTGTAAAAGGGGATCACGACGGGGTGGTGCAAAGCTCGATAGGAGAATCACCACTAAGTGGGCTACCTCACCACCTAAGTGCGGTGCAATGTTCAATTTAAACACACATTCAAGCAAATGCATGACCCTACTTGAATGTTTTACATGACCGACTCGGATCCAGGCTGCGAAACTCTGTCGCTCTTTAAGCCTCGTATGAGAATTGTTATTTTCTATTGGTGGACTACCCTCCGTGTTGGCTATAAATTACGGACCATCTACGTGTTATATTTAGTGGACTACCCTCGAGATATATCAAGTTAAGTGATCTCCAGACGATTAATATTTATATGTGGACTACCCTCCAGATGTAATGGCATATCAATTGGTAGTCTCAGACGATTGATATTTTAAGTATGGGTACCCTCGAATCATTTAATGTTTTTAGACAACCCTCGAACGCCGTTTTCTCTAGACTCATCTCATGCACTCACTCCTAAATCCTAGAATTGTTCAGTGCATATGGAATGCGTCTTATCTGGGATTCCCGTCTGATCCCAATTACGTACGGAAATATGCTTGTCGCATATTCACGTAATATCCAATCACACAATTATGTCGTATAATTATCTGCATTTATTGTCAAGTAGGTGACTTGGGCTAATTATCTGTAGTAATTTAATTTAAATGCAAACAAACCAAGCAATATTTTCACAAAAATATATTTTTTAAAACACCGTTTCGGGAATAGTGAAACCCTCGATTACTATTCAGAAAATCCGCAATCAGCGGTTCACCTTGTGAACGTAATCCTGATCGTTCCCAGGCCCCGATGCATACCAAGCAACCATTCAATACACAAATCAACACAACCACCCAAACAGCCCATACCCGCAGTTTGTGCAGCTTGACCTCACAAATTTTCTAAAATTTCCAATAATTCGATCGTGTTTTGGGGCGGAGTAAACAGTCCCCTCACGGCCTCATTCACGCGAGAAACATTAGTAAACATTTAAAATAGAATAAAACTCAGAAGCAGGAGAAATCCTACACTCTTGAGTTTGTCAAAAACTCTTTTGTCCCGGAGTCACAGCGTGCTTTGCTCCGTAGACGTTTTCCCTCTTGTCAAAGGCTGAAGTGATTATGGATCTTCAGTATTCTAGAGAAGCACCCTCTCTCTCTAAAAATTTCTCAAACAAACTACCATCATCTTTTTATTCCTCACGTTTTTGCCTTGGTTCATTTAAGAGAAAAGCACTATTTACTATTTTGTCACTTTGTGACTTAAATCAAATCTCTAAATGACAAAAATTATGTCCCTCTTTTGCAGTTTGATATTCGGAACTACTTTGATCGTCCATTTTCATCACTTCTCTACTCATACCACTTATGGTACCTGAGTACATGCTATATGTGCCTTTCATCGCATCGAAAATTGGTTTACGGCACTCGAGACGATGCCTCGGCTTGATAATGTCGACTCACATTACATCTCGAAGAAAATTATGAAATTTTCTGTGCTAACTAGATTTCGCGAGACGATTCCAACGGTACAATTCATTTCGTCATCTGAGATTTGAAATTGGTGCAGTTTTTAGCAGAAATTACATTTTGAAATCGAAATTACGATTTGCCCTTATTCAGAAATTGGAAATTCTGGGTCTTACATTCTCCTCGCCAAGGAAATTTCGTCACTGAAATTACGGGCCAAATCTAACCACTCACATGCATATACAACGTGCACTCTATCATGCATGTAAACTAGTCATTTAAATTGTAAACGACTAAACTACTTATCTTCATCCCTAAACACGAAGGGATAAGTGGCCCGCATCGTGTCCTCGCGCTCCCACGTTAACTCCTCCACTCCATAGTGCCTCCATAGTACCAACACCGACCTCTGTTGCATCGCCAAAACACGATCACAAACTATCAACAATGCGGTCCCCTCCTCGAAGGTCCGATTCGTGTCGACCTCGTCTTGTCACGTCTCCCACGTGGTGTTTGGATGCGCGGGTATATTCCGGGAGCATGGGCGTGAAACACCTCGATGGACACGACATCTTTGGCGATGCTTATGTAGTCTTATAGCAGTGCCTATCCTCTCACGAGGTAACTCAAAGGTCTAATAAACCTCGATGAAAGCTCGCGCTTCTTAGAGCATTATTCCCTCTTATGTATCACCTTGAGAAGGCGTGATCCCCGACCTCGAACTCTAGGTGGCGTGTTCCTTTTATCCAGTATGTCTTCTGCCCAGGCTGGCGTGAGAAGGCTGTTGTCGTATATGAAGCTTACCTTCTCGGAGGTGTCTCTAATCAAATCGGGACCGGAGTGATGGAGCTCTCTCCACTGGTCCAGCCTAATGCGTCTACTGGCCTCCAATGGAGTGCCTCATATGGTGTCATTAGTATCTTTCGCCTAATAGTGTTGTAGGCGAATTCCACTAAGACGATTAATCCTCTACCCTTATGATCCGGGACGCATGCTCGCGGCATGTCTCTAGCTGCAAATATGCTAATCCCATCTGACGTATAACCTACCGCGATACTTGCCCGGTGTGTAGCCCGACCTTTGAGGTCACTATCGTGACAATCCGATGGACCCGTCAACTAGTCCATGTCATGAATGGCATCCTATCTGGGGCTGCCCATTTCTGACAACATGATGCAATTTCGAAAGGGGTATCGAACCTCGAGTCACCCAGGCTCACATCGCTCGACTCGAGTCTACGTGATAACACAGTAGTAGGTTTTCATCTCTCGAGTACATATCTCTTTGGTTTACACTTGGAGCCTCTTACATTTCCTGATTCAACTATGAGTCTTCATTGGACGTAGTCCTAAAGACAAACTCAACCACGCTCCACGGGAAGTGGTGAATGGCCGTGCCCAGTGCACCACACGCTGGGCTGACGCGATGTTGCAGATGCGTACGAAGCATGATAATGTCATCTTGTGACACCCACTCCCGGTGCCACCACGGCAGAATGCGAAGTCTCTCACTCATAATCTTGACCTATGTGTCGCTCTCCTATCCCTTCATTTTTTGGGAAGAACACCTATGTAGCTATACAGGCCTTAACCTCTGGCCCCGAATCGGCAGTGTCGGTTAGCAATGACCGTGGGTCCCGATTATTGACAGCTCGAGGGTTGTCAGCTCATCCCGTCAAGCGACGCATTCCCGACAACCATTAGGTCTACCACCCTAAGGTCCACTACGCTCCCTTTGCGCAACTGATACGTCCACGACCCGACCCACACTGCGGCCCCTGCGGCCTTTATGCGTGTTGTTGGAAGTCTTGTATACCTGAGTGGCGGTTCCTCTAACCCTCACTAGGGTGTGGAGGAATGAATTGCGTAATACTCTCCTGTCCTACGGCTAACTGGGACTGTGCTGTCCCAAAGTCTTGGGATCCCTGTCTTTTGGGGAAATCCCGTCACTCATGCTCAATCCTGGACTGATCACAGGAAACTAGTGTGAAGCGAAGTCTTCTGCCTCTTCCCGAACAGGAGAAAGGCGATCCTCCTCTTGTTACCAACACGTATCGTGTTCCCAGTATCCTCGATTTCTCTCTACATGGTGGGGTGTCGACCATGGAGTCCGTATCGTGAGCGAAGTCCTGCGACCCTCCCGAATGGATAACCTCGACCCGTTCTCCGATCTCTTGTAATACCCGGCCAATCCCAAGAAACATCGTATCTCGAAGATTGACATTCGGTCTCTCGCAACTCATCACGGCCTCGACCTTCTCTGGGTCGTGACACTCTTAGTGCTAACACCACGTATCACGAAAATCTCCTTAATGCTTCGGCTTCGCATGCGGGCAGTGTACGGTGATGGTCTCTCGACAAGCGTAAAGCGATCCTCGGTGTCTCACGCTCCCATAACGAGGAGTAGATCAAGGTGTCCACGAAGACTACGACAAAGCTGATCTAAATAGGGTTGGAATATCCCTATGTGAGATCCGTGAATGTTGTTGGTGCGTGATCGTCAGAAGGGCATCATAGTAAACTATAAGTGCCCGTGTAAGCGTCTAGCGCCGTCTTAGGGGATATCTGTCTCCACCCAACCTCGGTTGATGGTAACGATGCGAGGTCTATCATGGAAGTAGACTTGCACTCCTCTCGTGATCGAATAAATCATGATCTCGGTAGTAGATGCAGATTCTTGATCGTAACTGCATTCATTGCACGTAGTCAGTGCCCACGGTCGAAGGGTCTTGCCTCTCTTCTTGTGAAATAGAACTGGCGCCCCATGGTGAAGTGCTCGGTCTAATGACCCCCTTGTCCCGATGGCTCACATGGCTGCGGACTGCGAGTTCTCTTATTGTTGCCATCCTATGCGGAGTCATAGAGATGGAGTAAAGTAGATTGTAACGTCGAGGGAGTCTGCACCACTCTATGGAGAGTAGTCCCGGGTAGCTTATACGGAAAAACATCCTAAACTCGCACACTACTCGAGGTAGATCTAAGTGCGGTCTCACCTGCCGTCTTCTGAGATAGGCTAGCTAGCCAACATGATTATCCTGACCTTTGGACTCATATCTTGTTTGGGATGAGAATATCATACTTGTCCCCACAGTGCACGAGATGCGGCGATCCTGCGTATGAGGCGGTAATCCTCCTGCGCTCTGTCGATACTTGACACGGAAGCTATCAACCAATCCATCCTCGGGATGACCTCAGAAACTCGACATGTCCATAATCCTCGAGGTCCATGTGCTTGAGTAGAGTCCTGAGATCTCTAACTCCTGACCTGAACATATCGTGCCTCTTCTGTACAATCCTGGGGAGAACTCCTGATAATGGCTCTCTTAGGTCTCGAGGTCGCGCCCACATTCCATCATATTTGGGCCTCTAATTCTCTAGCTAGAGCGCTTGACTAGTCTAATCCTTGTCGCGTCGAGAGAGGTAATCTCCGTAGCCTCTCAACACTTTCGATCTTGCATGAACCCGATGGTCGGCCACCCGTGGATCTGTCCTGGCAGTCGAGGAGGATCATGCGTCCTAAACCTCTGGAGGTTACTAGGATCTTCCTGTCTACTTGCTATACTCGCCCGTGCGATAGCATTCGCTGTAATACCTACGACCTCTACAAAGGCCCGCTGATCAAATGCCGGCGGCTGGTGTGCCTGACCAGTGCCCCGTGGACGTCCTCTATGTCCTCGTCCTCTACTAGCCATCTACATATGTCAAATGCCAACACGATCCATGAAATTTTCATTCAGTCTAACTAGCAATGCACATGCCACTTACTAATAGACTTGACAACCATGAACTGACTCATTCATTTCTAAATTAAGTAGCTAACTTCGACCACTAAATTTCTTTATTCGGGTAAATTCTCGCTTTCTTGTCCGTTTAATTTCCGAAATCCCTAAGGTCATAGTTCATAACCTTAGCATTCACCCTTTTCTATCGCGTACACCATGCATATAATTTCTTACGCCTTTCTCTTTGCTTGCGATCACGATTTCAAATGGTAGTTAAAATCACGATACGGTGTCTCCACGGCCAAGACACTAATCATACATAACTCGATTATTATCGCAATCAATTTTGCATTGAAAATATTGTTTTCAACAAAATTGTATTTTCGAAAATTTTATTTTTCGAAAATTTTATCAAATTTGATTTGATTTGATTTGATTTTAATTAAATTTAAAAATAAGTTTTTTCTTCAAAAAATTTATTTTACAATGAACAGTGTTCATTTGGTGACTCAGGAAAAATACCGAGTCAAATCGGATCAAAAACTGAGTCATAGTGCACAAAACTTACCACGAGCCGGTAGAGCACACGAGGCGCGCCGCAGGCACGCCAGCGCGCCTGAGCACGCCCGAAGCGCGCCGCAGTAACCCGTATCGCGTATAGCGGCCCGATATCGCGGCCCGAAGCCCGGCCGTGTCGCAAGCTAGCATGCGTATCGCGGCTTCTGATCTGCGCTCACCTGCGCGCTCCACGCATGCAGCGCGCGCTACCCCAGCGCCGCGCGCTACGCCAGCGCTGCGTGCACTTTGCTCACTGCGCCTAACGCTCCGTGCGCCCCTCGCCGCGCACCAGTACTGGCCTGCTTCACGCCAGCGCCCCGCTGCGCCCGTAGCGCGTATGCTGCGCCCAGCTGCGCGCCGCAGCGTGCGCTGCATGCTCCACGCAGCGGCGCCACTAAGCCTGTTGCGCGCCCGGTGCCTACCGGCCCGGCCCCAGCCCTGTCTGATATTTTTGTGTGCGGCCCGGCATCATTGACGAGCCTCTCGATCCTGTCTGGCGATTGTATTGCGATACACTTTTTGCCTAGCCTACCCACTGCCTGTTGCAATACAAGGCCTATATCACAATACAATCCTCTCCTTAACCAACCACTCTTGCAATATAATTGGGCAATAGCCCAAAATTCAATTTTCTGCACAAAATTTTTTTTTTTCGTTTTTCATTATAATCATTTTTTTTCTCATTATTTCCAGCAATATGAAAAATCACTAAAAATAACTAAAAATCATTTTTTTTTTCATACTCTTTAATGCTCAAATAAATTTACAAAAATTTATTTTCTTCATATTTCTTCAATTTTACACCTTGTAAAATCTGAAAATTATTTTCTCACTGTATTAGCAAATAAATTTATAAAATTTATTTTCTTTATCGATTTTCAATGAAAAAATTCTCGTTCAAATAAATTTATGAAAATTTATTTTCTTCTATCTTCTTGATTCCCATCGATAGAACTATTAAAAATTTATTTTCCTTCATTTTTGTCGATTTGTACATTGTACCACTTTCGAAAATATTTCCTTAGCTCATACATGTACTTTAATCACCAAGCACACAACATTATAACACATTACAAACCATGTTATACACCTGATCGCAATTAATTCACAAAATCACCCCAAAACTCATCAACACGTACGTAGTGTCACTAATTTTGTCGATTTCTAGGTAATCTCGTACCTAAACAACATCGAACCACACCTGATGGTGATGTTTTACATTTCTATGGCCTAAGCCCGAGCCTGCATCTCTGGGACTTCCATACATACTCTGCATCAAACCACTTAGTGGTGATGGATATGACAGAGCTCCACTGGTATTCGTATGCCTAGCTCACGATGAATTTGTGGCTGAGCACGGGGGTCGTTGACTACTGCGTCGACCGCGGAATACAAGTGGAGGTCAGGGTGCGACCGCCACTTTAGAAAATCGGGCAGAGTCTCCTTTGTGCGGGGGCTCTACCCCGAATACAAAACACTGCATATCTGTCCCAGACAGTCAATATATGCAATATATACAAATATGGATAAAAACGGCCTCTTGGGCCCATACCACAATATCCATAAAACATATCAACCATGTCCCATAGTTCTAAGAGTTAGTAAATTACTCTTATACAACATATATCAAAATTTGAGAATTCTAATACACATATACATCATCAAAGCCACATCCGGCTTTCTTGAAACCTGAGTCTCTAGGATGGCCCAGTCTCTCATACGCTCCTGTGCTGTAAAAGGGGATCACAGCGGGGTGAGCTAAAGCTCGATGGAATCACCCAAGTGGGTACACTCACCACCTAGTGCGGTCTGATGTTCCAATTTAAACACATTGACAAATGCATGATCCTACTTGAATGTGCATGACCCGGCTCAGATCCAGAGGCCCTCGCGGAGCTCTCTCACACTAAGCCTAAGCCTCGTATGAGGGTGTTATTTTCTATTGGTGGATATTTGCCCTCCGTGTTATAAATTGTGGACCATCTCTGGAGTGTATATTTAGTGGACTACCCTCCAAGATATCAATTGGGCGATCTCAGGTGATTGATATTTTATATGTGGACTACGCTCAGATGTATATCAATTAGGCGATCTCCAGATGATTGATATTTTAAGTATGGACTACCCTCGTCCATTTTTAATGTTTTTAGACAACCGCTTGAACCGTTTTCTCTGGAGCTGCATCTCATGCGCTCCATCCTAAATCCTAGGGTGTTACACCCAGTGCATATGGAATACATGTATGCCGGTTCGTCTGATCTAATTACATGTAATAGCAAACATGCACATATTACTCAATATCCAAATCACGCAATTATGTCATGTAATTATCATTCCCGACATCAAAATTAGCTCGCTTGGGCTAATTATACCTGTAGAAATAATTTAATTTAAATCCTTCCGACGAACACATATTTTCACAAAAATATATTTTTTAAAACAGATTTAGGGAATAGTGAAACCCTCGATTATTAGAAAAATGTAAATCAACGGTTCACCTTGTGAACCCGTAATCTTGACCATTCATTGGTGCATACCAAGCAACCATTCAATACACAAATCAACACAACCTACACCCAAACGGCCCATACCCACGGTATGCAGCAGCCTCTAAAAGTTTCTAAAAAATTTCAATAATTAAGTCCCATGTTTTGGGGCCAGTCAAAGCGGCCTCACGGCCTCATTCCATAGAAACATTAGTAAAACATTTAAAATGGGAATAAAAAACTCAAGTAGGAGAAATCCTACCTCTTGGAGTTTGTCAAAACCTATGATCAGTCCCTTTGTGCTTTGCTCGCGTAGAGCGTTTTCCCTCTCTTGTACGAAAGGCTAGACCAGTCGGATCTTAGATATTCTAGAGAGAAGCACCCTCTCTCTCTAAAAAGCTCTCAAACGAAGCTACTGCATCTCATCTTTTGTTCCTCACGTTTTTGCCTTGGTTCATTTAAGGAGAAGAAGCACTATTTGCTATTTTGTCACTTTGTGACTTAAAATCAAATCTCTAAATGACCATTATGTCCCTCTTTTACCAGATTTGATATTCGGAACTACTTCGATCGTCCATTTTTATCACTTCTCTACTCATACCACTTATGGTACCTGAGTACATGCTATATATGCCTTTAAATTAGCATTGAAATCGGTTTCACGGCACGAGGCGATCTTATCGAAAAGCGTGAAACTATTTATCTCTGAAAATTAACATGAAATTTTATGTCTTGGCCCAGATTTTATGAGGCGATTCCAGCGGTACAATCCGTTTAGCCATCCGTGATCTGAAGGAATTAATTACGGATTTTTAACGAGTACAATTTTGAATCGAAGTGCGATTTTCTTACTTATTAGAGAAGGTGGAATTTCTCGAGTCTTACATTGGTTTTCCTTCTTGTATTCTGGAAAGTTTTCTTTCTATTGCATATCGTGACATTTGTGGTGTTAAAGGAATATTGGAGCCCGGCATGCATGAGTGATGAAAAAAAATGAGAATGAAGAAGATGCTCCAAAATTTTGTTTGTTACTTTGGGTAAAGTAAGAAAGGGAAGGTTGAGGATTGTTTTTTTCCCTTTGTCAGTAAGCTTTGCTTGATCATCTTGTAATTAAAGAAGACAAGGTCCAACAAGGGTAGGGTCCTATTTCATATATCTATCGTGGCTATCATGGATGTTTGTTCCTTTTGAGATTATTTTTTTTTATCATGTTCTAGATTATTTTTTTTATCAGGATAAGATAGTCAGCCCTTGATTCATGGGTGTTGAGGTCACTGATATATATATATATATATATATATATATATATATATATATATATATATATATATATATATATATATATATATATATATATATATATATATAGATCTTGAAATTAAGTAAAGCTGGGTTTATGAGATCTTGAAAAACCGAAGAAGGAAAAGCGGAAGAAGGAAAATTTTAAAGCAAATGTGTTGTGAAGAAATCTGGTGCAGGAAGGGTTTTGAAGGCTCACCTCGAAAAGCAATTTTTTATTTTATTTTATTATTATATTGTGTTATTTTATTATTTTATTGTTTTTTGAGAGAGATGAAACAGTGGGGTATATTAATGTCAAATGTTATTGAGAGAGATGAAGAAGTGAGGTATATTAATGGTAGTGGGTGTTTGCTCATAGAAATTTGTACCAATGTTTTTTTTTTTCTTTTCCTAATTCGGGTATTAACATTAAAGAATATTAATAAATTTGTATTCATTTAAGTTGATTAGGATTAATATATTGATATATATTTGGGTATTTGTAATCATTTAGGGATATTGATATATATTCGGGTATTTGTATTCTTTTCCTAATTAGGATTAATATGAATATTTGTTGATATATTAATCATCTTATCTCTTTTTCATTTAAGTTGGGTTTGTACTGTTTTCTGGTATGAATTGTTTGTTTTTATGAGAATTTGGGAATGGGTTTTTCTAGATTAAAATTTCTCATTTATTTATGTATATGTATAGTTTTGTTTTGTATTAATAATGATTTTTTTTGGGAATGAATGATACTGTTGTTTAATTTGCTGGGTATGATGAATGATGTACAGTCCGAATGTTGTTGGGTATGATGAATGACGTGCAGTCCGAATGTTGTTTTGTATTCATCTTGATTTTTGTTTTGTAGAGATTTATTTCATGTTGTAATAGTTCTAGCAATCATGTTTTCTCATATAGATTGTTTCACTATAAATATGTTTTTATAAATAATAAGTTCATTAAACCCTTAAACCAAATCCATAAGCCCAACCCATAAAATTTAGACCTATTAAACTTAGGTTCAAACCCTAGGCCCAACTCAACCTATTAGGACCGAAGCTCACTTCGAAATTTACTGACGATATTAGAGGTCAAACCAGCTTCTAGGTTCAACGGGTACACCTTAGGCTGACCCGACTATTGGGACGAGCAGCCACGGGCGACGTCGCAATGGGACCAAATCTCGATGTGGGGCGGTGGCGGTACCGTCACGTATTTAGAAATCAATCGATTAGGTCCATTTATTAACTAGCATAATATTTAAAAATGACCTAATATCCCCAACCCTTTAAGTTAATTGCAGGCCAGGTCATTAGACCAAGCACCTTGGCCACATATTACGATGCGAGTTCTTTATTTGGTCAGAATTCCTCTTAATTTATTAAAATTTATCATTTAAAAAAATAATAAAGTCTTCAAAAATCAATTTCTAAATTTTCATTTTTCCTAATTTTCAATTTCATTTTTTTATGTTTTTAATTTCAAAATAATATATTTTTTAATTTCTCAAAATTCAAGTAATCTAATTTCTAAAGTCAATTTCCTTATGTATTTTTATTTTATTTATTTATTTATTTATTATTATTATTATTATTTATTTATTTATTTATTTATTATTTTATTTTATTTTATTTATTATTATTTATTTTATTTTATTTTATTTTTTATTTTATTTTATTTATTAGTATTTTTATTTTATTTTATTTTTAGTTTTTTTATTTTTAGTTTTTTATTTTATTTTATTTTATTGTATTTTATTTTATTTGTTTTATTCTCTCTCTTTCTTTTTCCAAGTTTTCAATTTTAAAATTCAATTCCCTCATTTTCAATTTCATTTTTAGTTTTCAATTTTAAATTTACAATTCCCAATTTCAAATAAAGTGTCTAAATTCCAAAATTAGAATATCCCAGTTTAATTTAATTTCTAAATCTCAAATCTCAAATTTATAAAATCGAGCTTCAATTTCAAATCTCAATTGAAAATTCTTAAGCTTCAAATTCATTTCAGAATTCTTAATTTCCAATATTTCAAACTACCAACTTCAAAATTTCAATTTCAAATTAGTTTTCAAAAATTCCAAACACGTGATTAATTCTATAGTTCCTATAAAATGGGATCTTGTGGAGTTAATTTGTGTGACATATAAATGAGGAACGGTGGGCAGAGCATCTCATGTATCCTTTTAACAAATAATTTGACCTCTAATCTGTAATCAATTCCCAATAAAATGTTAATATTTCATATTTGTTATTACAATAACATTGTCCCTAATTGGTAGCGCTGTGGATATGTCACTCAGGTACACATTTTTCTCTTATATTTATTTATTTTTCTATTCATTTCTATATGTCTGCTGTGTTATTATATTGTTATTATTTGTTTTTGGTATGCGTCGATTAGTAGTCGTATTTTATAAACTTGTTGTGAGACCCCGACTTTAGGGGGCTTAGAGGGGTGCTGCTTCCATCGTGCCTTCTAGATAAGTAACGACCCAGGACCTAGACTCGGTTTTCCCGGACACGCCTTTTATTGCTCCCGAGGAGTCGCATTTAAGGTTTTAACTGCTTATTTGTTTCGCTGTAAATAAAAACAAAAATAAGTAAGCGACTCCCAAGCCGTTTTTAAAATGGTTTCAAAACCTGGCGAGTCTCGCCATTCAGTGGGGGCCTTGCGAAGCGTGGGTCCGCAAAATGGCGACTCAGCGGGGAATGTGTGAGGGTGGCTCGAATACAAATTGGGGAAAATGTGGCTATTAATTAGCTGATTGATAGATACCTATTTTTGTGTTTTTTTTGTATACTTGATTATTGGTGGCACATTTGAGAGTTTTGATTTACTGATTGTACCTTTCACATGCTTGGTTGTTGTACTATTAATATTAGTTGGTTGACATCCTTGGTTGATTCTTCTGTTAATCTAGTTATGTCACTTGTTTCTCATGGTTCGTTATATATTCATCTTGTCCATCTTATATTTAGCAGATTGTGTGTGAATGGATGATATGCTTGTGCTGCATGATTAATTTGTTGCATGACTACCCATCTCTTGCTTGATTGCATGTTGCTGCTTGCCTATGTGGGACACACATTTATCCCCTTATCTCCAACTCCCTAGTCTCGGTCGACTATGTGTCTTTTGTTGTTGTGATTGATATTTGATTGGAGACTTGTTGCTCCTTGTTTGCTCTTCGACCGAGCTAGTGACTAGGAGTAAGGTCTAGTGATGGGCTATATCCATGTTTGTGAGCATTTTGGAGGTGGCCGACATATTGATGCTGAGGAGTCCGATCTTTGAAGTCTTGTATAGCCAGTTCAGATTCGGGATATTTGCTTGTGGCGGTGTGTGCTCTTCTTTGTGTTGTTCGATTTATTAGGTTTGGATGCACCCACATATTCACTAACACACTTGGTTTGTTCTAAGTCTTTGAGAGTAGAGAAAGGCCTTCACCATAGGCCACCACGGGATGTCGAGGAAGTGCATGTGTGGGAGGTAATGACCACCTTGTGGAAGCGCCCCGTCTCTTCGAGACGTGTAGGGGTTGTACCACTTAGAGGAATGCGATTATCTACTAGGGACCCTTTCAAAAGCCCACTTTTTTTTTAGTGCCACCCTGACCTTATAGGTTGACTTTAAATCTTATTGATTACATCTCCCATCCTACACGTGGGTGCATCTGTGAGCCTTCTAGGCCGGTTTAGTCATGATATGAATCCAAATTTCTCCATTGTGGTTTCCTCTCGAGGGTATCTGATTGATCAGAGTATTGAGTTTTAGTAGGGTAGTTTTGTACATAGTGACAGATTGCTTATTTCAATTTCATTATAGCATCATTCTTTTGGGTTCAACTTGGACTCCACCTTATTTGTTTCGTTTACACTTTTAGGTTTCACCGTTATACAGTTTGAGACCACCTTTGTGGATCAGGGTTAAGGGTAGACTAATTCCCACTTCCGGGTGCATCTAGGAGCTTTTGAGGCCACTTTGGTCATGCTTGGATCTAGTCCTTCCTCTCTTAGTCTTCTTTTGGGAGTAATAAGAGGTTTTGGTTTAAGTTTTGGGTTTCGAAGGCGCTTGAGCTTGTAATGTTTGGTTGTTTATCCTTAGTCGGTTAGTTTTCCTCTCATGTTGTATCTTATCCGATCATACATTGCTTTCAAGGGGTAGTTCTTCCTTTTCAGTATAGGTTCATCTTCGTGGACTAGAGTTGGCAATAATTTGGATTCGGAGTATCGGATCGGAGGGCCTTAAGTTCATAGTTGGTCACGGTTGATCGGTTTGTTCGAGAGATGTTCGGAGTGTCGGTGCATGGCGCGATCTGCGTTCACGTACCACCATCGAGGTTACATGCCGACTTCCGCCGTGGCCATTTCGGTATGGGGCATTGATATCATCGGGAAGATTTCACAAAGTCTTAGTGGACATGAACTCATCTTGGTGGCCATTGATTACTTCACGAGTGGAGTGGAGCGATTTCGTATGCTAGATTGACATCGACCGGGGTTCTTTAGTTTTATTAGGTCACACATCATTTGCATACATGAGTCCCTCATGAGTTGATTTACGATGGGGGTCACATTTCGGACGGAGTCGAGCCTTTGTTCGGAGATATGGTGTTCGACACCATAGGTCATCTGCGTATAGGCGGAAGTAGACCCAATGGAAGGCGGTAGAGGCGTGTCAGAACGATGGAAGGATTTTAAGGGGAAGATGGTTGAGACTTCTGTGATTAGTTAGAAAAGCTCCCTTTGCATTGTGGAGCTTCTGCACTTCTCTTAGCACCTCTACGGGGAGCCACGCCTTATTCTCGGCTGCTTGCATATGGTATGGAGCCGAGTTTTGCCCGTTGAGATAGAATGGGATCTTTGAGGGGGTTACAGGCGCGAATGTTGAGGCAGTGGGCGAGTCCGCGTTTTGATCGGCTTAGTCTCTTAGATGAGAGGAGATTGAAGCGGGCGGCCATGTCGGGCATCGAGGAGGAGGAGAGATGGCTCGTGCTGGCGCTACGGGACATGGACTCCATGGTTGGGATGGCACTGGCCATAGAGAGAGAAATCGAGATGCCCAGGGCGCTCGGGATACGGTGTTGGTACTTGAGAGGGAGGATCGGCTTTCTCCTAGTTCGGGAAGAGGCGAGGGCTACGCTTCACACTTGTTTCGGGACTAGGGCCGAGTTGAGCATGAGTGTGGGATTGCCCCGGAGACGAGGGATCGAACTTTAGGATAATGCATTCCCGGAGTTAAGCGTAAGGCAGGAGAGTATCTGATTCATTCACTCCAGCGCCTAAAATGCGGGTGGAGGAACCGATTTGATTTCGGGGTGCTATCTGAAGCACTTCCAGCCCAACACAAATAGGCGGAGGAGCTGAGAAGTGTGGTCGAAGTTAGGGCGGATCAAAGTTGCAATGAGGCGTAGTGGACATAGGAGTGGTAAGGCTATTGGTTGTTGTCTTCGAACTTGACGCTGGATGATTGACAACCATCGGGTTGTCAGTACTTGAGACCTTAGCCGGGTTGTCATACCCGACACGGCCTTGGATTTGGGCTTAGAGGTTAAGGCCTTTAGAGAAGCCAGGTATAGATGTTCTTCCCTAGGATGTAGGGTGAGAGTTGACCTGATAGGTCGAGATTATGAGTGAGAGATCTCCGAGATTCTGCTCATGGTGGAACCGGGATTGGTTGTCACAGTATAGCATCGTTGCGTTCATGTGCGGTAATGACTTGTCGTCGAAGTCGGGGTGTGGGTGCACGATGGTCATTCACCCACTCTTGGTGAGGTGTGGGTTGAGTTTGTCTTTAGGACTATGTCGATGAAGACTCGTAGATTAGTCACAGTCAAATGAAGAGACAATTAAGTGTGTGTTGAAGCCCGAGCGAAAAGGGAATTAGTTAATCCCTAAGGTGAGAATCCACGGGTGGGGTGTAAGAGACCAGGGGAGATATCCCGAATTTATGTGAGAATGTAATAGGCTTGAAGTGGCCCAGAAGAATCATGTTACTTTGAAATGAAAACGCAGGTCAAGTATTACATAGACTTAGAGTTGAGTGATAGAAGATGGGAGTGACTCAGGAAGGATGAAACCATGGACAGTTTATGTGTTGACTTAGTTGAGTGAATGGGATAAAGGATGACCTGGGATTTGGATGCCCTTTGGGGCCACAGTCCCCAGAGTGTTAGTGGGCGCCTTGAGGGGCTGGGTACTCCCATGTGGATGTATTTGACACGCGGACTCAAGTTGAAACGGTCATTGGTTCATGGTGATTGCATGAAGCATGGTGTGATTTCTATGTGAAATAAGGACTATGTCAAAGGATTCTCATTCATGTGGATCTCCATACTTTCTTATCAATTAAGAGGACCCAGTGAGCATGTGTCACAAAAAATCATCTGGATTCAGCAAGTGCATATGATGAGATTGGCCACCACAACGCGGGGATGCATCGAAGCGGATGTATGGGATGGCACCGTATGAGGCATTGTATGGGAGGCACGTGTAGATCACTTAGTTTTGTTGGACGAGGTGGGGAGAGAGCTCCGTCAGCTGGTCCTCATTTGATTAGGGCATGCCTCAGGAGGTGAGCTTGATGACGGCGTCTTCTCATGGCCTGGGCGGGCGAAGAAATTGTGCGGATGTGCGACGTCGACCCTTGGGTTGAGGGGGTTGGGGATCAGTCTTCTTGAAGGTGATACAGAGGAGTGGTCGGGTTATTGGCGGAAGCTATCGCCGAGGTTTATTGGATACTTTCGAGAGGGTGGGCAGCATTTGCGTCTTGGTTAGCGTTCTGCCCAGCATGTGGTGTCCGCGGTGTTTTTCACGTCTCCATACTCGGAATATACTCGGATCGACTCATGTGGTGGATTGAGGACAGATTGAGGTTGTGGCGGGATGGGACGCCGAGGAAGGACCAGTGTGCATTGTTGATAGTCGTGATCAGGTTTTGCGACGCAAGACCGTGAGGCTAGTGAGGGTGCTATGGTGGCACTATGGAGTGGAGGAGTATACGTGGGAGCGCGAGGACACGATGCGGGCCACCTATCCCTTCTTGTTTAGGGATGAAGGTACGTGGTTTAGTCGTTTGAGATTTAAATGGCTAGTTACATGCATGATAGAGTGCGCGTTGCATATGCATGTGAGTGATTGTGTTGTCTGAATTTTGGGATAGAAATTCCTTTTAAGGAGGAGGGCCTCTTGGGCAGAAATTTCGATTTACCGGAATAAGGGCAAAATCGTAATTTTGGTTCTGAAATTGTAATTTCGGTCAAAATCCATAATTTATTCTCTAGATCTCGGATATGACCCAGAAGCGGATTTCAGTTGGAATCGTCTCGTGAAATCTAGCTATGCGTAAATTTTGTCTAATTAAAGACCGGTTGGAGTCGACACGTTTTTCGAGGGCATGCGATTACCGGGTCTTGTAAGGCGTTTCAAAGATATCGAGGTCATATAAATAACACGTACTCATGTTCCATAAGTGGTATGATGAAATGATGAAAATGGACTGTTAGGGGTAGTCTAGAGATATCCAAATCACGGTAAGAGGACATAATGGTCATTATGGAATTTGATTTTTAAGTCACTAAAAGACAAAAGTTGTAATAGTGCTTCTCCTTCAAAGTCAAGAGTAGAAGCGTGAGATCTGAATTTTTCGGACAGTAGCCATTTTTGGGAGGATTTTAGAGAGAGAGAGAACTTCTCTCTAGAAATGCGCGCGGTCAGGCGATCGGCGAGTCTTCGGGACGAAGGAGAATTGCTCTACGAAGGAACATCGCGTGGGTGCAGTTTGGGAGTTTCCTCCAGGCTGAGAGGTGAGGGTTTCTCCTACTTGCGTTTTATTCCTCTTTTAAATGCTTTGCAATGTTTAGGGTTGAATGAGGAGTGGAGTGAGGGCCGTTGATGCATTCGAGCTTTGGGCAAGAGTGAAAATTTTAGAAACCTAGCAGGAGACGGTTAAATTGTCCCTGGGCTGGTGGTTTCTAATTTGTGTATTTATGTATTAAATCATGTGTTAATTTGCTTGAGGCGAGAAATGGCCGTGAGCAGATTCATCAAGTGAGCCAGGTAATTTATTCTTGGAAAGGCAGTAACCTATGGTTTTTCTTTGTTACAGAAATAGTATCATTCATAAAAATGTATTTTGTGAAAATATGGGTTTAGTCAGTGATTTAAATTAAATTGCTCGTGTTTGATCATTAGCCCAAGTGAGCTAATTTTGATGTATGAAATGAATTTACATGACCTTGGTGTAATGAATTGAATTCTTGTAAATATATGCATGTTTATATATTTACATGTGAAAGATTACGACTGTATTGGGATTGGCATGCGTGTATTAAGTATGCCTTTGGAACGTCCTAGGACTATGGGAGTTAGTGCATGAGGCAGTCTAATGGTTGGTTGTCTAAAAATATTTAAATGATCGGAGGGTAGTCCATGCCAAAATATCAATCGTCGGAATGACTGATTGATTAATATCGGGAGGTGATCCCATATAAAATATGATCGTCGGAGACAGCCTAATTGATAAATATCGGAGGGTAGTCCACATATAAAAAATATCAATCGTCGGAGACGGCCCAATTGATATATCTCGTAGGGTAGTCCACTAAATATAATGTAGGAGGCAGATGCTTTACTTGGATCGGAGGTGGGCCTAGTATAAACAAATAAAAATAATAATTCTCTTGTCTGAGGCTTAGGCGAGAGTGTGAGGGGAGCAAATAGAGGACTTGGGATCACAGGCAGTTGGTCATGTAGACATTCAAGTAGGATCATGCAATTGCTTGAATGTGTGTTTACTTTGAAACATTGCACTGCACTTAGGTGGTGAAGTAGCCAGCTTAGATGATTCTCCCTCTTGAGCTTTAGCTCACCGAGTCGTGGGACCTTTTCACAGTGCGGGGGGGCGTGCGAGGGACGACTAGTCTGAGGCTAAGTTCTAGAAGAAAAGCTAGGAATGTGGCTTTGGTGGTTTTTATATGTATTAAATCTTTAAGTTTAATATATGTATTGTTTATGAGTGAAAATATTGTAACTCTTGTAACTATAGGATATATGAATTTGGATTCATAGTTGGAGACCATGGGAAATGCATTTATGGGCCCCAGTGGCCATATTGGATATATATTGCATATGGACTATTTAGGACAAGATATGCGGGTTTTTGCTGCAGGTAGAGCTCCGTACAAAGGAGACTGCAGATTTTCTAAAGTGGCGTCGGGTAACGAGCCTCCACTTGTGTCCGCGAGTTGGCAGGAGTGATCACTTGGACCCCGGATTTTGGGGTGTCACAAGTTTTATTTGGATGCCATGCTTTGTTTGTTGTATTTGCTCTAGTTTATTGGTTAAAGAGATTTTTTTTCTCTCCGTATGATCTGGAATGATTCATTTGTTTTTGTTTTTTTTTTATTGGTAAAAAGCAGTATATAGATGAAAAAAGAGCCTGAGAGCTCCAGAGTACCGCAAGAGAGTACGAGGAAACACCCGACTCACTCTCACCTATACCTCATCAAGACAAACCCCACCAAAGAATTTAAGTTATCAACAACGTACAACAGCCCCGCGACATGAGAGTAAACAAAAACCCAAAGATTTCATCTGTGGCTTGAGAGGGCCTCATTCTCGAAAAACCACCTTTGTTCGCTTTTTCCGACCACCGGCGCAAAAATATCTGAAAGAAGGCCGCCGTCGAACTCTCTTCCATTTTGCCAACGCTGGCGCTTTGCCAAGCAAGGAGAAGTTGTCGAGCCGTGCGGGGGACACTGATTAGAATCGATGGTGCCAAAGAAGATCCCGAAGCTTCTTGGCTCGAGCAATGGATAAGCAAGTGGTCCTGTGTTTCCTCATTCTCTTCACATAAAACACACATTTCTTAGGGGATCCCCCTCCTCTTTAGTTGGTCCAGCGTAAACACCTTGCCCTAGGAAGCTTCCCAAGCGAAAAAACCCAATTTGGGGGGAACGATTGGGTTCTAGATGGATCGACAAGGGAAATCTATAGGAAGAGAATACATCAGCTTACGATACATATGTCTAACTGAAAAGCCATCAGTAATTGGCTCCTTTAACAATAGTCGATCCTCTTGGAAAGACCTAATTTTCTTCTTGTGAAGGAAGTGAAGGAACCTTTCCACCTCTTCCATCTCCCAATCATTAAAAGGTCTTAGGAAGACTGGGGACCAACCCCCATCCTCCCTTGAAGAATCTCAAACATCTGCTACCCTAGCGTCTTTGTGAGCTACCAAGTTGAGCAGTGGGAAGGCATTGCCGCGGCCACGGTCTCGTCGCTGAGGTCCTTCAAAAACCCAGCCTTCTACCATTTCCTAAGAAGGAAATAGTGTTTTAAGGGAAGGTGAGCCATTCTTTTCTGATGTTTTTCCATAAGCCAGTACCATAACCGCCCTTGATGTCCCTAGTGTTCCGGCTGACTTCCTGCGAACTTGGTGCGATCCTTGCGGTCTCCAAGAGTCTCTCTCATTAGCGAACCGCCAACACCACTTACACAGCAATGCTTGATTCATCAAGGAGAGGCCTCTCACCCCTAACCCCCCTCTGCTTTTCTCTTGGCAAACAGTTTTCCAGTTGACCAGGTGTGGTTTATGCTCGAGATTCCCTCCACCAATAGAAAGTCTCTGCGAGATCTTCTCCCAGTCTAGAAATGAGCAATCTTTGGCATTCCTAAACGAGAGAGAGAAGTAAATGGGAGGCTAGACAGTACTTCGAATAAGGGAGTGAGCCTCCCACCGCTGAGAGATATATTGTCTTTTCGGGAGAGGACAATCTTTTTCTAAATCTTTCTTCAATAGAGTCCCAGACCCCGAGCCGCAGTGAGGGCTCGAGGGAGACCTAAGTACACATAGTGGGAGGAACCAGCCCTGACAAGCTCAGCCGCTAACGTCTCACGTTGTCCACCTACTAGAGGGATAATCTCACTTTTGTTCGAGTTAATTTTTGAAACACAGAAAAGAAGGCTTGAACCACATTAAGAGTCCTCTTAGCACGTAATTTGTTCGATTTGGCTTCACAGAAAATGATAGTATCATCAGCATATAATAGGTGGGAGATGACCATCTCCTCACCATCTCTACCCCCCAACCTGCACCCAGAAATAAAATTGCCTTCCACCGCTCGCTTTATCAGACAACTCAGGACTTCCATTCCGATAACAAAAAGATAGGGCGATAGAGGATTCCCTTGTCTTAGGCCTCTGGAACTCCGAAAGAACCCAGTAGGAGAACCGTTAAACATGACAGAAAACGAAGCTGTGGAGATGCACCAATTAATCCATTTAATCCATTTTGAGCCAAACCCCATTCTCTCGAGTGTTTGTAGAAAATCACTTTGATGTGATCATAGAAGCCTTTTGATGTCGACTTACCACGAAATCCCTTTCTCTTTTCTTATTAGAATAGAGTCCACAGCCTCATTAGCTATTAGCGTTGCATCAAGAATTTGCCTCCCTTCTACAAACGCATTTTGATACTGGGAGATAATTAACCTCATAACCCTTTTAATTCTGTTGGCTAACACTTTCGATAAGATTTTATAAAGACTACCCATAAACTGATTGGTCTTAGGTCCTTTAGATCCTCAACAGTACTTCCCTTGGGCACCCAGAAACCGAAAGTAGCATTAAGACTTTTAACTGGCCCGGGTATCTTTGGAAGAATTCCTTAAAACATAACCTCCTCTTTCACAAAATCGGTGAAAGACCGAAAGCTATTGGAAAACCATACGGTCTGAGGCTATCGTCGTTAAACTGAGGTATTGCTAGGATTTCCTCCTCGTGAACATTTCTTCCAACAGCCGGTTTGATCTGCGCGATCAAATTGAGTAGAGGTCTAGGTAGGCGAGGCTGGTGTTTGAGAAATTTGAGGAGACTTTGAAAAGCACCAACCAGGCCTTCTTTGACCTCAGCCTCCTTGACCAATCTTCTACCATTGATTCTGATGCTATTAATGGAATTCCTCCTTCTATGAGAATTGGCCATTCTATGAAAAAACCCCGTGTTTCTGTCCCCTTCTTTCAACCAAATCTCTCTGGATTTCTGTCTCCATGAGATCTCTACCAAATCAACCCCCTCCTTAAATTCCTCTCTAGCCTTCTCCCTCTTCTCTGCTTCTTCCAAGGACAACTCCTTTTCCTTTTCTACATCATCCCAAACAGAGATCCTGCTTAAAGCCTCCTTTTTAGATCCCACTACGCAGCTTCTTTGTTCCCAAACCTTCAAAATTCGCCCGGGGCCTTTAATTTCGAAGCGAATAAAGCTGAAGAATGGAAGAGTGAAGACTTTGCCTTTCTCTCTGGAGATCCTTGAAGCCTTGAGCTATTACATATTCTCAGAGCCGGAAGGAATGAAGGCTCGGATTTAATCCCATCACTGTCTAACATCACAGGGCAATGGTCAAACATTGGTCTCGGGAGAGTGCTTTGAGTCACATTCTTAGCTTACTTTCCCGATTAGGCGACCTGAAAAATCACATCCCGAAGACCAGGACATCGTTGGTTTAATGCAGCCGCCCACTCCATGTGAAAGGGCCCCCTTGCAAAGGAAGATCTCTAAGCCCAAACTCAATAAGAACTTCATTAAAGCGCCTCATAGAGTGCGAGAGCCTACAATCCGAATTTCTGTCATTGGGGGAAAGAACCATATTGAAGTCTCCACGATGCACGGGGCCTCATGAAGCCTTTCAACGGCCCAAGTTCTTCCAGCTTGATTCCCTTTTGCACCTCTTTATCGGACCATAGACCCCTGTGAAGGCCCATAGAAAACCATCCTCCACATTTTTAAACATGCATGTAACAGAAAAATGGCCTATTTCGGCCTCTACCAACTCCAATTTTCTTGTATCCCAAAACACTAGGATACCCCTTGCAGTACCCTCTGCCTCCACAGCCCTCCACTCAGCCAATCTACCCACCCCAAAACAGCGAGCATTAACCAAGGACAACTTTTGAAGTTTGGTTTCTTGCAAGCAAACCAAGTCCACCCTCTGAGACCTAGTAAAATTTCTAATAACATTTCTTTTGTTCGGATTTTTTGCTCCTCTAACATTCCACGAGAACATCTTTAGCTTTATTTCAACTTTAACAAGAAATTCCCTGTCTCTTCCACCTATAATTTGACCTTTTCCATTGTAGTTTATAGTGCATTCCAGCTTCCTTAACTCCCTCTCACATCTTGTCTCTGTAGGGTACCCCTTCCTTTTATCTCCTTGCTGCTGAGCCTCCATTTTTCACAACAACTCCAAAATCTCCTCTTCAAAACCCGTCGTTGTGACCCCTAGAAATTCGCTAAATTTGATCAGATAGCTATCTTCCTAGGTATTATATCCCATGCACTCTGGGCTTACATTAGAAGGCTCCTCTCTCAGAGACCCGAGATGTGGGGTCCCCACCCTTCATCTCTCTTAACGTCCCGGTTCCAAAGATAAGTGTACAGTACATGAAACTGTAGGGGCGTACACGAATATCAAGTGTCACATTGTGATATTTGGGGGATGGAATTAGGAGATGATAAAATTTTGGAACCCGGGATTTATGTATGAGAATAAGGATAAATTAATGTGGTGGCGAGGGGATATGAAAATCAAAAGTGTAGAGATAGGCTATAGTAGGAATAGCAAGGATTACAATTGTAATATTAAAGTGTTGAGGACTTAAGTGCAATTATGAGAAATATGGGAGTATAAATAGAGGTGAGACAAACAAAGCCATTTTTTGTCTCATTTTGTTAGGGTTTCACGTATGAGAAGAGAAGAATAGAGAAAAGAAGAGGAAGAAGAGGAAGAAGGAGGAGAAGGAGAAGAAGTCCAAAAATCAGGTATGTTCTTGCCTTGGAATCATGGGTCTTTTGATGTCTAGGGTTTTGGTATGGATTCATGGTTTAAATTGCAAGGAATTGAGTTAGGGTTGAAACGAATAACAAATCTTTGTGTTTGGGTTGTGTATGGATTATAACCCATATTTGAGTTGTTTGGAAATAATTCAGGAAAAGTTTTTGTAGATACACATGTAATGAAAGATGAATTGAGTAAAATTGAGATTTCAAGATGAATTTGGAGTGGTTTTGATGTATATATAGATGTGAGTTGATTTAGGTATCAACATGTATGGAAAAAAATGGAAGAAAACACACATTTTGGGCATTTTGAGGGAGCGATCCGTATTGGTAATGCTACATTTTGTTTTACGATGTTCTTAGTTTAGCCATAACTTGCTCATTTCTGATCCGATTTGAGTGATTCAAGTTTCTGGTTAAAATAGAATTCAAGGAGAACGAACATCGAAATAGGTTCCCTCGAATTACGATTCTATGTATTGAAATTACGCTCAAATTAGGGCCATGTTCCAAGCCAAATTCTGGTCGATTTTGAACATAGTGTGGTTATTTTTGGACGTAAAGTGAGTTTTACGGTGCTCTGATTTTGGTGATTCCAATTGGAGAAGAACCCTTAGCACCTTAGTTTCAAAAGAGTATAAAGAACCAGTGTCAAATATGGAGTTAAGACATTGAAAAATGGATATTTCAAACAGTCCCGAGTGTAAAATCGGTAAAATGACTAGTTTGGCATGAAAATGCCATAACTTGAATTTGGATGAGTCAATTGGAATGATTCCAATTTCTAAGTAAAATAGATTCATAGAGGAAAAAAGGATTTGAATTGGGGGCATTAAAGGTCATTTTGTAAAGAAAAGTAGTCCCAGTGTTTCCTTGGTTCGCGTGTTTTTAAGTGTGGTTAAATGAGATTTAAGTAGATATGATGGTTGGGGTGAAAATGAATGTGTATGGTGGATTAAATGGAAGTTATGGTTAATGGTTAGTTGGTTTTCTTGAAAAATGTGAAAAGGACTATCGGACGGGAAACGGGAATTCGACGGGAAGCAAGCGGGATTGAGCGGTGAACGGTGAGTGTAAAACTAATATTTTGAAAATTGAGTTTTAAAGGTAAATGATTTTAATGTGAAAAAGGAAAAGATTAATATAAATGTTTACATATCCATAAGAATGTAGTAAATGTATAAATGTTTACTTTGCCTAAATATATGTATTTATATTAAATGTTTATATATGTATGCATATGTTAAGGCATTATGGAAGTTTAAAAATGTGTATAAGAATGCATATGTATATTTTCTATATATGTGTTTTAATGATAAAGTAAAGGATTTAAATGGATTTATAATGTATTTTGAAGAAAGGAGTGAATGATTTTAATGTTAAATGAAAAGTTTAATGTAAATGTTTTATATATGTATGCGCTGTAAGGCATTATGGAAGTTTAAAAATGTGTAAAGAAGAATGCAAAAATGTATAAATGATAAAGTAAAGGTTTTAAATGGATTTATAAATGTATTTGGAAGGAAATGTTTTGCTGATGGTTACCACAACCCTTATGGCTGTTATAGTAGTGATATCGAATTTGAGGTACTTTAAGCGTGTAAGGATTTGGGGTAAAGTTATAGGTTGCTAAGCGGGGAAATGGGTGTCTAGAGTAATATCCTTACACGTGATGAGTGCTATGAAGTACGGAACCTATGCAAAGCATGGGATTTACCTATATGTGTGAGTAGTTATGGCCCCGGAATGAAAGGCTTGTCCCTCACCCAGTCGTGCCGAGGAAGCTGTTCGGTGTGTTATCCTGCAGGTTCCGTGAGAAAGAAAGAAAGTTTGAGGCATAAATGTTAAAGGCACATAAATGGATTTTAATTGTATAAGTATTTATTATCGAAAGAAAGAGAAAGTTTGAGGCATAAATGTTTAAGGCATAAATGAATTTTTAATTGTATAAGTATTTATTATAAAGAAAGAAAGAAAGTTTGAGGCATAAAAATTGTAAGACACAGAAATTCCAATTTCGGAATAAGAAATTAAAATGTAATTTCGATTATAAAATTGTAATTTCGGTTAAAATATCAATTAATTAAGATGCCGGATGTGAAATGGATTTGCAGTTGAGATAGTCTCGCGAGGAAATCTAGTTAGTACGTAAAATTTGGTAATTTTTCGGGATGGTCGAGAGTTGACACGTTTCACGGGCATCGCGTTTAGTGCCGTAAAATGAATTACCGATGTGTAGTCACATATAACATGTACTCATGTACCATAAGTGGTATGAGTAGAGAAATGATGAAAATGGGCGGCGGGTAGTGCGAATATCAATTACAGTAAAGAGGGACATAAGCGTCATTTTTAGAAAGGTTTAGAGTCACTAAATGACAAAGATTGAATAGTACCCATCTCCCTACATATTGAAGTAAAGGAGCAAAACGTGGAGAGAACCCGAGAGCAGCCGGCGGTTAGGGTTTTGAGTTTTTTTTTTTAGAGAGAGAGAGACTTCTCTCTGAAATGTCACGGAAGATCGGTAGTCGGTCTTCGGGGGCAGGAGGAAAACGTTCTGCGCGGAAGGCGGCTGCGCGTGGACTCGGATCAGGAGTTTCTTCAAACTCCTTGGTGGGGATTTTCTCTCTACTTGAGTTTTTACTCCCATTTAAATGTTTTACTAATGTTACGGTTGAATGAAGTCGTGAGGGACGTTTGATGGATCGAAAACTTTAGGACCGAATTGATGAGTTTTGAAGAAAGGAGCGGCAGTGGTTGCTCCATGGCTGCTGAGAGGGCTGTTTGAGTGCATTTTGTCTAATTTGTGTATTAGATGCTTGTTTTGGTATGCATTGGGCCGAGAATGGCCGTGGATTTCGGGTTCACTAAGTGAACCGTTAATTTGTGATTTTTCGGGAATAGTAACAGAGGGTTTCACTATTCCCGAAATAGTATTCTAAGAATATATTTTCGTGAAATTATGTGTTTGGTTAAGTAATTCGAATGTCGAATTGTAATATTTGGCTGTGCCCAAAGAGCTAATTTTGATGTGTGAAATGATAATTACATAACATGTTTGTGTGATTTAATTATGCGAAGTATATTAAGTATTATATATTTTGCATGTGATTAGCTGGTAGGCGGCATACATGCATTCATACCTTTGAACATCCTAGGAATATAGGAGTTAGTGCATGAAGTAAGGTCTAGAGAAACACAAGATGGAGGGTAGTCTAAAATGTCAATTATCGGAGGAGTAGTCCAAACTAAATATATATCAGCGAAGTCGGGCGGCGGGTTGATATATTCATCGGAGTAGTCCTGAGCTAAATAATATATCTCAGCGGAAATCGGGCCGGGCGATTGATATATATTCGCCGGAGAGTAGTCCACAAGCGAATAATATATATCAATCGTCGGAGCGGCCCAATTGATATATATTCATCGGAAGGTTGCCCACTAATAAAACGAATATTCTCATACGAGGCTTAGGCGAGTGTGAGAGAGTCGGTGAGGACTCGGGATCTGAGTTGGTCATGTAGACATTCAAGTAGGATCATGCATTTGCTTGAATGTGTGTTTAAGTGGAACACTTTCTTTGCTTAGGTGGTGAGTAGCCAGCAGGAGGCGGAGTTCTCCTCTTGAGCTTTAGCTCGCCGTCGTGGGATCCCGGCTTTCTGGTACGGGGGCGTGCGGGGACGGCTCGATCTGGGGTACAGCGCTAGAGAAGACGGAATGTGGCTTTGTTAATGTTTACATGTATTAGAACTCTTTAAGTTTAATATATGTAGTGTTTAAGAGTGAAAATATTGTAACTCTTGTAACTATGGGATATATAGTTGGATCATAGTTGGTATGCATATTGGGTATTGGTTATGGGCCCAAGTGGCCGTATTACTCATGTGATTGAATATATTGGATATATATTGCATATATTGGATTGTTTGGGACAGGATATGCAGTGTGTTAGGTAGAGCTCCTAGGTATAAAGGAGACTGCGCTAGATTTTTGCTAAAGTGGCATCGGGTAACAGACGTCCACTTGTATTCCATGAGTTGATGGAGTCAACGGACCCAGGGTTGCCCAGGGCGTCACGACTTGGGGCCCATACAAAGGCACCTTTTTGTAAGGGCCCATTCCCCAACCCCACTCAGACGAGGTGGTCCCTCCTGAGCTATCCCACTGGCTCGTAGGGGGTTTCTTTACACTTTCCGTGGGCTCGGAGCACAGGACCATGAGCTTAGATCACCGGTCGAGGTGGTTCCCAGCTCTGGCGGGTACACTGGCTCGGTTGGTAGTGGGAGCCCACCTCGAATGGGTATCTAGCCTCATGGTCCCAGGTTACGGCCACGGCAGCTGTGGGTGGGGAATGGCACAGTGGTGGGTTTACGTCGAGATGGCTTCGAAATGAACCTACATAAATGT
The DNA here is from genome assembly GCA_016808115.1 of Tetrastigma voinierianum. Classification (NCBI taxonomy): domain Eukaryota; kingdom Viridiplantae; phylum Streptophyta; class Magnoliopsida; order Vitales; family Vitaceae; genus Tetrastigma; species Tetrastigma voinierianum. The sequence goes on along the minus strand of JAEQBH010002652.1, from coordinate 664,622 downwards.
TTAAGGCATAAATGGATTTTAATTATATAAGTATTTATGATCAGAAAGAAAGAAAGAAAGAAAGAAAGAAAGTTTAAGGCATAAATGGATTTTTAAATGTATAAGTATGTATTACTTTGATATATACTGAAAATGTTATCTTAATGAAAATGTACACTCACTGGGCTCCTTTAAGCTCATTCTTTTCCATATGTTTCAAAAACATTTTTCGAGAAGCCAGAGACGGTGCGGCCGTGGGAGTACCCTCTGTGCGAGTGAGTTGAGCCATCGAGGGGCGACATGTGGCTGCATTGTAGAAAATTTTTGCATATTTTATATGTTGAATATTTTGTCATGTATATATGCATATATGTATATATTTTGAAAAGGAATTACGTAGGCGGTCGGCTTAAGTCAGGCTCAAGCCCAATCTTTTGATAAAAAAAAAATGTGCATGGAATTGAAGAAGGTTTGAATGTTTTGATGATTTGAAGTGAATAAAAGTATGTGTATATATTGTGTTTGGTTAGGTTGTGGGCGAGTCTGAAAGCGGAAGTTGAAAGTGAGGTGAAAGATTAGCGAGTGTTTTAAATGTTTTCCACGGAGTTTTTTGTAAATTGGGGAAGAAGTCAGAAAAAGCAGTAAAACTAAGTCGATGTTTACGAAAAATCCAAAGTGTTTGAAAAGAAAAAGAAAAAAAAATTCACCACTTAAGCTTCCGCATTATTTTCTAAAGATATGTTAAGGATTAGTAAAGGGTTCGCTCCATAGATTATTTATTCATTTTAAGAAAAGTTTCTATATCCATTGGAGTCTGGGAGGTCCCCTCGGGTTCTCAAGGTTAATCAGGGTCGGGATCCTTCACGAGACAACGATGCTTGACCCCCCTTCCCCCCTCTCTCTAGTCAGCCGACACCACCTCCTCAAGCAGTTCCATTTCCCCAAGGTCTCATGCTCGTGAAATCCCCGAGCACAGAGCCCTAGAAGTAAGGGTCGACAGCAGGAAGAAGATGGGAGAAGAATAATCGTAGGGGCCTGGTTTTAGGCACACGGAGCCTTTCGCGTGGTTTCGGAGAGCTTCGGGGTCATCCTCCTCGGGACACCTAGAGACCACTTCCACTAGAGCAAAAGCGACCATTTGAAAATCCCTCTTCTCCATGATCTTGGTGCAGAGTACCATTAAAGGGCGTCGAAGACACAGCTGACCGCTTAGTGACGGCTCTCAAGGCTAGAAGTTCACGGGCTGGGTGCCTTCTTGGGCATGCGATGAGGACCGCGCGCTTGAGTAAGGGAAGCCACTGCCACTCAGATCAAGCCTCTTAACAAACCTTTGCGCCTTATACACGGATTAAGGCTCCTGATCCGATTTTGTAACCACGCCTCTGACTAATAACTTCTTCAGAGCTCGAGGACCACTTTGCCTTCTGCAGCGAGTTAAACTCCAAAACCGGAAGGTGCTTCATTTTAAAAGCGACTATGGCCTTCCTCGTTTAGCCTCCGAGGCATCTTTAAACCAAAGCCTCGACTCCTACATCGTGGGTAAGGCTCGGTTTGTCTTCCCACCTCACCGTCAAGCGAGCGCAGGACCTAACGCCTTCCATGAACACGATCCTCTGACATCCACCAACACTTGCATTTTCACCACTCACTCCTTTATCCACATCCTTAAGAGCGGACTGTCCCTCACATGTAACTATATTTTTGCGGGGCTTGTACTTCTCTCCCCACTACTTGGTTACTGCTTGTGGCAATCCTCATAGGTTTATTCTCCTATGAGGTTAAAGCCCGATACTCTAATTCCACTCTCACCGGCCATAGATCCATCCATTTAAGAACCCACGCTTTGTGGAAAACCAGCCTATTCTTTCCTTCCCCCATCGGTAGCAGACAGGAGAAGGAACCTACCAGTATTGTTTTCCTTACTCTCATTTGAATGATCTTCCATTCTCCCCTCTCAACAAGGGGTCTACTAGCGAGGAGCGAAGACCACAGCACTCTTCAACTCCCATAGCTTGTTGGTAAGATTTCAAGATTTGCCTTATGGGAGATCCACTCTCACCCCATTTGTCCGATAAATCGGTGATTTTGACATATTGAATCAAATTCGGATATTGGGCGTCCTTTTGTGTGGGAGGGAGGAAGAAGGGTTGGAGCACATTACGATCCTTTGTCCGTCAATTTAGGAATGAGTGGATTGATGCCTCTTCTGCTTTTGAAGAAAAGGGTGTGTCTTAGGCCTACCCCCTCCTTGTCAAATATCTTCTTCAAAGCTGGTTGCATTTTCCAGTTAGGAAAAAAGCTAAATCTATTTGGAGGGCCGCTCCCCTAATTCTTTTTTAGGCTATTTGGAAGGAAAGGAATAGAGTTATTTTAGAGAACATCTTTTTCCAGCCACGAGACTGAAACTCTACGTATCAGTTTCCCTTTTTACTTGGGCTAGTTGTATTCCAAAGGTAGATATCTCCTTTGTTAAGCTGCTTTTGTATAGATTCTATGGCTATGCCTAGGATGTTATCCTTTTGGGCTAGTTGTATGTTTCTTTTTCTTTTCTCTAGCCTTTTCTTGTTGGTCTTTTGGGCCTTTCTTTGTATACTCCCTGTATACGTCTTTTTTGGTCAATATAGTGCTCTTTTATCGATAAAAAAAAAATCAGATATTGGAACTAACAGGAACAAACCCACTCTAGCAAATAAAAAAACGAGGCAAACCATGGCCCAGTAGTGATTCAAAGCAGAAGGGTCTTCTTTTTGATAGGTAGCTAGAACAGCTTAGAAGGGTCTTTTTATGGATGTAACTATTTCAGAAATGAATTATGAAGGTAAATCCAATGGAAAACAATAAGAAATTGGAGGATAAAACGAGGGAACATGGTAAAGCTTTTATGAACTTTTTTAATTTTTACCACTGTGTCCTTTTGCTCAGTTTTTTAAAATGGTTTGTTTTTGTTGTCTTTAATAGACTCCTGATATTTTTTTGGATGGGAAAATAGGCTCTAGGGAAATTACGAGCGTAGACAATCTACATTTGTGAATGGCCTTGTGCGAGACACGTTTCACTCTTGGCATAGTGTGTTGCGAGCTCATTTGTATTTCTAGCCATTTAAGAATTTATTTATATGTGTATTGTGATGAATGAATTAAGAAAATTAAAAGAAGAAGAAAAAAATAACCCTCACAATGAACTACTCTTTACGAAATAAATACATCCTAACGACGGACCAGTATATACCCGTTGAAATTTGGAATTTTACTATATAATTAAAAATTGTTTATTAGTTATTTCATTCTTATCACATTGCCCCAGGCAGTAAAATTTTCAATTTTTCCCACTACCATATTTTTGGGTCCTTAGTTGCATCATAAGTCGAGTTAATTATGCAAGGCATTGAAAGAGATGCCTCCTAATAGCCATTGAAGTTAATTGTTTTAGATAAATAATTTGATTCTTAAAGAAATAGAAATCATGTATATGCAATTTAAATTTCAACATCCTGTTTGTATAATATTATGAAAGGGCCGTGTTGTATCTCTTTTCTCTCTCTGCACACGCGCGCGCTCACACACAGGCACATGCTAAGTCTTATGCTAAATTGGTTTTTTAATGCTTGAGATTTTACTTCCAAAGTCTTCAGATTTTGAGGAATGTGAGATTTGGACAGTACACTTAATTTTATTTGAATAACAGATGTGATAAATATTTTTAAATTGAAAGAAAAGGAGAAAGAAAAGAGAGGAATGGGTATTTGGAAAGAATGCATTTGAATTCTCGAGGATGTAATTCAATTTTCCTAAATCTAACCAAGTGAACAAAAATTTGAATTGCATCGAGTTTTTTAAGCGATATTTTTTTTTTTTTAATATTTCTTGAGGAGTTAGAGAATAAGTGTGCCATTACTAGTGATGTAATCTTGTTGTATCCACGGCATTGAGGGGTGGTGTCTTGCGGAACAGAGCCAGCAGTGGAGGCAGCACTGTGGGGAAAGTTTGAATCCGACCCTGTGAAACCATGTAGTGGTAAGGTTGATAAGAATGGAAGGTGTTGTGTCGTTCTCGATGAGTGAAACAAATTTATGTTTTAACATTTATTATTTACCATTATTATCATGCTTATATAATTGTTTATTTGTTAATTTATTAAAATTGTCCTCTCTAAGAAAGCGGCGGTCGGATCGAAGAAGCGCTTACGTCTGGGCAAACTCGAAATAGTAATTCTCCAGTTTCACGAGGTGCATTTAAAGCTATCAAAATTAGTATTTCATCGTGCAGCAATTGTTCATTTAACAATTTCTCGAGACATTTTGAATGTAGAGTGTCAGCCAGTATTCCTTGGCTTTGGTTCTTTGGTTAAGCATCTAACTTCTCAATGTTTTGGTGAAAATCTTCATATTTAATTTATTACTTTATATTTGTTATTTAAAGGTCGAGTTTCTGTTTCTAATTTGTTGCTCTGTTTTCAAATTAGAAGATGTAGGTCACTTTATTGGCTATTTCGCTTTAATGTGAATATTCTTCATGATATTCAGGTGATTAGGATGATGATCGTGAAGAACTCTTGCAGTTCTTTACCAAAATTGGCTTGTAAATCTTAATTTGTATGTGTCTTCTTTTATTTATTTAATAGTGTTTCAAAGAATATATTTTGTTCCCTTGGTGCATGAGCATATTGTTGATTTATGTGTTGTTTTCTTTGAAGATCTTACTGCTCTAGTTCGTGCAGAAAAAATGGAACCTTTTTGTATGGACATCAGTAATTGATGCGTCACCATATTTTATGTAAATTTACAGAACATTTTTCTATATTAGTCTATACGGGTTATGGATGTTCATGTTTTAAAATTGTCTTGCTTTCCCCGGAATGGTCTGATTGCATGAAAGTTCTCGATCTCGAACTCGCAGTTTTGGGGAGAGATGTGTAAAGGCATGTGTAACGGCGGGATTACATAAACAGCCTCCTTTGTACCCTTCGGTTAGTGGTTCACGATCCAATTGATTACCGGTATTAACAATAAAAAGAGAAGTTGGGTTGATGTGTCTCTGTGTTCCTCAAGGATTCATTTAAAGGCGTGAAGGAACCAGTGGACTTTCTTTCGAAGCTTGCAGATTCAAGAATTCAAGAATTAGATTCGATAGAAGCCTTTGGGTGTAAGAGTGGTGACCATGATTCAAGATCTCGATTCACTTGGTTGAACTTTGATGAGGATGACACAAGACCATGATTCAATGGGCCTTGAAATACTATGGATGACCTCTCGGTTAAATGATTCTTGTGAGAGCGTGCACTCACACACACTACTGCTTGTATATTCCTGTGGATTATTCAAAGTTGTTTAGATGAGAATGATTTAAGTTTTATCTCGAATGAGTGGCACTTGTAATTATGACCAATTCTTGTTTGTATACTTCTTGAAAAGTCGGTTGGGAATCATTATTGCCTTGAGTGTTAATGCGGATAATTTCTTTCGTTGTAAACCTTCTGAAAGCCATATATGTTCATCTGCTTAACTTCTTGTATTTCTTCGCTCATATATTCATACAATTGTTGGTAATTTGATTGTCAATGAAATTGGCATGTTGATGCATGGTGCTCCCATTAACATGTTCTAAGATACCTTGGTTGATTCGTAGATTAATGCATCAATATTGCATTTGTACATTAAAACTAAATTGAGCAAGCTTATGCGATGCATGAGTAAGATGATTCTAGTTGCTATAGCCAGTGAAATAAGCTTATAATAAATTATCTTGATTACGTTTGTATGCCATTTAAAGAAGCGTATTTCTCTCTTTTGATATATTTTCTTTATATTCTTTGGAAAATAATACAGGTAGAGTTCATATTTTTATTTTATTTTTATTTTTCTTTGATATCTATTTACATTTCCATTGTCTTTTCCCCTTTTCTTGATTTAAATTTATCCAACAAAAAAATAAGAACATAGTCACAAAAGGATAAGAGAGAGAAGAGTGAGACAAAGACAAGCATATATTACTAGTCACTGAATATGAACAAATTGATTCATTTGAGATCCCACCTTGACAAGGAGGAGGAGAAACACGTCTATAAGAAAAAAAAATAATTAAAAACAAGACCTTGCATGGATGCAAAACGAAGAATAAGATCAATTCCGACGGGGGGAGGAATCAGGACTACGTGGCAAGCATCGAAACATAGGTGGGCTCATGACCATGGACCTGCAACCGATAGATGCAAGTATGGGAAGGGCTTCCATGGTTCGATGTGAAGTCGACTTTGGTGTGTCACTAGACCAGACCCTCTTAAGGTCGACACATTTGAAGGTTTGTGCATTACTCTTCTCAAGGTCGTAGCTAAACTCCGCCAAAAGAAACATCTTTCCAGCGTCGTATCCTTGATGCCATCCATAAACGGAGTTCTTGGGAGCTACAGCTTGATGCATGTATGCCACTGCCTTTGCTCATGTTCAAATCAAAGTTATAAATACTTAAGTCTTTAGATATTCCAATACACAAAATAACTAAAATTACAGCAATAGGCAATAAATAAATAAATAGGCAATAAATAGGGAATAAATAAATAAATAAATAGGCAATAAATAAATAAATACACATAGAACCGATAAAACCACGTTACACTGACTTAAAATTCTCTTGACCACGGTAGGATATCAATGTCCTTTATGGGAAATTTTTCATAAAATGAAGTTTGCTTTTTCTTGGGATGCGATTTACATCTATCTCTTTTTTGAGAAAGAGAATTTTCATCTTGCATCTTTTTTTATTACTACAATATAATCATAAGTTGTTGGGAGACCTTTGTTTTTATTGTCACAAATAGATGCGGTTCATATAATACTTTCCTAGAAGTTATGACTACGATAGCGAGTCTCTTGGTGAGGGTGTTTTGTCTTGACATAGATGTCAATGCTTAAAAGTTTCCCCATTTAGGTGAATAATAATAATGAGTAGAAGGCTGAATTACTTTCGAAATAACATGAAGAAGCGAAACATCACGTTATCGACATGTTCCCGAAGTAGCTTCTAGAATAATGGTTGTTCTCGATCCCAATTTGAACAAATCCACTATCCCTTTTAGAGGAAAACAACGTAGGAGCTCTCAAAACTTGGTTTCCAGCATCATCTACGAATCTCTTGTAGTAGTAGTTAGACATATCTTTAGAACCGGCCTTGACCTTCCGGAGTAATAAATGGTTACGAGTGCTAACAACCTTAGCCCACGAACTCGATTGCATAGTCGACCTGCAGAGCTGTGGATTTCTTTCTGGCGTGTCTCTGCGATTATAATGATGTCATTCAAACTCACTTCCATGTCTCCATTATCAGCCCAGTTAGCGTTCATCCGTCATCGATATTTTGTCTCGATCTTCTTTCCTATAAATTACGACCCCGACTCCCTAACTTCTTCTCCAACATCTCACTCTTGGAATCCAATTTTTCAAACCGGTGATTGACCTTACCATCCTTTTCTTCAATTTTATCACTCAACTCTCTTCTCAAACCCACAACCTAACTCTCAATCTTCTTATCACAGCGTATCCTGAACGCATCGATTGTCATCATAGTTTCACAAAGTTCAACTTCATCGATCGCCATATGAAATGGAACCACCGCCAAGGACCCTTCAACTTCATCGTCATGCACAAAATGGAACCACCACGAAGGACCCTCGAGGAGTCCGTAGATTTCAATGCCCGACTTCACGATCATCTGGACTAGTCCCAAAATCACAATTAAATTACCAAATTAGCAGAATATACTAACCAGAGTTAGCCACCAAGAGGCCTCCTTGGCTTGGAAAGCGACTTTTAATTATGACTAAGCTTGGTGGCGGTATTGGTAGAGGCTTCATTGACCGGAGAAACGCCTACATCGCAGGCCAACAATTCGATGTTGGGCCTCTTCGGCTTGGAAACGACTTTTAAAATTTTAGTAGCTTGGTGGCGGTATTGGCGGAGAGCTTCATTGGCGGGAGCTTTGCATCGCAGACTGACAATTCGATTTTAGGCCCTCTTCTCCAGGGCTGACGGGCCTCCGCCTCCACCGTCGGATCGATAGGCGTCGAGTCGACATGGCGGGTTTGAAGGGCTTAGCGAGGAAAGCCTTGAAGAAAGTGTAAGAGATCGGTAAAAATTTATGAATCGAATTATTTGAACATGGTTGGGTTTTATAAGGTTTAATTTATATAATAGGATATACACGATTGGGTTTTATAAGGTTTAATTTATGTAATAGGAAATACACGGTTGTCAAAACATTATCTTTTCTCTTTTGTTTCCTAACAGGGGTGGACCCGCCCATTGAAATTTGGAATTAATTGTTTTAGATAAAAAATTTGATTCTTAAAGAAACAGAAATCTTGTATATGCAATTTAAACAATAATTTGATTCTTTAGGAATAAAATTTGATTTATATGGGAATAAGATTTTATTCCTAAAGTTGCTAAATGCCTCTTGCAGATCAGGATCTTCCAATGGTAGTAGTGATGCTAACAAGTTAGATGGTGCATCGCAAATGCAGCAGGCCCAGTGCGTGTGACCACGGAGAGGCGAGGTACAGAAGGGTCTCTCTCTCTACAGGGATCACACGAATTTGGATTGGATAAGGAATGGCTTATCTGGAAGCAGTAAGTATGTTTTCAATTCCTTGGAGATTTATCTTACCTAAATCAAGCTTCTTTACATATTGTTTTTTACATTATAATATTTGTTTTAATTTCGATAGGCGACACTAGTCACTATTATCTAGGTTAAGCGTCCAGTGAGGACAATAATATAGTCAATCCTATTGAATAAAAGGAAAGGAAACTGAGGGACCCTGAACTAGTCCTGTGGCGGCAAATTCTTCTCTTAGTTTTCCTCGCACATATGGAGCCTTGCTTTGGAAGGATGGGAACAACCTCAGAGTGTAAACAAAACTCATTGATAAGTCACGACTAATCATGGCGTCAGCCACTTACGGGGATCATCCTCCCCGCTTGAAACAGTCTGGTGGTCACAAAATCGCACTAGGAAGCCGAATCTTCTCTGTCTCGAACTCATGACGAAGTGCAAATATCATCCATTTGCCTCGATTTTGGTGCTAGAATGGCTTCCACCAGGGAGCGGTGGATCACTTTTTGCGAAGTGGGTAATGGCTCCCGACATGGTAAAATGAAACTTGAAAATGTTTCTTAAAGGCCAGTTATTTGAAAGTGTAAGTCGGTGTTGGTGGCAGATCAAGAGAAAAGGAATGAACAATTGTGAAGCGGAGGAAGATCTGTAAATGGAATTTAGAATGTTGGGTCTTGATGTGGTGCAAAGAGAACAAAATTCTTATTAAGAGACATTGGAATGGTGTGCGGAGACGGGAGCGAGTGGAAGGGCTCGGCACACTGATGAAGAAAAGTTTGAGAATCCAACCTGTGAAATCGCCAAATCTGAGGTCGAGATTGATAAGAATGGAAGGTGTTGTGTGCTTTCCTCGATAGTAAAAACAAATTTATGTTTTAACATTTTATTTACCATTATTATCATACTTATATAATTGTTTATTACATTGAGCAATTTCGACCAAGCGAGTCCTCCTCTAAAGCAACTGGTCGGATCGAAAGATGCTTACGTCTGAGCTTCGAAATAGTAGTTCTACAAGATTTCACAGTGCATTTAAAGCCTATCAAAAACTTCATATTTCATCAAATGCAATGGTGTTCATTTAACAATTTCTCGAGACATTTTGAATGTAAAAGTATCAGCAATTATTCCTTAGTTTTGGTCTTTGGTTAAAACATCTAACTTTTCCCAATGTTTTGGTGAAAATCTTTATGTATTTAGTTTATTCTTTATATTTGTTATTTAAAGATTCAGTTTTCTGTTTCTAATTTGTTGCTCCTGTTTTTCCAAATTAGAAGATCTAGGTGCTATTGGCTATTTTAAACTTTAATGCGTAATATTCTTCATGATATTCCGAGGTGATTCGGATGATGATAGTGATTCTTGATTCTTCTGAAAATTTGCTTGTGATGCTAGCTGTATGTGTCTTCTTTTATTTATTTGACGGTGTTTCCAAAGAATATATTTTTGTTCCCTTGGTGCATGATCATATTGTTTTCTTTGAAGATCTTGCCTGCTCTAGTTCATTCTGGAAAAAAATGGAACCTTTTTTAGTACATCGATCGTATTTGAAAGCGGTGGCCTACTGAGATCATGATTATAATTGAGTCATATTTTTATTTTGGTTGCTCACTGATTCTTTTCTGGTTTCCCATTTGAAGCTGGATCAGTACTTGATATGGGGAGGTTAATGGCTTATCTCGGATGCATCAATGGCAAGAATGCCTTGGTATCTTTTATGAGCAGATATCTCTTTTTTTACAGTATATTCAATAATTTAATGTATGCCTTTTCCTTGCCTCCAATGGTATCTCTTGGTAGTGTTCCTCAGGATTCATTTAAAGACGTGAAGGAACCAGTGGACTTTCTTTCGAAGCTTGCAGATTCAAGAATTCAAGAATTAGATTCGATTGAAGCCTTTAGGTGTAGGTGTGGTGACGGGTAGACCTCGAATCTCGGAGTTCTTAGTTGAACTTGATGAGATTCAATGGGCAAATACCTATGGATGACCTCGATTTAAATATGATTCTGTGAGGCGTGCAACTATTTTACTACCCAGCTGTATATTCTGTGGATTGTGTTTAGGTGAGAGATGATTTAAGTTTTATCTCGAATGAATTGGCACTTGTAATTATGTGATTCTTGTTTTTGTATACTTCTTTAAAGAAGTCGATTTAGGAATCATTATTGCCTTGAGTGGTCCGTCTGGATAATTTCTTTCGTTGTAAAACACTACAGAAAGCCATATATGTTCATCCTGCTTCTTCTTGTATTTCTTCTTTGGCACGTCTCTTCATCTATTTGTTGGTAGTGATTGCCATTAAATTGGCATGTTGATCATGAGGTGCTCCGTTAACATGTTCTAAGATACACTTGGTTGATTCGTGAATTAAATATCGATATTGCATTTGTACATTAAAACTAAATTGAACAAGCTTATGCGATATGAGTAAGATGATTCTAGTTGCTATGACGGTGAAGTAAGCTTATATCAAGTATCTTGATTACGGGTATGCCATTTAAAGAAGCGTATTTCTCTCTTTGATATATATTTTCTTTATATTCTTTGGAAAATAACCCTGGGTAGGTTCATATTTTTATTTTTATTTTTATTTTCTTTGATATCTATTTCTATTTCCAACTGTCTTTTCCCCTTTTCTTGGTTAAATTTATCGACAAAAAAATAAGAACATAATCTGAATAAGAGAAAGCGAGAGACGAGACAAACATATATTACTAGTCACTAATTTATGAACAAATTGATTCATTTGAGATCCCACCTTGGCAAGGAAGGAGGAGGAGAAACACGTCTATAAGAAAAAAAAATTAAAAGCAAGACCTTGCATGGATGCAAAAAGCGAAGAACCAGATCAATTAGACGGAGGAAGAATCGGGGCTAGCGTGGCGGTATGAAGCAGGTGGGCTCATGACCAGGGACCTGCAACCAATAGATGCAAGTATGGGAAGGGCTTCCATGGTTCGGTGTGAGTCGAGCTAGTGTCCACAGACCGGACCCTCTTTGGAGTCGACACATTGAAGGTCTATGCATTACTCTTCTACGAGTCGTATTTAGCTAAACTGCACGCGAAAGGAAACATCTTTCCAGCTTCAACTCCTATATCAGCATCGTGTCCTTAATGCCATCCATAAACTCGACAGCTTCGGGAGCGCTTGACCTAATAGATCCCACCGCCGCTCATGTTCAAATCAAAGTTATAAATACTTCGGGCCTTTAGATATTCCAAGACACGTAATAACTAAAATTACAGCAGTAGGCAATAAATAAATACGCATAAGAACCAGAACTAAAACACATTACACAAACTTAAGATTGAAAACACAGTGGGGATATCAAACACGCAATCTATTACAACCATACTTGTAGTGCATAACTTTGATATTTCGTTAAGATCATCTGGATTGTGAATGTGTACAAAATTTCTATACTTATATAGATCAACAATTTGCAAATAAAGGACGCTAAACAGATAGGATTCCTTTTGTCATAAAATAGAAGGGCATAATTACTCAAAATAACATAGAATAAGTATAAACATCACTCACACATGTTCCAAAGTATTAGCTTCTGGGATAATGGTTATTCTTAGTCTAATCTGAAAAAAATCCACTATTCCCTTCGCAGGAAAACACTCGACGAACTCTTAAACTTGCTTCACATCTTCTCAATCTCAGAACCGTAGTTAGCCATCTTTCTGGAATCCAACGCCTAACCTTTCCGATAATAAATGGTTCTGAATGCCTAACAACCATGGCCCCACCAGAACTCAGTGCATAGTCGACCCTACCGAGCCTTTGGATTTCTTTCAAAAGTACGCATCTGGTTGTCATAATGATGTCATCCAAAGTCACTTCCATGTCTCCATTATCAGCCCCCTTAACATTCATCAAATCATCAATTATTTTGTCCAAATCTTCTTTGCTAAAAAATTCCACGGCCCCTAACTCCCCTAACTTCTCCTCCAACATCTCACTCAATTTTTCAAACCGATTGACCTCACCCCTAACCTCACTCTCAATCTTCTTATTCACAAACTCCGCCTGAACCTGCATCTTGTTCGCCGGAATTTTCACAGAGGATTCAACTTTAACAATCCGCTCAAAATCCAGAACTCCCGAAGAGTCCGCAGATTTCAATGTCAACTTCCGGATCATCTGGACTAGTCCCAAAATCACAATTAAGAGAACCAGAGTTACCCATCGAGGCCTCTCCGGCTTGGAAACAACTTTTTTGGTATGACGAGGCTTGACAGCGGCATTGGCAAAGGCTTTCGCGGTAATGGAAACCGTCGAAGTGGACATGGCCGGAGTATAAATTTGAATTTCGATGATGGTTTGGCAAGAAGAAAACGAAGCCATAAGTTATGGAAACAGAAAAGAAAAAACAAGAATGTAAAAGAAAGTGTATAAAAGCTGGGAGGAGGGACTGTGGGTTTAAGAACGAAGACGAAGCTCGCGTTTGGATTTGGGTTTCAGAACGAAGAGGAAGCTCGCGTTTAGATTTAGGTTTCATGCGTTTGGATTTGTTTCATCCACGGTGGGTTAGATTTTATAAACATTTTTTTTTTATGCTTTTAGTTTGTTTTTTTTTTTTTTGTTTCAAAAATAGAAAGTTAAAATTTTTTATAGAAAAAGTAACATTCAGATATCAAACAATCTATATATATAATTTTAAAATTTGATAAAATATATAAAATTGTTATTTGATAAATGTAATGTATATATTAATACTTCATTCGATATCCGATAATCTAATGTATCGGAGATATATATCCGATATCTTCGATATATAGGAGATATATCCGATAATTAAAATGCATTCACCAATATACATCAACAATTTATTTTAATATTCATATCTTACACATATTTATCAATAGTAAAAAAATGTAAAAAAATATGACGGTTTTTTTAAACTTAAATATAAAGATAATCCAATATTAAAATATATTTTTAGGATATTATTAAAGTTTTAGATAAAATATATATAAGGGTTTACATATGGGTGTGGGTTTCAAAATGGATGATATTTTGATAAGGGTTTACCGAGTATCAAGGAAGAATTTAAGGCAATCTTTAAAGAAAAATTTAAAGGGGCGTGGTTTCAAAATTGATGACATTTTGATAAAATAGTCAATATATCACAATATATCGTCAATATATCGACGATTTTATCGTTTTATATTCAACCATATACATCATCAATTTATTTTAATATTCATATCTTATACATAATTATTAATAGTAAAAGATATATAAAATATACCCATTTTTTAAACTTATAAAAATATAAAGATAATTCATATATTAAAAATATATTTTAGGATATTATTGGGGGTTTTGAGATAAAAATATATAAGCCGCTTTCATATATTAAACATTCTTATTTTAAAATTTGAAAATTTTTGAAAATCATTTTTAAGATATGATATGATTCCCTATATTTTAATGTTACTTTTATATATATTTTTAATATGTTACTTTATATATTTAAAGAAAATAAATAATTTATATTTATAGAACGAATGTTGACCATAGGAGAGAGAGTCATTTAAAGCATGAGACCCAAAGGTCGTAGTATGTGTGAGTTCTCCCTGTGGATTGCATGAGAATAGAGATGATATGTCGTGGTCAAGAAATGAGATCCTGTGGACTCTACTCACAAAGTGGACCCGAGGATTGGCGGACATGTCGAGTTCGATAGTCATCCTCGGGATGGATCAGTCGATGGCTTACGTGATTGTTATCGATCATGGAGTTTAGGAGGGTATCGTTTACACGCTGTGGATCGCACTACGTGGTATCTGTGGGACAAGACATTTTCCCTGCATAGCATACAAGTCCGTGTCGTGGACAATTAGCTGTCGGGCTAACGAGCCTTACCCTAGAGGACGCAGGAGAGACTGCACTCTAGATCTACCTCGAGTAAAGGTGCTAGTGAAGGTGGATGTTTTTCCAAATGAGCTACCCGGATCGCCCACAAAGGGTGAGGAATTCTGTGACGAGTTACACCCCGTAATTCACCCATCTCTATGACTCCGCATAGATGGCACCTATTGAGTCGCGAACTCGTGAGTCCAAATGGCAGGAGCTACTAGGACAAGGGGTTCATAAGACCGAGCACCACCATGGGGCTCTCCTGCCTGCTTGCAAGAAGAAGGACAAGACCCTTCGACCGTATCGACTCACGTATAGTCAACATGGTTACGATCAAGAATCCAAAGATTCACACGAGGAATGACGATTTGTCTGACACCGAGAGGAGCGGTCTACTCCAAGATGCACTCACACCGGGGTTACCATCATCCGAGAGGGTTGGGTGGAGATGATATCCCTAAGACAAATGGCTAGGACGCTGCTATGGGCACTTTGAGTTTACTGATGCTCTTTCGTGACGACGAATGCGCCAACAAGATTCATGGATCTCATGCATAGGGATATTCCAACTCTATTTAGATTAGTTTGTCGTAGTCTTCGTGGATGACATCTCTCGACTACCCCTAGTCGCAGTGGGAGCATGAGTATCACTTAAGGATCTACGCTTGTCGAGAGACCATCACCGCATACCAAGTCTGTGAAGCAGTTCGCCATCGAGGAGATTTTCGGGGACACGTGGTGTCAATAACAGAGGTCAACACCGAGAAGGTCGAGGCGTTGATGAGTCGGGAGAGGCCAAGTCGGCCTTCGAGATACGTAGTTTCGGGATTGGCTGGGTATTACAGAGATTCACTGAGGATTTCTCCGTGATAGCGCACCTATGACTAGGCTGACCCTAAGGAGGTCAAGTTTGATTGATGACCGATGCGAGGAGGCATTCCAGAGTTGAAGAGAGACTTACTTCGCTCTCCTATCTTGATAGTCCCGATAGGGACTGTGGGTACACAAAGGTATCATGGATGCCTCGAGGGCCGGATTGGGATGTGTTTTGATGCAATCCGGGAGGGTAGTAGCTTATGGTTCTCGTCAGTTGAAGAATCACGAGCAGAATTACCCCACACACGACATGGAGTTGGTGGTCGTAGTCTTTGCCTTGAAGATTTGGCGCCACTAATTATACGACGAGGAGTTCGAGGTGTACTCAGACTATAAAAGTCTGAAGTATATTTTCACCAACAGGACCTCAATATGAGGCAACGCAGATGGATGGAGTTCCGAGAGGATTATGATTTCACTTTACATTACCATCCTGTTAAGGCAAATGTGGTGGCTGATGCACCTAGTCGGAAGTCACGAGGAGCGTTAGCTAGTATAGCTTCTCAGAGGCTGATGTTCGAGACTGTGGACAAATGGGCTACAAGACAAATGGTTTACCCTGAGACAAATGGTCAGTCTGAGAGGACTATACAGGTATTAGAGGACATGCTACTAGCATGCGTCCTGGATCATAAGGGCAGCTAGGAGGAGCATTTTCCCTTAGTGGAATTCTCCTACAACAACAGTTACTGTGCGAGTATACGCATGGCACCGTGATGGTGTATCAGGACAGAGGCCAGAGTCACCGTTATGTTGGACTGAGGTGGGAGAGAGCTCCATCACTGGTCCTAATCTGATTAGAGACACCTCCGAGAAGGGGAGCTTGATACGACATCGTCTTCTCACGACTCAGAGACGGCAGAAGAGTTATGCAGATGTGCAACGTCGACCCTTAGAGTTCAAGGTTGGGGATCATGTCTTCTTAAAGGTCATGGCTAAGAGAGGAGTGGTCAGATTCGGCAAGCGCGAGAAGCTATCGTCGAGGTTTATTGGGCCTTTCAAGATACTCGAGAGGATAGACATGGTTATGCGACCGGCCGGGCGTTAATACCAAAGATGTCAGGTGTCCACGAGGTATTTCACGCCTCCATGCTCCTAAGTATACTCCGCATCCACTTCAGGTGGATTGTGACGTATAGAGGTTGGACACTGATGGGACCTTTGAGGAGGGACCAGTGTGCATTTTGGATAGTCATGATCAAGTTTTGCGACGCAAGACCGTGAGGCTAGTGAGAGTGCTATGGCGGCACTATGGAGTGGAGGAAGGTACGTGGTTTAGTCGTTTAAGATTTAAATGACTGTTTACATGCATGGTAGAGTGCACGTTGTATATGCATGTGAGTGATTGTAATTGTCCTGAATTACGGGACGAAATTCCTTTTAAGGAGGGGAGAATAGAGGCGACCCGAGAAATTCCACTTCAAAAATGGCAAAATCGTACTTCTGCTATAAAATTGTAATTTCAATTAAAAAATTCAAATTTTATTCTCTGTGATTCTGGATATGTAAACGGATTGCAATCGCTAAATGCCTCAAAATCTAGATAAAGACGAATTTCAATGAATTCGAGATTACGGAATTTGCATGTTTTACGAGGCATCACGTTTCGGGTGCCGTAAAACGATTTTCGATACAACGAAAGTCACATATAACACGTGCTCATGTGCCATAAATGGCATGAGTAGAGAAATTATGAAAATGGACATCCCGAAGAAAATAATGTCAAAACTGAAATGAATGACAAATGGTTACTGAATTGCTTTTTAAATGAGCTAAAATGACAAATAACAAATGCTAACAAGCCCAAGATTTGGAAAACAAAAGAAAGAAAACTGAGAAGGGAACTTGGTTTAGTGAGCCATTTGTTCGGGGTTTTAGAGAGAGAAGGACCACATTCTCTTTGTGAATCGTGAAGATCTCGACCGCTTCAGCCTTCAGGACAAGAAGGAAAGTCAGTTCTCTACGCTGAGAGGGCTTCGCGCGGTACCGGATTTAGTGGAGTTTCAAACTCCGAGAGGTAGGGGGATTTTTCCCTACTTGGGTTTACACTTTATTTAAGTGTTTTTCAATGTTTCTTTATTATTTTGAGGCCTTGAACGATCAAGGACGGCCCCAAAACTCGGGACCAAATTATTGCAAATGATGAGACATTTTCACTACCATGACTGCCCACGGCTGAATTGAGTTTCTTAATGCAATCATAAGTAAATCATGTATTGCATAAGTTGAGGCCGAAAATTGTCATGGAAATTGGTTCACAAGTGAACCGATAATTAGAGCTGAAAGAATTAAAGAGAATCGGTGGCTTCCACTGCCTGAAATGTTGTTCACAAAATAAATTTCAGGTTAAAATGTGCTCGACCGAGTAATCTAGTTGAATTGCTCAGTGTTTGATAATTAGCCCAAGGAGCTTAATTCTTGGTGTATGGAATGTGAAATTACATGACATGTTTGTGTGATTTAAATTAGGAATATATGCATGTAGATATATTTGCATGTATGAGTATGAGCTACCAAATGACATCATTAATGTATCATATGCAATCAAAGTAACTAGATATAGGAGTGAGTGCAGAGGTAGTTTAAGAGAACGTTTCTGAGGGTAGACTAGTAAATGTAAAATATCTCTTGAGGGGCGACTAAAAATAATAATAATGATCGGAGGGTAGTCTATACTAAAAAATATATATATCAATCAATGACGCTTAATTGATATACACTGAGGGTAGTCCAGCATATAAAATATCAAACGATCGAAGAGCAACCCAATTGATATACATCGAGGGTAGTCCATATAAATATCAATCGTCTGAGACGGCCCAATTGATATACATCGGAGGTGAAGTCCAAGACATAAAATATCACCCTGGTCGAGACGCCCAATTGATGTACACTCCGAGGCAGTCCACCAAATATAACATCTATATACCCACTACTGATCAATGGTAGACCAAATATAAACAAATAACTTTGTTTAAAACTACTTCTTCATACATGGCTTAGGGGCAGTGAGGGAGCCTGAGCAGACTCCTGGATATGAGTTGAGCGCTAGACATTCAAGCAGGATCATGCATCGTCAGAGTTCAAAGATGAGACAGACTGCACTTAGGTGAGTAGTTTCACTTGTGGATTCCACTATCAGCATTAGCTCACTCTGCTGAGAAATACATTTTCGTGCACAGGAGCGACGAGAGACTACCGTCCTAGAGGCCGAGGTCTTGTAAGAGTGCTCTGATCAGGGGCTTTGAGTTATGATGTATTACATGTATTATACCCTCTAATTTTAATATATGTGTTGTAAAGAGTAAAACATTTGAACTCTGTAACTATTGGAGAAGGATTCATAGCTGGTATGTTTTCATGGGTATATTTATGGGCCTCCAAGTGACCGTTTACCATATGTTGTGATTATATCGATCGCTGGGGATGTTTCCTGTGTGTTGTATTTGGCAGAGCTCCCCTGCATAAAGGAGACTTCGCCCGATTTTTCCGGTTGCGCTGGGTAACCCGACATCCACTTGTATTCGCGTAAGCTGACGGTAGGTCAACGGACTTCTGGATTGGGTGTCACGGAGATTCCGAGACATTCAATATATCTTTGATATATCCTATATATCCGATATAACCGTAAAATCCAAATACCATTTATCCGTTGAAACCGATATTTTAATCATTGAGTAAAGGTAAGAGAATGAAGGAAAATATGGAATAAAATTTGTGAAAAAATGAAATAAAAATTTAAGTCCCTATTAAATTTGTAAAAAACACAAAATATGGAAAAACATAAGATAAGATTGGAAAACATGAAAATAGGATTTAGTAAAATGGTTAGAAAAACTTATATTAAAAAACTTAAGATTATAGGTTCAAGGTAGTTATTTTTTGTTATAAAGGGATAATTATTTGCTTCACAATGTGAGAAAAACATAAAAAAAAAAAAATGTCACATCAACATATTACCTAGCTAGATTAAGACTCTATGTGAAAGACATATTTTCCCACTACAAATCAATGTAACTATATTAAAGTTAAAATATTTAATTTTTAAAATATTTTTTTACTTTTTTATTATTATGTTGTAATATTATGTTCTTCCAATATAATTCTTAACCTCTAAACCATACATCTTTAATAGAAACATTCTTATTTTAAAATTTAAAAATGTTTCAACATAATTTTTAAGATACAAATATATATTTTTTGATATCGGAATATTACTTTTTATATAAAATGGAAAAAAGAATGTTTCCTATTTTTTTAACAACCGTATAGGATATATTTCCTATTACATAAATTAAACCTTATAAAACCCAACTCTGTTTAGTCCCTCTGATTCATAGCTTTTACCGATCTCGTACACTTTCTTTGTTTTCTTCCCACCAAGCCCCCTTCGAAATTCGAATTTCTACTCCGGCCATGTCGACATCGACGACTTCCATTAATTGGAATCCGGCGGTGAGGCGGAGGCCCGTCGTCGTTGAGAACAGTCCTAACATTGAATTGTTGGATGACTGGGGTGCAAAGTGCTTTCCAAGACAGAGGATGTCACCGAAGGATGGCAAGGACCGAGCCATTCAATCGTGGGAAACAATTTTTGATAAACTGAGATGTTGTGTGATTAAGGAAACTTCGCTAACGCCGCCATCGGAGCCTGAATAAGACTAAAAAGTCGCTTTCCAAACCCGAGGCCTCTGTGTAACTCGTTAGTATATTCTCTTAAGAATTTGATACTCTTAATTATGATCGACTTAATCCGATGATCCTAAGTTGGTGATTCAAACCATGACTCTTCTGAGGTCCTTATGGTAGTTCCAGATTTGTATGCGATTTACAAAGCGAATCTCTTTTGTGAAACTAAGAGCGACAATGATGCAGGTTCATGGAGTACTGGACAAGAAGACTGAGAGTGAGGTTCGGGGTCTAAGAAGAGAGTTGAGGATAAAATCAAGAAAATGGGCCGTGAGGTCAATCACCTATTGAAAACTGATTCCAAGAGTGAGATGTCAGAGAAGAAGTTAGGGAGCTGGGGCCATGGAATTTTTGGAGCAAAGATTTATAAAAAATATTTGGTGATTTGATGAATGTTAAGGGGGCTGATAATGGAGACATGAAAGTGAGTTCGGGATGATGATCATTATGACTACCGCAGACATGCTTATGAAAGAACGCAGAGGCTCTGGCAGGTCGATCATGCACCGAGTTCCGTGGGGCCATGGTTGTTAGGCACTTAACCATTTATTATCTTAAAGGTTAGGCGTTGGTTCGAAGATAAGCAGCCTTAACTACTACATGAGATTCAGAATATGTTGAAACCGAAGTTTTAGAGAGCCCGACTGTGTTTTCCAAAAAGGGATAGTGGATTTGTTTAGATTCGACTGAGAACAACTATTATTCCAGAAGCTATTACTTTGGAACATGTTGACAAGGTGATGTTTATACTCTTCTATGTTATTTTGAGTAATTATGCCCTTCTATTTTATTATTATTATTCACCTAAAATGGGGAAACTTTAAGTATTGGCATCCATGTCAAGACAAAACACCTCACTCAAGAGACTCTGCTATTGTGAAATAATAACTCTATGCTTGCTTGAACCGATCTATTTAGACAATCAAAACAAAGTTCCCCAACAACTTATGATTATATAGGTGCAATCAAACGTAGCAAAGATGAAAATTCTCTTCTCATAAAGAGATTAGACATAAATCAAGAACCCAAGAAAAGTAAATCTCTTTTATGAAAAAATTCTCCTCATAAAGGACATCGATATCCCCACTGTGTTTGCAATTTTAAGTTGGTGTAATGTGTTTTACTTCTGGTTCTTATGTGTATTTATTTATTTATTACCTACTGCTGTAATTTTAGTTATTCTGTGTTTTGGAATATCTAAAGACTGAAGTATTTATAACTTTGATTTGAACATGAGTGAAGGGCATACGACATCAAGTGCTCCTAAGAACTGGCTTCAAGTTTATGGATGGCACGGTGATACAACGCCGATATCAGAATTGAAACTGAAAGATATTTCTTTCGGGCAGTTTAGCTACGACCTGGAGAAGAGTAATGCATGTATCTTCAATGTGTCGGGACCTTGCAGAGGTCCGGGCCCGTGGACACAACGTTTCACCGCATCGAACCATATGGAAACCCTTCCCATACTGCATCTATCGCTTGCAGGTCCACGGTCATGAACCCACCCTCTGCTTCGATGTTGGACACGGAGTCCCGATTCCTTCCTCCGTCTAATTGATCTTATTCTCGCTTTCTTTGCATCCATGCAGGTCTCGTTTTTAACATGATATCGCTCTAAACCTTTAATTTACTTCAAGTATAGATCTTTAATTATTTTTTTTCTTTAGACGTGTTTCTCCTCCTCCGCCCAAGGTGGGATCTCAAATGAATCAATTTGTTCATAAATTAGTGACTATAATATATGTTTGTCTCACTGCTTTCTCTCTCTCATTCTTTCAAGATTATAAGCTCTTATTTTTGCTTGGATAAATTTAATCCAAGAAAAGGGTAAAAGACATTGAAACAAATAGATATCAAAAGAAAATAAAAATAAAAATATGAACTCAATGAGGGTTTTCCAAACAATATAAAGAAAATAGATATCAAAGAGAGAAATACGCTTCTTTAATTTCTTATCGACCTAAAATCAATTGGAAGTAATTCCACAACAGTTTAAAGTGAGAAATTGTGTAATATTGCCTACCGACAAAGACAGTCCAAAGTTCAAAAGAAATCACCTTTCTTCCATAGGAATTGCTTTCTGATTGGCGTAAAAGTTTATGAAATAGTAACACAAAATGATAGCCAATAAATAAGATATTATCATTACTTAGTATAATCAGTTTTCATTAATTCCAGAAATCTACAAAAGCATAGTTGAATTCATGAAAATTGAAAGTTTATGCTGACACAAAAAATGGTTCATAGATAAAACAACCAGTCCAGGCAGCCAACCGATTACCTGAGATAAGGAAGGGCTCAATGCAGCTCCTCTGTAGCTGACATGAAACTTATCCTTGGCCATAAGTCCCTCAAAGACAGAAGACAAGTTGATGAGAAAAGAAAGCAATTCACACAACAGAGAGAGAGAGAGAGAGAGAGAGAGAGAGAGAGAGAGAGAGAGAGAGAGAGAGAGAGAGAGAGAGAGAGAGAGAGAGAGTACTTTAGCATCAATCTCTGCAGATTCCACATCAACATTCACATCAGTTATGATCTGGATGATTTTTAATAGCAATTCTGGTCGATTTGCTGTCTCACTATGAAGCAAGCTATAAAAATTTAAAGAAAAAGAAGAGCAAAAACTGAATTATGTTCACGATATCCTAATTACCTATCATATTCAAGTTCGCGGGATTAATTTTTGTTTATTTCTTTCCCAGTGTTGGCTTACATGAGGGTAGAATTAAAAGGGACAACATTAACTACTCAAGTACACAGAAGTGGAAAATCCATTCTAATCACAAGACAGGGAAGTTGCAAACCTCTTCTTCGGCCCATCATCTTTGACACGTATACGAGTTGCTATATCAACATCGAGCTGCATTTGACAAACTCAACAAATTCAAATTCAAGTTTGCAAGGTTTTTTTTTGATAGGCAAGTTTGCAATGTTATATAATAACAAGACACGTGTCATTAAAATGTCATCTAAATCCTAACAACATTCAAGGTCAAGACGCTTCCAGAAAGCGCTAGCTTAATGACATTGGAAATATATTCCACTTAATATGCACGTCCCATTGTGCACAGAGCATGAGATACCAATTATGCTTTGACAGCATGTTGTCTTGAAGAAATTGTTTTTGAAACTGAAAATGAAATATTCATGTTTATTTTTCCGAAAAGAGATTCTTTTTTCATAGCAAGAAGATATAAGAAATGTAGGTAGTGCAACTTAAAACATCAATATAAGTACCATGCATGGATACAAGAAGGTGAGCACTCTCTCCAAAGAACTGGTAGTTTTCGGCTCCGTTTGGAACCCGGAAAGTACGAGGGAAAGTAAAAAAAAAATATTAAGGAAAATTATTTTCCCATGTTTGGTTTCACCATGGAAAATCTAAAAGAAAATCATATATGATAAAAATTTCTCAAAATTGTACATATTTTAAAAAATTTAGTCCTTATATAATACAGAGAAACAAATAAAATGAATTTAAATAAACATATATAATCTATTTATTAAGTTTAAACCAATTTTTTATTTTCCTTCAGATTTACTTCCCTTCAACTTTTCCTCTCTATTTTCTTTTCCTTAGTACTTTTCGGGTTCCAAACGGAGCCTTTAGTTTCTTCATATTATGGGGTCAATGTAATGCTTTTGAAGTGATGCCATGAAGCACAAAAATTAGCTGTGAAACAACTCAAAATATTCCCCAAAGCTAGCCATTGCTTCCCACTATCATGCAACACATTTATGCTTCTAAAAGCCAGGCTTACTACTTATTTTCAGCTATAAAAATAGATTTTCTCATGAGCTTCCTTCTATCTTTCAAGATCAATTTTAGCTTGTTTTAATTTGTCTTACAACTCAATTTCTCTGGCATACCATATTGACTAATCAGTAATTAGTGACCAGAAATTATGTTGTCATTTATTTAACAAGCTTGCAGACAACTCTTAGGTAAACCCGGAAAAGACTAGCAACATCTCACACAAGGATTATGTTTCAGCTTCATGTTAAAATTGGTTCCCAAGAAAAATAAATAAATGCTAGCATGAATCAAATACTAGCTACATATTATTATATTTTCCTCCATCATTGTTGACATCACATTTTTGGTTTTTTTGTTTAAATGATATATAGTAAACAACTCATTCATTCATGAATAACGATGACCAAATTCATTGCAACAGTATGCTAAGAATTATGTTAAATTTCTTAGCTAGCAAGGGAAGATTTAGAGAAATTCTGATTCCTATTAAGTCAAATACAATTTGGTACTAAAATAATAAGTGAAAAAAAATTAGCAGCAAAACAGATACAAGAAAAACCATAAGCTGTAAAGGCAATTTTAGAGGCTGAGGTTTTAGGATACAATATTGCAACCATAAGGGCCTAATTCAAGAGAAAATCAATGAAAGTATTAATCAGTGTTGTTTAGAGAACCAAATCGGAGGTCCGAGATGAGTAAAAAAATCTGGAAAAAAAAAAAAAAAAAAAAAAAAGAGGGCTGGCTACAAATGTATGAAAAGAGGAAGAACAGACATTTGTCAAGAAGAGGAAGTATTTCAGCCTCAAAGCTTCACAATCATTCAAAACAACTCAAAGGATATGTACAAGCAAGGTTGATATCTTCATCAAGCAGAGTCAGAAGGAGAAGGAGATGATGGGGAAAAACAAACACAAAGAAGAAATGAGAAACTGGAGAAGGAAAAAGCAAAAGAAGAGGAGATAAAAGCAGTCAACCATAACTTTCAATTGGTCAACCATGAAGCACTTTCATGTTTAATAGATAAATTAGTAAAAATCTTCCCAACTTGTCTCAGATTATTCCCAGCCTAAGATCCACGTTATCTAAGGTGTGGTCTTTTATATTCCAAAATGATTGCATCATGTTTATGCTGTCATAGGACACTGCTTCTGTATCTACTATCAAGCCATGTGCAAGCCATTGGAAGTCATGTGACAACTGAAATAAAGATGAGAGACAATCCTCAAACCATAAAAATCAGTCAAGTAAGATAGCATCAGCTGTTAGATTTTCTATATTGGCTCAACTTGTAGGAGTTGTATAGGGTGATTAGTATAAGGTAATGACTATTAGGCCCATATGTGATAAGTGGTGAGGTTAGATCTGGACCTTTAGTCCACATCCTCTAGATGGGAGGATGGACAGTCCAGATCATCCAGAGTAAACTCATTGGACCCTGGTTTACTATAAAAGAGAGAGAAAGCCATCTCATTCTCTTTCATCTAGTTCTCGTAAAACCAGAAGTTCACTTGAGAGAAGGAGTGCTATTGTGAGGAGCTTTTGAAGAGGAAGATCAAGATCGTGATCCACTGCCACTTCGCTCTCCTCATCGATCATGGTCACCTAGATCTACACCATGGCCGGAGGTATAATTCCTGAACCTATAATCTATAGTCTTGTTTTTCATTCCGCATTTATCTAGATCAAGACCTAAAGAAGGTTATAGGTTAACGTAATTTTCTAACACTTGGTATCAGAGCAAGGTTCTGTGTCCATGATGTTTGATCTTAGAAATGACCGTAAATCAATGAAATCGCGACTAAGTAAAAAAAAAAAAATTCAATGCATAAAGATATGATCATGCATTTTTCCTAAGCTTTTTCTCCTGTAATGTTTTATGGATGTGTGCTTTGCGATGAAAATTTGTGGGAGTTGCCGCTCATCTCAATCTTCTATATGTAATTTTTTTGGGTCCAAGGATCGACTGTAAATTTGTTATACATTCACGCAATATTCGGGGCGTGTTTTTTGTATGAGATGACTAACTCCATGTGGCTCGCCTCTCCCATTCGGGGCCCCTCTCCCATACGTAGATCTCTCCCATACGTAGTACTCCCAAGATCTTCAAGGCTTCGCCGGCAGGAGGCCCCAAGACTCGCGAGGTGGTCAGCAGATAGCACGAAGGTGCGTCGGCACCTGTGGCGTGCAGTCACGGCCGGCGGGCAATGCGCTGAAGCGCGACGGGGAAAGGAAGCGTCTGGCGCGGAGAGCAAACTGATCAGGAGAGGAGGGGACGAGTGTTTTGGAATTTCAAAAAAAATCCCTTATTTATTTTCAATAAATAAGTTTAATTACTTATATTTAATGCATTTAAAATCAGAGTAAGCCCATTAACATCAAGAGATTTCATTGATGCTTATATTTGATTTAAAATTATTGAGTATGCCAGGAGTAGCCAAAGCATCTTGACTTGCTCAATAATGTGTTTTTCCATAAACGTTGCCATAGGATGCGTTAAATTACAAATAAATCTAATATGCACATTGCAATTATATTTGAGATTAAAATTGGTCACCTTGGCCACAGGAAGTGACTGAGCAAATAACAAGAATATGATTGGAATATAGTAATTAGAGTATACCTGGGAGATTAATGGGTCCCTTATGCCCACAGTAATGATTCTATTAGTTTTAGTATATCACCTATTAGCTATATATAAATAAAGTTAGATAAAATCTTATGCTAGAAAGGGGCTACCAAAGGGAGACGTGATTTTTATCACTAATAATTAGCGTGGGTTAGTTATTAGATAAAGTAACAATTACTATAATGCCATTTAATGATAATTGTTGCTTTAAACTAATAGTACATATAATTTTGTTCTTTCCGCATTTAACACCGCCACGATCCAACTCGCCTTATTCCCTATATTGTCCGGCGATAATTATAAACTATGGAAAGATGGGGCAAGCTTCTCGCTGCTAGATGTATGGATCTAGATCTAGCTCTTCGATAGATGAGTTTAGAACTCCAACTGAAAGCAAAGCACTCAGCCAATCGTAATATAATGAGCCGATGTGGAGAGATCCAATCGTCTTTGCATGATGGTGATCAAGACCCACGGCCGCCCGCATAAGGATCTATCCTCAATGCAACTCGTTAAAAGAACTGATGGGGGCCATTGATGAACAGTTTGTGAGCTCCGATAAAGCCCAAGCCAGCACCCTAATGGCGAAATTGTGTTCTATGAGGTTAAAAGGGACACAAAATGTGAGAGGACATATAATGGAGATGAGAGATATATCTGCTCAACTAAAGGCCCTTGATGTCGATTTTTCAGAGTCATTCCTAGTCCATTTTATCTTGACTTCACTGCCAGCTGACTATACAGCATTTAAGGTCTCCTACATGACACATAAGGAGAAATGGTCAGTCAATGAATTGCTGAACATGTGTCCGTGAGGAAGGCAGTTAAGAAGCAAGAAAAATTGGAAACAGTGAATCTTGTGTCTCACAAGAAAGGTCAAACCAGCAAATCCAAAAGTGATCCAAAAGATAAAGGCAAGGGAGTAGATGTCCCCATAAAGAAAACGGGTGACAAAAAGCTACCAATTTGTTTTTTTTGCAAGAAAAAGGGTCACATAAAGAAGGAATGCATCAAGTACCAGATATGGCTCAAGAAAAATGAAGGTATGACATCGTTAGTGTGTTATGAATCAAATTTTGTAAATTCTCATGATTTACATAACACATGGTGGATTGACTCAGGTTCTACAATCCATGTTTCTACTGTTATGCAGGGATTTCAAAACCTAAGGAAACCAAGTGAGGGCGAACTATGCGTCTATTCAGGAAATAAGATGCCGCCAAGAAGCTTGAAGGTGTCGGGACATGTGCTAGTTCCTACACACCGGATACGTGTCGAATTTGGACAAGACTTTTATATTCCTAGTTTCTCTAAGAATCTAGTATCTCAGATCTGCTAGACTAGCCAGTATTTTGATTTTCGCCTAAAGATGTATCTTTTCCGACATAAAGATTCAGTACCTATTGGCTCTGGTAAATTAACAGATGGTTTATATTGTCTAAGTCTTGATCCAAAATGTGCTCACTCACTAACTACAACACATAACAATATAAATAATATCAGTGTATTAAATAATCACTCATCTAGCTTATGGCATAGGAGATTAGGTCACATCTCCATAGAGCGCCTAAAGAGGTTAGTAAAGGATGGTGTCATTCAGACACTTGACTTCACTGACTTTGATACTTGTTTAGGTTGCATAAAGGGAATGCAAACCAACAAGTCCAATAAAGGAGCTAAGAGAAGTGATACAAAACTAAAGATAATTCACACTGATATCTGTGGACCATTTACCACCCAATGTCTTAATGGTCAAAGGTATTTTATTACCTTCATTGATGATTTTACAAGATACATGTATCTCTATCTTCTAAATGACAAATCTGAAGCACTAGATGCTTTCAAAGTCTATAAAGCAGAGGTAGAGAAACAATCTGGATTGAGTATCAAAACAAGATCCGAGCAGGGGTGGTGAGTATTATGGAGGTTCACGCACTGGGCCAAAGACTGTCCATTTGCTAAATTCCTCGAGGACAATGGAATTATAGCTCGCAGATATCGACACTCGGCACGCCTACAAAGAAATGGTGTAGCTGAAAGAAGGAACGCATATCGATGGACATGGTAAGGAGTACACAGTGTCTCAACCTCCCTCCTAACATGTGAGAAGCTCAAGACACCACATTTTGAACCGGTTCCATCCAAGCCGCCCAAAACACCCGAAAGCCATGGAATGGATGAAGCCTAGTTTAAAACCATGTACATATGGGCTGTCAGTATAGGAGGTAAGGGTGTACAACCCACATGAAAGGAATTAGACCCATGACACTGGTTTCTTCATCAATGCGTAAGTTCCCAAGTGGTTGTGTTTTGTTGTCCTTCTCACGTGATAGTTGTAGAAGCATGGAATGCTATGATTTCTTTGAGGATTATAACACCGGCGAGAGTCGTTCTCATAAAGTTGTGATAGAAGAAGTACGTGACTCTACAATTTCAGGTCGTGGTGTCGAACCCGGTGGGCAAGATACCTACTACGGCTCAACTACCTATTCAGATCACAACCTGAAGGAGCGATAATCAATCCTCCCATCCGTAACTCTATGAAGAAGTAGTTAGCAGCCAATTATTCAGAACTACAACAAGTGGTCACCGCACTAATAATCACTGGGACTAATCGCACTTAAGAAGATCCTCCTCAAGAGAGTCGTAAAGTCTACCATTCCATCCGACTATGTTGTATACTTACAGAGACCTCATTTATGTCAGACTCAATCAAGACCCCATTTCTTTTCGCAGGCCATGAGCCGCATGTGACTAAAAATGGTCCGATGCAACAAGATGAATTAAACTCAATGGCAAACAATCAAGTCCGATCTAGTAGATACTATAAGGTTTTCAAGTGGTAGGTCTTGTAAGTGGGTCTATAAGACCAAACTCGACGCCTCGTAACATTGAAAGATTTAAGGCAAGACTTGCTGCCAAAGGTTTCCTTCAAAGGAGGGCATTGATTATCATGACACCTTCTCTCCGGGGCCAAAGAAGGACTCACTGGCGATAATCATGGCCTCTTGTAGCTCATTTCGATTTAGAGTCGTGATCAGATGGATGTCAAAACGCATTCCTTAATGGAGAACTCGAGGAGTGAAGTATACACGACTCACCGAAGATTCATTTCTTCTTAAAAGGCACCATCTTGTCCGTGAAACCCAAAGTATAGAAGCTCCATATCAAGCAAAACAAGCTTCTACTTATTGTCGAGTATGAAGTTTCACAATACTATTGACTCATTCGCCAGGAAAATATCAGAGATCAATGTATATACACTCAAGGTCACTGAGCAAATTCACGTTTCTAGTCCCGTGATGTTGGGATGATACTTCACCGGGCAAGTAATAACTTGGGATTACCAGTGGAGACCAAACGATTTCCTCGTAATTTGACATGAAAGATATGTGGAGCTTCACAGTTTTAGGAATCGAGATATTAGAGATAGATCTAAAAAGATCTTGGGGTTATCTCAGAAAGCCTATATCAATAAAATTCTATAAAGGTTCAATATGAGAAATTGTTCTGGTTCAATAGCTCCTATTGTTAAGGGTGACAAATTCAGTTTGTCACAATGTCCCAAGAATTCTCTGAATTAGAATCTAATAAGATATTCCATATGCATTCAGATAAGGGGCCTGTCTATTTATGTCTCAGACTAGACCGTACATTGCATTCGTGGGAATGTTGGGAAGATATCAAAGTAATCCCGACGACACCGCCAAGAAAGGGATATTCTAGTGAACCAAGACTATATGCTTACATACGTAGAGTCCGACTATCCTGATTTGATTGACATAATAGATGCAGCACTTCAGAGTCGCCAAGATTCGAGGAGTCTACTTCGTGCCACATTTTTATGTTAGCCGCTGGTGCAAAGGGCATGGAAAAGCACCGCGCACTCTACAAAGATCCCCGACTATGGAGGTAATTTGTCGCATGCTGCGAAGCAACAAATGCATTATGGTCAAGAATTTTTCTTCGTATTAGAGTGACGGATAAGCCAATAAAGCTTCTTTGTGATAATATCGCGTTGTTGTTCTTCCAAGAACAATAAAAGTGGGAGCCGCAGCGAAGCACATTGATATAAAGTACTGCGGTGCGAGAAAACAGAGAGAGTAAAATCATCATCAGCATACAGCACACCGCTAATGGCAGCTAGATCCCATGACTGTAGGCTCCCGCCTAAAATTGTATAAAAGTCATGTTGACATAATGGGACTTGTGAACTCTTTTGATGATTAAAGGTCATGACATTATTGTAACTCTTCTGACATTTTAATGCAATATTTCAGTTTATCTCATTTTGTGTACACTAAAGATATTTGAGATTTTTATTTCCACATTAAAGAGGAGTGCCCACCATAAAGAATTAATACCACATAAAGCACTTAATAAGATTAAATAACTACATCATGATCAGGAAGGAAGTGGTATTTGCCATCCAAAATATAACCGCCCACAAGCTCATGTAGTTATGATGATCTGGCATTTAAGTATAAAGATATCACAAGGTCTGGGCTAATTGTCATATTGTTTTCTAAAACAATGTATGGCCATACAAGAATTTTCATGCTCACTATCACCCTATGAGTCAAATTTTTTTTTTTTTTTTGCTTTTCTATAACAAAATTATTTTTAAACCCAATGTTGAACCAAGGGGAGAATGTTAGATTATATCGCTCAACTTCAGAGGAGTCAGATAGGTGATTAGGTATAAGGTAATGACTATTAGGCCCATATGTGATAAGTGGTGAGGTTAGATCTGACCTTAGTCCACATCCTCTAGATGGGAGGATGGATTACCCGCATCATCCGTAGTAAACTCATTTGACCCCGGTTTACTATAAAGAGAGAAAGCCATCTCATTCTCTTTTCATCTAGTTCCTCGTAAACCGGTTCACTCCGAGAGAAGGAGTGCATTGTGGAGGAGCTGAAGAGGAAGATCAAGATCGCGATCCACTAAGTCACTGGGCTCTCCTCATCGATCAAGGCCACCCATCTACACCATGGCCGGAGGTATAATTCCTGAACCTATAATCTATAGTCTTGTTTTTCATTCCGCATTTATCTAGATCAAGACCTAAAGAAGGTTATAGGTTAACGTAATTTTCTAACATCAGCATCACAAATACCACCAACTTAAAATGATTATGATCAAAATTCAAACTGCCCCCAAAGGCGAAAACATTAAACCATGGAAACAGTCTAAAAGAACCAATTACTAACTCCGAATCTAGAAGTTAGCTACACTGCATGGCTTATAAGGTATCACAACCTATTATATAACCGCATAGCATGTTAAAATGTTTGTGAATAAACACATTGCACCAAGAAACATGCGCATCTACTAAGATTACGCGTCGATGGAGGTTCCACTGAGAAACGCTAAAGTATTTCTGACACAAATTAGGGGCAAGCCAATAAAAGCAAATAAGATATAAGCCTAATGAATGTTCAACAACATCAACCTTTTTTCTGGAGCTTTGATTCCAAAAGCTTCACCCATACCTAGTTGCTCACTGGACTCCTAGAAAGGATGCCAAAAAGGGATAAGTAGCAAAACCAAATGCAACAGCAAAAGAGAGGTAAAGAAAGGACGGCGATTCTTCCAATATTTCATCCACCGACAAAGTAAACTGAAATAAAAACACTAATGAAATTAGTGTCAACTCAGATACATACTGGATGATACTGCAAAAGGTTGTTGATGATTGTAAGTCAAATTCTCTCTAACAAGTCAGGATCTTCAACTTTGAGCCCATCACTAACATATTAATCAATATTGATTTCTAAAGGATAACAGAGTCCAAAAAAAAAAAAGGAAAAGATTGACTAGCTAAATTAAATTCCCAAACTCCTAACTCATGTAAACATTTCAAATGTTTAGATTTGATAAAATTCCAAATTTAGAGAAATATTCAAGAACTTTTGTAGTAATTACAGCAGATAACAAATAAGCAACATTCCACTTTTGCGGAAAACCATGCAAAAACCTCATCCCTATCCAAGTATGAGGATATGCTCTCAGCACCAAAATAGTAAGGCTAAGAGAACCACTCACATTCGGGTAATGAAAAGTTTTGTTTGAATGATCGATCCTGGTCGTACGCCCCTTTGCACATCTAGCCCAAAGATTTCAAAGCCTCTATCCGCCATGACAAAACCTTAAAAAAGAGTCAAATAACCCAATATTAAAAAATAATTCAACACAACTAAACTATGATCATTTAGGCCTCCCAAGCCTTCACAAACACAAGGAGACCCACCGCATAGAACCATTACTATGAGAAATACTAAATAAGCAAGCATATGAAAAATTACATATATATTTTTTTTTATCGATAAAGAGCAAAGATATCGACTCCAAAAGAGGGAGTACATGTGTCAGATACAAGCAGGCCACATAGGGCCAACAAAAAAGAGCAGAGAGAAAGAAAGAGGCACACAAACCAGCCCAAAAATACATACACCACACCTTAGGCATAGTCATAGAACCTATACAAGAGCAATCTAACAAAATCTATATCCGTTGAATAAAACCAAACCCCATGTAAAAACGAATGGATAACATAAAGCTTTAGTCTCAACGGAAAAGTAGCCTTCAAAATAATTATATTCCTCTCTTTCCAAATAAATTTTGCACAATGTAAGGGGGCAACTTCCATGTACTTAGCTTTTTTTTCCTAATAGGGAAATGCATCCAACTTTGAATTAGATCCTTTGCCATGAAAGGGCAAGTCCAAGCAACACCAAAGGCAAAAAGATCGGTCCACTGTCCCTAAATTGCATGACAATGGATTAGAAGATGCTCCGGCTCTTCTTCCTCCTTTCTAAAAAAGGGGCACATGCTGGCTAAATGAAAAACCCTTTTCTTCGACTGAGTTGAGGTAAGAACCTTATCCCACCACACCTCCCAGGCGAAAAAAACTGGCTTTAGAAAGGATATTCTGATTCCATAACATTTTGCAAGGGACTTTATGGGAAGAAACTCCTTCCAAATGCTTGAAGTAAGCTTTTACCGTGAAGGACCACGACTCATCCCCCTTCCGCAATGCGCTTTATCTTTCTTCCCCAGGGGAAATTGAAGTCGCTAGTCTCGATGAAACTTAGATAAAGATCTAACTATCAATCATTAAAGGACCTCAAAAACTTTGGATCCCAGGCTCCACCATCTTCCCTACCCAGCCAAAGCAGCCTTCGCCTTTGATCCCAGGCGATGCCATAGATGAAAAAATTATATATGGTCCCTATGTTACATGAAATGACTGGTAGGTAACCTATACTCGTTATCACTAGTTATCAGATATCGACGAATTTATAGATAAGAGTTTAACATTTTCGACTAGATTCCCAAATAAACATTCAATGGTAATCACTTTGCTGAATACCAAAATATATGTGAAAACCAAATCAATAAACATGTTTGTTTCCAATAGAGTGAAATTTTCACAAAATGGAATGAGGCAATAGCCAAGAAGAAAACTACTATCAACCACAAGCTAGTCAAGAAAGGCACAAGTGGTATTGAAAATTTTCAAGCTACCAGTTTTTTCTACAATTTTTTTCTACAATTTTAACCAATTTGGATTTGGGCCTACGATGTATATAATGCTCTCTTACACCTTTTCCCTAGAATATCATGCTCTCTAACACACTTTCGTGTGCAAACCCATAACCTGAGAAGGATACATGGGTCCACGCCCATGAACCCACACATGGAGGAGAAATGTATATGGGCTCAGCAAACAAGTCGAAGCATGTAGCCTATAGCCGTGGAGAAACATAGACGCAAAACCCATAGCAACAAGTCAAGCCCATCATTCATACTCACATGAGGCCCTATATTGGGGAAAATAAACATATGGTGAGATTTGAACACATGAATTCACTATAAGAAAAATGGTCATTGTTGACATATATTATCTTGACTTACACAGATATATGTTAATATTGTTCATTTAAGTGAACAATTTAAAACATATACAACTTGTTTATACCAATAATGACATATATTAAAATTTGCTAAATTCTTTCATGACTTATATGATAGAACGTGGACTTATAATTTGTAAGTCAATGCACGATCAATACTTAATTTGATGTGTCAATCTAATTAAATAAAAGACTAATAACTATAATTTGTTTGATATGTGTATATCCAATTACTTACTAAGCCTTATAAATTGAAATGACCACTTATTTTAATAAAAGTAATATATATTAATTTTTTAAAATTGAACCAATTAAACATCTTTTTAGTCTATATCAACGACAAACAAATAATAATTGTGATAAACTATTTTTAATTAACTAATCAATATAAAAAATTTAAAAAAAATATTTTATTAGGATTGATTTTAATTATATCGAAATAGTTAAAATTACAAAATAGAAAATTTTATAAACTATTTTTTAATTTTTTTAAAAATTATTTTAATAATATTAGTAAACAAAAAAAATAGTTTTTAAATATTTATATTAATTTAGTAAATAAAAAATAGTTCTTAAAAGTTTACCAAATTGTTTTTAAAAATTTATGAACTATGTTTTTTATTTAAATAAATATAAATAGAATCAATCCAATTAAATAATGTTTTATTTACTTGTATTAATAAATTTAATTAAATTTTATTAGTATTTTTTAAGAGAGATGAACTATTTAGAAAAAGGGTTTTTCGTAACACGAGGAGGGAGAGTCTTGGTCGAGAACAGAGGGTTTTAGCGTACCAGAGGGAGGGATTGTGAACAGAGTAGGAGCCAACCCATGTTGAAATTTGGGGCTTTGGAGAGAGAGAGAAAAGAGGGTTATTGAGGGTGAAAGAAAGGTTAGATTTTAAAATTCATCTTTCCCTCTATATCTCCCTCTCGTTGCCTGGATTGTCGGTAGTCATAATGCTTGCCATTGTTGCAGCTCTCTACAGCACAAGATCCTAGAAAAAACCAACCCCACCACCCTTTGAATAATTTTCTGTAAATCTAACAACCAAAAGCCTTGAATTAGGGAAAAGAAGATCCAATCAAAAGAGGGGAAGGCATGAATGGGCTGGAGAAGAATCAAAGCACGGAGCCAGAGTTGCTACCGTTGCTGCTACCTCCGATCTGGCAAGTAAAAGAGACTAGCCTGCCCCATATGTCGAGAACAGTGTCATTATCACAGCATATGGGGAGGGTTTTTAGTGGAGTTTGAAGATAACAATCGAAGAAACCCAGATCTTTGCTAGTTTCCTAGGCGAATTCTTTCATCATCCCATAAGCAGTTCCTAGATAAATGGTAAGAGGATATGAAAATTGAAGAAAATATGGGTGTTCAGTCCGTCATCTCTATGTTTTGCATGGAGTTTTTTGTTGCTTAATTCCAAGCTTGTTCTTGGCTAAATGGTAAGAGGATAGGGTTTTTTTTTTCCTTTTTGTCCTTAATTCTTACATATTTGGGCTATTGCTATTTTTCATTTTGTTTAGGAGAATCTGAATCAATAAAGTTTCAATTACCTTAGCCTCATTAATTTTCCATATTTTTTTATCAATGATGGTGAAATAGGTAAATTTCCATTTTCTTCAAAGTTTTGGATTTTTCAAGAATGTTATGCTTTATTTTCTTGTCCATTGAAAGTAAGGATATCATAATTTCTAGATAATCAAAATTTCACAATGTCAGGTAATGAGAAAAATCTCTACATACTAGATTTTTTTCGCTTTGGTTTTCCTTAAGGCTGGTGTCCCAGAAGTCTAGAACCAAGGTCGGGTAACTCATGAACTTATAATCCATACTGGACTTGGTGACATGGTGGAGGAGATCCTACCATTAAAACTTTCTTTCTTTTATTCATAAAATTAGAGAGACAAAGAGTGTTGTTAAAAGAATTCATACTAGGCCTTTTTGACAATTCAATTATCAAAAAACATGTAACCGCTTTGGTTTGGATTGTATATTTTGTAGGCTTAGGACTCAGTACTGTTGCACGGAGCCATACATCATTGCTACAAACCTACAACTTAATGCTATGCACCCAATCTACAAACTCTTGTAACCTCATTTCAGGTACATAATGAAGTTCAATACTCTTGCTCAAGAAATGCGTGTTTTTGTTGACATGGTTTTAGTGTAGTAATAAAATTTCTGGTTATCAAGCATAATTGTGTTTCAAAAAAAATCTTTTTGTTGCTTATCAAAAAAAAGTATTAGTGTGTTTTAAGGATGAGCATCCTTTTGCTTTAGGAATAAGATTTGTGAATAGTTTGGAGGTGAATCCATGAATGGTGCCTCCTAGGTGAGTTACTCCTTTTAGAGCCATGGCCATAATCCATGAGTTTGGACTCTTCCTTTTGCACTCAAGTTCTTATTTAATTCTTAGGTGGTTACTTCTACTATCTTTTGGTATGGATCGTTAAGAATATTGGCTACACTCTCCAACCTGATTTGCTTTTACCTCCACTAGAAATCAATTATAATACGCATGGAAATATATTAAGGAATCATCCTATCACATTCTATGTAATCAATGTTAGTGAAAAAACCTTATATTTATGAAAAACAACTTTCTATCAACACCTAACAATAGCTTTGTATGAAATAGGAAGATCATGCCAAAATGACATGGATGATCTTCTTGCAAGGTTCTTTATGTGGTTATTTGGGTAAGATTCCAAATTTATTTATTCTTGCATTTAAATGTAATGAGTTTAAGATGTCTTTTTCTACAAGATTTTTTTCCATTCAGCCAACGGGCTATCTTATTATGATCAATCTCGCTGTAGGTAGCCGAACTACTACATCTTATCTGGGCTTTTCTACATGACCATTGTTTATAGATTTTAGATCACATAAACAATTTTTTCATTGAATTATCAAATTATAAACCTCTAAGTTGCTGCAAATTTTGTAGAATTTGTTGAATTCTTTTCTAGCCTATGTGTGGTTATGTAGTCCTTTGAATTAGGTGAAGTTGCTACACCTTTTTCCAAATTCCTAATGTAGCCCCACCAAAATTTTGACTTTCATCTCTGAAGTTTTCCATAGAAAATTCTAACTTTTATCTCCCTAAACTCTAAACCAATGATCTTGATTTTTATCTTCATCTCTAAGCCAATGATCTTTGATTTTTCACTTTATAACTCTCAGCCAATGATCTAGATTTTTATCTTCACAAACACTCCACTAAAAAACCTACCCCAAACTCTCAACCAAAGATTTTGATTTTTCTACCACAAACTTTTTTATTCTGATTTTTAGCTCCCCAAATTTTTTATGCAAAGTTTTAGCTTCTACTTGGATTTTTTTTTTTCTGAACTCTGCTATATACGATTACTTATGTGAATAATGTTTTTTTAATGAATTACTTATTTGAATGATGTTGATTGAATGTTTCATTTTAAATATATATTTTTTGATAAATGATTGAAGGTTTCTTTAAATATTGTTTATCATGGTGATGCCCATACATAAAAGATTTATCTTATGAGTTTGTTGATTTGTCATTTATTGGGGAGTTTGCTACACTTAAATTGTTTGGAAAATATTTTAGCATACTTAAAGGTTAATAACAGTGATTCTTCTATTTTTCTTTTAGCTAACATACTTAATGAAGCATATTGATGTACCAACCGTTGTATTATGATCCCAAAGGAGAACCTTTGTATATTTGGTTTCTCTTTTGTTCTTAATGTAGGGATGTGTTTTCATTTTATTCTTAAGTCTTTGATGGTTTCCTTTTTCTTGTTTTGGTTTGAAGCTAATTTGACCCAGACTTATCTTTACATGAGACACTTGTGAGCTTGTGTTTTCATTTGCTCTAACTTCCATGATGAATATATCTTGTATCTAGCTTCAAAGTCATGAAAGTGCATCTTGTGATTCTAAAAAAAATAAATAAATGAAGGATATACATATAAATTTCATTACCAAAATAAGAGCATGGAGAAGGTTAGAGGTATTCAAATTGGGTATAATTCCTTGGCAATCTATACTATTTGAGAACAACATCTTTGGACAAATCTAATTCTAGATGCAGCAACACATGGAATTAGGAGAGATGGTACAAGCCAACATACGTATAGAATTTGTATGACTCCGTGCCCTATTTGTACTATCACACTTTTTTCTCATTATCTATATGCCCACCACTGCACTATCACACTTTTTACATTTTTTCTTAGGACTATCCTACTTTTCTTGTTGACTTTATTGTCTCCACATACCACTGACACTCACGTATGCCCTATTCCTTCACACGTATACAATCAATCACACACTAAACCTGAACCATGCTCTATTTCATGTGTTTCTTTTTTTAATAAATTTCAAGCTTTACCTATTTAAAAAGTAAAATTATGTACCCACAATTTCCAAGGAGCTATCCTACAACTTTATTGAATACTTTTTTCTTTTTTGTGTGTATGTGTTTTTCTTACCTATTTTATTTATTTCCTACACTTCATGTTTAGTAGATTCATTTCATTATTCAAATGCAATTTTCTACATTATTTTTTTTAAGTAAAAAAATCAAAATCTAGTTCTCTAATCCCTTATTATTGAACTTTTGCATTATACTATTGTCTTCTTATTTATTTATCTTTTATCTTTTAGATATATATTAGGTCATGATTTTTACTAAGGATATATAAAAAGAAGTAAAAATAAAGATAAATAATTACCACCAATAAAGAGTGTTATATCTTTGGTTTGAATGTTTATCTATATTTGGTTTCACTATGCCTTATGTTTCTTGTTATGTTGGTATGTAGGCCATAATATGAATATTAAATGAGTACTTGAAAGAAATCATGGTTATTTGCTTTAAAGAATGGAAAAGTTACTCGGTATGAAACACTCTTACACAATTAGTTAAAAGGTATAGGTTTATATAAATGTAGAATGTTTTGTGCATTGCTCCAAGTAAATATTAATTAAATAATTGATATACTTTTTCCTATTGGGCTACACATTATGCTCTATTTCTTAATCATTTATTTTCCTTTTATGGTGAAAAGTTAAACTTAATTCAAAAAGTTATTAATATTTCAAACTAAAACTCCTTTTAATTATTTAATGTTTGAAACTTTATCTATGATATAATGTATAGGTTTCCCTAATACTTACAAGAAAAATCACTTCTAAGCTATAAGGAGGGATAAATAAATGTTTTCACCATTTAAATTAAAATCAAGTTGGTCCTTGGGGATCAATAGATCAAATAATTGGAAACTTTTTATCAATTCAAAATTTTGTATGACTTGTTTTATCTTATTAACGAAATTTTAGATTGATTAATTTGTCAAGAAATTGAAGCCGATGTGATTAAGTGTTAAATGTAGATTTGTAAACTATGTCTTATTTAGATAAAAGATTTCTTTATAATATATGCCTTATATATTGTTATACTTTGTTTAGAAAATTAAAGTATGATGAGTTCAATTTATTGAAGGATTTCATATATTAAATGTAATAATTGATTTATGTCTATAAACTATATATTCAGCAAGATACCCTTATTATGTGTCATGACCGTGAAACATATTTAGCCTAAGGTTGATTTGTCAATTTTATTTTCTCATTAATTCTTTTATTTTGTCAAACTAGTTTGACTAATTTCTCATAATATTCTATTTGAAGTATTTAAATCATTTTTCTCAAATGAATGCTCTAAAATCTTATATCACTTTTATTAATAGCAAAGTTATCAAGGACCCTAAGGTTGACTAGTGAAAGTGTCATCATAAATCTTGTTGATTATCTTTATTAGATTTTACATTCCTTGAATAAAAGTTGCAACACTATATTACGTAATACGGTGAATGTACAATTTTATATTATGTTCAAAGCATGCTTTAAATTAATTTTTCGTGTTTTATTGCTTAGTCTTTCTTAATAATATTTTGTTTTTCTCTTTATATATCCTAAAGAAATATATCGAGAAGACAATGATGATGAAGAAACAAAGACCATCTCTTATGAAGAAAATGTTGTACTTTTTGGTTTTAGTTTTGTATGGAGAGTGGCTTGAAAAAGCTTTATCAGAACATGTTTTTAATATTTAGATGTCTATATTTTAATTTTTTTAATTTGTTTAGTAACTTATTCACAATAATCTATTGCTTTATTGCTATTAATGTAGTTAAATTATGTACCTATTAATTTAGAGATATGTCTTCTATTGTGATTAATAACCATGACAAATGTCATCTCTAACCTTAACATTTGATGAAGTAATGATAGCAGAAGATTTAGTTATCCTCGAGAAATCAAGTAATCTCAGAATCTGATATAGAATAGATAAAATCTTGACATATCTGTATATGTCAAATTCATTCTAACCTTGACATAGAATATAGAAAATCTTATCATATATACATGTCAAGCTTATTTTAAACTTTTCTTGACACTAACATAGATAACATATGTAAGAAGTAACCAATCTTAACAGATAAACCATATCTTGACGGTGAAAAACTGTCAACATAAGGCTTTTTTCTTGTAGTGATTCCTACTAAATGAGATACCATGTTAAAACAAAGTAGTTTTGAACCTACACCATATATCATGCTCTCAAAGTCTTCATAGGCTTTCTTTCTTTTTCGAGAAGGAACGACACACAAAAAGAGTCACGAGGAAGTAAAAGATTATTTCAAAAAGAAATTTTCCATAACCTAAAAGACCACCATACTCGCACTTCCAAACGCCTAAGAGAAGACAAAGAGAAGCCACCTTCCATATAATCAGATAATTCATGCCTTTGTCTAAGCCACCATACCCTAAAAAGACCCTGCACTGATTTGAGCATAATCTAGGAAGTTCCAAACAAATGCAGAGAAGATCCACGAAATTGAACCGTCTAAAGGATAGCCAATAGGGAAAGGACCTTAATCCAAAGACTTTTTCTTGTTTCCTAAAGATGCAACCAAACATAGCCACAGTGTTTAATACTAGATCGTCTAGAGAGAGGAAAAAATAAAGGCTGCACAAAATAAGACCTAAGTGTAAGCTCCTCCCATTATTTTTTATTATTTTTTTATTAATAAACGCAAAATTAGACAAAAGAAGACAAAGCTCCCATAAGTACACAGGGGGTATACAAAAGGAAACACAAGCAAGGAGAAGAAGAGAGAGAAGCGCCAGTAGTAGGACTACTAAGCCAAAAAAACCCACCAACTCAAAAAAAAAACCAAGGCCAAGCTACCAAACACTCCAAATTTCATCTCAAGAACAGACCCACTCACATAAAAGCTTATAAGTGAGGATATCTCTTCATCTACAGATAAACTATTCCAACTCCACAAGTTACAAACAAAAGAGAGTTTTAGCTTTTGCACATCAACGATCCCATCTCGAAAAGCTATGCGATTACGCTCCTTCCACACTGTCCAAAAGATGCATGGTGGAACCGATTTCCACATGTTTCTTCTTTTTTTTTCCAACAAAAGAACCCTTCCATATGAGGAGAGCCTCCTTGACCATTTTGAGGAAGACCCAAGAGAGACCGACTAAGGAGAGGAAAAGAACCCAAAAATGGTCACGACCATGTAGTATAATATATGATGCATTCTCATCATGCCCACGTGAGATAGCAACGCATCGGGGGAGGCGTTAATTTCTTCGCTGAGCTTCGCCCAAAGTCGTAACTGGCCTCAGGCTGTTTCCCACGCAAAAAGGTTAACTGGCGGAACACGATGAACCCACACCCTTAATGTAAAGGAGGCACCCCCAAGCTATATAATTTTTGGGTTTACCTTTGGATCAAAAAGGACAACCTGCTGGGTCCTTTCCAAGAAATCTTGTCTGGCTCATGGGAGACCCTTTCTTTCTGGAGGGAGTTGAGAAGGTCCAGAGCTAGAACCACTTCCCAGTCATTAAAGTCTCTATAGAGATTGAGTTTCCAGTTTCCATTCCCCACAGTTTGATCCCAAACATTCGCCACAGTTTCCACTTTGTTGACTACTAAATCAAAAAGAGTAGGATAGGAGTGTCTAAGGGGAGTGGTTCCACACCAGAGATCCAACCAAAACCTTATCCAGTGTCATACAACAATAAAATATCCCATCTTCTTTTTACCCAAATTGGACTCTTTCATAATCTCCTTCCAAGCTTCCCTGGCCCTGGTGTCCTTAGTACCAACCCAAGCCCTCTAAACCATATTTGGTATTAATGAGATTTTTTCAAGTACCTCGCCGGCGTGAACCTCCATACACCCATTTTCACCGGAAGTGCCTTTGTTCAAGAGAGTTAGCTTCTACTCCAAACCACCCCGCCTTATGAACATACCACATCCCAATTAACTAAGTACTCTTTTTCACGAAACCCACAACCCCAGAGAAAACATCTCTGCAGCTTTTCCAATCTTTTGACAACAACACCCGGCATTCGGAAAATAGACATTTCATATAGAGGTAGGCTGGCGAGAGTGCTCTTTATTAGGGTGATCCTCCCTCCTTTTGAGATAAAATTTCTTTTCCAAATGGCCAATTTCTTGTGCATTTTCTCCTCGATGTTGTCCTGCGTATAGCCATTGCATTTCAGGTATGTTCATGGAGCCCAAATAAGTGGTTGAAGGTGCCCAAACAAAGAATGCTGCATCCATATTTTCCACCACCCCCATTGGGATCAGCTCGCTCTTGTTTAGGTTGATTTTCAGCCCTAAGGAGGCTTCAAACCAAAGGAGAATCCAACTAAGATGCAGGAGTTGTTCCTATTTCACTTCACAGAAAATGATCGTATCATCCGCATACAAAGAGACGAGAATGGTAAGAGTGCCTATCCCCTTTTGATATTGCAACTTAAATGAAGCACTGGGCCATAGCGCTCTTTCTCGAGGAGGATGCCTGAGTCCTCCATTTCCAAAATGAAAAGGTAAAGGAGAGCTGATCTCCTGCCTTAAGTCTTTTTGAGCTGAAAGAAACCCCGCTGAAAGATCCATTAATCCAAAACCGAAAATCTAGCAGTGGATATACACTACCAGATCTAGCTAGTCCATTTGGGGCCAAAACCCGTGCGTCTCATGGTCTTCATAAGAAACTGCCAATTTGTGTTGTCGAAAGCTTTTTTTATGTCAAGCTTACAAATCATGCACTTTTTCTTTTGCTTTTTCCAGTGGTCAATGAGCTCATTAGCGATAAGAGAGGCATTTGTGATTTGCCGCCCTTCCACAAAAGCATTTTAGGCTTCAGAGACAACTATCTCCACCACCTTTTTCAGACGGTTAGCTAGCACCTTTGCCAAGATTTTATACAAACTCCCAAGTAGACTTATGGGCCTCAAATCCTTTAGATCCTCAGCATCTTCCTTCTTCGGGATCAAAACCAGAAACGTGACGTTCAAACTTCTAATGAAAGTCTCATTTGCATGGAAATCCCTGAACTCCATAATTTCGCCTTTGACCAAATGCCAAGAGGCCTGCCAGAAGGCCATGGTGAAACCATCAAGGCCTGGGCTTGTCCCCATCCATTTTTATCGCAAACAAGACCTTTCTCCTCTTCCCCCGGGAAGGTAATTCATACTAGCTCTTCGTAAGTTCAAAGTACAAAAAGGCAAGTCGCCTATCTCGCTTTCCAAGCCATATCATCGAAGCCAAGCTCGCCAAGCGCCTGATCCTTTCTAGCTTAAGCTCATCAAATCCAAATGTCATTGATTTTGATGCTAGTTTGTGTTCTTCTAAATTGAGTTAGCTATACGGTGAAAAACCAAAGGTTTTTGGCCAACTCCTTCAACCAAGTTTCTCTAGATTTTTGTTCCAATGATCTAAGATAACCACTTTTGAAAGAGTATTAGGCCTTTCTAGCCTCACCTTCTCCATACACTCGACCTCCTCCACACGATCCCATTCTTCAATTGAGAGCTAGATTTTTATTAA
The DNA here is from genome assembly GCA_016808115.1 of Tetrastigma voinierianum. Taxonomy (NCBI): domain Eukaryota; kingdom Viridiplantae; phylum Streptophyta; class Magnoliopsida; order Vitales; family Vitaceae; genus Tetrastigma; species Tetrastigma voinierianum. The sequence continues at coordinate 620,387 of JAEQBH010002652.1, read as the reverse complement.
GATTCAAGCTCTACCAAATGTCTATTCCATGTCTTGAGTAATATTTTTTTTATCTCTTTTAGCTTTCTGGAGAGAATGTAACTACCTGATCCTTGAAAGGACAAACCTTGCCACCAACCTCTCAACCTGTCCTGGAAACCCTCCACTTTTAGCCACAGTAAGCTCCTCCCATTATTGGACCATTCCTCTAGGAAAAGCCCAATAAGCCCTGAACTGCAGAAGAAATTCTATCACAAATATTTCACTTTGTTTTGGCGAAAAAAAAGATAGCAACAAAGGATATAAGAAGTGGAAAGATGTGGGAGGGAAGAGGGAACACCTTCAGAAATGGAAAAAGTGTGAAAAAGAAAGAACTCAAGTCCTGCTGTAAACTAATACCATGGAAGTCTTGCCACTCTCAGATGAAGGAACTTGCAGCTCCCTCCCCACCTCATCAAGATAACTGCAACTCAAGGTGTTATGAAACTCATTTTACCATGTGAAGCTCAAAATCTCACAATCAAAACATCAGCCTTTTTCCTACACCATCTGTTTCACTCCTATCCTCCATCATCAAATTATTAATTTGAGCTGTCAGAACCTCACATCAGACGAGAGATTTACCTAGTCAATGTGTAAAAACATTTTTCTCCAATTCTTCCCACTGCCATCTAAACATCCACCCATGCCATCTTTCATAAACCGATCCCTTCCTTTTTTATAACACTCATCTACCTCTATCATTCCCTGGTCTACAAGACAACTCAAGCAAATCATATACACTTTCTCAAAGCCCACATCATGCACTTTAAACATCCTTCAATGTTAAATATTGCTCCAAGTTTCTACTAAGAAAGCCCAACCTCCTTCCATATTATAAGCAAAAAACTCATTTGGAAATCAAGTGAAGAATATAAAAACAAAGAGTACTCATAATGGCCTTCTTTCCGGGAATTTTTTTCTTTTTTTTTTTTGATAAGTTATTTTCCACCTGGAGAAGCCATTATAACTTTACAATGGTAAAAGAATAGAATCGACTTGATAAGGGTTACCCACCGTGTCAACAAGGGCCCTAAGATCATCACCAAAACTAAGTTGTACAACCTGTTAACTTTAATCTTAATCTATCAACCACACTGAATTGAATGTAATCGTAGTCAAATCTTATAATAAAAACATGTTATCAAAGACATAACATTGATATGATACAAACACTTCAGACATTTACAAACAAAGAACGCTAACATAATCATGTATGCCGAGAATTCAAGCAACACTTCCAAAAGAAGTCCATAATACAGATAAACTAGCGAGACTTGACTAAGGCATTGTTCAATCTGGCATTTAAAGAATCAAGACCTAACCATTCTTAAAGAGCAGCAAAATCCATCCGGCATCACAAGATCTCAAAGCTTCTCAAGGGATTAAAAATTGGATTAAACATAAAATGTCCTAAAAAGCAAAAGAACTAGCTACCTACATAAGATTTTCAAACAAAATCTATGTCATCTTAGGAAAATTATTTTCTCAAGCTAGCCAGGGTAAAGAAAATTGACCAATAGTCAGAGCACTAGCAGTACATTAAACAGTCACAGTAATCCAAATGTACACTCATAACATTCTCACGTAGACAAAAGAGTTTCTTCAATACACCAAAGATATTTGTAATTTTTTTCCATACCTAATTTCTCATTATAAAAATAACAAAGAAAAGAAATACTAGGTAATTGAAGGAGATAGAAGCATATTACTGACCAATGATGTTAAATGAAATGAATCTATGCCATCTTTAGAAGCATGAAGCGTACTCCTGCATAAATATTTTTTAGAAGACCCGAGAAACTCACTTCGAAAAGTGCAAATCGTAATTTCGATTACAAAGTTAATTTTGGTTAAAAATCCGTAATTATTCTTCTTAAATCTCTGGATGATGAAACGAATTCTCACCATTGAATCGCCTTCAAACTAGCTAGCACGTAAAATTCGTGAAAATCTTAGATAGCCTAGTTACCGCCGAGGTAACGTTCGTGTCTTAAACGATTTTTGATGCGATGAAAGTCAAGATATATCATGTGTGTACTCATGTGTCATAAGTGGCATGAGAAATGATGAAAAATGGGATCAATAGATAGTATTTAATGTCAAAATTGGGAAAAAGAGGGACATAACGGGTATTAATGGAATTATTTAATGAGCAATAAGACAGCATCAAATAGTATTTGTCTTTCAAAAGCAAGAGAGAAAACGTGAAAGGAATCACCGAGATCCAGAGCTATTTTTGAGAGATTTTCAGCGAGAGAGTTTCTTTAAAATATCATGCGATTCGACCACATAGCCTTCGAAACAAGAAGGAGAACTGCTCTACGAGGAGAGGGCTTCGAGTGGGTACTGGATTTAGAGAGCGCTCTCTCAGAACCCTCGAGGTGTGGTTTCTCCCTACTGGGTTTTATTCTTTCGCTTAAGTACCATGTAAATGTTTCTAAGTGGTTGAGGCCTCGAACTGTTAAGCTTGATCTACCCAACCTTAACCCAAATGCTTGATTTGAGTATTCACTAAACAGTCCGTATCAGTTCTACGGACTGTCGGCAACAAAAAGTGATGGATGGTTCAATAAATCGGTATTGGTTTGATTGAGCAGAAATGGTCGAGAAATACGTTCACAAAGAACTGGAGAATTGTTTGATGTGAAAACAAGTAAACGAGGGTTTTACTGCTCCTCAACAATGATTTCACAAATAAAATTTTGCAGTAATATGTGTTTGGTCAAGTGATTCAAATCGAATTAGCTATTTGACTATTACCACGCGAGTCAATTTTGATGTATGAAATGAGAATTTACATGACATGATTATGTGAATTGAATGTTTTGTAATATATGCATACTATATTTATATGTGACTAGACTGTATTGAATTGGCATGCATTCCATATGCATCAAATTTAGAGATAGGAGAGTGCATGAGGTAGTTTCAAGAGAACCTGCTTTTGAGGGTAGACTAGTAAATGTAAAAAACATTCTAGGCTGGCTAAAAATACAATGAATGATCTATGATAACACTAAAATATCAATCGTTTGAGATGGGTCTGAATTGATAATATCTGAGGGGTCCATATATAAAATATCAATTGTCGGAGACGACCCAATCACAGATTCTCTGAGGTGAGTCCTGTACTTAAACTTGAAGACTTACTGAATTATCATTTAGATCGGAGGTAGACTCACAAATATAATAAAGAACTTTTGGTTTTGAAATGAGTCAGTGGCATGGTTTAAAGTGTGGAGGAGTCGGTAGGAACTTTATTATGAGTTGGCTAACGAGACATCCATAGACCATACCCATTTGTTCGGCTTGACAGAAGCGTCAGTTTTTTTTTTCGCGCTTTTCAGTTTTGATTTAATAAAATGAGGTGGAGAGGTGTTTCATTTGGATAGATTCCAATTCACTATATTAGTGCTCATCCAGCTATAAGTTTGATATTTTCGTGAGAGACACTTATACTACCGAACATAGGCCACAGTAGTTTGTTAAGGATTGTGGCTCTTGGTTTCCTAGTGAGGCACGATGTATTGTGAATCTCTAATTCCAATATACAGTGCTGTATATATAATTAACTTGAACCATAGACAGTTAGTCAGATATATGTAGAGGTTTATTGAGTATTGTTACCTGGGCCCAAGAGGCCATGATCATGTTGAAATTATATTACAATCGCCATGTTTATGGTATGGTGAGGGGACAGTGAAGAGTTCATAAGACTCATCCAGATTAAGTAAGGAGAACCCCAAGATCCACTGTATTCCAGCCAAGACGGTAAAGTCAACTGAACCCTCCTGGGCCTAGCGCCACAATTTTAAAGGGATTAAGCAAAGAGAAGAATGTTATACTTGTAATACTCAATGTACAAAGGCGACTTTTAGAGAAACGAGCCAATGAAAAAGGTCAGAACCACTTACCAAGCACTTAAGATTAGAAACGATTTTCTATGAACGATGATTTAAAACTCCGAAAGGATATGTAACATAAGTGTTCAGTAAAACGTCAGCTTCACACGGCGCCCGGAATTATGATTTCAATTGAAGGCGAAGGCGTCAAAGTGAAGCCGGTGGCGCTGAGCACCGATTAAATGTTGTTGTGAATCCAATGAATACGAATTTACCAAAAACAATGATATTGATCGAACGTAATAGAAGCTGTAGGTATTGAGCAAAGTGAATAACGCTTAAACCCTGCGTATATCCATCTGGCAACCTAAACAACTGATAATTAGTTAGCTATACATTAATGAAGCGGCTAATGTAAGTAATCTAAAAATTCCATCTATTAGAAGAAGGTCCACCTTTGAAACCATGAATAATAAATTGACAAATCAATAAGATAACCCGTAAATTATTCACGACGCCACTACTGGAAAGATCATTTATGCAAAAGAAAACGAACCTTCTGACTAAACACTTGTGGATGTCTTCAAGTTTACAACACTAATTACAGCTCTAGAAGGAAAGGGAAGAATAAATAAACTGTAGTCCAACCTCTTAAATCTGATCATCAGATCGAGCTTCGATATCCCTGGTAAGATTAAGTCTTCTCTTTGGAAAACCAAAGAAGAGATGAGAAGTAGAAGAAGGGAGCATAAGTGAACTAAAAGAAGAAGAATACTGGGTGAACTGGTGCGGAGTTAGTTGAAGAAGATGGAGTCTAATAAAAACCACTTTTCTAGATGAACGTTCTTCTTCTTCGTTAGAAAAGGAACAGAATCGCACAACTGTAGCGGGTCAAATTATATTTAGCAGATCGACAAAATTGGTCAGAGCAAATAAAAGGATCCCAAAACTCGAATGACTGGTGATTCAACTACCAAAGAAAACAAAATATCGGGGAAGAAAACGATAACAAGACTACGCCATTACTCATTATTTCGTTTCATCGGATACGGTGATTGACCGAGAGGGAAAAACACTATTTCTCTTCTAAGAAAAACCTTAACCAAACCAGTTAACTGAATAATAATTATTAAAGAAATTTTGTGCGATAAAAGTCTGAGACAAACCAACATCGCCTAAAACACGATTTTTCTTCAGCGGCCCAGACTGAAGACTCCACTGCAATGAACCGTAGTCTACTAATTAACCCAAAATCTTGACTCATAATTTTTCCACAATAATTTGAATAAAGTTATGAATCAATAAATTTTCTTCAATAACCAATGGGAAAGAAAGAATCATGATACTGTGTGTTTCTTATCCATGATAAGACTAAATAAGAATAAAGAAACTGAAGTTTGATCCATCTTTGTTCTCAAGCCCCAACCAACTCACTACGAATGAAAAAGAAGCGAGAGAAATAGTCATGGGAAGAACGAAGGAATCTTTTGAGGAAACCAAGATAAAGTGATCTACTTGCTTACGCCAGAGGAATCGACGGGAGGAAGGCGGTGGCTGGGACATGAGGCCGAGCCTGGAAGCCAAAGCTCCCAAATCGGTGGAGGTATAAGCTTCGAGGGAGAAGAGAAGAGAAACCAGTTTGGTGAGTAAGGGTTTTAAGGAAACAGATAATTTATTCTCTAAAAGCAATTTTTTTGATGATTTGATTTGTGAATTTTATTGAGATGAACCAAAGACTCAATAAATATCTTTAATATTTCTAATAATGCATACTAATAATAAAAATGATATTTGCAAATAATAAAATGTTTATGTGAATAAATTTTCAAACTAATGTTAGTAATATATATTTTCGAAATTACAAATTATCTTAGTCCCATATATATTGCAAGATATGAATATATTGGTCATAATAACCAAAAATTTTGAGAAATAATATTTGTCAAAAAAGATACTTGTTTAAATTGGTTTAATAGATATATAAATATTGATTTCATAAAATGTCAAGAATATTTATATTGAGTAATAAATATATAGAGGCTGTGGAAAAACTATTATAAACAAATGCTTTTCCAAGCATAATATCTAATGAAGTTAATTATATTATTTAAATAATATGATATTCAGATTTTAGTTTTGTATTTGACTTGGGGTTGAATAAATTAGATTTATTAAGTTTTTCTTTTTTCTTCAAGAATAATCAAAGAAGGTAAATGTGAAAAGGTACGGAAGAGGGAGATTCGAATGGATGGTGTTGAATACCAAAGGTGTAGCGCTCAACCACGTATTTTCTTTCAAAGCCAGCCCAACCCAGATTCTAGAACCCGCCCTTAAACCAGAAAATAGAGAAGGAGAGCTTTTGATTAGTGGGAAGCACAGAGAATTTACCAAGTAAGCTTGCAAGAATTCACGTTTATTTTTAGTCAAGATTATCTTATAGATCATACTATTGATTCAGTCTTATTTTTGAATATTGTATTAATGTAAATCAATCACTTTGATATGATGATTACTATTATGTGTTATTATGTTCAACTCCGTCGAACCATTTTGAAACACTATATCCGACGGTATTTTTCCCTTAGAATTCGTCCATACTTGGCTTATTTTGAAGGTCTTCGCTCACATGTGGTTTCACCATATATTTTATTTCGTCTTCTGATTGCAATTGTTCGCTGGTTTATCTCCATCTTATGATGTTATATTTATTGATTTAGGTACTAGGGTTTTGGATGGATTTTTTTCTATTTGCTGGGGTTTTCATTTTTTTTCCAGTATTTTTCTAGACTTTTGAATCGTGTGTTATGCGAATCGAGGTGAGGGTTTGATAATTTAATTATGATGCATATCATTTGCTTTATTTACACGATAAAACCCAAAAATTTGATGATTATCATAAATTTCAAAATTGGCTTTCTAAATGTCTTATTATTTTTAGATAATATATGATATATTTTCTTTTATCAATTAATGATTTGATGTTCCTGACTCACAATAATTTGAATCAACAATAAGGATCAAACAGAATTAAAGATCAATTAAGCTAATATGTGACCTAAATACACTTCATACAATATAATAATAAACAAATTAATAATTTAAAATAATAATAATTAATTTAAATTTCTTAAGACTTTTTTATTTAATATAAGAATAATTTAAAATAATTATATAGAAAATGCATAGATATATGATTTAATAGTACAAAGAATCTCTCTAATTTCTCTCAAATGCATTTATAAATTATGAAGAATTAAAAGTTATAAATATTCGCAGAATCCTTAACTAGTTAAGATCTTCTAATAAATTGTATCTACGAGATAATTATAATAGGAAATCTAAGATAAACATGCTCAATCTTATTGAAGGGATGGTGTAAATAAATAAAACATATTCAATATTTTAGATTTCTTTCAAAAAATTAATGAACATAACAGTTCAGTGGCTTCTGATAAAATGAAACTCCAGTTATTTAATTTTTATATAAATTAAATTTACTGAATTAATAAATTAGTACTCTGGCTTATATATCAACTAAACAAAAATATCAGAATTAATAATATATAAATCCATATTTTAGTTTATATGTGGTTAATAATATATATTCAAAGTTTGAAACAGATAGAGAGTGATGTCCCGATTCATAAAAGTTAACAATTTTAATTAATAAGAGAGTAATTAAAGTGGAATATGAGCTCATAGCATTCATGTCCGCAAGCTGTGAGGATAAATTTACAAAAGAGTAATAAAATATTATTTAGTTTCAAAGTGAATAGATGTGAAAAATTAAAAATAATTGAAAATATACACTTCAATTAAAAACACAGTAAATATAAAAACTAATATGATGTGCAACAACTAGTGAATATTAATATAAAAGTTATGTATAACCTTCGAAATCATATAAAGCAGAAGGAATGATGGTGATTGGTCATATGGTGGTTTTGAAACATATTATTGTTACACCTGATGCTATTCCTTCAAAGTTTTTAATCTAATTCTAATATATGTTTAGCGAAGGTTGCAAGTTTGAAACTATAATTTTATCTTTTTAAAGCCAAGTCACTTTAGTCGTTAGTCAAAGGGCATTTAATATAGTATAACTCAGTTATGACACGCCGCCATGTTATAACCATTTATATTAATTTATACACCACTGTTTAATAGTGTGATTTGATTCTGGTAAGCGCTGATTAACTGCCAACTATGAATATTTAAGGCTGTAACCCACACCACTGAGAAAATTCAAAAAGTCTCCTTGTGGAAGAGTCACTCAACACAAAACCTGGGTCCCAACTCCAACTTATGTATACAAATGAGAAGAGTAAACCAGCCACTGGAGCCAGTAAATGAGCAATATCTCAATAAAATGAATGTTCATACAATCAGTAGTTTTCAAGAGTTAATAATTTTACTTTATACAATGAGATATTAAAATTTGCACTTTGAATACATGAATACATCATAAACACCAAAGCCAACTCGCTTTCAGATCGCCTAGGGATGAGCTGTTTCTCGTGGCGTCCTTCATCACATAATGGGAACAGAATTCCCTCGACAGGTGAGCGACTCTCAATAGTGAATCACCCGCAGCCTGCTGGCATTCCTCACCGGCGTATATGCCATGATCCTACGTAACACGGCCATTCAAGCACACGGATCCACTGATACGTCAATAATCAACCCAGTCCCGAAATCTCACCGCCCCTCTCACACTTGCCTGCCATATGAGAAACATTATTTTTCGTAAACAAAGGTATTTGTTTTTACCGCGACAACCCTCCGATATGTTATAATCACCACTGGCCGGCGACAACCCGGCAGCGTATATCACCTGGGTCACTCCAACGATTTGATATCTTATACGGACGCATCTCTCCGAGGGTTGTAATGAGTTATTACTCCGACAATTACTAAGCACAAGAACAACCCTCCAAACAATTCTTTCAAGAAACCATCCTGCACTCAACGATATTGCCTCAGTGTTTCTGGTGGAGAGTGAATGCACATGTCAATTGAATATAATTATGATAACACACAAATATATATTAAGTTAAGATATAACACATAATCAATCGTGATAAACATGGTTATGTGTACTCAATCCATTACACAAAAATTAGCTCACGTAATAATGAACAACCATAAAGTAATTCGATCAATTAATCTTTAACCAAACAGATTTTCCGCCAATAAAATGAGATTTCGTGAACATCTACGTTATATAATGAAACCCCTGCCATCGCTCACCTAATTATACCACCCTGAAGATCGAATCACTTCGTGGAACCCGAATCTCTCTAGCCAATTTCCCGGCTTCATACTAAGATCAAAATACTATTATGGGTATTAATGATACCATTGAGGCACCCAAATAGCCCCACGAACTGACCATCCACACTCGGATTTTTATCACTGGTCCCAGCTTTGGGATCTGACTTTAACCGCTGCTGAAGGCCTTAAGTCAATCGAATCATTAAAACACGAAGAAAGTAACTGCGCAGGATAAACTCACCTCGTCGTGAGCGTCAAACCTTTAAACCTGAGCTCCACGCCAGAGGCCCTTCAATGGGGCAGAGCGACTTTCCTTCTTGCTCCGAAGAATTCCGACGGTCGGATCGCTCGTAAACCTAGAGAGAAGCTACCTCTTTCTCTCTCTAAAAACGAAATCTCAAAACCCACTGTAAGCTCTTCCCCTCTTTTCATGTTTTGGTCTTTGGTTTGAAGGAAGAGGACAATTGTTCACTATTTTGTTATATTATCATTAAACCAAATTCAATAATGTCAATCATGTCCTCACTCTTGGATTTTTGACATTTGACATTACCTCGGCCGTCCATTTCCATCATTTCTCTACTCATGCAACATGTGTAACATGAGTACATGTTATAGGTGACTTTCGTCACATTATAATTTGTTTTCCGGCACTCGATACACGATGTCTCGAAAAACATGAAAATTTCGATTGTCTCAAAATTCGACGAAATTCGACATGATATCTAGATTTTGTGAGACGATTCCAACGGTGAAATCCGTTTCATCATCCGAGATCTAGAGAATAAATTTTGGATTTTTACCAAAATTACGATTTTGCCCTTTTTCCAGAAATTGAAAATTTCTCGAGTCTTACAAATAGTAGGTTATAATTAGAACTTATTATAAACATATATAGAGTCAAAGCTTATTTTTCTATAATTACAAAATAAGACTAACTAAGCCTTTGTTTCATAATATGTGTTTTTTTCATTATAGTGGTTCCTTAGTTCTTTTGATTATATCACCTATGTGTTGTTATCATAAATAGATATTAATAGGTGATACATTGTAAGGAACAATTCAAAGTATCCCACAAGGTACTTTCTAAGTCAAATGATTTTCACTATTATAAAAAAAAAAGTTACCACACATATTTTATTTTTAGTTAAATAAAATATTATAATTATTTAAGGTTGAGTCGTAAATTTATAAAAAGCAGACCAGGCTCGATTAAGACTAAACTTTGTATTGTTTAAGACCCACGATGGTCTACAGGCCTGTATTAGAAACGGGTCTTGCGGGTTCGAAACTTGACAAACTGATAATTAAAACCATAATCTATATTTTAGCTACATTTATCTTGCTTAAAATTTAATGCACAAACTAAATTATACCTATATTTGACTTATATAATAAACTTTAAGCAAAATGCATAAGTATAAAATAGAGTTACACAATAATAATTTTAAATAATAACATGGAAATAAAGGGGTGGGGTTATCTAAAATGGACCTAAAAAAAATGTTTAGAAAGCCCTATTAGAAGTGAGGCTAAGCCTAAATAAATACGTGACTGATTCTTCACAAACGGGCTTAGGCGACAGAAGCAGAACCAGATAGAGCTTTTTGAAGGAGACCTTTATATGTTCAACATATCATATGATTAAACTATTATTGTTTAATCTATCTTATATTATCTCTCATTGATTCACTATGAGTCGTAACAACTTGTTTAATCAATTTCATCCCATCATAACTTATTGTAATAGAGACACCCCAAAAAAATAATAAAAAGGAAAAAAATAAATAAAAAAAGAGAAACCCCCAAAATTGAGTCTTGGATACAAATAGATTATTTAAAAAATATTAATATAAGATTGAAATCAAATAATGCTCCAAACTAAACTAGGACATTGAATTTTCGTGAATTTTTTTGAGATAACGTATTAAATAAGTAATCATTAATAATAATATTAATTTAAAAAAAATTTTAAAATACGTATTAGTTTGAATATTATTTTTATTTTTAACATATTTTAATAGTTTTTGTTAAATAATCTAAATATATCCAAAACACTTCAATTTTGTTGTCTTAAAAAAAAAATCCCTTATTTTGCAATTAAATAGGCCAGTCGAAAAGATAAAAGGCCGTGATTTTAGCGGGTGTACAAATATTGGGTTTTGTGCGGAATGTGCGTTTGATAAAAAAAGATAAGAGTGGTTTGATGTATAAAGTATTTATGTGATCTTAATCTTAGGAAACTCAAACGGTGACATTTGGGTTTAATTTGAAACGAACCATTTGCCGCCGACGGCAACAACGACATTCGAAAAAAAATTTCATTTGCTGTTGTACACAACGACGTCAAATGGCTGCATAAAGCTAGGGCTTCTTTTCCTATTTTCTGCTTCATCCCTCCCTTCCGCCCGCTGCTGGTGCCGTCTCCGCCGTCTGAATTCCTCTTCGTCGTGCCTCTTTGCCATTTGAATCACGTTGTTTTCCTATTTTCTACTTCATCCCTCCCTTCCTCCGCATTTCTTGGTGCGAGTCTCATTGTCTGAATCACCCTAGTTTCTGCCATTTGAATAAGGTATATTCTGATCCGGCTATTTAGTCTGCTATTTGATTCCTGCTATTGATTCAATCATGATTTTGTTTTTATTGTGGTCCGATTGCTTTGATTGTGGTCCGGTTGGTTATGTCTTTTACATTTGTTTGCGGTGGAATTTATGGTCTCATGTTGTTATTTTTTTTTCTTTGATTTCTATTTAAATGTGATTTGCCTTGGTGATTGTTTGTGTTTTGCGTTTTTTTTGCTTGGATTCGGTGGTTGAGAAATTATGGGGGGGAGGTTATTAACTAGCATCTTGGATTGGTATGCCACAAAATTAACCTAGTACATGAGCATTTTGTTTTTGTACATTCATCAACTTGAATTGGTATGCCAATGAAAATAAAACCCAAGAAGCCTAATAAAAATGTACTTATGCAAAATTGATCTTGAGTCACACAAGATATAAATGAGTGAAGTACACGGAGTCTAGAAGGCAAGCACACTCATTGTTGAATGAGAAATTCATATTGTGCTTGCAACTAACAATTTCCAAATCCCGCAGTTCAAAAGCTGCCAAACATCGCCTTTTATAGGTTAGAGTAACCTGAGTGCATATTATGGAGCCATGTACCTTGACGTCTTGTAACACCTCTCTCTCTCTTTCTCCTTGCTTTTGAAATTTTATTCTTTGTTCTAAATGCGAATCCACAAAATATCTAGGTTATCAGCCTTTCGAAGTGGCTTATGAATCTAACTTTGTTGTGTATGCATGACATCACTACTGTGAAGAAAAGAAGCAGAAATGATAAATGAAGAATGCCTCAACCAAAAATACCATCAGCGCATGTGATTGTTCTGACTAAGCGGTATAATAGAGTTTGAGCCATTCTCTACTTAAGAAACAATTGAAAAATGTAGTTATCAGGTGTTTGCTTGGCATTTTGTTTGAAAAAAAATGTAGTTGTCATGCAGATGTATCACGGGAGTTGAAGATTTTACTGAGCCACAAAGAGTGAGAAGATAGATACGAGTTTTGCCCATGCCATCTTATGAATGAAGTATCTACGACTTGGTATTTATATTTTAAATTGTCTATTTATATTAGACATCTTGTCCTAAGGCTACAGTTCAAACTCACAATCAGCCACCTTTTGTTGAGTCAGTGTGAAAAACACATCTTGAGAATCGTGAATGACGGAGGAAGCGATATATTAATAATGCAAGCTTAGCCTATGGAGGATTACTTAATTAACTAGGGAGTTTGTTTTACTATGGATTTGATGGGTGCTAGATAGCTATCTCTACAACATTGCCCTGGCACCCTTGACGTGGGAGTTTGTTGCCAAGTGAACACAAGGAAAAACAGAGATTATGGTATGGAACTTTTCTCTGAAATCAGAGACAAACTTGTAAAGAACTTGCTTCTTCCTGATGACTTAGCCTAGGAATCTAAAGGAGGTGACTGGGTAATAAAAGTAACTAGCTAGACTTTTGCTAGAAGGTTGAATCTCACTATTCTTTCTCTTGTGGTTTATGGATTTCTCTTTCAATTCCCTGACAGGTGACCTCCCAAAAAATCTTAGCTCTCGCAGAAGCATGACAACAATGTGAGTATTTAAGATATTATCGTCACTAATATTTTCATTTTATTAGGATTCCTTGGTTATCTGATTTATCATTTCACAGGTTTTTGTAAAACAACCAAATTACTAGCACTATTAATGTCCTTCCTCTTGAAACACTGTAAGTGGTATATCAATCAAAATGCATCTGGAGACTTGTATCTCTCTATTTTTTTAGAATAGATATGTTCCCCTTACTATGTTCATTTTTTTTGTTTCTTAGGAAAGTCGCCAATAACCATGTTACTGGCTGGATTCCTTTTAGTTGATAGGTTTATGCAAGTTCCTGATGAGTGGGCCCCTCTATTGCTAACGATGAAGCAGATCAACTTGGAAATCTAACAGCTATTGAGGTGAGAAAGGAAATAGGAAACGAATTCAGCTTAAATATTTAATATTTTTAGTTGGGAAATTAATGGAATTCTAAGTTTGTTTATTATTTGCTTCTACTTCCGGAAATGGAATTCAAATGTTGTCGATGGCAACAGCGGCAATTGGTAGATTAAATTGTCGCAGACGGCAACATCGGCATTTGGGTGGATAAAATTTCGCGCTAGGGCTTTTTTTTCCCATTTTCCTCTTCCTCCCTCCCTTCCGCGCTGGTCATCTTCTCCTATTATCCATCTGTTCTGCTCCTCTCCAATATGATCTTTTCTGCATTCTCTTTTTATTAATTTATTTTTTGGATGTATATTTTTATCCCGCTGGGTTATGCCTAAATGGAATGATGTCTGAGTCACATTGTTGTCTCCCTCTTTTGGAGATTTGATGCCAGCTATGAACTTGATTTTCTTGTATGCTCCCAGAATATCAGAAAATTTTAAATGCTGATTTCTGACATAGGCTAATGAAGTTGTGTTTGAATTTCTTTGTTTACACTACGTTCATATACAATCCTTAGAATTTCTTGGTTTACACTACGTTCATATAAAGTTGGGTTTGAATTTATTAGGTTTGAATTTTCTTGTAATTTGGTTTCCTGAAGACATCCTTCGAACTAGTTCCATTAGTGCCCAATTCTGATGTTAAAAGTTGGATGATCAGTCTGATTATAAATGAAAAGTAGAAACCATTTAAAATAGCATTGCGGGGCTCTATACCTTGGTTTTCTATTGTCATCTTTCACTTTCTTTGATCTAAGTATTGCCTTAAACCAGTCTCAGAACCCATTTCGATGTTAAGAGTCCATATCCAACTTAAAAGATACCTCGATAAGAATTTTCAAGGGTCAATATAATGTGCATTCGAAATAAGCGTACTTAACTTAGAACATACCTTAATCTCAATTGCTCGGGGCCAAATCCATCACATACAATAGATATCCAAAGAAATAAAGTTTGTATATAGCTAAAAATTAATTGTGATGTCCAAGCTAAATTTCAACCATAGCATCAATAAACTTGTTCACTGGGCAGCATCAAATCGTAAAACCAAACCTGACAGCAAACAATGTTTAGACACTTTTAAAATCGTAAGCGCAGATGATGGAATGTCAAAATCTCACTTTTAGCCTCTCATAGCTTCCTAACATCCAAACGTATAATAACAAACTAAAAGTAGCTGCAAGCTAGGAAGATAGAAAGTTGCAAATACTATATTTTCAGTCAACTTAAGTTATCATATTTTCCTTAAACCACATCAAGATCCTTTTTTTATGTTTTTAGTCCACTAAGAGAGCTCTTTCTTTAAATGTTTTATTTGTTTATTTATCCATTCATGTTTCTGGAAAGAAACAAAAAGGGGAATCAAAACATGGAGTTTTGTATGGAACTATTGCATTTGAAAAAAAAGAAGATAAAATTAGTTTGCAGTCCAAAATAATGACCACATATTTGCACATATCACACACATATGCACAAAGAAGTTGAAACCCCAAAAAACCTAAAACTCTTAAACCCTAAAACACTAAAACCCTAAAACCCAAAAAACCTAAAACCCTAAAACCTTGAAACCCTAAAACCATATGACATTAAAACCTTACAACCTTAAAACCCTAAAACCCCCCAATTCCATTTATGTCAAATGTTTATTACCTTAATTCCATTTTTTTACCTTGTACATTCTAATATTGCATGTCTTCTTTTAAATACCATATTTATCCAAAACAGTCTCTTTCTAAATGTCACATTTAAGAACGGGGATTGGTAGCTAATTTATGTTTGTATTTTCTTTTGAAATTTATAGGATAAGAAAGTTTACTGGACAAACCGAGCCAACGATGAGTGCGTATAGATTTGATTTGCCAATTGTAAAGAAGTTCCTTGACCAAAGCACCAATTGGGGACATGGAATTTCAAAAATCGAAAAAAATTTATCTATGCATCGAGTGGCTTTATATGATAATGTTTTATCCGATGGATAAAATGCATACGATGAGGTTAATGTCGACCGTGAGTCATAAAACCAAAGCGCTTAAAATATAGGTTCCAACTGTATGATGTTCCTTTGGCCTGATTTTTCTTCGTGAGCATTCTTCTTCTAATTTGCATTCAAGTAGCGTAGGGTGTCAGTTTTTTTTATTACTTTTATTTTTCATTATTCTCTTTATAGTAATTTATCTAAACGGATAATAAATATTAACCAATCTAATGAAAATAGAAAATTCTCATAGTCAATGGATTTCCTTTTATTTCAAGGGGTTGGGAACAACGAAAAGCGATAGTGCTTCCATGGGTTCAAGTGTAGTGATTCACATCTGAAACAATAATTTGCATTTGGTTTTTTTAACTATTATTCTCTTCAATGACATTAATTGTTTCTATTTTTTCACCTTTGCTGCCTTATATCTCAATTTTTTAATATGATTGCTGTATTTCGTTAAGTAGCTACTTACCATTAATAAGAGACTTTATATGGTAACTTCTTGTAATTCTCAACTCCTAACCATCACTATATCTATAGAATTCATAGTATCATTATCAACATATATGTTCAAGCATTCATCAATCTCCATAGTCTCTTTCCAGTCTTACAACATGTGATAATGATTCAATCCGAACCCATGTTCCTGCAGGTTCCTATGTTTACAAAGATTCGTTTATGTTCATTTTCTAAGGTATATATATGCATATGCATACTCGTAGCTAGTCGTAACTCCCCAATAATGTTTGTGAATCTCGCAGCGCCTTCACCATAACCAACTTTTTACAAGTCTCGAGAAGAGTGGGCACACATCGTTGAGTGGGTGCGTTATATCACCAGCAAGCCTAGCCATACGAAATTAAAAGCATAGGAGTTTGTGAAACGCAGTGTAAGAGGCAATCAATCTTAGAAGACATGATCCACGAGGGTGGGAGAAATGGAAACATGTAAGAGCAAAGTGTGAATTTAGGCCATAATTTGGAGATGGGGAGGATGCCATAGAGTTTTCCAGCCATCCTCGAGAAGCCGGGCTGCATTCAATCTAGCGAGCTTTAATATCTTCTATAGCAATAACCCTCGTCATTTATGGTAGTAGTGTTCTCGTTTCTCTCAAATAATAATATATTTGATTTGTTTATTTGGAGTGGAAAACTAATATATTCCCGATATGGGTTTTATGTTTTTTTGCTTTTGTGTTGTAAAGGCTATATATTATATGTGTAGTCCATCTCATCAAAACACCGAATCTTTTATATTTCTACAATCGCAACATTATTATTGTTATTTATTTATTTATTTTTTCATAAAAGGTTTGATCTGATATCTCATATAAATAAAAGGTTAGTCCAAATGCTTTGAGTCAGTGTTGGAACTTGGAACCATCATCATTCAAATGTACATTTTCAGGTGTATATCTTCAATTATTATTATTCCAAGTCATTGTAAATGGGGTCTTATTAGAATTAATATATATTGTGAAGTGAAATTCTAATATAGGTTATTAAAGTATGTTTGGTTTCTGTATTTGAATATTGTTCCCCTTGTTATTTAAATTTAGTGTTTTTCAAAAAAAAAAAAAAAATTGGAATCAAACTTTCGTTTTTCTTATTTTTTGGAATAGAAAACAGTTTTCAAAAAAACATTAAAATACCTTAAACCAAAGTAAAAGGAAAAGGAAAGTGACGAGAAAAGTGAAAGAATTCCATTAAAAGGAAAAAGAATGAAAGAATAACTTTGTTCTTTCCCACCTATCACAAAGAGGATTATGAAGGGAAGATATTTTATTTTTAATACAATTCATTATATATTTATATATATATATATATATATATATATATATATATATATATATATATATATATATATATATATATATATATATATATATATTTTAAATTATAAAATAAAATATATTTAATTGGGTATTTTTGTAATAGCTGGATATTGAAGGGGTTGTTAAACAAAAAATGGTGAAGAAAGTGATATAATAAATCAGGAATTTTAAACTTGTATTGTTGCACCACACATTATTTTGGTTAATAGTAACAAACTAATTTTATATATATTTTTTCAAATGCACTAATTCCGTACAAAACTCCTAAATATTAGCGGAGTTTTGTGGGACCCTTCAAGGCCTCTTTCTCTCTCTAATTCCGTCAAGAATCTCCACCTACGACGCCTCCAAGGCAAAGAATCGCCATCGTCCTCACTCCTACTTTCTCTCTCTACAATTCCATCCCGTCCGATCAACCAATGTGGGTCTGCCCCTTGGCTTCTATTCTACTCCACGACCTAATTTTGCTATCACTTCGATCCAATTGTAGGTGTTTGTTCTGGAAAAACCCTAGGTTTTTTCGGGGGCCCTACTAGGTTTCTAATTATCTGAGAATGTTTTGGGTTCGGGTGTTTCATGGTTGAACACCGTTTTTGTAGTTTCGGGTTTGGAGTTTTTTGATGGGTTTTGTCGGGTGTTGGTAATTTTGTGATTTGGGTTTGGTTTTGAGTTTTGTTTGGTTGTCGCGAAAGTGTGTTAAAGGAAAAGGAGTTGTTTTTTCCTACCCCCATCATCACAATGTTCAACGTTGGAACAAATTACACCGGGGAACAAGTGCTCTAAGTTAGGTGAAATAAGGAGAGTTCGGGTTTTCTTGAAGCACCGGGAAGACAATTTTTGAGCCGCCACTAAGCCTCCTCTCAGACCATCGAAGAACTAAAACGCTTCAAGGCTAGTGTGGTAGATACCTCTATGAAGGCTAGGTAATTTTAATTTTTATGAACCGCTTATTGGTGATTACAAGTATTTGGTAGAAAATGCTATCCCTTTTTTTCTTCATCATTTGTATTTTATCAAAGTTCTTGTCATTCACTAATTCGAATGTGACTAAAACCATTACTTAATTCAAGTTTAACCTTTTCTCCTGCTCTCATACCCCGGATGCTCGGGAACACATATTATTATTTTGGGTTATAAATGTTGGGGTAAATAGAATGGACCTTACTACAAAAAAAAAAACCTAGTGCTAGGTTATGGCTAATTATGATTGTCGTCTTTGTATTCCTTTGTTTGTTGATGCTGCATTGTCTTTTCAACAGGGGTAGAATAAAAAGGCTGGACGATTCCATATACAAACTGAACAAATACTGTGAGGCCATAAACTTAAGAAAGCAACAACGAAATGATCTATTACCAAATGAAAAATCAGTTCGAAGCTCTCCAGATATTGTAACTCAAAGATTGGAGGACAGGACAAAGAATGTTGTTATGAATAAGAGGGTTCGAACATCGATGGCAGATACGTGGGTTTGTATTTGAAAACTTATTAGGATTTATTCTGAAACCTTTATTTACATCTGGCATTAGAAACCCTTCCTCTTACACCCTCTTAGGTGTTTTTCCATGCTATGGTATCTGGTTGATGCAATTATATTTTATTTTTTATTATTATTTTTTTTGTGTAGTAAGAAAAAGAAACTTCTCAAATTTAGGAATCTGAAAGTGGGTTTTGCAGAATTCAATTTGTAGTTTTGTTTTTTTTTAAATTTTATTTTGGAAGGCAACTGGCTAGGGAGGTTTGGATGTTCATGGCTTTATGTTAAATGGCAATTTGATCATAAACATACTTTTAATGTGGAGATATCATCATAGTGCCAGCCGAGGAAAGTTGTGTTATTTGTTATGGGACTTGTAAAATTGGCGTTCTAGGATTATGATAGAGTTGTTAAAAAGAAGGTAATAATATAGCCTTTTCAACCACTAAAAGAAATATATATAGTTTTTAAACTACCAAAGAAAAATAATAAATTTATTTCCATTTTTATGTAAAAATATGGAAGATGGTTCCCACAGGCCAGGCGGAAATGTTAATTCATTGTATCGTGTGATTATGCAAACAACACAGGAGAAGAGTTTAAAGTCTGGGGTCATTAATTATTTTGGAAAGTCTTGAGTCTGATGCTGGGAGAATTTCTTTCTTCTTCTTTTTTGCTTTTTTCTTTCTCTCTCTCTCTCTCTCTTTATATATATATATATATATATATATATATATATATATATATATATATATATATATATATATATATATATATATATATATATATATAGGTATATGTATGTATGTATGTATGTATGAATGTGTATCGAAGGCTAAGTGCTTTCTTCTTGATTTCATGAATTGGGAGATTATACTGCCATAATCACCTCCCACCTCTTTCCTCTCACTTTTTTTAATTCTCTTGGCATTTCTTGTCTGTTAGTATAAAAAAACTAAATAAATTTGTGTATAAAACAGAGTTAGTATGTTTAATTTTGATGGGACAACCAAATGTATTGCCGACTTGCTATGTTTCAGTCTCTAGTTTTCCATTTATTTAAAATTTTTTGTTAATTTTCTTTAAAACCTTTCAGCTAGAAGGCCGAAGTAGTGGTCCCCCAAGGCAAACTATGGTAATGAAAAGGAAACGATCAGTAGGCAATGTTTTTAACAGACCCATGGATAATGACGGAGAGTTGAAACGAACAATGCATCATAAGCTTAACAATGAAACCGGTCTGCAAGCTGGTGATGCTCAGGGTTTCAGGTAACCTTTTATCATATCACTTTTCTGGTGTAATGATGTCGTTTTAGTTATTTAAGGCTCTTTTCTTTTGTTTTGAATTTAATATGATAGTAATTGTCAAGGAGCACGCATTGTTAAAAATTCCAAATCAAGATAGGTTTTATTTCCAAGAGTAGTGATAGAACTTTCTTTGACACATTCTAATGTTCAGCGAAAAGAGTAATTTGTTATATATTAGAAAGTAGGTAAATATCCCTTTTTCTCTATGAGTCCACCATTTTTCTCTGTGAGTCCATCTTTTTGAACAGGATTTGAGTTTGTGTCTCCACTCCTCTAATACCAAGTTCATCCTTCCCTTCCCTCCTCCACTGACTTACTCTTATACATGGATGCTCATTGCTATATATTTGTAGAAATACATGTGTTTATGCTAATTTGGGTGGTTTTATGTTCTGATTAAAAATAGAGTTAGTTTTGTTGGATGCCATGCTTTGTTTGTTGTATTTGCTCTAGTTTATTGGTTAAAGAGATTTTTTTTATCTCCGTATGATCTGGAATGATTAATTTGTTTTTACTTTTTATTAAATACAAACGAGTATACTGAAAGAAAAACACAAGGCTCCTAAAGTACACAAAGAGGAGTACAAGGAAACACCGACTCACTCTCACCATACCCCATCCCAGAACAAAAACCCCCACCAAAATTTGAGATTATCAACACTATACAACTTAGCCCATGACAAGGTAGCCAAAAAATAAAAGAATTTCATCCTGTGACGAGAGGGGCCCTCATTCTCGAAACCACCCTGTCCTTTCCATTTACAGCGCCAGGGGATATACAAGAGACCGCCATCCAAACTCTCTTCCGTTTTTTGCCGACACTAGCGCTTTGCCAAGCAAGGAGAAGTTGTCGAACCGTACGGGGGAACACCCAATTAGAATCAGTAATTGCCAAAAGAAGATCCCATAACTTCTTGGCTCTCGAACAATGGATAAGCAAGTGGTCTATTGTTTCCTCATTCTCTTCACATAAAAAACACACCATTTATAAGGGGATCCCTCCTCTTTAGTTGGTCCGAGTAACACGTACCCTAGGAAGCTTCCCAGCGAAAAACCCAATTTGGGGGGAACGATTGGGTTCCAGATGGATCGACAAGGGAAATCTATAGGAAGAGAATACATCAGCTTATGATACATATGTCTAACTGAAAAGCCATCAGTAATAGACTCCTTTAATAATAGTCGATCATCTTGGAAAGACGTAATTTTCTTGTTGTGAAGGAATTGAAGGAACCTTTCCACCTCTTCCTCTTTCCGTCTCGATCATTAAAGGTCTTGGAAGGCTAGGACCAACCCCATCTCCCTTGAAGAATCTCAAACATACGCTACCCTAGCGTCATGCACATGAGCTGAGTTGAGCAATGAGGAGTGGGGAAGGCGTGCACAACAGGAGGTCTCGTGGCACTAAGGGTCCTTCAAAAACCCAGCCTTCTACCATTTCACAAGAGAAATAGTTTTAGGAGGTGAGCCATTCAGCACCACGATGTTTTCCATAAGCCAGTACCATAACCGCCCTTGATGTCCCTAGTGTTCCAACCTCCAACTTCCTCACTACGACTTGGTGCGTCACGGTCTCCACGAGAGAGTCCCTCTCATTGACAAGCCACCAACACCACTTACCTGACAATCTGGCGGTTATCATAGAGAGGCCTCTCACCCACAACCCCCTACTGCTTTTGCTCTTGGCAAAGAGTTTTCCAGTGTCAGTGTAGTTTTAAGCTCTAGATTCCCTCCACCCCATAGAAAGTCTCTCTAAATCTTCTCCAATCTAGAACAAACAATCTTTGGCTTTCTAAACAGAGAAAGGAAGTAAATGGGGAGGCTAGACAGAGTACTTCGAATAAGGGTGAGCCTCCCACCCTTTGAGATATATTGTCTTTTCCAGAAGGACAATCTTTTTCTAAATCTTTCTCTGATAAATTTGGACCATGAAAATACGTGAGGAGCTCAAGGGAGACCCAGAAGTACATAGTGGGAAGACCAACCCCACAACTGAAGCTAGGCACGCTAACGTCTCCACGTTGTCCACCCTACCTAGAGGGATAATCTCACTTTTGTTCAGGTTAATTTTCAAACCTGAAAAGGCTTCGAACCACATTAAAGTCCATCTTAAGCACATCAGCTGTTCAGATTTGGCTTCACAGAAAATGATAGTATCATCAGCATATAATAGGTGGGAGATGACCATCTCCTCACCATCTCTACCCCCCAACCTGCACCCAGAAATAAAATTGCCTTCCAGCAGCTTCATCGGACACAACTCAGGACTTTAAACCCCAGATAACAAAAAGATAGAGGCGATAGAGGGGATCCTCTTGTCTCGGGCATACGGAACTCGAAAAATTCCCGATGGAGAACTTAGTTAAACATGTGAGCTTGGTGTGGAGATGCACCAATTAATCCATCTAATCCATTTTGAGCCAAACCCCATTCTCTCGAGCGTTTGCAGTAGAAAATCCCGCCTGATGTGATCATAAGCCTTTTCAATGTCCAACTTACACAGAATCCCTTTCTCTTTCCTTATTAGAATAGAGTCCACAATCTCATTAGCTATTAGCGCTACAATAAAATTTTACTCCTTCTAAACGCGTAAATCTTGAGGATAGTAACCTCTTGACATACAATTAAATTTGACTAACACTTTCGATAAGATTTTATAAAGACTACATAAGCAGATTGGTCTTAGGTCCTTTAGAAGATCCTCATGGTACTTCCCACTTGGGCACAAAACCAAGAAAGTAGCATTTGAGACTTAACAAAGCTGATCATCTTTGGAAGAATTCATAAAGCCCATAACCTCCTCTTTCAAAATCAGTGAAGACAGGCTATTGGGAAAACCATACGGTCTGGGGCTTCATCGTCGTTAAGCCAGAGAAGCTGCTGCTAAGTTTCCTCCTCGTGTTTTTATTCTTCAACTTGGCGGTTTGATGCGCCAATCAAATTGAAGTAGAGGTCTAGGTAAGGCGGGCACCAATTGTTTGAAATTTGAGAAGACTTTGAAAAACCTGACCTGGGCCTTCTTTGACCTCGGCCTCCTTGACCAATCTTCTACCATTGATTCTGATGCTACTAATGGAATTCCTCCTTCTATGAGAATTGGCCATTCTATGAAAAAACCCCGTGTTTCTGTCCCCTTCTTTCAACCAAATCTCTCTGCATTTCTGTCTCCATGAGACCTCTTCCAAATCAACCCACTCCTTAAATTCCTCTCTAGCCTTCTCCCTCTTCTCTGCTTCTTCCAAGAGACGAAGCTCCTTTCCTTTCTACATCATCCCAAGCAGAGATCTGGCAAAACCCCTTTTAGATCCCATACGCCAGCTTCTTTGTTCCAAGCCTTCAAAATTCCTTCCAGGGCCTTTAATTTGGCTTGAGAATAAAGCGAAGGGCCGGAAAAGTTAAGACTTTGCCACTAGTCTCTAAGGAAGTCCTTAAAGCCTTCAAACTGTACATATTCTCAAGCGGAAGGCGAAGGCGGTTAATCCCATCCTTTGTCTAACATCATGAGCGTTGGTCGAATGTGGTCAGAGTGCTTTGATCAAATTCACTTCCAACTTACTTTCCCCGATCGGTGACACGTCCTGGTCGAGCAAGGACATCCGCATTGGATTGTGCATGGCCGCCCCTCCAGGTGAAAGGGCCCTTTGCAAGGAAGATCTCTAAGCCCAACTCATTAAGAACTTCATTAAAGCGCCTCATAAGTCACGAGAGCCTACAATCGGAACACGTCATTGGGGAAAGAACCATATTGAAGTCTTCGACCAATGCACCAGGGCCCCTCCCACAAGCCTTTCAACGACCCAAGTTCTTCCCAAAACAATTCCCTTTTGCACCTCTTTATCGGACCATAGGCCCTGTGAGCCCACCCAGAAAACCATCACTCCATTTTTCAAGCATGCATGTAGCAGAAAAATAGCCTATTTTGACTTCACCAGCTCTGGTCCTCTTGTATCCCAAAACACTAGGATACCCCCTGCAGTACCCTCTGCCTCCACAGCCCTCCACTCAGCCAATCTACCCACCCCAAAACTGCGAGCATCAGCCGAGGACAACTTTTGAAGTTTGGTTTCTTGCAAGCAAACCAAGTCCACCCTCTGAGACCTAATAAAATTTCTAATAACATTTCTTTTGTTCGGATTATTCTCTCCTCTGCTGACCTCTGAAACGAATTTAGCTCATTCAACTTTAACAAGAAATTCCCACTAGTCTCTTCCACACTAATTGACCCTTTCCATTGTAGTTTATAGTGCATTCGAGCTTCCTTAACTCCCTCTCACATCTTGTCATGAGGTGCCCTTCCTTTTTATCTCATAGCTGTTGAACCTCCGTTTTTCACAAACTCCAAAATCCCCTCACCCCAGAAACCGCCAGATTTGTGACCCTAAATTAGCTAAATTTGATCGGATACCTATCTTCCCAGTGATATATCCCGTGCACTGCGAAACACATTAGAAGGCTCCTCTCTCGGAGACCAAGGACCCACGATGCTTGACCCCCTTCCCCACTCTCTACACCGTCGGCCAGAGCACCACCCTCAGCGGTTTCCATTTCCCCCGAGGCCTCATGCTCATGCGTCCCAAGCCTAAGAGCCCAGAAAGTAAGGGCCGGCCAAAAACAGAGAAGATGGGAGGAAGGTAATCAGCAGGAGCCACCGGGTTTCAAACACAGGGCCTTTCGCGTGGTTTGGAGGAAGCCCCCGAGGGTCCTCATCGGGACACTGGGGCAGCTTCAGCAAAATGAGCGAGGCATAAATCCCTCTTCTCCTGATCTTTTTGATGCAGAGAATTCCCGTGAGGACACTTTCAGGAGGGACCTTAGCCCACCCTTCTTCCCAGCTTGGCTCTCAAAACCGAGAAGTTCCCCCGGTGATGCGCCTTCTTGGGCATGCGATGGGGCCCGCGCCTGGCTCCGTGCCGGACTCGCGGGGTTCCCGAAAGAAAGAACACTTTCGGCGCGCGAGCGGGGGCCCCATCTTCCCGGCCTCTTCTTCTTTTGAACAAAATGCCCCATAGGGCCTAAGCGGGCCACTTTAAAACCTTTTTCAACTGTATTTTCCTATCACCCGCGCTAAGACTCTTGGGCAGTTTAGAGGGCCAGCCTGCTTTGGCCCAGGCGAATCAGGCCCAATAAGCCCACCCAAACTGTCAGCCCCAACGGAAGTCTTGTGGACACCAGTCTGCTGCATTTTTGAGACCTTTTTCAGTCCACTTCCATCCTTTTGTGCATTTGGGCTTCTACTCCTATCAGGTCTTGGCCTAAGAATTTTGATCCCATTCAGCCTAACATTTGGCCTAGCAGAGGGCCCAGCCTGCTGGGTAATCCATCACCCAAATGGCATTACCTGACTCTTTTTGTTCCCCCAGCCTACCACGTAGGCCCCACCTTTGTGCTTCATTAAAACCCCTGACACAGAGTTGACCTTATCAGCCCCAACAAGACCCGAACCCTTCCCCATTTTTATCCAACAGCCCTGCACCCTGCGGCGCCATCATTACAGCGATCGTGCCACTCCTGCATCTTCTTCCTTTGGATTTTCCTTCAACCCGCCAGACTTACAGGGTAGACACCAGTTACAAGGAGGGATCTCCCACCAAATCTGCAGCTCATACGATCTTGGACCTTCTAAGATGTTAGCGGCGCTCAAACTTTGGACCTGTAGAGCTTTATCGACACATTCTAGCCCACTTCACCTCCGTTTTCATCTCTGTAACTTTGTCTAAGGCCACGAATCCTCCACACGCATCACCTAGTTTTGTCCATAGATGAAGTGGAAGCCCTACCACTCTGATTCAAGCCTCTTGCACTAAGCCTTTGCGCCTTATACACCCGGATTACGGGCTCCATGATCCAATTTGTAACACGCCTCCTTTAGGCTTCTTCTTCCCAGGCTCGAGGACCCACTTTTGCCTTCTGCAGCGAGTCGAACTCCAAAACCGGAAGGTCTTCATTTAAAACATGTAACCTTTACCAGTTTTAGACTCCGGGCATCTCTAAACAAGCCTCCAACTCCTGTCGCGGGTAAACTCAGTTTTGTCTTTCCACCTACCGATCAAAGCTGGAAGCTACTGGGGACCACTAACGCCTTCCCGTAGACCACCGAGTCTCGACATCCCACCCACACCGCGTGCTCTACTTCACACCTCCTTTATCCACATCCTTAAGAGCGGACTGTCCCTCACATGTAACAATATTTTTACTGAGGCTTGTACACTTCTCTCCCCCTTTGGCAGTTCGTGGCAATCTGTGGGTTATTCTCTTATCAAGGGTTTACAAGCCCTGACCCTCTAATTTTTCTACCCGGCCTTAGTTCAACCATTTAAGAACCCCCTTCATTAGGAAAACCCCGGCCTATGCTTTTTCCTTCCCATCCAGTGTAGACAGAGAAGGAACCACCTGGCGTTGTTTTCCTTACTCGGCTTGAATGATCTTCCATTCTCCCTCGAACAAGGTCTGCTGCGGGAGCGAGACTCTAGCACTCTTCAACTCCCATCAAAAGCTACAGTAAGATTTCCATTTACTTATGGGACTCCACTCTACTCTTTCCTAATTGTCCATAATCAGGTGATTTTGACATATTGAATCAGATTCAGATATTGGAACTGTCCCTTTTGTGGGAGGGAGGAAGAAGGGTTGGAGCACATTCTGATCCACTGTCCATCAATTTGGGGACAGTGGACTGATCTTCTTTCTGCTTTTGGTGTGTCTTAAAACTTTGCACTCTGTATCGAATCTTCTTCAGCTAGTTTATTTTCGGTTAAGGAAAAGAGGCTAAATCTATTGAGGCAGCTCTGGTATTCTTTTGGGCCTAATTATTTGGAAGGAAGGAATAGAGTTATTTTGAAGGCATACTTTTTCAACCACAGTTTGAAACTCTCTCATTATCGGTTCCCTTTTACTTGGTGGCTAGTTGTATTCCGAGAAGGTAGATATCTCCTTTAATTTATTTACTTTTGTATAGATTCTGTAGCTATACCTAGGATATTTATCCTTTAGGCTAGTTTGTATGTTTCTTTTTCTTTTCTCTTGCCTTTTCTTGTTGGTCTTTTGGGCCTTTCTTTGTATACTCCTTGTATACGTCTTTTTTGGTCAATATAGTGCTCTTTTATCGATAAAAAAAAAAAAATCAGATATTGGAACTATCAGGAACAAACCCACTCTAGCAAATAAAAAAGCAGGAGAGCAAACCCACAAGCGATGATGATTCTAAACACGAGGTCCTTCTATGGATATAACTATTTTGAAATAGGGTATGAAGGTAAATTAATGGAAAACAATAAGAAATTGGAGGATCATGAGGGGAACATGGTAAAACACATGTGACTTTTAAAATTTTGACCATTGTGTCCTTTTGCTCAGTTTTTTAAAAAGGTTTGTTTTTGTTGTCTTTAATAGACTCCTAATATTTTTTTTGGATGGGCAAATAGGCTCCAGTCAGCGTGGGTATTCACCATTTTGTGAATGGCCTTGTCTGGGGACTACCATTTCACTCTTCGGCATAGTGTATTTGCGAGCTCATTGTACATTTCACAGCCATTTAAGAATTTATTTATATGTGTATTGTGATGAATGAATTAAGAAAATTAAAGAGAAGAAAAAAAATAACCCTCACAATGAACTCTCTTCCTGAAACAATACATCCCTAACGATGGACCAGGCATATGCCATTGAATTTGGAATTTTATGGCAGAGTAAAAATTGTTTAAATAGTTGTTCATTCTTATCTATTGCCCCATGTGAATAAAATTTTCAATTTTGCCCCACTCTATATTTTTCACAAGGTCCTGGTACTATCTTACAGATCGATTAACTATACGAAAAAAAGGCATTGAAAGATGCCTCCTAATAGCCATTGAGATTAATTGTTTGAATAATATTTGATTCTTAAAGCAATCATATATATCTGAAATTTAAATTCCAACATCCTGTTGGTATAATATATAAAGAAGAAAGAGCACATGCTATAACTCTTTTCTCTCTGCCTGCAGCTCACACACAGGCACATGCTAAGTCTTATGCACTATATTGGTTTTGAATGTGAGATTTTACCTTCAAAGTCTTGATTTTGAGGAATGTAAAAAGATTGGGCGATACACTTAATTTTATTTGAATAACAAATGTGATAAATATTTTTAAATTTAAAAAAAGGAGGAAGAAAAGAGAGAGGAATGGGTATTTGGAAGAATGGATTTGAAATTCTCAGATGTAATTCAATTTTCCTAAATCTAACCAAGTGAACAAAAATTTGAATTGCATCAGTTTTTAGGCGATGTTTTCTAATATTCTTGGCGAGTTAGAAATTGTTATTGCATTACTAGTGATGTAATCTTGTTGTATCGGCATTGGGAATGGTGTCTTTGGAACATGGGCCCAGCGTCTGGAAGAGGCTCGACAATGAAAGGCGGTTGTGAATCAACCACAGAAACCATGAAGTGCAAAGCGTGGGTTCGATAAGAATGGAAGGTGTTGTGTGCGTTCCTCGATAGTGGAAACAAATTTTATATTTTCGCATTTAATATTTACCATTATTATCCTTGCCTGCCGGTATTTTATTTGTTAATTTAAATAAAATTGTCCTCCTCTTAAATGACGGTCGGTCGAAGCGCTTGCATTACGGGCAAACTCGAGAAGCCAGTAAGTCTCCGGATTTCTGAGGTGCATTTAAGGCCTATCAAAAAATTAGGTATTTCGTAAATGCATGGTGTTCATTTAACAATTTCTCGGACATTTTTGAATTAATAGAGTGTCAACCGATATTCACTTAGCTTTGGTTCTTTGGTTAAACATCTAACTTTTCTCAATGTTTTGAAGTGAAAATCTTTTATATTTAGTTTATTATTTTATATTTGGTATTTAAGATTCAGTTTCCTGTTTCTAATTTGTTATACATTTTTCCAAATTAGAAGATGTAGAGTCTTATTGGCTATTTCGCTTTAATGCGAGTAATATTCTTCATGATATTCAGGTGATTCGGATGATGATCGTGAAGAACTACCCCAGTTCTTTACCAAAATTGGCTTGTGATGCTAGTGGTATGTGTCTTCTTTTTATTTTATTGCCAGTCTGTTTCAAAGAATATATTTTTGTTCCCTTGGTGCATGAGCATATTGTTGATTTCTGTATTATTTTCTTTGAAAATCTTGCTTGCTCTAGTTCATTCTGGAAAAAAATGGAACCTTTTTTTGCTTCTGGACATGTTAATTGATGCGTCACCATATTTTATGTGAATTTTTTGAAACATTTTTCTATTAGTCTACGCGGGTTATGGATGTTATTCATGTTTTTAAAATTGTCTTGCTTTCCCGAATGATGCGGTGCGAAGAAAGTTCTCGATCAAGACTCATGATTTTGGGGAGAGATGTGTAAAGGCATGTGTCAGCAGCGGGATTCATCAGCAACACCTCCTTTGTACTGCCGGTTAGTGGTTACGATCAATTGATTACCGATGTGCAATAAAAAGAAGTTGGGTTGATGTCTCTGGTAGTGTTCCTCGAGGATTCTATTAAAAGGCGTGAAGGAACGGTGGACTTTCTTCGAAACTGCAAGATTCAAAATTCAAGAATTGGGTCGATAGAAGCACTTGGAAGGTGCAAGTGGTGACCATGATTCAAGATCTCAGTTCTTGGTTGAACTTTGATGAGGATGGCTTACAGACCATGATTCATGACGATACCTATGGATGACCTCTCGGATTTAAAATATGATTACGTGAGGGCGTGCACTACTACCGTGTATTCACGTGGATTATTCAGTGTTTTACAGATGAAGGATTTAGGTTTTATCTGGGCAATTGGCGCCTTATGACAATTCTTGTTTGTATCTTTGCCCCCGAAAGTCGGTTAGGAATCATTGTTGCCTTGAGTGGTCAAAATTAGGATAATTTCTTCGTTGTAAAACCGCTACGAAAAGCCATATAAATAATTTCATCTACTGCTTCTTCTTTTGTATTTCTTACTGCTCATCTCTTCATACAACTGCTGGTAGCTGATTGTCAATGAAATTGGCATGTTGATGCATGAGGTGCTCCATTAACATGTTCTAAGATACACTTGGTTGAATTGTGATTAATATCAATATTGCATTTGTATTAAAGCGAAATTGAACAAGCATGCGATGCATGAGTAAGATGATTCTAGTTGCTATGACGGTGAAATGGCATATCAAGTATCTTGATTACGGGTATATGCCATTTAAAGAATCGTATTTCTCTCTTTGATATCTATTTTCTTTATATTCTTTGGAAAATAACCCTGGGTATGTTCATATTCTTATTTTTATTTTTATTTTCTTTGATATCTATTTCTGTTTCCAACTTTCTTTTCCCCTTTTCTTGGTTAAATTTATCCAAGCAAAAATAAGAACATAGTACTAAAAGAATGAGAGAGAGAGACTGAGAGACAAAGACAAACATATATTACTAGTCACTAATTTATGAACAAATCCAGTTCATTTGAGATCCACCTTGTGAGGAGGAAACACGTCTATAAGAAAAAAAAAATAATTAAAAACAAGACCTGCATGGATGCCAGCCGAAGGAATAAAGATCAATTCCGGAGGGAGAGGATCCCGGGAGGCTAGCGTGGCCGACGTAAAGCAGAGTGGGCTCATGACCATGGACTGCAATGGAATAGATGCAAGTATGGGAAGGGCTTCCATGGTTCGATGTGAAGTCGAAGCCTGACCCGTGTCCCGCAGACGGACCCTGCAGGTCAACACATTGAAGTCTGTGCATTACTCTTCTCAAGGTCGTAGCTAAATTCCGCCAAAACATCTTTCAGTAAGTATCCTTGATGCATCTCGGCAAAGCCGGAGGTTCTTGGAGCTTGATCATCGTATGCAACTGCTCATGTTCAAATCAAGTTATTAATATACACGTCTTTAGATATTCCAAAACACAAAATAACTAAAATTACAGCAATAGGCAATAAATAAATAAATAGGCAATAAATAGGCAATAAATAAATAAATAAATAGGCAATAAATAGGCTATAAATAAATAAATAAATAAATACACATAAGAACCATAAGTAAAACACATTACACCAACTTAAAATTGCAACCACAGTAGGGATATCGTCTCCCTTTATGAGAGAATTTTTTTCATAAAAGGAGATTTGCTTTTCTTGAAATTTCTTGATTACATCTATACTCTTTTGAGAAAGAAATTTTCATCACACATCTTTGTACTACATATAATCATAAGTTGTTGGGGAGCCTTGTTTTTGTGTCTAAATAGATCGATTAAGACAAACACTTTCTAGGACATGTTCTAATATGTGATCTCTTAGGTAGAGTCTTTGCAATATTATAGTCGATACTTAAAGTTTCCCCATTTTAGGTGAATAATAATAATAATAAAATAGAAAGGCAGAATTACTCAAAATAACATAGAAGAGCATAAACATCACCTTGTCAACATGTTCCAAAGTAATAGCTTGTAGAATAATGGTTGTTCTCAGTCTAATTTGAACAAATCCACTATCCCCTTTTAGAGGAAAACACTGACCGGGCTCTCCAAAACTCGGTTTCAACATCTTCTCTGAATCTCTGTAAACCGTAGTTAGACTTATCTTTCGGAACCAACGCCCAACCTTTCCGATAATAAATGGTTCTGAGTGCCTAACAACTTTAGCCCCACCAGAACTCAGTATAATTCGACCCCTGCGAGCTGTGGTTTCTTTCATAAAGCGATGTCTCTAGCGATCCATAATGATGTCATCAAACTCACTACATGTCTCCATTATCAGCCCCCTTAACATTCATCAAATCATCCAATATTTTGTCTCGATCTTCTTTCCTATAAAATTCCACGGCCCCGACTCACCCCAACTTCTTCTCCAAATATCTCACTCTTGGAATCAATTTTCAAAGCCGGTGATTGACCTCACGGCCTTTTCTTCAGATTTTATCACTCAACTCTTCTGTTTTAACCTCCTCTCAATGCTATCCACAGCATCCGCATTTGCATCTTGTGTGTCATGAGTTTTCATAAGGATTCAACTTCATCCTATTCAGCCGCACAAAATCTGGAACCACCACCAAGGACCCTTCAACTTCATCAATCCGCCGCACAAAATATGGAACCACCACCAAGGACCCTCCCGACGAGTCTGTAGATTTCAATGCCAACTTCCTAATCATCTGGACTAGTCCCAAAATCACAATTAAGAGTACCAAATTCTTAGAGAATATACTAACGAGTTGTCAGGGCCTCTTGACGCAGAGCGACTTTTGCAGGTACCTGGCTAAACTTGGCGTTGGCGGTATTGGCGGAGGGCTTCGTGACGAGGAGAAAAAGCACACGCTCGTCGACCCAACAATTCGATGGGCCTCTTCCGGCAGAGCTTGACTTTTCTGGTACAGCTAAGCTTGGTGGCGGTATTAGCGGAAGCTGTGGCCAGGAGCTTTGCATCGCCGTAACACAATTCGATGTTGGGCCTCTTCTCAAGGACGACGGGCCTCCGCCTCATCGTCGGATTCGAGGAAGCAATCGAAGTCGACATGGCCGGAGTTTCAAAGGGGCTTAAGCGAGGGGCAGAAGAAAGTGTAGAGATCGAGTAAAGCTATGAATCAGAGTGACTGAACATGGTTGGGTTTTATAAGGTTTAATTTATATAATAGGATATACACGATTAGGTATTATAAGGTTTAATTTATGTAATAGGAAATACACGGTTGTCAAAACATTATCTTTTCTCTTTTGTTTCCTAACAGGGGCGAACCCAGCATATGCCCATTGAAATTTGGAATTAATTGTTTTAGATAAATAATTTGATTCTTAAAGAAACAGAAATCATGTATATGCAATTTAAACAATAATTTGATTCTTTAGGAATAAAATCTTATTTATATGGGAATCAGATTTTATTCCTAAAGTTGCTAAATGCCTCTCGCAGATCAGGATCTTCCAATGGTAGTAGTGGTGCTAACAAGTTAGATGGTGCATCATATGCGGCCCGAGTGCGGAGTGGCGACCGCAGAAGGCGAAATTTGGAAAGGTCTCTCTCTCTAGGGATCACCACAATTTGGATTGAATAAAGAATAAACAGCACAAAAAGGAAACAATAAGTATGTTTTCATTCCTTCAAATTTATCTTACTAAAATCAAGCTTCTTTACATATTGTTTTTTTTTTACATTATAATATTTGTTTTTAATTTCTGATAGGCGACACCATCACTATTATCTAGGTTAAACGTCCCGGCGGGGACTATAATGTTATCATCTAGCTGATAATAAAAGGAAAGGCTTCAAGGGACACGAACTAGTCTGTGGCGGCAAATTCTTCTCTTAGTTTTTCCTCGCACATATAGACCTTTGAAGGATAGAACGACCTAGAGTGTAAAACAAAACTCCGCATTCGATAAGTGCAACTAAAATGCTTAAGCATCCCATGCCCACGGGATCATCCTCTCCCCAAGCGGCTCAATGCGGTGGTGAAAAAATCTCGCACTGAGAGAGCAAATCTTGTCTCTCTGTCTCAAACCATGTGAAGTGCAAATATCATCGAAGGCTACTCTGATTTTGGTGCTAGAATGGCTTCCACGGGAGCAGTGGATCACTTTTTGCGAGGAGGTAGGTAATGAAACCAACATGAAGCAAGATGTAAACTTAATCTTTCTTCTCAGGCAGTTATTTGAGAAGTGTAAGAATGCGGTGTTGGTGGCGGTCGAGGAAAAGGAATGAGCAATTGTGAAACAAAGGAAGATCATAAATCGAATTGAATCATTGGGTCTTCAGTGTTGATTGCAAAGAAGAACAAAATTCTTATTAAGGAAGACATTGGAGATGGTGTGCGGAGACAAGGACGCAGTGGAAGGGGCTCGGCACACCAATGAGGGAAAAGTTTGAGAATCCAACCACAACGAAGCCACTTCTAAGTGGAAGGCCGGGTTCTGATAAGAATGGAAGGTGTTGTGTGCTTTCCTCTGATAGTGGAAACAAATTTATGTTTTTAACATTTTATTATTTTACCAAATATTATCATACTTATATAATTGTTTGTTATTAATTTCATAGTAGTCATATCTAAAGCAGCGATCGGATCGAAGCACACGTCTAGAGAATGACTTCGAAATAGTAGTTCTCAGTTTCTGGAGTGCATTTAAAAGCCTATCAAAAATTCATATTTCATGCGTCTGTGGTGTTCATTTTTAACAATTTCTCGGACATTTGGATATACAGAGTGTCAACCGGTATTCCTTAGTTTTGATTGCTGGTTAAACATCTAACTTTTCCCAATGTTTTGGTGAAAATCTTTCATATTGATTTATTCTTTATATTTGTTAACCCAGGTCGATTTCACAATTTTCCTAATTTGTTGCTCTGTTTTCTCTTTTTTACATTATATTCAATAATTTATTATGCCTTTTCCTTGCCTCAATGGTATCTCTTGGTAGTGTTCTCGGGGATTCATTTGGCAGTGAAGAGAACAGTGGACTTTTTCTTCGAGCTTGCAGATTAAGAAATTCCAAAGTGGGTCGATAAGCGCCTGAGAGTGTGAGTGGTGACACGGGTGGGCTCAGATCTGAGTTCTTGGTTGAACTTTGATGAGATTCGATGGGCCTTGAAATGCCTATGGATGATCTCTCAGAGATTTAAAATATGATCCACCACATGAGACGATACACTACACTACCTTTATATTCACAGTGGATTATTCATTGTTTAGATGAGAATAGAGATTTAAGTTTTATCTCGGGAAAATTGGCACTTGTAATTATGACGATTCTTGTTTGTATACTTCTTCAAAGAAATTCAGATTTAGGAATCATTATCACCTTGAGTGGTCCGTGGGATAAT
Source organism: Tetrastigma voinierianum (assembly GCA_016808115.1). Taxonomy (NCBI): domain Eukaryota; kingdom Viridiplantae; phylum Streptophyta; class Magnoliopsida; order Vitales; family Vitaceae; genus Tetrastigma; species Tetrastigma voinierianum. The sequence goes on along the minus strand of JAEQBH010002652.1, from coordinate 585,319 downwards.
TTCTTTCGTTGTAAAACACTCTGAGGAAAGCCATATATGTTCATGCGCTTCTTCTTTTTATTTCTTACTGCTCATCTCTTCACTTTACAACTCTTTGGTAGGCGGTTAATCGATAAATTGGCATATTGATGCATAGGAGTGCTCCATTAACATGTTCTAAGATACACTTGAGTTTGATTAGTGAATTTAAATATCAATATTGCATTTGTACATTAAAACTAAATTTGAACAAGCTTCGTTCGATGCATGAGTAAGATGATTCTAGTTGCTATGATTAATGAAGTAAACTTATATCAAGTATCTTGATTCTGATCTATGCCACTAGATAAACATTTCTGTATTTGATTATCTATTTTCTTATATTCTTGAAAATAACCTGGGTAAAAGTTCACATTTTTATTTTTATTTAGATATTTATCGCTTTCCAATCCGCTCTTCCCTTTTCGCTAAATTGTCCAAGCAAAATAAGAATATAGTACTAAAAGAATGAGAGAGAGAGACCGAGAGACAAAGACAAACACATGTCATTAGTCACTAATTATGAACAACATTCACGAGATTCCACCTGACAAGGAGGAGGAGAAACACGCCTATAAGAAAAATAATTAAAACAAGACTTTGATGGATGCAAACGTAAGAATAAGATCAATTCACTGAGGAGTGAATCGAATCGCGTACAAGATCGAAACAAAGGTAGGCTCACACTGCACCTGCAAACTGATAGATGCAAGTATGGGAAGCCTATGGTTCGATGTGAAGTTAAGCTCGATCGTGTTCACAAGACTACCTCACCAGTCCAACATGCATTGAATGTTCCTGCATTACTTTTCAAGGTCAGAGCTAAACTCTCAAAAGAAACATCTTTCCGCCAATCTGGTACGATGTGTCCTTGATGCCATCCATAAACTCGATAGCCAGAGCGTTGATCTATCGATCCCACCGCCGGCTCATGTTCAAATCAAAGTTATAACATCACTTAGATATCTATTGACATTATTTAATAACTAAAATTATAGCAATAGGCACAATAAATAAATACGCATAAGAACCAGAAGGAAAACACATTATAACTAACTTTATGAAAATTGAAAACACAAGGGGGGATATCAAACACGCAATCTATTACAACCATACTTTGTAGTATAAATTGTGATATTATCATTGATCATCCGGATTGTGAATGTGTACAAAATTTCGCTACCTACATAGTATCAACAATTTGCAAACAGCGACGCTAAACAGATAGGATTGCTTTTATTATAAAATAGAAGGTTAATATCAAAAATAAATATAGATATACAAACATCACCTTGTCAACATGTTCCAAAGCACAGCTTCGACAATGGTTTCGCCTAACTGAACAACCACTATTCCCTTTCGTGAGGAAAACACTTGACTGGACTCTTTAAAACCCTGCTTCAACATCTTCTCCGCCAATCTCCAGAAACCCAAGAGTTAGACTTAGACATTCTTCGAACTAACGCCTAACTCGATAATAAAATGGCTCTAATGCCTAACAACCATGGCCCCACCAACTCACATAGCTCAATCTTACTAAGCTCCTTTGATTTCTTTCTTTCAAAAGTATAATCATCACATAATGATGTCATCCAAAGTCACTTCCATGTCTCCATTATCAGCCCTTGTCATCATCAACCACAATTATTTTGTCCAAATCTTCTTTGCTAAAAATTCCACGTTTCCTCTAACTCCCTAACTTCTTTCTCCAACATCTCACCACTTTTCAAACCGATCGACCTCACTCCTCAACTTCACTCTCAATCTTCTATTCAGAACCCGCCTGAACCCCGCATCTGTTCACCGGAATTTTCGCTGTGAGGATTCAACTTCTTAATCCGCTCAAAATCCGTGACCCAAAGATCCTGTGATTTCAATGTCAACTCGCATCATCCTCGATCGAACCCATAATCACAAATTAAGAGAACCAGAGTTACCCACTCCAGGCCTCTCCGGCTTGAAACGACTTTGGTAATGACGAGGCTCGGCGCGCGCGGAGGCCATGTAATGGAAAACTGGTCAAGTGACATGGCCGAGTATAAATTGAATTTCATGATGGGCTTTTGGCAAGAAGAAACGAAGCCATAAGTTATGGAAAAGAAAAGAAAACAGAATGTAAAAGAAGTTGGAAAAGCCGGGAGAGGATCATTTAAGAATGAAGACGAAGCTCGCGTTTGGATTTGGGTTTCAAAACGAAGAGGAAGCTCGCGTTTAGATTTAGGTTTCACGCGTTTGGATTTGTTTCATCCACGGTGGGTTAGGTTTTATAAACATTTTTTTTATGCTTTTAGTTTTTTTTTTTTGTCGTACAATAGAAAGCGTACTATAAAGTAACATTCGTATATCAAAAATCTATATATATAATTTAAAATTAGATAAAATAAATAAAAATGTTATTTTATAAATGTAATGGTATATTAATACTTCTATTTTCCGATATCCGATAATCTAATGTATCGGATATATCCTATATCTTCAAGAGAGAGACATCTGATAATTAAAACGCATTCAACAATATACATCATGCGACGCCCAAACCTCGTTCGCTTGACTACCTAGCCAACTCCGCTGAATACTGGTGGAATGTCGGGTGACCCGACATTTGTCAATGTAAAATCTGGTCTCCTTTGTACTGGGAGCTCTACCCAAATACAAACCCAGATATACCATTCCAAACAAGGCAATATATCCAATATATCCAATCACATGAGTAATACGACCACTTGGGCCCACAAACGATACCATAATACATACTAACTAGTGAATCCAACTATATACCAAATAGTTACAAGAGTTACAACATTACTCTATACAATACACATATTAAAATTAGGCATTTCAATACATGTATACATCATCAACCAAAGCCACAACCCGGCTTTCTTCAAATCCCTTTAATCCCAGATGAGTCGCCCCCACGATCCCCCGCACCGTAAAATAATATCTCACGGGTGATCTAATGCTCAAGAGTGGAATCGCCTCATGGGCTACTCTCCACCTAAGTGCAAAGCAATGTTCCAAAACAACATACATTCAAGCAAATTCATGATCCTACTTGAATGTCTACATGACCAACTCCTCTCGTGATCCCCGAGTCCTCACAGATTCCATCACACTCGCCTGCTTCTCGATGAAAATTATTATTTTGTTTATTTGTGGACAACTCCGATGTGTATATATATCAATTGGGCCGCCTCCGACGATTGATATATTATTTGTTTGTGGGACTATCTCGATGAATATCAATTGGCCGCTCCGACTATTGATATTTGTAATTTGACTACCTCGATAATTAATATTTTTAGACAACCAACCGGCTTCTAGACTCATCTCTCATGCACTCACTCCTATAGTCCTCGTGTTCCAAAGGCATATGGAATGCATGTATGCCACCTAATACGCCTAATTCATGTGAATATATATAAACATGCATATATTTACAAACAATCAATTCAATCATGTCATGTGTAAATTCTCATTTCATACATCAAAATTAGCTCACGGAGTTAATGATCAAACACGGTAATTTAGCGCCGTAAATCACTCGACCAAACACATATTTTCACAAAATATATTTTTGAGAATACCGCTTCGTGAATAGTGAAACCTCGGCATTATTCCCAAAATCATTGAATCATCGGTTCACCTTTGTGAACTCGCATTTTCGGCCATTTCCGGCCTCACATAATCAATACATGATTAATACAAACTTTGTGAATTAAAACACCCAAACATCACTTCACAAGCATTATTAAACATTTTGGTTTCAAAATCTATACCAATTCGTCCTGCCTGGGATCTCGGACAACGGCCCCTAACGGCCCTCATTCGACCAAACATTTGTAAAGTACTTAAAGAGGGAATAAAACCCAAGTAGGGAGAAACTCCTACCCCGCTGAGTTTGTCTAAACTCCTTAAACCCGCACTCCACGTGAAGCCCTCTCCGCGCAGCGCTTCCTTCGTCTAACACCGCCGACTACCGAATCGCCCGTATTTTTAAAGAGAAGTTTCTCTCTCTAAAGAAAATCTCTCAAAAATGGCTACTGTCGATTTCAAAATTCTGCATTTCACGTTTTTTTTTTAGCTTCTTAACTTTGGGGAAGACAACTATTGACAATTTTGTCTTTTAGTGACTTAAATAATTTTCATAATGCCAATTTTATCCCTCTTTTCCCAGTTTTGACATTCGGCTCTACCTCGACCGTCATTTTCATCATTTCTCTACTCATACCACTTATGGCACATGAGTACTTGTTATATGTGACTTCTGGCCGCATCGAATTCCGCTTTACAAGACCGAAACGTGATGCCTCGAAACGTGCAAATTTTTATCGTCTGCATCCGACTTTAAATTTACGTGCTAGCTAGATTTCGCGAGAAGATTCCAACAGTGAAATCCATTTTGTCATCCGAGATCCAGAGAATAAATTACGAATTTTTAACCGAAATTACAATTTCGTAACTGAAATTACGATTTTTGCCATTTTTCCGTAAATTGAATTCCTGTCTTACATTCTCCTCTTAAAGGAATTTCATTCCGAAATTCAGGACAATTACAATCACTCACATGCATATGCAACGTGTACTCTACCATGCATGTAAACAGTCATTTAAATGCTAAACGACTAAAAACCACGACCTTCATCCCTAAACAAAGAGGGATAGCACCCGCATCGTGTCCCTCGCGTCCCACGCGGACTCCTCCACTCTATAGTGCTTCCATAGCACCACTAGCTCACTGGCCTTAAGGCCGCAAAACCCGATCATGGCATCAACAATGCACACCGGTCCCTCCTCGAAGGTCCCATACGTGTCAACTCAATCCGCCCCCAATCCACTACATGAGCCGGATCTCGAGTATATTTCCGAGTACGGAGACGTTGAAACACCTCGGTGGACACCGATTACGCCGGGCGGTAACGCTTAACCGCACGCCAACGGTGCCTACCCTCTCGAGGCATCCGAAAGGTCCAATGATCCCCGGCGACAGCCTCCCACGCCGTCGAACCCCGACCACTCCTCTTAGGCATCACCTTCAAGAAGACGTAAAGTGATTCCCAACCTCGAACTCTAAGGGTCGACATCGCACATCCGCATAGCTTCGCCGCCCCGAACCGTGAGAAGACGTTGTCGTGACGCTTCCACCTTCCTGAGGTGTCTCTAATCGATCGTGACCAGCGATGGAGCCTCTCCCACCTTGTCCAACATAACGCGATTCATGCGGCCTCCCATAAAATGCCCTTACACGCCATATGTATACTACCGTAAATGTCAGAGGCGAATTCCACTACAAGGCAAATGCTCATCCCAGCCTACTCCTTATGATCCAAGACGATGTCAGAAAGTATGTCCTCTAACACCTGTATAGTCCCCATACTGACCATCTGTATTTAGGGTGGAACGCCGTACTCATCGTCACCGCTTGCATGTCTTACAGCCGAAACTCTTCCAAAAGTAAAATAAACCTCGTCCCTATCCGACACTATGGATACTGGTACTCCATGTAACCGGACTATCTCTCGAATGTACAACCGACAGAATCTCTCCAAGGCGAAGGTCATCCGCATGACTAGAAAATGTGCCGACTTCGTGAGTCGGTCCACTATCACCCATACCACGTCATGCCTCTGCTGCGTCCGTGGAAAGTGGGTCACAAAGTCCATCGTGACGTGCTCCCAGTTCCACTAAGCCACCTACCGGTTGGAAGAGTCTCTTGGCTTATGGTGTTCAAATTTAACTCGCAACACGTGAGACATCGGGGTTTAACAAAGTCCCCTATGTGTCTCTTCATCCCACTCCAGTAATACTGGCGACGAAGATCCTGGTACATCTTCGTGCCACCTGGATGCACGACAAATCGAGAGCAGTGAAACTCCCTGAGAATCTCCTCTCTAAAATCGGTCAACTGGGCAACCACTACCCGTCCCCTATATCGAAGACTACCATCTATGTGAACGGTCCAACCTCGCTACTCCGTACTCCGATCGTACTCGGGTCCCCGGGATGGACATGATTAGCCCAAAGTGCTATTTCAGCCGCCCTATTTTTTATAGGTTTTGAGTAAGCTAGCACTAATCATGTCAATAATAATTGGAGTGTTCAAAGACTCTAGTATCACTTATGCCGTTTAGAGGTTATTTTTGGTTGTTTTGCAGGTTTTTGCGTACTTTGGGAGTTCAATACCGATATATGTGATGAATCATGAAGATTAAACCCATTTGTCAGCCATCGAACATACCAAAATTCAATAAAAGAATGAAGGCAAAGTGAAGAAAATTGATGCAGAAGAGGAGCAAGAGGGCAATGCAGTTGAAGATCAAAGAATTCCAAAGAATTTCGCTTAAGATTGCATTGCTGGATTGCGAAAATTTCAGTAATCATAGCGAAATTCAAGTAATCCCAGCTTAAATTGTGAATTTTCACAGACTCCAAGGATTTCGCCTCTACACTGCTCCTAGCTTTGTAATCCGCTTCGCTTATCACCTAAAAATTTTCGCTTGTTACATGAAATTTCGCTAGCTATTAAATTGCCAATGCCTAGCGAAATTTTCTCGATTAAGATTTTCTGGTGATTTCGCTAGTTATTGCAATTTTCGCTACCTAGCGAAATTGTTGCGTTTAAATAAATTTCTCGCATTTTATCATCCTTTTTGTAATTAATGCCAACCTAATTTCATTTTGTGTATTACTTCCTTGTCCCTTGTATTAGCCAAAATGTTAGGCTTTCTGTATTTTCCTACACGGGGTGGCCTATACCTCTATATCATTTTTGTAACCCGGCTAACCTCAGAAGCACTTTTATAACTTTTTATTTATAAATACTTCACATGCAGCCTTAGTTAGGTTTTGTTTTTCTCTCTTCTCTTCTCCTCTTTCTCATTTTCATACCAAACAACCCTCTTGAGGATGACAACTCAAGAGATGCTTGGCTGCTTCAAATTTTGAAGAGAAGGTAGCTAGTTTGGTCAGGGGGCAAGCCAGAGAAGTTGTCCTCATGTGTTAAATGCAACAGGTACTGTATTTATGGCTTCCATCTTCTCAAACTAGGGTTGAATATCATTTAATGTCATTAATTTGGCCAATACTTACCATGCTTTAGATACGTTGCATACTTATTGCTAGATGTACTGTGGGTTCTTGGGATGGCCTTTAATGAGCCACCGAAATGATGTTGAATGTTGTGGTTTCAAACCTAGTGCGGGGTCAGATGCATGTTACTTGTGTCAGACTAAATAGAGGACTAGGTTAGGTTTGCTTAGTTAAACAAAGATCCTAAGTATGGCTCGACTATAGGTTGCTTGTCATAATGCGAGGATAAAACCCGAGGACACTTGTTTGCCCTATGTTATCAAGTTAGTGACCTAAACCTTCAAAGTTACCTTTTCACACTTCACTTTCAGTTTCTACAGTTAATCAGTTTTCAAACTACTCACACTGTTTTTGAAACAAATCCAAAAATCCAAATAAAAAGCTTCACCTTTTCAACACTGATGCAAATCATTCCTAGGATGAAAACCCATCCCCCGTTCTAATTTCTAGACTCACTATACTGGCAGTAGCTTGACTACTGCAAAGAGAGGGAGGAAACATAGGTATATAAATTTTGTTGATTCCGCTCAGCCTACTGTGGCACGAATCAAATGGCGCCGTTGCCGGGGATGGTGCCAAACTACGTTTGATGAGTTGAGGTGTACTTGTAATCCTCATTACAAGTGTAGGTGACCTTTTTAATCCTTTTTGAATTTCAGCCACAGAATCGCAAGTTTTCATTACTTCCTCGTAGTAACTCGCGACTTGTTTTGTTTTTCATACATTTCGCTTTTATTTTAACAACCCCTAACCTTTTGCAAGTTTGTTTGTGTTTTGCTACTTCGGGCCAGGTCGTGTTTATGCACCATCGAGTGGTTACTGTAGATTGCATAGGAATTAGTGCACCAATTGAACAAGACAAAGGATACTCGCAGCCACCAACCAAATTTCTGGACCCCCTCACCCGAGGAACAAATGTAGTCAGCCTGTGCACCCTAAGGAACTAACACCCTATAGAACCATGAGGGACCACATCCACCCTCCTAGAGTTAGTGCCCCATCCTGCATCATACCTCCTGCTGAAGATGTAGCAGTGAGGCCCTATTTGGTAACCCTACTCCCCACATATCATGGTATGGAAAATGAAAATCCATACACTCACATCAGGGATTTTGAGGAGGTTTGCACTACCTTTAAGGAAGGTATGATTGACATGGATTTGCTAAAGCTGAAAGCATTTCCATTGACCCTAAAGGACAAGGCCAAGATTTGGCTCAACTCACTGAGGCTTAGAACCATAAGAAATTGGGCTGAACTGCAGGCAGAATTTTTGAAAAAGTTCTTTAGTGCTCATAAGACCAATAATTTGAAGAGACAAATTTATACCTTTGCAGCTCATGATGGTGAGAGGTTTTACCAAAGGCTGTAGAGATTTACGAGACTATCAAAGGCATGCCCACATCATGGGTTTGATTACATGGATGTTAGCAACCATTTCTATGGTGGTATGGTCTCCGCCATGAGACAATTGTTAGAACTATGGGAGATTTTCGAGTAAGCATCCCGATGAAGCCATGGATCAAACAGGCTGAGAAACTTCAGCAAGGTCGGGATGAGCCAAACCCGAGAGAAAAGGAAACAATGAGGCCTCTCACCAACCCTAGAGGAATTTATAAAGACCGCCGTAAGACATAGAAATGAAAGCTAGGATTTCAAGGGCTTGAGACGACGGCTCCATAGGTGCGGCGGTGACTAAAATCCTACACAATCAACCCTGCACTGATCTCAATCCTGTGCTGGAAAACGGTATCGATGGCTTCTGATGAAGGATTTGATGTCGAATGTGCAAATGCGTAGGACAATTCGAGACCTGACAACTAATGCCATGGTATTACCTACAGATTCTAGTTGGAAAATCACCCCCAACCTCTCATGGAAACCCACTCCCCACCTTCTCTTTGGAGTGCCGATACGGTTTGGTTGATCTGACTCCTGGCCCCACGCGTATCGTCTCCCGTGAACAAGCCATTTTAAATTTGAGTAAGGTGGTAGGCAACTTTATTGAGGGCGGAATTAATGTGCAGCTAGCTGAAAGTTGTCTTTGTTGAGAATACCTTTGAAACGAGAAGATAGATGGACTTGAAACCTTTGAATCGAAAATTGATAACCTCTGATATTCAATCACGAAGATCAGCAAATTCTTTGTAGTCTGAGAAGAGAGGAGGTTCCCTTCACCATGATCCCAAATCCTACTTGAATTCATGAGTAAATTCGTCAATGGTCGAGGTGGATGAAGTTGGTATAATTGCGAGTGGAAAGAGTTGTTCGTTGTGCGAGAGTGCGTTTGAAATCGGCGGGGAGAAGAATTGCAGTCTAGCATATTCTCTGAAGGAGGGACTTCAATGAAATCACATTACCACCTCATTTCCCTGGCTTACTTAAAGGTAGAAGAGGCATCTCGTGGTATCTTAGAAGTCTTAAAGCGAAGTGAAGGTTAACATACCTCTTTTGGACATCATTAAACAGGGTCTATACCATCTGAATTTTTGAAAGATCTTTGCCTGATTAAGAGGATTAAGTATTGAGGAAAGAAGGCATTTCTCCTTTGAGCAAGTCAGTGCTGCGTAATCCAAGCGATACTGTCAAATCTAGTCAGGATCTCCTGATTTAGTCGATATTGGTGGGAATTGCATGAACTCAAATCATTTGCTTGATTTAGAACTGTGTGAACCTAATTCAGGTATTCGGTGTATAAGCGGTCAGTTTAGAGTGAACTTAAACCTACGACATCACACTATCATTGGCGATAGATGGTGAAATGCTGAGATGGTTGAGGATGTAATGAAGATGAGCCAAATTCTACGGCAATTTTTGTAGTGCTTAACGCTGACGATTGCAAAATGAACCCGATCATGTGCGATCATCCTTGGAAGACCATTTACGTACTGCGGTACAATCATAAATTCTTGGAATGAGTCATACCTTACATGTAACATGACCTTAAATTAACATATTCCATTTGAACCAGCAAACATGATTCTTTGAAAATGAAAATCGAATGTTTGATGAAGTTGTTTCAAATAATTCGTGGCAGGAAAACAAAGTGTTCGAAATTGCAGAGACATAGTCGACGAGAGATGAGAGATTTTAAATCACGCCATCCAAACACCATGGTGGCGATTGATCGATTGAGAATCCCGTGATGGGACCAGAGTCAACAATTGGGCACACAAGCAAATGGAGTCCTTGAAGACTCTTGCGAGGTTGAGAGATCATTCTCCTTGACCCTCCTTGGTAAATTTAATATTGAAGCTGGTTGGTGTTTTTGAAGCAATTCACGGTTCTAATTTTACTTTGTCTTAATTTAGTTAATTTTAATATTTCATCTATTTTAAGTTTACGATTTAGCAAATTTGGTAATTTTATTATAGTTTCTTATAATCAGTTATTAGATATATTTTATTTCAATAATTTTTTAATTTTTCATCAGATTAGTATTCACATGTTTTTCTTTTAATGTTAAAAAATTTGAATTTCGGGAGGGCGACGGGCCCAGGTCGCTAAATGTGAAAAGGGCGTAGTGGACTCTTGACTACCTGGAATACATGGGAGGGAGGGGTTTGGCTTTGCACACCTTTTTGTTTTCCTCTCGGCCTGCATGACCAGAGCCTCCCGATACTGCGCCGGCGCGCGCACCACAGCCAGCGAACCATGGTCGCGTGCGTATCCTGCTTGCACCGTGCTTTCCTCAGGCCACGGTCGTGGCCCTGCTGCATTCTAGTCTCTTGCTGGCCAGTAGCAGACGACCCACTTCCAGTATGGTGTTCACTTGCCACGCGCCTGAGCCACAGTTTCTGACTGAAATTTCTTCGCCTCGACTGAGCAATCCTTCTTAGCCTTCACATCATTATCCTCATTTTTTACGAGCCTTGTGCGGGCCCTTTACCACACGGTCAGGCCGCCGCCTCTTACGCACCGCTGACGGTGAGCCACCAGTTCGTTTACATGATTATTGACTGATTCATCCATTAGGCCAATATCAATTGCCTTGATACATTGGTTTCATTTTTATCAGCGGACCCCTCTTCCAGTGTCATATTTAGATTTGTTATGGATCGGTACTTTTCGGTGAGTCCAGCCTTGTGCATGATGGTCAGTACAGACGAGCTGACCCGATGGGTTAAACACCCGGTACCATCTCACATTCCCAGGGTAGTCACGAGGAGCCTCGAAATTTCGTAGATGTCGAACTGGATGGGACCGGGCCCCGTCACTGTACCTGTGCGCAGGCCAGGCAGCCCTCAGCGGGCGCCACATCGGGCGGGTGTCATCATGCCAGGCTCCTCCGTCTCCGGTCCCATCAGTTCTGAAGACGGCATGCTTCCGCGGTTGTCTTTTGCCTCGAGGATTAGGAGACATGCGTGGGCACCGCATTCAGGGAGCGTCGCGTACACTCGAGGACTTCATGAGTCTTCTTATGGCGTCCATGCATTGATGGCGTCTGGGTTCGAAGTTCTAGAGGTTGATTCGGGGTATTCCTACTTGCCGCCGACCAGGCGATCACTTATAACCCCGGTGATCCTGTGATTTTATCACTCGATGACATCCGGGGCATTGATCTGCATGAGCTCCCGATTCGCTATAGATGATAGAAGTGCCGATGGCGGACATGCGGCGGTGTTGAAACTGCGTATCACGTCGGCGATTCGGAGATTATCGAGCTTGGGCCCACCCGCCTCAGCGGAGATGGTTCGCATCGCAGCAGAACATCGCAATGGGCGGTGCCGAGCGGCTCCCGCCTCGAGATCTTTGCGATTGATCACACAATTTAGGACGGCCTCATTGCGGCATTATGCAACGGAGAACCCGTCACAGGCTCTTCTGGATCTCGGAGGATGCGGTTTTAGTCCCTCGGCGGTGACCTCACCCGCTACATTTGAAGAAAGGTCCACTGGAAGAACTGGATTCGGCCCAGAGTCGTAGGCTGCGATCTGAGACTAATATACGAGTCCTCGAGCATTTAGGTTTCGGAGAGCCTCGGATAGAGGAGGATCAGTGCCTCCTAGTCTTTGTCGTGGGCGAGTGATGGCCATGCAGTATCTTTCTCCTCCGGCGGAGGAATGAGAATCTGCCGGATCCAGTGTTTGAGATTCCCATAGAGATGATGTGCGTGGGCAGGAGTGCCAGTTCAGACTCAGCGTGTCTCCCTCAGTCTGCCGCGTGCATCCATGGTGCGGCGATTTTGCACAGCCAAATCCGCCTGGCTGCAGATTTCCTTTGAGTATGTTCCAGCAGGCTCGAAGGGGAATAGGCCCCAGTGTGATGGAATGTGACTCTCCTCGTTAGCGGCTACCTGAGGCTGACCCGGGATCGGAGGTTGACGGTGTCGCCATCTTCGGCGGATTATGCTGCTTTGGGTCTTCCTCTTGTTCGGGATCGGAGGGAGGAGCCTACGGCGACGGCATCGCATCTTTGGATGTTTGGCCGCGATGTGTGACCAGGCCTACCACCATAACGCCTACGCGGCGATGGGTGGTGGGTTTCTTTATGATTTTGTATAGTTACCAGCTTTATCATTGCCTACTAGTTACGGTTAGGATTTATGTATTAGCCATGATGGCGGTGTACTTTGTGTCTAACTTTGTAACCATGTACTAGCCATTTGGCTATATCAAAGTTATTCGAGTATATATATCTGGACTTTTCGCATATCATGTTTTGTGCCTTAACCATGTGTAAAATGTTTTTCTTTTCTCAGATGAGCAAATTGAATTTAGCCAGTGGAACAATTGATTTACCTTTCATTGTGAAATTGAATCCTTTGTTTGTCACCTTTGTGTTGAAACATTCCATGTTTGAAGGAAGCAATTTTGGTCGATTGAAATTCCGGCTATGCTCGACTTGAGGAGGTACTCATTTGGCTAATTCTGCACTTTGAGTTGTTCAATAGTGTGAAATTGTGTGCCTCATTCCACTTTGCATAAGCGAGTAGCAAGTATGTTGACAACCTTAATAGGTTTGTATTACCCATATTTGGCAATGTAGTCTTCAAGGAAAAGAAGAAAAAGCGAAAAGAAAGAAAAGAAGAAAAAGAAAAATAAAAATTAGTGATCTTTGCTTGAAGCGAGCGGTCAGGGGTATATGGCGAAAGCCTTTAAAACTTGATTGCCACAAGCCTTAATTAGTTTGGGTGTCTGATTTAGTGTTAGTTACATGGGTGAATGGTAGAGTTGCTTGATTTGTAGGTGCTTGATTTTGGCGAAGTCATTCGAGTCGGGGTGAAACTGCAGTTTGTTAATTAAATGATCTTTTGGCTTGATGCCTAAACCTTAGTGGTTGAGTCCTTCGGTGGACCCAGTTACAGGACTTTGGTGAAGTCGTATTTTAAGCATTTACCTACGATGTAGTTGAATAAAGAAGAGTGTAGCTTTTCCTATTTAGGTTGTTAACTGACTTGATACATGCAGTAGCTGGAAGTTGGGAGGGAATAGTGCACGATTTATTGTGGCTCGATCGTTGCTAGGAACCACATTAGACTTTAGTGGAAATTCGGATTGAGAATCATGGATACGATGTTGACCTTAAACTTGTTCTTATGGGTTTTGTTCTCTCATGTTGATTTCTATAAAGTTTCAATTTTTCATAAGGTAATTTCTGTTAAATCATCCTCTTTTGAATCCTGCTTAGCTTTGAAAATCACTTTGCATACATCTCCTTTAGTTTTGTTGCTAGGTTGTAGCGTTTAGGTTGGGGTGATATCTCTCGTCCTGCTGGGACTCAATCCTTTCTGCTTTCAAAAAAGAAACTAGTGTAATACTAAACTCCCAGTCTGTTGAGTGCCTTTCATTGTCGCTAGCTGTCCCAGTCTCGGCATCCTTGACTCAGAAAGCTATACTATCTTGCTCGTGACTTCAATGAGTGCATCGTACCACATTTGCCTTCAGGGATGATAATGCGAAGTGAAGTCATAATCCTCACCGGAACTCCATCCATCTGCGTTGCCTCATGCGAGGTCATTGATTGAAAATCTGCAGGACTTTTTATGGTGCGAGTGCACCTCGAACTCTCCTCGTCGTATAAGTGAGTGGCAGATCTTCGAGCGAGACTACAGGCCCGCCCGACTCCGTGTCGTGTGTGGGGGTAGTTCTGCTCGTGATTCTTCAAGCGGCGAACCATAGCCTACTACCTCGGGACCGCATCAAAGCATCTAATTCGTACACATGGGGCATCCGCGATACCTTGTGTGCCTGTCCCACAATAGGAGTTATCGAGATGGGGTGAGTAAGTCTCCTCTTGACTCTGGAATGCCTCCTGCATCGGTCATCCCGATCAAACTGACCCTTAGAGATTGACTGGTCATCGTCTTTATATCTGGAGAAATCCTCGATGAATCTCACCTTAATACCCGGTGATCGAAACTACATTAATAGTGACTTGACTCTCGGCTCATCTTGCCCTCGACATTCTCTAGGTCAGTGACCTCACGATCTTTGACACGCGTGTCCAAAATCTCACCTGATAAGCGGAACTCGCTTCTGGCTTGGCATATAACGTGATGGTGCTCGGCAATTTGTCAGCGATCCTCGAAGTGATACTCATTATCGCTCGTGGGAGTAGATCGAATCATCATCCAGCAGAAAAGCTACGACAAATGATCTAAAATAGGTTGGAATATCCTATGCATGAGATCCATGGTCTTCAGTGCGTTAGGTAGATCGAAAGGCATCACCGTAGCTCATAGTGCCCGTACTTGGCGTCTGGCGATGTCTTGGAGATGTCTTGTCTCCCACTATATGGTGATCGATGCCAGTGCGAAGAGTCTATCCTTGGGAGATGGAGCTCGCGCTCTCTCGATGAAATCGAACTTTATTCGTCAATCCTGGTATTAGTGCAGATTCTTGATCGTAACCACATTCATTATCTATAGTGATGGTCGAAGGTTGTCTTCTTCTTCTGTGGCTGAGCACCCCAGCCCAGGTGAAGTGCGCCGTTCACAATGAACCCACTTTGTCGATAGCTCACATGTTGGACTTCACAGGTTCTGTGACTCAGCGTGCCCATCTGTCGAGTCATAGAGATGAGTGAAGAAATGCAGGCGTAACCGATGCGAAGTCTTCACAGTGCGTGGAAGCGATCCGGGCGCTCGTTTGGAAAACATCCATGCTCTTCCACACCACTCGAGGGCAAATCTAAGTCGGTCTCTCCTCATCTCTAGGGTAGGCTCGTTAGCCAGCAGCCCTAGCCCCCTCTACCCCCAACATCCCAGATATATACTCTCACCCAGGCTGACATATCATGCTTGTCCCCCTGAAATACCACACAGTCTGATCCTGACAATGGCGGCGGTAACCCTCCTAGCTCATGATCGATAACGACCACGCGGTGTCGATCCATCCCGAGGATGACGCTGAGTTTCTGACATGTCCATGATCCTGGTCAGCTGTGAGTGAGTCTCAGGATCTCGACTTCATGACCATGACCATATCATCCTATTCTCGCCACAATCACTGGGGATAACTCTGCGTGCGAAGCACGCCAGGTCGACCTCTGGCCCTGACTCTCTCTATGGTCCGGGGATTATCCCTGATGGCAGGTCGTATCTGTGGCGAGTCCTGATCACGGCAGAGATGGATGACCGGCCCATTCTCCGATCTCCCCCAACTTTGGCAAGTGCGTGGTCGTGTCATCGACAAATGGGCTGGCTGCGTGGGCTGGTCACGCAATCCATCACGATCATCGCCCCCTTCTTCGGCTCTGGGAACTCAGGGCCTTCCTGATCTCGGGAAGTACTTACCCGTGTGACTCTACGAAACTGCGCCGTGTCATCGCCTCTGGGTCTTTAGAGGTTCTTGCCATTCCGTCATGCTTGGGCCTCGCCCCCTCTGTTGGGCATAGCTAGTCTGTCAGGGTCGTTAGAGGTAATCTTACAGCCTACAACACCTTTAGATCTTTGTTGATAGTGCCTACCGTCGGATCTCTTCCCCTGTGAATGTCGGAGGATGTCCTTACAAACCTCTGGGGTTACTAGGATCTTCATGTCTACGCTATACAGCGCAGTGCTATAGCAGCTCTTTGTGTCTACTCTTGACCTCGGTAAGCTTGTTGATCGAACCTTGGTGGTGGAGCCGATTACCCAGTGGGCCTTTCTACGTCCTCGATCCTCAGAGCTAATATGCAACTACAGGTTCAATGGCAAATTAAATCTGTCTGATTATCTCTAAGGTATAAACACAGCCCCGAGACACTAATCATACACATAAATCAGTGTATACACATTATCCTTGCATTTACAAGTAATGCAAGACAATCAATTTTGCATATAACATGTAGTCATGTGCCTAAATTGGTATAGTGAAGAATAATGAAAATGGGCCAATTTGAATGATCTTGGGAATGTCAAGCGGAAAGAAGGGACATAGGTGGCATTTTGGGATTGTTTAAGTTGGAAAAAGGCCAAATTAGAGATATGCATCTTCTTCTTCATAAACCAAGAGCAGCGTGAAAAAAAAAGAACCGATGTGAACAAATTTGGGTTTTAGAGAGAACCTCGAAACTTCTCTCTAGAGGAGATGGCACCAAATCGAAGTAGTCGAGAATTAGGTCGGACTGAAGGAAAGCTTCATTCTACGCAGACAGTACAGCGTGGTTCTTGGATTGAGAGTTTTGACAAACTCTTAGGTGGGGTTTCTCCTGCTTGGGTTTTATTCATGCTTTAAGTACTTTGTCGATCATTTGGTTGAATGGTAGTGAGGTCGTTTGATCGGTTCCAAAACTTGGGATGCGGAGTGTTGGAAATTTTTTATAATTTTTTTCTTTGTCGAAGTGACGATCCATAAATTTAAGTGGGTTGATTCGTATTTAGGTATGGGTAAATGTGCTTGATATGAAGGCGGGAATGAGTGAGTGGGTTCTGAAGTGACAGACGATTGATGATTTTTTAGAGAATAGTGGCGAGTTTCTTTGTTCTAGAGATAAATATTCACCGAAATAATTTTGTGAAATAATGTGTTGGTTAAGGTAATTGAATCCAGTTACTATTTGATCGTGCTTTAAGTGACTAATTTTGATGTATGAAACCAAATTTACATGACATGATTGTGAATTGAATGCTTTGTAAATATATATATTATATATTTACATATGAATTAAAACTATGTTAGGTGTGCCTTGCATTCCCATATACTGCTTTGGAACACAGGGCCCATAGGGTGAGTGCATGAGATGAGTTAAGAAAATGATTTCGGAGGTTGTCTAAATGTGTAATTATAAGATGATCTAACTAAAAATATGATATTCGGTATTTAGATTGATATACATGGATGATTCATAAATAATATCGTCGTGTGGGCGGTCCCAGTGTCTCTTGCATGAAGTTGTCCTGAGCAACAATAAACAATTCGGTGAGGCTTAGTGAGTGTGAAGGGTCGGTGGACTGGAGTCTTGAGATGATGGATTGAACGACTCAAGTAGGATCATGCATTTTGGCGGATAACCGTGTTTTATTTTGGAACATTACCCAACTGCGCTTAGGTGAGCCTTGCTTGGTGATTCCGTATCTGACGATCTTTCACTTTATCAGGGGATGTTATTCACGTTCTACGGGAAGCATCGGGGCGCTCGTCTGAAGGCGAGGTTATGAAAATTCGGGTTGTGGCTTTTTGATGATTTTATACATGTGTGTTCAATTTTGATATATATGTTGCTAACAAAGGTAAGTGTAACTCTTAGAGCTATTGGACATAGTTGGTGTGTTTCTGAGATATTATTATGAATCTGTTTCTGAGCCCCGAGTGCGTTTATATCATGTTAATGTCATTTCTTTGGTAAAAGGTTTATCAATTCACATTTAGGTAGGCTCCCAGTAAAAAGGGACTTCTGCTGATTTTAGTAAATCAGATAGCTTACAAACATCCACTTATGTCATGAGTTAATAGTGATCAAGATACCAAATTAGGCGTACAAGTTATGTTTAGACATCTTGGATTTCCCACTATGTTCATATAAATAGCCAGAATTTCTTATGAGTTTTGAATTTCTTGGTTTGCCCTACGTTCATAGAAGTTGGTTTGAATTTAATGTGAGTTTGAATTACTCTTATATTGGTTTCTGAAAGATATCTGACTGGATTCATTAAATTTTGATCGATGTTAAAGATCAGGATGATTGATCTGGATTATAAATGAAAAAGTGAAAATAATTCAATGTATTTGAATATCCTTAAGCTTTTAGGCTGTCATCTTTCACTTTCTTTGATACAACAGTATTTTATGGCAGTCTGAACAATTTTACAATCTTTAAATTATCTGACTTAGCATTACTGAGGAAGGAATTTCGATGGTCAATGTGTCTATTGAAATAGAACACTGAGCATACATTAATCTCATTGCAGGGCCAACATCATATCTTAATGAATATCGGCCAAATAAAGTTTGTATGGCTAAAATTCATTTGATGTTGGTTTTCAAATTTCCAACCATGTAGCTAATAAACTTTGTTCACTCGCATGGATCTGATAAAGCTGAAAGTGACGGCTTAAACGATGTTTATAGACACTTTTAAAATCGAAGGATGACTAGATAACAAATCGAATTTCTAGTACTCATGTTTCTAGCATCCGGCATTAATAACAAAAACTTAAAAGTAGTATTTGCCAAGCTAGGAAGATGAAGTTGCTGGAAATGTTACTGTTACTAGTTACTTAGTTATCATATTTCATATATTTCCCAGTGAGATCTTCTTTTATGTTACTTTATTCATCTATTTAACACTATTTTAAATAAGTTTGTATTTGTTTAATTATCATTTCATGTTTGGAAAGAACAAAAGGAATCAAATATGGAGTTTTTGTAAACTGTCATTGAAAAGTAAATTAGTTTAGTGAAATAATGACCACATGTCTTTTTGTCATCACACCCTTCTTTGAAAAGGTATAAACTTAAAAACTTCGCTCTTAATTGCTAAACATTAAATACAAAACTTCAAAAACTATATTAAACGTGAGAACCTGTTATATTTGGCATTTAAAACCTTACACCTTAAACCTATTGGATTCTATTTATGTGAGGAATGTTTATTACCTTAATTCATTTTTTTATATTGTACATTCATGTTACATGTCTTCTTTTGTTATATTTATCAATAAATCATCTCTTCTGATATCTTTTGTTACAGAGTTGGTGGCTAATTTATATGTTTTCAATTTTCTTTGAAATTTGTAGGATGGGTTTCATGGTTCAGTGAAGCGAGTTCAGTCTTCGGAAGTAAGACAATTTCCTGATTCTGGAAAAGTCTTGGAGGGCGAATACGGTCGAGATGGAATTTGGTACTATAAAAAAATTTATCTATGCATCATAGTGGCTTTATATGATAATGTTTTATCCTTCTGGATAAAATGCATCAGATGAGGTTGTCATGAATTCAGGGTCATAAAACTTAAGCGGGTTAAATATAGGTTCCGTACTTTGAATGATGGTTCCTGTGGTCGAATTTTCTTGGAGTATTATTCTTCTCTGTGGTGTACTAGCGGCAGGTCTTTTAATGCTTTTATTTTCATTGTCTCTTTTTGGTAATTTTATCTAGCGGATATAAATGTGCTTGATCTAATGAAAATAGAAATTCTCATAGTAGACTGGATTTCTTTTATTTGAGGGTTGGGAACAGCGATAGTGCTTCCATGGGTTCCAAGTGTAGTGATTCACATCGAAACTTGATAATTTGCATTTGGTTCTCTTTAACTATTATTCTCTTTGAATGGCATTAATTGTACTCTTATTTTTTCACCTTTACTTACCTTATATCTCGAATTTTTTTAATATGATTGTTCTTTGTGTTTCTAATTTAAGTAGCTATAACTTGATCATTAATAAATAGACTTTATATAGTAACTATTGTAATTCCTCAACTCCTAACCATCACTAAATCTAGAGAATTCATAGTATCGTATCAACATATATGTTGAGACATTAGTGATCTCATAGTCTCTTTCGGTCTTCTGACATGTGATAATGATTGTCAGAGACCGTGTTCACACGGGTTCTATGTTCCTGACATGCGGTTTCTGGGTTCATTTCTTAAGGTATATGCATATCATCTGTAACTAGTCAAAACTCCCCTATGATGTTTGTGAATTTACTTAGTAGATACAATCTTTGTTGAGTGGTGCGTTATATCTGAGAAATCCAGGTCTTTGATTAATAGTAACAAACTAGACACTATATATATTTTCAAATACACTAATTCCGTACAAAACTCCTAAATATTAGCGGAGTTTTGTGGGACCTTCAAACCTCTTTCTCTACCACTTTAGAATCTCCACAGTGGCATTTCAGAGCCATGGCCTGTCCTCCACTCCTGCCTCTCTCTCTGATTCATCCGTCAGATCGGTGTGTGAGATTTGTCTCGGTTCTATTCTACTGCATTGACCTAATTTTGCTATCTTTCGATCAATTGTAGGTGTTTGTTGGAAAAACCTAGGTTTTTGGGAGACCTACTAGGGTTTCTTAATTGTCGGAGAATCTTTTTGGGTTGGGTGTCTTGCGGTTGAACCCTTGTTTTAAGTTTGGGTTTAGGTTGTTTTGATGGGTTTGTTGGTGTTGGTAATTTTGCGATTGGGTTTGGTTTTGAGCTTTGTTTGGTTCTGCAGTGTGTAAGGAAAAAGAGTTGTTTTCCTACCCCAAATTGTCACAATGTCTAGTTGGAACAAATTACCTTTGAAACGAAGTGCTCTAAGTTAGGTGAAATAGGAGAGTTCTTGGGTTTTATTGCAGGCTTTGGGAGGCAATTCTTT
Source organism: Tetrastigma voinierianum (assembly GCA_016808115.1). NCBI lineage: Eukaryota > Viridiplantae > Streptophyta > Magnoliopsida > Vitales > Vitaceae > Tetrastigma > Tetrastigma voinierianum. The sequence continues at coordinate 564,486 of JAEQBH010002652.1, read as the reverse complement.
TGGTGCTCACTCAGAAGCCTCCTTCCTGTGACAAGAACTAAAGAACGTTTCAAGGCTAGTGTGAGCAGATACCCATGAGTACTGAGTGCTGGTTTATGAGCAGTTTATTGGTGATTACGATTATTGGTAGAAAATGTTATCCTCTTTCTTCATCGTTTGTATTTTATCGGGTTCTTGTCATTCATTGGTCGAATGTGACAAAACCATTACTTCTAATTAAAGTTTAACCTTTTCTCTGTTCCTTACAGATAGCGGAACACATTGTTATTATTATTTTTGGGTTATAAATGTTGGGAGTAAATAGAATGGACACTAATTACAAAAAACCCTAGTCTTAGGTTGGCTAGTGTAGTTGGGTCTTTTGTATTCCTTTGTTTGTTGATGTGCATTGTCTTTTCGCGGGGTAGAATAAAAAGATTTGGGCAGTTCATAAGCGAGACAAAATGCGTGAAGGCCTAAACTTAAAGCGTTAGCAGTGATCCTATTACGAATGAAAAATCAATTTGGGTTGAACTCAGTTCAGAAAATAGAACTTCCCGGATTCATCGAAGCTCTCAGATATTAACCAACTTCAGGTGGAGGACACTTAATGAAAGAATGTTATGTGGATAAGAGGAGTTCGAACATCGATGGCGAATCGTGGGTTTGTATTTGAAAACTTATTACAAGTTTGATGCAGAGCCTTTATTTGTCAGCATTGAAACTACTTCCTCTTACACCCTCTTAGGTGTTTTCCATGCTATAGTATCTGGTTGATCTGATTATATTTATTTTTATTATTATTTTTTGTGTGGTAAGAAAAGAAGCTTCTCAAATTAGAATCGAAGAAATTGGGTTTCAATTCAATTTGTAGTTTGTTTTTTAAATTTTATTTGGAAGACAGCGGCTGGAGGTTTGGATGTTCTGTGGCTTTTTATGTTAAATGTGATTTGATCATAAACTATACTTTAATGGAATATCATCATAGTGCCCAGTAGGAAAGTTGTGTTATTTGTTATGGGACGTAGGTGGCGTTAAGTTATGATAGGAGGATTTATTTAAAGAAGGTAATAATATAGCCTTTTCAACCCCACTAAAAGAAATATATATAGTTTTTAAACACAGAAAATAATAAATTTGTTCCCATTTATGAAATATGGAAGATGGTTCCTCATTGTATTGTATGGAAATGTTATTATTGTATACGTGTGATTATCACGAAATAACCACAGGGAGAAAGTTTAAAGTCTTTTGTGGTCATTAATTATTTTGAAAGTTGAATCTATTCTTGGGAGAATTTCTTTCTTCTTCTTTTTTGCTTTTTTCTTTCTCTCTCTCTCTCTCTCTCTCTCTCTATACTCTTTATATATATATATATATAACTAACTATATATATATATATATATATATATATATATATATATATATATGTATGTATATATAATGTATGGTGTATCAGGCTGGTGTTTTCTTCTTGATTTCATGAATCTCTTGGGAGATTATATCATTATAATCCTGCTCTACCTCCCCTTCCTCTCACTTTTTAATTCTCTTGGCATTTCTTATCGGTAGTATAAAAACTAAATAAATTTGTGTATAAAGCAGAGTTAGTATGTTTAATTTTATTTGACCCAAACCCAGATGTATTCTTAGACCACTTTATGTTTAGGTCTCTAGTTTTCCATTTATTTAAAATTTTGTTAAATTTCTTTCTTTAAAACCTTTATTTGAAGAAGCAGTAGTAGTCCCCAAAGGCGAACTATGGTAATGAAAACGTCGGTAAGCGATGTTTTAACGAGACCCTTGGATAATGACGGAATGAAGCGAACAATGCATCATAAACTAACAATGAAGCAGTGCACTGAAAATTTGGTGATGCTCGAGGTTTCGAGTAACTTTCTGGATCACTTTACTGGTGTAATGATGCCATTTAGTTATTTAAGGCTCTTCTTTTTGTTCAATTTAATATGATAGTAATTGTCGAGAACCTGACGTTAAAATTCCAAATCGAAGGATGGGTTTATTTCAAAGGTAGTGATAGAGCTTCCTTTGACACATTCTAATGTTCGTAACTTGATGAATTTGTTATATATTAGAAAGTGAATATCATACTATATAGGTCCACCTTTTCTCTGTGAGTCCATCTTTTGAGCAGGATTTGAGGGTTTGTGTCTCGGCTCCTCTAATACGAGTTCATCCTTCCCACTTTTCCTCATCGACACTCCTACCATGGATGCTCATTGCTATATATTTGTATAAATACATGTCTTTATGCTAATTTAGGTGGTTTATGTTCGATTAAAAAAATCGGTTAGTTTATTTAGATGCCATGCTTTGTTTGTTGTGTTGCTACAGTTTATTGGTTAAGAGATTTTTTCTCTCAGGTATGATCTGGAATGATTCATTTGTTTCATTTTTTATTGGTAAGCGAGTATATAGATGAAAAAGAGCCTGAGCTCCCAGAGTACCTGAGAGGAGTCTGAGAAACAAGCTCACTCTCACCTATACCCCATCCAGGCAAAGCCACGAAAAGAATTTAAGTTATCCTTCTTTATGACTTAATGACCTAAGGTAAAACAAAAGAAAGATTTCATCCTGTAGCAAAGTGGAGGCCTCGTTCTCGAAAACCACCTATTCTTTTCCGGCCCATAGCGTCGGAATGTCTGAAGGCGCCGTCGAAACTCTCTTAGTTTTCTTTGACAGCGCTTTGCAGCGAGGAGAAGTTGTCGAATAAATGCGGGGAACGCAATTAGAATCGATGAGTGCGAAGAGATCCCGCAACTGCTGGCTGCAAGGCGATGGTCATGAGTAGTCTATTTTCCTCACATTCTCTTCACATGAAAACACTGTTTCTTGAAGTCCCCCTCCTCTTTGTTTGTCCGGTGTAAACACCTTGCCACAAAGGCTTCCCAAGCGAAAAAGCCGATTTGGGAGACGATTGGGTTCTAGATGGTGAGCAGAAATCTCGGAAGAAGAATACATCGACTTACGATACATATGTCTAGCGAAGCCATCGGTAATAGACTCCTTTAATAATAGTCGATCCTCTTGAAAGGCTAATTTTCTCTTGTTGTGAAGGAAGTGAAAGGCCTTTGCCTCTTCCCATTCCCGATCATTAAAGGTCTTAGGAAGGCGGGGATGCAGCACACTTCTCGTGAAGATCCCAGACATACGCTGCCACAGCGTCTTTGTTTGCAGGTTGAACTGAGTGGGAAGGCATTTACCTGACACACGGGTCGTCGCGCGAGGGGTCATTAAAAACCCGACCTTCTGCCATTTCCTAAGAAATGGTGTTTTTGAGGAAAATTAGGCCATTCTTTTACGATGTTTTCCATAAGCGATTACCATAAGCATGATGTCCCCAGTGTTCCCGACCCCAGCTTCTCACCGGCAGATGGCGTCAGGTCTCAGAAAGTCCCTCTCATTATGACGCGGCACCACTTGCAGCGTGCTTGGTTCTGCATGGAAGCCTCTCACACTAACCCCCTCTATTTTTCTCTTGGAAAACAATTTCAGGTTGACCGGTGTGGTTCTGCTCTGGGACCATCACTTTATAGAAAGTCTCTACCGGAGATCTCTGTCTTTTTTGCTCTCCATGGGGGCAGAGCAATCTTTGGCATTCTAAACAGAGAGGAGTAAATGGGAGGCTAAACAGAAAAGATACCGGGCAAAATTCAGGCCTCACCCTTTGAATCTGTCTTTCGGGAGAGACTGATCTTTTTCTAAATCTTTCTTGATAGAATCCAGGGACCCCAAATTTAAAGGTGATTCTTCAGTGTAAATTTGGAGAATCTTCTGGAGGTTGGCACACCCGCGACCTTAGAGGAGGATATGGCACTAGTTTGTGGAAGGAGATCAGGAAAGAGTGGCCTAGGTTTTTCCATAACTCGGTCTTAGTCCTAGGGGATGGAAGAAGAATCGTTCACGGAAGAGCGTCGGTGTGGGAAGAACTGTGTGCTAGGTTTCTTACAGGTTTCAGTCCGCTGCTTGGCTTTGAACAAGGACGCTAGGGTAGCAGATGTCTGGGTTAGTGGCGACGGGGCTGGTGGATGGTCTCCAACCTTCCTAAGATCTCTCAACGATTGGGAGATTGGAGAGATGGTAAGATTCCTCTGAACTCTTTGCATGACCCAGAAATTTACCCCGACCCGATGGGTGAAGACGTGCTCTTGTTAGCAGAAGGAGCTAAGGAAAAAAGCTTCTCGGGTTAGCCATGTATAAAGGATACGATATTACCTGCCTTTGATTCCCTATAGTTTGATGCGGAATTCGGTTGTCATATCAAGAAATTGCTTGTCTTTACATGGGATGGCATGGGGCAAAGTTCTTACTTTGGATAATCTCAAACGCAGAGGGATGACAGTTGCAAACAGATGCTTTCTGTGTGAGGAGGATGAGGAAACCATAAACCATTTATTGATCCACTGCAGAAGTGCTAAAATGTTGTGGGACTTGCTTTTGTCAATTGGCGGGTTTAGTTGGGTGTTCCCTCGCTGGAGTCCTTCGCACCTATTAACTTTGTGAAGGTGTAGCCATTAGAAGCGGAAAAAAGAATTTAGTCGTGACTCAGATTTGTGTCTTTTGTGGACTACATTTGGTGTGCTAGAAACAGTGTTCGAGAGCAAAGGTGACCTCGGGGTTAAAATTAACTTTATCTCCAATTTGTGGAGTTGGGCCAATCTGTTTGGCAATGATACTACAAACTCTGTTTTAGATTTCCTAACTTGGTTAGGGTGTAGGTAGTTTTTTCGTTTTCTTTCTTGTCTGTTGTGTGTTTGGTTTCCTTGTGTCCACTTCTTGTGTACTCATTGAATTTCTCCTTTTTATAATACTTGCTTTTTACTGATCAAAAAAAAAAAAAAAAAGAATCCCCGGACCCAGCCACAGCGAGGAGCTCAGGGGAGACAAGTACATAGTGGGAGAGACCAGCCTTCCTGACCAAACTCTGTGCTAACGTCTCCCGTTGTCCACCACACCTGGGGATAATATCACTTTGTTGAGTTAATTTTCAAACTGAAAGGCTTGAACCACATTAAAGATCTGTCTTAAGCACATGTTTGTTTAGATTTGATTTCCACTGGCCAGAATCGTATCATGTCGACATATAATAGGTGGGAGATGACCATTTCCTCACCATCCTCTACCCCCGAGCCTGCACCAGAGTAAATTGCCTTCCAGCTCGCTTTGTGTCAGGTTCTTTCGGGACTTCCATTCGGAATGTTTCAAGAGATAAATGATGAGAGGGATCCCCTTGTCTCAAACCTGCGAGCTACGAAGAACCTAGTAGGAGGCAGATTAAACAGCAATGACAGAAGGCTGTGGGAGATGCGCAGTTAATCCATCTAAGTCAGTTTAGGCCGACCCCATTCTCTCTCGGTTCTGTTAGAAAATCCTGATGTGATGCCAGCCTTTCAATGTCTGACTTACGAATCCCTTTCTCTCCCTTATTAGAATAGAGTCCAGGCCTCATTAGCTATTAGCGTGCATCGAGAATTTCCTCCTTCTACCAGCGCGTTACGAGGCGGGAGATAATCGGCTCATAACCCTTTTAATTCTGTTGGCTAACACTTTCGATAAGATTTTATAAAGACTACCCACTAAACTGATTGGTCTTAGGTCCTTTAGATCCTCAACATTACTTCCCTTGGGCACCAAAACCAAGAAAGTAGCATTAAGACTTTTAACAAACTGGTCATGCTGGAAGAATTCCTTAAAGAAGCCCATAACCTCCTCTTTCACAAAATCCCAACTGAAAGACCAGAAAGCTATTGGAAAACCATCTGGTCCTGGGGCTTTATCGTCGTTAAGCCCGGTGAAACTGTACGCTAGAGTTTCTCTCTTGTGGAGCATTCTTCCAACCTTGATTTGATCTGCGCCCGATCAAATTAGTAGAGGGTCTGATGATCGTGGGCTGATTGTTTGAGCTGGGGAGGAGACTTTTGGCTTACCAACCCAGGCCTTCTTTGACACAAACCCCTCTTGTGAAATCTTCTACCGGCCAGTTCGATGCCACTAATGGAATTCCTCCTTCTATGAGAATTGGCCATTCTATGAAAAAACCCTGTGTTTCTGTCCCCTTCTTTCAACCAAATCTCTCTGGATTTCTGTCTCCATGAGACCTCTTCCAAATCAACCCACTCCTTTAATTCCTCTTTAGCCTTCTCCCTCTTCTCTGCTTCTTCCAAGGACAACTCCTTTTTCTTTTCCACATCATCCCAAAAAGAGATCCTGCTTAAAACCTCCTTTTTTTTAGATCCACTCTGGCGAAAACCTACTGTTCCAAGCCTTAGATTCCTTTAAGGGCCCCTTGAATTTGAAGCCAGATCTTGAGGTAGGAAGAAGTGAGGGCTTTGCACGGAGTCTTTAGGAGGTCCTTAAAAGCCTTCAAACTTCAACCACATGTTCTCAAGCGGAAGGCGAAGGCACGAATTTAATCCATCAACATCCAACATCACGGGGCGGGTGGTGGGACAGTGGTTTCGGGAGAGTGCCTTTGGAGTCCACATTGCTTCAAGCTTTACTTTCCCGATCATCGACACTAGAAAATGCGTCGGGCGGGACATCCATTGTATTATGGCCAGCCCTCGGGGTAGGGGCCCCTTGCGAGAAAGGAGAGAGATCTACAGCCCAAACTCATTGGGCTTCATTAAGCCTGCGAGTCAAGAGCCTCGACCAAATTTATGTCATTGGAAGAACCATATTGAAGTCTTCATGTGCACCGGGGCCTCACAGTACTCGCTGACCAAGTTCTTCCCAAAACAATTCCGTTTTGCACCTCTTTATCGGACCATAGACCACAGAAGCCTGACCATCCTCATTTTTAACATGCATGTAACGGAAAAATGGCCTATTTTAAAGCCTCCTGACGCGTTTTCTTGTATCCCAAAACACTAGGATACCCCTGCGGTACCCTACGCCTCCGGCGCCCAGCCCTCACTCGACCCGATACCCGCTAAGCTGAGCATCGGGAATGACTTTTGAGGATTTGGTTTTAACTATAGCGAAAACGAGGGTACCCTACGAGGACCTAATAAAATTTCTAATAAAATTTCCAACTTTTGTTCGGATTGTTAAACCATCCTAACATTCAGCGAAAACGACTTTGCTTCATTTCAACTTTAACAAGAAATTCCCCTGTCTCTTCCACCTCTAATTTGCTGACCCTTTCCATTGTAGTTTATAGTGTTTCCAGCTTCCTTAACTCTCTCATCTTGTCTGTGGGTACCTTACTTTTATCTCCTTATTTCTTGAGCACTCCATTTTTCGCTCTGGCTCCCAAAATCTCCTCTTCAAAAACCAGCGGTGTGACCCACTAGAAGTGTTGAATTTGATCAGGGCCCTGACCATCTTCCCAAGTATTATATCCCATGCAATGCAGGCACATTAGAAGGCTCTCTCTCGAGACCGAGACCAGCGATGCTTGACCCCCTTCCATAAGAGCATCGGCTATCCCCTTCCCCCACTCTCTACCGTCAACCGACACCACCCTCAACGATTCCATTTCCCCCAAGGCCTCATGCTCATGGAAATCCCCCAAGCCTAAAGAGCCCCCAGAAAGTAGGGGCCGGCCAAAAACAGAGAAAATGGGAGAAGAATAATCAACCGAGGGCACAGTTTCAAACCTGGAGCCTTTCGCGTGGTTTTGAGGAGAGCTTCGAGGATTAATCCTCACTCGGGACACCCTAGAGACCGCTTCCACTAAGGAAACAAAGAGCCGAGCATCCCCGAAAATCCCTCTTTCTTCCATGATCTTGGTGAAATTCCCATTGGGACGGTCGGAAGACACAGCCCCGACCCTTCTTCCCACGACTCTCAAAACCGAGAAGTTCCCCAGAAGGACAGATCTTTTGCCTTCTTGCTTGGGCATGCGTAAGGGACCCCTCGCACAAATCCATGCCGGATCTACCAGGGGTTCCAAAGAACACTCCGCGCCAGGGCGAGAGCCCCCATCTTTCAACCTCTTCTTTTCTTTTGAAGTAGCCCACTTAGGAACTAAGCAGACCACTTTAAAACCTTTTCCATTTATTTCCCCCATCACCGCCTTTTAAGACTCTTGGGCATTTTGAGAGCCCGACTGCTTTGGCCAGACCGGGATCAGGAGCCCATTAAAAGCCCTGGCTGTCGACCCCAGCGAGTCTTAGCTGGACACCGATCTGCATTTGGCGGAACCCTTTCGGGTCAGCTTCCATCCTTTTGTGCATTTGGGCTTCTACTCCTATCAGGTCTTGGCCCAAAAATTTTGATCCCATTCAGCCTAACATTTGGCCTAGTGGGGAGCTGACTGTTGGGTAATCCATCCACCCAAGCGGCAATACGGAGCTTTTTTGTTCTGACCTACCACGTGGGTTACCTTTGTGCTTCATTAAAACCCGACACGAGAGTTGACCTTACGCCGGTAGCAGGAACTGAACCCTTCCGTTTTTGTCCCACTGACCCTGTACCTACGCCACTTCCATCATTACGACTTGGACTGGTAGCGCTCCAAACGCCCCGCGGCGTGCCACTCCCTTCATCTTCTTCCTTTGGATTTTCCTTCAACCCTTGAACTACGGGGTGGAGCACCGGTTACCAGGAGGATCTCCACCCAAATCTGGTCGTATGATCTTGGACCTTCTAAGATGTTAACGACACTTGGCCTGGACTTACCTGCCAACTTTATCAGCATTCTAGCCCACTTCACCTTCGTTTTCATCTCTGTAACTTTGTTTAGACCACGAATCCCTCCCACCACGCATCCCCACTGGGTTTCTGGGATCTCGGTGTCCATAGATGAAGTGGAAGCCCTACCACTCTGATCCAAGCCTCTTGCACTAAGCCTTTGCGCCTTATACACCCAGTCGTGCTCCCGCAGTCCGGTATAACATGCCTCCTTTTGAAGCTTAACTGCTTCTGAGCTCAAGGACCCACTTTGCCTTCTCTAGAGAGTTAAACTCCAAAACCAGAAGGTCTTCATTTAAAACAGCTAGCAACACTTCCTCGTTTAGCCTCCAGGCATCTCTAAACCAAGCCTCCAACTCCTTTGTCGTAGGGTAAGGCTCCGGTTTTATCTTCCACCTACCGATCAAAATAAGCGAAGCTGGGGACTACTGCGCCTTCCCATAGACACGAGTCTCGACATCCACCTACTGCCGCGTTTTTCACACTCTGTCCTTCATCCTCACATCCTTAAGAGCGGATTTGTCCCAATGCTTATATTTTCTTGAGGGCTTTTACACTTCTCTCCCCTCCTTTGGCCCAGTTTGCACTGTAGCAGCAATCCTCATAGGTTTATTCTCCTACTCGGGTTTAAAGAAGCCCAGCCCTGCATTTTTCTACCGACATAGTCCGAGCCATTTAAGACTTCGCCAGGAAAACCGGCTTATGCGTTTTCCTTCCCCCATCGATAGCAGGAACTGAGAGAAGGAACCTACCACGGCCCATTGTTTTCCCTTACTCTCGGCTGAATGATCTTCCATTCTCCCTCTGAACAAAGGGTGCACTAAGCGAGGGCAGAGATGCCTACAACACTCTTGACTCCATTGAAAGCTTGTTCATCCCCTCTATTCCAAACCGAATCCACGATGCTACACCTCTACTCCGTTTTGTGATGAAGTATTTTGCTTTTTTCCCCTTACCTTCCATCATAAACTCAAAAGATTTAGACTCAATAAACTTCAAATCTATGTTTTTACAAATTGAGATTCTGAAGTAAATTTTATCCTAGCCTTGGAAACATTGCTTTGGTAGTAAGATTTCAATTTACTTATGGAATCCACTCTACTCTTTCCCCTCAATTGTCCCATAAATCAGGTGATTTTGACATATTGAATCAAATCGAGATATTAGGCTGTCCTTTTGTGGGAGGGAGAAGAAGAGGGTTGGGAGCACATTAGTCCACTTTACATCGTCAATTTGGAACTGATGGATTGATCTTTCTTTGTCTTTTGGTGTGTCTTGACTGCCCCTCCTTTGTCAAAGATCTTCTTCAAAGCTGGTTGCATTTTCAGTTAAGAAAAGGCTAAATCTATTTGGAGCTCCCGAATTCTTTTAGGCTATTTGGAAGGAAAGGAATAGAGTTATTTTGAAGGCACTTTTTCAACCACTGAGAAATGAAACTCTGTTATGGTTCCACTTTTTTGCTTGGGTTGGTTTGTATTAGAGAGGTAGATATCTCCTTGTTGAGTTTGCTTTTGTATAGATTCTATGGCTATGCCTGGGATGTTATCCTTTTAGGCTAGGATTTGTATGTTTCTTTTTCTTTCTCTAGCCTTTTCTTGTTAGTCTTTGGGCACTTTCTTTAGCATACTCCTATTATCGTCTTTTTAGTCAATAGTGCTCTTTTATCGATAAAAACATATATATATTCGAGATGTGGAACTAACGAGGAACAAACCTCATAAATAAAAGCGGCCCAAACCCACAAGCGTGATGATTCTAAGCTTAGAAAGGGGTCTTAACTTTTATAGGTAGCTAGAAACGACTTAGAGGTCCTTCTATGGATGTAACTATTTCGAGAAATGAATTATGAGGTAAATCAATGTTGAAGAAACAATAAGAAATTGGAGGATAAACGAGGGAACATGGTAAGCTTTTTATGAACTTTTTGTTTGTTCATTGTGTCCTTTTGCTTCCAGTTTTAAAAGGTTTGTTTTTATTGTCTTTAATAGACTCCTGGCTCATTTTTTTTTTTTTGGATGGAGCGAATGAGGCTCCGGAAGTCGCGTAGACAATCTACCACATTTTGGTACGGCCTTGTACGGGACTACCATTTCACTCTTCGGCATAGTGTGCTGTTTGCGGGCTCATTGTATTTCCTAGCCATTTAAGAATTTATTTATATGTGTGTGTGATGAATGAATTAAGAAAATTAAAGGAAGAAGAAAAATAGCCCTCACAATGAACTACTCTTCTTGAAATAAATACATCCCTAACGAGGGACGGACCAGGCATATGCCTTGAAATTTGGATTTCTTTGTAGCCATAATTAAAATTGTTTAAATAGTTGTTCATTCTTATCATTGCCCCAACGACGACAAAATTTTCAATTTTGCCCCCTCATATTTTCTAGGTCCACAGGTGCATCCTTAGATGCAAGTTAACTATACAAGGCATTGAAGATGCCTCCTAATAGCCATTAAGTTAATTGTTTTAGATAAATAATTTGATTCTTAAAGCAAATCGTAACCATGCTGCAGTTTAAATTTCCAACATCTGTTGGTATAATATGAAGAAATTTTGTCTTTGTATCTCTTTTCTCTCTGCTGCAGCGCTCTCACACACGAGGCTATGCTAGTCTTATGCTAAATTGGTTTTGAATGCTTGAGATTTTACTTCCAAAGTCTTGATTTTGAGAATGTGAGATTGGACCAGTACACTTAATTTTGTTGAATAACAGATCTTGATAAATATTTTTTAAATTTAGAAAAGGAGAAAGAAAAGAGAGAGAGGAATGGGTATTTGGAAGAATGGATTTGAGCCTCGGATGTAATTCAATTTTCCTAAAATCTAACCAAGTGAAGCAAAATTTGAATTATCAGTTTTTATTGATATTTTTTTAATATTTCTTGAAGTTAGAGAATAATTATTACTTATTACTAGTATGTAATCTAGTTTGTATCCACGGCATTGAGGGATGGTGTACGGGGGAACAGGGCGTAGTGGAAGGGCTGGCACTTGATGAGAAAAGTTTGAGAATCCAACCACGACGAAACCCCGCCCGAAGTGCGAGGGCGAGGTTCGATAAGAATGGAAGGTGTTGTGTCGTTCCTCGATGAGTGGAAACAAATTTATGTTTTAACATTTGTATTTACCATTATTATCATGCCATATAATTGTTTATTTATTTAATTTATTAAAAATTTGTCCTCCTCTAAATGACGGTCGGTCGAAAAAGGCGATTACCGTCTAGGGGAAAACTTCGAAATAAGTTCTCAGTTTCACGAGTGCATTTAAAGCCCTATCAAATTATTATTTCATGCGTCTGTAGATTGTTCATTTTAACAATTTCTCAGCCATTTTGAATGTAGAGTGTCAACCGATTATTCCTTAGCTTTGGTTCTTTGGTTAAACATCTAACTTTTCCCGATGTTTTGGTGAAATCTTTGTATTTAGTTTATTCTTTATATTTGTTATTTAAAGATTAGGTTTCACATTTCTAATTTGTTACTCCTGTTTTTCAAATTAGAAGATGTAGGTGCTATTAGCTATTTCCCGCTTTAATACATTAATATTCTTCCTTGATATTCAGTGATTCGAGATGATGATCGTGAAGAACCTTCTTAATTCTCTTCTGAAATTTGCTTGTAATGATGCTAGGCTTGTATGTGTCTTCTTTTATTTATTTAACGGTGAACGAAACTTTATATTTTTGTTCCCTTGGTGCATGAGCATATTGTTGATTTCTGTATTATTTTCTTTGAAGATCTTGCTGCTCTAGTTCATTACGGAAAAAGTGAACCTTTTCTTACGGACATATTAATTGATGCGTCGCCATATTTTATGTGAATTTTTTGAAACATTTTTCTATTAGTCTACGCGGGTTATGGATGTTATTCATGTTTTTAAAATTGTCTTGCTTTCCCAGAATGGTCTGGTGCATGAAGAAAGTTCTCGATCTCAAACTCATGATTTTGGGGAGAGATGTGTAAAGGCATGTGTAACAGCAGGATTACATAAGCAACACCTCCTTTGTACCCTTCGGTTAGTGGTTCTGATCAATTGATTACCAGTGATAACAATAAAAAAGAAGTTGGGTTGATGTCTCCTGGTAGTGTTCCTCGGGATTCATTTAAAGACGTGAAGGAACCAGTGGACTTTCTTTCGAAGCTTGCAGATTCAAGAATTCAAGAATTAGATTCGATAGAAGCACTGGGTGTAGGTGGTGACCATGATTCAAGATCTAAGTTCTTGATTTGAACACGATAGGATGACTTACAGATATGATTCAATGGGCCTTTGAAATACCTATGGATGACCTCGATTTAAATATGATTACATTGAGGGCGAGTACACTACTACCTTTGTATATTCACTGTGGATTATTCAGCATTTTAGATGAAACAATTTAAGCGAGATTTTATCTCGAGCGAGTGGCACTTGTAATTATGACAATTCTTGTTTGTATACCCTTCTTCAAAGTCGATTTAGGAATCATTATTACACTTGTAGGTAGTCCGTGGGATAATTTCTTTCGTTGTACAGCTTTCTGAAGAAGCCATATGTTCATCCACCTTAACTTCTTGTATTTCTTCTTTGCTCATCTCTTCCTTACATTAGCGGTAGTGATTTCTGTCAATGAAATTGGCATGTTGATGCATGAGGTGCTCCATTACTTAACATGTTCTAAGATACATGGTTGATTCGTGAATTAAATATCAATATTGCATTTGTACATTAAAAACTAAATTAGACAAAAAGCTTGTCTAATGCATAGAGTAAGATGATTCAGATTGCTATGACAGTGGTAAACTTGTATCAAGTATCTTGATTACGGATGTATGCCATTTAAAAGTCGTATTTCTCTCTTTGATATCTATTTTCTTTATATTCTTTGAAGGAATAACCACTGGGTAGGTTCATATTTTTATTTTTATTTTTATTTTCTTTGATATCTATTTCTGTTTCCAACGGTCTTTTCCCCTTTTCTTGGTTAAATTTATCCAAGCAAAAATAAGAACATAATCTTAAAAGAATAGAGAGGAAATGAGAGACAAAGACAAACATATATTGCAGTCACTAATTTATGAACAAATTAAGTTCATTTGAAGTCCCACCTTAACAAGGAGGAGGAGAAACACGATCTATAAGAAAAAAAATAATTAAAAACAAGACTGCCATGGATGCAAAACGAAGAATAAAGATCCAGTGCAGACGGAGGGAGGGATCGGAATTTGCGTCTTGACCTTGAAGCGAGGTGACTCATGACCATGGACCTACAACGATAGATGCAAATTATAGGAGGGGCTTCCATGGTTGATGTGAAGTCAAGGCCGATACGTGCAATCCCTGAGACCGGACCTAAATTAAACACATTGAAGATGCATGCATTACTCTTCGAGTCGTAGCTAAACTCTGCCAAAAGAAACATCTTTCCAGTTTCAACTCCCATATCAGCATCGTGTCCTTGATGCCATCCATAAACTCGACAGTTCTCGGGAGCGTTTGATCTATTGTATCCCACCGCTTGCTCATGTTGATCAAATCAAAGTTATAAATACTTCAGTCTTTAGATATTCCAAGACACAGAATAACTAAAATTTACATGATAGCGGTAAATAAATACCGTAGAACGAGTAAACATTACCAGCTTAGAGTGAAACACAGTGGGATATCAAACCGCCGATCTATTTCAATATACTTGTAGTGTATAACTTTGATATTTCATTAAGATCTATCTGGGTTGTGAATGTACAAAATTTCTATATAAGATGTGATTTACAAACAAAAGGGCTGCTACTTGAGATAGGATTGCTTTTGTCATAAAATAGAAGAACATAATTACTCAAAATAACAGCAGAGAACATAAACATCACCTTGTCTTATGTTTCCAAAGTAATAGCTTACGGGATAATGGTTTGTTCTCGGTCTAAATATGAGCAAATCTGCTATTCCCTTCAGGAGAGAAACAACGATCGGACTCTTTTTAAAACTGGTTTCAACATGCTTCCTACGAATCTACATAAGCCGTAGTTGGGCTTTGTCTTCGGGAACCAACCTGCTTCCCAGATAAGAAATAGTTGAATGCCTAACAACCATGGCCCCACGAACTTCGATTGCATAGTCGACCCTCACAAGGCCTTTGGATTTCTTTGAAAGTGATATGCATCCAGTTTGTCATAATGATGTCATCTAAAGTCACTTCCATGCCTCCATTATAAGCCCCCTTGGCAATCATCAAATCATCTGATTGTTTGTCCAAGTCTTCTTTGCTAAAAATTTGACCCCAACTCCCTACTTCTTCTCAACATCTCACTCGATTTTTCCATGAGATTGACCTTACCCCTCTGACCTCACTCTCGATCTTGCTTATTCACAAACTCCGCTGAACGCATCTTGTTCCACGGAATTTTCAACGAGGATTCAACTTTAATAATCATTTCGAATCCAGGAACTCTGAAGAGTCAGCATATTTCAATGTTTAACACGCGGATCATCTGGACTAGTCCCAAAATCAATTAGAGAACCGAGGTTACCACTCCAGGGGCCTCTCAGGCAGAGCCGACTTTTTGATGCAATGAGGTCGTGGCGACGTTGTGACTAGCGATAATAGAGCCGTCGAAGTGGACATAGGCTAGGAGTATAAATTAATTCGATGATGGCTTGGCAAAAGGAAAGAGAAGAAAAGCAAGCCATAATTTATGGAAATAAGAAAAGAAAAACAAGTGTAAAGAAAGTGTATAAAAATTTGGAGGAGGGGTTGTGGGTTGGAACGAAAACCAGGCTACGTTTGGTTTGGGTTTCAAAGCGAAGGGAGGCTGCGCGCTTAGATTTGGGTGTCATGGGTTTCCGGATTTGTTTTTGTCCGGTGGGTTAGATTTTATAAACATTTTTTTATGCATAGTTTGTTTTTTTAGTTTCTGAAATAGAAAGTTAAAAATTTTATATAAAAAGTAACATTCGAGATATCAAAAATATATATAATTTTAAAATTTGATAAAATATATAAAATTATTTATTTTATAAATGTAATGTATATATATTAATACTTCCTATTTTCCGATATCAAATAATCCCGATGTATCGAGGAAGATATATATCATATCTTGATATATAGGATATATCCAGATAATTAAATGCATTCACCAATATACATCAACAATTTATTTTTGCGTATTCAGCCTCTTCACATATTTATCAATAGTAAAAAAATTGTATAAAAAATATAGCGGAAATTTTTTAAACTTAAATATAAGAATAAATCACATATATTAAAATATATTTTGGATATTATTAAAGTTTTAGATAAGAATATATATAAAGGTTTACATATAGATTGTAGTTTCAAAATGGATGATATTTTGATGAGGTTTACAGTATCAAGGAAGAATTTAGGCAATCTTTAAAGAAAAAATTTAAAGAGGCGTGGTTTTAAAGTGTTGACATTTTGATAAAATCGCCAATATATCACAATATATCGTCAATAAATCGCCCGATTTTTTATCGTTTATATTCAACCATATACATCAACAGATTTATTTTAATATTCATATCTTATACATAATTATTAATAGTAAAAAGATATATAAAAATATAACGATTTTTTTAAACTTATAAAAATATAAAGATAATTCATATATTAAAATATATTTTAGAGGATATTATTAAAATTTGAGATAAAAATATATAAGGGTTTCATATAAACATTCTTATTTTAAAATTTGAAAATTTTAGAATCATTTTAAGATATGATATGATTTCTCATATTTAATGTTACTTTATATATTTAAGAAAATAAATAATTTATATTTATAGAGGCAAATCGATTATTCATTATATTTATATATTTAAAATCGAATTATTAATATATACATTATATTTATAAAACATTTTACTTATTTTATCAAAATAGCAAAATTATAAACAAAATTTAATGAATTTTAAATCATTTTATATTTTATTGATATTTATGTAAAAATATTCACTCATTCTGAGACTCTCGAATATCGGATATATATCTACGATACATTATATTATCGGATATCGGAGAAAATCGAAGTATTAATATATACATTACATTTATATAGAATAACTTCTTTACTTATTTTATCAAATTTAAAATTCCCAACAAACAATTTAAATAATTTATATTTTATTGACTCTATTTATGTAAAAATATCAGATATATCCATATATCTCAGATATATGATATATATGATATATCCATAAATTTAATCGATTTTTTTTTTTTTGTACACACATAGACATAGAATTTGGACAGATACATTACATTATCGGATGTAAATTAAAGTATTAATATATGCATTACATTTATAAAATAAATTTTTACTTATTTTATCAAATTTTAAATTATAAACAAATTTTAATGAATTTCAAATAATTTATATTTTACATTAATATTTATATGCAAAATATCCATTGATATATACCAGATAAATGGATCTTATCTCCGATATATTTGATATAACAACAAAATCCGAGTACCAATATATTAGGTGAAAGCTGATATTTTAATCATTGAGTAAAGGTAACAGAATGAAGGAAAATATGAAATAAAATTTGTGAAAAAATGACATAAAATTTAAGTCTCTATTAAAGTTATGAAAAAAATAGAATAAAATATAGGAAGTCATGAAATAAGATTGAAAACATGTGAAAATATAACATAAATAGGAGTTTAGTAAAATGGATTTAGAAAAACTTATATTAAAAACTTAAGATTATATAAGTTCCAAGGTAGTTATTTTTTAGTTATTAAGGGATAATTATTTGCCCCCACAATGGGGAAAAACATAAGTAAAGAAATGTCACATCCAAATATTACCTAGTTAGATTAGGACTATATGTAGAAAGATATATTTCCACTACAAGCAAATCGTTTACTACATTATAGTTAAAGTATTTAATTTTTAATATTTTTTTTTTATTATAATATTGTAATATTTAATTCTTCTAATCTAATTCTTAACCTTTAGACAAACTTCTATATTAAAAGCTGTTCTTATTTTAAAATTTAAAATAATTTTTTAAAGACAAGTATGGATTTTTGGCATTTCATGCAAATGTATTCTTTTATATATTTTGTAATATCGGAATATTACTTTTTATATATTTAAATAAAATAAATAATTTTTAAATATAATAAATAATGTATATTTATAGAATGAAATCAATTATTCATTATCTTTATATATTTAAAATCCCAGTGTAATATATCATATTACATTTATGAGTAACATTTTTACTTAATTTATCAAAAAATTTAAAATTATAAACAAATTTTATTGATTTTAAATAAATTTATATTTTATTAATTTTTATGTAATAATATCCATCGATATATCGCCGATATTGCTTAAGACCAGGAAATTCCAATTTTTGGGAAAAGACCTTATATATATATATAACTATATATATATATATATATATATATATGCTATATATATATATTAAATTATAAAAGATAAAATTATAATATTTTAATTTGGTATTTTGTAATAGCCGGATATTTGAAGGGGTTGTTAAACAAAATCGTGAAGAAGTGACTATAATAAGTTAGAATTTTAAAAACTTGTTGTTGCAAATGCACATTATTTTGATTTAATAGTTTGTACAACAAACTAATTATATATATTTTTCAAATACACTCAGTCATTACAAAACACTTAAATATTATGAGTTTTGAGATACTTCAGACCTCTTCTCTCTCCTACACCTTCAGAATCTCCAGACGGCTCCAGGAATAAAAGAATGAGTAGCTAAATCCCCTCCTCCTACTTTCTCTCTTACAATTCCATCCCGATCCGTCAGTCAATGTGGGGTTAAAGTCTCAGTTCTGTTAATTGTGACCTAATTTTCTTTATCGCTTTCGATCCAATTGTAGGTGATTGTTCTGGAAAAATCCAGGTTTATTTTGGGGGCCCTACTAGGGTTTCTTAATTATGGAGGAGAATGTTTTGGGTGTCGAGTGTCGCTGCGGTTGAACACTGTTTTAGAGTTTGGGTTTAGGTTGTTTGATGGGTTTTGTTGGTGTTGTGTTTGCGATTAGGTTTTGGTTTGAGCTTTGTTTGGTTGCTGCGAAAGTGTATTAAAAGGAAAAATGAGTTAATTTTCCTACCTGACTGTCACAATGTCTAATGTTGGAACAAATTACACTGGGTGAGAGAAGTGCTCTAAGTTAAGGTAGAAATAAGGAGATTGCAGGGTTTTCTTCTGGAAGCACTGGGAAGACAATTCTTTTTGGGCACCTCATAAAAGCCTCCCCTTCCTGTGACCACTGAAAGAACTAAAACGTTTCAAGGCTAGTGTCTTATTGGAGTAATATTACCTCTATGAAGGCTGGGTACTTCATTTCATGGGCAATTTATTGGTGATTACAGTTATTTGGTAGAAAATGTTATCCTCTTTTTCTTCATCATTTTATGTTTTATCAAGGTTCTTGTCATTCACACAATTTGAGTGTGACTAAAAAACGTACTTCTAATTCAAGTTTAACCTTTCACTCTGTTCAGCCGCTGGATGCTTGGAACACATTATTATTATTATTGTTGGGTTATAAATATTTAAATTAAATAGAATGGACCTTTAATTACAAAAAACCTAGTGCTAGGTTATGGCCTAAGTACAGATTGGCTGCTGCTTTTGTATTCCCTTTTGTTTGTTATGCTTTTGCATTCTCTTTTTCTTATGGAGTAGAATAAAAGGCTGGACGATTCCATATAAAAACTGAACAAATACTGTGAGGCCATAAACTTAAGAAAGCAACAACGAAATGATCTATTACCAAATGAAAAATCAGTTGGGTTGAACTCGTTGAAAATAGGAACTCAGATTCATCGAAGCTCTCCAGATATTGTAACTCAAAGATTGGAGGACAGGACAAAGAATGTTGTTATGAATAAGAGGGTTCAAACATCGATGGCAGATACGTGGGTTTGTTTTTCAAAACTTATTAGGATTTATTCTGAAACCTTTATTTACATCTAGCATTAGAAACCCTTCCTCTTACACCCTCTTAGGTGTTTTTCCATGCTATGGTATCTGGTTGATGCAATTATATTTTATTTTTGATTATTATTTTTTTTGGCGTAGTAAGAAAAAGAAACTTCCTCAAATTTAGGAATCTGAAAGTGGAGTTTCAGAATTCAATTTGTAGTTTTGTTTTTTAATTGTTTTATTTTGGAAGGCAACTAGCTAGTGAGGTTTGGATGTTCCTTGGCTTTATGTTTAAATAGCAGATTTGATCATAAACATACTTTTAATGTGGAGATATATCACTTGGTGCCAGCCCCGAGGAAAGTTGTGTTATTTGTTATGGGACTTAGTAAAATTAGGCGTTCTAGGATTATGATAGAGTTGTTAAAAGAAGAAGAAGGTAATATTATGGCCTTTTCAACCACTAAAAGAAATGTATATAGTTTTTAAACTACAAAAGAAATAATAAATTTATTTCCATTTTTTATGTAAAATATGGGGAGATGGTTTCCCTCCATTGCTGTATGGAAATATTAACTAGCCTTGTCATGATTGCTTGCAAAACAACACAGGAGAAGAGTTTTAAAGTCTTTTTGTGGTCATTAATTATTTTGGAAAGTTGAGTCTGCTGTTGGGAGAATTTCTTTCTTCTTCTTTTTTGCTTTTTTCTTTTCTCTCTCTCTCTCTCTCTCTCTCTCTATATATATATATATATATATATGTATGTATGTATGTATGAATGTGTATCAGAAGGCTAATTGTTTTCTTCTTGATTTCATGAATCTCTTGGGGAGATTATATCATTATAATCACCTCCCACCTCCTTCCTCTCACTTTTTTTTTAATTCTCTTGGCATTTCTGGTCTGTTAGTATAAAAAACTAAAAATAAATTGTGTGTATAAAGCCGAGAGTTAGTATGTTTAATTTTGATGGGACAACCAAATGTATTGCCAAGA
This sequence comes from Tetrastigma voinierianum, assembly GCA_016808115.1. NCBI lineage: Eukaryota > Viridiplantae > Streptophyta > Magnoliopsida > Vitales > Vitaceae > Tetrastigma > Tetrastigma voinierianum. The sequence goes on along the minus strand of JAEQBH010002652.1, from coordinate 543,921 downwards.
CTTGCTATGTTTAGTCTAGTTTTCCATTTATTAAAATTTTTGTTGGTACTGCTAAAACCTTTGACCAGGAAGGCGAGTAGTGGTCACACAGTAGGATATGGTAATGAAAAGGAAGCGATCGGTAGAGCAATGTTTTTAACGGACCCATGGATAATGTGTGGAGGTTGAAGCAGACAATGCATCATAAAGAAAAGCAAGCATGGTCTGGTGGTGATGCTCGAGGAGGTTCAGGTAACCTTTTCTCAAAATCACTTTTACGGTGTAATGATCTTAGTTTTAGTTATTTAAGGCTCTTTTCTTTGTTTTGAATTTAATATGATAGTAATTGTCAAGAACGCAGCGCTTGTTAAAAATTCAAATCAAGATAGGTTTTATTTCTAAAGTAGTGATAGAACTTTCTTTGACACATTCTAATGTTCGGTAGCTTGATAATTTGTTATATATTAGAAAGTAGGTAAATATCCCTTTTTCTCTATGAGTCCACCATTTTTCTCTGTTTAGTCCATCTTTTTGAAGAGGATTTGAGTTTGTGTCTCCACTCCTCTAATACCAAGTTCATCCTTCCCTTCCCTCCTCCGGCCTCTATGGATGCTCATTGCTATATTTGGCAAAGCCCGTATGTTTGCTCTTGCTCATTTGGGTGGTTTACTTGACTACGATTAAAATACAGTTGGTTTTATTTGGATGCCATGCTTTGTTTGTTGTATTTGCTCTAGTTTATTGGTTAAAGAGATTTTTTTTTCTCTCCGTATGATTTGGAATGATTCATTTGTTTTTTTTTTTTTTTTTTTGATCGGTAAAAAGCAGTATATAGATGAAAATAGAGCCTGAGCTCCCGAAAGAGTACCTGAGAGAGTCTGAAACACCGGCTCACTCTCACCTATACCCCATCAAGACAAAAACCCACCAAGAATTTAAGTTTATCAACACCACAGCAGCAACTACGACCCTGAGGGTAAACAAAAGAAAGATTTCATCCTGCCCAGGTGGGGGGGCCTCATTCTCGAAAACCACCCTATTCCTTTTCCGACCCGCAGCGTCGAGATATCTGAGAGGAGCCGTCATCCGACTCTCTTCCCTTTTTGCGACGCAACTCTTTGCTAAGCGAGGAGAAGTTGTCGAGGCAGTGAGGGAGTTACCTAATTAGAATCGATGGTGCCAAAGAGGATCAGCTAACATCTGTCTCAGACAATGGATAAACAAGTGAATTACATTGTTTCCTCATTCTCTTCACATAAAAAACACTGTTCTTAAGGATCCCCTCCTCTTTAATTTGGATCACGGCGTAAGCACCTTGCCCCAGGAAGCTTCCCAAGCGAAAAAACCCAATTTGGGAGGAACGATTGGGTTCTAGATGGATCGACAAGGGAAATCTATAGGAAGAGAATACATCAGCTTACGATTCATATGTCTAACTAAAAAGCCATCAGTAATAGACTCCTTTAATAATAGTCGATCCTCTTGAAAAGGCCTAATTTTCTTGTTTTGAAGGAAGTGAAGGAACCTTTCCACCTTTTCCATCTCCCAATCATTAAAAGGTCTTGGAAGGCCCGGAATGACAAATCCTCCAGCAAAGAAAAATCCCGACATACGCTACCCTAAGCGTCTTTGTAATTTGCCAAGTTGAGCGAGTGGAGAGAGCATTACACGGCGCGGTCTTGTCGCACAAGGTCCTTCAAAAACCCGACCTTCTACCATTTCCTAAGAAGGAAATAGTGTTTTGAGAGAAGGTGAGCCATTCTTTAAAGTGTCTTTCCATAAGCCGATTACCGTAACCGCCCTGATGTCCCTAGTGTTCCATTTGACTTCACTCACCAAACTTGAATTAATGATCACGGTCTCCAAAGAAGAGTCCCTCTCATTAGCAAACCGCCCAACACCACTTGCAGCCAATGCTTGATTCATCATGGAGGCCTCTCACCCTAACCCCCCTCTATTTTTCTCTTGTAAGCAGTTTTCGGAGTTGACCCGGGTGTGGTTTCAGCTCTATATTCCCTCACGCCCCCCATAGAAAGTCTCTCTGAATCTTACCTCCCAGTCTGAAACAGACAATTTTTGGCATTCCTAAGCAGAGAGAGGAAATGTGGGAGGCTAGGCAATTACTTGAATAAGGGTGACCTCCCACCCTTTGAGATATATTGTCTTTTCGAGGGAGGACAATCTTTTTCCTAAATCTTTCTTGATAGAATCTCGGACCCCCCAGAAGTACGTGAGGAGCTCCAAGGGAGACCCGAGTACATAGTGGGAGGAGCCCAGCCCCCATGACGAGCTCGGCCGTCTCACGTTGTCCACCCTACCTAGAGGGATAATCTTACTTTTGTTTAGGTTAATTTTCAAACCTAAAAAGGCGTCGAACCACATTAAAGTCCATCTTAAGCACATCAGCTGTTCAAATATGGCTTCACAGAAAATGATAGTATCATCAGCATATAATAGGTGGGAGATGACCATCTCCCACCATATCTACTGACACACTTTTTAGAAATAAAAATTGCCTTCCACCGCTCGCTTTATCAGACAACTCAGGACTTCCATTTCGATAACAAAAAGATAGAGCGATAGAGGATCCCCTTGTCTCAGGCCTCTGTAACTCCGAAAGAACCGGTAGGAGGAACGATTAAATATGATGATAAGCAGTACACATGGAGATGCAATTAATCCATCTAATCCATTTTGAGTGACCCCATCTCCCGGCGTGCGCGTTGAAAATCCCTTTGATGTGATCCGCTAGCCTTTTCAGTAGTCCAACTTGCAGGAATCCCTTTCTCTTTCCTTCTTAGAATAGAGTCCACAAAACCTCATTAGCTATTAGCCTTTACGTAATTTACCTCATACTGGCGCATTACGGCCAGGAGATAATCAACCTCATAACCCTTTTAATTTTTGTTGTAACACTTTTCGATAAGATTTTATAAAGACTACCACTGGCCGGATTGGTCTTGGGTCCTTTAGATCCTCAACGGTACTTCCCTTGAGCGCCAAATCAAGTAGCATTAAGACTTTTAACAATTGGTCATCTTTGGAAGATTCCTTAAAGCCCATAACCTCCTCTTTTACAAAATCCCAATTAAGAAGAGCCAGAAAGCTATTGAAAAACCATAGGTCACGGGTTGTTTTAGGTGTTGTGAAAACAGTACAACGCTAGGATTCCTCTCGTGAACATTTCTTCCAACAGGGTTGATCTGCGCAATCGGAGTGAAGTAGGAATCAAGGCAAGGCGGGCACGGTGTTTGAGGTGAGAGGGAGACTTTGAAAGCACCAACCAGGGCCTTCTTGACCTGCGACCTCCTTGAGCCCAATCTTCTACCATTGATTCTGATGCTACTAATGGAATTCCTCCTTCTATGAGAATTAGCCATTCTATGAAAAAACCCTAGGTGTTTGTTCCCTTCATTCGACAACTCTGCAGTTTACGTCTCCATGAGACCTCTTCCATCAACCCACTCCTTAAAGTCCTCTGCAGCCTTCTCCTCTTCTACTGCTTCTTGAGGACAACTCCTTTTCCTTTCCACATCATCCCAAAGAGATCTGCTTAAAGCACCCTTTTTTTAGATACAGCTCTGCTAAAAACCTCTTTTGTTCCAAGCCTTAAGAAATTCCTTTAGGGCCTTTAATTTCGAGCAGAATAAAGCGAAGGCCCAGGAAAAGTGAAGACTTTGCCACCAATCTCTAAGGAGGTCCTTAAAGCCTTCAAACTTCAACCACATATTCTCAGCCGGAAGAATGGCCGGATTGTCTGTGCTTGTCTAACATCACGGTGGTGGTGGAACGTTGGTCTCGGGAGGTGCTTTGAGTCCACATTGCTAAAAGCCGACTTTTCCCGATCAGTGACAATCTTTGTCGAGACCGGGACATCACTTTGGTTATTGTGGCCGCATACCTCCGAGGTGAAAGGGCCCGCGCAAGGAAGATCCTCTAAGTGACTCATTAAGAACTTCATTAAAGCGCCTCATGGAATTGTGAGAGCCTCTGATCGAATTTACGTCATTGGAGAACCGGGTCTCACGGTATCGAATTTCCACAAGCGGTTCATGACCCTTTGGTTCTTCCGAAACATTTCCCCTTTGCACCTCTTTGGGACCGCAGACCCTGGCAAGGCCCACGAAAGAAACCATCCTCAGCGTTTTTAAACATACATGTTATAGAAAATGGGCCTATTTCGGCCTCCACCAACTCCAATTTTCTAGTATCCCAAAACACTAGGATACCCCTGCGGTACCCTGCGCCTCCTGACCTCCACTCTGACCAAATCTACCCACCACGAGAATTGGGCATCGGTAGGACAACTTTTGAAGTTTGGTTTCTTGCCAATGAGCCAAAGTCCACCCTCTGAGACCTAATAAAATTTCTAATAACATTTCTTTTGTTCGGATTGTTCGCTCCTCTAACATTCCACGAGAACAACTTTAGCTTCATTTCAACTTTAACAAGAAATTCCCCTTGTCTCTTCCACCTCAAATTTGACCCTTTCCATTGTAGTTTATAATGCATTCCAGCTTCCTTAACTCCCTCTCACATCTTGTCTCTGTAGGGCACCCCTTCCTTTTATCTCACTGGCTGGCGAGCCTCCATTTTTTAACAACTCGAATCTCCTCTTCAAAACCAGTAGTTGTGACCCACACAGAAATTCTTAAAATTGATGGGAGCCGACTATCTTCCCAATTATATCCCATTGCACTTTACAGGCTTACATTAGAGCTCCTCTCTCGAGACCACAGGGACACGATGCTTAACCCCCTTCCATAAGAGCATCGGCTATCCCTACTCTCTGGTCAGCGGGCCACCACCCTCAGCAGGTTCCATTTCCCCAGGCCTCATGCTCATGCAAATCCCCCAGAGCTGAGCTTGGAGGTGGGGACCCGATTCAAACGGAAGATGGGAGGAAGAATAATCAAGCCCAGGAGCATGGATTTCAAACACCGGAGCCTTCGCATGGTTTCGGAGAGCTTCGGGGTCATCCTCCTCGGGACACCTAGAGACCACTTCCACTAGAGCAAAAGAACGAGCATCTGAAAATCCCTCTTCTCCATGATCTTGGTACGAAATTCCATTCAGGACGGTCGAAGACCACAGCTGACCACTTCTTCCCAGCGACTCTCAAAACCCCGAAGTTCCCCGGGGCTGAGTGCATGCCTTCTTATGCTTCACGGTAGGACCTTTGCCTGAAATCCATGCGGGATGCGCGGGGTTCAAGAACACTCACGCTAGAGGCGAGAGCCCCCATCTTCAGCCTCTTCTTTTCTTTTGAACAAAGAAGTAACCCATGGGGGCTAAGCGGGCCACTTTTAAAACCTTTCAGCCCACTATTTCCCTGTCCACCCGCCCCCAGACTCTTGTATGGGCATTTTAGGGCCTTTGCTTTGGCAGGCCAGTCAGGCCCATTAAACCCTGGCCCATCGGCCCAGCCCGGAAGTCTTGGACACCCGATGCACATTTTGAGACAACACCGATCCTTCCATCCTTTTGTGCATTTGGGCTTTTAATCCTATCAGGTCTTGGCCCAAGAATTTCGATCCCATTCAGCCTAACATTTGGCCCAGCAGAGGGCCCAGCCTGCTGGGTAATCCCATCACTGGCAGCGATGCAGAGCTTTTTTGTTTCCTGACCTACCCGCGTAGGCCCCACCCCTTTGTGCTTCATTAGAACCCGACCTGAGTTGACCTTATCGGCCCAGGGCCGAGACCCTTCCCGTTTGTCCCACGATACTGCACCTCGCCACGCCATCAATACGGCAGAATTTCGTGGCCAGCCGGCAGCGCGGCGATATCCATCGCCGTCTTCCTTTGGATTTTCCCTTGACCTTGAACTTACGGGGTAGACACGGGTTACGGAGGATCTCCCACGAATCTACTTGATTCGTCACGATCTTGGACCTTCTAGATGTGCGACACTTGGCTGGACTTACTGTCGACTTCTCGGCCTAGCCCACTTCACCTCGGTTTTCATCTCGTGTAACTTTGTACAAGGCCGAATCCTCCGCGCATCACCTAGTTTCTAAGGATCTCGAGGTGTCCATAGATAAAGTGAAGCCGCTCGATCAGGCCTCTTGCACTTTGCCGCAGTTAAGGCTCCCACGATCCAATTTGCCGCGCTGGCCAGGCTCCACGATCCAGTTTATATATACGACTCCTTTAAGCTTCTTCTTATAAACTCGAGACCCACTTTGCCTTCTACGCGGGATTTAAACTCCAACCAGAAGGTCTTCATTTAAAACAGCTAGCAACACTTCCTCGTTTAGGCTCCAGGCATCTCTAAACCAAGCCTCCAACTCCTCTGTCGTAGGGTAAGGCTCGGTTTGTCTTCCCGCAATAGATCAAGCGAGCTGCGGAGACCTGTAGCAGCCTTCCATGAACCACGATCCTCGACATCTACCCACCTTAGTTTCCTCTTGCCTCCTTCATCCATCATAAGGCGAACATCCCCCACATGTAACTATATTTTCACGAAACATGCACTCCTCCTCTTTAGCCAGTTTCTTGTAGCAATCCTCGTAGGTTTATTCTCATCGGGTTTAAAAGCCCGACCCTCTAATTTTTCTACCGGCCCTTAGTCAACCATTTAAGAACCTTCCTTAGGGGAAAACCAACCTATACTTTTTTTCCTTCCCCATCTGATACTTGGAGCGAGAGAAGGAACCTCCGGCATTATTTTCTTACTCTCGGCTGAATGATCTTCCATTTCTCCTCGAACAAAGTACTAGTAAGGCAGGAGCCGCACAACCTCTTCAGCTCCGTCAAAGCATTTCATCCCCTCTAGTCAAGCGAATCCACGATGCCCACACCTCTACTCCGTTCTATGGTGGCTTTTTGCTTTCCCACTACACCTTCGCCGTAAACTCGAAGATTTAGACTTCGATAAACTTGAATCTATATTTTACAAATTTAGATTCTAAAGTAATTTTATCCCTAGCCTTGGAAACATTGCTTTGGTAATGAATTCCAATTACTTATAATCCACTCTACTCTTTCCCCCTATTTGTCCAATAAATCAGGTGATTTTGACATATTGAATCAGAATTCGAATATTAGGCTATCCCTTTTGTGGGTAGGAAGAAGGGATTAGACACATTGATCCAGCATCCATCGATTTAGGGACGATGGGCGATCTTCTTTACGTTTTGGTGTATCTTGGGCTACCCTCCTTGTCAAAGATCTTCTTGTTTGGTTGCATTTTTCCAGTTAGGAAAGGCTAAATCTATTTGGAGGACGCTCCTAATTCTTTTAGAATTTATTTGGAAGGAAGGAATGAGTTATTTTTGAAAATGCCTTTTCAACCAGGAATTTGAAACTCTACTGTTATCAGTTCCTTTTTACTTGGTAGTTGTATTAGAAGGTAGATATCTCCTTTGTTAAATTTGCTTTTGTATAGATTCTGTGGCTATACTGGGATGTTTATCCTTTTGGGCTAGTTTGTATGTTTCTTTTCTTTTCTCTAGCCACTGTATTGGTCTTTTAGGCCCCTTTCTTTCTTCTCCTGTATCAATCTTTTTAGTCAATATAATTGCTCTTTTATCGATAAAAATATATATATATGTCGGATTTTGGAACTAACAGAGACAGACCCACTCTGTGAATAAAGAGCGAACCCACGAAGGCGATGATGAACCACAAGCAGAGGTCTTCTTTTATAGGTAGCTAGAACGGCTTGGAAGGTCATACATGGATGTAACTATTTAAATGAATTATGAAGGTAAAATTAAATGAAAACAATAAAATTGGAGGATAAAGCGAGGAACATAGTAAAGCTTTATGAACTTTGTTAATTTTGACCCTTTGTGTCCTTTTGCTCGATTTTTAAAAGGTTTGTTTTTGTTGTCTTTAATAGACTCGATATTTTTTTGGATGGTGGAAATAGGCTCTATAGAAGTTTAGCGTACACAATCCACCACATTTTGTAAGATAGCCTTGTCACGAGGGGACTACCATTTCACTCTTGGCATAATTAATATTTGCGAGCTCATTGTATTTCTAGCCATTTTAAAAATTTTATTTATATAGTGTATTATGATGAATGAATTAAGAAAATTAAAGAAGAAAAGAAATAACCCTCACAATGAACTTCTCTTCACCAAAATAAATACATCCCTAACAGAAATGGACTGACATATACCCGTTGGGGAATTTGGAATTTCTTTGCTTAGCCACAATTAAAAATTATTTTAAATAGTTATTCATTCTTATCACATTACCTCACTTGCGGCAAAATTTTCAATTTGGCCTTTCCGTATTTTAAGGTCAGTGCATCCTTAGATCCAAGTTAACTATGCAAGGCATTGAAAGAGATGCCTCCTAATAGCCATTGAAGTTAATTATTTTAGATAAATAATTTGATTCTTAAAAACGAAATCATGTATATGCAGTTTAAATTTTCCAACATCCTGGCCCAGTATAATATTATGAAAGGCGATCTTGTATCTCTTTTCTCTCTACACTGCCTTGCGCTCACACACAAGCTCATACTAAGTCTTATGCTAAATTAGTTTTTTGGGTCTTGAGATTTTGCTTCCAAAGTCTTGATTTTGAGAATGTAAGAATTTGGACCAGTACACTTAATTTTATTTGAATAACGGATACTTGATAAATATTTTAAATTTAAGAAAAGAAAAGAAAGAGAGGAGATAGGTATTTGGAAGGGAATGCATTTGAATTCGGATATAATTCAATTTTCCTAAATCCCCAACAGTGAACAAAATTTGAATTGCATCAGTTTTTCGTGATATTTTTTTTTTTAATATTTCACCCCCGAGTTAGAGAATAATTATTACTTATTACTAGTGATGCCAATCTTGACATATCCTGGCATGGAGGATGGTGTGCGAAACCGAGGACACGAGTGGAAGGGCTTGGCACGCAATGAGGGAAAAGGATTTGAGAATCTGACCCTGCCAGAAACCATGAGTCACAGTAGGGTTAAATAAGAATGGAAGGTGTTATGTGCGTTCATAAATGTGAACAAATTTATATTTTAACATTTATTATTTACCATTATTATCATGCTTATATAATTGTTTATTTTGTTAATTTGACCAAGCCGTCCTCCTGCAAAGCGATGAGTCGGTCCGAAGGCGCTTACGTGCAGAAGCGAGCTAAAATAGTAGTTCTCAGTTTCACGGGTGCATTTTAAAGGCTGCAAAGTCGTATTTCGTAAATGCATGGTATTCATTTTAACAATTTCGGACATTTTGAATGTGATGTCAACTTATTCCTTAGTTTTGGTTGTTGAATTTAAACATCTAACTTTTCGATGTTTTGGTGAAAATCTATGTATTTAGTTTATTCTTTATATTTGTTATTTAAAGATTCAGTTTCCTGTTTCTAATTTGTTGCTCTTGTTTTTCCAAATTAGAAGATGTAGGTGCTATTGGCTATTTCGCTTTAATGCAGTAATATTCTTCATGATATTCCGGGTGGTCGGTTGATGATCGTGAAGAACTACTAGATGCGAATTTGCTTGCATTTGTTGTATGTGTCTTCTTTAATTTATTTAACGGTGTTTCCAAAGAGTATATTTTTGTTCCCTTGGTGCATGAGCATATTGTTGATTTCTGTATTATTTTCTTTGAAGATCTTGCCTGCTCTAGTTCATTCTGGACTTGTTAATTGATGTGTCACCATATTTTATGTGAAATTTTTGAAACATTTTTCTATTAGTCTATGCGGGTTATGGATGTTATTCATGTTTTTAAAATTGTCTTGCTTTCCAGATAGTGCAGTGCATGAAGAAAGTTCAGATCTCAGACTCATGATTTTGGAGATGTGCCAAAGGCATGTATGTGACGAGATTCACAGGAAGCAACACCTCCTTCATGCCCGCCAGGTTAGTAGTTGATGAATTGATTACCGGTGATAGCGATAAAAAGAAGTTGGGTTGTTATCTCTGTTGAAATTGTTTCCTCGAGATTCATTTAAAGTCGTGAAGGAACCGGTGGACTTTCTTTGACCCAACGATTCAAGAATTATATTGTTGAAGCTTGGCTGGTGGTGGTGACCGTGATTGAGATCCGATTCTTGGTTGAACTTTGATGAGGATGGCTTACAGAGACCATGATTCAATGGGCCTTGAATACCTATGGATGACCTCTCGGTTAAATATGATTCTGCGAGGCGTTACACTTTTACTACCTTATATTCCTGTGAATTATTCAATTTGTTTAGATGAGGAATGATTTAAGTTTATCTCGATGAATTGGCGCGTAATTATGACAATTCTTGTTTGTATACTTCTTCGAAAGTCGATTTGGGAATCATTGTTGCCTTGAGTGGTCATCGGATAATTTCTTTCGTTGCAAAGCCTCTGAAACCATATATATTTCATCCTGCTTCTTCTTGTATTATTTCTTCTTTGCTCATCTCTTCAGCCACAGCTAACTTTGGTAAATGATTATCGATAAATTAGCATGTTGATGCATGGTGCTCCATTAACATGTTCTAAGATGCTTAGTTGGTCGTAGATTAAATATTAATGTGCATTTGTACATTAAAACTAAATTGAACAAGCTTATACGATGTGAGTAAGATGATTCTAGTTGCTAATGTTGAAGTAAACTATGTAATTAAAGAAGCATATTTCTCTCTGACACTACATATTCTTTAAAACAACTCATGAGAGTTCAGATTTATTTTAGTTTTGGTTTTGATAATTTATTTCTGCTCTGAACTCAGTTTCTTTCCCCTCAAATTCATCCAAGCAAAAATAAGTGAACTATAAACAAAAGAATTGAGAGAGAGAGAATCGGTGAGACAAAAGACAAACATATTACTAGTCACCACCTATGAATAAAATCGATCATCAGATCCCACCTTGGTAAAGGAGGAGGAGAAACACGCCTATAAGAAGAAAAATTAAAGATCACACTAGTAAATTAAAAGGGTTGAAACATGATATCATGTTAAAAACAAGACTCCCGTATGGATGCAAAACAAAGAATAAGATCAATCTAATGAGGAGGAATCGGGATCAAGGTGGGCCAACATCGAAATGTAGGTGGCTCATGACCATGGACTCCACAACCGATAGATGCAAGTACGAAGGGCCTATGGTTCAAGGAAGTCAAGCCTGACCGTGTCCACAAGACCAGACCCTACCGAGTCCAACACATTGAAAGTCTGTGCATTACTCTTCTCAAGGTCGTAGCTAAATTCGCCTGCAGCATCTTTCCAGCCATCGTGATCCTTGATGCCATCCATAAACCCGACGCTTATTTGGGAGGCTGATCCGTCGTATGCCACCGCCCCTCGCTTCATGTTCAAATCAAAGTTATAAATACTTCAGTCCCTTAGATATTCCAAAACACAAAATAACCAAATTACAAAGAATATACAATTAAATATAGCAACAAATAAATAGGCAATAAATAGGCAATAAAATAAATAAATAAATAAAATAAAATGAAAATAAATAAATAAATAAATAGGCAATAAATAGGCACAAATAAATAAATAGGCAATAAATAGGCACACACAAATAAATAAATAAATAAATAATAAATAAATAAATAAAAATAAAAATATTAAAATAAATAAAGAAGTAATAGAATAAATGTAAATAAATTAATAATTATTTATCTATCTATCTATCTATCTATCTATCTATTCATCTATCTATCTATCTATTTATTTATTTATTTTTTGCCTATTTATTTATTTATTGACTATTTATTTAATTATTTATTGCTTATTTATTGCCTATTTATTTATTTATTTATTGCCTATTTATTGCCTATCTATTGCCTACTTATTTATTTATTTATTTATTGCCTATTACTGTAATTTTAGTTATTTTGTGTTTTGGAATATCTAAAGATTGAAGTATTTATAACTTTGATTTGAACATGGCAAAGGTGGCATTACTCTACAAATCAAGCGCCTCCCAATAACTCCACTGTCTGGTTTATGGACTCCGCATCAAGGATACGAATGAAAGATGTTTTTTCGCGAATTTAGCTACGACCTTGAGAAAGAGTAATGCACAGACTTCAATGTGTTTCGGACTCCTATAGAGGGTCCAGTTCAGGACACTAGCCAGTTTGATTCTCACATCGAACCATGAAGCCTCTTCCTATACTTATCATCTCTGCTGGTGTGTCCATGGTCATGAGCCCACTCTGCTTCGATGTTGGCTGATAGGCCCGATTCTCCTCCGTCAATGATCTTGTTCTTCGTTTCTTTGCATCCAAGGTGGTCTTGTTTAACATGATATCATGTTCCCAAACCCTTTACCACTGTATAGATCTTTAATTTTTTTTCTTTATAGACGGTTTCTCCTCCCTCCTACCAAGGTGGGATCTCAAATGAATCAATTTATTCACAAACAGTGACTAAAATATATGTTTGTCTTTGTCTCTCGCCCTCTCTCATTCTTTTAGTTTTATGTTCTTATTTTCGCTGGATGAATTTAACCAAGGGGAAAAGACGCTTGGAAATGTAAAATAGATATCAAAGAAAATAAAAAATTAAAATAAAATAATGAACCTACCTGTATTATTTTCCAAAGAATATAAAGAAAATAGATATCAAAGAGAGAAATACGCTTCTTAAATTATGTTTACTTCACTGCCAGAGCAACTAATCATCTTACTTCATGCATCGACAAGCCGTTCAATTTAGTTTTAATGTACAAATGCAATATTGATATTTAATTCACGAATCAACCAAGTGTATCTTAGAACATGTTAATGGAGCACCTCATGCATCAACATGCTAATTTATCGACAATCACTACCAGCTAGCCAGGCGCGAAGAGATGAGCAAGAAGAAATACAGCAAGGCAGGATGAACATATATGGCTTTCAGAGTGTTTTACAACGAAAAGAAATTATCCCGACCACCACTCAAGGCAATAATGATTATTCCCAAATCGACTTTGAAGAAGTATACAAACAAGAATTGTCATAATTACAAGTGCCAATTTCCGAGATAAAACTTAAACTATTCTCATCTAAACAAGCTTGAATAATTCACAGAATATACAAGCAGAGGTGTACCGTCTCGTAATCATATTTAACTGAGAGGTCATCCATAGGTATTTCCAAGGCCCATTGAATCATGGTCTTGTAAGCCATCCTCATCAAAGTTCACCAAGAACTGAGATCTTGAATCATGGTCACCACCTACACCCAGTGCTTCTATCGAATATAATTCTTGAATCTGCAAGCTTCGAAAGAAAGTCCACTGGTTCCTTCACGACTTTAAATGAATCCTGAGGAACACTACCAGGAGACATCAACCCAACTTCTTTTTTATTGTTAATAATGGCAATCACCCATCGTAACCACTAACCGGTGGGTATGAAAGGTGGAGGTGTTGCTTCGTAATCCTGGTCATACACATGCCTTTACACACTTCCAAAATCATGAGTTTGAGATCGAGAACTTTCTTCATGCACCGCACCACTGGGAAAAAAAGCAAGACAATTTTAAAACATGAATAATATCCATAAATTAATTTAGATAGACTAATAGAAAATGTTTGCAAAAATTTAATGATAAATATATACATCAATTAAGTCCGTAATGAACTAGAGCAAAGTAAGATCTTCAAAAGAAAATAATACAGAAATCAACAATATGCTCATGCACCAAGGGAACAAAAATATATTCCTTAAACATCAAGCAAATAAATTAAAGAAGACACACTATACTAGCATCATTAAAAAGTAACAAATTTTCAGAAGAATCTGTAGTTCTTCACGATCATCATCCGAATCAATTGAATATCATGAAGAATACATCGCACAAGTTTAAATAGCCAATAGCAACCTACATCTTCTAATTTGGAAAACAAGAGTGCTCAAACAAATAGAAACTAATCTTTAAATAACAAATATAAATAATAAACGAATTACGTAGATTTTCACCAAAACATCGGGGAAAAGCGATGTTTAACCAACAACCAAAACTAAGGAATACTGAAGTTGACACTCTACATTCAAAATGTCTGAGAAATTGTTAAATGAACAATTACGCACGATGAAATACGAATTTTTGCAGGCTTTTAAATGCACCCGTGAAACTGGAGAACTACTATTTCGGCTCTACTCTAGACGTAAGCCGCCTTTCTGGATCCGACTCATCGCTTTTGCAGGAGGACTGGCCATTGTCTAACAAATAAAACAATTATATAAGTATGATAATAATGGTAAATAATAAAATGTTAAAAACATAAATTTGTTTCGCTATCAGGAACGCACACAACACCCTCCATTCTTACGAACCCGCCTCGCACCAAGTGGTTTCGTTGTGGTTGGATTCTCAAACTTTTCCCTCATTGGTGTGCCAAGCCCCTTCCACTGTGTCCTTGTCTCTGCACACCATCCCTCCATGCCAGGATACAACAAGATTACATCACTAGTAATAAGTAATAATTATTCTCTAACTTCAGTAAATATTAAAAAAAAATATCAATAAAAACCGATGTAATCAAATTTTAGTTCACTTGTTAGATTTAGGAAAATTGAATTACATCTGAGAATTTCAAATGCATTCTTCCAAATACCCATTCCTCTCTCTCTTTCTTTTTCCTTTCTTAAATTTTAAAAAATATTTATCAAGATCCGTTATTCAAATAAAATTAGTGTACCGGTCCAAATTTCACATTCTCAAAATCTGAAGACTTTGGAAGTAAAATCTCAAGCATTCAAACCAATTCTAGCATAAGACTTTAGCATGAGTTTCAGGGGGAAGGCAGGCAGTAGAGAGAAAAGAGATGATAAGATCGCTCTTTCATAATATTATAACAGATGTTGAAATTTGGCTGTATATAGCATGATGTTTTCAAGCTTAAGAATCAAATATTTAGGTGTCACTATCTCACGGTTGATAGAGGCAGCCTTACACAGTTTTACAGTTAATCTCGACGGTGATGTACGGTGGACCTGCAGGTCACAGATGGGGCAAATTTAGGGCTTGTCGTCGCTGGAGTACGTGACAAGAATGATCAACTATTTAAACAATTTTATTCTTTGTGTTACGTTGTCTCCTGGGTAGCCACAATGTTAGATTATATTTATTTCCTCAGGAAGACACAATTTCTTTTCTTGACTTCTGGCTCATTCATCACACACACATATAGTCAGTTCTCTTAAATGGCTAGAAATATACGAGCTTCCTCGCAACACACTATGCCGAAGAGTGAAATGGTAGTCCCTGCACAAGGCCATTCACAAAATGTGGTAGATTGTGTACGTCAAACTTCTAGAGCCTATTTGCCCATCCAAAAAAAATATCAGGAGTCTATTAAAGACAACAAAAACAAACCTTTTTAAAAAACTGAGCAAAAGGACACAGTGGTCAAAATTAACAAAGTTCATAAAAGCTTTACCATATTTATCGCCTATTTATTGCCTATTTATTTATTTATTTATTGCCTATTTATTTATTTATTTATTGTCTATTTATTGCCTATTTATTTATTTATTTATTGCCTATTTATTTATTGCCAATAAATAAATAAATAAATAGGCAATAAATAGGCAATAAATAAATAGGCAATAAATAAATAAATAAATAGGCAATAAATAAATAAATAAATAGACAATAAATAGGCAATAAATATGGTAAAGCTTTTATGAACTTTGTTAATTTTGACCATTGTGTCCTTTTGCTCAGTTTTTTAAAAAGGTTTGTTTTTATTGTCTTTAATAGACTCCTGATATTTTTTGATGGGCAAATAGGTTTCAGAAAGTTTATTGTACACAATCTACTACGCTTAGAATGGCCTTGTGCGGACTACCATTTCACTCTTCGACATAGTGTGTTGCGAGCTCATTGTATTTCTAGCCATTTAAGAATTTATTTATATGTGTATTGTGATGAATGAATTAAGAAAATTAAAGAAGAAGAAAAGAAATAACCCTCACAATGAACTACTCTTCCTGAAATAAATACATCCTAACAGGGGCGACCCAAAAGACATGCCCATTTTTAATATCGAAATTTGGGAATTTTAACAGAAGACAAATTAAAAATTTGCTTAAATAATTGCTCATTCTAATACATTGCCTCCACCCAGCAGCTACAAAATTTTCACTGGGCCCCCACTACCGTATTTTTCTGGGTCCACCGGTGCATCCTTAGATCCAAGTTAACTATGCAAGGCATTGAAAGAGATGCCTCCTAATAGCCATTGAAGTTAATTGTTTTAGATAAATAATTTGATTCTTAAAGAAACAGAAATCATGTATATGCAATTTAAATTTCAACATCCTGTTGGTATAATATTATGAAAGGGCAGTGTTGTATCTCTTTTCTCTCTCTGCACACGCGCACGCTTGATATGTCATATGCCACCGCCTGCTCATGTTCAAATCAAAGTTATAAATACTTCAGTCTTTAGATATTCCAAAACACAAAACAACTAAAATTACAACAATAGGCAATAAATAAATAAATAAACAATAAATAGGCAATAAATAAATAAATAAATAAATAAATAAATAATAATAATAATAATAATAATATTATTATTATTATTATTATTATTATTATTATTATTTATTTATTTATTTATTATTATTATTATTATTTATTTATTTATTGTTTATTTATTTATTTATCGTTTATGCCGCCGTAATTTTAGTTATTTTTCGTGTTTCTGAATATTTCCAAAGATCGGTTATTTAGTACCTTGATTTGAAACATGAGCGTGCTTACGGCATATGACAGCATCGTTCCGTAAGACGCTTGTGGATGGCATCAGCGATTACACCGAAAGGATGCTCTTTCGCGATCGCAGCGACTCAGCTAGCAATGCACGTACTTCTCACGTGTCGTGATTCTAAGAGGTTCCGGCCCACAAAGCTGACTGGCATCAATCATAGCCCTTCCCATGTTTCGCATCTATCGGGCTGTGCAGTTCATGTCGTCACCTTTCGCTCGATGCGCCGCAGCCTCGATTCCTCCTTCCGTCGGCTCGATCTTATTCTTCGCCATATCCATACAGGTCTTGTTTTAACATGATTATCATAGCCAAACCTTATTTCACAGGTATAGATCTTTACCATTATTTTTCTATAAGACGCAGCCCCTCCCACCTGCGAGGAGAAACACGTCTATAAGAAAAAAAATTAAAGATCTATACCTAGTAAATTAAAAAGGGTTTAGAACATGATATCATGTTAAAACAAGACCCTGCATGGATGCAAAACGAAGAATAAGATCAATTCCGACGGAGGGAGGAATCAGGACTGCGTGGCCAGCATCGAAACAGAGGTGGGCTCATGACCATGGACCTGCAACCGATAGATGCAAGTATGGGAAGGGCTTCCATGGTTCGATGAAGTCAAGGCTCCCACCGGGTCCACAAGACCGCACCTCACCGAGTCCAACAACATTACTGAAGGCCCCAGGCATTACTCTTCTCAAGGTCGCTTAAGCAACTCCGCCTCAAAAGAAACATCTTTCCAACGTCAGATCCTTTGATGCCATCCATAAACCCGGCCAGCTCTTGGGAGCTGATCAATGTATACACCGCCGCTCATGTTCAAATCAAAGTTATAAATACTTCAGTCTTTAGATATTCCAAAACACAAAATAACTAAAATTACAGCAATAGGCAATAAATAAATAAATAGGCAATAAATAAATAAATAAATAAATAGGCAATAAATAGGCAATAAATAAATAGGCAATAAATAAATAAATAAATAGGCAATAAATAAATAAATGAATGAATGAATGAATGAATAAATAAATAAATAAATAAATAAATAAATAAATAAATAAATGAATAAATGAATGAATAAATAAATAAATAAATAAATAATAATTATAATAAATATAATAATAATAATAAATAAATAAATAAACAAATAATAATAATAAACAAATAATAATAAACAAATAATAATAATAATAATAATAATAATAATAATAATAATAATAATAATAATCGAAGCATGGTGTCAAAATAGTTTTGTGTATGAGATAGCTTCATCGATAAAAGTTGAAATCCAAGGGGCCATGGGCATTCATTACAGTTAACTCTACATCTACCCTATGTGTTAAGTTTTAATAATCGAAGCATGGTGTCAAAATAGTTTTGTGTATGAGATAGCTTCATCGATAAAAGTTGAAATCCAAGGGGCCATGGGCATTCATTACAGTTAACTCTAGATCTACCCTATGTGTTAAGTTTTTGATCTTTCATTAGAAAGTAAATGTTTTACAAGTTTTCGATCCACGTGTTAAGTTGCTAGTCCCCTACTCTCGATGCCCTCGATATCGTAGAGAAATGATTAAAGAAAAGATCATGTTATTTACATTTGCGAAATATCATGTAGATTGAAGAATGTATTACCTTGAAGAAAGTAAGCGGTCATACTTCACATTGTACTCATGTCTTTTGCACTTTTAATTGCATTCTCTTAGCGAAAGAAAAAAAAAAATTGTTGTTAGTAGAACAAATTGTCGATATAAAAACATAAGACCCGAATCATGCGGGTTGCCTTTGTGGGCGATTAATTTTAGTTGCATCTCCCTCTTGCCCCCTCCCCTCTCCTTCACTTTCATCTCTTTAATCTCTAGGGTTGGTTTTTAGCTCTAGTTTGTGATAAGCTATGATTAGATGCGTTTATATTTATGCGACCTTATCTGAGGAACCTTTTAGTTCCATACCACTTATTTGGATAATTAGCGAGATACGAGTTGCAAAGAGACTTCCTTCCATTCTATTCTGAGAAAATGGGTTGGGAGCATGTCTTGTTTTCTTATTGCGAGAAGTGCTTTTTAAGGCGGCGTTGTTGTCTTTCAGATTTTTCTTTGCACATCAAATCTTGCCCATCACATTTTCTAGATTATCAGCTGTTACGCATTTTCTAGTTATCCGGTGTTATAGAAGACCTTGTGTCATTTATCAGTGCTATTCTTTCTGTATCAGATGTTATATAGATAGTGTGCCCACGACGCGGAAACTTCTTTGCTTGATTCTGCATCGCGATGGCGTGGGCTGCAAAGCGGCTACTGCGAGAAACTCCCACTGAAATATGCGGTTAAGAGGGGACCTTGGCCGCCGCAATAGAGATGACCTATGTTGGTTGTAGTTGTTGGAGTTCTTTCTTCTACGTTGAGCTATCACGCCAGGACTATCTTAGCAATGAGACGAAATAGGACAAATTACCCAATCAAATATCTGAGGAAGGATCTTTGGGCCACGTGTTTAGATTTGTCTTCTTATGTGGTAACTCTACTGATGGATTTAATGGTCATTTGAAGGTATTCAATTTATGCACCCATTGTTTTTCCTTTTAATCACTTGTAAATCTATTGTATGCGAGTATGCGAGTGTGCATTTCTACATCATGGGCCCATGAATCTCATCATGGGCCCATGCATATATGAGATTTATAATGGAGTTGGAGCCTGGCCATTTCTACATCATGGTTCTATGTATCCTGGGTTAAGTCTTTGCTTTTATTCTAAGACCATCAATCTTCAGGAAATACCCATATATAGGCTTTGCTTTTATTCTATTCCATTAGTACTGTGGAGATTCATTGCCCCAACAACTGCCTTTTGGTATCTACCTTAACTTTCACATTCATCTTTTCCCTTTCTTTTGTATCGATATACAGTTGATAGATGCTCTTGAGTCCTGGTTCAAGTGTTAAAGGATTGGGGTGGGAGACTATGTGGGAGGTTCGGAGTTTAAGTCCCAATGTGGCCAAAAAGAAAAAAAGAAAAAGAAAAAAGAAAAGATATACAGTTGATAGACATCTACAATTAGGTCTTTTCTTTTATAAGTAAATAAAAATTGTATTAAAACTCAAAAGGAACTTGTTTCAGTGGATGGAATTTTTTTTTTATATACAGTCGATGGACATCTACAATTAGGTCTATGAAACTTGTTTCAGTTTAGAAATCCATTTTTTTGGCACTAGGATTTTCCTTTGCTCTTGTAAGCTTTTACTTATGTTTACCATTAAATTCGATTTTGGGGTTCATCCATTTCCATAGTTCATCTTTTTCCCCATTTATGGTATAGGGTTCAGTCATTTCCCATAGGGCTCGGTTTTTTGTGTTACTTTCTAATTTGAAGTAAGTAATCCCTCTTTCTTCATTGAGTTCGCTCGGTGTCGCCGCCAATTTTTAGTGGCATTGATTAAGCGTTTCCGTGGCTCTGGCGTGAAGCCATTCATTACAGTTGAAACCTTCAACTGTTTGTTAACTTGCAACTCCAGATTGTCTAAATGTGAATATGACATTTGAAACATTGTGGCACCTTCTTTTTCAAAATTGGCTTGACAGGTGGGTTTTTTAACTCAATAATCACATGATGTGTTCAATCCAATGTTTATATCGGATTGTTTAAACACTAAGTATGACCTTCGGATCATATATTATCAACATAGGGAATTAACCTTAAATTAGATGAGTAAGCAAACCATGAACTTATTCCATTTGTGTCTAGTTTTGCTTCGATAATCTATACTCTTTCGGACTCAGTGGAAGGAGAGATTAACATCGAATGATGTGGATCGGCTTCTGTCTTGAATATTACATATTATCGGGACATCCCTATGTGATATTGGAGGCATGTTTTCTATTGCATCTAGAGGGTGGATAATTCACAGAAGACCTTGGATTGGGTTTTGATCATGGCATCTTCTTGGAAGAAAGGTATACCTTGTTTGGTGGTTTTCTGTTTAATTCTTTGCCCTTAAATGTCTTGATGAAGCAGTCAAAGAAAACTCTGACTTGTAGGTTGTCTTTCCATATCTAGATAGAACCCCTAGAGGGTTGAATAAAGAAAGACTCTGATACTTTTATGCATGTGTGGTCGATACCTTTTTTTTAGGTGAAATATAATTACATTATGAGGTTATGCAGGTCTCACATTTCTTCTTAAAACGAGGTTTCATTATCTTCCCGGTGCGAGGAAAAGATTCTGGAAAAACAATACAAAACCTGAGAATGTGTTATATACGGGCTCAACTGGATGTGGATGGTGGACATACACAAGAAAACCACATCCCTACACTTTGGTCCATGTGCGACATTTTAAATGGTGGAAACTGCAGGTATACTTATAAACTTTTTTTTTCTTTCCTCAAATTTTGCATAGGTAAATATTTTGTCCCCATTGGGACTTGAATCTCTCTCAAATCCTCCCTAACCCTTTATCACTTGAGCCAAACCTGGAGGGTGTATTATTTTATTAGTTATTGACTTGTGATATAATTTTTATGCATACATGGAACATTTTATGTTGTGTGCACTAGATGGAATATAAGCACACGATGGCACATCCACTTTATGTTGCCATTTGAATCAGTGAAGCTTATAGCTGCTTGTTTTCTGGGTGTCTCCTTTCCTTTGTTGGATACGATTTCTAACAACCTAGATCACCATGGAAGAACACAAACATCATTTAATGGAGAAAAACACTGTAAATTACATACCTTTGGAATCCATGTGTCTCTTTCTTTGTTGATGCGGGCCCAGTGAAGAACATGAGAACGAATCTCGAATCTCAAGTTCTTCTCCCAAACGACCCTTTGAAACTGGCTTTATGAGATTGCCGATCACTTTTCTCAGAGAAAACCGTATGAGAAAAATAACGTATGTGATAGAAATGTATCCTTAGGGTTTGGGAGGGACTTGAGCTTTCCTTAAATAGAGTTCCGACCACGGGCCCTCTCATAGCAGGCGGGCGAACTCGACCCACACCGACCCGGCCCGTATGATTTATTAAGAAACCCAATAACCTCACTTAATTAGACCAATCTTAATTCAGTTTTAATTCTAATTAATGAAGCCCACTTAATGAAAACCTTACATTCTCCCACTTGGGCGATATTAATTGAAACAAAACTGTATGCGCACGCTTTATATTGATACAGGGATTTATTCTTAATAATAGGCGATCAGATCCCGTAAAGTCTCGAACTTTGAATCATGGCGGTAATTGCATGTACTCACGCAACCCCTTCCATGGTCACGAGTGCTTTTCAACTTTACTGATATGGATTCAATATGGTAGTGTGTTTAAATAGACAATACCTCATAATGAGTGATACTTTATGTGTTATCATTTTGTTAAGTCCATATTCTCTCTCCTTGGTGTCATGAACCTAGTGTGTCACATGAGAATATCCATTATGGTTCCAACGAACCTGTATATACATGTTACCTTGATAGGTAACTTTGCCAATATTGTAACTAAATATGCTGGTAGGCTAATGCGAGAAGTACTTGTAGCCTTTATTCAAGGTTTACACGATGCCTTGATATTTTCACTTGGAGTTATATGTACTCGGCTCGATAAACCTACATTCACAAATACCTTATTGAATGTAAAGAGTTGTCATATTCAATTATTACAAAAAATGTAATGAAGAGTGAATTCAACTTTATTGAACGGCTTGCCAAAACTTAATAGCTCCCACTAATTACAGTATCCCATGATACTCTGGCCCATGTTAATGACATGATCGTTCAAATACCACGAGAGAGCCTTTAGTTAAGCGGATGCAATCATATCATCGGATTGATATGTAACCCTTTACTGCGTCACCGTTTTGAACTTTTCCTTTATGGTCAGGTACTTGACCTGTAATGTTTAGACACTTGAGACTGTTGTTGTTAATAAATAACCTTGAGAGTTCTTGTCGCAATACAAGCGTATGGGCCTATCCCACCAATCGAGCACGGTTAACTCCCCTTGAGTGGGTTTCGAGCAATTGCTTGAGTGGTTGCTTTGAAAAGCATGCTACAAACTCCGCTTACATGGTAGAAAGATTTAATTAATTTACATTTCTCACTTTCCATGATCTTGCACCTCAGCTAACTTAAAATATAACTTGATTTGTTGAGAAGCTTCTTCATCCGTGACGTGGTCAGATCTATGAATACTGACTAGCTGTAGGTCCAGAACATGTTTGTAAATCAACATATAGTCTTTTGTCCTCTTTAAGTACCTCATAACCTTCTTGGCAGCAACCCAATGATCATGTCACGGGTTTTACGATGATATCTGCCTAGGGAATCACATTTACAAAGGCAATATCGGGCCTAGTGCATGCTTGAGCATACGTAATACTCCAGTCTTGTATTTAGCATAAGGTATATTCTTCATTTGGGCTTTTTCTCTATATCTGAATAAGAGGACATTGTAGTAGACTCAACTTATCACCTTCCTGGACGAGGAGCAATTCTGGCTTACATAAGTTGCATGTTGAATCTTTCTAAAACGATCAACATATGCCCTCTGAGATAAACCCGATAGTGCGAAGCGATCCTATGAATCTCGATGCCTAGAGACAGGCGCCTCGCAAAGGTCCTTCATATCAGATTTGTTTAGGCAACATCCGCTTTGTCTCATGCGGTAGACCAAAGGTCAGCGCTGCAGCGAGAATATCATCCACATGGTATTAGGAAAATGAATTTCCTCCTTGACCTTGTAGTATATACATTGATCTACTTTGTTCTGACAAAACCATATGAAACATGACATGAGCTTTAAGTACCATTGTCTGAAGCTTGCTTGAGACCATAAATAGACTTTTTCGGTCACAGCACAAGTTTACACGAATCATTTGCCACAAAACCTTCGGGTTGCATCATATAGACTTCTTCATTAAGGTCTCCATTGAAAGAATGGAGTTTAACATCCATACGGGTGTAACTCCGTATCAAGGCGTGAGCAACTAATGCCATGATCACTACGAAAGAATCTTTAGAAAGGCGGAGAAAAAGTTGCTTCATAGTCTATATCTCTAAGAGGTGAAACCTTTGGCTACCCGGTCGGCTTTAAACTTCTCAATCTTTCCTTTAGAGTCCTTTTAGTCTTGTACACCCATTTGCGACCAATATTAGATTACATGACCATCAGGTAATTGATAAGTTCCCAAACTCGAATTTATGCCTCATAGATTGAATTTCATCTCGTTGCATCCAACCACGGTTACGATTGAGAATGGCAGCTTCCTCATAAGTTATTGGATCGATCCACGAAGCGGAAGTATCGTAGTCTTTGCTCTCCTATATGGACTAAAAATGGTAGGTGAAAGTATGGCGGTCGTCTCCACTAGTGGATCACCCTTCTTGGAAGTAGTAATAGCCACATTACGCACTGAGCCTTTTGATGAACTTCATTAGGGCACAATACCGACAACGAGGATCCCTAGTCTCGAAGCTGAGGTTCGATATGGTATGTGGAGTTTCCACACAATTATTTGTATGGGAGGAGATACGAGATACCACATTTACTCACTTGTCTTATCATCCTGATAGTACGTGAGGCAGCTACTCTTCGAAGCCCACATCAAACTCAAAGAAACTTGTTGTGCAGCGATTCACAATTCTTGTACCCCTTCATTGGGGATTATAAGCAAAATATCCTGAATCATGGGTAAGATACAAAATAGCAGCTGTAGTAGTTAGGTCGACTGCCAATGTTGGATTATATAGCACACTTATACGCAGGACATCCCCAGAACCTTAAGATGGGTTTAAGCTGAGCTTTGCGATTCCTGCTGAAAGTCAATCTCGGAGCGACTTTACAAATGTTTGCAGTTCAAATGTCTCAGTGTTTTAGAAGCCTTGTGAGCGGTAGTTGGCCTGCCTGAGTGCTCATCTTGACTCCATAGGTCAGTTGCTTTTGACTACATTTGCTCTTGGGACAGACAATTGAAGCACATTTTCACTATCAGGAGTCCTGTGTTTGGGCTGTTTCCAGACTACCTTAAACTCCTTGTCTTTGCCTGCTGCCTCCCTGTATAGATCTGCGCACACACTTGGTTTTACTTTGCAAAATCTACTACCGACCCACGCTTTGCTAGCCATATCGAGAATAGTCATCAATAAATGTGATGAAATAAAAATTTCTACACACAAGGTTGCCACATAAGGTCCACTGCTCGGTGTGAATGACTTCCAACAAGTCGGAACTCTGAGGATCTGCGGTTTCTTTCTTATCTTGAGGTCATTTACCCCTACAACAGTCATATCTCTAAGTCATTTTTAAGAGCAGGTAGGATATTAGTCTTTATTAGCCTTTCTACTCTATCCTTAGAGATATGGCCAAGTCGTTTATGCCATAATGCATAAGACTCATCCTTAGGTAGTGGTCTTTTTTGAAACAACCTTTTCAGTTTATTATAAGCCACGTATATGTCATCGGGAGATAAACTTAATCTATAATCCCAAGTTGGACATATGGCCAGTGCCAAACCTTATTTGAATTAAAAATATTGAAATAATATTGCTCTTAATTTCAAAGAATAATCATATGAATCCAAACATGATGCGAAACTAAATTCCTTCTAAAGAAGGTACGTAAAATGTATCTTTCAACATCAACTTAAAACCGGAATCTAAAACTAAGATTACATCTCCACGAACATGACTTGACCTTCTCGTTGGCTTTCCCACAGTGAGCTTTGATTCATCCTTGTTTGGCTTCCTCAGGTTTATGAATCCACAGCTATGGTAAATGCGACATGATTGAATTGCTCCGCTGTCGAGCCACGAAGCCCGGATGGTGCTTGGATAGGTTGGATTCACGGACAAGTATTAAGAATCATTACAGTAAGCCGCGCTTGGACATCGAGCTTTAAATTTATGCGATCCTTCTTCCATGTGACCTTTCTTCTTACAAAAGAAGCCGGCCCGATCACCATCCTTTTCAAGAATGTCTTCTTTTGGACCTATATTGTCAGATTGACCGGTAGTTTCTTGAGCACCTTTTTGAGTTCGACTTTTGAACTTCTTATTCTTTCTCTTATGGGAACTAGCAGCATATAAGGCCACATGCTCTTTCTCCTTCTTCAGTTTCTCTTCTTCAGCCACCACCCTTGCAATTAAGTCATTAACTGACCAAGTCTCGTCTTGGGAATTGTAGTTTGTCTTTATAATCCCAAAATCAGGTGGAAGGGTGTTCAGGGCTTGATGCTAATCACGAAACATCGGGAATGAAAAGTAACGTTAAGAGCTTGGAGTTTCGCCTTCGAGGTCGCGTTGAGGACATAATCTCTAACCCCAGCTGTACCATCATACTTCATGTTGAAGAGCTTTTGAAGTGTTCAACCTCGGCATTGAATGACTCGTTCTAGCCTCCTATAGCACGCCATCATTTCCTTGCGATGCGGTCGCAGTAAGCACACTTTTCAAGTGTTCTTGTATGGATTTCTTCATTGTCAACAAGCAAATCCTATTGCTCCTCTCCCAGGTAGCAAAGTCAGTTTTCTCAGCTTCAGTACTAGAGGATGTGATATCTGCCGGCTTATCCATTGTAAGCGCCATGTGAACATCCGGACTCATTCCAAAACGAAAGTCCTCTTTCGTTTCTTAAAATTCAATCATTAAGGATCTACATTGAAATGCGATTGCAGCTCCTCAGAAAAATTGTTGAAAAATAAAATAAAGCGATTACAATCAGCATCATGAATATAATACGAATTCATCGTAAATCATGTCGCTTTGGCGAGGAATATGACATGTAGTTGTACGTCTGGCGTGATAAGCGGCCCGAAGCGAAGACATATTCCCTAATCAACCGTGAAATGCCACCTTTGGGTGAATATGAACCCTTAAGATACGATCTATTTCTCATTGCATGCCATCATGCTCATCCTCCATAGATAACATGATCACCTCCTTTGAGATGTGACCACGTAATAAAACATGAGACATCCCCGCAATATGGGAGCGTATTTCTCCACAAATCCAATCAAGTGTGCCCCTTTTTGGCGGTCTATTGATGAATCATGAAAATCACTCATACCAGAGATATAAACTTTATGTATCACATTCAATACTATAATGCCAATTATATTTGTTCAATTCATTAATAGTCAATTAATTTAGAACTTGCACGACCCTTATGCGTGGTATTCATGTTAGTTACCTTGTATTTCGAAACCATAGAAATACGAGAATATACATTAAAATACCGCAACCAACTAGGCATGCATGGGTTACATGCGCATTTTCATATACGCAAGCTTCAAAAATGCTGATCAATATATAAGTGAAATTTCGATCACGAATACGTAGTATAAAGTACTGAAATACCCTCCCGCAGCGCCCTCCGCGCCACGAGTTCGTGGCGTGTGGAAGCGTGGCAACTTAACGTCACATCGAGATCGGTACCGCTGTTGGCCGTTCGGGTTGGCCGTGACGCCGGTTGACGGTAGTCAGTTTGGCCAGTTGGCGACTGGTTGACGTTAACCGGTCGGAGTTGGCGGGTGGCGGTTGCGTCGGTTAGTGCGTTGGCGATTAGCCGTCGGGTATTATCCGGTCAGTCGGGTTGGGTCAAAGGCGAAGCGTCATCAGCCCGCGTCCTGTCAGGTGATCGTGATAATGCGTCGGTAATACGTCGACCCGCGTCGAGGCGCCACGTCGCCGGCCACTGGCCGAGCCGGTCGACAAGCGGATCGAGGCGGTCCGGTTGGCGAGATGATTCTTGGCCGTCATGTTAGCGTCATCAACGTGTGACCGTTCGACGATCGTGATGTCTTCTGCCTTGGCGTCAAATCAGCAGTGAAGGTGCCGTGTGTGCCGATGAAATGGCGTCGCGGCGGTTCAGCGATGCCGCCTCTGGTGTGATATTCGTCATAAGTGCATTGAAGATTCCAAATATAATGTTAATTTTGGATGTATAGAAAAATCCGAAATTGAATGAATGTCGATTTTCATAAAACCAAAAATTTCTCAATCGTATGTTTTGAGTTCTGACCATGGTTGGCTCGATACCAACTGTGCGGATCGATTCTAACCTAGATCCACCATGGAAGAACCTGAAACATCATTTAATGGAGAAAAAAAGCTCTTTATAAATTACATACACTTTGGAATCCCATGTCTCTTTCTTTGTTGATCTTGGGCCCATTGAAGAAATTTGCAAAGAGGCAGATCTCGAATCTCGAATCTTCTCCCAACTGACCACTTTGAAGCGGCTTTATGAGATTAGATCACTTTTCTCGAGCTTAGTATGAGAAAAATAACGTATGTGATAGAAATGTATCCTTAGGAGTTGGGAGGAACGAACTTCGCTAAATAGGTTAAATCAATTTACCTCTCTCTTGGTGAGCCAGAACTCGTGTAAATGGCGTATGATTTATTAAGAAGCGATACTTTCGACTTAATTAGGCCGTCTGCCCAATTAGGTTTGGTCAAATTAATGAGCGGCAATGAAAACCCGTCCTTGTGCTAGACTCATACTAAGGATGTGTTTGTTTTTTTGGTTTTTTGCTGAAAAGGACCAATGGGTGCATAAATTGAAATACCTTCAAATGACCATTATATCCATCAGTAGAGTTACCACATAAGAAGACAAATCTAAACACGGGCCCAGCATCCTTCCTCCTTGCATATTTGATTAGTACTGGTCCTATTTCATTCATTTGCTACAGCATAGTCCATGATAGCTCACTGTAGAAGAAAGAACCCAGCAACTACAACAACATATCATCTCTATTGAGGAGGACAAGGTCCCCTCTTAACTGATATTTTGAGTGAGTTTTGGCGTAGCTGTTTGCAGCCCACGCCTCTATTGGCGATGCAGGAATCACAAAGAAGTTTCCAGTGTCAAGCACACTATCTATATAACATCTGATACAGGAAAGAATAGTAATTGATAAATGACACAAGGTCTTCTATAACACTGATAACTAGAAAATGTGTAACAGTGATAATCTAGAAAATGTGATGGCAGATTTACCGGCAAAGAAAAATCTGGAAAGACTAACAACGTCAGCTCTGCTAAAAGCACTTCTCCAATAAGAAACAAGATGTTCCCAACCCATTTTCTCATAGAATAGAATGGAAGTCTCTTTGCAACTGTATCCTCGCTAATTATCCGAATGAGTGGTATGGAACAAAAAGGCTCCTGCATAAGGCTGCATAAATATAAACTCACTAAATCATATTATCACAAACTAGAGCTAAAAACCAAACCTAGAGTTTAAAGAGATGAAAGTGAAGGAGAGGGGAGGGGAGGGGGGAGTGAGGGAGATGCAACAAAAATTAATTGCCTACAATCCAGATGATTTGGTCTTATGTTTTTATATTGACAATTTGTTCTACTAACAACAATTTTTTTTTCTTTTTTGCTAAGAGAATGCAATTAAAAGCAACTTAACACATGACTGGAAACTTGTGAAACATTTACTTCTCTAATGAAAGATCAAAACTTAACACATAGAGTAGATGTAGAGTTAACTGTAATGAATGCCCATGGCCCCTTGGATTTTCAACACATCGTTGAAGCTATCTCATACACAAAACTATTTTGACATCATGCTTCAATGATTGTGTGTGTGTGCAGCAGACCCATGGACACATCCAGACAGGTGCACCCTAATAATTCAGTATTTAAACATATAAACCAAGTCAGATGCATGTAATTAAATCTATAAAACTTAGTTTTCTGCATATGCAACTGCATAAAGTCCAATTGTTTGTTTCTTGTTTCAGACCTTTGAATTGTTCCTGATTCAATAGCAAAAACGAATTTAACAACAACGGCAGATAAAACAACATCCATGTTTTCAACTTCATTGGCTGGATCTAGTTTATTGTCATTCATGAAGGAAATGAGAGTCAAAAGAATCAACATCAACCATTAGATGAGACCATTTACATAAATAATTCTCTGAAATATGGGTGTGTCAAATCCAGGCACAAGCTGATAAAGCAAGATCCTAACACAATGCATAAGGTAACTGTATTCCTTATTAAGCTATATAGGTATAAATCGATATAAAAAAGGAAAAAGCAGTTTTATTAATTAATAAATTAATTCTATATATTTATTCAAATTCATTTATTTTTTCTCTATTATATAACAACTTCTGAAAAAATGTTATTCCTTAAAGCTCCATTTGGAACACAAAATACTAAGGAAAAGAAAGCAGTGAGGAAAATAGAGAGAAAAAGTGGAAGGAAAAAAATTGGAGAAAAATATAAAATAGGTTTAAACTTAATAAATTAATTATATATAATTTATTTAAAGCCAATTTATTTTTTTTCTCCCTACTATATAAAGACTATGAAATTTAAAAATATGTAAAATTTTGATTAATTTAAAAATATATTCGATTTTTTTTTATATTTTCCACTATGGAACCAAACATGAGAAAATTATTTTCCTTAGCATTTTTCGGTTCCAAACGGAGCCTAAAAATCCCCTAATCTGTATGAGTTAGGATTATCGCAACTTACCTCGAGCTTTGAGGAACCTAACAGACATAGTGTGTGCTGGCTTGAATTTGTTGCCGCTTAAATTCATGGACTGGCTTGAATTCATATGCATCAAGTGAATCAACATACATCCCGTGGGATCAATTAGTTGAGAATTTCTCACCATTAAAATTTTAGATGAACTGCATAAAGACCCTAGCAAAATATTCTTTTAAACCAAATATAGTTAGGCATACTAAAAGAAGAAATTCAGCCACACACAGGTTGAAATCAATTCATAAACTTGGCCCATACAATGGCAAATATTAGTTGGCAATATTTATAATGACTAACCATGAATATTGTGGTCCAGACTCATTTCCAATGTCTTGAGAAAGCTTACTTTAATGCTTATATCAATTGTATGTCTTGCCTTCCAGGCTTCCAGGCTTGAAGACCCATTCTTCTAATATAACTCAAAGGAGCATGTCCCGGATACCTAAGCGAAGGAATCCTATCCTCCATCCTTAAATACAAACAACTTTCTGCCAAAATTGTCACGGAGAACAAACCTCCTAAGGCCCTTCAAAAGCCTCCAACCATGTATTCATGATCACTTCAACAATCTTCTCTAGCCCCTACAAGCTAGGATTAGTATTTCAAGTAAGAATACCATATTTTTCTCTCTTCATATCCTATTCCCGTGAATCCAAGTCTAAGCTTTAGTATGTGGATGGATTGATAGAGTCCTAATGCCACCCAATGGATTGGATTGCTGGCCGAAATCAAATAGCAGGAAGCAATGGCTTGTCTTCTATAGACTTGATCACATGACCTTCACAGGAAGCAGAACCATTAAAGGAAATGGAGGAGATTGGTGGGAACTTCCATGCAAACCCCACAAGGTATTTTACCTTGTTTTATACGCTCTTTTTATGTTATGTATTCCTTGGAAAATGATGGCCACTAAATGCTACTAAATGATTAAAAATATTCATAAATAATAAACATATCCAATGGTCATTCCTCGGACTGGAACACTTACAAGTTCACACTCCTTTTGTAAGACCCGAGAAATTCCAATTTCTGGAATAAGGGTAAAATCGTAATTTCGATTACAAAATTGTAAATTTCGGTTAAAAATCCGTAATTTATTCTCTAGATCTCGGATGACAAAACGGATTTCATCGTTGGAATCATCTCAAAAAATCTAGTTAGCACGTAAAATTTCGTAATATTCCGGTATTGCACGGCTGGCATCGCTGATAAGATCGCTAAGCCAAGGCCAGAAAACGATTTTGATGACGAAAGTCACATCTAACAAGTACTCATGTACCATAAGTGGTATGAGTAGAGAAATGATGAAAATGGATGATCGAGATAGTGCCGAATGTCAAAACTGGTGAAAGAAGAAAATTAATCAATTAAATGGAATTAATGAATTAAAGGACAAGTTGCTACAGTGGTCTTCTCAAATGAAAAGCAAAAGGAAAAAACGTGAAATAGAGGAGGAAGGTCCAGTAGCAGGAAAATGTGAGAATTGTGATTTTTAGTGAGAGAGAGTCTGGCTTTTCTCTAGAAATACGGACGATCCAATCGTCAGCCTTCGGACAAGAAGTGAGAATCGCTTCACGCGAGAGGGCTCGCGTGGCATCAGATTAGGAGTTTCCTCAAACTCCGAGAGATAGTTTCTCCTCTTACTTGCGTTTTATTCCCTCTTTTAAATACTTTGCAAATTTTTGAGCTGAATGAGGCCGTGAGAGGTCAAGTTGATCTGCTCCAAACCCGGGACCTAATTGATGAATTTTTGAAAATCATGGGAGCAAATGGATCGCCACGCGCTGATTGGGTTGTCAAATTGGGTAATTTGGTATCAAATCATGGATTGGTTTGGAAAAGGCCGGGAATGACCGTGAGATGCGTGATCACAAAGTGAACCTATGACTTGTTGAGTGTCGGGAACCGCAAACCCCAGTGGCTTTAATTGCCTTGTGAACAAGGTCGAAAAATAAGTTTTTATGTGAAAAATATGTGTTTGGTCGAGAATTTAAATTAAATTGCTCGTGTTTTGATCATTAGCCCAAGTGAGCTAATTTGATGTGTATGAGTTGTAAAATTTCATAACATGATTGTGGTGGGAGGAATACAGTATATCTACGTTTATATATTTCCAGATGCTGACAACAGATTAACCTGGCATACACGATTCCATATGCACCGGAACACCCTAGGACTATAGGAGTGAGTGCATGAGATGAGTTCAGAGAAAATGGCCTGAGGGTAAATTAATAATAATAATGACTGAGGGTAGTCCATACTAAAAATATCAATCGCTCTGGAGACTACCAATTGATATACATCGAGGGTAGTCCACACATAATATCAATCGTCTGAGACGGCCCAATTGATATATCCGGGAGGGTAGTCGCCATCCTGCCATCGGAGAGACGGTCCACTATTTATATCGGAGGGTAGTCCACAAATTATAACAGCCTTTGTTAAAACAATGTTTCTCATACGAGACCCAGGCGGTGTGGGGGAGTCGGTGAGGACTTCGAGAGTGCGAGTTGTCTGGGTAGACATTCAAGTAGGATCATGCATTTGCTTGAATGTGTGTTTATTTTGGAACATTGCACATCACTTAGGTGGTGAGTAACCCACTTAGGGCGATTCTCCTACTGAGCATTAGCTCACCCCGTCGTGGGACCCCCTTTTTTTACAGGTACAGGGAGCGTGCGAGGAGACGGCTCATCCTAGAGGCTGAGTTTTAGAAGAAAGCCGGAATGTGGCTTTGGTGGTTTTACATGTATTTGAACTCTTTAAGTTTAATATATGTATGGTTTAAGAGTGAAAATATTGTAACTCTTGTAACTATAGGATATATAGTTGGATTCATAGTTGGTATGCATATTGAGAATTGTTTATAGGCCCAAGTGGCCGTATTGGATATATATATTGGACTTTATTGCATTGTTTGGGACAGGATATGTAGGTATTGTATTTGGGTAGAGCTCCCCGTACAAAGGAGACTCTGCCCGATTTTCTGAAGTGGCGTCGGGTAGCTTGGGCATCCGCCTGTATTCACGCGGGTTGACGGGTAGTCAAGCGGACCCCGAGGTTTGGGCGTCACGGCTTGGTGTCGAGCTTGGTATGCGAATACCTAGGGGCTCGGGTTTGGGTATCCATCACCGCTAGGTGGTTTGATGTGGAGTATAGGTATATGAGCCTATAGATTGAGAATTTGGGCTTAGGCCATAGTTGAGGAAGAGCATCACCACTAGGTGTGGTTCGATGTTGAGTTCAGGTATGGGATTACCTAGGAAAATCACGGGACAAAACTAGGACACTATGTGCATGTGTGTTAATGTGTTTTGTGTGATTTGGTGAATTATTGTGTGTTTGGTGTGCATGACATGTTTCATATGTAGAGATTTTTATGTGTGCTTGGTGATTAGCACATGAATGTGTAGAAAATATTTTAGAAAATATTTTGAGTTTTACAGTGAGTAAAACTGGAAAAGAAAATGAAATAATAATAATAATAATAAATTTTAATAAATTTATTTGGGTTAGAATTGAAGAAAATTATTTTCTAAGATTTTACAAGTTGTAAAATTGAAGAAAATGGAATAAAATAAATTTTTATTAATTTATTTGGGTATTTATGTAATAGGTATATTTTTTTCGTTTTCCAGTAATTGGAAACAAGTGAAAAAAAAAATGTGTAGTGCAAAATGAAAAAAAAAAAACAACATACGAGTCCATTTTTGAACTCTTGCTTGAGTGTATCATTATTGAGAGAGAAATTTTTCACAATACGGTGTGTATTGTGTTGCAGGGGTGTAGATGCTTGAGTTGTATTGCAATAGGGTTACATTGTGTTGCAATATGGTGGTTTAGCAAGGCGAGGTTGAACAGCTGGAGGAGAAAGATCATGACCACAATTGGTTGTATCGTGTGAAGCGGTAATGTAAACTTAGTGGGAAGAGTGTCATTGCAGAACCACAGATTATATTGCAATGTAATAGAAGCGGTTGGGAGTTATAATTGCAATATAGCGAGATTATTATTACAGGGTGTGTAGTTATTTGGGAAGAAATTATATCGCAATACAAATCATTTTGTGTGGCCAGGCGGCTAGGGGATGTTGTATTGCAATCGGTCGATTAATGTCGGCGCGGTTGAGGCTGGTTGGAGGCGGAATGCATCCGCAATACAATTCTGTGCGAAGGAGGTTGTTTGGGGACAAAGCGTCGCCAATACAGCGAGTGTATTGCAATAGGCGGGCTGGTTGGGTGAGGCGTGACGTATCGCAATACGAGTTCCAGCATGTGCGGCTAAGCTGCGGGAGGCAAGGTTGTATCGCCAATACAACTGGTGTATTCTCAACATGGGAGCAGGGGAAATGGGCGGGTGTGCAATGCCCTTGCACTGCGACACGGCACGGCGTGGGCGTGGCGCCTGGGCGCGTCGGCACGGGCACGCGTGAGGGGCGGCCCCGGGCCCGCGGCGTTGCGACCTGTAGAGAGGAGACTGCGATACACCCGCTTCTGCGGGCCACGACCACGACCAGGGCCTCGACTCACCCAATCTGGCCGGATCCCGACCACGATCTAGCAGGCCCAGCCCCTGTTCTGGTCGAGACCAAGAGCCCTGTTTCGACTGGCCCAGCTGGTCATGTTTGGGCAGTTTAGGTGTTTATGCACGACTCG
Organism: Tetrastigma voinierianum; assembly: GCA_016808115.1. Taxonomy (NCBI): domain Eukaryota; kingdom Viridiplantae; phylum Streptophyta; class Magnoliopsida; order Vitales; family Vitaceae; genus Tetrastigma; species Tetrastigma voinierianum. The sequence goes on along the minus strand of JAEQBH010002652.1, from coordinate 509,094 downwards.
GTTTGACACGGTTTTAAATAGAGTGTTGTTTTACGAGTCACCGTTTGGACCGGTTCGCCAGACATTGTTCATGAACACTGTTCATCACAAAAATTTTCGAATTTTTGTTTATTAAATTAAAAAAAATTGAAATAAAAATCAAATAAAATTTGACAAAATTTACGAAAAATAAAATAAAATTTTTGAAAATCAAATTTTGTTGAAAACAATATTTTAAATGCAAAATTGATTGTCTTGCATTACTTGTAAATGCAAGGACAATGCATATGCTTGATTAGTGGGTGTTTATACCTTCTGAATCTTAGTGGAATTAGACGTGCCATGTTGATTGTGTAGATGGCTAGTAGGACGAGGGCGTAAGGGCGTCCACGGGGCAGTCGGGCACCACTGGGCATTGACCGGCGCGGTATTGGATAAGCAAGCCTTTGTTGAAATTGTAGGTATTACAATGAATGCTGCTCGCGGCGGGTATGCGAGGTAAGCAGGAAGATCCTAGTAACCTCGAGAGGTTTAGGACGCATCATCCTCAGAGCCTTCACGGGGGAGGAGATCAGATGGTGGCGACCATTGGTTCCCCATCAGGATAGAAAGTGTTAGAGGCTATGAGATTACCTCTGACGTGACCCGGATTAGACTAGCTGCGTTTTAGCTAGAGAATGATGCCTAAATATGGTGGAAATGGGCAAGGACCTCTTGAGACCTTAGAGGAGCCATTGTTGTGAGTTCTCCCCTAGGGATTAGGGCGAGAATAGGTACGATAGGTCGAGGTTGCGAGTTAGAGATCTCGGGGACTCTACTCACAATGGACCTGAGGATTATAGACATGTCAGAGTTCGATGTCATCCTTGGGATCGGGTTGGTGAATACGGGATCGTTATCGATTGTGAGCGTAGGAGGGTTACCTCTATACCTTGAGGATGGTACTTTCGTATGGTGTTCGGGGGGGATAAGCACTGACATTTTACCCAGACGATTATACGGAGTCGAGTGTGTCGGGGGACGAGTTGGCGGGTTGGCTAGCGAGCCTTACCACAGAAGGGACGAGGTGAGACGGTTAGATCTACCTCGAGTGGTTTGCGAATATGTGGATGTTTTCGGATGAGCTACGGGGACCTCCACATAGGGATGTAGACTTCGGTATTGAGTTACACTCACGGTATTTCCACCGATCTCTATGACTCCATAGGATGGCGCAGTTGAGTTGCGGGAACTGATCGACTCACGGGATCTCTTGGACAAAGGGGGTTCATTAGGCCAGAGCACTTCACCATGGGGGCGCTCGGTTCTGTTCTGCGAAGAAGAAGGGCAAGACCCGCCGGCCCGTACGTGACTCTGTGACGATTGAACAAGGTTATGATCCAGAATCGGTACCCATTACTGAGGATCGATGATTTATTTGACCAGTTGAGAGGAGTGCGAGTCTACTCCAAGATAGACCTTCGCACTGGTTACCATTAGTTGAGGGTTAGGGAGACAGATATCCCTAAGACGGCGTTTAGGACGCGTTATGGGCACTTTGAGTTTACGGTGATGCCCTTTGGATTGACGAATGCGTTAGCGACATTCATGGATCTCATGCATAGGATGTTCCAACCCTATCTACCAGATCGGTTTAGCCGTGAGGTCTTCCGTGGATGACATTTTTATCTACTCCCAGTCAGAGTGGGAGCATGAGTATCACTTGAGGATTGTTTTACAGCTATTAAGAGACCATCAGTTGTACGCTAAGTTCAGTAAGTGCGAGTTTTGGCTTACTGAGGTGAGATTTAGGATACGTGGTGTCAGCACCAGGAGTGTTAGTCGACCTAGAGAAGGTTGAGGCAGTGATAAGTTGGGAGAGACTGAATGTCAATCTTCGAGATCGTAGTTTCTTGGGATTGGCTGGGTATTACAGAGACAGAATGGGCTAAAGTTGTCCATTCGGGACCGGGATCGTAGGACTTCGCCTCGGGATATGGACTCCATGGTTGGGGCAGTCTAACCGTAGAGGAAATCGAGATACTTGGAACACTTCGGGATACGGGTGTTGGTAACAAGGAGGATCAGCTTTCTCCTAGTTCGAGGAAGAGGCAGAAGACTTCTGCTTCACACTAGTTTCAGGACTAGGGCCAAGATTGAGGCATGGTGGCGGGATTTCCCCGGGGTGGGATCCCAGACTTTGGGACAATCCGGTCCCGGTTAGCGAAGTAGGACGGGAGAGTATACCAGTTCATTCCTCCAGCGCCCCTAGTAGGGTTAGAGAGACTAGTTTCGATTTCGGTGCTATACAAGCACTCCGGCCTGAGATAGACGGAGGGCGGGTGGTAAGGTCGAAGTCGAGGGCAGTTAGGTTGCGCTGGCCAGGCTTGGTGGACCTTAGGGTGGTAGACTATTGGTTGTGTCATCGGGTTTGACATGGATGAAGTTAATGACCATCGGGTTGTCGGAGAGTGGGACAACAAATAGGGTTGTCATAACCGACACGGCCTTGGATTTGGGCTTAGAGGTTAAGACCTTTTGAGAAGCCAGGAATAGATGTTCTTCCCTAGGAAGTAGGATGAGAGTTGACCAGATAGGTCGGGATTATGAATGAGAGATCTCCGAGATTCTGCTCATGGTGGACTCGGGATAGGGTGTCACAGTATGGCATTGTTGTGTTCGTGTGCACGGTAACATCGCGTCGAGTCGGGTGTGGGTGCACGGTATGGTCATTCACCACTCTTGGTGAGTGTGGGTTGAGTTTGTCTTTAGGACTACGTCCAATGAAGACTCATAGTTCGAATCAAGAAATGAAAAGTAACTAGATTGTGTTAGGCAAAACAAGAAGGGGGCCGTTAATCCCCTAAGGTGAGAAGCACAGGTTATGGGTGGAGACCAGCGGTAGTGGCCCAGGTCGTGTGGGTGTAAGAGATCTGGGGAGATATCCCGAATTTCTGTGTGGATGTAAGAGACCCGTGGAGATATCCGAAATTCTGTGTGAACGAAAGAGACTCGAAGTGTAAGCTGAAGAGTTATGTTGCCCGAGATGAAAACACACGGTCAAGTATCACATAAACTGAGAGTTGAGTGATAGGAGTCGGGGGTGACTCGAGGTTTGGATACCTTTGGAAATTGCATTGGATGTTGTTGAGCTGGCAAGAGCTCGGTATATGGATGTCATTCATAACATGGACTAAGTTGACAGTCCATTGGATTGTCAGTGATTGTGACCTTAGGAAGGTTAGCGCTTACACACCAAGTAAAGGTTGTGTAGGGTTATACGTTGTGCGGATTATATACATGTGTTAGAGGACACGGCGGCAGGCATGTGTCTGGGTCATAAGGGTAGAGAGTATTTGCCCTTGAGTGGAATTCACCTACAACAACGGTTACGGTGAGCATCTGCGGATGGCACCATATGAGGCATTGTATGGGGCCGTATGAATCACACGTTTGTTGGACCGAGGTGGGAGAGGCTCCATCAGCGGTCCTGATCTGATTAAGACACCTCCGAGGAAGGTGGAAGCGATACAACAACGTCTTCTCACTGCTTCGAGCCCGGCCAGGAAGGCTATGCGGATGTGCGGCGTCGACCCTTAGGATTGAGGTTGGTGATCACGTTTCCCTTGAAGGTGATTCCCCAGAGAGGAGTGGTCGGGGTTCGTGACCGTGGGAGCTATCGCCGAGATTCATTGGACCTTCCCGAGTGCTCGGGAGGATAGGCAAATGGCGTGCGGTTGGCGTTACCGCCCAGCGTCAGGTGTCCACGGTATTTCCGTCTCCATGCTCAGGGTATACTCGGATCCATTTCGTGTGGTGGATTGGGGATGAATTGAGGTTGGCAGCCCGATGGGACCTTTGAGGAGGACCGGTGTGCATTTTTGGATGCCGTGATCGGGTTTTGTGGCCCTTAAGGCGGGTGAGGCTAGTGAGGAGTGCTATGGCGCAGGCAGCCACCTATCCCATCTCGCTTGAGCACGGCGCACGCGGCTCGGGCCTGCTTAATAATTAAATGACGAAGTTTACATGCATGGTAGAATGTATGTTGTATGCATGTGAGTGATATGATTGTCCTAATTTCTCGACGAAATTCCTTTTAAGGAGGGAGAATGTAAGACTTTAGAAATTCCAATTTTTAATAAGGGCAAATCGTAATTTGACATAAAATTAAATTTTTGCTAAAATCCGTAATTTATTCTCTAGATCTCTTGATGACAAAACGATTTACCGCGAATCATCTCTTTAAAAAATCTAGAAGTTAGCACGCAAAATTTGTAATATCTTGCGACGTACAAAGTTGGCACGCTGAGCATCGCGCTGGGGTGCTATAAAATCGATTTTCTCGGATGCGACTAAAGTCAAGATTCCAACAAGTACTCATGTACCATAAGTGGTATGAGTAGAGAAATGATGAAAATGGATGGTCGAGATAGTGCCGAATGTCAAAACTGGTGAAAGAAGAAAATTAATTAATTAAATGGAATTAATGAATTAAAGGACAAGTTGCTACAAAGGGTCTTCTAAATGAAAAGCAAAAGGAAAAAACGTGAAATAGAGGAGGAAGGTCCAAAGAAAGGTGAAAATGTGAGAGCTGGCGATTTTTAGTGAGAGAGTCTCGCTTCTCTCTAGAAATACTGACGATCCGACTCGCCTGCAGCCTTTCGGACAAGAAGGGAGAACTCCGCTCTACGCGAGAGGCTTCGCGCGTATACTGTGATGGCGAGCTCTCAAACTCCGGTAGGGTTTCTCCCTACCAGCGCTTTATTCCCTTTTAAATACTTTGCGAAATGTTTGAGTCGAATGAGGCCGTGGAGGTCGCTTGACGGCCCCAAACCTCGGGACCGAATTGATGTGAATTTTTGAGTAACCATGAGCAAATGGATCGCCACTACTTATCGGGTTGTCAAATTGGGTGATTTGCATCAAATCATGGATTGGTTTGAAAAAGGCCGAATGATCAGAGACGCGGTTCACAAAGTGAACCTCCAGGGATTCTTGTTGAATATCAACCGTAAACCCTAGGTTTTACTGTCTTCTAGGAATGTTGTCACGAAAATGCTTCAGGTGAAAATATGTGTTTGGTCGAGTAATTTAAATTAAATTGTTAGTGTTTGATCATTAGCCCAAGTGAGCTAATTTTGATGTAATGTTGTAAAATTTTACAACATGATTGTGTGATGTGAATTATGCGAGTATATTCATGTTTATATTTGCATGTATTGGGATCAGATTGAACTCGCATACATGCATTCCATATGCACTAGAACAATTCTAGGACTATGAGTGAGTGCATGAGATGAGTCTAGAGAAAATGGTTCGAGTCTAATAATAATAATGACTCCGAGGGTAGTCCATACTAAAAATATCAATCGCTTCTGGAGATCGCCAATCGACATAAGACGGAGGGTGTCCTAATTAAATATAACATCGGAGACTAGCCTCCAATTATTTATATCTGAGGGTAGTCTCACAAATTATAACAAATAGCTTTGTTAAAACAATGTTTCACACGAGGCTGCAAGTGTGAGGAGCTCAAGTGAGGATTCTGTGGCACGAGTCGTACAAGTAGACATTCGCTAGGATCATGCATTTGCTTGAATGCGTGTTTATTTTGGAACATTGCACAACACTTAGGTGGTGAGTAGCCCAATTAGGGCGCATTCTCCTACTTAAGTATTGAATAATTCATTGGACCCCCTTTTTACAGTACAGTGGGAAATACATGAGAGACAAATTTCGCCCTGTAGGCCGAAGCCTGTAATATGTTTAATGTGGCTTTCGTGGTTTTACATGTATTCAACTCTTAAGTTTAATATATGTATGGTTTAAGAGTGAAATATTGTAAATCTTGTAACTATAGGATATATAGTCGATTCATAAATAAGTATGCATATTGAGAATTGTTTACGGGCCCAAGTGTCAGATTGATATATATATATATATATATATATATATATATATATATATATATATATATATATATATATATATATATATATATATATATATATTTGACTTTATTGCACTGCTGGGATGTGATATGTGTGTATTGTATTTTGGGTAGCCTCATACAGTGAGACTCCTCGCTCGATTTTTCAAGTGGCGTCTGCACCCGACATCCACTCAGATCTCCGCGGCCGACGGTAGTCAATCTGACCCTGCCTGGGGCGCTACACCTTTGTTCCATCCTATGTTCTCTGTCTCTCTCAAACATTCTATCAAACACTTCAAGGACTACCAGTTATGCATTTAATTAACCATTTTCCTTTATGGTTTTGGATTAATACTAATAGATTTTAATTCACTAAATCAATCAAAAGTCAGTTTAGATCCAAGAAATGACCTCAAGATACTAAGGATCACATACGCTTTCAATTATACAACCCTCGATTACCACTAGCTTCAATCGTGCAAAGAAAAAACTAATATTTTCATTACTGTGTTGAATTATATATATATATATATATATATATATATATATATATATATATATATATATATATATATATATATATTGACAAAGAATGAAACGTAGGGGTTTGTTATCCCACATCGTTAATTCCAATTCGAACCATTGCAATTTTTCGTTGCAAATTCTGCTTCTATAAATTTAATTTCCCATTTACTTAACTTACATTTTTTTTTCGCGCATTTGAAAATCGACACAGATTTTCCTCTTTCTCCTCTCAAATTCCTTCGAAGTCGTGGTGATTCACTCCGCTCTTGGCGCTCGAAATTTACCGGCGTTTGAAGTACCGGGCCACCGATAAGGTTCTAAACCGTTTCATCCTGGGGATAATTATTCCATTAACCTTTGCATTTGTTTTAATAAAATTCCCTACGCTAAACAGTTGAATTCTCGTCAGTTCTGCTTATTTATTGCATTTGCTTATGATATTTAATTTATTTGTTAAAGTTTTATTATTTAATGCTTTTAATTTTTTATTTTTTTTGTTATAACTTTATTCATGTTAATTGCTTTCAAATTAATATAAGTGTTATAATATTATTTAATTGCTATAAATTAATACAGTATTACTTAAATAACAATCTTTAGGAATCTTACCTACCATCATCATCTTCCCATCCACCTCATTCCACCCCTCCAAGACCAAAACCCTGCAGCCTCTACCTTGAATTATTATTTGTTTCTTTATTTTAAATCGTTTCAAGACTAAAACCTTTTGTGGTTTTCTACTGGATTTATTCATTTATTTATTTAATTTCGGTTCTATTATTAATATTATTTTGTCGAGACTAAAATCTTTGTGGATTTTCTACTCATGCCGAGATTAAAACCTTCGTGGTTTTCTACTGCAATTTAGGAGACTAAAATCTTCGATTTTCTACTCCATCGAGATTAAAACCTTGCGTGTGTTTTTTTACTCGCAAATTTCTATGAAGGAGATTAAAATAGAGTTCAAACAATAAAGAAGAGGTTCCAACCCACTGAACAAGTGCCCAAAAAGATAGATTTCCTTTGATTGAAGCCTGAAACATTCTCTTGCAGAATTATATTTTGAGCTGCTAGATGATATTCTATATAATGTCTACAACAATATTAATACTTCCAAAGAATTATGGGAAGCAATTTCTGAGAAAAGTATAAGGTCGAAGATCGCTTGCCTAAAGAAATTTCCAGGCAACAAATTTCCTTATTATAAAATGGTTGATACCAAGGTCACAGGACGCAGAACCATGAACTAAGTAATAATTCACGATCTTTTAACGTATGAAATTATTAATGAAGGCTTCATGGTCAGATTTATAAAAGCATCTACAAAGGACTTAAAATTACTTGAAACATGTGAAGATGATCACGAAGACCAATGTCCATTAAAATCAAGAAGACGCATAATAAAAAAGAAAGCCTGAATGATCCAGATCGGGGAGCAAATATAGTTTAATCTGCCTCCTAATGCAAAGAAAAGAAAGAAGATCCATGTCCAAAGAACCACAATAATAGAACAAAACAAGGAAGTTGCTATAATCAGGTAAATCAGACATAGGTCCTCAAATGCCGTGCACCTAAAAATAAAAATAAGAATAAAGGTCATGCCAATATTGTCGAAACCGATGATATGGATATTGAAATATCAGGTGCTTTCTCCGAGTGCACCTAGAAACCAGCCGAATCATCACTCACATAATTCTACTACAAGCCAGGTTATCAAAGGGATGTTTTCTTCCTATGCTTCGCTCTAATTCGAGGAAGAGCCGCATATGGGAAATTCTTCAACAAGATAGAAGGAACCTGAAATATTCTCCCCGAAAATGACATCGCAAAACCTCCTACACTAAAGAATGTCCTCCATGTGCCCGAAATCCGTAGGCACTCGTCTCGACATCACTTATGGTCAAGAACGATTTTATGCTGTATTTGTTTCGATAAAGTTGTAATAAAGTAAAAATGATATGTATGTTGGAAAGCGCTATCTTAGCGATGGCCTTTCAAGCTCAATGTAATGACAATCAATAATAAGAATAATGATTCTTCGCTATTTACTTCTGAGTCGATAATTTATGGCATGCACGTTGACATGTTAATTACAAATCTTACGTAAAATGATAAACATGGAAATATTGCCAAAGTTTGGAATGTAATAAACTAAAATGTCAAGTATGTGTTGAATTCAAAATTTGCAAAACATCCCTATAATTCAAATGGAAAGGAATTCGAACTCGACTGATTCATACTTTAGACATTTTATGATATAAAGCCACACACCATCTCACTGGAAAAATTATTTCATAACTTTAACACGACAGACTAGATATTGTTATGTTTATTTACTTAATAGCAAAAGATGAGGCACTGATGCATTCAAACAATATAAAATTGAAGTTGAAATCAACTTAATAAAAATGATCAAAGTGATCGGCAGATAGGTGGTGAATATGAATTTCCATTCTCAAGATATATGTCTAGAAAATGGAATTATTCATCAAACGACATCTCGTATACACCACAAATTGTATCGGAGTTGCCGGGAAAGGAAGAATCGAACATTGAAAAGAAATGATGAATGCTTTGCTACTAAGTTCGCTTACCTCGTAACTCAGGGGAAGTCATTCCCATACCACTACGTATACTCGCACAGAGTACCCTACAAGTAGACACAAATCATTCCATATGAAAATGGAAAGGTAGAAAACCAAACTCAATTACTTCAAAGTGTGGGGGTGTTCAGCAGCAATAAGTTCCTAAACCAAAACAGTTAAAATAGATGTGAAAACAATAGATTGTATTTTTACTGGATATGCTAACAATATAAAGCATATCGCTTTTCAGGTTTATAAATAAGAAATTTGATATTCATTCTAATACAATAATAGAATCGCATAATGTTGAATTCTTTGAAGACATTTTCCGTATAAGAATGAAGGCAAAACACTGTAAAAAGTTCCAGCGAATTCTGAAATTATTTAGGAAAATGTGCCTAATATCAGGAACCACGACGTAGTAAAATCAAAGGCACCTAAATCTGTCCGAGATTTTCAGTATTTCTCTGTAGAAAATGAGCCTCGACTTTAAGGAAGCAATGAAGTCTTCGAAGCTCAATATTGAAAGAAGCAATAATAGTGAAGTTGAATCCATATCAATAACTATACATGGGGAATCATTGATTCTTCCTCCAAGAAATAAATAATAGATATAAATTTTTGGATTTCCAAAAGAAAATTGAAAGATGATGGTGGCTATTGACAAGTATAAGGCAATTAGTTGTCAAAGGGTTTAGACAAAAAAAGAAAGTCTTGATCACTTTGATACATACTCACTTCCAGCCACAAAGGAAATTTACATCTATTCGATTGTTAATTGCTTCGTCATATGTATGATCTTCAAACCATCAAATGGATGAAATGTACTTTAAATGGAGAATCGAGGAAGAAATTTTACATGGAACAAATCCCCGAAGGGTTTATTATCCCTGACAAAAATAAAGTCTCAACTTGTTAAGTCTGTATGACTTAAACAAGCACCTGAACAACGATATTTAAAATTTGACAAAGTAATGTTGTCAAATGGATTCGATTAATGAGTGCGAGCAAATGTATAAAAATACCCTAATCATGAGGTCATTGTTCAGCCATATGTGGATGACATGTTAATAATAAGCAAAAATATTATTGACATAAATGCCACAAAACGAATGCTATCCAAATCATTTGATATGAAAGACTTAGGAATTGCAGATTTTATTCTAGGTATAAAAATCTACAGAACTCCTCAAGGTCTAGCGCTATCACAGTCTCACTATATTGACAAAGTATTTGAATTTCAAAGAAGTGAAAACGCCAATAGACTTAAACCTTGCTCTTGCAAAGAACAAAGGTGAAAGTGAGTCTCAAGGGATTACGCTAAAGTTTTATCTAATGTACATCATGAATCGTACTTCGACCGTATATCGGCCAGATGAATAAGTAAACTTAGTCAATACACCTAGTAATCCAAATAAAAAGCATCGATGGCAATGAGACGTGTTTCGGGGATATTTAAACATACCCAAAAATTTTTCTTTACGATTACAAAAATTATCCACCGCTGATCAAGGTTATAGTGATGCAAATTGATCACTCGGCTCAACCGAAAGCAAATCTACAGTGGATATGTGTTTACTTGGTCAGCGGGAGCAAAGGTTCTGAAATCTTCTAAGTAAACTTGCATCGCCTGTCATAAATGAGTTTAATTATGCAATTTTGATAAAGCCTGAAGAAGTTTTCAATGGTACTTTAGTTTCTTAGAAGATATTCCGTTCTGGCCCAAACCGTTAACTCCGATAGGCATACATTATGATACTTCGCGCCTATCTAAGGGCCGGAAGTGTTATGTACAATGGAAAATCTCATCACATACGACGAAGACATAACATCGCTAGACAACTATCTCTAGTGGAGTTATCTCCACCTGATTACGAAGATCAAAAGATAACGCCTGATCCATTAACAAAAGGCCTATCTAGAGTTAGTTGAAAAATCACGAGGGGAATGGGACCGTGGCCTAGACAACCATCATGGCGGTAACTCTACCTAGTAGACTGAGATCCCAAGATCTAGGTTCAAAGAGAAAACAAAGTCAGGTTCATGGTCCAACATTGTCAAATTTATTAAATCCATTCTCATGATGAGACAATGTTCAAATAAGGATAAACCTAAAATGAAAGGTTTTTAATGATTTCTAAGTTTGACATAAGATTGACTAAATGGTGTATTTATGGAATACACGCTTAGGAATCACCTATGCGAGGTGAAGTGTGAGCCGCCTATGAGAATAAAAAGTAGCGCCGCCTCTAAACACTCATGACCAAAGTGTTCAGCGGCTAAATGAACACAAATAATGAGAACCAAAAAAGAGTGATAAGAGCAGAATGCGGTAACTCCATATTGTCTTAGTATACACCAAAAGTCGACTGCTCAAGGATATCGCATTCACCGATCGACGAGCATACTCGACATATGTTCACTACGGAAAGTTCAAAGTGAAACCTACTTATTCAGATGCTTCGCTAATTTTAGCGTGAATCACACGCTTTACGATAGCTTTCAAAACTCGCATTCTCCATTCACGTGATCATTGGAATTATATATATATATATATATATTATATATTTATTGGTGAATGGGAAATGAGGGGCTTGTTATCCCACATCGTTAACTCCCACCAACCACGTAATTTTTCAAGTCGCACCCTCGGTTTCCTATAAATTCGCACTTCATTTACTTAACTTACATTTTTTTTTCGTGCATTTGAAAATCGTACATTGCATTTTCCTTTCCTCTCAAATTCTTCGAGTCGTGGTGATTCACCTCGCTGTATTCAAATTTACTCTGCCAAAAACATCACATCTGGTAGAAGGTTCTAAACTGTCATCCCGAGGAATTATTCCATTAACCTGGTACCGAGAGGAATAAAATTCCTTAAGGCTAAACAGTGAATTCTATTGGCTCGCTTATTTAATATCGACGGCTTTATGATATATTTAATTTATTTGTTAAAGCTTTATTATTTTTAATTGCTTTAATTTTTATTTTTATTTTTGGTTATAACTTTATTCATGTTAATTGCTTTCAATTAATATAAGTTATAATATTATTTAATTGCTATAAATTAATACAAGTATTACGAAAATAACACTTGGAACATAAATCTCAAACAAAAACTCAAGAAAACACGGTAATCAAGAGAATATCAAAATTCATAAAAATTAGTAGCAAAAACTAAAGGAAAATAGAAGATATAGTCGAGCAATAAACCGAAATCAAAATTATCATATTTTTCTAGATATTTGAACAATCCATTAGCAAAGTCCTTACCTTGCCGCTCACTCTCACCCTTACCGGCCCTCTAATTAGCTTTCAATGTCTCCGACTGACCCTACGACGCTTTCGCATGCAACTACAATTCGATCTCGCAATTATATATGGAGTCACTTTAGTTGCGCCAAATAAATATGAAAACTAAAGATATGTTCGTTGGGGTAAAATTTTTTTTGCCCCAACTAAAATAATGTCCTTATAAGACGCTTTTCTTGTAGTGGAGGTCAAAATTTGGGGTTAACCCATTTAAGGTCATCATCTCCACATTCACATTTAGACTAAAATCATAGATGTTGTTGAGAAATTCTTAACAGCTCCAATTTGTGAAAGTATCCATACATCTTATAAGTATCCTTACCTTGACAGAAGATCTTTTCACAAGAAGCTTCATAATGCCCATTTCAGCTTCTTGAGAATCAACCATCTCCTTGTTAATTGAACCTACACAAGGTTTGTGAATTCAACACTTTGGAGCCACCTTCTTGAAGGCTTTATTTGGTACATGCCAAAATATTATCTCAAGCACGCTGTAAGATATAATACCATTTAATTGTGAGAAAACAGAAGAACAAAAGTACAAGAAAAGATAACTATGAAAAGTTTTGATCTCTTCAAGACTTTTAGAAGTTTCCTACTACTGGCTGGCTCAGCAAATCATCCAACTAGGAGACATAAGACATTTTGGCTAAGATGGAACCAGGACTCACATAGAGCTAGATACACCCCTGGAGTGCCAAGTTAGATTTTTGTGAATGAGTTATAAATTTTCTTGTTTACAGGGGCAGCCAACCTATTGTCATGTAATAAAAATGTATAACCATTTTAAGATATTTTGGACCAAGGAGCAGAATTTGCTAATTTCTAAATGCCAGCAAAGTCACTAGAAAGTCTAGAATCAGGATTTAGTAGGAGAAAAATGCAACATGGTTGATAAAAGAGAACATATTCAGCCATTGTTTGATCCCATTTGCAACCATGTAAATGAAGGGAAAGTGAGAAGACGACCATAACTTCTAAGCTAAAAATTACTATCCTATAGAAGGCAAGGTAGATGCCACATGACACAGTTCCATTGTCCTTTTATTTATTTATTTTTTTTCTCTTACAAAAATGAAGACATGAATATATAATTATGATGAAGAGAAAGACTTGTCAATTTGCTTATGTATGAAACTTATCAAATTTTCTTCCCATAATCAATCTTGACAAATTGTAAGGCTTGAATTTATAGAGGTAAACACCAACCAACAAAAGTGGAAAGAAAACAAAGAACTTGAATCTGTTAGACCATGGCTATATATGATGGTGCTTAAAGAGAGCAAAATATCAAATACTAACATGCCTGCTGTCACCAACACATTTAAGCTTTAATTGAACTAGTAAATGACAAATTGAAGAAAACAAGGCACAATCTCACAATCTCAACAAGGTGTAACAGGATATGATGCATCCTGTATTTTAGTTTTCTACCTGCAATTTCAGAGTTATGTACTGTGACACACCCCCACCCCCTTCTAGTGGCAGTGTGTTCACACCCACGAAATCCCAGCCGCTACTCTCTAACGACTAGAAACTCCCAGGCTGGGCTTATCTCAGCCATTAAACCTCGTGATATAAAAAACTTTCTTTACTTTTCTAACTCAGATTGAAAATCTTGGCAGCCAGAAACCTCAAGATCATGACTCCGCCACGCATGTGACAATTCCAAATCCTACATACCCAATTTACATTTTTCCAAATATGGCAACCAACAACCCTACTCATTTTCACAACTACACTATGTAAATAAATATGTTCCATTATACAAATTCAAAGTGTTTCCTTACAAAATATTATTAATAACAACACTCAGACAAATGTCGAGAACTTACGCTCCAACGTCCGAGTAACTGCATTTGGAAAATATTTTAAAACACAAAATAATGAGCTAAACGAGCTCGCTTGAGTGTGTATGCTTTTATAAAATGTTTTGCTTTTCTCCGGAACGTCTCAAATAAATGTAAAAAACTCTCTTTACATAATTATTTTCCAGAGTTTTACTTGCTTTGCTTGCTTTAAAAGTTACTAAAATCCTTTCAGATTTGTTTGCTTTTTAAAAGTTTATAAAACTTTTTTAATACTTGTCGTTTGTTTTTTGGCTTTTAATACTTTCTAAGTTTATAAAACTATTATTGCTTGTTTGCTTAGAAATTTATAAAACTTCTCAAAATTCTTTCGCTGTCGTTTATCTTACTTGAAAAGTTTCTTAAAACCTTTTCGCAACCTTTTGCTTTAAAAAGTTTCTAAAACTTTTTATAAAAACGGAGCCTGGGCTCAACCGCATGCTTTGAAAATAAATCGGAGTCCGAGCTCAACCGCTTCGCTTTAAAATCCCACCCGAGTTGCTCAACCGAATGCTTTGAAATCTAAACGAGAGCCCTGTGCTCAACCGCTTGCTTTAAAACTCTACTAAGCTCAAGGATCGCGGAACCAATGGTTGATTTTTTCAAAACTATATATCATGCTTATAAAACATCAAACCATTGAGGCCTATTTTGCTCGTTGTACCCAGTGAACACAGATTCGTGCATCGAATTCATGCTCTGCAAAGGATTCAGGCTCGCATCACCTTCCCAAGGGGAATATGGTGGAATCGACTGTGTCGCCATCACCATAATTTAGTTAGAGCTCATAACCTTATATACTCCCCGTACGCGCTTACGCCTCCTTTAAATGTATGATGTATGACCTAAGTTTGCCGACCGGTGCAAACTACAATGCATGTAATGATCCCTAACACCACCGCAAGTGTACGTGTATCACTGGACCTAAGGTTTGCTTAGAACTAGGAAGGCCTGCTGCCTTTCTTTGCCGCTGCTTTAGTTCTTGAAAAATGGTTTACAATTCAAAACCATTTGCTTACTTGCTTGCTTGAAAATGGTCAGAATTTGGTTCAAAACCATTTGCTTACGACTCGTTCGCTTTTAAAATATGGTCAATAAATAAACCATTATTTATTTGCTTTTCACATATGGTTTTAAAATCAAACCATTTACTTGCTTCATAAACTCATTGCTTGCTTTAAAATATGGTTTAAATTTAAACCATTTACTTGCTCTTGGAAATATGGTTTTACAATTTAAAACTATTAAATACCAGTGTAAAACAATTTATAATAATAATACACTAGTATTTGAAAAAATAGGTTTAGAACACTCACCTTTTCTGCTTACTAAAATTTGAGCACGATTCCAATTTTCCACCTTGCTTTTATCCGTCTATCAGTGTATTAGACCACAAGGAAGGACACACATAACTAAATAACTAAATACTATTCGATATTCACTATGCACTATGCATTATTCGATATTTACTATACCTTATGCACTATGTATTATGCATTATGTATTGTGCATTATGTACTATGCACTATTCGATATTTACTATTTACTATGCACTATGCATTATACACTATGCACTATGCATTATTTACTATGCACTGTACACTATGCACTATGCACTATTTGATATTTACTATGCACTATGCATACGTATTTATGCGTATTCATATGTATTTACTATTTTATATGTATTACTAATGTATTCACTATTTCATGGAACCGATTTAAATCCCTGATTTTGGCACCCACGCGCAGTTTCCTCGTCAAGGTGAAGTAACTTTAATTCCGCACAAAAATTCTCGACTCGCTAAAACACCGTGAACTGAAAACAAAAAATTTTACTCAATTTCCTGAAACTCGTTTCTTGTGACCCACGCATAGCCCTCGTCGCGTAGAGCACTTTTCATGTTTATCCCGACGAAATCCGACGGTCAGATTTTCGTGAATCTGAGAAAGAAACGAAGAGAAAATTTTTAAAAAAAAATTTCTCTCTCCTCCCAAGGTTCTGTTCGTCCGTCCATTTAACTTGTTTGTTATTATCCTTTTTTTTTGAAGTGGGACCCACATGTCCATTTTTCTTCCTTTCTCGTTCGCTTTCAAATTTCGAAACAATTTATATTCATTACCTGCTTTCAATTTCATTTATCTTAATTGAATATTCTTTAAATATTTCGCATCTTTTTCGTAATTTTCAAAAAATCTCGCTTTCTGTGTTTCACTCTACAACCGTCGCCTAGAAATTCGTAAAATATTCCGATCGTCTCTAATTCAAAGAAACTTTCTAGTCACTGTGATTCATGGCATTTTGAACTTAATGGCGCAGATCTGCTTGGCCATCCGATCTAGACAATTTTCGAGACTTCGAAAAATTATATAATTTATTATTATTATCTTACTATTTAAATTTCCATTAATTATACTTTCACCCTCCACTTTCCTAATTGCAAAACACTAAAACTTTACAATTTTATCCTTTACAATGGCACTCGTGCAAGATACACATTTGCCAGCTACATGTAATCGTGCACCCCATCTAGACGAGTGTTACAAATCCTCCTCCAACATTCACCTCGAAATGAACAAACTAAATTCAAAGGAAAGGAAAATATTCCTCAATGGGAAAACACCGAGGATACTCTGACAACAAGATCTCAACTCCGCTCCCAAGTAGCTGCTTCCATCTCATGATTCTTCCACAATACTTTAACCAAAGGAATCACCTTACTCCTCAACATCTTTCCTTGCATCTACAACTGCATGCATTTCCTCATAAGCCGTTCTCTTTAGCCGCACCGGCCGCCTTCAAAGACATGTGAAGTTGATCTCGGGATGTATTTCAACATCACACGGAATGTGTCATGAATCCTCGATAACTCTAGGGTAAATTAAATTTATAAGTTGAATGTCCACCTTACCACAATTTCATAAGGTCCTATATCTTGACCGAGCTTGCCTCGCCTCCCAAATCTCCAAACACCCTTCCAAGCTGAAATCTTCAAAAGACCCGATCACCTATCTCGACCGTAAGTGCCGCGACTGGCTGTCCGCATAACTTTTCTCGTCTATCTCTCTATCTTTGGTTATCACGAATAACTTTCGCTTTCTTCCTCAAGTGATCTCACCAATTCCTGGCCTACTAGTCTTCTCTCAATTAACCCTATCCCAAAGACACTGAGTCCTACATTTCCTACCATACAATGCCTCAAATGGAGCCATCTCTATACTGGCTTGATAGCTATTGTTGTAGGCGAACTCCATTAGTTCCAAATGGGTATCCCAACTCCCCTTGAATTCCATCACACAATCTCTCAGCATATCTTCTAATGTCTGAATGGTCATCTCGATCGCCATCCGTTCGAGGATGAAATGTCAGGCTAAAATGTAGGGCGAGTACCTACAAATTGCTTGCAACCAGCTAAACCTCGGATGTGAACCGGGTCTCGATCCGAAACTATCGAAACTGGAACCCCATGAAGTCTCATTATCTCATCCACATACAATTGGGCTAACTTTTCCAAAGAATCCTCAACATTAACTTGTAGAAAATGAGCAGACTTCATCAATCAATCAACTATCACCCATGGGCGATCATAAGTCATCTTCCGAAACCGTGGAAGACCCGTCACAAAATCCATAAGGATCTTTTCCCCATTTCCATAATCGGAATGTGGAGTAACTCGTATCTCCCCGCGCTTCCGATGCTCGCCCCACTACCGACACAAAGCTGTATCCCGAGACGAAACTTGCAATCTCTTCTTCATCCCATTCCACCAAGAAGGTTTCTTTCAAAGTCTTATACATCTCGTACTACCCGGATGCATAAGATATGCATGAATGTGCTCTTCCATACTGTCTCTTCGCCGCCATACCCGCACACACATTCTCTCGTCCTTTCACTATCATGTCGTCATCTCTAATTTGAAACTCGCTTTCCTTTTTCTATCTCTCTCTTGCTTAATCATCCGTGGATCTCGCAGAACTCCAGCCTCTACTAAAATCCGATCCACTAGGAGCGGTCTAACATGAAATGTGGCTAACAAGGCTCCTGAATCCTCAACTTCCAATATCACCCCTAGTTCTCGTGATCCACCAATAAAGGGGAAGATAACCCTACCCTCATATGAGACAATGAACTCTCTGGTCGCCTACTCAAGGCATCTTCTACGACATTAGCTTCTTTCCTCGACGGTACCAATAGTACAAATGAGTCCTTAATCAACCTGCCATCTTCTTCGCCAGTTTAACTCTTCTGGGTGAAAATATATTGAAGACTCTTATGATCCGTTAAGATCCCGTAAGGAACACCATATAAATAATGTCCTCCATATTTTCGCAGCAAACACGACCGTCGCAAGCTCTAAGTCGTGTGTGGCAATTCCCATGTTTCTTCAATTGCCTGTAGGCATATGCACCACCCTATCATTCTCGTATCAAACACAAATCCGGGCGCCTTGCCCGAAGCATCACTATAAACCACAAACCCATCTCTCCCATTGGGTAAAGCTGTGAATCGAGCCGGTCAATCTACTCTTCAACTCCTCGAAACTCTGTTGACAGGCATCTACCCAATCATACTCGACATCTTTCTCGGCACCTTAGTCAACGGGTCGCTATTTTAGAGAACCCTCAACAAACTTCCTGTAATAATTCTCGCTAAACCAAGAAGCTCGACTCGACACATTTCCTTTGGTGGTTTCCAATTTACCATCGTTTCTATTTTCGGGATCCACAATTCCCTCAATCAAATCACATGACTAGGAATGTCACCCTATCAAGCCAAAGCTGACACTTGCTCAACTTGGCATACAACTGTCACTCCCTTAGGGTCTGCAACACTATCCTCAAATGCTCTGAATGTTCCTCTGTACTACCTGATACATGGTTGTAGTGCTTTGCTAAACTTTTAGAGCGGCCTCAACTAAGTCCCCAAATCTATTATGAGGAACAACTAACAAATGCACTATGATCCGGTGTTGTAGTCCTGATAAAAACCTTTTGCACTTCAGGACTTCATCCGCTTGAATATAGGGAACCAATCTAACTAATTCTGAGAACTTCTTCTCATATTCTGACACTGACATGTTCTTCTGTTCTAATCTGAAGAACTCCTCAATTTTTGAATCTTTATGGCTCTAAGGAAAAACCTATCAAAGGGAATTCTCACTGAATTGGTCCCATGATAGCATCGATGCCTCCTCTACCAGATCCCACCAATCCTTAGCCTGCCTTCCATCGTAAAATTGGAAAACAAGACTCTTGCTCATCCGCAGGCACCCCATAACTCGCACACTTTGTTTACTCTGGCCTAAATTTTATAACCAAAGCCGCTCGATCACCATCATTGCCATATGGCTTGGCGCCCAGCCTTCAGACCCTCTCATCGACTCCCAAAGTTCTTCAATAACCTCTAGGTGGCTAGGTCACATCACGACGAGTCATTATGGCACTATCCGTAACTGCGCTACTCGGGCTCGTCAGAAACAACTTAGCACTCGAGCTCCCCATGGCCCAGATGGTCCAAATCTGACCTCACGAGGCCGATTCATAGAGGCTGTGAGGGAACCAACTACGTGCTCATCTCTCTCGTATTGTAAAACGCCTGAAACCGCCGGAATTATTCTCCCAGATCTACCTCTTACGCTCCTCTTCTCGACACGGTGTCAGATTTCACAAAATATCAACTGTTTAATACTTTGAAACACCTCATATGTATGTACTTTGAATTTGAAAATGCATGGTTGCCAATAATGTAAATTGTGTATAACACAGGTTTTCCTAAGACTCGGCTCTATTACCAACTGATGCTCTGATACCACATTGCGTGGTATCATCTCTCCTCATGTCCTAGGTTATCATACAACCCTTTCCTGATATTAATAATCGACACACCCCCACCCCCTTACAATGCGTGTGCCCCACCCACGTAAACCCAAAATTGCCACCGCTAACGACTAAAAACTCCCGCGGAAGCCGGCCGCATTTGCTTGCTTAAACCTCAGATAAAAATTTTTTCTTTTACTTTTCTAACTCAGGATTCGAAAATCTCGCAAGCCAAAACCTCGCCAGCATGACGACTGCGTATAGGACAATTCCAAATCCTACATACACAATTTACATTTTTCCAAATATGGCAACCAACAACCCAACTCATTTTCACAACTACACTATGTACATACATATGTTCCATTATACAAATTCAAAGTGTTTCCTTACAAAATATTATATTAACAAATAAACATTTCAGACAAATGTCGAGAATCCTAATATGCTCCAAACGCTCTGAGTACCGTGATCTCAAAAATAGCTTTTAAACACAAAATAATGAGCTAAAAGAGCCTTTCGCTATGTATGCTTTATAAATGTTTTGCTTTTCCGGAAAACGTCTCAAATAAATGTAAAACCCTCTTTTACAATTATTTTCCAAAAGTTTTACTTTGCTTTCGCTGCTTTTTAAAAGCTACTGAAACTTTCAGATTTCTGCTTTTAAAAAGTTTATAAAACTTTAATACTTGTCATTGCTTTGCTTTACTTTTCTTTAAAAGCTTATAAAACTCTTATTGCTTGCTTGCTTAGGAAATTTATAAACTTCTCAAAATTCTTGCTATTACTTATCTACTTTGAAAGTTTCAATACCTGCAGCCCTTGCTTAAAAATTTTCTCAAAACTTATAAAACGGAGCCTGGTTCAACCGCATGCTTTGAAAATAAAACGGAGCCCGGGCTCAACCGCTTGTTTTAAAATCCCACTCCGAGTTTGCCTCAAATCCGATCGTTGAAATCTAAACTAAGCTTAGGGCTCAACCGCTTCGCTTTAAAACTCTACTGGCTTCATGAGTCATGGAACCAATGGTTGATTTTTCAAAACTATATATCATGCTTATAAACATCAACCATCGAGGCCTATTTTTTCTTGCTGCATCTCTAGTGAACACGGAGCTCGCGCATCGACCGCGCCTGAAGGACTCCAGTGTTCGCATCGCTTCCTGAATATGGTGAACAGACTGTGTCGCCATCACCATAATTTAGTTAGAGCTCATAACCTTATATACTCATATATCAGTACTACGCCCTTTTAAATGTATGATGTATGACCTAAGCTTCATCGACCAAAGAAAACTAGAATGCATGTATGAGATCCTAATACCACCAGGCACGCATCTAATACCTCGACCGGCTTGCTTGCTTAACTAAGGCCTCGTTTTCACAAATTTTCGTTGTTTGCTTGTTTTGAAAATGGTTTACAATTCAAAACCATTTGCTTGCTTGCTTGAAAAATGGTTTAATTATTCAAAACCATTTGCTTACTTAATTCCTTGCTTGCTTTTAAAATATGGTTGAATAAATCAAAACCATTATGTATTTGCTTTTCACATATGGTTTAAAATCAAAACCATTTACTTGCTTGCTAAACTCATTGCTTGCTTTAAAAATATGGTTTAAATCAAAGCCATTTGCTTGTTCTTGAAATATGGTTTACATTTAACCATTAAATACCAAACAGAAAAACAATTTATAATAATAATACACTAGTATTTGAAAAAATAGGTTTAGAACACTCACCTTTTTCTGCTTACTAAAATTTGAGCACGATTCCACAATTTTCCCGTCTTTGCTTTTATCCTAAACATTTGGTGTATTAGACCATATACGTCAGCAAAACCAACTAAATAGTATTCGATATTCACTATGCACTATGCACTATGCATTATGCACTATGCATTATTCGCTATGTACTATTCGATATTTACTATATACTATGCACTATGCACTATGCACTATTCGATATTTACTATACACTATGTACTATACATTATGCACTATACACTATGCATTATTTACTATGTACTGTACACTATGCACTATGCATTTGTACTATGCACTATTCGATATTTACTATGCACTATGCATACGTATTTATGCGTATTCATACGTATTTACTATTTTATACATATTTATACGTATTCACTATTTCACATGGAAATCAAAGCGAACTATGATTTTGGTACTACGCGTAGCTCGCCGCTAAGAGTAACTTTAATTCGGGTACAAAAATTCGACTAAGAAACACCGTGAATTGAGAAAAACCAAAAATTTAGAATTTTCAAATTTTACCTCGCTGGAATTTCAAGTGAAATGATGTTTCTAAGATCACGCCGTAGCCCTCGTCGCCTAGAGCACTTTTCGTGTTTATCTCGACGAAATCCGACGATCAGATTTCGTAAATCTGAGAAAGAAACGAAGAGAAAAAATTTTTCTCTCTCCTCCCAAGGTTCTATTCGTCGTCCATTTAACTTGTTTGTTATTATCTTTTTTTTTTTTTTGAAGTGGGATCTACATATCCCTTTTTCTTCCTTTCTCGCTCGCTTACTCGAAACAATTTATTTCAGAAGCGCTTTCAATTTCATTTATCATAATCAATATTCTTTAAATATTTGACATTTCCGTAATTTTCAAAATCTCAAGCTGCAAGCCACTTACAAACTGCCGCTGTAAATTGTGAAATATTCGACCGTCTCTAATTCAATGAAACTTTTCTAGGTCACTAGATTTCTGAGACGAACTCAACTACAAACCGCTTCAATATCCGAGACGGCAGTAGAATTTTCGAAGACTTCCCGAAAAATTCCTAAGAATTTATTATTATTATCTTACTATTTAAATTTACATTATTATATTTTCACCCCCTCCACTTTCCTTAATTGCAAAAGTCACACCATTCTTCAAAACTTTACAATTTTATCCTTTACAATGGTACTTACAAGACACAAACGCGCCTTACAGCTACATGTACCGTGCACCTCATCTTATCTGGGTGTTATGATACACGCACTAAGTAGCTTTTCCCGCCTCGAATTTTGCACAAAATTTGTACTAACTTAGTTTATCAAGTAATTGAAGATACACTTACTTTTTTGTTGAATAACCGAAGCTATGAATTGAATCAGTGGTTTCATCCATGGCATGAGGGTTTTCTAGTGTTCCATTCCATTCCTGGAACAGGAAATAGGAAATAATAGGAAATAGGAGATATGGAGGTTTTAAAAGATTTTGTATAAATATTTTAAAAGATTTTCAAATATTTTAAAAAGATTTTCAAATATAGCTTTTTTTTTTTTTGAAGTCTAAATCATTAGATAACTATTATTTTTTGATAAACAATAATTTGATATTTTTTCATAAGAAAAACAAGCGTTTTAAAAAACAAATGTTTTTAACAACTAAAATTAACTTAACTTACGAAAATATACATAATATTGAAAGAGAAATACTAAATATAAAATTGTATTGTTAAATATTGGTTAATAGTTTTTCAAAATTTGTTATTAAAAATTATTTTTCATAACCGTTTAAAAATATAGTTATTAAAAATTGTTTTTTATAAGAATATGTAAAGAAAGCATTTTGAAAAACAGTAAGAAATAATTTTAAAATATACATATTCTTTTACAAAAATTATGTCAACATTTTCTGAAAATAATGAATTGCTTGAAAATAATTTTCAAATAAAATTTAATATTATTTAGTGAAAATTATTTTTTAATTTATACAAATAAAATTTTATTTTAATTTTCAACATATTTTTATAATATTTTAAAATAATCATAAAAAATATATTTAAAAAATCAGGTCATCTAGCCAATTTGGTCTGAACCCACATGGGCCATGAGCCACTTGACCGGACTTCTCAAAATTAAAACCAAGCCCACCAAAAGTTGAGGACAAAGGAGAATGACCATCCAATCAACCCATATTTCCAGCTATATTTAAAATATAATTTTTTTTAGTTATTAATGTTTTTAGTTTGAAAAATAGAAAGTTAAAGCGATTTTTATATATGTCTTAAATACATAATCCTAATCTAACTAGATAATATGTGAATGTGAGTACTTTATTGGAGTGTTCTTTTCGTATTATGGAGCAAATAATTATCACTTTATAACTAAAAAGAACTACCTTTTAACCTATAATCTTAAGTTTTTTAATATAAGTTTTTCTAACTCCGTGAGACTTTAAAAATCCATTTCCTACATGAAGATAAATGCAATTTCGGTGAAAATCCGGGATTTCTAGATTCTGATAACGAAACTGACTTCACTGCTGCGACCGCCCTCGCGAAATCTAGCTACCACGTCAATTCGCCACTCGGTGACAAATCAATTTCACGCTTTTTCGAGGCACCGAGAGGGATGTAGACACTGGTGGTTTCTTGCGCGCCAAAGAGGCCTATCACTGCCAAGCTACAGAGCAACACGGTACCAAAGCTGAACACGCGACATACAGACGCCATTGTAGAAAATCAGCCATTTGGATAGCGATAGTACAGAATCCTACCGGGCCCAATGAGAAACGGACATGTGGCATCGAGAGTGACTTCTGCTCTCTTGTCCCAATCTTGACCAAATGGATTGGGGAGAGTAAGAGAGTATAAATTGTAGAAAGAAACTAAGAGTAGAGGGAAAAGGATTTGCAGGCTCACCTTCTCTCTAAAATTCCCTAAGGACGGACTATTTGGCTTCCCAATGAGGCAAGGAGCAAATCATTTCCACTGGCAAGAACTACACTGGCATAAGTTTTTTGGGGAGTTTAGACAAACTTCTCAAAATGTAGTGCTTTTTCTCCTACTTACTTTACTTTGCGCATGGTTATGAATAGATAGCATTTGTCGAGGCCTCTGATGGTCGTGGTTTCTCGGATCAAAAGATTTGGACCGATTGGAAGAAATCTGAGTGGTTTGGGATCACGGTTTGTTTGTGTGATTGTTTGTGATATTGTGTTGTGTGATTATTTGCCATGAAAATAACATGTTTGTGTGATGTTGTAGAGCGGTTCAGATGGACCGTCGGTTGTGCCTTAACCCATGTAGGCTAATCTTATGTTATTGTCACGCAGAATTGAATAACATATTTGCATGCGAATTAATTTTGTTAATATATGCATGAGTGATATATTAGCATGTGTTGAATGTGTGTGTCATTGCATTGCACTTAGGTGGGAGTAACCCCCGAGTAAGAGGATCCACTCAAGGCGTGCTCGCCAGTGGTAGAATATATTTTAAATTACAGAAGGCGTGCCCAGAGGATGGGACGCATCTGGGACTTTAGAGTCGAAGAAATGGCCAAGCTGGCCTTATCTTGTATTTCGAAAAATTCTAAGCAAGAGACCCAGTTTTGTATAAATTGTAATTAAATACAATTGTAAACAGATTCCTTTTTATATAAAATCTACATTTTTATGAGTATGATGTGTAGGCCCAAGAGGCCTTTTTACACATGTATGGGTCTCATGGAGTGAGACATGTATATTTCCGCGGGTTGACGGGTAGTCAACGGACACCCCGGTTTTGGGGCATCACACTAACAATTTTGCCAAATCCCTATTTATGTTATATTTTTACATGTTTTCAATCTTATTTCATGCCTTCTCATAATTTATTTTATTTTTTCACAAATTTAATAGAGACTTAAATTTTATGTTTGACAAATTTTATTCTATATTTTATTTCATATTCTTACCTTTACTCAATGATTAAAATATCGGTTTCAAAGGATATATGTGAATTTTTGGATTTCTGGATTTATCATAAATATATAAAGTATATCGAAGGCATATGATTTATCAAAAATATATTGGAGACATATGAGATATATCGGAGATATATTCATGAATATTTTTACATAAATATCAATAAAATATAAATTATTTAAAAATTCATTAAAAATTGTTTATAATTTTAAATTTGATAAAATAAACAAGAAGGTTATTTTATAAATGTAATGCATATATATTAATACTTATATTTTAAATATATAATATAATGAATAATTGATTTCATTCTATAAATATAAATTATTTATTTTATTAAATATATTTAAAATTATTATTTTATTTAAATATATTTAATTATATTATAATATATAAATTATTGCACAAACGAATTCATTTGAAATTTCCAAACACAATAGAGAATGACAAGTAGAAATGATATTTCTAATAATCAACAAAAGAATAGTTTGAAAGTCTAAAAAGTTTGTAGAGACCTTTGTTTTTTTACTGAATGCTGAAATTTTTTTTTATTCTATTGAATGTTGAATAAGGCTTAATAATATTAAGTATGAAGTTATTTGTTTTTTTAATATAGTATTTTGTTAGTAGTAAATTATTTTGTTTTTATATACTTAAAATTAACATCTTAGGATATGAATGTAATATTAAGACAGAATGTAGTTTGGTGCAAATCAATGAAATGATATATCTTTGGCGTTTGTGTACTATGAAAGTTCTATTTGGCAATCCTGTACTTTATTTTTACATTTGAGGCGAGGCGGGTTTCAGCAGCCATCGGTTAGGATACTTAATGATCCCAGTTAATGAAAAGGTTCGGGCTATGGGTGAATATGAATGGAGGCCTATCTGATCAGTGTTCTATGTTGTATATACAGAGCAGGATATGTGGAAATGACACGACTTAGAAGGTAATGGACATGTACTTTTAATGCGTTAAATGAGTCCTAGGAAGTTGATATATAGAGATTATTATTAGACTTTTCCTTTTCATACCTATCATCTTTGAGTTTAGCATCCCCCTCAGCATTTAAACAGCATCTATATCTGACTGACTAGTCCTAATTGGATTAAACGACTTGCCCAGTCGCTCTCTTTTTACTTTACGAGTAATCTCTATTCCTTGACTAATGTATTGAATTTTCCCTGTCGGCCTTCGCTACGACTTGGGGTTGATATAAGCTCTCCTCCTCTCTACAGTGTTTTTAGCATGGCGAGAGGTGAGAGAACTTTCGCAGTGAGGCATGTGCGGAGCAGGGCTATCGAGGTGATTCTCTAGTCATATGGTCAGTCTGACGGTGGGCCAGTGAATCCTATTGAGCGTCTGCAAAGACATTGACTTGAAGTTAATGGATGAGCGGATGAGTCATATGGGTGGGAACACAATCATGATCATTTTTACTGTGAAACAACCGATTGAAGCGGTTTCCCAGTGCCATCGCGTTAAAGTTTTCCACGCTGCCGGGCGGCGCTGATCTGTCATCCCAATGTCATCACATGTCCTCGCCAGTGCGATGTTTTTATTCTTATATCGATGACCTTTGTTGTTGAAATTTACTTTGCTCCATAAATCATTTGAAGAAAGTTTGATTGTTATTAATGCGGAATCGTTGCGATTCAGTGACGGACTCGCAATCTCTAAAATGGAGAGAAGGGGACACGCCCAGTAGAGGGCCTGGAATGAGACTTGGGCCCTCAAGGCTCAGTTCTATATTAACTCTCACTTCGTTTCCAGGTGGCGTAGGACCAAGTGTTGGTCCAAATTGGGTTCCATACATATGACTGCAGCCGCGATTGATTACGCTGGTTGATGCGGGGAAAAAATTGAGAGGCAAGTTGGTGCATTGGGTAGAGAAGGCGAGCCTTGAGAAGATTACCGTGAAGCGTTTGGGTTTAGACCAGGCGCCATTGTGAGTTCTTGACTTTTGAAGAATCTTGCAGCGTGAGAGGGCCTACTCCACCGCGCCATGATTATCTCAGTCATTACCGATGGTGCCATAAATTGTGAACGAAACATGATCTGTGACTGTTGGAGTGCTTTCGGCGGGCGTGCGCTGTCGCAGAGTCAGAAGGCGAGGCATTGAAGTAAGAACAAGCGTGGCAGACACCGTCTTTCATAAAGCGTCCACTAAGCGGGGTTCAATACGCTGCCGTACTGGTCTAGAGGAGGGAAGTGTTTGCCCAGTGGGGCTTTCCTTGCCGAAGCAGTTAATCACGCCCCTGATGTGGCGATGAGAGAGGGCCGCGAGGAAGTGCTCGCGGGGCAGTGGAGATTTTACCATACCGCCAGTTGTTGACCATCAAGCGCCTCTCTTGAAGGAAGAAAGAGGAAGAATAAATAATGAATTTTAAGGCAGTTATACCATTCAGAGCGAAAAGAGGAGGAGGAAGCGAAGCGAGAGGCCGAAGGCCAGGAGGTTGGGTTTGTCCCCTATGAATGGGAGTTAGAGATTTAAACAATCGTGATCAAACACACACAGAAATAAAGTTGATCGACCTCGAAAAAGCTTGTGCCCATGAAGGCGAGGGAAATCGATTCCTCTGCTCTGTGATGGTTCAACCATCCGACGGATGGAAAGCGTCAGTCTTGCGTGACAGGTGCTAACAAAGCGCAGAGCGTACTGCACTGGCCGAATCTTAGTCAGTTCTTATCTGCTTTGCCAGCTGGCTCAGGGGCGATGGAAGAGTGTGGCTCAGGGACTGACGATGTCAAGTCATCTCCACCAATTTGAGCCTTTTAATGGAGTGTGCAGCTGATCGTCTGACGGTTGTGCGAGGATCGCTCTGGCCTGCCCGTGAGCTCAGGAAGCAGATAAGTGAGAGTATTCAGTTATGTTCAGTTGGCCTTCATGAGGAGGACATTTATCAAATCGTCGAGGGCGGAATGTTGATTCTGTCGAACCGTGCAGTGGCGGAAACTGACAGATTGATGAAACTTATATAAAAAACAGTTTGTTGTTGCTGTTGACTAATCAGTACTCTTTTTCTCGTGAAGGTGAAGGATTCTTGTCGTTATAACGGCGTATAAATATTGCTGTTACATTACTGTTTGAGGGTTGTTAGCGGCTTGACTATATGTTGAGTTGGACATTCCTTTGGGGAGAACTTAGATGCCTCTTTAGAGGCGTGGGTTGACCATCGGCGGTTTGGTTGGAGGCTAAGGAGGCTGCCGATAGGGCGGCCCGGGCGGAAACTGAGAGGGATGGTGTCCGGCACGAAATGGAGATGGTGCGGTTGGAGATCGAGGCGGCGGGGGAGGCGCCGGGCGCCGGAGTTGAGCGAGGTGTCCGGGTCCAAAGTGTTACCGACCAGCTCGGGGCGGGCGCAAGGCGAGATCTGAACTTGACTCAGGATTCAGTGGGCCTTGGTGGCTACTAAGGAGGCCTGCCGGAGGGTAGAGGAAGAGAACGGTCGCCTAACGGATGAGCGACTGTCTCTACTTGTGGAGTTGGGGACCACTAAGGATGACTTCGCGGATTTTCGGGAGAGGAGTTTTGGGGAGGTCGACCTTCCGGAGCGGAGTTTGATGCGGCAGCGGCGATTGCAACTACGGTTATGGATGTTGTGCCTTTACGCCACGATATCCGCGGGAATGGCTCTAAATCCCTCGTAGGATCTTTGGATACCTACACTCCTTTGACCGGAATTTTCGTGAATCCTCGATGCCCCGGGCTCCTTCATTTGTCTTGACACTTCTTGGGAGCCCGTCAAGGCTCTTGAAGAAACTTTAGCGGAGACAAGGCCTCATGGGTGCCGGGAGGAGTTGATATACTCTTTGAGCCCTCTCTTGGGTGAATTGAAATTTGCGAGGTTTAGGACCAAATGTATTTTGCTCAAGTGTATTTTGCATGACAATCTCTTATCTGCTTTCGTGTTTAGACATTTTATTTTTTGTTTTTTGGATATAAAGTACTTATTTAAAACTTAGTGAGTTATATAGAGTTATATTGCCTAGTGAGACGAGGATATCTTAATCTCGCGATTCCAAAGTGGGACGTTAAGAATTTGGGAGTTAGAAGGTGATATCTTTAAAGTTTATCGCTCTTGAATTAGATAGTAGTTTATTAAATCGAGCCGAAAAAGGGCATTTTACACGTCATCCGGGTTCGCTAGGTAAATATTATTTGTACTGGGCTGGATGGGTCATTTTTCTGTGTCATCCGGACTTTGAGCATTGACCGGATAGGATTTATCTTTACCGGGCCAAACAGGTCATGTTAATGCTCCATACAAACTTTTGAGTTGACCGACTAGAAGTTATCTTCAACGGAGCAGGACAGGTCATTTTAATGTGCCATCTAGACTTTTGAATAGACCAACTAGAAGTTATCTTCGCCGGGATGGACATGTCATTTTAATGCGCCATCCGGACTTTTGAATCGACCGGCTAGAAGTTATCTTGGCCTGGTCGGACGGGTCGACCTGGCGCCATCGGACTTTAGATCAACCGGTTATAAGTTATCTTCGTCGGGACGGACAGGTCATTTAATGCGTCATCCGGACTTTTGAATTGACTGGCTAGAAGTTATCTTCGCCGGGCCGGACAAGTCATTTTAATCCGTCATCCGGACTTTTGAATTGACTAGTTAGAAGTTATCTTTGCCAGGCCGGACAGGTCATTTTAATGCGCCATCTGGACTTTTGAATTGTCCGTAATAGAGAGAGAATGAACATCTGATATTGAATTATTCTTTATTGATAATACCTCTTAAGATGTGTTGCATTCCAAATTCTAGGTACAGGGGTCCCATCAAGTTTGTCCAAGGCGTACGCTCCGGATTCCCCGGCTCGCATTATAAGATACGGTCCTTCCCAGTTGGGTTGGAACTTTCCTGCGGTTGGGTCGGCCGTATTCTCAAATACTTTTCTTAACACCAGGTCCCCGGGTTGGCTGCTGACTCTCGCAATTCATCGACTGTGTGAAGCTCCTTGGTCATTAAATGTGTTCCGGCTGTTCGGGGTGTTTGTCGGATGTTGTGAGCTTGATTTCCGTGGGGATGATGGCTTCCGTATATGTGATTGAATGAGCACACCCGGTCAGGTTTCTTGAGCGATGATTCTATAAGCCCAAAGTACCCAGGGGAGTTCATCCACCCATTTGCCCTTGGCCAAATCCAACCGTTTTTTTAGGGCTGTTATTAGGGTTTTGTTTGAGGCCTCTGCCAAGCCATTGCTCTACGGGTAGCGTGGGGTGGAGTATAGATTTTTTATCTTCAATTCCTGACATAAGTTTTGATAGACCCGACTGTCAAACTGGGGCCCGTTGTCGGAGACGATTAATTTGGGTATGCCGAATCGGCACACAATATTTTTCCAGATGAACTGAGTGACATCTCGATCTTTAATTGAAGAAGGCGCTTCGGTCTCGATCACTTACTTGCGAAATAGTGCATGAGCGCAAGCCGTAACTTCTTCTAGGCGGGCGATAAGTAGTGGTCTAACTATATGAATCTCCCATTGTGCAAAGAAGGGCGGGCTAGAGATATAGATCGGGTCGCGGTGATTTGAGGATAAAGGAAAGTCGTTGGCGGCGATCACGCTACGGTATAATCGGCGACATCGACTTTCATGGTCGATGATAGTACCCTTGAGTATGGAGCTCGATGGGCGGTCGTTACTGTCGCCCGGGGTGATTCCGCATATTCCTTCATGCGGCTCATTTAGCACGTCGCGGCTTTGTTAAGTTGTTAGGCGGCACTTTAGATACGGACCGTCGAAGGCCCATTTATGATTGCCCATCGTCGAGAAAATCGGCTACACAGATTTTGAGAAGCTTGTAGGCCTTATTCCTCCGTTGGAAGTTGTCCGTTAGCCGTCTGAGTGTGATGGGGTCCATCCGGGACGGGGATATATCTACCTAGTTTACGCTGAGGTTGCAATCAGCGAATCGACTAATAGTAAATAGGCCCGGAAATATGGTTTCGGTGATTGGTAGAGAAGCTGACCCGGGCCATTACGTCTACCTTTCATTAGAGCCTGAGACGTGCTCACAGTTTCCAATCCGAAAAGCAATTCAAGCGTTGTTTTACCCGAGACACGTATTTCTCCATTCGGGGGTCTCGAGAATCGAATTCTTCATTAGCTTGTCCGTCCACCAATTGGGAGTCACTTCGAATGAAGAGTTTGTCGGCGAATCTGACCGCTGGTCGCCCGGTTCGACATTGGATGACCATATTCCATTCGTTGTTGAGCGGAGCAGCCGTGGTACTTGATTTTGTCCTGGGTAGGAGTTCTCAACTTCAAACCAATGCATGTGGTTAATACACGGAAGCCCAGTCAATGTGAGAGTCCACCAATCCAGTTGGCTGGGCGTGTTACGACCCCGGAGTTACGCTGTAAATCAACCCGGCCCTTGCCCCCTTTTGAAAGCCTCGGCTTGTATTGGATACCGTACTCACTTAGTTCGACTGCCCACCGAGCCATTCTTCTCTATAAGTAGGGTTTATGTATAGTGCTCGAAGGGGAGGTTGGTTATCTGACGATGGGGTGCGCACGGAAGTAAGGCGAAGTTTTTAGCATTTATCCCGGGATGGGCAGGCGAGCTGCTTTGAGATAGCTATACGGTTCTGCATCGACTAAGGATTTGTGACGAAGAACACGGGTATTTGATTCCCCATCTTCATTCTCTTTGAAACGGTCGCGATTCTTTGTTGTATCAGATGAGAGGTAGGCAGACAAGGTTTCGCCGGTGTCAGGGCTTGGGAGGATTGGCGGTTCGGCTAAGTATTGATTGATCTGAGTAAAGGCTCAATCACACTCTTCGTTCCATCCGGCTCGATTAGCTCCTCTTAGGGTGGTGAAAAAGGGCTTCAAGCGGTCTGTGAACCGGGAAATGAATCGTCCCAAGGCAGCTAATCGGCCCGTTAGTTATTGTACTTCCTTTCTAGAGCTCGAAATTTGGGGGCTCTATAATGGCTTTGGTAGGAAGGGGTTAACCACAATTCCCCTTTTGTGTCATCATGAAACTGGAGCGATCCAACGTTGACCCCGAATGCGCACTTTGCAGGGTTCAGTTTCATACCGTGGGTTACGGAGGATCAAATGCACATTTGCGAGATGGTTGGCGCGTGGTCAGGGCGTTCCTTGGACTTTATCGACATATCGTCATATACACTTCCATAGTTTTCGACGTGATGTATCTTGGTTACCGTCGATAGGTGGCTCCGGCGTTACATAACCCGAAGAAAAAATTCGTTATGTGAAGAGCACAGCTGAGGGGTGATGAAAGATGTTTTCTCCGCGTCAGGCGGGTACATGAGGATCTGGTGATAGCCGGAGAATGCATATAAAAAATAGCGGTCGGAAGATGCGTGACGTGATATTGATCAATACGGGGGTAGAGGAAGCTATCATGGACATCGTCGTTGAGATCAGTGATCGACACACACGCCACTTGCCCCTTTTTAGGAACTACCACATTGACAAGCCATTCAAGTATTTTACTTCTACGATAAACCACGCGCTAAGATTATCACACTGGTTTAGATGATGCGGTGGCGGTCAGTGGGCGTCGTGCTGCAACGGGAATGGTTCGAGAGGATTGGAGGACGCTCAACTTATGGGAGGCGTTCTTGGGGTTTACCTTGTCGTATGCGTATGGTTCCGAGGGCGAATGCGTCGGCGTTCTTGATCAAAAACTGTTACCGCTGGGCCTTCTCTTCCTCGATAAGGAGGGAACTAGCATAAGTACACATTCAGATGCGATGACTATGGGTTGTAAGGGTGCCTTGATTGTTCCTGTCTTTTGAAGAGGCCCGGACGGCGGGCTTTAATTGTATGAGATGGATGGCCGACGGATGAGAACTATCGGAGTTCTTTATCTTTCTCGGCAGCACGTAGACTAACAGCGATAACAACGGCGGGCGTAGTGCAGGTACCTTGAAGGTCAACTTGCCCGGATGCAGTTAGATAGTTGATAGTTTGGTGGTAGGTGGAAGGAATTGCTTTCATGGTGTGCAGCTAGGTTCGGCCCACGATAGCATTGTACGGGCCCAAATCTTCGACCAATAAAAATAACACTTGCTGAGTTACTAGTCCTGCCTTGATAGAGAGGGCAATATCACCTACTATTAGCGTGGTGGACCCATTGAATCTGGATAAAACTCTGCAAGCCGAGAAATTTAAGATGGTAGTGAACTTTCATCGTATGGTAGGAGGTGCAATAATTAATTTCTTGTTGCCCGGATCGTGAGGACCTGTGCATCAAAATTGTTAAACCTAAGGTGATGCAAGTGCATCATAATGAAATTGATGATCTGGTTGAATCCCAGAGGAAAGGATACAAGGCCGTGTCGGTTGGAAGCATGCGTCTTACTCTGGGGTATTGATGGTGTTTATTCGACCAGTTGAGGCCGCCCGGGAACTATTTTCTTCTACGCCTCTTGGTGAGTGATCATCGTAGGGCCTCCAGTGATAAAGTTGATGGTAGGTCTGGGCTCTGACGAATGTTCGGCGCGACCACGGCTCTATTGGGAGCAGGGATAGCTTCGGCTGTGCGGGTTGGCTCTCGAATGAATCTTCTAAGGTGCCCTGCTCGGATTAATCTCTCGATCATGAACTTCAAACCTTGGCATTGATTTGTTTCATTGTTGTGATCCCTATGGCAGTCACACCTTAGTGACCGGTTACGTTGGTCCGGGTTCACCCTCATAGGCGGAGGCCACTTGAACTCAGGGTGATCCTGGATGAGGGGAAGCAGTCGGTCGTAGGAGATGTTAAGGGGGGTGAATTGGGGAGGGTCTTTTTTCTTCTCGGGTTTCTCTTGGGAACGCTTTTAGCTCTTGCCCTGGCTTGCTTTCTGCTCTAGCTTACTCTTCGTAGTTGGTTTGTCGGTTTGCGCCGTAATCATTACCGTTTGCGAGGCAGCATGAATATTATCCTCAGTGGAATGTTGTGCGCTCGCTGATACTTGACCTTCCATGGTGGCGGGTGGGTCGAGGAAAGGGGCTAGGAAGAAAGGGTGGTTGGCCCGAGCTCCTTGAAAGTTACGCAGGCGCGCATCCATACTATAGGTATCAATTTTACGAGGCGACCGTGAATCTTGGGTGAACTCTCGGATGAATCCGTCATCTCGGCGAAGATGTTGGAGCGGTGATGTTTCTTCTCACCAGGCGGGCACAAATCTTGGTGAATGCGGCCCATAATTCGCTGAATGTGTTTAGAGACCCTCTTGGGAGTTTATTGGACCAAGCTAAGGCGGGACCTTCGGGCTAGCCGGGGCTTTGCACACGAGAGTCAATCGTTCTAGTGTGGGATCGTGCACGATTCTGGTGCAAAATATGATCATACGGATTAGATGAGCCGTCGTACATAGAAAACGGTGGAATGACGAATCCGCGAGGAGGCTCATAGTCCAAAATATGCTGGCCCAAGGGGGAAGACAACATGTCATACGGCCTTCGGACATGGGGATAAAATGTTGCACGCAAGGTAGGAAGGTGCGCCCCCGAGCAATTATTGCTCAGGAGGGCGGGGCCTGCCTCGAACCGGGCAGATATGTATTCCGGGGCCAATTCCGATCGGGGCCTATCTCTGCTGGCCTCCCTTCGCGTTTGGTGGTGCGCAACACTAACAACCCGGCTGGATTGGCGAGGAGATCTCTTCCTGGATTCGGCTTCCGCATTGTTCTAAGGTGGTGGACGACGGGGAAGCGGGGAGCTGTCTGAGGAGTGTTCGTCATCTGCCAGATGATCACTGTGGTCAGGCAGGGCGGGCCCTTTGCCCTTATCTGCCCAGGTTAGGGGTATAGGTTGGGTAGCGACTAGTGGGTTTTCGACCCCGTTGGTCTCCAAGCGAATCCGTAGACGCTCGTTCTCCTGTAGTAAATGATTTGCATGCTCACGTAATTCGGTCATTTATCGGCACGCTCTTCTGTGGCATATATCATTTCTTGTCATCGGGCTTGGGTCTTCGATGGGGCGATTCATTTGGGTTGCTAGACATGGTGACCCAGGACTCGGCGATCCGATTAAGGATGAGGCGGAAACTACTAAAACCTCGTGTAACAAGAGATCACCGGGGAGCGGATGAACCCAGGCTCTCGCGTATCGTCTTTGAGATCTCTTGCTAGGCGTTTCCCACAGACAGCGCCAATTGTAATCTCCAGAATTCTCTGAGTCACTAGACCGTCGGATCATGCATCAGCCTATGTCAA
Organism: Tetrastigma voinierianum; assembly: GCA_016808115.1. Taxonomy (NCBI): domain Eukaryota; kingdom Viridiplantae; phylum Streptophyta; class Magnoliopsida; order Vitales; family Vitaceae; genus Tetrastigma; species Tetrastigma voinierianum. The sequence goes on along the minus strand of JAEQBH010002652.1, from coordinate 473,224 downwards.
CCTACAAAATAGAAAACTAAGAAAGCGGCGGGGGAGGGTCTCCTCAGATCACCTCTCAAGCAACAAGTTGAGTCTCTCCATGCATCTCTTCTAGGGATTGAGAGTTTTGAACCTTTGTTTTTCCGTACCATTCCATGTCGTGGCCTCCTTATATCAGGGAGGAAGGAGATTCACTCTTTATGGCAAGTGGATGATTTCCTTCAAATTGGAAGGAGAAGGTGGGGCATATCTCGCGGACGGGGACCAATTCTTCCTTTTAGGTGGGAGAGAGAAGAGAACGTGGGGCGCATATCTTGCGAGGGACTAATTCTTCCTTTTAAGCGGAAGAAAGTGGGGTGTATTTCCTGAATGTTGGACCCCAAAGGGGTTTGCCTATCTTGAGTTCATGACAAGGCATGGGATGATGCATTCTCCCTCCGGGGGAGCCTATTCATCAATCTTTGTTAGATAAAGTCTCTAGGGAAAATGGCATCCGTAGAGTGCCAGCTCCTTCTTCGGCTATAGGAGGGCATCCGGATCTGGGCTCCTAAGTTAGGCTTGTGGGTCGGATAAGATGGACCGGAACCATGGCACCCAGTCGAAAGGGGCTTACTAGCTATAGGGCCTGGGTGAAGGCCCATGGCGCCCATATTAAGTATGAAGTTATCTGTTTTTTTAATATTATATTTTTATTAAGTATTAAGTTTTTTGTTTTTTATATACTTACAATTAATATCTTAATTATATGAAAGCAATTTGTTGAACTTGATGAAATGAAAAATATTTATATAATATATGTATAATATCTTATAATTTTAATAAAAAAATAAAAAATATATAAATTTATTATGATAAAAAATTTATTATTTTCATTGTTAAAAAAATAATTATTATATTTATCTATTTTATATAATTAAAATAAAATATATAAAATTAATAATTAAAATAAATATTGATGAAGTGAGACTATTTATTTAATATATATATGATTCTTCTTTTGCAAAATATTTTGTGCAGATTTTAAGGAATTTTAGAATATTTATAGGAAGATTTTAAAATATTTTAAAAACATTTTAAATATTTCAAAAATATTTTAAAAAGATACTATAATGCAATATGTAAAGTGAATATAAATTATATATATAAAAAAACTTCATGTCATACCGTGTATGACAAAATGAATAATATACATTTACCGAAGGATGTTTGAACAATGAGATCTATATTTATTTACCATTTTTGTAAATCCTTTTTCAATTGATCCATTTGATCACATTGAAGAAATTTGACCTTCTTGTCAATGGTTTAAATAATTTTAAAATATGTAAGTCTCTTAGTAATTTAATGGGAGAATTACAATTAAAAGCCTAAACTTTTAGGACTTTTATATTTAAATCCTAAACAAAAAAACTTATTTTTTAATTATAACCATTTTCATTTGAATTATAGTTATCATTTCATCATGTCTTGTCTAGTTAGACAAGGTAGATATTGGAAGTCTGATTTGAGCTACAACTCCCATTAAAATGAAATTTGCAATATTGATTTATTTTTTTATTAAATTTTTCATTGAAGAACCAAACATAAAAAGATAATCTTCCTTAGCATTTTCTTTTGTTTTCTTTTCTTATCACTTTCCCGGAATCAAACACAACCTAAATAAAACACCAAAAACTTCCTTAATATATCAGAGCTGTACCAATTCAATAACATTAATCTTCAATAACTTTCATTATGCATACATGAAATTCGGAAAAAAAATTCCTGATGCTACCATGAATCACTAGCTTTTTTTTTAATCAGAAACTGAAAAAACGAATCAGTAACCTTACATATGCAGGTAGACAATAATTAACTGCTCAACAAAATTCACTGAATACAGACAGGACACATTTGTTGCTGATTTACTTTCTCCCTAAAAGTTTTCCTACAAGATCACCAACAATCCCTATAATGAATCAATGCCTAACAGTCTGGCGCGGAATCAGACTGGTTTTCTTCTACTGCAATTCCCTCAACCACATTCAGGATTAAGAAAACCTTCTGGTTACCTACCTGCATTTGAACAGCTTACAAGTACAGATATATTTCCCAAGAAAAAAATTAGCCATCAGCCTCTTTCTTTGTTAACAGTTTGTTTCTTGTGTGAAGATAATTTTTGCACAATGCAGAAGGCAAGAAATAGAATCAACTTTTAAGATGATGCGCTATCCATCCAAATGTCAAAGGGTTCCTTCCTTTAGTTTCTTCCGCCGAAGACCAAATTGTGTCTAAAGGATGGCCCTTTGATGTTAGTTGGTTTATTGATTGGATGGGCTCCTGTCAAGGGTTGGTTGTTTTTTGCACATCCTTTTAGACAATTTTTGTGTTCAGTTGTAAGGGGGCAATTGTTTCTATCTTGCATTTGACGGGTTTTAAGAGCCCTTTTGTAATATTTACACTTCTATTTACTCACCTAAAAAAAGTAATTAACATTTAAAATCAAATTCAATGCTTGCATCCAATACTCCATGGTGCATTTGTTGAGATTTAATACGGAAATTAACACACAATATTCCAGATCATTGAATTCAAACTCATATCTGATAATAAAATAATAATAATAATAACATTCCAGATCATATTAAAACAAGAGGCATCTACGCAAAACAAAGAATAAGATCAATTCCAAAGGAGGGAAGGAGGGAAGGCATCGGACGGACCACATGGAATCGGGGCTGCGTCATCGAAAGCAGAGGTGGGCTCATGACCGCATGGACCCACAATCGATAGATGCAAGTATGGTTAGTGTTTCCATGGTTCGATGTGAAGTCGAGCTGGCCAGTGTCCGCAGACCAAGCCATAAGTCGACACATTGAAAGGTCACGTGACTCTTCAGGTCATAGCTAAACTCGATTGCATAGTCGATCAGGCATGCACCTTAACACGAAATATACCTAGTTGTTTTCAACATGTTAGGGTATTTTGTCAGCATAAATTGGAAATTTTCGTAAGGTAACTGCGAAAATATAGAGATTTATGAAACCCGAAAAATTGTACAAGATTTGAGGATAAAATCGTAATTTGTGCAAAAATGGGCATCAAAGACATGAATTATGAAATTAGAAGCCAAAATACAATAAAAGGAAATTGAAATACAAATGGTCATGAGTTAGAGGACTAAAAACTAAATAACATAAAGTCATTATAAATAGATGTGGGAGACCAAAAATGCATTATTTTTGGTCTCCAAACAAGGGCTACGGGAAAAAGAGTAGGAGGAAGGAGGAGGGGAAGATAGGGAGAGATCAAGCCAAGGTATGGATGCTTGACTTTGGTATGAATTTTCGTATGGAATTCTCAAGTTTTATGTGAATGTCCAAAAATCACGATTGTATGGATTAGGAGCTTGCTAGCCTAGGGTTGTTAGGATTACATCCTAACCAAAGTTTTCTTAGTAGGGTTGGTAAAACTAAATGGCACAAGATGAGTGAAATCCTCATTTTGAGGATTCATGGTAATTGAGTTAGGGTTTAGAACAAACCCTAAGTAACCTTTATAATTGGTTTATGTATGTGTTATAACCCATATTATAGTTGTTTTGGGAGGAATTCATGATAGGTTTTTTATGGAAGATAATTATAGAGTTGAATTGGGTGGAAATATATGGAAAAATGGAAGAAAAACACACATTCTAGGCATTTTCGAACGACCTGTGCAGTCACGACGAACACCGGCTCTTGGGGTACGGTTCAGGATGATCGATTTTGTGACTGTGGAGTGCAGTCGAGGGGCTATCTGGAATGCAGTCTTTGATACGTTTTCCTATTTTTACCAGTTTTATTATTTTAGCCATAACTTGCTAATTTCTTATTTGATTTGAGTGATTCAAGTGGCTAATTAAAATAGACTAAGGCTGAACATCGAAATAGAGCATGGGTGAATTCTAACTCTAAGTGGCCAAATCCTCAAGTAGGCTATGTGCAAGCCAATTCACTGCGTGATTTTGAATTATAGAGTAGTACGAATTGTTTCGAATGTATCTTGAGGATTTGGTGCTCCAATTTGGGTGATTCAGTTGGAGGAGGAACCCTTAGCTACCTTAGCTTTAAGGAGTACAAAGAACCGGTCTCCAAATATGGAGTCAGAGCCTTTGGAATATGAGTATTTCAAAATTATTCCTACAGTAAAATCGGTAAACTTACTAGTTTGGCATGAAAATGCCATAACTTTAGTTTAAAGATATCCCAGTGCAGATGATTCCAATTTCTAAGTAAAATAGATTCATAGAGGGACTAGAATACATGAATGATGTGTGAATACATAGGCATTATATTGTACAAGTATATGAAATGCCATATGTAATAGTAACATGAAAAATATAGGAAATGCAAAATGTAAAGTTGTGTTCATGAAACATAAATATGATATGAAATATGAAAACGAACTGAAACGTGACCATGAACGTGAAATACAATATGTCATGAACACATAATGTGGCTAAGTATGCCCTATTATAAGATAGTAGGATTGCGAACTCATATAATTGTAAGCGCCTAAGACCGGTTATTGGCCTTGGCACTCACATCCCGATTAGTAGCAGTACTCGATTAGTGCTAAAGCACTCCTATCTGATTAGTATGCCCGGTACTCCCGATTAGTCTTTGCGGCAGTTACGTCACGATTAGTGCTACGGCACTCTGTCTGATGTAGTACTTGGTACTCCCCGTTAGTGCTCGGCCTCCTGTCTGATTAGTGCCCGGTACTCTGATTAGTGCCACGACACTCTTGTGCGATTAGTGCCACGGCACTCGCATTACCGATTAGTGCTCTGGCCTCTGTTACGATTAATTGCCCGGTACTCTTGTTTGTGCTAAACCTCGGTATTGTATAGTATCTTCAGATACTTATTGTGCTGTGTCTTACTCATTGATTAGCACTGGTCTAGGTATTCTTATAATTATATGATAATAACTTGAATAATGAATAAGAGGAAACGAAGGTGTATCGTTCTGATCTGTACTATCTATGGGTATTTCTGAATAAGAATAAGCTCTGTAACTCCTACGGGAGTCCCGAATGAACATAAGTCTGTTATAAGTATAAGTTCTGAATAAGAATAAGCTCTGTAACTCCTACGGGAGATTTGAATAAGTATAAGCCTGTTATAAGCATAAGTACTTGTATAAGTCGATGATATGAATGCATGCAATTTCTGATATCTGTTATATGCTGAACATAAATGTGTACATGCATATTATATATGTTTCCCACTAAGCGTAAAGCATACGCAGTTTGTCCGTGTAAGTCTACGAGGAAGAAGGCGATGTCGAGAACTTCCCGCGTTCTTGAGCGAAACACACGAGTAGGGGTTAAATCGCTTTGTAGGTCTTTGCCTACGATGGTAATTGTAAATGAATAGTTTTTGAATATGTAAATGGGACTCAGTATTGTATATGTGTGACACTGTAAACACCACTACGGTGGTAGTTTTATTTTGGACTTTTGTATATGATGTTGATATTATAAGACTTGGATATATCAATGTCTAGTGCGGTCGAAGTCCCCGATTATAGTCTCGAGTCCGGGGAACCGGTTTGGATCCTTGATCGGGGTCGGGTAGGAATCGGGAAAACGATGCCTGCAGATTTCTTTCGACCATGTCTCTGTGATCATCCTCATCTCGTCAGGCTCACTTCCCTCTCGACATCTCACTCCAATTTTCAAACCTATTCACAAACTCCTTTGAACCTCCGACATGTCCTACTTAATTTTCCAAAAAGGATTCAACTTGACAATCGCCGCTCCAAAATCGAGAACCGACCCTCAGAAGAGTCCATGATTTGAATGCGACTTAGGATCATGCGGACTAGTCCTAGAATCATGATTAAGAGTACCAAAATTTTGGAGAATATCCTGACAAGAGTTACCCACAGAGGCCTCTCTGGCTTGGAAACGACGGGCCTCCGCCTCACCGCCTAGAATTCTCGGTAATGGAAACCGTCGAAGTGGTCGGAGTATAAATTGTAATTTCAATTGTGGCAATTGTGGCTTATTTGAGCAAGCCATAAGTGATCGGAAAAAACAGAATCGAATCAAAAAGAAATTAGAGGACTGTGGGATGATTGGGATAACCGAAACTATGAATTGAATCTGTGTGGTTTCATCCATGGCAGAGGTTGTATTTTATAGTGTTCCATTCCATTCCTCGGTGGAAATAGGAAATAATAGCAAATAGGAGATATGAAGGGTTTTAAAAAGATTTTATAATATTTTTAAAAGATTTTCAAATATTTTTAAAAGATTTTAAAATATAGCTTCTTTTTTTTTTTAAAGTCTAAATCATTAGATAACTATTATTTTTTCAATAAACAATAATTTTATATTTTTCATAATAAAAAAACAATCGTTTTTTAAAATAAAAAGAAAACAAACAATAAAAAAATTGGCAACTTGAGAAACATGTACAATTATTGAAAGAGAAATGCTAAATATAAAATTGTATTGTGAAATGTTGGTTAATAGTTTTTCAAATTTGTTATTAAAATTATTTTCTGTATTAAATATAGTTATTAAAAATAGTTTTTTATAGGAAATATGTAAAGAAAGCATTTTGAAAAACAGTAAGAAATAATTTTAAAATATAAATATTCTTTATAAAATTATGTTTTCAACATTTGAAAATACGACTTTGTTGAAAAATAATTTTCAAATAAAATATAATATTATTTATTGAAATTTATTTTTTAATTTATACAAATAAAATTTTATTTTAATTTTCAACATATTTTTATAATATTTTAAAATAATCATAAAAAATATATTTAAAAAATCGGGTCATCCAGCTAATCTGGTCTGAACCTACATGGGCCATGAGCCACTTGATTGGACTTCTCAAAATTAAAACCAAGCCCACCAAAAGTTGAGGACAAAGGAGAATGAGCATCCAATCAACCCATTATTCCAGCTATATTTAAAATATAACTTTTTTTTTAATTTTTTTTAGTTATTAATGTTTTTAGTTTGAAAAATAGAAAGTTAAAGTGATTTTTATATATGTCTTAAATACATAATCATTATCTAGCTAGATAATATGTGAATGCGACACTTTTATTATGTTTTTCTCGTATTATGGAGCAAATAATTATTCCTTTATAACTAAAAATAACTACCTTTAACCTATAATCTTGAGTTTTTTAATATAAGTTTTTCTAACAATTTTACTAAATCCCTATTTATGTTATATTTTTACATGTTTTCAATCTTATTTCATGCCTTCTCATAATGTATTTTATTTTTTCACAAATTTAATAGAGACTTAAATTTTATGTCATTTTTTGACAAATTTTATTCTATATTTTATTTCATATTCTTACCTTTACTCAATGATTAAAATATCGGTTTCAACGGATATATCGGTACTTGGATTTTACGGATATATCATAAATAAATAAGATATATCGAAGACATATATGATTTATCAAAAATATGTTGGAGACATATGAGATATATCGGAGATATATTCATAGATATTTTTACATAAATATCAATAAAATATAAGTATTTAAAATTCGTAAAATGGTTTATAATTTTAAATTTTGATAAAATAAGTAGAAGGTTATTTATAAATGCCAATGTATATATTAATATATATTACTAATATAAATATAATGAATAGTGATTTCATTCTATAAATATAAATTATTTATTTATTTAAATGTATTTAAAAATTGTTTATTTTATTTAAATATACTTTAATTATATTATAATATAAATTATTGCACAAACGAATTCATTTGAAATTTCCAAGCTTCTAATAGAGAATGACAAGTAGAAATGATATCTTTAATAATCAACAAAAGAATAGTTTGAAAGTCTAAAAAGTTTGTAGGGACCTTTGTTTTTTAACTGAATGCTGAATAGAAATTTTATTTTATTGAATGTTGAATAAGGCTTAATAATATTAGGTGTAATCTCCAGAATTCTCTGAGTCACTAGACCGTCGGATCATGCATCAGCCTATGTCAACACACCAAAAGTAGAAAACTGAAAGCGGCGGGGAGGATCCTCTCAGATCACCTGTGACCTGGAATTGATCTCTCTTAGTCCTCTTCTAAGGATTGAGAGTTTTGAACCTTTGTTTTTTCATACCTTGTTCCATGTTGTGGCCTCCTTTTATCAGGGAGGAAGGAGATTCACTCTTTGTGGCAAGTGGATGATTTCCTTCCAAATCGGAAAGAGAAGGTGGCGCATATCTCGCGGACGGGGACCAATTCTTCCTTTTAGGCGGGAGAGAGGAGAGAACGTGGGGCGCATATCTCACGAGGGAGACTAATTCTTCCTTTTAAGTGGAAGACAGTGGGGTGTATTTCTCGAATGCAGGACCCCCGAAGGGGTTTGCCTATCTTGGGTTCATGGCAAGGCATGGGATGATGCATTCTCCCTCCCGGTGAGCCTATTCATCAATCTTTGTTAGATAAAGTCTCTAGCGAAAATGACATCCTTAGAGTGCCAACTCCTTCTTCGGCTATAGAAGGGCATCCAGATCTGGGCTCCTAAGTTAGGTTTGCGAGTGCAGATGGGATGGACGGAACCATGGCACCCGGTCAGGGGCTGCTGGCGCTAGAGGGCACAGGTGAGGCCCATGGCCCCAGGCCTTTTTCTCACGGGAGCGATCGTAGATGTTTTGGTGAAAAAGGACACGCTTGATCGTCATATCATGGGGAACAGTAGACAATCACTGCTGTTGAATTTCAATGTGAATTATCTAACTTTTTTGAAAATGCATTAAATGCCATACGATCGCCCGAGTTGATCCTGAGACTGGAGGATGCTATAAAAGGTTAAAGGGTGACGAGGTTCATCACCCCCCTAGTTATCCACGTTCCTCCAGCAGGGAAGGATATTTGAACGTTGCTGAGAATTAGAATTGGTGGATTGCTACATGAAGGATGATTGTGTTCGGCTATTTGAGCGTGCTTTCCAAGTGCAAATTAAACCAAGGATTGCATGGTTTGAGTTCGGGTATTCATGAGTGCAGTTGGCCCTTGGGTGGTTTACGAGCCCCAGAATGGAATCCTCTACATTTAGGGACCTCCCTTACCAAATCAGCGAGGCTTTTCTCCCTTTTTGAGCCCCCTTTCCATCTTTCCTTTTTTTTTTTCTTTTTTTTTTAGTGTGATTTGCTCTTTGCTTCTTCTTTATTTTTGGCTTAGTATTTGATTCGGACGACCTATGTAGCCACTTCAATATGATTGCTTAGTTGTTACTTGTAAGGATATGAATGTAATGATGAATGATGAATGTCGTTTGGCGCAATCAATAAAATCGTACTTTCTTTGACATTTATGTACTATGATGTTCTATTTTGGCAATCTTGTACTTTATTTTCTATTTCAGGAAGGGCGGTTTTGCTAGCCATCAGTTAGGATACTTAATGATCCCAGTTAATGAAAAGGTTTGGGCCTAACAAGCCCAGACAACAGATGGGCCTGCTATCTTGGCCCGTATTCCCCAATTGTGCCCTAGGAATCGGATTGTCGTCAGGAAATGACATGACTGGAGGGGTAATGGATAAGCGTCACATTTAATGCGTTCGTAGGTCCTAGGAGGTTGGTATATAGGGGTCATTATTAGACTTTTCCTTTTCCCTTGCCTATCATCTTTGAGTTAGCATCCCCCTCAACAGTTCGGCAACCTCTGCGTATACACTGTTGCGATTTTGCGTTTGATTGCGAATAGCTTTTTCAAGCGTATGCTATATTTTCACTTTACAGGTAATCTCTATTTCCCTAACTAATGTATTGAATCTTCTTCATCGGCCTTAACTGGAATTTGTGGAGAGTCCTAAATTGAGGTAGGTTTAGGGCTTGTTGGGCAGGCGGTTTTTTTTCACCCATGTTTAAGCAGTTTTGCCTTCTGCAGTTCGATTGTATGGCTTGGGGCTGATTCTTGCTCTCTTCCCTCTCTCTGATCTGTTTGTAGCATGACGAGAGGTGAGGAAGGAACTTCCACCAGTCAGGCATGTCGTAGACGAGGGCCTATGCGGGGGACACGTTCTACAAGTCATATTGTCTCGTCCCTGACAGTGGACGAATTGAGATCCTATTGCGAGGTCCCTGAGAACATTGACTTGAAGTTAATGGATGGCTGGGATGAGTCCTGCGGGTGGGAACCGCGATGCCTTGTTTTTTACTCACGGCTGACTTGGGTGGGCCCAGTTTTCAGTGCCTACCCTTGTTAAACAGTTTTTGCACTTTACCAGGGCGCCGTCGGCCCTTGTCCATCCCAATGTCATCCGTATTCTCATCGGGTGCAGTGTTCTGAACTTCTTATATCAGCTCGACCTTTCATTGGTTGAGATTTGCTTTGCCTACTCTTTGATGTTATTGAAGGGCGGTTGTCGCTACGTCTTGGACTCACGGATTTGCGGTTCGTGAACGGACTCGATTCTCTGAAACGGAGGCAAATGGGGTTATCTTAGTGAGGGGGCCCTGGGATGAGACTCCGGGCCCTCCTGACCTAACGTTATATATTAACCGGTCGCAGCATTTCCCAGGTGTGTGCAGGGACTAGGCATTGGGCCAAATTTAGGTTCATACATATGACTTTGCAGCGATTGTGGATTGCGATGCGAGGAAAAAATGGAGCGGGTTGGTGCATTGGGTAGGGGCGAGGCCTTGAAGGTCGTGGCGTGGAGGTTTCCGAACGGGAGCGCCATTGTGAGGTTCTTCTGACTTTGAAGAATCTTGCTTACGTGATAAGGAGCCCTACTCCCTACAGTCTCCGATCACTCCTCGGTCGCTGCCATCAAAGATTGTGGGTGGAGAACGCCGTTACCCTTTGACTTGTTAGATTTGCTTTCTCGCGGTATGCGCCATCAGCAGGGAATCGAGGCGAGGCATTGGCTAGGAACGAGTGTCGCCCAGGCCTCGTCGGAGTCCTTTTGGCGCGTCCACTAGCGAGGGGTTCAAGCTCTGTCCCTGCACATGCCGGTCGGAGCGGGAAGTGATGTTTGCCAGGCGCTGACTTTCCTTGCCAAGAGCGAGAGTTGATCCACGCCCCGTGACGATAAAGAAAGAGGACCACACAAGGGAAGAAGAGTGCTCGTTGGGGCGGGGTGGAAGATTTTTATACCTTGGGTTCGTTACGGGCCTCCAGGCCTTCTCTCTTGGAGGAAGAAGAAGAGGAGGAAGAGATGACGGAATTGTTAGACCGCTATGCCGCCAGGAAGCGAAAACGGGAGGAGGAAGCTGAGCGGGAGGCCGAAGGGATCGGAGGGTCAGTTCATCCCCCTACGGATGGGGGTTCAGAGATTCAAACAATCATGATCTCGGCTTCCCTAGAAATGGGGTCTAACGATCAACCGGGCTAGGAAAACATTGCTGTGAAACCCAGGGAGGCTCAATTCCTCCTGCTCTGATGGTTCAACCATCAGACGAATGGAAAGTTTTGCCTGGGTGCCCCCGCTTTGGGCTCGCTAACATGGCGTAGTAGTTCTTGGCCCGGCCAATCTTGATCAATTGTATTTTCCCTCCCGCGGCCTACCTCCAGCGATGGAAGAAGTGACAACTCCCGAACTTGGCGATGTGGTGTACCATCCAGTTGGAGGCCTTTCAATCGGGGTGAGTATGGAGCTGATCGTCTCGACGATTTGTGCCGGGGATCTTCTGAGTTGCAGTGAGGGCCCCGGAAGCAGGACAAGGTGAGGAGTGGATTCTTTTTCAGTTAACTGCAAAGGAGGAGGACATTTATCAAATTGTCGAGGACGGAATGTAGATTCGCAACCGGAACTTCGTCCAAACGGTAGAGCTGGTAGAGTAGTAAAACTTATATAAAAAAACTCTGAAGTTGTTATTGCGCCATTTGACTAATCATGCTCTTTTTTCTCGTAGGTGGTTACTGTCGTTCGCAACATGTCCCTCCAGCACCGTGAATTCATTACTCGGCTGAGGGATGCTGAGCGGCTTTGACTATATGTTGAGTCCGGGCATTCCACCCCGGAGAACTTAGATGCCTCTTTGAAAAAGGCCCAATTGACCATTCGGCGTTTGGAGCTGGAGGAGGTAGGAGGTATCGATGGGCGACCGGCGCGGACGGAGGATCTTGTCGGCGTGGAAATGGCGATGGTGCGGTTGGAGATCGAGGCAACGGGGAGCGCCCGGGCCAAGTTGAGCAAGAATTGTCCCGGGTGCAAAGTGTTCTGACCATCTCAGAAGGCGGCCGGCTTAAGGCAGAGTTTGAACTTGGCTCTGTTCAGCAGGGCCTTAGTGGAGCACTGGGAGGCTCTTTGGAGGTAGAGGAAGAGAATTGTCGCCTAATGGATGAGCGACTGTCTCTACTTGTGGAGCTAGGGGCCACCAAGGATGACTTCGCGGCACCCCGGGGAGGAGTTTCTTGGGAGATTCGGCCTTTGGAGCGGAGTTTGATGCGAGCAACGACGTGATTTTTAACTACGGTTATGGCTGCTGTGCCTTTGCGCACAATATCCGCAGGAGCAAACCTAAAATCCCTCCTGGGATGCCGGATGCCCCTACTCCTCTGACCCCGGAATTTTTCGTGAATCCTCGATGCCTCTCGGGCTCTTCATTTGCCTTGTCCAGCTAGGCCGGAGTCGGGGCTGAAGAAGCTTGGGCGGGACAATGTGGCCTTGAACCCAGGGGTCAGTTGACTACGTCAACCGCGGGCTAGTGGATGTCGGGTTGCAGACGCCACTTCAAAAAATGAGAGCAAAGTCTCCTTTGTAGGAGGCTCTCTTACAGGAAATACAACGCACATAAAACTGTCTGGCTGTTCGAATATAGCAGTGTATGATTAAAGCGACCACTTGGGCTCATAAGCCAATACTCATAACAGAAATGTATATATATATATATATATATATATATATATATATATATATATATATATATATATATATATCCAACCATAGTTCAAGAGTTCAAAGTTTATAGTATATTTTATATTAAAATTAGGAATTCTAATACATATGTGTATCATAACCCCAGCTTGTGATCAGAACTTTGCTTCAAATACTCAGTCTAGGGCCAATGAAAGTCTCGCCGCCTATTACTGTAAAATAGTATCCTCGATAGGGTGAGCTGGTGCTCGATGAGTGGAATCACCCTAAAGTGGGCTACTCGCCTAAGTCACGATACGATACTCACGAAAATAAACGCCGCATTCAGCGAATGCATGATCTGCCAGATGTCCTAGCGGTCATCGTGCCCAGAGTCCTCACATACTCATCACCTCGCCTCGACCTCGTATGAGAATTATTATGTTTATTTGTTTGTGAACAACCCTTGATGTGTATATATATCAGGTGGAGTGCGTCTCGACGATTGATATTATGTGTGGTTTACCCTCCGTGTATATCGGTGGGCGACTCAACGATTGATGTATTTTATTTGAACTACCCTCGATATTCATTATTTTTAGACAACCCTCGAACCATTCTCTCAAAAATTACCTCGTGCGCTCATTCGCATCGTCTGGGTGCTTACGATGCGTATGGAATGCATGATGTCAATTCCATTTCAATTCTATAACACATGCGAATATATAATCATGCATATATTCATAATTTAAATCACCGCAAATCATGTTATGTTTCACATTTCCATCTGCTAGGAAATTAGGCTAAGCCAGGCTAATGATCAAACACGGCAATTCAACGAATCGCTCGACCCAGCTTATTGTTTCTAAAAATTATTTTGTGAACACTATTCAGGAATAATGAAACCCTCGATTCTTGTTCCCCGAATAATGTAAATCCTAAATCATCGGTTCACTTAGTGAGCGAATTTGCGACCATTTCGGTATAGCTGAAACCAATACATGATTTATTTCTAATTTACACAATAACAACCCAAGCGGCACAGGTCTCAGAAATCCACGACACTTCGGTTCAAAGATTTGGGCAAGTCAAATGATCGTTGAGCCTCAAACAGCCGAAACATTGTAAAGCAACTTAAATAAAGTGTAAAACCAAGTAAGGGGCTTTTACCTCTCGGAGTTGTCAAAAAACTCCCAAAACCGATGCCACCGCGTGGAAGCCTCTCCGCGTGGGCGACTTGCTTCTTGTTCGGCAATTAGAAGGCGGTGGATCTCCCGAAATTTTAGAGAGAAGGAGGTCCTTCTCTCTCTAAAACTCTCCATTTTCTCTGCATCTCCATTTCTGATTTTCACGTTTTGGTTTGGCTCCTTTTAAGAGTGGGGAAGACAAACACTATTAGCTAATTGTCTTCTTCTAGCAGTAAACTCAAAAATGACCATTTTGACCCTTCTTTTCCCAGTTTTGTCATTCGGTACTATCTCGGCTGTCCATTTTCATCCTTTCTCTATTCATACCACTTATGGAACATGAGTACGTGTTATATGTGACTTTCGTTGCATCGAAAATCGTTTTACGGCACTCAAACCGCGATGCCTCGAAAAACGTGTAAATTCCGACTATCTCGAAATTCGACGAAATTCGACATGCTAGCTAGATTTCGTGAGACGATTCCAACGGTGAAATCCGTTTCATCATCCGAGATCCAGAGAATAAATTTCGGATTTTTAGCAAAATTACAATTTTGTATGTCCGAATTACGATTTTGCCCTTTTTCGAAGTGGAATTTCTCGGGTCTTACATTCTCCCCTCCAAAGGAATTTCGTCCCGAAATTCTGAACGATCACAATCACTCACATGCATATGCAACGTCTGTTCTGCATGCATGTAAACTCGTCATTAAATATTAAAGCGGCTAGGCTAGCGTACCTTCGTCCTAAACCAAGGAAGGGATAGGTGGCCCATACGTGTTATCGGCTCCACGTTGGCTCCTCCACTCCATAGTGCAGCCATAACCTCAGCCTCGGTCTTCACGTCGCAAAAGCACGATCACGGCTATCCAAAATGCACACTTGGTCCCTCCTCAGAAAGGTCGTCAGTGTCGGCCTAAAAATCTGTACGTCCGCGCATGAAATTTGGATACGGGTATACTTTCGAGCATGGAGACATGAAATACCTCGTGGACACGACATCTTCAGATGCCTTCCTTAGTGCATAGCAGCTATCCTCTCGAGTATCTCGAAGGCCTAATAAACCTCGATAGCTTCAGGTGCCTATAGAATCGACCGCTCCTGCTTAGGCGTGACCTTGAAGCGTGATCCTGACCTCGAACTGCAGGGTCGACGTCGTATATCGAGCCTGTAGCTATTCGCGACTACGAGGCGGGTGAGGCAAGTTGTCGTATCAAGCTCGCCTTCTCGGGAGGTGTCTCCTAGCTCCCGGTCGGGACCCGATTGATGGAGCTCTCCCACCTCGGTCCCGACATAACGATTGATCTGCATGACCTCTATCTGATGCCTCATATGGTGCCATCTGTATACTTGTCTGGTAACCGTTGTTGTAGGCGAATTCCACTAAGGGCAATTGCTCCTCTACCCTTATGACCCAGGCGCATGCTCGCGGCGATGTCCTCCCAACACATGTATATAGTCCACCTGACTTGTAACCACACAGCCCTTGCTTTGTGTGTAAGCGTCGACCTTCCCGAGGTCCCTGATCGTGACAATCGATGGACCGTCAACTAGTCCATGTCATGCTTATGACATCCATATCACAGGAGCCATAGGTACCGACAACCCCCGATGCAATTTCAAGGGGTATCGAATCTCAGTGAGTCACTCCAGGCTCCTATCACTCAGCTACAAGTCTATGTGATACGTAGTGTGTTTTTATCTAGAGGCGGCATAACTCTTCGACACACCTCGAGGCCTCTTACATTCCACACGAAATTTAGGATACCTTCCGGGTCTCTTACACCTAACTCCGGGTTCTCACCTTAGAGGATTAGCATTACGCACGAGCTGCTTGACACACTCTAATTACTCTTCATTCTTGAATCGAACTATGAGTCTTCGTTTGAGGTAGTCACAAGACAAACTCGGCCCACACTCACGAGAGTGGTGAATGATCGTCACGGAGTGCACCCACACGGGCTCGACGTGTTAGTGCTGCAGGCGATAATCATCTTTGTGACACCCGATCAGTCATATGAGAGATCTCGAGATCTCTCGCTCATAATGACGTCAAAAATCCAGCGCCTCACTTCCTACTCTTTGTCTGGGACATCTATTCTGCTCTCTAGAGCACAACTCTAAACAAAATGGAGGTGGGTGATCTCGGGACTGTGACAGCCAGGTTAAGATCGATGATGGCGGAATTGGTGTCAACTCATCCGTGTCAGGCGACATCAGCGACTTGATATGTCTACCACCACTGGGTCCACTGCGCTTCATTTGCCGACTCACGATCTGTCGACTTGACCCACCTCATTCCTCATTTATCTGTCTTCTTTGGGAGTGCTTATGTAACACCTCGAAGCGAAGCGGGTTCCTCGACCCATACTAGGGTGTGGAGGAGATAAGGCAGAGTATACTCCTCTGTTCTGACTAATTGGGGATTGTCTTTGTCCCCAACCACAGGATCCACGTCTCTGGGGCGATCCCATCTCACATACGAATCCATTTTTGGTCACGAAACGTGTGAAGCCCCGGGAAGTCTTACGCCTCTTCCCGAAACTAGAAGAGGTTGATCCTCCCTCTTGCTGCGACACAGCATCCCAGGAGTGCTCGAGGCATCCTCGATCTCTCCTCTCACGCTGGTCGAGGTCGTCAGCCATGGAGTCCATGTCAAGTGGCGAATCCTACGATCACGCCCCGAATGGACAACTTTAGCCCATTCGAATCTCTTGTAATACCGACCAATCCTAGAAACTACGTGTCTCGAAGGTGACATTCGATCTCTCCCGACTCATTCTGACCTCGACCTTCTGGGTCGTGACCTCGATGCTAACACCCGTGTCTAAAAATCTCACCTTAGTAGCTGGCTTCGCACTTCACGAACTTGGCGATACGGCTGATGGTCTCTCGACAAATTTTTGTAACCTGATCCTCGAGTGATACTCATGCTCCCCACTCATTTAGGAGTAGATCGAAATGTCATCATGAAAGTATGACAAGTGATCTAGATAGGGTTGGAATGCCACAATGCATGAGATCCATGAATGCGGCGCGTCGTCGATCAAAGAGGCGTCTTTGTAAACTCAAAGTGCCCATAGCGGCGTCCCTACTTGTCTTGGGATAATATCGAGTCTCCCAACCCTCGGTGATGGTAACCAGTGCGAAGGTCTTTCTTGGAGTAGACTCGTGCTCCTCTCAACTAATCAAACAAATCATCGATCCTTGATAATGGATACCGATTCTTGATCGTAACCTTGTTATTTATGCGTAGTCGATGCGATCGAAGGTCTTTATCCTTCTTAGCCGCAAATAGAGGCGGGCGTCCCATGGTGAAGTGCCGATTAATAAATCCCTTGTCCGGTAGCGTGGCCGGACTGCGAGGTTCTACTACTGACTTTCAGCCCAGGTGCCATCCTATGCGGAGTCATAGAGATGGGTGATACCGGTGTAACTCAATCACGAAAGTCTCGACCCTCTGTGGAATTAGTCAGATTAGCTCATGCGGAAAAACATCCACATACTATAGAGTGCTCGAGGGTAGATCTAAGTCGGTCTCTCCTCGTCTCCCAAGGTGGGCTCATTGTGACTAGCTAAGCGTCACTGGCCCCGGATTCATATCTTTGTGCGGGGCAAAATGTCATGCTTGTCCCCTGGGGAAATACCACACAGTCTGTCTTGCATGTAGGTGGTGGCCTCTGCGCTCACGATCGATGCTGACCCTATAAGTGTCGATTGATCCATCCACTGGGATGACATTGAACTCGAGCATGTCCATGATCCTCGGGTCCGCTGTGGTGAGTCACGAGATCTCGACTCTGACCTGTTATATCATACCTATTCGTCCCTAAAATCCTATGGGAGACTCACATACAAAGGCTCATCTAAGGTCTACGACCCTAAGCTGACTCTATCCTGACTAATGCGTGATGAATGAATCACGAAGCACGAGAATTAAATAACACTCTTGCCAGTATCGCAGCCTCACAGGGTTCTAGAGGGTCCTTGCCCGATTCCACCATACTTGGGCCTCACTTTCCGTGGAGCGGCTAGTCCTAATTTGAGTGTTAGAGGTAATCTCCATAACATAACACCTTCTCGATCTGTATAGACAATAGTGCCACCCCGTGGATCTCCTCCCCACAGTGAATGTCGGAGGATGATGCCTAAACCACGGAGGTTACTGGACCTCGCGACTCTGCTATACCCGGCTTTTGTGTGATGCGACCAGCTGCAATACCTACGGCCTCGGTATAAAACTGCTTGATCAAACGCGATGGTGTCTGACCGATCACCTCTTGGAGCGCCCCCTACATCCTCGTCCTCGACTAGCCATCAACATATTTGCAATGGCAATAAGAATCATTTAATTTTCATTTCAGTCTAACTAGCAATGCACATGCCAATTACTAATGACGACAGTAGTGGCCCGGCCGTTCATTTCCTAAGTGGTGCTAAATTCCAACCATTCAATTTATTTATTTCAATAAGGTTCTAAGCTTTCTTGTTCATTTCAGTATCCAAATCCTTAAGGTCATAGTTCCTAACCTTAACATTCACCATTTTTCCTATACACATTACACCATGCATATAGTTTCCTACGCAACAATCGCGCAATCACAATTTCAAATGGTAGTTAAATACAATACAGTATCTCTAAGGCATAAACACCACCCCAAGACACTATTCATACATATAAATCAGTGTATACTCATTGTCCTTGCATTTATAGGCAATGCAAGACAATTTATTCAATACATCAAATCATATTTATCAATAAAAATTTTATTTTTGAAAATTTCATTTTTTTTTTATTTTCTCTCATTTTATTTTATTTTTCAAAAAAAAAATTAAAAAAAAAAAATCGAAATTTCTTTATTCCTGATTAATGGATTAGTAGATTACTTTCCTTTATTCGCATTCTTTGTTTATCTCTTGTTGGTCCTAATACAATAATTGTATTGCAATACAATTCTCAACCCAAGTCCTTTCCTAGCCACAATACGCAAGTGTATTTATAATGCAAAAAAGAAAAATTGACCCTTTAAGCCCACCATATTGCAATACAATTCCTCCATTCCACTACACACCCTTGCAATACAATCCGTGTATTGCAATACAATGGCTCAACAACCAACCTCCTTATTGTAATACAATTCCAATACAATTTTTTTTCCAGCCCTCTCTCTTGCAATACAATTGCAAGGTTGCAATACAAATTTTTTTTTTTTTTTCACAAGACAATTAGGCGTGTGATTAAGTTCACATTTTTTTTTCATTTCTTCCAGCTACTGGAAGACACTAAAAATACATGCCTAAATTTTTTTTTTTTTATTTTTTTCATTTTCCAAAATACACAAATAAATTTATAAAAATTTATTTTAATCAATTTTCTTCAGTTTTACATATTGTAAAACCTTAGAAAATTATTTTCTTCACCTCATTCTTTTTTTTCGTTTTTCACACTTTTTTTTTTCATCATTTCTGCTACTGGAGACACCTAAAAAAAATATACACATTTTTTTTTTCCTTCTCCAATACATCCAATTAAATTTAAAACAAATTTTGTTTCATTTACTTTTCTTCATGCATGCCATTGGAAAAACACCCAAAAAAAAATACTTATCCATTTTTTTTTTCTCATTCTCCAGTGCACCATTTTCTTCAGTTTTGCTCACTACAAAAACCTTAGAAATGATTTTCTTCATCTCTAAACCAAATAAATTTCTAAAATTTATTTTATTCTATTTTCTTTAGTCTTAACTATTGTAAAACCAAATTTGTTCCAGTTTACACATTGTAAACTCCTAAAAATTTTCTTTCTTTTTTTTTTTTTCCCAAAAATTCTCCAACACTTCATTTGTTTTCCTATGTGCTAATCACTAAGCACACAAACATTTCACAACTCATAACATGGTAAGCATACCATTCATCAAACACTCGCACAACATTTCATCAAATCACACAAAGCACACCAAACACATGCATGCAATGTCATAGTCTTGTCCTGTGATTTCCTAGGTAATCTCATACCTAAACTCAACATCGAACCACACCAAGTGGTGATGTTCTTAAGCATTATGGCTAGTGACCCTCATTCTCTAGGCTTTCATATACCTATACTCTACATCAAACCACCCAGCGTGGTGATGGATACCCAACCCGAGCTCCCTAGGTATCTGTGATACCTAAGCCCGATACCAAGCCGTGACGCCCCAAACTCCGGGGGTCCGTCACGACTCACCCGTCAACCCGCTATCACAAGTGGATGCCTGGGGTTACCCGATCGCCCACTTAAAATTCAGCGTAGTCCTTGTAATGGGAGCTCTACCCAAATACAACACCTCCATAAAACCTGTCACAAACAGTCAAATATAACGGTCTATGATTAAAACGGCCACTTGGGCTCATAAACCAATACTCATAACAATGTATATATATATATATCCAACTATCCAACCATAGTTCAAGAGTTCAAAGTTTACTCTTATACAACACATATATTAAAATTAGAGAATTCTAACATATAATACATCATAACCCAAAGCCAATCCGGGGCTTCTTAAACCTCGCCTCCTAGATCGAGTCGTCCCTCGCACGCTCCCGCACCCGAAATAGTATCCTCGACGTGGTGAGCCATAATGCTCGCAGTGGAATCACTTAAGTGGGCTACTCTCCACCTAAGAGTTAAAGGTAATGCTCAAAATAAACACACACATCCAAGCAAATGCATGATCCTACTCTTGAATGTCTAACTCCATCATCTCGCACTAGTCCTCATCAAGCTCCCTCACACTCCGCCTAAGCCTCGTATGAGAATTATTATGGGTTTATTTTCAGGGACAACCCGATGTGTATATATCAATTGGGCCGTCTCGACGATTGATATTATGTGTGGACTACCCTCCGATGTATACTAATTGGCCGATCCACGCATTGATATTTTATTTGGACTACCCTCCGATATTCATTATTTCTTAGACAACCCTCCTAATCCATTCTCTCAAGAATTACCTCATACACTCACTTATCGCCCTGGTGGTGCCCCACATGGAATGCATGATGCCAATTCCATTTCAATTTTATAACACATGCAAATATATAATCATGCATATATTCACATAATTTAAATCACATAACCATGTTATGTAATTTCACATTTCCATACACCAAAAATTAGCTCACTTAAGCTAATGATCAAACACGAGCAATTCAACTTGAATCGCTCGACCAAACACATTGTTTCACAAAAATTATTTTGTGAACACTATTCCTGAATAGTGAAACCCTGCCATCGCTCCCAAGAATCACCAATCATTTGGCTCACTTAGTGAACCCGACTCACGGCCATTTCAAACTTCATACAAACCAATACATGCATTTATTTCATTAATTTATTAATAATTAACAACCCAAACAGCCCGTAAACCGATACGAACCGGTCCGTGGCTTGTGGGAATCCTAACACCGGTTTCAAGATTTGGAACCGATCAAATGGCCTCTCACAGCCTCAAACCAACCGAAATATCAGAAACACTTAAATAAAGTGTTTACCAAGTAGGAGAAACCCCTACCTCCTGAGTCTGTCAAACTCCAAAACCTAACACGCGTAGGCTCCTCCGCGTAGAGCACCCTGTTCTTGTCCCTCCGACGACTCGACTATCTGATCTCCCGAATTTTAGATAGGGGAGGTCCTTCTCTCTCTAAAACCTCCATTTTTCTCCCTACTGCATCTCCATTTCTGATTTTCACGTTTTTGGTTTTGGCTCCTTTTTAAAATTGGGGAAGACAAACACTATTGGCTAATTTGTCTTCTTCTAACTTAATCATACTCAAAAATGACCATTTTGACCCTTCTTTCCCGCTTATCATTCTAAGCACTCATCTCTACTGGCCCATTTTCATCCTTTCTCTACTCATATACCACTTATGGCACATGAGTACGTGTTATATGTAGACTTCGTAGCATCGAAATCGCTTACTCAAAGACTCCTAACCGCGATGTCTCGAAAAACGTGTAAATTCCTACTGTCTCGAAATTCGACAAAATTCGACATGCTAGCTAGATTTCGCAAGACACCTAACTGAAACTGCTTCGGCCATCCGAGAGATCCGTAGAATAAATTTTGGATTTTTAACCGAAATTACACTCAGAACTGGTTACGATTTTAATCTCTTTTCCGTGTAAATTGAATTTTCTGGTCTTACAGACAAGGGCCTCCCGGGTGCCGAGGGAGGCTGATATATCACTGAGCCCTCTGGTCACGAGTGAGGTTACTCGAGGATTAGACCAAATGTATTTCGCTTCAAGCATTTTGCATGACAATCTCTTCTCTGCTTTCATGTTTAGACATTTTTTTTTTTTTCGATATAAAGTACTTCTTTCCGGCTTAGCCGGGTTATATAGAGTTATAACTGCCCTAGTCAGACAGGATATCTTATCTCGCGGTCCCAAGCTGGGACGTTAGGCTAGGAGTTGAGTGATATCTTTTGGGACGCCGCTGCGAATTAGATAGTAGTTTATTAAATCGAGCCGAAAAGGGCATTTTACACGTCATCCGGGTTCGCTAGGTAAATATTATTTGTATTAGGTCGGATGGGTCATTTTTCTTCCTGTCATCTCGACTTCGGGGTATCGACCGATAGGATTTATCTTTCACGCGACAGGTCATGTTAATGCGCCATCCGAACTTTTGAGTTAACCAGCTAGAAGTTATCGTCACCGGGGCCGAACAGGTCATTTTAATGTGTCATCCGGACTTTTGAATGGACCGGCTAGAAGTTATCTTCGCCGGGCCGGACAGATCATTTTAGACGCGCACCATCCGACTTCTTTGAATCGACCATTATGTTATCTTCGTCGCCGACAGTCATTTTATCGCGCCATCCGAACTTTTGAATCAATTCCATTAGAAGTTATCTTCGCCGGCCGATTGTGTCATTTTAATGCGCCATCCGTGACTTTCAATCATTGTCATTAGAGAATGAAGATCTCGATATTGAATTATTCTTATTGATAATACCTCTAAGATGTGTTGCATTCCACATTCTAGTAATGTGTCCCATCAAGTTTGGTCGCGCCGCACGCCTCGATTCCCTTGGCCATGCTATAAGATAATGCATCCTTCCCAGCTTGGCCTGAACTTTCCGGTATTTGGCCTACGTATTCTCAACACTTTTCTTAACACCGTCCCTAGTTGGAATGTCAAGCTTGACCCGCGATTATAAGATCTTCCAATCGACAGTGGACGCTATGTGGATGGTTGCTGACTCTCGCAATTCATCGACTGTGTCAAGCTCCTTGGTCATTAATTCTATATTCCCCTGTTCGGGGATGTTTGTCCGGATGGTAGGCATACCAATTTCTGTGGGGATGATGGCTTCCGTTCCATACGTGATTGCAAATGGAGACACTCTAGTGGGTTTGCGGGCAGTGGTTCTATAGGCCCTGAGTACCCCGGGGAGTTCATCCACCAATTTGCCCTTAGCCGAATCCAACCGTTTTTTAGGCTGTTATTGGGTTTTGTCGAGGCCTCTCGCTGTGCCACGCTTCTACTTCCGTAGCGCTGTGGTGGAGTATAGATTTTTATCTTCAATTCCCCGACAGGTTTGATAGACCCGGCTGTCGAATTGGGGTATCTATCATTTATGAGACGATTGATCTGGGCGCCGACCGCACACAATATTTTTCCAGATGAACCGAGTGACATCCCGATCTTTAATTGAAGAGAACGCTTCTCATTCCTCGATCCCCATCGAAATAGTTCCGTGGCTACCAACATAACTTCTTTGGGCCGGAGCAGAGGTAGTGAATTAACTATATCGATCCCCATTGTGCAAAGTGGCCAAGGGCTGTAGATACATATCGTGTCTCGCACCAAGATTTCGTGGATGAGGGCAAGTCACAAGGGCGATCACACTTCGGTACACCTGAAGATCGTACCGCCACGGCCTGGCCAATAGCACCCTTAAGTATGGGCCTGAGGGCCGTTGTTCCGCGCCTGTGGTGATTTCTCAGATATTCCTTCATGCAACTCACTAGCACATACGGGCTTGTTCAGTGTTAGATTAATTTAGATACCTGACGGGGTCAAGGACCGCTTAAACAACGCTTCATCGATCATGAAAACTGTCGCTCGAATTTGAAGCCAGGTCTTATTCCTCTCCGCTGGTTGTCCCA
Source organism: Tetrastigma voinierianum (assembly GCA_016808115.1). Taxonomy (NCBI): domain Eukaryota; kingdom Viridiplantae; phylum Streptophyta; class Magnoliopsida; order Vitales; family Vitaceae; genus Tetrastigma; species Tetrastigma voinierianum. Next base: position 449,079 of record JAEQBH010002652.1, on the reverse strand, counting down.
TGCTTAGATACAAATTGACGGGTCCATCTAGACCTGGGTCCTTGGTTTACCGGGTTTACCCATCGATGCAATCGATGAATCCGACCGACAAGAATAGCAGTAAATATGGTTTCGTTGATTGGTGTAGAAGCGTACCACTAAGGCCACGCGTCGCTTTCATTAGAGCGCCCGGACGTGCCCAGCCCAATCCGTAAAGGCCTGTTGCTTTACTCCGAGACACGATTTCGCCATTCTGGGGTCTCATGACTAATTCTTCGTTGACATTGGTCTCATTCACCAATCGGGAGCCAATTCAATCAAGAGTTTACGAGATACCGCGGCCAAAATACCGGCCCGGCCAGATGGGTTTGCTATTCCGACTATTGCTGGAGGCACCAACCCGAGCCGGATTGATCGACATTTTGCCCCCGGATGTAGTTCTCCTAATCTCAAACCAATGTCTGCACCACGGATTGTTCTGACGCTCCTCAATAATTTTGAGAGTCCACCAACCGACCATCGGGGCATGTTTCCGACTGGGGAGTTCTATGAAATCAAGCAAAGATCACCATTTTTTGAAAGCCTCATTGTATCGATACCGTACTACTTAGTTCACCGTCAACAGCCATCTTTCTCGATAAGCAAGTCTGGGCTTATGTATAGTGATCCAAAGGGGGAGGTCAGTTAATACGACAATGGGGTGCGCTTGGAAGTAAGGGCGAAGTTTTTTGGCCGCTATCCGGAGGGCCAAGGCGGCTTGCTCAAGATGGCTATACTTGGTTTCTACATCGACTAAGGATTTGCTGACCAAGAACACGGGTCTTTGCTTCCCATCTTCATTCTCTTTGAACAGTGCGGTACTTACTGCTGTATCCGAGACTGCGAGGTAGACGAACAGGGTTTCGCCATTGTCAGGGCTTGTGAGGATCGCGATCATAAGTATTGCTTGATCCGAAAGGCCCGACACACTCTTCGCTCCATCCGACTCGACTAAGCCTCCTCTTATGGTGGTGAAAAGTACTTCAAGCTGTCTGTGAACTGAAATGAATCGCCCCAGCGCGCCTAATCTACCGTTAGTTGTTGTACTTCCTTCTGTGAGCTCTGCTGGTGACTCTAGAATGGATTTGAGCTGGGAAGGGTTGGCTTCTATCCCCCTTTGTGTCATCATGAAGCCCAGGAACCATCCAACATTGACCCCGAATGCGCACTTTACAGGGTTCAGCTTCATACCGTAGGTTCTGAGGAGGTCAAATGCCTGTTACAGATGGTTAGCGTGATTCCGACGCTCCTTGGACTTTATCAACATATCGTCTATATACACTTCCATAGTTTTCCCGAGCAGCGGTCGAAACATCTTAGTTACCAATCGCTAATAGGTGGCTTCGGCATTCTTTAACCCGTAGGCATTACGCCAGGTGCGTAAGAGCCCGTGGGGGTGATGAAAGATGTTTTCTCCCGCGTCCGCGGTACACGATCCGCGACAAATTGAGACGCATCTAAAACAGATTGCATCGTCGCGCCCTACGACGCATCAACAATTTGATCACCCGGGTGTAGGAAGCTATCCTTAGACATCGCCGAGATCCGCAGACGACACACGCTTCACTTTGCCTTTTTTAGGAACTACTACCACATTAGCAAGCCATTCGTATTTTATCATAAACCCAAATTTTTAAAAGATTGTCTACTTTATTGATGATCCTCACATGTCTCGTGGGAAGCTCAGATTTCTACCTAATGGGTCGAGCGGATGGGAGGACGTTCAACTTATGGGAGGCGTTCTCGGGGTTTACCCCTGTCATGTCTATATGGTTCCAGGCAAATATGTCGGCGTTTTCCATCAATACTTGTTTCAACTCGGGCCTCTTCCCCAGAAGGAGGAACTCGGCATAGGTACACCATCCTGGCCCGCCAACGACTACGGGCTGCGGGGGTCTATAGCCAATCGCCCCGTCTTCTCCGCCGCCCAGACGGTAGGCTTTAATTGCAATGAAGATGGATGAGCTTCGACGGATGAACTATCGGGTTCTTTATCTTTTTCGCGCCCGTGAACTGACAACTGATAACACTGACGAGCCGCTAATTGGCTACCTTGAAGGTCAACTTGCCCGGATGCAGTTAGATAGCTGATAGTTTGGTGGTAGGTGGAGGGAATTGCTTTCATGGCGTGCAGCCAGGTTCTGCCCCACGATAGCATTGTATGGGCCCAAATCTTCGACCACTGAAAACAACACTTGTTGAGTTACCGGTCCTGCCTTGACAGAGAGGGAAATATCACCTACTGTTAGCGTGGTGGACCCATTGAATCCAGATAAAATTCTACCAGCCGAGCTGTCACGCCCCCAACCCGGCACCCGATGGGGTGTCAAGCGGTGTCACGGATCGGGACTTTATACCGATCTTCTCAAACAAATCTATACCCGGGTTATGGGCCCACTCGATACACACAAATTTTTTGTAATAAAAAAAAATCATATACATATATACTCAATAAAATACCACTGTAGTGGTATTCATCATATTCTATACACATATACTAGAGTCCCTTACTTGTACTATTACAATTTCACTATTACAAAACCATAGCTACTATAAAACTCGTAGATCGCTTTAACGCTGCGATGAGCACCTATCTCCGAAATTGCCTGTACACATGTGGAATGTCCTCGTCTCTATCCTTACCTTCGCTTCCTCTGCACTCACACCTGACAGAAAAACCCGTGCCAAGCTTTGGGTTTGCGGGAAACATATACATGGATAACCACCAATGGTGACCGTCACAAGCTTATACATATGCATTTCATATATCTATACATATTCATATAACTTTTTATTACTTATCATCTTACATTCCTATCAGATATCAATCTTTTCCTGCTACATGTTCTATGTCTTAAGATGTTTTATCTATACTTTTCTCTTGTATCGCTTTCTATACTTTTGCATATACCATATTCATTCTATAGCTTATCGCTCTATGTCTTTGACATATCTTCTATCTATACTTTCATATCTCAGATACTTTCATATAACCTATCTTATACTCACATGTACTTTTTATCTACATTCTTATACTTTCTTACATACTGCACTTTTCATATACCTTCTCTTTTCTACTTTTGTACTTTACTTGTTCATATCCTTTTCGTGTACTATACTTTGTACTTTCTATATACTGTATTCATGTATTGTTCATGTACTATTTTCATATACCTATATTCATGTAATGCTCATTTCATATACTGCTTTCCTGTTATACTTTTCATATGATAATCATATACTGTGCTTTTCATCTTATACTGTCATATACTATACTTTCATATGATATTCATATACTGTGCTTTTCATATACTGTGCTTTTCATATACTGTGTTTTTCATATATTGTATTTTTCATATGCTTTTCATGTACTGTACTTTTCATATACTATCATCTTGTACTTTTCTTCATTCTCAGAATCGTTTATACTTTCATCGTGATAAAGAATATGCATGCTTCTCATATCATACAGAGTATTCTATACATGTCATTTCCTTTTAGGTTTCATGTCCGCAAATACCTTTTAGAAGCGATATGGAAATAACCGATATACCCGAAGGTACTATCACCGCATTTGCAGACGTTGATCTCATCTATATATACTGGCTGCACATCACGCACGAGACAATGACCTATGCCATGTACTATGTAACCCAACCGGGCCGTATATCCAAACTATTCCATACATCGACCAAACTGGGCCTCGATATCTCGTAGAACCGTAGCCGCAAAGAATCGTGGTCCCCATAGTATGCCTATCTATCCCTCTACTGCGTCTAAAGCAGATAATCCATGGTATTGCATTGCTCAAGATATATCTCATATTCCCGAATAATTATTGTTATTCCAGAATCATATGCTTATATTACCATGATTACTTTAATCAATTGCCTCATTTGTAAATTCTTCATATCACTATTCTCATATTTTCATAATACATTTATAATTACTCATATACGTCTATTCTATATCGCATTTCGCCCATGTTTTTGTCTATTCATATTCCATCTATTCACTTATTCATATCACGTTTCATCATATATTCATCCTCATATATTAAAGATATAACATTCGGTGATATAACCTACTCCGATCACATTCGGCTATCACTTATAACATCTTATATCTCACACTTATATCTTCACGCACTCATCGTGACCATTTATTCGCATTTTTCATATATCTTTTAACTTCAATTTATCGTATTTATAAATTTTTACCATACATATAACTATTTTCCTATTATTTGTGCATTTCTAAGAGATGTATATTTGCCTAATCGTATACTTCCTAATCTCACGTATTTCTATCATATATTCATTTCATATATTCTATATTCATATCATTCATCCATTAATATCTCATATATTCATATATATTCTTATTCTTTATCTAATTCTATATCCTTCATCACAATGACTGCCAAATCCATCCCAAAAATTTCTAATATTCAATCCCAAAATCTCTGATTAAATCACACCTACCTATTCCTACTAAACAATCTATGCCATTATACGACTTTTTATTCCAAAGAGTGAAAATTTCATACCTCAAAGGAAATAATTGAACTCCAAGATTTTTATCTAATTCCATACCGCGATGTGATCAACTTTGCCTCCGCCTCCGATCACCTCGATCACAAAGTTCGTAGATTCGAGAAAAATACCAAAAAATTGTGATTTTCCAATATTTAATTAAAACTCAACAAAATCCTCGTTTTGCAGATCATACGTAGCCTCTCACGTTAGGAGTATTTTCATTCTTAACCCGACAAAATCCGATGATCCGATTTCCATATATCGAAGAGAGAAGTGAGAGAAAAAAATAAATAAATAAATAAACGCTCGGCCCTCACGTCTCTGTCTGAGACAACTTTCAATTTTTTTTTTATCCTTTATTTATTTATTTATTTTATTTAAAGTGGGACCCATAAGTCCTTTTTTCACTTCGATCCGCTTAAATTCGAAACAAATTATTTCGTCCTTGCTTTCTAATTTCATATCATAATCGAATATTCTTTACATATTTACTATTTTTCGATATTTTCTAACCTGCTGTGCTTTCACTTATACTGCGCTCAAATTCATAAATATCTTCCGATCATTCTGGACCAACGTAAATTCGACAGCAGAGCTAGATTTCACAGACGAATCGACAAATAAGCATCCGCTTCGGCCATCCGAGATGCAGAGAATTTTCTGCGCTCAGCGGCAAATTACTGCTTTGCCATTTTTCATAAAAACGTCATTTTTTTCTCGAATGAACGAATTTTAACTTATTTTATACCCTAAACACGTTATAAACCGCACAGATATTTCTGGGGGTACTACACTTAGCTAAAGATGACTGAAAGGAACTATCCGTGTGTACCAGTACACCGGCCAAGCACGTCGACCGACAAGACCCCGTGCACATCAAAATTGTAAATACCCCAAGGTGAGTACAAGTGCATCATAATGGGGAGGCCGATCCGAGCCTGACCCATAAGAAAGGATACAGCCATCAACTCCAGCCACAACCGTGCTACTCTTCGGGGGTATCGATGGTGTTTATTCTAACCCCGATTGAGGCACACAGCATTTCTTCTGCTCGCTCGGACCGGTATTAATCATCGATCGCCTCCCAAAGATAAAGTGCTGATGCATAGTCCTGGTCGACCCAATGTTCTAAGAACGACCACGCCTATCGTATGTGATAGCTTCGTTGTGCGGGTTGGCTCGACGAATTCCTTCTAAGGTGCCCCGCTTCATTCAATCTCTCAATCATGAACTTCAAACCTTAGCATTGATTTGCCTATGGTCTCTATCCCGCGGGTAGTCACACCTCTGACCTCGTTACGCTGTCCTGCTCCCGCCTTCACGAGGCCACTAATCTCAAGCGATCCTTACAAGGAAGCAAATGCACACGTAGGAGATGTTATGCAATCTGGAGGGTCTTTTTTCTTCTGCTACTCAAACTGGCTCTCGCCCGGCTTGCTTTCCTCAAGCCTCCTACCGACTCTTCGTAATGTGCCACGGCCATACAGACCATTACTCGTCATGTGAGGCAAGATGAATATCCTCCGTAGTGGGAATATTTGTCTGCCCGCTGATATAGTTCTTCCATGGTGGCAGGTGGGTCGAGGGAAAGGGACTGGAAGAAAGGAGTGGTTGGCCCAAAGCTCCTTCGAAAGTTCTACAAGACTGCATCCATACTATAGGTATCAATTTGCTGAACGACTTGTCCGAATCTTCGTGTGAACTCTCGGATGGACTCGTCATCTCGATTGAAGGTGGACTGGAGCAAGCTGATGTTTCCTCTCACGAACAGAAAGCACTACATCGAGTGATCACGCGGCCCATAATTCACGAATGAGTTTAGAGACCCTTCTGGGAGTTTATGGAACCAAGCTAAGGCAATCTTCAGCTAGCTTCCGAATACTTTCGCAGGCCAGGAGTCGATCGCTCATGTTAAGGATCATCACCGCTAGCGCAAAATATGATCATACTCTGATTAGAGGAGCCGTCGTATTAGAAAATCTGCGGAATGACGAACTGGGCGAGAAGGCTCATGTAGTCCAAAATATGCAGCCTAAGGGGGAAGATTATCGTACGCCTTCTGATTGTGGGGATAAAATGTTGTACTTAAGGGAGCGCACCCCAAACGGTATTGTTTCAGCGGAAATCGGGAGCTACGCTCAACTCCGCGTATATGTATTCCGGCCAATTCCACCAGGTCGCCCGCTGGCCTCTTCGCCTCGGCAGGCGCGCACCACTAACAACCCTACTGACCGGGCGTAGGAGATCTTCCTCGGACTTCGGCCCGCATCGTTTCGGCGGGACTACAGGAAGCGGGAGTCAGTTGAGGTGTTCATCCCCACGGATGATCACCGTGGGTCGTGCGTATGGGCCTTTGCCCTTATCCGCCTTAGGTTAGGCAGGTCGGGTAGCTACCGGGTTTTCACCCCATTGTCTCTAAGCGAGCCCGCAGCGCCGTTCTCCCCGTAGTAAATGACTGCGATGCTCACGCAATTCCGGCCATCCTGTCTGGTCCCGGCTTCCCGCCAGCCTCCACTCGACGCCGACCTGGGAGAAATGTGTCTTAGATGGGCCGACTACTGGTCATAGGACATGGTGACAGGCTCTAACGATCCGGTGGGATTAGCGAGAACTACCAAAACCTCGTGTAATGAGACCTGGGAGCGGATGAACCCAAGCTACTCTCACAGATCGCCTCAGATCTCTTGCTAGATGCATGCACAGCCGCCAATCTGTGAATCTCCGTAATTCTCCGAGCCACCGGGACCGTCGATCATGACGCCCTCATGCCAACCCGCAAAATAGAAAACTAAGAAAGCCAAGGAGGGGTCTCCTCCGTCACCTCCTCCGACGCTAAGCTGGGGACCTCGCCATCCTCTAGGGATCGGGAGTTTTGAACCTTTGTTTTTCCGTACTCATTCCGTGTCGTGGCCTCCTTATATCAGGAGGAAGGGAGATCACTTTACTAGTTTCGATTTATTTCCTTTCCAATCTAAGGAGAAGGTGATATCTCATGACTTTAATTCAATTCTTCCTTTGTGGTGAGAAGAGAACGTTACGTACATTCATGAGAAGACTAATTCTTCCTTGCTTTAAGAAAGTGGGGGTGTATTTCGAATGGACCTCAAAGGTTTGGCTCTATCTCGTGGCTCATGACAGCGCTGATGATGTGGATTTCTCCAGCAGAGCCCCATTCATCAATCTGCAGATAAAGTCTCTAGGAAAATGCATCCCGTAGAGCCGCTCAACTCCTTCTCTCGGCCATGTGAAGGCATCCGCATCCTGCTCCTGCCAGCTTCAGGGCCTGATAAGATGACTCGAACCATGGCACCTACCGAAAGGGGCTTAGCAAGGTAGGTCGGGTGAAGGTCCATGGCGCCATATTAGCATTAAGCTATTTGCTTTTTTAATATCGTATTTTTATTAAGATAAGTTTTTGTTTTATATACTTACAATTTAATGATTCTTAATTATATGAAAGCAATTTTGTCGTAACTTGATGAAATGAAAAATATTTATATAATATATGTATAATATCTTATAATTTTAATAAAAATAAAAATATATAAATTTATTATGATAAAAATTTATTATTTTCATTGTTAAAAAATAATTATTATATTTATCTATTTTATATAATTAAAATAAAATATATAAAATTAATAATTAAAATAAATAAATTGATGAAGTGAGACTGTTTATTTAATATATATGATTCTTCTTTTAAAATATTTTGTGCAGATTTTAAAGATTTTAGAATATTTATGGAAGATTTTAAAATATTTTAAAAACATTTTAAAATATTTCAAAAATATTTTAAAAAGATACTACAATGCAATATGTAAAGTGAATATAAATTATAAAAAAAAACTTCATGTCGTACCGTGTATGACAAAATGAATAATATACATTTACCGAAGGATGTTTGAACAATGAGATTCATATTTATTTACCATTTTTGTAAATCCTTTTTCATTGAGTCCAGTTTGTTCATTGAAGAAATTTGACCTTCTTGTCAATGGTTTAAATAATTTTAAAATATGTAAGTCTCTTACTAATTTAATGGGAGAATTACAATTAAAAGCCTAAACTCTTAGGACTTTTACATTTAAATCTTAAACAAAAAAACTTATTTTGTAATTATAACCATTTTCATTTTAATTATAGTTATCATTTCATCTTAATTATAGTTATCATTTCATCATGTCTTGTCTAGTTAGACAAGGTAGATATTGGAAGTCTGATTTGAGCTACAACTCCCATTAAAATGAAATTTGCAATATTTATTTTATTTTTTATTAAATTTTTCATTGAAGAACCAAACATAAAAAGATAATCTTCCTTAGCATTTTCTTTTGTTTTCTTTTCTTATCACTTTCCCGGAATCAAACACAACCTAAATAAAACACCAAAAACTTCCTTAATATATCAAGCTGTACCAATTCAATAACATTAATCTTCAATAACTTTCATTATGCATACATGAAATTCGGAAAAAAAATTCCTGATGCTACCATGAATCACTAGCTTTTTTTTTAATCAGAAACTGAACAAACGAATCACTAGCTTCTTGCTAACCAGTAACCTTACATATGCAGGTAGACAATAATTAACTGCTCAACAAAATTCACTGAATACAGACAGGACACATTTGTTGCTGATTTACTTTCTCCCTAAAAGTTTTCCTACAGGATCACCAACAATCCCTATAATGAATCAATGCCTAACAGTCTGGCGCGGAATCAGACTGGTTTTCTTCTACTGCAATTCCTCAACCATTCAGGATTAAGAAACCTCTGGTTACCTACCTGCATTTGAAGAGCTATATGCTAAGTACAGATATATTTCCCAAGAAAAAAATTAGCCATCAGCCTCTTTCTTTGTTAAGACAGAAATCTGGATTTTTAGAAAGTTTTTAAGAACTAGTCATGGTAGATATTGATTTGTGGTTATGAGCTGATAGGGCTTGTTCAAAAGTAGGGTGGCTGTTATGATGTTTTTTAACAGTTTGTTTCTTGGAATTATTTGTGCAATTTCAGAATCATTTGGTCATTTTATTACACTTTGAACTTTTTTGTGTGAAGATAATTTTTTTTATTACAGATAAAACATTCTTTATGACAGATGCACAATTCAACACCAGTGAGAGGGTGAATCCGAAAAGCGTGGCTATAAAAGGGTAACTTGCCAACACAATGATGGACAAGACCTACAAATTGGCAGCAATACACAGTGGAAATATTTTAAAATAAGGAAAAAACATGAAAGTAGTTGAAAGAAGAGATTGCACTGAATGTCACAAGGTATTTTGAGAACTTACACCAGCGATTTGGCAGATCATTACAGGCCCCATAAACTCCCACAAATGGATATAGGTTGAAGACTAAAAGGCTAAGACTCATATATCAAAATGCATAATCAGTAACTCAAAATCCCCATTTCTGCTAACATGGAATAATGCAAAATAAACAAGCTGTGTGTGTATCAATTCAACCACAAAGGATGTTGTGACCAGAAAATGTTCAAAAACATTTTTGATCATGTCAAGAACTTGAAGTGCAAAAACACTCAAGAGGCAAAAGGGTAAGACAGCTGATACCTGGTTCCGGGTCCTGCCAGTCTCTTCACTGATTATTTGGATATTCTGATATTTAGCTCCTAATAAAGTTATTTCAATTGTATATTTATATCCTTTGATTCACCAAAGGCACTATTCTATTTTCAAACTTTTAGCATCAGTTTGTAGAAATACTATGAAGGGAAGAGCAATTTAACAATCTTTTTCTTTTCTTGTTTTCCTTCTTTTCTTTACTCTCTAAATTTGGCACAGTAGGAACATAACCAACTTTTAATCTTACTATCATTAAAAATGAGCTACACTCCAGTCTACACAATGGAACGGACTTGTATAGGTGCATAAATATATCTCTTATAATCAAAGAAAAGGACCAAGAAAGAGTTTCAGTTCATAAATGTGCTTCCTAAGCCTCGTGATTGCAAAGCTAGAGTCAAACTTTTGGCATGTTTTGATAACAAAAAGTGGATAACTAGATACAAGTATACCTGAGATCGCAAGAACAACACCGACATCATTGTGGGTGTGCAATGATTCCTGCACTAATCTGGAGATGTTGGAGGTGGGATTGGAAGCAATGGAAGCAATGCTATCATAAAAACACCTCACTGATGAGCAGTTACATATATGAGCACTATAATAAGCATAAGTTTCGAACTTTCTGTTCTCAGCTTCCGGGCCCAAGAGGATAAAATAAGCATTTGTTAAATAGATTGAAGGAAAGGAGAAGGGTTTAAATGCTACTTTTCAGGAACTGCTGAGAAAATCTTGATACTTGAAACTTACTGGAATGCAACAACAAGCAATAGTCACAATCATTGCATAAATCGATATAAACAGGCAGGGCAAGAGGATGGAAATCTGCATCACAGAGAAATGTTTTGGATCATCATAATACTCCAAATTCTAAACACTTAATAGAAAATTGATGGAATGAGATCCAAAATGGCATCATTATATTAAGGGGGCAAAGGACTTGCTTACCTTCCAAATAGAGATTCTTCAGAGAATGTATTTGGATACTTTACAGCAGGCTGTTATGAAACCACTCAGAGTTATAAACCAATCACATCCAGGGTGAAATAAAAAAAGAATACAAAATATAAGAAGTACTCGATAAACAAAAAGTAAAAACTTCAAAAAATGTGAGAAAGAGCAGCAGCAACTCCATCAATACCAACAAAATTTAGACATTTCTTAAGCACCTTCTAATGATCCATTTCTATTGGTATCTTTTTAGTTAAGATTCTCAAACTCTTCTGCTCCCACTCTTTGAAATTGTATTTCCGAGATCAATTTTTTTTTGACACAAGAGGATAAGAAAAGAAATGCTGGCAAGTGAAACCTCCCAAAGCTGGTCCGATGATCAACTTATGCCCTGCTGTACTAACCCAAATCAAAGTAATATCGCCATCATAAACTAAAGGTGGTACACGTACTATTGAAACTGTTGACAAAAAATAAATACAAACTCACTGCTGACAGTCCTATAGCTTGGTGTTCCTCACGAAAATTCTTCAGCTGCATAGGCCTGATTGTAGAAGAAATTTGAAAATGTAGCATGATGAGCAGTTAACTAAACCATTAAACTAACTAAACATTCATTTAAAAAATTATATGAGACCAATACCTTAATTGGCCCAAGAAAGCCATTCAGACTTCCAAGAAGAAACCTTGTAGAGACGGCCATCCAGAAGTTGACACTGAGACCGAAAAGAGTACGAGGCCAACCCTGAAACCAAACAAACAAGATTGTTGTGAGAAATATGGTATTGAAATCTTTTCAACAAATACAATACTTGACTGCAGTTAAGCAGGTATACATAGACTAATCTGGGTAATAACACTGTGATAAAACATACCATAACAGGTTTTCGGTCATATCGACTCAGTTGCCACCACTCCCCAGGCAACAGATGTCAATGCTCTTCCAAACATAAATGCAGAACCTTCATGATATTAGGGAATTATTAAGACAAATATTTTCAGAACTAATATGAGTTATCTTATGGATGTACACTTTCAGCATGGAACTTACTTAATTATAAAAAAAGCTCACCCACATATGCATAGTAACCAATGTCTTCCTCTCTTTTTGCTATATTCAAGTCCCTACTCTGCAAATAGAAAGAATTAAAAACAAAAGAAGTCTTCTTCAGAAATAGACGGTACAGGCTATTGGCATATTTATCAGAAAAAACAAATGATGTTATTACTTATGAAATGGCTGGAATCCAAATAATTATGGAAGTTGGATGTTGAATCAAGGGTTTATTTACTGTAAACAAGGAAAAAGACAGAGGAGCTGACATTTGATATTTAACAAAATGAAACCATTGTCAGGCACTGCTTGCATACAAGTGGTCTAAAATCTAAACATTATTAATATCTTGAATACTAGCTCATGTGAAGATGCAGATGGACATGAGATTTCAAGAAGCAGAATGATGAAGATCTAAAACATTTTGAGAATATTAATCCCACAAATGGCCTGTAACATATAAACACCTATACTAAAGCATCTATTCACTATCTTATTTGAACAACTATGTATTTTGATATGTTGCTTTCAGTGTTCTGACAGCTTGGTCTTTTCTTTTGTGGATCACTTGAAACTAAGAATAGGAGGTGTAGATTTCTTACTAGTAAAAGACAAAATTAAACCCCCTTCAAACTAATGTATATCAATACAATGACGAATTAAATAACCATCTTCCTAATTCATGTACAGAACAAGCAGGAGATTACAATTATGGATTCCAAAATAAACTCACCATGAAATAAAGGAACGGAAAGAGGAAAAGAGATGTTAGAGAATGAATGTATGGCTTAAGTGGTGAACCATAGTTACTCCAGGAGTGGTACTTTATGGCTAACATGATCTTTAAATGGCTAAAGATTTTGAACATAAATATGTTGATAGTACTCATCATGTTCACAAACTATTAACCAGACCAGTTAGAGAAAAAGGAGCATTTCCGATGAAATGTCATACTCTCTCTGCTCTCAGAGGTAGAGGAAATTTTGTCCACTTCATTCACCGGCTAGACTTCAATGTAAAATTTGCCACTTTGCGACACCCTAATTAATTCCATGAAGCCCAAGTCAGCAATATTGGTCCAAGGCCTTAGACCAATTCTCACCTACCCTGACTTAGCATAATTATTTGACCATTATTTACCAACAAATGGCCAGAAAGAAGAATTATCAATCTCATTAATGGCATGGTAATCATGTTGGTAGCCTCACACATGTTCTCTCAAGACTAAATTGGACCCTCAACCTCAAGTCATCTTTAGCAGAGATGTCAAGAATCGGAAACCCCACTTCTAACAGTCCTAAAAAGAATAATTTTAAAATATGTCACGTCAAAGTTTTTTTTTTCCTACCTCTTCTGATTGCTTCTGTTAAATTCTTCCAGGATAGTTTTTCTCCTAATCAACGATTAGAAATTCAACTTAGTTGTACCTACCCATGATTATGCTTTCCTCATTTCAACACCCGGTACATGAAACTAACATCGCTTAAAACTAAAACTATGACCAAATATTTGATAAAATGTACCCATCTTCGCATAACAAAAGTTACACCTTCGCCCATTCCATTTTAAACTCCAACACCAAGAAAGCAATGAGAAATCCATATAAAAATAATATGAAAAAAACCAACTCGAGGGTAGCTCGCTTGTCTTCACCTTTAGGTTTGCTAGTCAATAATGTCAGATTCAAGCCTAATTGGTTCAACGCTTCAGATTCCAATAGGATTTATCACCGTTAGTCGACTATGCGCACCTATCGGGACACCCACAAATAAAAAAATCGAATTCTGAAAATAGTGGAGCAAAATGCTTGGCTCAGTCCCCAATGGCTGTATTTGAGCTATGGAATTAGTCGTGGAAAGGCATAATGTAATGAGAAAATAAGAGCCGAAAATGCCGGTTTGGTCCCAATGGTTGCCTATTGAGACCTATTAGGATATGCCAAACCAAAGCATAGTGAACAAAGCAAATCAACCTCCTAAGTCCTTAATGACCTTTCCCAAGGAATCTAAGTGTAGGTGATAGCATGATCTCTAGTGTATAGCAAGGTCCTAGCACCCCCAAACTTAAGCTCAACTCACCTATTTGGGAAAGTTAAGTCAAGGATAAGAACGCATACTTCTTTATTCATACTAAAATACCTAAAAATAGAATAAAACTAGTGCCAGGAAGTTTTAGATGGATGTCCTCAGATGGATCCATCGCAACTCCCCACTACCAAGTTAAGGGCACGCATTAAATTCCTTCAAACTTCACCTAATATCTAAACTTAAAACTCAAAGGCCCTAGGCTGCAGGGAAGGATCCATCTTCTATCCCATACACAAATAAGTGCAGGTCAATAACCCAGCCACTGGCTCAAGGCATTAGGCTTCAAAGGCCCTTCGTGATCGTGCTCGGAATTCGATCGATGATCCACTTATTCTTATTCACAAACCTCTTTAACATTTTTCGTTTTTTTCTTTATCTTTCTTTTCACTTTTCTTTTGTTTTAACATTTTTCTTTTAAATGGGGCTCACCGACAACTTTTCGATTAGGTGTCCCATCACTTAGGTAGGTTGTGGGAATCCACTAGTGCCAAGAAGTTTTAAATCAATGTTCCTATAGCTTTTTGATCCATTGATGACTCCATGGTCGCTAAGGGCAATTGCATCAAATTCCTTTTAAACTTCACCCCGAACACTCAACCAAACTCAAAGGCCCTAAGGTTGTAGGAAGGATCCATCTTCTATCATCCCATGCAAGGAGATGTAGTGTCAATGATTCCGTGCCAATATAGCAGGAAGGAAAGGGGCCTTGGGATCAGCTCAACTGATGGAGGCCACTGAGCGGGCACAACTCGGAGGAGTGAAAGGAGCCAGCCAAAACGCCCGTGACAAACTCACAGGAGTCCACCCCAGTGCTGGGAACCACCAAAGCCGCAGCCTAGGATGAGTGTACCTGTAGTGGGGATCCATTGGCGACTCCCCACTAGTTGGTTAAGGGCATCAAGTATTAAATTCCCTTCAAACTTCACCCCGAACATTCAACCAAACTCAAATGCCCTAGGTTGTAAGAAGGATCCATCTTCTGTCCCATGTGAATGCAACAGTTAATGACTCCCGATCGCTATTCAAGGCATTAGCCAAGTCTCTTGATCGCAACCCAATTCCAGCTGATGATCCTACTAATTTTATTCACAAACCTCTTTTGAAAATTTTCGTTCTTTTTCTTTTTATCTTTCTTTTTCTACCTTTTTTTCTTTGCTTAACATTTTTCTTTTTTTAGTTGGGGCTCAATGACAATCCTTTTTTGATTAGGTGTCCCATCACTTAGGTGGTTAGAATCCACTAGTGCCAAGAAGTTTTAAATCAATGTCCCTATAGCGGGGATCCATTGATGACTCCCCATTAGTTGGCTAAGGGCACCAGGCATCAAATTCCTTTTAAACTTCACCCCGAACACTCAACCAAACTCAAAGGCCCTAGGTTGTAGGAAGGATCCATCTTCTGTCCCATGTGGGGAGCAGAAAAGTCAATGATTCCAGGCCAATTGATTAAAGGCATTAGGCTTTGAAAGACCCCTTAGACTGTGTCCGGAATTCTGATTGGATAATTCCACTTATTCTTATTCACAAACCTCTTTTTGACATTTTTCTTGTTTAAGAACACCTTCATTGAAAAACAAGTACAAACCAACATTATAACTTGATAACAAAGAAGATGTTTTACTCAAGACAGCTTAATCTCGCATACAAATCACCAAGTATATCAGCTGGAAAAGGCAAAAGAAAGAAAAGAAAAACCTTCATTGAAAACAAGCACCAAATAGATATTTGCCAATAACCTACTACATAAGCCTACCATCCAAGTGGTGTGTCTAGTCATTTAAAGTCCTCATCAGATTGGAACCCATACTTTATCTATTCTTTCAAAACAAGCATTAACAAAGACCATAAACTAATACCAAGACAGGAAACTTTCGATACATAAGAGAGAGGTACCTCACCCAGGCACATGTATCATAACGACTTACCCCACTGCCACTCCCAACTTGAATAGCATTAGCAAAGTCTTTCAATCACATTAACATGCCACTCTAGACATTGATAGTTTTTTTTTTTTCTTTTTTTTTTTTTTGATAGCTACACTCTAGACATTGAAAACTATAACCATCAGTGCCAACAGCCTTTA
Organism: Tetrastigma voinierianum; assembly: GCA_016808115.1. Classification (NCBI taxonomy): domain Eukaryota; kingdom Viridiplantae; phylum Streptophyta; class Magnoliopsida; order Vitales; family Vitaceae; genus Tetrastigma; species Tetrastigma voinierianum. Next base: position 432,759 of record JAEQBH010002652.1, on the reverse strand, counting down.
CTAATAAAATCAGCTATAAAAGCCATCAGGGGTTAATAAAAAAGTAAAGATCAATCAATCAGCTTCAACAGGGCTAGATCAATCCCACTCATAGAACAAACCACATATATGGATCAAAAAGTCAACTGGGCCAAGGGTAAGCTCTCCTATTATTCTTTTTCCCCTCCCAGCAAACCTTCATAATACCCAATTATGCACAATCCAAGTCATCAGGCGGTAGCTATAAACTCTGTAACCTTTGGAACACAACCATTGCTTAAGCAACCCATAATTGATTCATGTTCATTCTAATTGCACTTTATAAATCAGTGCACATAAAATGGTTGTAGCTACCTAGCAAACTGTAAGATAATTTTTTGAAAGCACTTCATCAAGCTGAATTCTAAATGAGAAGTTAAAACTAAAAATTCTACATTATTTTCTCAATGAATCAGAATAGCCAATAGCTTAAGACCTCAAATTTAAATTTTACTGCCTCTTGGCAAATAAATTTAGCATCACTAAAGAGACAGATTTATTTCAAAAAGCAGTCAAGTTTAACATAGTCATCCTAAAATGAAGAAGAAAAGGTAAGTTTCTAATTAAGAAACTCCCTTATTCTTTCGACAAATTAAGATACACCGATCTAAAAGGGCTTACAAATATATATAAAGAGTCATGATTCATGACAAATGCAAGTCTTCAAAATATACATATGAAAAGAAAATTTGAAAATATCCAGATGTTTATGGTATCAATGCTTTAAAAATATTGTCCTTAACAGAATGTTCATACTTTATGGTAGATCCTCCTTTCCCAATTATGCCACCACAAGAGCTATTTGGAAGAATTAATCTTACTTTGATGTGGATCTCGCTTCTAATGCCATATCTGTGTTTATCTATAAAAGGAAAAAGTGATTAATATTTAGAAGTATATAAAAGATACATTACTTTCATAGTTTAATTTTTAGTGCCGCAGCATGGAATCAAACCTAACCTCCCCAACCGCTAAAAGATACATCAATTTTCTAAGGTAACATTCTAGTAAATTCCTCTTCAAATGTAACATTAACAATTCATATAACAAATATCTATCTACTGTCATTTAAGAGCAATAAAATGGAAAAAAAAACCCAGTGAAATATGTGATAAGTAGTACCTGAAGTGGAATCAGAAAAAGAAACTGAAGAATCCACTCTGAAAGAGAAAAGGAAGAAACAACTACTGTAGAGATGTGAGGTGGAGAACGGGAGATGTTTGATAAATGTTTCTTCTGTTTCTCATTGTTCAAAGCTCAGAACAGAACCTCTGCTTTTTGCATACCAGGCACATCTTCATCAATTTCCTTGGCTTCAAAGGTAAGTGATGCAGTGGAGAAGGAAAGGCATACAGCCTTGGACTTGCCATGCAAAATGTCGAATATGCCCATATATGGAGGATTTATAGGAGGTTTCCTGAAGGAAATGGAGAGGTGTTTGGTGAAAGGGTGTGGATGGCTCCTCCAATAACAACTCTCCCACAACTTTTTGAGTAGGAGCAAGAAATAGAATCAATTTTTTTAAGATGACGCTATCCATCCAAATATTAAAAGTTTCTTCATAAAACCAAATTGCGCATATAAAAGACAATGGCCCTTTGATGTTAGTTGGTTAATGGTGGATGGAAAAACCATATCAGGGGTTTAGTTGCTTTTTGCATCCTTTTAGACAATTTCATTGTTCCAATTGTAAAGAGCATTGTTTCTATCTTGCATATGACGGGTTTAAGAGCCCTTTTTAATATTTGCACTTCTGTTCTTTCACTAAAAAAAGTAATTATAACATTTAAAATCCAAATTCAATGCTTGCATCTCAGCCTCCATAATTGCATTTATTTGAATTTAATCTTAAATCTAACTCTGTAATATTAGTATTGAATTATTTAAATATACGATAATAAAATAATAATAATAATAACATTTGATCGTGTTAAAAACAAGAACTGTGGGCCTTGAAAACAAGAATAAGATCAATTCCAAATGAGGGAGAGAGGGAGGAGAGCATCATAGACCATACTACTGGAAGAATCGGGCATCCCCTTAAGCAACGAAATTAAATCATGACCATGGACCATAGTAGATAAAATCTGAAATATGATGATGTTTAATGGTTCCGATGTGAAATCAGCTGATCATCATGGTAGGACCCTACAAGTCCAACACATTGAAGGTCTGTGCATTGCTCTTCTCAAGGTCATATTAAACTCAGTGCATAGTCGATCAACAGCACTGCCTTTGGATTTCTTTACCGGCCGTGTCTGCTGTCAATCGTATCATCTCATCCAAACTCACTTCCCTCTCAACATCTCCACTCAATTGCTCAAACCTGTTCTAAACTCACCTCCTTCGTAATTTGCAAAGGATTCCTTCAATAATCATCCTTCAAAATCGAGCCGTCCTCTAGAAAATCAGCAGTTTGAGTGCCAACTTTTAAGAATCATCTAGACTAATCCCAAATCCAAGATTAAGAAACCCCAGAATTTTGAGAATATCGACAAGGGTACCCAGTATCTAGGCAGAAAGCAGCAGACCTCGCCTCAATCTCTGATGATTCTCGGTAATGGCTTATCGAAGTAATGGAATTATAAATTATATTTCAATTGTATGAGTAAGCACATAACAAAAAACAAAAGCCATAAGTGTTCGAAAAAACAGAATCTAAATCGAAGAAAATAAATTGAAGGGACTATTAGGATGATTGGAATAACCGAAGCTATAGATTGAATCTATAGTTTCATCCATGGCAAGAGGTTTTATAGTATTTCCATTCCATTCCTGGAACAGGAAATAAAATAATAAATAAGTAGATACAGTTTTAAAAAAAAAGATTAGTATAATATTTAAAAAGGATTTTATAATATTTTTAAAAGATTTTAAAATATTTTTAAAAGATTTTAAGTCTAAATCATTGAATAACTCTTTATTTTTTTCATTAAACAACATTTATATTTTCATAATAAAAAAGAAACAGAATTTAAAAAAACAAACAAATGTTTTTAACAACTAAAAAATTAACTTGAAAACATGTACAATTATTGAAAGATAAAATACTAAATATATAAAAAAATTATATGTATATTGGTTAATAGTTTTTCAAAATTTGTTATTAAAAATTATTTTCCATAACCATTTAAAAATATAGTTAAAATAGTTTTTATAAGACTATCCAATAAAAAAGCATTTTGAAAAACAGTAAATAACTTTAAAATATAAATATTCTTTATAAAATTAAGTTTTCAACGTTTGAAAATACGACTTTGTTGAAAAATGAATTTTCAATACACAGATAATATTATTTATTGAAAGGTATTTTCTTTACCACAAATAAAATTTTATTTTAATTTTAAACATGTTTTTATAATATTAAAATAATCATAAAAATATATTAAAAATCAGTGTCAGGGTGATAAAGTGCAGACACTGTAGGTAGCAAACCATAGACGAACACCAAGTAAAACAAACCCGCAAGTTGAGGACAAAACAAAATGACCATCCGATCAGCTATATTTCCGGCTATATTTAAATATAACTTTTTATTTATTTTTTAGTTTTAATGTTTTTAGTTTGAAAAATAGAAAGTTAAGCGATTTTTATATAGAGTCTAATACATAATCCTAATCGATAGATAATATAAATATGACTTACTTTATTATGTTCTTCTCGTATTATGAAGCAAATAACTGTCCTTTATAACTAAAAATAACTACTTTTAACCTATAATCTTAAGTTTTAATATAAGTTTTCTAACAATTTTATTAAATCCTATTTATGTTATATTTTTACATGTTTTCAATCTTATTTCATGCCTTCTCATAATTTATTTTATTTTTTCACAAATTTAATAGAGACTTAAATTTTATGTCATTTTTTGACAAATTTTATTCTATATTTTATTTCATATTCTTACCTTTACTCAATGATTAAAATATCGATTTCAACGGATATATCAGTACTTGGATTTTCTGAGATATATATATTAAATATATAAGATATATAGAAGACAATATAAATTTATAAAAAATATGTGGAGACATATACTGAATATGGAGAGATACTATTCTATAGATATTTTTACACATAAATATCAAAAAATATAAATTATTTAAATTCATTAAAAATGGTTTATAATTTTTAAATTTTGATAAAAATAAGTAAGAAGTTTATTTATAAATGTAATATATATCAATACTTATATTTTAATTGTCACCACCCTCACCTACTAGCGTAGATTAAGTATTCAGGCATTCATGAAATCCACAGCTGAATTTACCTCTGTGTAAGCTAAAAGCTCACATGAAATGGCCGTTTACACAACTGCTTAAGTATAAATAAAAATTTTCTTTATTTTCCAACAGGATTTAGTAAAATCTTGTGGCAATTAAAACCTCAACGACATGGCCAATTTGCGTATAGGATAATTCCAAATCTTGTATACACAAATTTACATTTTTTTTTTTAATCCCAATATGGCAACCAGCAACCCAACACATTCTCAAGAAACTATACTATGTACATACATATGTTCCAATATACAAATTCAAAGTATTTTCTTACATAATATTTACTAACGACATTTGTACAGTGTCGAGACAAACCACTATTGTGCTCAGTCACAGCATACTGTACCTAGAAAATAGTTTAAAAAAATAGAAAATAATGAGCCTAAGCATTTCCAGTAAGTCTCTGTGTGTTTTTATAAAGCGTTTCTTTTTCAGAAAACACCTCAAAAATGTAAAGAAGCTATAACTTCTGATTATTTTCAGAAGCCTTCTTTGCTTTTCAGAGTTTCTAAAACTTTTCTTCTTGCTAACATCTTTTACTTGCTTTTAAAGTTTAAACTTTTAACTCACTAACTAACTGTTTTTGCTTTTTCTTTAAAAAACATAAAACTCTTATATGTTTGCCTTGTAAGTTTATAAAACTTCTCAAATTTCTTTAACTTCTTTTTCTTTATCTTGTTGAAAGTTTGTGAAACGCTCACCAAAACCTTTTCTTTAAAAGTTTCTCAAGAGCTTTTCGCCAAAACGGGGCACGGGGCTCAGCAGCATGCTTGAAAATAAAATCCCACGGGAGCTGGCTCGGCCGTGTTTGAAATTTAAGCGGAGACTTGGCTCAGCCAGTTACTTTAAAACTCTCAGGAAGCACAGGCAGCCAGGCAAATGGTTGATTTTTCACTTGTATATCATCTGCAAATCATCAACCCTTTGGAAACTATTACCTTCTTGTATACGTGAACGGGAACACATGCTCAGCGTCTTGGGTGGAAGGACGCTGTGTCGCATCACCTTTCCGTGAATATGGTGGAATTGACCTCGTGTCGCCATGCATCAATTGGGCAGCGTTAGCGTACATCTTTCTGTACGTGCCCACGGTCTCCTTTAAATGCATGATGTATGACCTAAGTTTGCCGACCGAGCAAAACTGTCTTATGTATGAATCTAACACCCTTTGTGCGCGTGCGAATCATACGCCCAGTTTGCTTGCTTAGAACTAGGGAAGACACATTTCTAAATATTCTTTTTGCTTTGCCTTCCTTCACTCTTTGAAAAATGGTTTACAAATTTAAAACCATTTGCTTGCCTACCCTCGCGAAAAAATAGTTTACAATTGGCAATTTCTTTAACATTTCTTGAAAAATGGTTTAAGTATTCAAAACCATTCTTTGTAACACCTACAATTAGGTGTTTGCTTCTTGAAAGTGGTTTTGCAATCAAAGCTAATAAATCTGAGTGTCAACGATTTATAATATATGTCACTCTAGTATTTTGGAAAATGAGTTAGAACACTCACCTTTGCCTTTACTAAAATTTTGAAGCACGATTCACAATTTTCTCATACTTTAACCTTTACATTTGATGTATTATTATGCATAAATACGTCGACATAACCTTCAAAATACTATTCGCTATTCACTTGTGCGTGATTTATCGTGATTTACTCATCACCGAGTTACTATGCACTATACACTATGCATTATGCACTATGCACTATGTTCACATGGAAATCCGGCGAAATCCAGTGATTTTGGTACTCCTTTGTCATTTCGTCGCGTAAGGAGTAACTACCTCTTGGTTAAGCGCGATCTTTGGAATGCGTAGATCTGAGAAAAACTAAAAAACTAGGATTTTAGAGGTATTTGCTGGTCTCGGTGAAATCCTTATTTCGTACTCATGCGTGGCCCTCGTCGTGAGCACTTTCAGAGTATTTATCAGCCCAATCAAATGGACAAGTTTCCGTGAATCTAAGAAAAACTAAAGAGAAGAAAAATAAAAAAAAAATCCTTCTGAACGTTCGGTCCGTCATCCCGTCTGTTTGGCACTTTGATTTCAACTTTTTTTTTTCTTTTTCTTTAAGTGGGACCCATGTCCGCTTTTCTCTTTCACAAATTCAGTTTGGTAAAAACGATTTATTTTGTCGGAGTTTGATTTGTTATGTAATTGAATACTCTTCGTAATCTTTTCCATTTTAGATTTTCACAAAAATCATGTTTTCGAATTCAGCTCTAAGCAAATCGCACAGAATTTCGTAAATATTCTGACATCTCAATTGTAAACTTTCTAGGTCACTAGATTTGTGAGACGAATTCTTGTGTGATCCAGTTTAGATCATCACGAGATCTAGAGGGTACCAGACTTCACTGAAAGATTATGGCAATTCATTGTCTTGTTTTACTATATAAACTTCCATAAATTATCTGTATTTTGGCAAAACTGTAGTGAAAGTCTGCGATTCTTTTTAGCTTTGATTTTACTCTCTGATGGCGCTTAGATGCGCGTATGCACCCTGCAGGTTGTAATATGCATGCGCTCATCGGGACGGGGTGTTCTGATCTCTCCTTTTCAGAACATTTCGTCTGAAACCATTCATAACTCAAAAGGAAGAATCGCCAGTCAATAATTGAGGATGCGGCGGCCTTATCTGAACCTACGGTTAAAATGGCTAACTCCTGTGATTAACCCGCGTACTTTAACTAAAGGAATCACCTTGCTCTCGACACTTGTTCCTTACGATCTACAATGCACTTGCAGTGTTCCTCATAAGTCAGATCTCTTTCCCAGTTGTATTGGTGCTCTCTTAGCACATGTGCCAGAGATCGAGATGTGTTTCCTCAACACTTCGACATGGAATGTCATGAATCATGATAACTCTGGGAGTAACTTCAACTTTTGTAAGCTGCGGTCACCTTGCTCCAAAATCTCATAAGGTCCACATATATCTTAGGTAGGCTTGCCTCACCTTCGAAATTCAGCTCCACCACTTCCAGGGGAAATCTTGAAAAGACCTTAGATCACCTATCTCGAATTGCAAGTCTCTGCGGCGGTTGTCCGCATAACTACTCATCTGTTGCTATGCTGGGTTATACGAACAACTTTCACTTTCTGATGGTCTACACTAATTACGGGCCTGCTAGTCTTCTCTCTCCAACCTCATCCCGACCTGCTGGTCCTACATTTTCTACCATCTACAGTGCCTCAAACCAGGTATATTATCACTATCTTGATATTTATTGTAGGAAAACTCTATTAGTGCCAAATGGGTATCCCAACTCCCCTTGAATTCCATCACACAAGCTCTTATCATATCCTCTAATGTCTGAATGGTCCTCTCTGGTAGCCATCTATCCCGAGGATGAAATCTTGTGCTAAATGTACTAAACTAATCCACCTAAAGCAGACACAAACTAAACCCAAAAAACACGGATATGAACATAGAAGTCTGCTCTATGCAGAAACTATATCAAGCCCAAGAACTATGATCACCTCTCATCCACCATCTAAATGAAATAGTACAAAAATATCTGTGCTTGGTAGAAAATGGCGAGACTTAGATAATCAGTCAACTATCACCCATATATCTTATGTTGTCTATAAAAGTCGTGGAAGACACATTTGCAAAATCCGTAGTGATCTTTTCCATTTCCATCTTGGAATAAAGAATATTATAACATCTTCCGCGGGCTTTTGATGCTACTGCCTTCCTGCGGCGGTTAGACATGCGGAGACGAAATTTACAATCTCTTTCTTCTTCCCGTTCCACGATAATATTTCTTTCAAAGTCTGTACATCTTAATTTTCACGGATGCATAGCATACGGATGAATGTGTAGCTATAACGTCTCTGCTGACTCTCCATACTCGCACATTCTCTGTCTTTCACTATCATGCCATCATCTACGATTTGGCTTCTGTTTTCTTTCCTTTTTCTATCTCTTTGTAAGCAATCATGCATGGATCTGCGTATTGCCTACTAGATCAAGATCAGCTCAGGAGAGTGGCGCATGAAGTGTATTTAACAAGGCTCTGAATCACAAGCCTCAAATATCACCCTAAAGAAAGCTCTCGAATCTACGTGGTAGCGAGATAACCTGATCTCATGTGAGACAGCTCTCACAGTCGCCTACTGAGCCTCTACCTGCAGAGCATTGGCACTGGATGGTGCTCGATAGATGCGGTGTGTAGTCAGCACTATCCTTTCAGGCCATCTTCTTTGCCCCTCGGGTTTAACTCTTTTTGGGTGAAAATATATTAGAGACTCTTATGACTGTAAAGATCTGCAAGGAACACCATATAAATAATGTCTTCATATTTTCGAGCAAACATGAAGCTGGCACGCAAGCTCTGAAAGTCGTGTGTAGGGTAAGTCTCCTCCTTGTACTTCTTTAGTGTCTGAGGCATATCGCGATCACCTGTCGTGCATCGAGAATACGGTAAGACGCCGCGTGAAGCATCCTTTATAAACCCGCAGCTATCTACCCATTGGGCGAGTTAGAAGCCCGGGAGTCAATCTGCCCTTAAACTCATCAAAACTCTTGTGACATCCACTGATCGCCCTTGACATCTTTTCTTGTCGGCTTGGTGGCCCGTTCTTATTTTGAGAACCCCTCTGACAAACTTCTTGTAATACCTGTTGAAACCAAGGAGGCTTCGACCTCGACACATTCTTTGGCGGAGTTTCAATTCTGCCTTTGTTACACTACGAGGATCCACACTCACCCCTCGGCCAAATCACATGACACAGGAATGCCGCCTGTCGAAGCCAAGCGCACTTGCTCAGCTTGGCGTATATGCGCTCATAGGGTCTGGCCTGATTCACCGGTGCTGCGGATGTTTCTCTGAACTACACGAATACACAAAGGATATCATCGGTAAAACCTGGCGAACCTGTCAAATACGGTTGAATGCGGGTTCATCAAATCCATAAAAGCGGCTGCTTGGGAGCATTAGTGAAACAAAATGGCATCACGAAACTTCATAATAAATGGCGTGTCACGAATCTCTTGGGTACATCGCTCTCACATTGCCCTCAGCGGTGATACCACGAGCCTCAAGTCTATCTTGGGGTATACTCGAGACCCTTAGGTGTCGAATAACTCATGTCGATCTAGAATTGAATCTTGGTGTACGGATGGTAACTTTCTGTCGGCTGCACGTAATCTATACCTGGCCGCGAACTCGTCTTTCTTTTTCACTAGAAAGAGAAGCTTTGGGCTCCCGGCGGGGATATGCTCGTCGAATGAATCCTTACTCGATAATTCTTCTAGTGGGCCTTCGCTCTCTCAACTACTACGGGATCCATCCTATGGGAGGGAATGGAAATGGGCTCGGTCCTTGGGATCAGACTCTGTGCAGTGAACTCCGCCCTCTATGCGGAAGTGGCTGCGTATCATGCAGGAATGCATGCAGGCTTCTTGTGGCTGGCTGGAATCTCCTCCATAGAGTCCCTCCTTCTCTTGTCTCCACCATCGCTGAGTCTTGAAAACCCTTACGTGGCATTCTGGCGGCCGCGACGGAGATCATGTTGGAAGATATTTTTCAACATTGAACTTTACCTCGATTTCACGGCCTTAGAAACTTTGCTTCCTTTTATAACAATCTAATGGTTTATGGCGAGATAGCCAATCCATGCAAGAAATTACATCAAGTCCTCCTGTCTAAGGATTCTGAGAATCATTTGGAACTCTGTCCCCAAATTAGAACTACACTATCTCGACTACTCTGTGCGAAATATGAATCTCAATTGGAAGGAAACTCTCCTCCCGACCCTCTATTGTTTTGCGTCTTTATCGAAGCGATCTAAGAGTAGCAGATGCAAATGAATCGTGTTTCTTAGGTCCTGTCATATATATATCATGATCGAGATAGAAATAATACAGTGACCACATCCCATTTACCTCCCATCTGCCCGAGTCACAGCCTTTCAGCAGTGCGGGCCTGCATGCGTATCCACAGGGCCTTTACCTCCCTTTACCGACTACCTACACTGCGTTTGTGTTGGCCCTGCGGCAGGAACCTCTCCATGAAGGAACCCTCTGGGAGATTATAAGTCGAGTGTGGGGTGGCTAGAGTGCTGCGTGTCTCACACACTTGTCAGTTGAGGCACTCCTAATGCAGCAGCAGCCTACAGCCCACAGTGAAGCTATCTGTCTTGAATCTCCTACCTCCCCATGGGTGTAAACTTGGAGGCACATATGACCTCCTGGAGGAATGCCTGCCTGGGTGCCCTTTGCTTTGCTGGCCCGGGGGCCTCGGTGATCCTGACTAGAGATAACTCTCCCTCAGGCCTGCACCTCGGCCTCTGTAACCTCTGCCCTTGCTTTTCTTTCTCTCTTTATCTTTGTCGGAGCTCTGTTGGGAATGTGCAGTGCCTCCTCTTACTCTTCTTTCACCAATGCGCTTTCGATGCATAGTTGCCGTCACTTTGCTCTGACTCTTAGGCGGCCCACCGATAAGGTCTCGAATCTGATACGAGGAACCACACTTGAGCAAATGCACTCGATTCGGTGTTGTAAGTCTGTCAAAGCCTATTGCATTTCGGGACTTCATACGCGAATGTATGGAACCAATCATGGTCACGAGAACTTCTTCTCATGACCGGATCTTGACATGTTCTTTTGCTCTAATTTGAAAGAATTCCTCGAATTTTGAATCCTTGTGGCTCTGAGGAAAAAACACATATCGGTGAATTCTTCTTCCAGGTGGTCCCATGATATGCCCATCGAGTTCACCTCCTCGGAATCCCACCAATCCTTGTACATCTTCCGCTGACTAGAAAACAAGACTCTACTCTGTAGGTACAGCCCACGCTCCATAAACTTTGTTTTACGATCTAGCCATAACGAGCATACGGATCACCCGCTGTCGTCATATGGCAGCGTACGATTTAATACTCTCTCTTATTGGCCTCCCAGGTTCTTATTACCTCTCACAGGTGGTACATGTGAGATTCTGCAGCTATGTGGGTCGCTAAGCTCTTATCACGTGCAATTTGTGCCACCTTTCTGCCATAAACAATCCTAACACTTAGAGCTCCCTCTGGTGGCACAGATAGTCGGCTGACTGCTGTTGGAAATTTGAGTTCATAGATGGTGATGAGTTCAACTACGTGCTCATCTCTCTGAGTCACTGCGGGGCTCGAGCCGCGGAATGACTCTCTGGGGCTGACCTCGTCCTCTTCGACATAGTCTTTGTAATTTCAAAAAAAATCAAATATTTAATGCTTTGAATCACTTCATATGTATGTGCTGAAATTAACACAGCGATTATACGCTCTGCTGCTCTGATCTTTCAGGTGTCGCACCCCCACCTACCTAACCGGTAGTTAATGGCTCACTCCACAAATCCCCAGCCAGACTACCTCTAACATTTAGAAACTCTATTGACGAAGCGTATTGCTTCTTAAACCTCATATAAAATTTTCTTTCTTTTTCCAGCTTAGTTGGTAAAATCTTGGCGTGACCTCGGCTAACATGGCCAGGTGCGTATAGGATAATTCCAAATCTGTATACGCAAATTTATTTTTTAATCCAAATATGACCTAAACCGACATTCTCTGAAACTTATACTATGTATATATATTCAATCTCTGGAATTCAAGTATTTTCCCATAATATTCTTCTGCGACATTCTTTAATATCGAAGGGACAAACCTATTGTGCTCATCTAGCATCTATACGGAAAATAGTTCACATCAGAAAAATAATAAACTAAAGCAAACTCAGGTGATTGTATCTTTTATAAAGCGTTTTTAACTAGAAAGCACCTGAATGCATATATGAAACTCTCTTTTACAATTATTTTCGCTTTTCTTTGCTAGGTTCTAACTTTTCTGTATACTGTGCTACCACCCAAAATTCACTTTCTTATCTTCTTGCTTATTTCTTTAAAACCATAGAAACTCTGTTTGCAGGTTTCAACTCTATTCTATTATATGTGTTGAAGTTCTGTACAAAACCTTGCACATTAAGGTTTCTGTTTCCTGGCAGACCTGATAATATGTCACAATAAATCTGGGATCTGTGCCGTCGATTTAAATCTAAACGGGAGCTTGAAACAGCGGACTGCTAAAACTCTCGGAGAGCTGGGCGTAGAACGATGTGATTTTCAAGCTACATATATCGGCTTATAAATCATCAACCCTTTGAGCTATTTTTTAGCTAACGCCTAGTGAACACGGGAACTGGCCTTGCTCAATCAGTGCGATTGGGGACCCTATGTCATCACCTTTCATTGAATATGGTGTTGATTGATGCAGGTTGATACCATCACCCATAATTTTGGTGCAGCGTTAACCCTATATACTCTGTCGTGCCCACGGTCTCTTTAAATGCATGATGTATGACCTGGATTTGCTTGGCGAGAGCCAGCCCCACAATGTCATATGAGATCACAACACCCGCAGTACGCGTGCGGAATACCTCTGGCCAAGTTTGCTTACTTAAAGAGAAATTAAGGAAAATTCATTTTTCACAAATATTCTTTTTGCTTGCTTGCTTGCTCTTTGAAAAATGGTTTTACAATTTAAAACCATTTGCTTGCTTGCTTGCTTGAAAAATGGTTTACAATTCAAAAACCATTTACTTACTTGTTTGCTTGAAAAATGGTTTAATTATTCAAAAACCATTTACTTACTTGTTTGCTTTCTAATTCATTGTTTGCTTCTTGAAAATGGTTTGCAAATCAAAACCATGAAATACCGTGTAAAGCAGTTTATAATAATAATAATAATACTCTTATTATTTGGAAAATAAGTTTAAACACTCCACCTTTACCACTTACTAAAATTTGAGCAATTCACAATTTTCCCTGCCTTTGCTTTTAGCCTACATTTGATGTATTATACCTCATCGTCGGCATAACCAACAAATACTAATGTCGCTATTTACTATACGTGATTTACTATCACGTGATTACTGTACACGATTTATATATATGCACTATGCATTATGTACTATGCACTATGTTCCCATAAATCTGGTAAAATCCATGATTTTGGTACTTCTGCGTGTATCTCATCAACAATGAAATAACTTTACCTCTTGGTCAGAAAGCGCAGTGCTTGAATGGCGTAGATGCAGAAAATCTAAAAAACTAGGATTTTTAAATTGTTGCACGAATTCTCGAGGTGAAATCTTGTGTTCTCGTACTCATAGCGTGGCCCCTCGTCGTAGAACACTTTAAGGTGTTTTATCTAGGCGAATCAGACGACAGTTTCCATGAATCTAAGAAAAACTAAAGAGAAGAAAAATAAAAAAATCCTTCAGAGCGATTAGGTCCGTCATCCGAATCCGTTGGCATTTATTTCAACTTTTCTTTCTTTAAATTAAGACCATATGTCCTTTTTCTTTCTTTTCTCAATCTTGTTTTGACCAAAAACATTTTATTTTATCGGTTTAATTTTATTTATCCTGGTGAATATTCTTTAAATATTTACTATTTTTCGAATTTCTAAAATCTGTTTAAAGTTCACTCCTAAACGATCGCTGATTTGTAAATATTATTGTCACCAGACTAGCAGCTCTGGTCATTTACAGATTTATAAGTGGAATTATGGCGCGGTCCGTTTAGTCGATTGAGATCTAGAAATTCGAACTCCACGAAAAATTATGGCAGTGCATTATTATTATTTTACTATTTAAGCTTCCTCAAATTATACTTTCCTTCTTTCCTTAATTGTAAGTGCACAATTCTTTAAGCTTTACAATTTTATCATACAATGACACTTAGTACACATATTATACCCTTACGATTATATATGCATGCACCTCATCGGAATGAATTATTTACATTAAATATATAAATATAATGAATAATTGATTTCATTCTATAAATATAATATTTATTTTATTTAAATGTATTTAAAAAATTGTTTATTTTATTTAAATATTTAATTATGTTATAATGCTATAAATTATTACTCGCAGATTCATTTGAAATTTCCAAGCTTCTAATAGAGAATGACAAGTAGAAATGATATCTCTAATAATTAAATAAAAGAAAAGTTTAAAGTTTGAAGATTAAAAGTTTGTAGGCTGTTTTTCTTGAATCAGAATATAAATTTTATTTTATTGAATGTTGAATAAGGCTTAATAATAATGAGGTATAAAAAGGAGTTATTTGTTTTTATTAAGTATTAAGTTTTTTGTTTTTATATACTTAAAATTAACATCTTAATTAAAGCAATTTATTGAACTGATAAAATGAAAAATATTTATATAATATATGTATAATATCTTATAATTTTTAATAAAAAATAAAAATAAATAAATTTATTATGATAAAATTTGTGTGTCATTGTTAAAAAATATTATTATATTTATTTATTTTATATAATTAAATAAAATATATAAAATTAATAATTAAAATAAATAAATTTATGAAGTAAAATTTGTTCTTTAATACATATAATTCTTCTTTTAAAATGTTTTGTGCAGATTTTAACTTTGATTTTAGAATATTTTTGGAAGATTTTAAATATTTTAAAAATATTTTTATAATATTTCAAAAATATTTTAAAAGATGCTATATTACCCATTATGTAAAAAGTGAATATAAATTAGGAAAAAAAAAAAACTTCATGTCATACCATGTATAATAAAATGAATAATAATATCATTACCAGAAGGATGTTTGAACAATGAGATTTATATTTATTTACCATTTGTAAATCCTTTTCCAATTGATCCATTTGTTCATTCTAGAAATTTGATCTTCTTGTCAATGATTTAAGCAATTTTTTAAAATATATATTTAAGTCTCTCTTGTGTTTATGGGAGAATTACAATTAAAGCTAAACTTTTAGGACTTTTACATTTAAATCCTAAACAAAAAACTTATTTTTTAATTATAGTAATTTTCATTTTAATTATAGTTATCATTTCATCGTGTCTTGTCTAGTTAGACAAGGTAGATATTCAAAGTCTTATTTGAGGTACAACTACCATTAAAATGAAATTTGCTATATTTAATTTTTTTTTAAAATAAATATATCAAGTTGTACCAATTCAATGACATTAATCTTCAATAACTTTCATTATGCATACATAAAATTCTGAATAAAAATTAATGATACCATGAATCACTAGCTTTTTGTAGTGTAACAAATCACTAACTACTTGCTAACTAGTAACCACATGCAGGTAAATGATGAGCTAAGCACTTTCAAACAAAATTCATTGAATCTGAGGACATTTGTTGTTGATTTACTATCTCCTGAAAGGTTTCTCTGAGGCTTCTAAGACCTCCAATTGTTGTAGGTTGAAGATCAAGGACTTGATCCCACTCTGAGGTAGGGACTTTGCCCTATTGATTATTTTCCTTTCCTGGAGCCATGGAAGTAGCATTAGTTGGTTAGTTATGACCTCAATGGAGGAGATTTTGTGTATAGGAATTAAATGTTGTGCTTTAGGGAATCTTTGCAGTTTTCTTTTTCTTACGACACGGTGACGTAATTGCAGCCATGCACTTAGCCTCCCTCAATTAGATCGTTCGATAAATGGAGTAAACTAGACTTGAAAGAGCATTTCGCCCAGAAATAGGTCTATCCAATTTCGGACTCCTTTTGATTAAGAAATGCATTCAAAGTGGAGCTAGGTTTGACCAGTCTCTGTCTTTGTCATTTGAAATCCAGTATTTTGTGTTTTGTGTAACTTGGCCATCACACATCGAACTGAATAGTTCATTTGTTATTGTAAACTAGACTTATAGAAACATATCTCTTTGAAATAGGTCTATCGATTTGACTCCTTTATTTCAAAGCCATAATTCGAATGAGTATGTTCGAAGCGATTTAGTCTTGTTGGCCCGAGTAACCATGTTAAAAAGCGGTGTTTCCAAAACTATTTCTCCTTGCTTTTAGATCGATTTAAATCTTAGATTTTGTGATATGCAGGGTTAATCTTTATGCTGATTCACAATAATTATGAAACGAATCTTAAGCCATTGTGAATTGTGGATCAAAGTGTCATCTCTTGGTTAGAGATGACATAATGTTTTATTATTAATGTTTCAAACAATTAGAGTTATGTGTGGAACGAACATGGCTGTACTTTGATCTCTTCTGCACCTGTAGGGCCGGAGTCGCTGTCGACCGAAGATGTGAAGCCATGAGCCTCTATTTGCCTAATTGATGTTAGGAGTTACGAGGAATGTATGCTTGCATTATGTATTAAGACTCAGTGAGTGGAATTCTAGCATGACGCTATACAGTGATATTGAACTAAATATATGAATTGCGCTTATGTATTGGAGCACTTGGGGTTCATGGTACCTGATTAGTGTACAAGATAAAAATGTCCATGTAGAGGTCTTCATACTTTGGGCATGAGTTTGAGTGAGCCTGAGTGTAGTGGCACAATTGCATTGCATTGGTGAATAACAAATCATTGCATTACATGGGTGTGTGTACATGGTACTGATTTGGCACTGCGTTTGGCGCTGAATTGTGTGGGCTCGGGAATGGAACGAATTCCAATTGAGTCACACAATGTTTAATAAAAAAAAAAAAGAAAACGAACAGTGTCGGGCGTAGTAAGTAGGGGATAAAAACCGCCGGTGAAAGCACAGCGCGGTTGAATGGCATATCCGCCGGTGAAAGCCCCGGAAAAATGTCGAAGATTGTAAGAGACCCACGGTGAGACCTCGAAAGTTATTTGCCTAAAAAAAGACAGCGATTAAATAAATATCACACATAAACTCGGGTTGTGTGATGGGAAGCGGGGCGATTTCGTTATTGATTTCCTATTGGCGCGTCATTGAGTGGCGTAAAGGTGGGGGTTGGCCGATTACATAGGGCGTAGCCAAGTGTCGATCTCATACGCGCATGTAGTTTTTCATGATAAGGCCGGCCCTCTCTACCACACCCATAGTAATGTTACTTATTAAACTATAAACCTGATCATTTTGCATGTGCACCTAGGTGGGAAGTAGCTGAAAGGTTTCTGTTTCTCTTTGGCGTAGCTTGCCCCGTATGGGATCCCCGCTCGGTACAAGTCCGTGAGGCATGCGGCCTCCACAAGGCCAACGGTTGAGAAGAGGGTCGGGTTATGGCCTTCCCACGTGTATTTTGTATATGTATGAACGGTTACTCGTGTGCATATCATGTTTTTGTATATTGGTTTCAACATTATGGTTCTAATGCGTATTTGTACCATATGTGTAGTGAGTGCTATAACTCTCACCCAATTGTACTCAGTTATCTGAGATATTCTGTGTATTTATGAATTAAATATGCAGGGATGAGTCTCGGTATAAGAGACATGTGAGTGCAATATCGGGATACTCGATTTCCATAAACTTCTGCAGGTTGACAGGTTGTTGACGAGACCCTTGGGTTTTAGGGCGTCACATATTTGATTGTCCTTGAAAAGTGAGTAAGGCATTAGGGGAAAGGGGAATCAACCATCAAGTTCAACCCTCCTTGTTGTTTTAAGTGACCTCCTTCTAAGTCCTAGCTTCTAAATTATAATCTAAGCTCTCCCATTCCCACCTTGCGATTCATTGCTCCCCTACCTCTTTTAAATATGCCCCATAACTATTGTGCTCCTTTAATCCTATTTTATATAGGGGAAAAGATATAAACTCATAATCATTATGCTCGATGTCTCATTATATTGCAGAATTTTATTTTTTGATCTAAAGAGGCTCTTACAGTAGTTTACTTATGTGACCCAAGTTAGCCATTGTCGTGCCTTAAATCATTAAAATGGTCAAACAATAAATGGCCCATTTCAATGCGAATATATCCTCATGGCACTACCCCGCCCTGCGTGGGTGTCTTGACTATTTCGCGAAATCCCAGTTGTTACCTCTAGCAGTAGAAATTCTGTGAATGATGGTATTCTTGCTTAATCCTCGTATAAATTTTTCTTTATTTTCTTATAGATTTGGTAAAAATCTGCGGCGGAAAAACTTGGCATGACAATTGCATATAGTATAATTCCAAATCTGTATACATCATTTACACCATAATCAAATGTGTTGACATTCTAACACAATATACAGCTTGCTGTGTACCTTTGGATCCATTATAAATTCAAGATGTGTTTCTTACCAAAATATAGATGTTGTACTTATCTGCAGATCTAGGAGCCAAATCTATTACATGCTCCAGGTATGTACAAATCATACTACAAATAATTTTTAAATAAAATAATGAGCTAAGCAGGCTCGATGAATATGTTCTTTATAAATGTTTGCTTTCAACATCTCAAATGTAAAACTCTCTTTTTCAATCATTTTCGAAACTTTACTTTGCTTTACTTAGCTTTAAAGTCTCTCAAAACTTTCTTTTCTTTCTTGCTTTTGTACTTGCTTGCTTTTAAGTTATAAAACTTTACTAATACCTCTTTGGCTTTCCTTTACTTTAAAACATAAACTCTTCATTTCTTGCTTGTAGAGTTTATAAAACTTCTCACATTCTCTTCCCTTCCTTGTTTTATCTTTGGCAAAAGTTTATTAAAACCTTACCGACCTTTACTTTAAAGTTTCTAAAGCTTTCTAAAAGCGAGGCTGAACTCAATATAGCTTTGAAAATAGCAGGGCTGTTTCAACCCGTTGCTTCATAAAATCCACAGGGCTTAAACGACCATTCGTTTAGAAATCGCGGGAGTGGGCTCAACCGTTTTCTTTAAACTCTCACGGAAATGCAGGCGCCGTGGAACCAATGGTTATTTTCAAAACTACATCCTTAACTACAAGCCTCGACCATTGGAGGCCTTTTTTTTTGTTTTGCTTGTGTTTGCCACTGAACAGGAACTTTGATGTCATCAAGCGTTCTTGGAGTGAAGGACCTAGTGTTTATCACCTTTTCAGTTGGTATGAGTTAGAATTAGGCCTCGTCTTCATCCCCGTATTTAGTTAGAGCCTAATAACACCTTTACTCTTGTCATTTTGGTCTCCTTTAAATACCTTGATGTATGGCCTAAGTTTGTGAGCCGGGCAAACAACAATGTATGAGATCCTAACTCCACCAGTGTGCATAAAGAATACCTCTGAACCAGGTTTGCTTTGCTTAGAACTAAGGAGCACATTTTTCGCAAATATTCTTTACTTATTGGCTTGCCTTTTTAAAAAAAATAGTTTTACAATTTAAAACCATTGCTTATCTTTGCTTGAAAAATGGTTTTAATTATTCAAACCATTTGCTTACTTAACTTGTTGCTTGTGAAAAATGGTTTACAATTCAAAAAACCATTTACCATAGCGCTTTCAAAAATACGGTTTAAATCGAAACCATTTGCTTGCTTCGAAATGGTTTGCAATCAAAAAGCCAAATATAGATGTAAAGCGGTTTGTAATAATACTAAAGTATTTGGAAAATGAGTTGAAACCCTCACCTCACTAGCACTTAACATGACACGGAGTTCACTTGCAGCTGCTTAACCACTCAACGGGATAAACAAATATTAGTACTCCGTATACTTATCATAAACATGACCTCTTCAACCGCTCGACGGCCAGTACGCTCACGTTTTTATCGGTGAAATCTTGTTAGAACTATCTTAATCATTTCTAGGTTCTATTCTTTCGATTATGTCTAAATTACGGACTTAATTATACAAAAACATGTCGTGCATGAACAATTGGGCTCACATGTACCACAATTTACACCTTGGACATGTACCGGTTATGTTGCGATACGTTGGCATGTGCGGTACATGTTCGAACGTATCTTGGTTACATATTTGACCCTCATAAGTGACATAAATTTTGAAATTTGCCCGTATTTGTTGTTTTTCTTGGCTTTGCTACCAATTCACTTCATCTATTCTATCTTTTCTCTTACCTCAAGAATTATCATGAATTCATCTCAAAACGCTTTCTGACTCTTGAATTGGTGGTTTCAGAGACTCATACACAAAACCACTAAGTAAAAATCCCTATGAATTACTTTGAAGATGGCTTTAATTCACATAAAACCACAAGTACAGTGAAAGTTCATGTTTGTTTCCTATATAGTGGGGTTTTACCCACATATCCTCAACAAAAATCTAGGATTTGGATGATACTCTTGAAACCATGACAGAGAACAATCTCCGTGGGATTCACCACCAAAGCTACTAGACAACCAAGTACTTAATTCAGAACAAGCATCACTGATGTTGTAACTTACTCATCAGCCTTCTTCGGCACTTTCTTCCTCTTGCCTCTTCTTTTCTCTCTTCTCCTCACCCAGCGTGAGCCCCAGCTGATCAAACCAAAAATGAATTGGCTTTATCTCCTCCTCCTTTTATAGTCTCACTTTTCCTAAATTAAAATTAAGTCCTCTCAGCATTTCAGATGCATAAACTTGTTTATTTCTATTGCTGTTATCACTCCTTTATGATTTTTATATCCTTTATGGTAATTACCCTTTTACCCTTGTTCTACTACCACAGTGCAGTTTAGTAATTTATCATTTCCCTAATTTTCATCTCAGAATCTACTGATGTACTTTAAAATCTTTGCTCTGCCACTTACAGTATCATCTTATGCTCACTATCTAAAGACCAGAGCGATTACACTCAAAAGTATATCCTCTATTTCCTCCCTCTCCTCTCTTCTTATTCCTTCTCTCTCTTCCCTCCCTCTCCTTCTCTCTCTCTATTACCACTCCTTTACATTCATCATCTTCCTTAGCCCACACCTTTTATTTTTTAATTATTCATTTAATTAAACTCTATTTTTAGTTTTCAAATACAATAAATAAAAATTCAAAATTTTTAAATAAATAAATTATTCGTTATTTACTAAATCAATAAAAATTGTATTTTAATTTTAAAATCTATTAATAAAAATTTAAATTTGTTTTTTAAAAATATAAATAAATTATTTGATTTTCTTAATTTTTAAAATAAATTGTTTTTAAAATTCAGTTAATTATTAAATATACTAAATGAAAAATCAAATGGATGAGTTTGAAATAATATTTTGTATTTTTATTTTATCAATTCAAACTCTATCAATCATTTTTCATTTAGTAGACAAAAATTAAATGAAATTTAAAAATAATTTGTTAAAAAAAGTAAAATAAAAGAATAATTTATTTATGTTAAAATTTTGAATTTTATTTATTTAAATAGATTTAAAAATTAAAAACTAAAATTTTAATTTTTATTTAATAAATCAAAATAGTAGAATAATTATTTATATTTTAAAAATAAAAATTTGGTACTATTTAATGATTATTAAAGCTAATAAAATTATCAAGTAAATTTGAAAAATAAAAAAATAAAAAGTTGTTGGCGAGTGTTGCAAATTCATTAAGGTGGTCATTTTGGAGTTGGAGTTGGGTGGTGTTTAGGTTTAGACTGAAGCGAATCTGTGGAATGGTGGGTGAGTCATGATCGATGAAACGAAAAAAAAGTAAGAGGGGTAAAGAGGACCAAATGGAGGAAAGAAAAGAAGAATTGGAGAATTAGATGTATCTAAACTCCCGATCAGTAACTAACAGTAATTTAACCTTTGTTTGATACTTATAACGGTTGAATCAATAGTAGCCAGGTTCTGGGGAGTAAATTGGGAGCGCTTTAAAGTGTAAGTGGAATATCGAGTATAACATTAAGGATTTTTTTGCACATATTCCAATTTTATATACAATTAGTTAATAAATAAATTCCATTTTAAAAAAAAAACATGTTTTCTTCTTTTTTCTATTTAAAAATGTCATGTTGTTTTCTTGCTGAGTGTCATCTTAAAACGGAAAAATCTGAGTTTTGAGAAAAATAGTAAAAAGCAATAATTTTGGTTGAAAAATAGGAATTTTCAATTCGGATAGCTAAGCAATTTTGCTGATTAGATTAATTATATAAATCCCAGATATATCATGGTCAAGGCAGTGAAATTTCATGTTTTTTTGAGGGTAGGGTGTCGGATGTGTGGCACATGGATTAAGGGGATCTTGCCAAACAGGAGAGTAGTGTGGTAAAAGAGTCATGTGGATGGCTTGAAGTATGTGACTCTAGTGCATGCACATGATGGATGATGCGATAAAGAATAAAGAAATAAAAAAAATGAAGAAAAAGTGAGCACTAAATGGCCATTAAAGGAAAAGGAAGAGGCTTCATTTAACATTGATTCAGTCGATAATGATCCAAATGAGAGAAGAAATGCAAAAAAGGAAGGAGAAATAGAAAGAAAATAAATAAAAAATGACAAAAAAACAAAAAAAAGGAAAAAACCGAGAAGAAAAACAAAGAAAGGAAAAAAAAAGGATTCATGAAAAGGAAAACAAAGAAAAGGAAAAGCATAAATAAAAGAAGAACAAAATTGTGAAAATGAAGAAGAAAAGGAAAAAATGAGGAGAGAGGAGGAGGGAAGCAGACAAAGGGAGATAAAAAAAACTGGATAGAGAGAGGAGGAAGGAGAGAGAAAAATCGGATTTTGAATTTTGTGATTGAAGCGTGGTCAGTGCTAAAGTTGGTCACATTGTAATTAAATTTCTGCGTTGGTGCCAAATCTTGGGTTAGTTAACAATTGATGAAATTTTTCTGCCCCGAATTTATCCACTCAGTGATTTAGTTGATGAATGAAACAATGGTTCATCTCCATGAAGGATCGTGAAAGTTAACACTGTTCTTGAATGCGTGAGATTGAGGCACATGTATTTGTATTAATAGATAGCATCTTTGTGTGTGAAAATATCATATTAAACCATATACTGGACAGTGTATTAACATGGATTGCTAATGGATGTAGATTATATGTAAAAAATTATAATTATCCATGATGTGTAAATGTTTTATGTAGCACTCATATACTTTATATAACATGAAGGAAAATGCATTGGCGATATTATTTCATGCCTCTTTGCAATTAGCATCGCGTTAGCGGTCAGTGTGGTACATGGTAATTGTTTATTCACAGTTGTTGATGAATGAGTTTGTAAACTCGATATAAATGGGACTAGTCAGGTAGAGACTAAAGAGTGTCACCATGATAAATGATAAATTACTTGTTTTGGACAGAACGAATTTAAAATTGAATTCCCCGGGGTAAAGAACCAAAATATTCCTGAGTTCAAGAACCGTAGATTCATGACGATGTAGTTTGAAAAGCCTTGGAAAGAAAGTCTGGCGTCTGTGGTGGCTTAGAAAATCCGTGCCATTAAAAATATCTTGAAATGATAAATTAATATTGAAGGTTGTCGATGGTTTGAATCATTGGATTCATCACCGAGGCCCGGTTTTTCCGCTTAGCGTTCGGTGCTGAAAATATCGGGCTAGATTGTGAGCATGATGGGTCACATCACATGCATAACACGGAACGTTTCATATAATGTTGCGCCGGTATGCGAAATGTGATTGATGTTTACCAATGGTCATTCGCGTGTGCGTTTTAGGTGGGAAGCGACCGCGCTTCAAGAAAAGCTTTCAGCGAGCATTGCTCGTCGGGTATTGAGGAAACTATTTTTCGGTGCGGGGAGAATGGCGATGCAGGGCTCGATTGTAATGGTGGCGGCGCGCCTGTGGGTTTTATATCATCCCCCCAGATAAATCTCCGGTTGATACATCAACAATATCATTGTTTTGGCTCTCTCATTGATTGGGATGTTCCGGTGCGTGTTAATCTTTTCACGGATTTTATTAAAAAACTCTCTCGGAGTTAGGGCGATACAAGCCATACGTAATTGCAGCTCCTACCCTCGATTGGTAAAGCCTCTAGTACCTGGAGTTTGTGTTTCAATTCTATTGGGTTTGTCATTAACAAAATAAATAAAAATATTAAATCTTAATTTCTTTACAATTCACAAAGCTCTCATATGTTTCGTATTGTAATTTACACTTAATATTTATAGGAACTATTGAAACACATTCTCAAAAAACTTGAATTAGTAGTGATCAATATAAATCTAAAGACCTGCAAATTGGATACTCACAATTTTTTAAAATAATTTTATTATGGGATTTTTATAAATAATTTATTTTAAATGAGTTGAAAACTTGTATATTTTTAAATTATTTCATTTTTTTATGTTGACAGGTTGCAAAATAAATAAACCGAGTTTGATATAGCAAAGTAAAAGTAATTTATTAAATTCATTTAGTTTTCTATTTTTCTTATTCTTTGTTTTCCCTCACCTTGTTTTGGCTGACATTTATAGAACTATAATAATAAAGATATATTTTTCAAAAAATAAACTTCATCATAAATGGACCCATTTACAGTGGGTTGAATGAGGTGAGTGTTTCTTACAAAAAGGAAAATCATTTATTGATTCGAACTTGCAGTAATGTATCATGGATCAAGATTCTAGATTACTAAAATCATAAATGATAAAAAATATCTAACTATTAATCCATTTTCCTTCATCTAAATCACCACAACTTTCAATTAAATAATAAGTAACAAGATGACGAAAAACATTACCAACATTATGAAAATGACAAACCAAACACATAATAAGCATAGGCAACAAGAAAAAAGATAAAACCTCAAGCTTTATTGAAGAATTGAGCAAAAAATGAAAGAGAGATGCAAATTGGTGATTTCATATCAACAATGATTAAAAAATCACGTCTCCTTCTCTGAGGAAAATGGATTAGAAGAGAACAAGATGGAGAGAAAATAGGAAGCCCCAAAAATCTATATTAGATACTTGAAAAGATGTTTTTAATGTTTATAGAAAAAAATTAATTCTTTTCTACCGTTTCTATTCAAGTTTGTGAATAACCAACTTTGAAATGTAAGCGAATTTACTATTAATAGTTAAGTTTAATTGTCAATTAGATATAGAATCAGTAGTTAAGAATCTTAGGGCTTATTTTTCAGAGAAGAAAGGACCAGAGATAAATTTTAAAGAAGGAACATAATACTATAGTATGGCTGCTTGAATAGATGTAAAAAAAAGAGTTAAGTTTAAATTAATTTGATTATTATCAATATACTACTTCTATCACCGTAAAAAAAAACATATTACTTTTATTTGATTAATAAATTTTTAGTAATAAAATCGATAGAAAAACAAAATAAAAAGTACTAAAAACTTTAGTAGATGACGTAACATTTGGGTTAATAGTAAAGGATCGCGCAAGGCGCATATGTTGATAATAAAAAAATATTTAGAATCTGCAAGACTTTAGTTGCGCGTCTGCGACGATTTGATTTGATAATTTCTGTCGGATCGAACTTTTGTCATCTGGTACTAATCTATGCTAAAAGCCCAGCAATGATAATCTATTTATCGTAGTAACAAGTAGGTGACAAACCGCGTCACAATGGGATTGTGAAAAAAATCTGTGAAAAAAATTAAGGAAAAATGAAGCTTGTCCCGATGTGCAGAAGAAGCAATTTTATTAAGAAAAGAATTTAGATCCGAGGAAGAAAATGATAGGAGATGTGATTTACGTGTCGAAAATTATAAAAATCTCCTTTCCTCGATCATCTATAACAAACAAGGTCCAAGAAAGAACCCACCTGATAAAAGGGGTTGGCTAAGTTTTCAGAAAGAAGCATTCATCTACCATTTTTATTGGATTAAAAAACAAAATTGTTCACCAAACACCAATTTCTATCTTAAATAATAAATATTTAATTAAATATTACTAATTCAACTTGACCTCTAACTGCTATGTTTTTTATTCAAACAAACCCATTGATAATTCGATTAACATAAAATTAGATAGATTGAGTAAGTTCTAACAATCAATTCAGTCATATTTAAGTCAGCCCATCATAATAATACTTTTTACTTTATATTTTGTTTATATTACCAAAATATAATGCATCTTATATAAAAGAGAAAGATAAAATGAAAATATTCATTTTTATAAAAATAAAATGATATATAATAAAATTTATTTTAACATTTATCATTTGAACTAAAGTAAACAGTGAAACTCTTGCAATCGTGGATCCCTATCAGCTTCTCCCACACGAAGAGAACTGCAGTACCACCGTAACACGTTGTAACTACACCACAGCAGAATAAACTCAAAAAACGCAATGATCTGTGTCTCTCTCTCTGAGCGGTGATTTAGGATGGAGGAAACCGAGCATTATGGAATAAGGTTATTCGTCTCGAATGCCCAATACGTTTGAAACACTTTGAACGGTGATCATATAAACCAACTATTCAACAAGATACTTCCCTAACTAACCCTCTCATAATTCTAAAGCACTTGGTATTTTCAACTCTCTCTCTCTCTCTCTCTCTCTCTCTCTCTCTCTCTCTCTCTCTCTCTCTTGTGGGTTTAGAGCCCTAGAAACTCATATTTTGAAGTTATTCATTACTTTCTCTTTACAATTCAAATAATTTCAAGTATTTTTCTTATTATTTACACAACTTATTGTACAGTCTAAGTTTTTCCCTATCAAGCTACATTTTCGCTTTCCAGTTATCATTCTTTAGCCATTATGTAATATCGATGTCTATATTTTGTGGATCAAAATTATTGAGGTGACTGCTAACGAATTGCTTTTCAGGTCAGTGTTTAGTGGATTAATCTGAAATTTTTTGAATATGATATTATTGTATATGATTACTGTAATTTATTTTGATCAGTCTTGTTAGTTTGCAGGGCCCTAGAAATTTTCGAATCCATTTCTCTCCATTGCTTTTGATCGGTGAGTGTCTTTTCCATCTTTTTATCTTGTCTATGTTTACTTTCTTGAGATTAATTTTTTTCTTATTACAGTTTGGTTTTGTGTAATTAAGCTGCCCTCATCTTCATCTTCCACTCAGAATGCGCGTTACGTGTTTGTGAGATGCCTGCTTTGACCACATCTTCTATTTTTGGTATGGTGCTCTGACTATATCTCTTCTATCTTCCTTTAGTTTTGCTACTAATTTGTACAATTTTGATCTTCTCTTGATTACTGTGTTTGCTTGAGTTTTTTGTTTGAGTTATGTTTCCCGGCAGTGAAAATGTTAAGATTTCTGAGAGAAAAAGGTTGCTCAGTGATCTCAATATTCTAGCTCACTCTTGCCCAATGTCCACCAACCACCATAGCCTGTGTGCCTGGCAAAAACATAGCCACCAGCTTCTCATGGGGCAGCACTAGTCCAGTCCATGGTTACAGCCTACAAACGCAGCCTGCCACCAAGAAGATGAATATGTACATTAGAAACAAAAGCTATAGTTTCATCTGAGCATGAGCTTCCAAAAATCCAACTTATATGCAGCCTCTAATTTTGAGTGTCTTATTTGGAGGATGTTCAAATGTTTTTCCATAAAATTTCAGCCATTTAAAATAAAACAATAAGATTAGAAGGTTTTAATAAATCAAGAGCCAATATGCATCTAATAAATCAAGTTTTGCAAATTTGATGGCAGTTAATAACCCAAAACTCATCTTTCTAGGCAATGTGAGCACTACAAGGAAGTAAGCTTTTAGTTGGGGTCACTGACCCCAACTAAAAGTAAGATCAAGTGCAACCATATGATATAAATGTAAAGAAAATGGGCCGCAACAAGGTGTGGCTATAGGGGGGGCATAACTATAGGTTATAGTCACAATTTTAGTTTTGGCCACTACTAAAGCCCTAGGCCCAGATGGTTTCCCATTGGCCTTTTGGTCTTTTAGTTGGGATTTCGTGAAAGATGAGGTTATGGGCTTCTTTAGGGAATTCTTTGAACATAACCAGTTTGTCAAAAGTCTGAATGCTACATTCTTGGTTTTGGTTCCCAAGGGAAGGACTGTCGAGGATCTAAAGGACTTGAGACCCATCAGTTTAGTGGGGAGTCTGTACAAAATATTATCGAAAGTGTTGGCTAACATAATCAAAAGCGTTATGAGGTTGATTATTTCCCAGTCTCAGAATGCGTTTGTAGAAGGGTGGCAAATTCTTGATGCAGTACTAATAGCTAATGAGGTAGTGGACTCTATTCTAAGAAGGAAAGAGAAAGGGATTCTCTGTAAGCTTGATATTGAAAAGGCTTATGATCACATCAAATGAGATTTTCTGCTTCCGATTATGGAGAGAATGGGGTTTGGCTCTAAATGGATCAGTTGGATTAATTGGTGCATCTCCATAGCTTATTTTTCCGTTTTGGTTAATGGTTCTCCTACGGGGTTCTTAGGGCTCAAGACTGAGACAAGAGTTGCTTCTTTCCCCCTACCTTTTTGTTATCGAAATGGAAGCCTTGAGTTTATGCCTTGCGTGTAGGGAAGCGATTTCATCTCACAGTTTGTAGGTTTTTGGTGTTAGAGATGGAGGATATTATTTATTTCTCATCTTTTATATGCTGATGATACTATCCTTTTTTGCGAAGCCAACTCTAAGCAGCTAATGTATTTGACATGGACTTTGATGTGGTTTGAAGCCTTTTCAGGCTTGAAGATTAACTTGAATATAAGTGTGATTATCCCTCTGGGTGGGGTGGATAATGTGGAGGTGTTAGAGGATGAGCTTGGTTGTGGGGTTGGGTCCCTCCCCTCAATGTACTTGGGTCTTCCACTTGGGGCTCCTCACAGGGCTATGGGGGTTTGGGATTAGCCGAAGAAGATTTAGACGAAGGTTGTAGCCAGTGAAAGCGATATATCTCAAAGGGAAGGTTCACACTCATTGAGTACAGCTGTCTAGCCTTCCCATTTACTTTCTTTCCTTGTTTAGAATGCGAGTTGTTTGTTAATTTGGAAGATTGAGAGGAACTCTTTGGGGTGGTGGCAATCTAGAAAGAAAACCTCACCTCGTCAACTGGAAAGGAGTGGGGGTCTTGGGGTGAGAAGCCTATCCAAGATGAATAAAGCTCTGTTTTGTAAGTGGTGTTGGCGGTTTTCCAATGAGAGGGATTATCTTTGGCGACTGGTGATCAACACCAAATTTGGGGAGGGAGATGGGGGTCGGAACACCAATGACATTAGGAGAGGTTATGGTACTGAGTTATGGAAAGACATCATAAAAGAATGGCTCACCTTTTCTCAAAACTCTACTTCTTCCTTAGAAATGGTGCGAGATTTGCGCGTTTTTGGGAAGCATCCACGGTGCGGTGGAATGGCTGTGTAATGCCTTCCCTACTGCATTCAATTTGGCGGCTCCGCAGATGCAAGGGGTAGCGAGTTTAGGACTCCTCAAGGAGGGGATGGGGGGGTTGGTTCCCTGTCTTCCTAAGACCTTTTAATGATTGGGAGATGGATGAGGTGGAAAGGTTCCTTCTTTTCCTTCAAAACGGAAAAATTAGGCCCAGCCCTTTCAAGAGGATCGCCCTAATTTTAAAGGAGACTAGGCGATGGTTTATCGGTTAGACTCATGCAGAAGCTAATGCATTCTCTCCCAACAGTTTCCCTTGGCTCTCCATTTTGGAACCATCGTTCCCCCTCAGTGGGTTTGGCAGGAAGCTTCACGAGAGCGAGGTGCTTACTCTTGACCAATTAAAGAGGAGAGGGATCCCCCTTGTAAATAGGTGTTTTTTATGTGAAGATGAGGAGGAAACAATAGACCATTTGCTTATACATTGTTCGAGAGCTAAGATGTTATGGAATCTTTTTTTGGCCATTATGGATTATAGCCGGGTGTTCCCCTTAATGGTTTGCCAATCCTCCTTGGCGAAGTGCTAGTGTTGACAAAAAGTGGAAAAAGAGTATGGTTGGCGGCCTCTTTGTTTGATAGGATCTTTGTGGAGATAGAAAGGAACATGACGACTTTTGAGAATGAGACCCCCTCTGCTCTCAAGATGAAATCTTCTTTTTTGATAACTCAAATTCTTTGGTAGAGTTTCTAACCTGGCTGGGGTATAGGTGAGAGTGTTGGTGTTCTCCCCTTTTGTACTCCTCTTGTGTGCTCTTTAGGAGCTTTGTGCTTGTTTATTAATATATTTTCTACTCTTTATTGATAAAAAAAAAATATTATTGGAAGTTTTCATGGACCTTCCTTGATCATTTTGGACCAGATTGCTTGGTGTCTTGTGTACTCACTTTTGGCTATTTGGTTTTATTTTATTTTCGGAAGGATTCCACATTCTCTTATTCTTTTCTTGTGATTGTTTTATTTATAAGTAGTTTGTTTCTATTCCCAAAATGTTATGATTTCACAAATCCTTATTCTTTGAATTTTAGGGTAGTAAGGTGGATGGAGGTAATGTCATATAGATATATAAGTCCTTTTATATATTTATTTTTTGTGGATAGGTGAAAGGAGAAAATATTGAAAATGACAGAACAAAGCACACACAACGCGTACATTTGTTGCCAAAACAAGCATCCAAGAGGAAGAGAGAAGAACAAAAAAAAACCCCTCTTTCCTTTGAGCTAAGTCAATCTATAATGCTTATCATAGTGAATGATCATGTATAGCATACAGTTTGACCTATTAAAGCAAAAATAGCATAAAAGAGAGCTTAATTGCTTGTTATAATTGTTTTAAGTCTTGAAAGGCTCTTTTGTTTCTTTCTTTCAACAACTATAAAATTGCCAAACCTTTTTTTTTGTTCCTTTCCCACAAAAGATCCATGCCAACTCAATAAAGTTCCTCTTATTGCTTAAGTGAATTACAACACAAACAAATGGAGAAAACTTGTTTCCAGAAGATGCATGCTTTAGGGCAATAGGAGCTAATGATTAACCAATTCTTCATCTGTTTTGAAAATAAAGTATTTATTTTGCATTATCCTTCCCCTGCTTTTAAGTTGATTGATCGTAAAAAAAATTTCGCATCTTGCTTCTTATGCAAAAAATTCCACCTTCATTGGAGCCTGGGAATTCTGTACTATGTTTGTGGAAAAGGCTCTCTTTTCTGTGGACCAGGGAGTCATTGACGAAGTTGATAGATAACTTGCGACCCCATTTTGTGGACTTCTTCTACCCTTTTTATCATCGTCAGCTCCTAGTTGATCATTTTCAATTCGGAAAAAAGTTCATCATCAACTAAGCTTCTGTTTCTAGATACCTTGAAAAGTGAGAGGCTCCATCAGCCCTTTCTTCTTTTGTCCCCACACTTCTGTCATCCATGACTTTCTGGTGGTGGCTACTGAAAATAATAGCGGAAAGTCCTTTTCTTAAGTCTCCACACAATCTATTTTTCTAAAATTTGGCCCTTTTTCCATTGCCATTAAATGAGATCTAATCTTGGCAGATTCCCACCCATTTCTAATCGCCTTCCACATACCCACCCCATAAACATCCCTCACATCCTCAGCACCATTGACCTTTATAGATCATTATTAGAGAGAGTTATGGTATTCCTTCATACATGCTAGACATTCTGTGATTAGCCGACCTGGAACACCTGACCCCAACTGTGATGGGTTTTTTAGATTGTCAAACTTTTTTTTCTCTCAGTTTCTCCCAGTTTAGTGTTTTGTTCACAATTAGTCAAGATACATGATGTGATTTCTAGGGAATGGTTAACAGAAGTATGACACTAGCCATTTGTTCATGGCATGCTTATCTAGCAAGTTTATATAGCTACCAAATACAAAATCGAGTATAAGCTTCTAGCTGCAATAAATGTTTGGAATGCAATGACAGGATGGAGAATTTCTTTTCTTTACCTTTATTAGATGCATCATGTTGAATAAGTTGGTAGATGGGGTTTGATAAACAGTTTTTGTGTCAATCATTAGATTTTTTTTCTTATTTAGATTTTTTGAATCTGTGTGTGTCTATATATATAAATGACATTTTAGTAGTTGATTACTGTTTTTCTACAGTGCCAGCATGCCTCTGTTTGCAGAAACAAAATTCTTTAGACAGTGATTTGTAATAGTATAATTCCTGGTTCCCACATGTATAGGTATATTAAACTGCAAAAACAAACTTGTTCTGATTTCTAATGTATATAATTTCTGTGAAGTAGTGTGTCAAGAAATTGATCTTCATGTTATGCCAGATATCTGTGAAGTTCTGGCCACTTGTAGTTAGTGTAAACATAGAAACATCCATTTTATAGTCTCATAATAATATCTCATATTGCCCAATTCTCCAATTATAGGATGTCAGTTACTTTGCTGCACAGCTTACTTGCATTTTTAGGCATGGTCACCGTTGGATCAGTCCTTGGGTCCACAGCCCCTTACTTGTCCGTCTTCAATGTTTAGCAGTTTACCTAATTCTCAAATTGAAATTGTATGATTTCAAGAAATCATGGTTAAGTGCTATGTTGCTCGATCAGAATGTGAAGGTAAGCTGCTTTAACATTGTTCCAAACCACAATTTGCACTAACATCCGTCTTTTTCATATTTTTTGCATTGAAGTGATTATGATTGTATTCCAATTGCGTATTGTTTTTGATGAATGTCAGATCTTTGGAAACATGAAGCACAGTCCACCATTGTTGATGCTGTTTACTGTGATTAAAAACCTCCAAGGAATTGGCTATTTGTTCAAGGTAATTTTCTCTCACAAATCCACATTATCCTTTTCTTTAATTACTAATAGTAGCAGAGGCTGTTTTTTTTTTTCTTTTAAATTAAATTAACTTCCCTCAGAAACCGTAATTGTTTGTGGATCTTCATTACTTTTCAATAGGTCCTTCACTCCTTGTATTGTTTTCTGAATTTTCCTTAGGATGCATTTGAATATCTTGTTGTGTGCTCAATTAATGCATCATTTGTGTGTGTTTATGTATGTATTTGATGTTTTCTACATTTTCTACAGCATTTAAAGAGAATTTTTTTGTTTTTTCTTTCTTTGTTGTTGTTTTTCTTTTTTTGGAGAATGTTAGTGTTGCTAAGAATGATCTTGCAATATATGAAAGCCTAAGAATGATCTTGCAGTATCTTCTTTGTTAGGTTTATTTTATGGAATGGCTGGTTGGCTCTAATCTAAAGAAGAAACAAATACCTTTAAGAGAATAAAGCATAATGTTTAGTGGTTTAATTGCTGAAGAATCACCAATCACCTTTTCTATTCACATCTGTTGATTGAACAGTATGTTGTAAGTTCTGCCACAACTTTTTAAATGGGATTATGGGATGCTATCATGCTAATCAAAATAAGCCATACATGATTCGGTAGCTCTTTTCTACTTGTAAATACTGAATGATGATTTCAAGTTTTGGTTCCTAAAACACTTCAATTTTCAATTTTGCAGATTTATGCTGTAGATGATGATAACTCCCGCTCCATATGGGAGCAAATAGGGGGTCAAGTTTCAATTCTAAGTCCTGAAATATACAGCCGTATTGATTGGACAGTGTAGGTTTGCTATTTGATTCAGTTAGATTATTATTATTATTGGTTTTTTGGCTGCCTTTCTTGAACTTCGTATTTGGTAGG
The DNA here is from genome assembly GCA_016808115.1 of Tetrastigma voinierianum. Lineage (NCBI taxonomy): Eukaryota > Viridiplantae > Streptophyta > Magnoliopsida > Vitales > Vitaceae > Tetrastigma > Tetrastigma voinierianum. Next base: position 399,331 of record JAEQBH010002652.1, on the reverse strand, counting down.
AGACTTTTGGATGGAACTTATTATTGACTGGTTTGCTTAGTTGATACAGATGCTCACAATCTTGTGTTATTCGCTACAGTTTTGAAGGCATCATTGTAGACTCTGTTTGAAACTTCAAAATCCATTTCAAGGTGTGTACTGATTTGGTATACCTATACTAGCTTAATAAGAATACAATTACCATCCTAGGATTCTGCTTCTTATGCATTGTGTTAGGATCTTGCTTTGTATCAGCTTGTGCCTGGATTTGTACACCCATATTATATTTCAGAGGAATTATTTATATAAATGGTCTCATCTAATGATTGATGTTGATTCCTTTGACTCTCATTTCCTTCATGAATGACAATAAACTAGATCCAGCCAATCAAGAAGTTGAAAACATGGATGCTGTTTTATCTGCAGTTGTTGTTCAAATCCGTTTTACTATTGAATCAGGAACAATTCAGAGGTCTAAAACAAGAAACAAACAATTGGACTTTATGCAGTTGCATATGCAGAAAACTAAGTTATATAGACTTAATTACATGCATCTGACTTGGTTTATATGTTTAAATACTGAATTATTAGGGTGCACCTGTCTGGATGTACTTATGGTCTAATCATTAATAATAATAATAATAATTATAATAATAATCGAAGCATGGTGTCAAAATAGTTTTGTGTATGAGATAAGCTTCAGCGATAAAGTTGAAATCCAAGGGGCCATGGGCACGTTCGGCCCCACAGTTAACTCTAGATTACCCTATGTATTAAGTTTTTGATCTTTCATTAGAGAAGTAAATGTTTCACAAGTTTCTCAATGCCTCATGTCCAAGAAATGATTAAAGAAAAGATCATATTATTTCTGCGCGAATATCATATGACTTGAAGAATGTATTACTGAAGAAAGTAAAGCGGTCATGCACTTCCTGTGTACTCATGCGTTTTGCCTTTTAAATGCATTCTGCCAAAGAAAAAAAATTGTTGTTAGTGAACAAATTGTCAATATAAAACATAAGACCGTCATCTAGGTTGTAGCCTGTAGGCAGGTTAATTTTAGTTGCATCTCCCTCACTGCCCCCTCCCCTCTCCTTCACTTTTATCTCTTTAATCTCTAGGGTTGGTTTTTAGATCTAGTTTGTGATAATATGATTAGTGAGTTTATATTTATGCAGGAGCCTTTTAGTTCCATACCCACTTATTTGGATAATTAGCGATGGAGGATACAGTTGCAAAGAGACTTCCTTCCATTCTATTCTATGAGAAATGGGTTGGGAACATCTTGTTTCTTATTGGAGAAGTGCTTTTAGCAGAGCTGACGTTGTTAGTCTTTCCAGATTTTTCTTTGCCGACCAAATCTGTCATCACATTTTCCTCTAGATTATCACTGTTACACATTTTCTAGTTATCAATGTTATGAAGACTAACATGTCATTATCATTACTATTCTTTCCTGTATCAGATGTTATATAGATAGTGTGCTTGACACTGGAAACTTCTTTGTGATTCCTGCATCGCCAATAGAGGCGTGGGCTGCAACAAGGTACGCCAAAACTCACTCAAAATATCAGTTAAGAGGGGACCTTGTCCTCCTCAATAGAGATGATATGTTGGTTGTAGTTGTTGGAAGTTCTTTCTTCTACAATGAGCTATCATGGGACTATGCTGTAGCAATGAATGAAATAGGACCAGTACTAATCAAATATGCAAGGAGGAAGGATGCTGGGCGCCTGGGCCCATGTTTAGATTTGTCTTCTTATGTGGTAACACTCTACTGATGGTCATTTGAAGGTATTCAATTTATGCACCCATTGTTTTTCCTTTTATCACTTGTAAATCTATTGTAAAATTTTGCTTCTGCTTCTGTCCCATATTCCTACATCATTTTTTCCCGTTTTTTTGATAGGCGTATTCCTGCATCATCTTTATTTTATCAAAGTGAATGAAAAAGCTAAACAATAACCCATATAAGTGAATAATTGGTTGTGAAAGCCTGATGGAAGAAGTGAGAATATGACATTGACAGGGCTCAAAGCAGAAGCCTTATCATGAATCTATCTTCTGATAAATGCGAATAACAAAAAATATTTTGCTCCATTTGTTGTGTAACTACTAACTACACACTTTGGTATGAGTAAAATAAATCTGAAGACATCTACAATGCCTGGCAGAGCAGGATTTTATAGTCAATTTTTTTTTTTTTTTTTTTTAATATTGTGGTTTTATACTAATGCTAAATAATTATCATTTTTATATTATTTAATAGTTTTATATAATCTACAGAAGACATCCTTTTAAAATTCACACAAAGAATATTTTAAAAGAACAATGTATATATTAAAATAAGCCGTCTCAACTAATCAATTTATTTATTTATATATTTTTATTTTACTTATATAAATGAGATAAATATAATTATTTTTAAGAATGACAATAATAATTTTATCATAATAAAATTTTTATTTTTTAGTAAAATTAAGATATTATATAAATATTTTTCATTTATCAAGTTCAACAAATTGCTTTCATATAATTAAGATGTTAATTTTAAGTATATAAAAAATAAAAACTTAATACTGAATAAAAATTTGATATTAAAAAAAGAAACAACTTCATATATACTTAATACTATTAAGCCTTATTCAGCATTCCGTAAAATAAAAAATCTATTCAGCATTCAGTAAAAAGAAAACACCCCCCAACAAACTTTTTGAACTTTTCAGACTTTCAAACTTTTCAAACTTTTTAGACTTTCAAACTTTTCAAACCTTTTTTTTTTGTTGATTATTAGAGATATCATTTCTACTTGTCATTTTCTATTAGAAGGTTGGAAATTTCAAATGAATTTGTTTGTGCAATAATTTATATATTATACTATAATTAAATATATTTAAATAAAATAAATAATTTATATTTATAGAGATATGAAATCAATTAATCTTTATATTTATATACTTAAAGATGAAGTATTAATATATACATTACATTTATAAATAACATTTTACTTTATCAAAATTTAAAATTATAAACAAATTGTAATGAATTTTAAATAATTTATATTTTATTAATATTTATGTAAAAATATCCATCGATATCCGATATATTCGTAAAATTCAAGTACCGATATATCCGTTGATACCGATATTTTAATCCTTAAGTAAAGGTAAGAGCATGAAAGAAAATATGGAATAAAATTTGTGAAAAAATGACATAAAATTTAAGTCTCTCTAATAAATTTAGCAAATATATATATATATAGGAAGGCATGAAATAAGATTGAAAACATATAAAATATAACATAAATAGGGATTTAGTAAAATAGTTAGAAAAAACTTATATTAAAACTTAAAATTATACATTGGAGTAGTTATTTTAGTTAAAAGGAATAGTGTTGCCCCATAATATAGAGAAAAACATAATAAAAATGTCACATCCACATATTACCTTGCTAGATTAGAAATATGTGTGAAAGACATATTTCTCCACTACAAATCAACGTTTACTACATTATAGTTAATGTATTTAATTTTTAATATTTTTTTTACTTCTTTACTGTAATGTTTTCTTCCAATCTAATTCTTAAGATACGATATGATTCTACATATTTCATGGAAGGAATATTACTTTTTATATATATATTTTGATATCAGAATGTGCGCAAATAAAAATTGTTTTAACTTTCTATGTTTGAGACTAAAGACATTAATGACGAAAAAAACTAAAAACATTAAAAAGAAAAAAAGAATGTTTTTGGTCCATATTTCCTATTTCCTATTTGCTATTACAGGAATGGTAATAGGAACATTATAAAACTCAACCCTTCTACCGTGGATGAAACATCAGATTTAATTCCAATTGTTCTGAATCCCACAATCCTTCAAATTCATAGCTTTTCGATTCTTGTTTTTTCTTTTTTTTTGTTTTCGATAGCTTTGTGCTTTGTTTTCTTCCAGTTAAGCCACCGTTGAAATTCGAATTTCTTACAATTTCATAAAAAAATAATTGTGTTTCATGAATAGGTACTACCTTAATAAAATATAGGAACTATTGAAACACAAATTTCCCAAAAACTTTAATTAGTAGTGATCAATATAAATCTAAAGATATTTTGGAACAAGGAGCAGAATTTGCTACTTTCTAAATGCCAGTAAAGTCACTAGAAAGTCTAGAATCAGGATTTACTAGGAGAAAAATGCAACATGGTTGATAAATGAGAACATATTCAGCCATTGTTTGATCCCATTTGCAACCATGTAAATGAAGGGAAAGTGAGAAGACGACCATAACTTCTAAGCTTAAAATTACTATCCCATAAAGGGGCAGTAGATACACAGACACGTTCCATTGTCTTATTTTTGCTTTTTTTTTCTTAAAAAATGAAGACATGAATCTATAATATGATGAAGAGAAAGACTTGTCAATTTGCTTTGTATGAAACTTATCAAATTTTTCTTTCCCCATGATCAATCCTGACAAATTGTAAGGCTTGAATTTATAGAGGTAAACACCAACCAACAAAAGTGGAAAGAAAACAAAGAACTTGAATCTGTTAGACCATGGCTATATATGATGGTGCTTAAAGAGGGTAAAATATCAAATACTAACAAGCCTGCTGTCACCAACACATTTAAGCTTTAATTGAATCAGTAAAATGACAAAATTGAAGAAAACAAGGAGCACAATCTCACAATCCCAACAAGGTGTAACAATAGGATATGATGTATCCTATTTTAGTTTTCTTAGTTCAAAATTTCAGAGTTGTGTACTGCATGGCAGTCTTCCTGCTCAAATTTTGCACAAATTATAGGATGATGTATAATCCTAACTTAGTTTATCAAGAAATTGAAGATACACTTACTTTTTTGTTTTTCTTCAATTTATCGAAAACACCCCAAACATTTTATCATTTTTTATCTTCAACATTTCTGGCATGGAGCAACAACTCTTGTTTTATCATCCTGCAGCATGATAGGTGAACACGAACACAGTAATCTCTACATGGGAACTGGAATCCAGAGCCATCTCTAACTCTAGTTCTGTCCCAAATAAACTTAAGAATAAGTTGATTGCTCTGGATTTGGCCTGACTAGACAACACCTTAGACGCTTGTTCTTTTTTTGGAGAAGATACAAAACATTATTGAGAACATTAGCTAGAATAACCTTGTCTGAGCTTTTTTCGTGGTCAGACATTGTTAGAGAATTGAAGCATGGTTAATTTGGTTTTAAAAAGTTGGTATTCCTCTTCCTATCTCCTAATTCATGACTGGCACACATTTTAACTGTTTATATATTTCATATATATGATGAACACAGTGAAGAAAGTTTTTCTCCTATGTATCGATTATGAATCTGTGCAAGGCCAGATTTCCAGGACTTGACTAGAATGGCAGCTATACAGAAATTTGTCACATGTATAGCTATACAAGACTAACTGTATAAAGAATTGTATCTAATTGGATCCCTATTATTTTACAAATCTTCCAAAATGCAACTGGTCTTTTAAAAACAACATACCTAACTAAAGTCTGCACTTGAACCAGTATTTGTATATAATCTTCATAGATATAAATATGCACCAGCATACTATCCTTTTTGGTATTTGAATGATGATGATTGATTAAAATTGTTTGTGCTATAGAGGTATGTACAATACTGAATACAGGCTTGTGTTAGGTTATTTATCGCAAACTTTTGGCTTGCATGGGAGTGTATCTTTGCTTCCATAGGGCAACCCTACATTCACTTTTCTAATGTAAGCGTAGTGTTGATTGACCATGCTTGATTCTTACAGCATTTCATGGAAGGCCATGCCAAAAGTGCCCCCAGATCTCGGTTGCCTCCCATTACTGTTTTAGACACTAAACATCATTTGAAGGACATTCTTGTTTGCCTCGTAGCTGTTTAATTTATGTTAATAATCACTGATACTTTCAGTTGCTCTTCCTTTTGCTTGAGTTAAATTCTGATTGGTTTTACTGATAAAAAAAAAATTGTGATTGATTTCATTGGCAGCCATTTCATTTGGAGCTAAATTTTCAATAAAAACAAATCACTGCCCTTCATTATCCAGTCTGGGCTTTTATCTAGATGGTGCTAACCTTATGGCATATAATTCTGTTCTGGAACGGATACCTTATACAAGAAGCTTTACACCTCGGTAATTTTGGAATTTGATAGTTATTTTTCCTTAATGAAAATTTTGAGGCAATGTATGAACACATTGATTCATTTGAGATCCCACCTGGTAAGGAGGAGGAGAAACACATATAAAAGAACAAAAATAATTAAAGATATGTAGCTAGTAAATTAAAAAGGGTTTAGAACATGATATCGTGTTAAAACAAGAGGCATGGACGCAAAACAAAGAATAAGATCAATTCCAAAGGAGGGAGGGAGGGAGAGAGCATCAACCCTGCATGGAATTAGGACTGCGTCATCGAAACAGAGGTGGGCTCATGACCATGGACCCGCAACCGATAGATGCAAGTTCGGTCGGTGTTTCCATGGTTCGATGTGAAGTCAAGCTTGACCGTGTCCATAAGACCAGACCCTACCAAGTCCAATACATTGAAGGTCTGTGCATTACTCTTCTCAAGGTCATAGCTAAACTCAATGCATAGTCGATCAACAGCATGCCTCTGGATTTCTTTCTCAACCATGTCTCTGTCAATCATCCTCATCTCATCCAAACTCACTTCCCTCTCCAACATCTCACTCAATTTTTCAAACCTATTCACAAACTCCGCCTGAACCTCCATCATGTCCTTCATAATTTTCAAAAAGGATTCAACTTCAGCAATCCGTTGCTCAAAATCCAGAACCGACCCTCCCGAAGAGTCCGCGGATTTGAGTGCCAACTTCCGGATCATCTAGACTAGTCCCAGAATCATGATTAAGAGTACCAAATTTTTGGAGAATATCCTGACAAGAGTTACCCACAAAGGCCTCTCCGGCTTGGAAACGACGGGCTTCCGCCTCACCGCCGGAATCTTGGTAATGGCAATCGTCGAAGTGGTCGGAGTATAAATTGTAATTTCAATTGTGGCAATTGTGGCTTGGGTGGAAGAAAACGAAGCCATAAGTGATCGGAAAAAACAAGAATCGAAATCGAAAAGAAATAGAAGGGACTGTGATAAACTTAAGCCATGAATTGAATCTGTGGTTTCATCCATGGCATGAGGGTTTTATAGTGTTCCATTCCATTCCTGGAACAGGAAATAGGAAATAATAGGAAATAGGAGATATGGAGGGTTTTAAAAAGATTTTATAATATTTTTAAAAGATTTTCGCCATTTTAAAAGATTTTCAAATATAGATTTATTTTAAGTCTAAATCATTAGATAACTATTATTTTTTCGATAAACAATAATTTTATATTTTTCATAATAAAACAACAGTTTAAAAAAAAAACAAAATGTTTTTAACAACTAAAAAATTAACTTAACTTACGAAAACATATACAATTATTGAAAGAGAAATACTAAATATAAAATTGTATTGTTAAATATTGGTTAATAGTTTTTCAAAATTTGTTATTAAAAATTATTTTTCATAACCGTTTAAAAATATAGTTATTAAAAATAGTTTTTTATAAGAATATGTAAAGAAAGCATTTTGAAAAACAGTAAGAAATAATTTTAAAATATACATATTCTTTACAAAATTATGTTTTCAACATTTGAAAATACGAATTTGTTGAAAAATAAATTTCAAATAAAATTTAATATTATTAATTTAAAATTATTTTTTAATTTATACAAATAAAATTTTATTTTAATTTTCAACATATTTTTATAATATTTTAAAATAATCATAAAAAATATATTTAAAAAATCGAGTCATCTAACTAATCTAGTTTGAACCCACATGAGCCATGAGCCACTGGAATCTAATTTTTCAAAATTAAAACCAAACCCATCAAAAGGTGAGGACAAAGGAGAATGACCATCCAATCAACCCATATTTTCAGCTATATTTAAAATATAACTTTTTTTTAATTTTTTTTTAGTTATTAATTTTTTTAGTTTGAAAAATAGAAAGTTAAAGTGATTTTTATATATGTCTTAAATACATAATCCTAATCTAGCTAGATAATATGTGAATGTGACACTTTTATTATGTTCTTTTCGTATTATGAAGCAAATAATTATCACTTTATAACTAAAAAGAACTACCTTTAACCTATAATCTTAAGTTTTTTAATATAAGTTTTTCTAACAATTTTGCCAAATCCCTATTTATGTTATATTTTTACATGTTTTCAATCTTATTTCATGCCTTCTCATAATTTATTTTATTTTTTCACAAATTTAATAGAGACTTAAATTTTATGTTTGACAACTTTTATTATATATTTTATGTCTCATATTTACCTTTACTCAATGATTAAATATCTATTAACTGATATATCTGTTATTGATTTTACTGATATATCATAAAATATATAAGATATATCGTAAGACATATATGATTATCAAAATATATTGGAGACATATGAGATATATCGGAGATATATTCATGAATATTTTTACATAAATATCAATAAAATATAAATTATTTAAAATTCATTAAAAATTGTTTATAATTTTAAATTTTGATGAACTAAGTAAGAAGGTTATTTTATAAATGTAATGTATATATTAATACTTATATTTTAAATATATAAATATAATGAATAATTGATTTCATTCTATAAATATAAATTATTTATTTTATTTAAATGTATTTAAAAATTGTTTATTTTATTTAAATATATTTAATTATATTATAATATATAAATTATTGCACAAACGAATTCATTTGAAATTTCCAAGCTTCTAATAGAGAATGACAAGTAGAAATGATATTTCTAATAATCAACAAAAGAATAGTTTGAAAGTCTAAAAAGTATGTAGGGACCTTTGTTTTTTTACTGAATGCTGAATAAAAATTTTATTCTATTGAATGTTGAATAAAGCTTAATAATAGTAAGTATGAAGTTATTTGTTTTTTTAATATCGTATTTTTATTAAGTATTAAGTATTTTGTTTTTTATATACTTAAAATTAACATCTTAAGGATATGAATGTAATGATGAATGATGAATGTCGTTTGGTGCAATCAATAAATCGCATTTTCTTTGGACATTTATGTACTATGATGTTCTATTTTTGGCAACTGTACTTATTTTGCTTCGGGCAGGGGCGCTTTGTCGGCCACTGTTAGATACTTAATGATCCCAAGCACGAAAAGGTTATGGCCAAACAGGCCCGGACAACAGATTGGCCCACTATCCTGGTCCGTATTCCCCAATTGTGCCTTAGGAGCCGGATCGTCGTCAGGAAATGACATGACTGGAGGGGTAATGGACAGGCGTCACATTTAATGTGTTCGTAGGTCCTAGGAGGTTGGTATATAGGGGTCATTATTAGACTTTTCTCCTTTCTCGCTCTATCATCTTGAGTTAGCATCCCCTCAACAATTCCTAAGAACATCTCGGCGTATACGCTGTTGCGATTTTGCGCTTGATTGCAACTTTTTCAAGCTTCGTTTCATTTTCACTTTAAGGTGTAATCTTTATTTCCCTGACTAATGTATTGAATCTTCCTCATCGGCCTTCTTCCGACCGTGGAGAGTCCTGGGGTGAGGGTAGGTTTAGGGCTTGTTAGGACCGCTGCCACCCATGTTTAATGTTTTACCTTTCACCCGCTCGTACGGCTTCGCTGATACGTCTCTTCCCTCTCTCTGATCTGTTTGTAGCATGACGAGAGGTAAGGAAGGAACTTCCACCAGTCAGGCAAGTCGCAGACGAGGGCCTATGCGGGGGACGCTTCTACAAGTCATATCGTCTCGTCCCTGACAGTGGACGAATTTAGATCCTATTGCGAGGTCCCTGAGAACATTGACTTAAAGTTAATGGATGAGCCGGATGAGTCCACTCTGGGTGGGGAACACAATGTCGTGTTTTTTACTCGTGAGCAACTTGCGGTCGGGCTTCGTTTTCCAATGCCCGCCCTTGTTAAACAGTTTTTGCACTTCACCAGGGCGCCGTCGGCCCTTGTCCATCCCAATGTCATCCGTATCCTCATCGGGTGCAAGCAGCCTCGAACTTCTTATATCACCACCTTTCATTGGTTGAGACGCATTTTTCTACTCGATGTTACGCAGAGGTCATTGCCCCCTCGACACCGACTTCGATCGCAGTCAGAACGATCAGATTCTCCTAAAATGGAGGCAAAGGGGGTTACCTTAGTGAGGGGGCCCTGGGACGAGACTTCGGGCCCTCCTGATCTACCGTTCTATATTAACCTATCACAGCGTTTCCTAGGTGTGTGCAGGGACTAGGTGTTGTGCCAAATTTAGGTTCATACATATGACTTTACGCGCTATTGATTGTGGATTACTGATGTGGGGAAAAAATAGAGAGGCAAGTTGGTGCATTGGGTAGAGAAGGCGAGCCTTGAGAAGATTCGTAGACTGTTGGAGGTTTCCGAACAGGAGCGCCATTGTGAGGTCTCTTCCGACTTCAAGAATCTCGCCGACGTGAGAAGGAGCCCTTACTCTCATAGCCTCGGACATTTCCCCGGTCGCGCCATCGTAGACAGGGCGGAGAACACTTCGTCACCACTGACTTGTTAGATTTTCTCGTGGGACGTACGCTATCAACCAGGAATCCAGAGGCCGAGGCATTGAGCCGAGAACAAGCGTCGCGGGCTCCTTCGCTCGTCCTCGACGCCCACTAGCGAGGGTTCGTCGCTCACCCGCATTCCCCGCCGTCCGCAGGAGGGAAGTGCTTCGCCCAATGGGGCCGGCGGACCGAGGTCGCTCCGCCTCGCGGATGGGGGTTCGTAGGACAAATGGCACCATACCCAATACAATAGCCTAAAGCATGCCATGCAATGGTCATGTCAAAACCCAACTATTCACATTGACACAACCAAATAACCTGCACACTTGGTGAAAAACATAGATTTTCATCAAGGTTGTGGACACACATTGCCTTCCACAGGCACATGGAAAGAATCTTGACTCAATGTGCTTTCCATAGAGTCTAAGAACACCACAAACGGATTTCGGATGCGAAAGATATGGTCGTCCGAAGTTGGAGGCAAACAAAATAAGAAATGACCCCTGTGTCCCACCTGCACACTTGGTACAAAAACCAAATTTCAGAAAGGTTGTGAATACTAATTACCCTCCTCAGCATATGGCTAGGTTCTTGACTAAATGATCTTTCCATAGAGTCCAAGAACACCCGAAACGGAGTTCTGACAAAGACGTTATGGCTTCTATTCAAACCGGTTAGTTTACTCGCTTTTTTTTTTTTTTACACCTGAAACAGTTTAGATACCCGATTTCAGGGGGTCTTAATCCATAATTTGACACTGGTTCTTTGTACTCATTTGAAGATACGGTCTGGGTGGTTCTCCAACCTAATCACCCAAATCAGATCAAAGAAACTCAAGATATATCCTAAACAACTGGGACTACTCAGTTTTCAAACATAACCAGAAACTGTCTGAAAATAGCTCCCATTCAATGCATTTCGAATTAAAGCGGTCACCGTGGATGAGACCTATTTCAAGGAAGTATGTTATCCTATAAGTCTAGTTTAGACATCAATTGGAATCACTCAATTTAGATGAGTGATGGCCAAAACTCAGTCATGGGGTCGGAGGAAAAAAAACTGGACAACATTCTCCACTTTGACACTCACACACATGCCCTTAGATAGAAATTAAACCGAGTAGGATAAAACCCTACCAATTTATGATTTCCAAGAGCACCGCTTTTCTCGATTTTCAAACCTAACCTTGACCTTGAGAAATCTTGTGATTCCGTGTACCCACGTAGCCTCATCGTGCAGAGCAATTTTAACTCTCACTTGTCGAAGTTCCGACCATTAAAACCCCCGTGGAAATCACGGAGAAGCTTGATTTTTTTCTCCCTCCTCTCTCTCTCTCTCTAACGTCTGGTGCTAGACCAAATTGTGAGATATTTCTTGATTTTAGATATTCTTGATATTTATACATGAGACATGTGACTCACATCGCACCACTTGTCAAGCTTTCCCGGTCCATTTTTGTCCCGAAACAATTTATTTCGTCTCGGTTTCAGTTCCATCTATCTTAAATGGACATTATTTAAAAATTCGATATTTTTCAGGATTTTTCTAACTACAGGTCCACTGACGATGTCGCCCTCGAATTGTGAAAATCCGCCATCTCGTAATTCAATGAAATTCATTGCGACTAGATTTCGCGAGACAATTCCAACGGTGAAGTCCGTTTTTTTCATCCGAGATCGAGAAAGAAGTCTGAAAAAATTACCATTTTGCCATTCTTAGCAAAATTTCAAATTTCTAGGTTTTTCTCGGGTCTTATAGAGAGAGAGAGAAAAAGTTTTTTTTTCTTCTCTTCGCTTCTCTCTAAGATCTACGGAAATTGGACCGTAGGTTTTTGTCGGAGCAAAAGGCAGTCGATTCACGCACGTGCTACGCTGGGTACTAAAATTCGGAGTTTCACAAACTCCATGAGGTAGAGAATTTTCCTACTTGGGTTATTTCTAGCCTAAATGCCATTTAATGGCTTGGGGTTTTCTTAGAGGTCATGAGAGGCCGTAAATTTCAGTCTTAAATTTTTTTGACTTAGTGTAGGAATTTTTAGAAATTTTCAGGACTTTTTTTGAATAGTTTCACAGATTTCTCGGGATCAAGTTTTAATTCGCTATGGCTTAATTTTCGACTATTTCTGACAGCCTGCATTATTCTTTATTCCTAGACTGTGTTGAGGTTTGGTTTGATCCCTGATCGATGTCTTCTGTTTTATGGTGTGTTTTGGTATCACAATAATTCTAAGGACGAACCTGAAGGGACCTCCAAGATGCCCTCACAGGCGAGTCCGAGATTTAGGCCATTTTGTATGTTATTGTTGGAAAAATAAATAATATGTTGTTGTATGTAAAATTCATGTTAATATGTGCTTGCGAGATGTATTAATATGGAAATGGTGATGAATGAAAATTATATGTAGGAAATATAAGTATCCGGAATTTATAAATGTTTCATGTCGCTCTTATTGTGCATGTAGCATGACATCGCATGAAATATGCACGGTCACATCACGCCAGTAGGCAGGTGCATGTACTTATTCACCATTCTATGAATGTGTGGTGAGCTCGAAAACTGGATAACGTCTGGGGCACCGAGACTCACTCACATAAAAACAATAATAATAATAATAAATTTTTGTGTTCGTGAAGCAAGATGAGGTAGATACTCCCTGTAGTGAAAGACCGTACCCCACTCTGGTCAGACATATGTATCCAGCGGTGAAACTTCGCAAAAGTGTCGGAAGGTGTGCGGGTCCGCAGACCTCGAAATTCTGGCAACCCAAATAAACACACTGGATTTGATAACCAAATGGAGGGTCGCCCACGGTTTAAGTCACGCAAAACACCAATGATCAGCTTTTCGCCACTTACGCTGCGGTGTGTATGAGGGGAGTCGGTCGGGACTGGCTGTGTGCATGAGGAGTCTCTCATCTCACATGACACCAAACATTCCTACATTTTGCATTATTTATATAGAATATGGTTTGATGTTTTATGTACGTCATTTCATGTGTGACATTTAGGCGAGGAGTAGCCCTCAGAGAGAATTTTTCTATCGAAAGCATTGCCTTTCACCCCGTTGTGTAACTCTTCGTACAGGTGTACAGGAGCATCTATCATCCGACGAGGCCTGCAAGATTGCAAGAGTTTCATTATGTGGTTCTTTCTGATTGGCCGCCATAAAAGTATCTTATGTAAAAGAATTGTACCTAAATTCTTTCGACTATCAGAGGAACAATGAAAAGTATGTAATTACTCAAGAAGAGTATTTCGTGGATCGACTCTTATGGATTGTAATTAAGCCGCTAGCTTTCATATTTTAAATTTAAATGTGAATGAATGGATCCCTAAGAAGGGATATATTGAGGGATATGACGATAGGACCCCTCATGGGGTCAATACTCCTGGAGACCTCGACGGGTTATGATTATATTGTTATATAAAGTTGTACGTCGGGTAGAACTCCCCAACAAAGGGAGACTTACCGATTTTTTTAAAATATGGATCCCGATAATGGACACAACAGTGTAGACAAAGTTACCTGAAACTACGGCATTTCACGTGTTGACGGTTGTCAACGGGACCCCAGACGAAGGCCATACCACACACTCAGATGACTTCCAACAACTTTCTCCCTCTTTCAAACACCTTTTGCCATAGCTGATGGAGACAAATGAGCGAAGGCTCTATGAAGCTGAGGAAGAGAGAGAGGCAGCCTGCAAAGGCCATTTCGGAGGCTCAAACGACGGTAGCACAATTGATCACGACCGTCGTGTTCTAGGAATGGTGGTTGTCCGTCGTCTATCCAAATTTCCGCACTAAACGTATTGTTTAATTCATGCTTCTGGCCAGCTCCCTAAGCCCCGTGCTTCCTCCGCGGTGTTCTTTCTTTTCCCTGAATGGTTGATGAATGAACTATATTAAACTTACATCTGTAGCCGAGGTAAACGATTTTAATCAGAGACAAGCCAGAAATTGTCATCAGAAGTTGAACTTCACGATTTGATTTATCATCGTATCATTCATTTTATTAGCCTACTTCCAGCATTGTGGCAGTTTGAGCCTAGTTAAATTCCAGCCATACAAGAGCAAGACATTACCACAAAGCAATCCAATAAGTATGCGCATAAAGCAAGTTTTTCACTTTAGTCATTCTTTTCACAGTGGCAGCTGCAAAGCTGATGACCAAAAAGTGAACAACTTGCTCGCCAAAACTGCTACTTGGCTGACAGTTTCAATGGCACGCCTGCTCTTGTGCTTCAACTGAATTTTTTATGTGATCAACTAATAGCCACAATGCACAATATTGGAAAGGCATAATTTAAAATAAACACTACAAGTGGATAATTGATAAATTAAGAGTTCAAGCTACAATGATAATGGGCTAAGCTTGTCTCGTGGTTCCTCGTTTACCGCTCTGGACAAGTAAGAGTTTAATATGAGAAATAACACATGTATTAAATTCATCCAAAGCATTTAAAATATGAGAAATAATTCTCGCTTTAAAATTTGCTCGTTACAAACCGATACCGTCAGACTATCGTTGATTGCTTCAATGGTAATGTCTTCTTGCTCTCAGGTTTCGTATAATCTCTTATGATCAACTAATAGCCAATGCAATAATATGAGCAGACAATTTAAAAATAAAATAAAATAATTGATAAATCAAGATTCAAGCTTTACAAAGGATAATGGGCTTTTCCTGCTTTTCTCCGGTTCTGCCACTCCGCTCCGACAAAGTACAAGTAAGAGTTTAATATAAGAAACAACAATCCCATTTTCAGGGGAAAAGGGAACACGGGAAAAGAAAAGAACTACGGAGGGAAGCCGCAGTTTAGGAGCGCTCCGAAAAGCATAATTGATCAACTGCTATCGAAGTCTAGAGGCTGGATCGACGACCTTGACAACCACCCATTCCCGATAAATACCGGGCGGTTGATCGTGACGCCGCTTGAGGCCGCTCTATCAACTTGCCTCCTCCTCCTCTTCCTCCAACTTCATAAGAGCCATCATTGTCGCCATCAAAGCTAAGAAAAGCGTGTTTGGAGAGAGTAAGTCATTGAAAGCTTGTTCGAGAGAGGAAGTTGTCGGAAAGTTGTTTGCAGAGAGAGAAAGTTGTGGGAAATTAAATGCAGTGTGTGAAACTACAATGCTTTTTAATCCTTATCCCACCTCACATAAATTTAGAAAAAAATTATTATTATAGAAACAAATCAAAACCAAATAAATTTTTTAAATATTTGACTTATTTATCAAATAAGATTATTTGGATCGGATTTTTCAAATAGTTTACTATTCATATCCCATAACAATAACATATCCCATAATAGTTTTTCCTTATTATTATTTATTTAATTATTTAACATATTTGTATATAAAATTTATATATTATAAAAAATTTAAAAATATTTATAAAAATAAGTGAATTAATGAATAAACATATACAATTATAAAATATTTATAAAAATATTTGAATTATTAATAAATATATGCAAAATTTTATATTAATAAAAAATTAAAATAATTATTTTTATAAAATATTTTGTATGATTATAGAATTTTTTTAAATATTTACAAAAATATTTGAATTGTTTGAATTTTAAAAAGTAGTATTTTTTTTAATAAAATAAATAAATGTTTTAAGGAAAAATAAATAAATATTTAATGATAAACAAATAGGTATTTAGAAATATCCAACAAAATTTAAAGTGTTTTTTTAAAAAAAAAACACCTCTCAAGTGCTTCTCAAAAAAACACTTTGAGTGTTTTTTTGAACTTTTAAAAACGCTTTTGAAAATATTACCAAACACATTTTTTTGTCATTTAAACGCTTAAAAGTGTTTTTAGGTCTAAAAACACTTTTAAGAAACACTATCAAATATGCCCTAAGGGCTAGTTTGACACTGCTTCTTGTAACATCGCTTATAGCCAAAACGTTTTCCCTGGCAACGCTTTTATTATAAAAGTTTTTATAGGAATCCAAAAAAGTGATTTTATAGAAGTCTTTTTTTCAACATGTCCCATAAGTATAAAACGCTTATATCATTAAAAATTACTAAAATGACATTTAATTAATATGCCTATAACAAATATTTACAAAAAATTTAAAATAAAAATACTTTTTTATTATCTATGTGGTAACCTATTTTTTTCAACAATTAGAAGAACAAAAATATGTATTAAAAAAAAGAAAAAATATACCAACAATTATGAACTATAGAAAATTTAAAAGGCAACTGGTCATTAAACACTTTTCATATCCATTTAAAAACATTCGTCTTATCCAAAAAAATAATTAGTTATTTTAAGAAAATATAATTAGATAATTTATGAAAATATAATTTTATTTTTTAAAAGGAATATAAGATATTATCGCATATTAACAAAAAAATATTCGCCTTATTCAAAAAATAATTAGATATTTTAAGAAAATATAATTAGATTTTAAAAGAATGTAATAGGAAGGAAAATACTAGATAATTTATGAAAATATAATTTGATTTTTAAAAGAACAAAGATATTATCCATATTCAAAATTGAAGTGTTTCTTTAAAAAAAAAAACACCTCTCAAAGTGCTTCTCAAAAAAAAAAACAGTAGTGTTTTTTTAGGTTTCAAAGACCTTTTTCATAATTTTACCGAATGTCCTTTTTCCTCTAAAAAAACACTTAAAAGGGTCTGGGGTCTAAAAATACTTATAAGCAGCTACTGTCAACAAACCCTAAATCTATAAATAACCTGTATTAAAAAACTTATAACAAACTAATATTATAGATTAATAATTACCGGAGCTGCATTTCAAAATAATAATAATAATACACTAGAAGTCACAAAAATACTATGAAATTTGTGTAGATAATGTATAATTTGCTATATAATAATAACTCTTAACAAAATATAGCTCTTCAATTAATAATACTGACCAAAATGATATACCAACAATTTATAATTACATGTTCATCATACAAAAAAAGCAAGACATAAGGAGAAGAGGGTCCGATTGGAGTCTAATAAAGATAGTTTATTACATTATAACTAAAGTATTTAATTATAAAAAACTTATAATTATATCCTAATATAAACATTATTGTTGAAAGGCTATTAGTTAATAATTTACAAAATTCAGGTATATTTGGAACATGATATGAAATATTTTTAAAAAATAAATTTTAAAAAACTGTTTTACATTTATTAAATAAAAAGTTTGTTTGAAAACTCTATAATATTTTAAATATTTTAAATATTTTTAAATAAATTTATATTTTTGTTTTATTATGAATCATTTTATTTGTTTGGCATTAATATTTTTTAAAATAATCATTTAAAACAATGAAAACTAAGGTGAAAAATAAATGGTTGCTTTTTTAGGCTAACAAACAGATGTTATTTAAAATATAAATATTTTCTATTTTATGATTAGTAAAATAATTTTATCAAAATAACATAAAATAAAACAATTTTGATATTTTAAATATGTTTTTTTTTTTTATCTTATTTTAGAAAATAATATAATTGTTCTTGAAAATAGTTGTTAAACAATCTTTTATAGCCATGAGTTTGATTTTATAAATTTTATTTTATTTTTATAAAAATTATTTCTGAGGATAAGTAATGGAAAATTATCCTCCATATTTATTCCTATTTGATGGAGTGAGTTTATAAAAATTCCTAATTATTTTATCTTTGATATTTTTTATTCAATTATCTTTTGATAATTTGAAATATATTTATCATAACTAATATAATGTATTAGCAAGTATTTTATTACATTAGATGACTCCTATATAATAAAATTATTATTATGTTAGTACTTCAGTTACATAAAATAATTTATACATTTTTATGGTTTCCAAATTACACACCAATATACTTTGGATACACGTTCTTATAGTTGCAAAATATTTACATAACATGAAACTATGTAAAATTAAGAATATACTTTTTAATAAGTGAAAATTATTATATTATATGATATAATTTTTATAGCTTGAAATTCAATGTAGGATATTCTACATTTTTCTTCAAAAGTAATATTCATCAAAATGCACAATGTGTACATATAATAGACTTTTGTAAGTCTGTTACATTAATATAATGAGTATGTTACGTTAAGTATTTATGTAAGCTTAACATAAGGGATATTTTTGTCTTTTTTTGTCAGGGTATGAGGTGTCCTGACTGAATCCATGCACACACGAAATATACCTTTAAGTTATATCACATCCAGACACTCTCATTCAAGCCGGATGCACTATAAGAGCAAAAGATAAATCACAGATAACACACCGTATTCTCGCCTCGAACTCGAGATCTGGTTAAAATAAGAGATCACAATTATCTCACCTACATGTTCTGGTGATTATGATATTTTTGTCTTAATAGCGTGATCATTGATATTTCATTGCATGTTGAAAATGTCACTTTTTTAATGGTTTGGGAATTTTGCTTCTATTATTATTATTTTTTAAAATGTATATAAGAAGTGTCAAAAGATTTCATTTAGATTAAAAATAATTTCAAATTAGTGATCTAGATTTATTTTAAAAAAGTTTCACTTATTTAGAACAAATGATAAAAAATCGCGAAATATCGTTTGACAATATGTATCGGTCGAACTCCAAATGATTAATGACTTGTTTGAATGGAAAATCGGCAAAAAGTCTAGATGTTTGGTCGATATATCTGCGGTTGTCCTGATCATATCACAACATGAACAGAGAACATGTCGAAATTGAGTCACGCACCTAGAGGAGTTACGGATATACCGATAAAATTGGCAATTTTTTTTTTTAAATTGATTCAACACGTGGCCTGTGACACCTCATTTCCCAAGGGCCCGTTGACAACCCGTCAACTCCTGAATACGCAACGCCGTGAACCCGACACTACTCATAGCAAAAATCTGTAAATTTTCGTATTTGTTCTACCCAAAGTACATAACATGTCCCAATGACCACACAGGGTCCACACAAGGATAAAAGGAGTAAAAATGGTCTCTTAAACCCATGCATCAATACTCACAATAATCATATCCCAACCAAATATATATATCATGGTTCAAGAGTTGATAATTCACTCTTATACAACATATATTAAAAGTTTAAAATGATTCTAATGTTACTGATCCAACTAAAACACTAAAGTCACAACCCGCTTCAAAATCGCCTTTAGGATGAGCCATTTCGTACGCTCCCCTCAGATTCAAAGAATATATTCCTCGACATATGAGCTTAATGTGCCCAAGAGTGGAATCACCCTAAATGGGTTACTTCCCACTTAAGTGCATATGCAATGATCCAATTTTAAACACACATTCAAGCAAATTTGTGATCCTACTTGAATGTCTAAATGACCAACCCATGTCCCGAGTCCTCACCGACTCCCTCACACTTGCCTAAGCCACGTATGAGAAACATTATTTTCAAAACAAAGGTGTTTGTTTTTAATTATGGACAACCCTCCGATATAAGTAGTGGACCGACTCCGATAATCTATTTAGTGGACAACCCTCCGATGTATATTAATTGGCCCGACTCCGACGATTGATATCTTATATGGACTACCCTCCGATATTGTAATGGACACACTACGATAATTATCATTATTAGTCAACCCTTTGAAACACCTCTTCAAGAAACCATTCAAAGACTCACTTAATGCCTAGTACGCCTCAGAACAAGATACGAATTATTTACGCTAATCTAATACAATTTATATAACACACTAAATATATATAACATGATATACATTTACATAATTTAACTGCACAAACATGTTATGCACTCACAATCCATTACACCAAAAAGTGCAAATGACGTGTATTTAATTAACAACCACGAAAGAATTCGATTGAATTACTCAACCAAACACATTTTTTCTCACAAAATTTATTTCCTCGAACACTATTCATGTGAATGAAAAACCCCAGTTACTGCTCACGACCACTGGCTTCCTACATCGGTTCCACTTTGTGAACCCAAATTTCCTAGCCATTTCCGGCCTCATATACATCAAAACATGATTTATGACATAATTTATACCATTAAGCACCCAAAACAACCCATACTACCCGGGATCGGTCTAACGGGTTCTAAAATTTCATTAATTCGGTCCTGCTTCTGTGGGATCGATCAAACGGCTGCTGCATGACCCAATTCAATCTCGAATCATCAACCAAACACTTAAAACGAAAAATAAAACAAGTAGGATAAATCTCCACCTCACGGAGTTTGAAGTCAACTTCCTTAAACCGGAGCCCACGCGTAGGCTCACTGTGTAGAGTGACTTTCTTTCATTCCAACGACTCCGACGATCCGATTAACTGGATTTGCAGAGAAAGCCCTCTCTTTCTAAAAATCAAAATGTGAGCTCTCTGTAGCTCCTTTGCCCATTTTTACATTTTTGGCTTCTTTTTGCATATGTAGATGATACTATTTACACTCATTTTATTATCATTTAAAACAAATTCTATAATGCCATCTATGTCCCTAAGCTTGATTGACATTTGGCACTACTCCTCAAATTGGCCCATTTCCACTCGCCTCTCTACTACGCAACATGCCAGAACATGGAGTACATGTTATAGGTGACTTTATTCACATCACAATTCGTTTTTCTAAGACTGATACTGACACTGAAAACGCGCAAATTCCAAATGTCTCGAATTTGACTAAGTTCAGGGATTTAGTAGCTGCTAGATTCACGAGACGATCCCAATCTATGAACTGCTTGGCCATCCAAGATCTAGAGAATAAATTTCTGATTTTTGACCGAAATTACGATTTTGCCATTTTTTCAGAAATTGGAAATTTCTCGGGTCTTACATTCTCCCCTCCTTAGAAAGAATTTTGTCCCAAAATTCTGGACAATCACAATCACTCACATGCATATGTAATGTGAACAATACCATGCATGTAAACTCGTCATTTAAATATTAAACGACTAAACCACGTACCTTCATCCCTAAACAGGAAGGGATAGGTGGCCCGCATTGTGTCCTCGCACTCCCACGTTGACTCCTCCACTCCATAGTGCCGCCATAGCACCCTCACTTGCCTCACGGTCTTGCGTCGCAAAACCTTATCACGGCTATCCAAAATGCACAATCGGTCCTCTCCTCAAAGGTCCCACTGTCAACCTCAATTTGTCCTTAATCCACCATACGAGTCGGATTCCAGATACTCCGCTACGAAGAATGCGGAAATACCTCAGGGACACTGACATGTCGGGCGGTAACGCCAACCGGTATGCTACAGTTGCCTACTCCCTCTTTGTTATATCTCGAAGGCCCAAAACTGAATATAGCTTCCTGGCGCTTGCCGAACTCCGAATTAATTCTCCTTAGGCATCACCTTCAAGAAGACGTGATCCCCAACCTTTAACTCTAAGGGTTGACGTCGTACATCAGCATAGCTCTTCTACCGGCTCTGAGCCATGAGAAGACGTTGTCGTATCAAGCTTACCTTCTCGGAGGTGTCTCTAATCAGATCAAGACCAGTGATGAAGCTCTCTCCCACCTCGGTCCAACATGACGTGATCTACATGGCCTCCCATACAATGCCTCATATATGGTGCCATCCATACTCGCCCGATAACCGCTGTTGTAGGCGAATTCCACTAAGCGCAAGTGCTCTTCCCAGCTACCCATATGATCCAAGACGCATGCTCGCAACATGTCCCTCTAACACCAGATAGTCCTCTCGTGACCGACCATCCGTCTCTGTAAAGTGAAAGTCAGACGACGGTCAGAGCCCATACTTTTGAAACTCTTCCAAAAGTGCGCAAGAAACCTCGGCTTCCCTATCTCGACACTATGGATACCGGGTACTCCATGTAGTCGGACAATCTCTCGAATATACAACCTGGCAGGATCTCTCCAATGTGTGAAGGTCATCCGTGACGCTAGAAAATGTGCCGACTTTTGTGAGTCGAGATCCACTATCACCCATATCGCATCATGCTCGCGTGTTCGTGGGCAAGTAGGTCACAAATCCATCATGACGTGTCTCATTCCACTGCCCACCTCCAATGGTCGAAATAGCCCTCACGGGCTTCCCGTGCTCGCAAATTTCTTTAACCCGATGACACGTGAGACATCGGTCGCACAAAGTCCCCTACGTGTCTCTCTTTCATTCCGCCTCCACTAATACCGGGCACTTACCGAAGATCCCCGATACATATTCGTGCCACCTCGCATGCACCCAGAACTCCGGGAGCAAAGGAAACTCCCCGAAGATCTCCTTCTCAAATCGGTCAATCAGTGGAACTACTACCTGGCCCTCTATAATCGAAGACTACCATCTATGTGAATGGTCCAGCCCTCGTCACCTGTACCCGACTGTGTCCCTGATGGACACTATCTCCGCATCCTGCCCCTGGGACTCAATCACTCTGCTCAATAGTGACGGTGTAGCCACTAAACTCCCCAACATACCCACTCCCGGGAAGCTATACTAGCCAATGCTTCCTGTGACTTCCCGATCGAGCGATCGCCCCATCGGGCATTTGCCTTACCAGATGGTAATGCAAAGTGAAGTCATAATCCTCTAGGAACTCAACTTACTTTGTGCGTTTCATATTGAGGTCCCGCCATGAAAAGATATACTTTAGACTTTTGTGGTATGAGTATTGATGAGCTTAAAAGTCATCTATTTTCAGTCCATTTTTCTGATTGATTTTTATCGACTGATTTATGTGCTGAAATATGGAGTAATTAACCAAACTACTATGCAGCAGGGAATTCAAAAGAAAGAGGAATTTTTGCAGTAAAAGGAGTAGAAAGTTGCTGAGCAGTACTGATATAATTGGCTGAAGGAGGTTGCAGCAGGAGAGGTGTACATGGATTAAAGAACGTGATGTCATGACGCATTGATAGCAATGAAGATTCCTTCAAAGTAGCGACCATAAATCTCCAGGTGCAACAGAAGAGTATTTGAAGGAAAAACGAGCTGGTAGCGACAGAAACTCCAAGTCAGGCAACCATAGATTGATGAAGAAAAAGACATGATGTCACGCATGCACTAAACCCGCATGCTGGACAAAGAGGTCGCTACATCACCGCAGCCGAAGAGAGAGGTCATGAAGATCACTTACTGCCGCGACATCAAAATCCAACCGAAGCTGTCGCGATGATCAATTCTGGAGAGAGTTCCGTCGCATATCATCCGCCAGCTTGCGAAGATCGCCAGCCTAAAGAGAGAGGTCGCTGATATCGCCAAAGGTCGTGACATCGCGACCAAAGGTGCCTAACAAGATTCAATGGCTTAACATCGGGGCCAGATCAAGACATGTCGCAACACCTAGCTGTCGCGACATCAATTGTGAAGACTTGAGGTCGCGACATCATCAAACAGTCGCGACAACAGAAGCAAGGAAAAGAGGTCACGACATCATTCAGAGGTTACGACATCCGCTACAATGAAGAGAAGGTTTGACAATATTTAGTCATATGATATCAAAGTTAAGAGAGAATTTACATCATTAAGAGGTCGCGACATCAGTTACAAAGAAAAGAGGTCGCGACAACATTTAGCTGTTGCGACATCAACTGCACTAAAGACATGTCGCTACCAAACAATGGCATCTGCGATAAAACTGAGACAACAGAGGTCGCGACAAAGAATCGATGTTGCGACAGTATCAACAAAATGGGCAAGTTAACTTGAAATCCACAATGAGGTGCATCGAAATTAGGGCCCAACTTCAGAACCCTATAAATACGCAAATTGCTATCAAGGAAAGGTGTCTTGGCTACTTGAAAGAGAGATCCGGTTAGCTTGGCGCTCCCAGATTTTAATTTTCTTTCTTTGTTTTGTTTTTATTTTAGATTAGTTTGTTATTTCTTTCAAATTTGGATCTGAACGTTCGCTGTTAAAGTTTTAGCTGAATGCAAACTTACATTTCTTCAAATTAATGTCTGGTTGTTTGATTTCTAGACAAATTTTGGATGTCGAACTACTAGTTTCCGATTTACAGTGGTTTTCTTGATCAGCAAGCCAATGTATGGTGTAATCAGTGATTTAGAAACCCAGCTTCCATTGAATTGACTCTATTGTCAGAAATTATCTTTCATGCAGAATTTTATTCATTGATGTTAAACCTAAGTTTGTAAATCGACTTGCTGGTTTGTGAATTTTCTGGAATTGATCCTAATGTCAGTTTCTCATACCCATATATGGGATTGTCTCAAGCTCTGATTTCTAGGAGGCCCTCTGAGTGACACAGAGAAGGCATTCCTGAGAGTGATGAGCAATTTCTGAAGGTATGCTAACCTGATATTGTTGATCTAATGTGCTCTATATAATTAAATCGATACATCCTCTTCTCACTTGAACTCAGAATGAGTTGAGTGAGTTATCAATTTGCTACAGAGAGTTCGCCGATTCGAATGGTGAATTCAATCCCGTGTTAGCAAAGATCTAATCAAGGAAAGAATGAGTTTGCTCTAATTTTGAGGAAGAGAAACCGTTGTGAAAACTCCTGAATGACTATATTTAGGAGCTAAGGTTTACAAATGCCCATGTCATGTGGGTAATGGCGTATCGAAAGAAAAAATACCCAGAACAAGGCAACCCAGATTAAAAGTAGTTATCTAGCCCACTGTCTTCGAGAGAAACAGTGAAGGTGAGATGATGAACAGTGGGGTTTGGAGAGATCCAACTGCACTATCATATTCCTTGGACTAGTTTTAAACTGCGGGTTCATAAGGCAAAATCATAGTGTAATCAGAGGAATTGATTCTTCACAATAGCTTTATTTTCACGTTCCTTTAAGGTATAATCGTCAGCCTTAAATTTTTTATTTTAATATTTCAGTATTCAATTCATTTGTTATTAATTCAATTCTTGTTAGTTTTCATTATTTTATAGCTTTCAAAACTGATTCCAATTGCCTATCAGAGTCCAAATAGTATAGAGTTTCAGTAGTCAAGGTAGTTGATTGGGAATTCCTCGAGATCTCTCGTGATCGGAGCATCCGGGACTTACATCCAATCTTACTACTTGTTCACGCAGTACTTGCAAAAGATAGTGGATCCAAACCATTCTAAATGATTTGATTTTTAATGAAATTGCTTTTAAGCAATGTAATAATTAAGGAACATAACAAACAAGTTTCATGGCATTGTTGTTGGGGATTAAATAATAGTCCTTTGGTATATATATATATATATATCAATCTGATCCATGAACAAGTTTATGGCGCCGTTGCTGGGGATTAGATAATAGTCTTTTGGTGATAACGCCATAAATTTGTATATATATATCAATCTGATCCACAACAAGTGAAGACGCCTATTTCCTGTGATCAAAGAATCCATTGTAAACTGAATATTCGATGAAAGAAGGAAATGCTAATTTGACATATTTTTTTAAGAAAACAAAAATAGTTTTTCGGCAGTGACTACATCGGGCCACTAATTTTTAACAAGCCATATTGAAAATATTTGTTAGGTTTGACTAATCCTATTAATATGAGTATGTTTCAGATTTTAGGCAACTTTAATGCATAAGAAATTGCGGATCTGACCTGATTCCAGTAGACACCGAATTGGAGAGAACACTCAGGAGCTTAAGAAAGACAAAAAGAGCAGAAAACGCAGCTATGGCAGAAGAGAGACATGACCAAACAGAGGAACAGAGGACAACAGCCAGAAGACCCCCCATTATAGACACAATGGAGGATTTTTGGAGGCCTATTATTCAAGAAGAGTATTCGCGAATTAGACAAATTTACCGTGGATGCAAACAATTGAATCAGCCGTACTTAATTACAATGGTTCAAAGAAGACGCTTTACTGGGTCATCCCACCGCAAGACCAATGTTTTAAAACCGGATCTATGATTGAACCGAAAGTTACCGGTTCACTTCCGCTCATCGGGTTGACCGATGATTGAATCGTGGTTGAACTTCTATGACGTAATAAATATATATTATTTATATTTTATTTAAATTTTAAAATATATAATTAGGCAATATTTAAGATATTATTTATTACTTTTTATATAAATAAAGTATTTATAAAATTATTTAGTAAATATATAATGTTTATATATAAAAACATATTAAAAATGGAAGAAACTTATTTATAAAAATATATAATTAATTAGTAGTAATATATAATTTTGTTAATATCTAAAATAATCATAATGACAGCATAGTGGTAGAGTGGTTCCTTTGTAACTTCTCCTTCCCATATTTAAATCCATGAGTTTGCATTATTTAATTGAATTTTTTTTAGTTACAAGCCTTTTAACCCTACAAGCTTTCATCTTACAAAACGAGACGTAGTTTCGATGTAAAAAGCATCAAAACGATCGCTTTAACTTGAAAACACTCTGGCAAAGGAACTCCGGCCTGGGCTCATCCCCGGCTCACCGGTCCGACCGTCGGCTTCGGGGCGTAGCCCAAAGCCGGCTCAATGCAAAACGTTTTATTGAACCGACCGGTTTTACGTCGGCCGACGGTCGACCACGGATCGCCGTCCTGGGTCTCGGGTTTTCAAAACATTGCCGAAGACTCCAGTCTGAAGACTGTAAGTATTTCGTGATGGCTACTACGTTGAAGCTGAATCTGTAAGACCGCAGGTGATAAAACTCGCATCTTCCCATTTTTTGAGTGATATAGCAGCCACATGGTACGCAATCATACTTTCCGGCGGTTCCGTTGGATACTTGGGGAAGAGCTGATAGAAGCTTATTTAAAGGCATTCTTTTCCCCATCTCTCACCAGAGAGACGTAAGAGAGATAATTTATTCCAACAAGGGAAGACGAGAGCTGATATAGCTTGGGAAAGATTCAAAAGGTTGTCAAGAGCCCAATGCATGGGATAGGATCTAAAGACCTGTGATGTGGACATAGTGTATCATGCTCCTAATGATACATCTAAGGGTATTATCGATGCTTCGTGCTGTGGAACATTTAAACGAAAAAGTGTCAAGAGCTAGAGATCCGATAGAAGACTTAGCAAATGCAATATGAAAGCTCCATCCGAAGCCAAGAGGAGGTAGCAGAGGAAAAAAGAAATGAACTGAAAAGACACAAACTATGAGGCAAAGTTGGATGCCATAATGCATAGGACGGACAAACAAGAAAGCTGGAGCCGCACACCGGCCATGAAATAGAAGCAGCCAGGAAAGAGAACTCACGGTGAAGGAGGTCGGGCGCCAATGTAAGAAGACTCTTATGAAAGTGCATGAGGTTGGCACGTGAACGAGCAAAGAAGTTATCATTTTAAACCAAATCCTAATCTGCCCACACACTACAACCTAGCACTGAGAACCTGAGAATTCATACGTGGAGGGCATCATATGGGCCTGGCTGGCGGTGAAACAACATCCTCAGCTGGGGGCGATGACTACCAAGGTTCCAGAAAGAAATAAAGCAGCTAGTTATCAGAAAATGTAAATGAATATCAAAGGTCAAAGGAGGATCCAACCATTTGAATAACAGAGGTCGCAGCCTACGACAACAAGAGGCTATTATAATTCCATGAATGTAAACTATCGACTTGAAGCTTTCAAGTTCGATACCCAAATGTTTCAAGAACACTATGCTCGCTGAAAATTTAGAGACACAGTAGAAAACCGCCTCACTGCTAAATCGTAACAAGGGAACCTTCCTCGCTGATTACGTAAAACCCAAAAGATTGCATGGCAATTCACAGAAGTTGGGAAGGATTTAAGCAGCGTAAGAGATCACAGAAAGAAGAAACCTGAGAATAAAGAAAGAAAAGATCAAGAAACAAAGCAGAAAAGCACAGCCGCTTTGAATTGCATGAAAGGTAGTAATGACTTAAAAGAAGGAAGGAGTACTAGCTTATACTCTTGCAAAGGCTATTCCCACAGAGACTTTAAGTCAAAGAGAGAAGAACAATCTTCAAATTCTGGATATTTTCAAGAAAATAGAAATAAATATTCCATTTGCAAGAGGTGATCAATAAATGCCTTTATGCAAAATTTCAAGGAGATATCATTAGCAAGAAAAGAAAGATAGCTGAGAGTAGAGGTCAATTTGATCCTGTTTAAAAGGCAATTATCCAGCGTAGTCATCCAAAGAAATATGAAAGATCCTGCGCTTTCACCATTCCCCGCTCCATGGAAGTATGAATTCAAGAAAGCTTTATGTGATTCTAGAGCAAGTATAACATATACTTCATCAAGCAAAGTGAGACTTAGTTTCAGAAGTGGAGTCTCACTCACAACAAAGAATTACATTGTTTGACATGATAGATCAATGGCACAACCAGAGGAATTCGAAGATGTATCGGGTCAAGGCTGGGAAATTTGTATTCTGGATTTTGTTGTCATGAAGACGTGGAGTGAGGACACCCAAGTTCCTTTTGTTGTCATGTCCTCTTTCTTAAACAACAGAGAGCGCCTTTGATTGACGTACAGGCTGCGGAACTAACACCTGTGAGTCGGGATGAAGCAATGCAATTTAATATTAATAGGAGTCTAGAACATCCTAATGTAGGGTCAGACAGTTGTATGGCTGTAAGAAATACTAGCCTTCTCAATGATGAATTGAATTCTGATTATATTATTCAACACTCTATCAATGAAATTGAGATGAATTTTCGCATTCGAGATCTGATCAGAAGTTTTGCCTTCAAACTTGTTTAACAAGGAAACAAATTTCAAGTATAAAATGAAAATACCAAGGTGAAAGAAAGCAAAGCCGTGAAATAAAACCATAGAGGATAAACTAGTGTAGAAGGGCTATCATTGAAAGAATTGCCCAATCATTTAAAATATGAGTTTTTAGAACCAGAAAAGAGAAATCCAGTTATAATATCAGCTACATTGACTGTCGAAGAACGTGGTTGCTGGGGCAATTTGAGGAAATACAAGGAAGCGATCGCCGTCAATCAAGATCCAAGGTATCACCTTCTATTCAGACAGACACAAAATATCAGCCGAAGATAATGCAAAATCCCAATTGAGCATCAGCAGTTGAACCCAAAGACGAAAGAATTTATAGAAAAAGAAGTTCGAAATGGTTAACGCAAAGTTTATATATGCTATATCGATAGTTCTCGGGTAAGCCTGGCACATGTGGTTCCCATATCATTCACTCGTAATCAGAAATGAAAAGAATGAATCGATTCCCATAAGAATTGTGACAGATGAGGTGTGTATCGATTACGTAAAATTGAATACTGCAAATCGTAAAGGATCATTTTCCGCTGCCTTTCATTTATCAGATGCTGGACAGGTTGGCAGGACACCCTCATTTTTGTTTTCTTGATAGATATTTTGGTTATAATCAGATTGCTATCAGACCCGAAGATCGGGAGAAATCCATCTTATACGTCCATTCGCACCCCGGTTTTTGGTGGAGAATGATTCCTGATCACGCCCCCGGCACTTCCAAAGATGCATGATGTCTATATTTTCAGATCTGTAGAAGAAGTTATGGAGATCTGTTTGATGATTTATTAAAGGTATTGTCCGCTTGAACAATGTCGATAACGGGGACAAAGATTTCCAAAGGTGCAAAGACAAGAATCGCTCGAATTGGGAAATGCTATTTTATGGCGTATGAATCATTCAAGCACATGATTTCGCAATAGTATTTATGTGTAGACTGTGCAAAAGTTTCCATTATAAGAGACTTAATGCCACCTAATTGCTACCAAGGGAATCAGTTTCTTAGACATGATTTTATAGAAGATTTATCGTGAGATCAAAATTTTCTAGACACTATGCATTACCGGAAAGATATTAAATTCCATTTTTGATAAATCGTAAAGCATTTGAAGAAATCAAATCAGATTAGTCAAGCTCCCATCATGGCAAAACCGCATTGGAACAGAATTTGAAATCACGTGATGCCAAGCATTTTGGTAAATGGAGCTCTATCGGGACGTAAAGATGAAAAAGTGTTCAAGGCTGAGTCTACTATGCTAGCAAAACCTTAATGAAGCACAAGAGAATTACTTACTACTGAAACAGCTACATAGTGTTCAGATGTGAAAATTTGGTGCCATATTAATTGGGGTCTCATGTAGTTATACACACCGATCATGCAATAATTAAATATCTAATGGCAAAGAAAGAAGCAAAGTCAGATTGGATCGATGGGTATTATTAATACAGAATTTGATTTAGAAATAAAAGATAAAAAGGAAGTGACCATGATAGCTTCGACGGCCTTGTTAAGAGTAGAGAAACCCACTGTAGAAGAGAAAGGAAGAGAAATAGCAGAAAATTTTCCAGATGAACAGTTATTTCAGCTGTCACTCCAACCACCCTGGTATGCTGATATTGTGAATTACTTAGCTTGTGGAATTATGCCACTCAGTTCAAATTTACCAGCGTGAGAAAAGGCTAAGGATCGATAAAGAAAATTACATCCGATGACCGGTATTATCATTAAAAGAGGAGCTGATCTGATTATAAGGAGATGTGTACCTGAAGGTGAGAAAAGCAAGATTCTAAAAGAATGACATTCATTACCTTATGGAGGACACTTTGTAGAGATAAAATGTACCATACAAAATTCCTACCGATTTTAACGCCTACGATTTTTAAAGACTGCTGGCGGGTAAAGTCAGGTAATCAATGCCAAAGAATGGGAAATATCATCAAAAGGCATGAGATGCCCATGCAAGGTATCCTGGTGGTACAATTGTTTGATGTATGGGGAATGGATTTTATGGGGCCCTTTCCAGTTTCATTTGGAAATATATACATACTCCTAGCTGTGGATTATGTATCAAAATGGGTAGCAAGAATATGCCTAAAAGAATGATGCCAATACAACAGGTTTTTACAAAGAAATATTCAGCAGATTGGGACACCTAGAACTATCATTAGTGACGGAGGAAGCCATTTTGCAAATAAGGTGTTTGACAAACTTAAGGAGCGTATATGGTGATCAAACACATTATGAGCTTGGCTTATCATCCTCAAACAACGAAAGCGTGCCTGGAAATTTCCACCAAACAAGAAATAAAGAAAATTCCGAAAAAGACTCCAAGTTCAAGCAGAGATTGTCTTTTGAAAACTTGACGATGCACTCGGGCTTACAGAACAACATTCAAAACTCCCATCGATGTCCCCATATTAGTTTTTGCAAGCAATGTCACCTCCTCTCGAACCGGAATACAGTTTATGGCCATCAAGAAGCTTAATTTCGACTTTAAAGCTGCTAAGGAAGACAGACTACTCCAGCTAAATGAATTGGAAGAATTGAGGAATGAAGCCATGATATAGAATCTACAAAGATAAAAACAAAAAATGGCATGATCAACGCACTTTTGAGGAAGGACCACAAGAGATCGTGTCCGTTATTCAACCCACAAGGCTCTTCCAGAAAGTCAAGTCCTAAATGGAGCTGTATCATTTACAGCATATCATAATAATAATTTGGGGTAGTGACACTTAGAAACAACGAAGAAAGAGGAGTTCAAAGTTAATGGTCAGAGATTAAAGACACTGGGGGAAAGCACTAAAGATAAACTCCTCGTTCCGAATTCGAGAAAATTGAAGAAACGGAACAATGAGCAGCAGAAGTCTAAGCAAGACTCAAACAGAGTGTACTATGAAAACTGATACAAGGTTCACCTTAATATAGACTTTGAAATTGTTTTAATTACTTGTTTCAACTTTTTTCTTTTAGCTCAAGTGGATTTATTGTGGAAATTTCGTTAGGTTGAAGGTATTAGGATCAATTTAATCCTTTCTGGAATTGTTTCAATATGCAGAGGTAGAATCAAATTGTTCAGGCGAGAAGGAACAAACTCTAGTACAACTCCAGCAATTCACAGGAAGGAATGACTTGAAAAAGGGGAGCATGCTTCTCCCTACATAAATTCTGTGAAAATTTAATAGAATATATGTTTGAATTGCTGAGTGGGAATGATTTAATTGATGTTTAGAATTTGAGAATTGATAAAGATTGAAAAGCTGTCTGATCATCAAATTTAGGGCAAGTGCAGACTAGGTCGCGACAAAAACTTATGTCGCGACAGAAATTGAGGTCGCAACAAAAGTTGATGTTGTCACTTAGTCAATATTGAAGGAAGAACAAGAATGAGGTCGCGACCAAAAGGTATGTCGCGACAGAAATAGAGGTCGCGACAAAACATTTGGGTCACGACAAGAGCAAGTCCTTCAAAAGAGTGATGAGGTCGCGACAACTTAACAATGTCATGAATTACCTGATGTCGTAGCCAGAGGATAACTTGTCCTCCCACAATTTAAGTATGTCGCGACAAACAATAGTATGTCGCGACATAAAAGGAAAGTTTTCCAGCTGGGCAGCTTTTAATTTTGCCCTAAATTTAATGATAGCACACAATTGCAGCCTGACATTGAAGTCACGACAAGCGCAATTAAAGTAATAAATAGCCCACAATCATGATTGAATTGCAATTGTTGAGAAACTCCCTCCAATATCATCTCTTTCCTTGAAGCAATTTCAACTTTTCACCTTCGCATATTCCCTGATTCTCAAATCTCACAAACCCTAGATCCGAGCTTCTTCCTATAAACCTTTCAATTTCTCTAATGGTCGAGCCTACAACCCTCATCCCTAATCTGAGTGAAATCATGGTGGAGCATGCTCAACCCGGGCGGGAGGTTCCATTCGAACTCATAGCTGAGAAATGTGCCACGGAATAACTCCGGTCTGCACCGCTTGCAAGGCAAAGAGGAGAAAGGGAAAGGAGGCAAGAAGAAGAAGAGGAGGACGACTTCATTTCGTATACAGTTTACTCTTATGGAAGAAACACTATGCAGGAAAGGGATTTATAGGAGAAAGGGGATTCACTCAGCTCATCTCCCCAAAGAATTGATAGAGCAAAGAAAGGGGAAATTAAACATAAAAAAAAACCGGGTTATGCATCGCCAGAGAGAATTTTACTCAAAACCTTGTCAGAGAAAGGAGAACTCTGTTACGTAGGGGTTTGGGTTCCATATGGAGCCAGACTATAAATGCAATGTAATAATGGAGGGTCAAGCATGGATCAAAGTACAAGAAGATAAAGAGAAAGCCCTAACTGTGGAAAAGATAGCTGTGGAGGTCGACTGCATGGCAAGGTGAAATGGGACAAGGAAGAGGGAGAAAGATTATAAAATGTGGGGATCTCGATAAGAAGTAAAGGTATGGTTTTATTTCCTGGCTTCTGTTCTGATGCCTACTAAGCATGTCTGCAAAGTAAGAGAACAAGAAGCAGTCATTCTATATGCCATACTGAAGGGGTATAAGCTTAATGCTGGAGCTATTATTGAGAACTCCATAATGAAATATCATGAGGGAAATAAAAGGGGCCTGATCCCTCACCCAACAACCATCACAAGGCGCTATATAAGGTCAGTGTAGCTAAGTTGGGCAGAAGAAGAAGAGTGCCCCAATGCTTCACCATTAACCCTGACTGGGATAAGCAAGGGGCCAAGAAATCAAAAGAAAAAGGGGGTCATAGTGGAAGCAGATTCCAGAGATGAAGAGGAGAATGAAAGACAAGGAGAGGACACCCTTCTGGTTGAGAATCAAGAAGAACAAAATCCAGAAACACAAACTGCAGGAACACGGCGTTTGCGTACATACAGATCGGGGATGAAAGAAGTTCTATTAGATTTCAACACACTCCACCGGCGCCCCCAATGAGAAATAGAGAATTCAGAGAACCTGGAGAAAGTTCAAGAGGAGCCCAAGAAAATAATCAAATAATGGAGAGGCTCATTTCTATGCAGAAAAGTATGAAGAAAAGAGAAAAGGAAACGGAGACCGCAACAATTTAGAGAAGAGAGGCGAGAGGCAGAATCGAGGAAGTTAAGAGATCAACAAGGGAAGAGGAACTCAATAGAAAGGAGGAAATGTATGAAGCAGTTGAAGAGAAAAGAGCGTAAAATGGGAAGAAGAGTTGAGTGTGTGAAAAGGAGGAGCGCTAAAAAGATCCTGGAGCATCAAGAAGAAAAATTTAAGAAGGAAATGAAGGGAAAGAGATCAAGATCTTCAAAGCCAGAAATAAGAATCACCTTATAATAATCACTGACCGAGACTTTCAACTCCGCACTCATAAAAGAAAGAGATGCATCAAGAAGCAGACAAAGGAGCATATCAAGGGTTTAAATTCCTCTATATGTCATTGTTACAGACTCCTGAGAAGAAGATTATGACGAGATCAAAAGCTTGATGACAATGATGCCTATAGAAGAATTTTTATCGAAAATCCTCGGATTTGATTAACAACACCCATCCAAATTTTTGGAGGTAATGATCGAAATGGAGCCATAATGAACATGACCGGGTCAAAGGCAAGATGATTTGAATAAGAAAGTCGATCTCACCAATGAACTGATTCAAGAACAAATGGAGAGAAAAATGCCAAGTCGGCTAAGAGGATGTAATGAAGTTCCCCAAGTTCAACCCCAACCTGGCTACCCTTGATCTGGATCCTCCCAACATTTTTACTCCTCCCTCAAAAAGAAAAAAACCTTCCAATTGATCTCCTCATATCCATCTCTTCCTCATTCCCGTACTTCGTTGATTCTCAACTTTTGCACAATCTCATGAATAAAATAAGAAATTTGTCTCGATGTTGTGTTGTTTGAAGTCGATTGTGTGTGTTTACTTTTTTGCTTTAATTATTAGAAGAATGTGATTAGCTGGGGAATGAAAATGCCGACATATCATAATCCATAGCCAAGTAACTGATTAGAATATAGATCGTAAACACAAATAATTGAAGAATAAGGCTAATTGGCAATATACTGAATTGAAACACAAATTGCATAAATTGATCTAATTTAGCCGATAAGTCCAAAGTTAAAGGAAAGTTATACAAATGAAGGAGCAAACATATTTTGGGTTTGAAGTATGTCGCTAGCCAAAGAACTCAGAACCTAGATCAAGTAACTCCTCATCAATTGAAGCAGTCAAGGACATCCCAAAGGTTATTCACGCTAACCAAAAAGAGTTCTAGAACTTGTTAATACTGACTATAAACTTCTAGGTAATACAACTAACAAGAAATGATGCAGGCCATCCTTGACAATTTGAGCCTTTCTAGCCACCATTATTTATATGCTTCTGCATACACCCTAGCTCCTGAATTTGAGCCAAAACAGTCCCTATCTTCAAAACAAGCAATTGGAAATCCTAAGCCATCCTTTATAACTAATCCCTCTAGTAAAGAACCTCTGATTACCCAAAAACTCAAGGAGGGAGGAAGAAATAAAGTTTGGGGGAGTATATTTTTGGAGAACTAAAGGAGAAATACATAAAAGGGTGAAGAAAGAAAGATCTAAAGCAGGAGGAAACAACAGAAAAGAAAGCTTAAAGGAAGAAGTTTTGTCTTGTGGCCTAACTCTCTTGAACAATTAAGTTCTTAGGG
This sequence comes from Tetrastigma voinierianum, assembly GCA_016808115.1. NCBI lineage: Eukaryota > Viridiplantae > Streptophyta > Magnoliopsida > Vitales > Vitaceae > Tetrastigma > Tetrastigma voinierianum. Next base: position 363,419 of record JAEQBH010002652.1, on the reverse strand, counting down.
GTGTTTCAACACCTAGTACCCTAATGCCAACTGGTATGGGAGATACTAACCCAAAGTTCGCTAAGAGTGTTAGAAAGCCTAAACAGACAGAACATTATACTTTTCCTGAAAGGTGGCAAATAAAAAGTTCCAACAATGAGAAGTACAAATGAGAAATTGGAACAAACAATGTTCAACATAAGAAATCAAAAAGATACCCCAAAGATGAAGTTTGGGGGAATCAACTAAAGGAGTTGCAAGGAAAAGGAAGGCAGCAGTTAAGTAAGAAAGAAGAAAGAGTTTGGGTAATCTTACCCTAAAAATTCCATCTATCCTACCCATTACCCAAGCCTAACATTATAAGTTCGAAGACTCCGACCGATTCGACGGCTGGAATTTACTCTACATTAGTGGAGATCAATATGAACAAATAAGCATATGGAATTTGGAAAATACTGAAGGACTTCAAACTATGAAGAACTCCTTTACAGGATTAACCGACTCACTAAGAAATGAGGAAGAAGACCAACCTACTTCTTCAACAGATCAATTGACTATACTCTTTATAAAACAAATTCAACAATATAGTTTCATATTACTTTATCGAAAGTAGAGACAACCTTCATTTGACTACTAGATATACAATAAGGAATGCAATTTAGTTTTTCTAATTAATTTTTAAGGTAACCTAAAACTTAATAGAAAATGTCCTTTGTTTGAGGACAAACAAATCTTTCTTTTCTTTGCTCGAGGACAAGCAAAAATTTAAGTTTGGGGGAGTTTGATGAGCTTAAAAGTCATCTATTTTCAGTCCATTTTTCTGATTGATTTTTATCTAAAAAGACTGATTTATGTGCTGAAATATGGAATAACTAACCAAACTACTATGCAGCAGGGAATTCAAGAGAAAGAGGAATTTTTGCAGTAAAAGGAGCAGAAAGTGGCCGAAGCAAGATCGATATAATCGGGTCAAGGAGGTCACAGCAGAGAAAGTATACGGATTTAAAGAACGTGATGTCGTGACGCATTGATAGCAATGAAGATTCATTCAAAGTAGCGACCACAAATCTCCAGGCGCAACAGAAGAGTAATTGAAGGCAAAACGAGCCGGTAGCTTACGTAAAACTCCAAGTCGCAAACTATGATCGATGAAGAAAGACGTGATGTCGCGACATCAAGGGTACGTGAGGCTTTACGTAATTAAACCCCAAAGACGCTGACAAAGAGGTCGTGACATCAACCGCAGCGAAGAGAGGTCGCGATATACTTAGTCTGCCGCGACATCAAAACTTAACTGAGCCGCCGCATATCGCTGATAGAAATCGAGGTCGCACACATTCGCCACGCGAGCATCGCCAGCCAAAGAGGTCGCGACATAAGTTGGCGTCACGACATCGCAGTCACAGGAAAGCAGGTCGCAACAAGATTCAGTTAGCCGCGAAGCATCACAGATCAAGACATGTCGCGACAACAATTCCAGCCATATCAATTGTGAAGACAGGAGGTCGCGACATCATCAAACAGTCGCGACAACAGAAGCAAGGAAAAGAGGTCACGACATCATTCAGAGGTCGCGACATCCGCTGCAATGAAGAGAAGGTCGCGACAACATTTAGCTGTCGCGACATCAAAGCTAAAGAGAGAGGTTGCGACATCATTAAGAGGTCGCGACATCAGTTACAAAGAAAAGAGGTCGCGACAACATTTAGTCACAAATATCCACCCACTAAAGACATGTCGCCACTCAAAACAATGGCATCCGCAAATAAACCGAGATTGGGTCAGGAGGTTGGCGACAAAGAATCGAAGCACGCGAGAGTATCAACAAATGGGCCGCTTAACTTGAAATCCAGCAATGAGGTATCAAATTAGGGCCCAACTCGTAACCCTATAACATGCAAAACAAGCATCAAGGAAAGCAAATTTTCCGCGACTCAGCAGACTGACACAAGGCCTCAGATTTTAATTTTTCTTTTCTTTGTTTTGCTTTATTTTAGATTAGTTTGTTATTTCTTTCAAATTTGATCTAACGCCTGGCCAGTAAAAGTTTTAGTCGAATGCAAACTTACATTTCTTCAAATTACCGTCTGCTGTTTGATTTCTAGACAAATTTTGACGCCGAACTACTAGTTTCCGACATAAAGGGTTTTCTTGATCGCCAGGCGCCAATGTATGGTAATCAAGGATTTAGAAACCCAGCTTCCATTGAATTGACTCTATTGTCAGAAATTATCTTTCCTGCAGAATTTTATTCATTGATGTTGAACCTCAATTTGTAAATCGACTTGTTGGTTTGTGAATTTTCTGGAATTGATCCCAATGTCAGTTTCTCATACCTATATATGGGATTGTCTCAAGCTCTGATTTCCAGGAGGCCCTCTGAGTGACACAGAAGTGGGATTCCCGAGAGGATGAGCAATTCAAGGGTATGCTAACCTGATATTGTTGATCTAATGTGCTCTGTATAATTAAATCGATACATCCTCTTCTCACTTGAACCGAGAATGAGTTGAGTGAGTTATCAATTTAAGCATGCAAAGAGTTCGCCTCGATTCGAATGGTGAATTCAATCCCGTGTTAGCAAAGATCTAATCAAGGAAAGAATGAGCTGTTCTAATTTTGAGGAAGAGAAACCAGTGTAGTGTAAACCTCTGCAATGACTATATTTTAGGAGCTAAGGTTTACAGTCCATGTTGTGGGTATGAAGTGATTTGCAGTTAAAAAATAATTCCGTAACAAGGCAACCTGTGACAAAGTAGTTATCTAGCCCACTGTATTCGAGAGAAACAGTGAAAGTGAGATGATGAACGGTGGGGTTTGGACAGATCCAACTGCACTATCATATTCCTTGGACTAGTTTTAAATCTGTGGTTCATAAGGCAAAATCATAGTGCAATCTGTAGGAATTGATTCTTCACAATAGCTTTATTTTCAATGTTCCCTTTGGCGTATAACTGCTCGCCTAAATTTGTTATTTTAATATTTTATTCAATCTATTTTGTTATTAATTCACCTTGTTAGTTTTCATTATTTTATAGCTTTCAAAACTGATTCCACCGCTTATAAGAGTCCAAATAGTATGTAGTTTCAATAGAGTCAGTGGTAGTTGATCGGGAATTCTTTGAGATCTCCGTGGATCGAGACCGGACTTTACATCCACCCCATTACTTGTTCGACCTGTGCACTTGCATCATAGTGGATCCAAACCATTCAAAAATGATTTACTCTTAATGAAATTGCTTTTAAGCAATATAATAACTAAGGAACATAACAAACAAGTTTCATGGCATTGTTGCTGGGGATTAGATAATAGTCATTGGGTAATAACGCTTTAAATTTGTATATATATAATAATCTGATCCACGAACAAGTTTATGGCGTCGTTGCTGGGGATTAGATAATAGTACTTTGGTGATAACGCTATAAATTTGTATATATATATATATATATATATATATATATAGTATATATATATATATATATATATATATATATATATATATATATATATATATATATATATCAACTGATCCATTTAACAAGTACACTGAACTCCTCATATAGGCGCCAATCTTCAAGGTGAAGACTACGCTAACCTTATGTCGTGAGGGTAATTCTTTACTCATGATTTCTTCAACCGACGGAACCATAAGCTACTACTCCTCCTTGACGCATCAAACACATCCTACCCGGCCTCGATGCATCAGTACAGCATCAGGTACCGCCCTCTGCTCGGGACTATCAAGATAGGAGTCACAAGTCTCCTTTAACTCCGTGAATGACGCATTGGTCATCACAATCAAACTTGACCTCCTTCCAAGTCAATCTCACATAAAGCCGCTAATCGGAGAAATCCTCAATGAATCTCCCAGAGTACCCAAAATTAATCCCAAGAACCACGTGATTCCAAGACCGACTTCGCCTTCCAACTCATCACGGCCCTCGACCTTCTCCTCGGGTCCACCGACGCTTCTTCTGATGTCGACACCACGCGGTCCCAAAAATCTCACCCGCAAGCCAAAACTCGCACTTATCGAACTCATGCATAAATGATGGTCTCTCAAAAACTGTAACATAATCCTCAAATGATACTCATGCTCCCACTCTGATTGGGAGTAGATCAAAATGTCATCCACGAAGACTACGACAAACTGATCCAAATAGGGTTGGAATACCCTATGCATGAGGTCCATGAATGGCCGGGCCGGCGCATTCGGCCAATCCAGCGACATCACTCAAACTCAGCTCTATAACGTCCCAAACGCTGTCTTAGGATATCTATCTCCCTAACCCTCACCGATGGTAACCAAAGGCGAAGGTTCATCTCTGAGTAGATTCGCGCCCTCTCAATCCATTCAAACAACCAACTTAAGAATGGGTACCATTCTTGATCGCAACCCCTGCTCAACTCCAACAGTTCGTAGTCAACTACGTCGGCTTGGTCTCGGTTTTCTTCTTCGCAAATAGAACCGAGCACCCCATGGTGAATTCCCGCCTAATGAACTCCCTTATCCAAAGAGTTCTCGCAGAATCGACTCGAGTTCCCCGTAACTCAACTCGGTGCCATCCTATACGGAGTCATAGATGGGTGAAGCAACAGTGTGTAACTCAATACTAAAGTCTACAACCTCTACGGAGGTAATCCCTAGCTCATCCGTAAAAACATCCACATACTGCAAACTACTCCGAGGTAGATCTAAGTCAGCCCTCCGTCCTCTAGGGTAAGGCCCACTAGTCAACCCAAGAATCGTCCCTCGACACTGGACTCAGATAATCGCTTCCAGGGAAAATGTCATGTCATTCCCTCGAAATACCACACGAGTACCGTCCTGCGTGTAGGCGGTAACCCTCCTACGCTCACAATCAATAACGACCTGGTGTGTCAGCTGTCAGCCAATCCATCCCCAAGATGACATCGAACTTTGACATGTCCATGATCCTCAAAGCCCATCGCGAGTAGAGTCCCCGAGATCTCCAAACGCAACCTCACATATCATCCCGGCCTCACCCTAATCCCTAGGGGAGAACTCACATACAAAGGCTCCTCCAAGGTCTCAACCTCTAAGCCCAACTCTATCACAATTGATGCAGCGATAAATGAATGCGACGCACCAGAATCGAATAACACTCTTGCCCATAGGCGAGATAGCAAAAACGCACTCGTATAATCGTTGATCCACGACCACCGGCGGTATAACGACATGACACGCCCTCGAACCGACTTGACATCCTCGCATGTGGGCTTCTTTACCTCGCTCATAGTCCGCCTCTCGTGGGCCAGAAGTGTCCGTAGCTCCCTCGAAACTGAAACCGGGCCTTTGGCCTCGCACCGGGCTTGGAGGAATATATCAGGATCCTCTCCCGTCTCTAACACCGATCGACTGCGGTCGCTCCCAAAACCTCGGGATCCCCTCGCTCGGGGCAATCCTCCTCATGTGTTCAGCCGCAGCCGTAATATTAATGATTCCGGCCGCAATGACCGGGTAACTCGATCCGTCTGCCCGATGGTCGCGGCCCCGAACCTCGTGCGGAACTAGAAGCCTCTCGCTTTCCAACCAGTTAAGACTGTCTCTCCTTCCTCTTACTACTAACACCCGCATCCCGAGTGCTCCGAGCATCCTCGATCTCTCTCTCTATGGTCAGGGTTGTCCCAACCATGGAGTCCATATCCTGTAGGCGAAGGCCTACAATCCTCCCTCGAATGGACAACTTCAGCCCATTCAATTCCTAACTCTCGCTCTATGGTCACGGATCACGAAACGGGCTAGCTCCGTGAATCTATCCACATAATCCATCACAGTCATCGTCCCCTGCTTTAACTTTAAGAACTTCCAGCCTTCGTCAGCCCCCACAAAGATCCGAAAATACTTCCAGCGAAAAGATCCTCGAACTCGCCAAGTCATCGCCCAGGATCTCTCAGAGGTCCTCGCGCCCATTTCCACCATGCTTAGGTCTCACCCTCTAGCTAGAACGCAGCTAGTCTGATCCTGGTAGCGTCAGAGGTAATCTCCATAGCCTTTAACACCTTCTCAATCTGCATGAACCAATGGTCTACCACCACTCCGACTTCTCCCGTGAATGCCTGAGGATGATGCGCCTAAACCTCCGGAGGTTACTAGACCTCCCCGGGACTACCTCGCATACCAGCCTGCGGCTATTGCTGCAAACAAGAATACCTGGCACTCTACAAAGGCATACCGGGAACAACATCAGAATGTGCCCGACCAAGACTCGTGTGGACGCCCTCCACGCCCCGTCCTCGACTAGCCATCTATACATGTCAAATGACGCTAAATACAATGCAAGATTCTAAGGCATAAACATTCTCCCCGAGACACTATTCATACAATGTGATAATACGCTCATACATAGTGTCCTTTGCATTCAAGAATTGCAAGTGACAAATCAATTCCACATGTCAACTATTTTATCTCAAAAAATTTATTTTCAAAATTTCATTTTTTTTCCAAAATTTTTAGTCTCATTTTATTTGGATTTGATTTTATTTAATTAATTTTTTTTCACACATTAATTTCCAAATAATGAAAATACAAAAAAATATATATATATATATATATATATATTCCATTTTCTTAACACTCAAATAAATTTATAAAAATTATTTTAATTGATTTTCTTCGCTTTTACAAATCAGAAACCTTATAAAATAATTTTCTTCACCCTTTGTTTTTCTTTTAATTTTGGACATTTTGTCCAAAATTTTCCTCAAAATCTAATGATCCAACACTAAACCTAGTGTTGACCTTAAAATTTATTCAAATTTTATTTTATTATCTACTAAACCAAATAAATTTATTCAAATTTATTTCATTTATTTCCTTTGTTCTAGTTTTACACACTGTAAAACTCCCAAAAATTTTCTAACACTTATGTGCTACCTACTAAGCACACAAACCAAACACAACACATGATCACACATCATTCATGTTATGCAAAATTTTCACACAACAATTCATCAAATCACACACAAAACACACATGCAGTGTCCTAGTTTTGTTCCGTGCCTTCCTAGGTAATCTCATACCTAGACCTACATCGAACCACACCAAGTGGTGATGGATACCCAAACCCGAGCTCCCTAGGTATTCGTATACCTAAGCTCTGATACCAAACTGTGACACCCCATTTCCCGGGGGCCCGTTGACAACCCGTCAACCCGCGGAATACTCGTGAATATCAGGTAACCCGACACTACTCACGAAAATCGAGCAGAGTCTCCTTTGTACGGGAAGCTCTACCCAAAGTACATAACCTGTCCAAACGACCACACAGGGTCCACACAAGGATAAAAGGAAGAAAATGGCCTCGCCCCCGATCAATACTCACGTAATCATAAACTCCGTGACACCCCATTTCCCGGGGCCCGCTTGACAACCCATGTGACGCCCCAAAAACCCGGGTCCGTTGACTACCCGCCAACTACGTGACAGTGGATGTCGGGTTACCCGACGTCATTTTAGAAAATCGGCGCATCCCTTTGTACGGAGCTCTACCTTAATTAAAATAATATCTATTAAAACCCGTCCATAGCCCAATATATTCAATATACTAAGAGATCAAATCACATGAGTACACGCCACTTGGGCCCACAACGATACTCATAATACATACTAACTATGAATTCAACTATATACAATGTTTTACTCTTATCTGAAACATATATATTAAAATTAGGAAAATTCCTAGCCATGTAGATATCGTCGAAGCCAAAGCCACAAAATCATTTTTGTACACAATCCACGGTCTCTAGGATGAGTGCTGCTCCTCCTTGCTCGCAATGCGCTTGTGAAAAGGGGATCGTGGGGTGGCTAAAGCTCAATGGGAGAATCGCCACAGTGAGAACACTATGTATACAAGTGCGATTACAATGTTCTCGATTTAAGCAGGCAGTGAGCAAATGCATGATCCTACTTGAATGTCTACGTGACCAACTTCGGATCCGAGCCCTCACGAAGCTCTCTCACGCAAGCTCAAGCCTCGTGTAAAAATTATTAATTTATTAGTGGGCAACCTCGGAAGTAGAGATATATATCGATTAGGTAGCTCAGGCAGTTGATATATGGTGTTTATGGACTACCCTCAAATAAATAAATATCAAACTGGGCTGCTCGACAGTTGATATATTCTTTGGTTGTGGACTACCTCGATGAATAAATATCAAGCGGGCCGCTCAGACGGTTGATATATTATTTAGTTTGGACTACCCCTCAGAAATTTATATTTTAGACTCTGCTCACGAGCACATTTTATAATTTAAGTAAATGCGGCTCATTCTACATATTCTAGGATGTTCAGTGCATATGGAATCATATGTATGCCGAGTTTCAATTGATCTAAATCACATGCAAATATATATACATGGAATATATATTTACATAAAGCGTAAATCACACATCAAAATTAGCTCCTTGGGAGTACAATGATCATACCATAGTAATTTAATTTAAATCACTCGACCATACGTACTTTCCGCAAAATATATATTTTTAGAACACTATTCCGAATAGTGAAACCCTCGTTTACTATTCCCGGAAAATCACAAAACACCGGTTCACTTAGTGAACCCGCAATTCACGGCCATTCCCGGCCCAAAGCATACCAAGCAAACATTTAATACCTGAAATTAAACAAGCCACACCTACTTGGCCATGAAAGCGCTCTGTAATTTTTTAGCAGCTCAAGAAAAACCTTGCATCAATTCGGTCCCATATTTGGGACCGATCATACAGCCCATTCCCGACCTTTATCATCTCAAGCATAATTTATTCATAAATTACCATATAAACACCCAATTCAATTTGGCCGTACGGACTACTTGAGAATATCTAAAAATTCTACAATTCGGTCCCATGTTTTGGGACCGATCAATACCCATTCGGCATTTCTCATATCAAGCATGCATTTTAAATACCAAATTTCCACACAAAGCTAATTACAGACGAGTCACGGCCCTAACAAAAAATCTCAAATAAATTCCCACAATTCGGTCCCATGTTTTGGGACCGATCAAACGGCCCCTCACGGCCTCAAACTAACCGAAACATCGAAAAACCCTTAAAAATGGGAATAAAACGCAAATAGGGAGAAAATCCTACCTCTTGGAGTTGTCAAAAACTCGCAAACCCGGGGTCACGCGTAGCACTGCTCGCGTGACGTTCCCTTCTTGCTCGAAGCGACCCAGCGGTCGGATCTCGATTTTTAAGGAGAAGCCCACTCTCTGCTCTAGGCTCTCAAATTTAGACTCACTGCATCAAGAATGGCCTCCCACGTTTTGCTTTGGCCTAATTGAAGATGAATGACTATTGACTATTTTTGTCTTCCTAGTCACTTAAAATCAAATTCCATAATTACCATTTTGTCCCTCTTTCTCAGATTTGATATTCGACACTATCTCGGCCGTCCATTTTCATCATTTCTCTACTCATACCACTTATGGTACATGAGTACATGCTCTATGTGCCTTTCGTCGCATCGAAAATCGATTTACGGCACGAGCGCGATGCCTCGAAAAGCGCGATGTCGACTCATTTGTCTCCCAGAAATTACGAAATTTACGTGCTAACTAGATTTCGTGAGGCGATTCAACGGTCTGATCCGTTTCGTCATCAAAGTCTAAGAATCAATTACGGATTTTTAACCGTAATTACAATTTTGTAATCAAAATTACTATTTTGCCCTTATTCTAGAAATTGGAATTTCTCGGGTCTTACAACCCATCAACCCGCGGAATACTTTCGTGAATCGGGTAACCGACACTCTCCATGAATCGAGCGAAATCTCCTTTATCTGACTCTACCCAGAAGTACATAACCTATCCACAGCCGACCTGAGGTCCACACAAGGATAAAAGAATTAAAATGGCCTCTTAGGCCACTTGCATCAATACTCATAATAATCATATCCCAACCAAATATATATATATATATATATATATATATATATATCATGGTTCAAAAGTTGATAATTCACTCTTATACAACATATATTAAAAGTTTAAAACATTTTAATACATGTATCAACTAAAACACAAAGCAGCGACCCGGCTTTCTTCAAAATCGGCCTCTAGGATGGGCGTCTTCTAAATGCGCTCCTGTGCACGAGAAAGAATATATTCCCTCGACGGGGCAGGCTAATGCCCATTAGTGGAATCACCTAAATGGGTTACTCCCCACCCTAAGTGCGCTACGTGATCAATTTTAAACACACATTCAAGCAAATTCGTGATCCTACTTGAATATCTAAATTACCAACCCATGTCCCGAGTCCTCACCGACTCCCTCACACTTGCCTAAACCACGTATGAGAAACATTATTTTCAAAACAAAGGTGTTTGTTTTTAATTATGGACAACCCTCTGATATAAGTAGTGGACCGACTCCGATAATCTATTTGAGTGAATGACCCTAGATGTATATCGGTGGGGCGACTCAGACGATTGATATCTTATATGGACTACCCTCGGAGATATTGTAACGGACACACTCCGATAATTATCTTTGTTAGTCAACCCTCGAAACAATTCTCTCAAGAAACCATCTCGTACACTCGCTCTATTGCTCTAGGGTGCCCAGTGCATATGGAATGCATGATACCAATTCAATACAATTTATATATCTGGCGCAAATATATATAACATGATATACATTCACATGGTTGGTCAGCATGGCTTGTATACGATTTCGCAATCAAGTATTACGAAAAGTAGCTCACGTGGGCTAATTAACAACCACGAGCAATTCGATTTGAATTACTCAACCAAACACATTTTTTCTCACAAAATTTATTTTTTGAACACTATTCATGTGAACAGTAAAACCCTTGGGTTACTGTTCACGGCACTACCCTACATCGGTTCCACTTCGTGAACTCGAATTTCCTAGCCATTTCCAGCCTCATACACATCAAAACATGATTTATGGCAAAATTTATACCATTGAGCACCCAAACCGCCCCTACGAGTCACGGATGTCAATAGGCTCCCAAAAATTTTTAATAATTCGGTCTGAAGTTTTAGGACGATCAAGCGGCACGTTTAGGCCTCAATTCAACCCAAATCATCAGCCAGCAGCTTAAATCGAAAATAAACCAGTAGGATAAATCTCTACCTCCACGGAGTTTGTGAAACTCCTTAAAACCAAGACACGCGTAGGCCTCCTTTGCGTGAAGCGACTTTCTTTCTTGTCAAGAGGCAATTGACGGTTTGAGATTACTCGGGATTTTAGAGATAAGTCTCTCTCTCTTTCTAAAAATCAAAATGTGAGCTCTTTGTATCTCCTTTGCCCCTTTTACGTTTTTGGCTTCTTTTTGCATATGTAGAGATGACACTATTTACAATTTCGTCTTATTATCATTTAAAACAAATTCTATAATGGCATCTATGTCCCCAAGCTTAGATTTTCGATATTTGACACTACCTCGGCTATCCATTTCTATCATTTATTTACTCATGCAACATGTGTAACATGAGTACATGTTATAGGTGACTTTTGTCACATCACAATTTGTTTTCGACTTCCGATGCTCGTGCACCGAAGCGTGAAAGTCGACTATCTCGGGTGGAGTAGAAATTAGAAGCGTGTCGTATTTGAATTTATGAGGAGGCGATTATGGTGAAATCCGTTTCGTCATCTGAGATCTAAAGAATAAATTTTTGGATTTTTGATAGAAATTACGATTTTGCCATTTTTCCAGAAATTGGAAATTTCTCGGGTCTTACATGGCCTTAATTTAAAACTTCACTCGTCCAACAGTTCCAATTTTTAATTAAATAACTTATAAATTTAATTTTTTTTTCGGTTATATACTTTAATTACAATAAAGTAAACTATCAATTGGGACTTGAACCGGAACCGCTTTCATATATATCATATATTTTATAAACGATGAGCGTTATATGAGTTATGCATGATGACCGTATGATTTATCCTATTATTTTAAAATATAATTTATTGTATCTTAAAAATTATTATACTTACACTCAATTTTTTTTTATATTTATCATTTTACTTTGTTTAATTTTATATTTTTAAAATATTTAAAATATATTTTTAAATTGCTTAATATATAATAATAATAATAATACTAAACAATAATAAGGTTGTGATATTTTTATAATTTAAAATAAAATTACCAATTAAAATTTTATAATTTAACTACTTGAATTAAATTAATAACAATAATAAAAGTTATCAACAATTATAAAATTTTAATATTATTTAAAACATAACATAATTAGTTTTACTTTTAAATAAATAAATAAAGTATTTCCGTACAACATATTTGCGCATCATGTATATATGTTTATGTTATAGAAACGTTCAGCATTTAAAAACCAGCATAAGAAAAATTGGAGTTTCGAGTTTAGTAAACGATTCTTACGTTCGATTTATTTTAAGAAATTTGTCGCTTGTCAAAAAAATGTTTATATGTTAAAAAGTACAAAGGATTTCGAGTTTTTTAAATAAAAACATAATAGTAATAATAATAATAATTTATTTTTAATGAATAAATTCAATAATCTATTTAAATTTTAATATTATATTTATTTTCATTCAATAATATAAATATTATCTGGTTTAAATATAAAGTAATAATAATAATTTTAATAGATAACCTAATATTTTATGTTTTAATTTTTAATATTACAATAATTTTATACATTTTTAAAGATAAACAATGTGGTCAATTTTAAAATATCTTTGAAAAATAAAAAAAGTAAATAAATAAAATTCTAAATATTTTCATGAATTTTATATGATTTACTTTTACATATATTTATAAAAATATTTACATATATTTCAATATATCCCAGCAAATCCAATTACCCATTTTTTATATTCTTGTTTAGAAGTTAGAACTTGTGATTCGATTTACTTTGATATGTATTCAAATTTACTTCCAAAACCCTTTTTTTCTTAATATTATTGAAAGAATAATTGAATCCAATTTCACTATACTGTTTGCCTTTGACTTTTTCTGAAAAATGCTTTTATTTACTTTCTAAAGAATGTTTATTTTACATTCCTATCTGAAAACAATTTAATTCAATTTTATTTAAGAGTAAATGTTTTTTTTCCAAATATGTATATCTTTTTCTCTCAACATCAAATATTTATATTTTTGGTAGAAATTTATTTACTAGAGAATATTCCAGTCAAAATTTATTAAAAATTACTTTTGTTGCTCTGAAAAAGTATTTTCCAATCAGTGTTTTTGAAAAATAATTTTATTAATTCAATTAGAAATGAATCAATAGAAACATATAATCAAAATCCTTAAAAACCATAAATGATGAAACACTAGCCGAGTTAATAACATAATAAAATGACTAAAAGTTTATATATTTGATAGTTGAATACACACAATTGATATTATGATGGTAACTAAAATACCTATGATTCCATATCTACAGCACATTAATATTAACGACTATTGATTTGATTTATTGTCACTGATTGGATATACTTTGCTCATTCGAATCGCCACCCCACATAAATGTCCATTTCGCGTCGCGTGATAATGACCGGCTTGTCGCTAAAACGACGACAACCATACGTTAGACCAAAACTATGACTAAAACACGAAAAAACAAATGAAAACATATATCTTATGGCATAACTATTTTATCGAGGAAGAAAATTATGGAATGATGTGTAAGGAGTGATTTCATATCAAGAATATGAAATTAAGACATAAAATATGAAATAACTTTTTGAATTATGAAACAAGTTATAAAATAGTTTTCTCTCTAACAAACCGTAGAATCACTTTTCTAAATATAATATCTATTTAATAACAATTTGATTGGATTCTCAACTTGTCATTGTTGGCATCAAATCATCTTTTACACCTCTTTTCATAATTTTCTTCCTCAATAAAGTGGTTATTTGTTTTTTTTTTTGTCTTAGTTATGCGTGCTCCAGTGCGACGTAGTTTAATGTTTATCGCCCAGTGCGACATTTTTTGTAAATCGTTGGCCAGTCTTTGTGTTTATTTACATGAGCTTGATTCAAATGAGTAAAGTGTAATTGCCCCGTCAGAGATGATGTACGGTATATTGTAACCGTAGGGTAGCATATGTCTGTAGGGGCTTCTTAGTATTTGAGTGCTATAATAGTATTTTAAAGTTGTTTTAGGATGAAATTGTAAAGTTTTCAAAGCATTGTTGCTTTTACAATTAAGAGAAAGTGGAGAAGTGAAAGTACAAGATTATGAAATATCGAAAGGATAATAATAATAAATTGTCGAGAATGGTTCGGGGGAAGCACAAAAAATTCTCTAGATCTTGGATGATGAAATGGACTGCGCTGTTAAATTCATCTTGCGAAATCTAGTGACCCAGAAAAATTTCGTCACAAGGTCTTTTCCCCTTTTCTTAGGTTAAATTTATCCAAGCAAAAATAAGAACGTAGTACTGAAAGAATGAGAGAGAGACAGAGACAAACATATATTATTACTAGTCACCAATTTATGAACAAATTGATTCATTTGAGATCCACCTTGCGAGAGGATGAAGCATAATAAGAAAGAAAATAATAATTAAAGATTTATACCTAGTAAATTAAAAGGGTTTTAGAACATGATATCATGTTAAAGCAAGACCTGCATAGATGCAAACAGAACAAGACCAATTCAGGCCAGAGGAGGAATCGGAGCTGCGTGGCGACATCGAAGCGAGAGGTGGGCTCATGACCATGGACTGTAATAGATAGATGCAAGTATGGAAGGGCTTCCATGGTTCGATGTGAAGTCAAGCATGACCGTGTCCTGAGACCAGACCTTATCGGAGTCCGACCTGTTGAAGTGCAGCATTGCTCTTCTCAGGTCGTTGTGACGCCCCAAACTCCGAGGTCAGATTGACGACCACGTCCAACCCGCAGGAATAATCGTGGATGTCGAGGTAACGACGCAGCTCAAATGCATCAGGCGAGTCTCAGCATGCAGGGGCTCACCCAAGGTACAAACCTATCCCAACAATCAACTTATGACCACATCGGGTTCATATGCAATTAAAATGAGTAAAAATGGCCACTTGGGCCCCTGCATCAATACTCACAAAATAAATATCCCAACCAAATATATCTCATGGTTCAAGAGTTTTTTTACATTACTCTTAATACAACATATATTAAACCTTAGAATTTTAATACATGTATACAAAACAACTACCAAAGCCACAACCCGACTTTCTTTTCAAAACGGCCTCTAATGAGTGTAGCCTTCCCGATCGCTCCATGTACCTGAAATGGTGATTCCTCGACAGGGTGAGCAAAACCCAGTAAAGAAAATTTCCTACCTAGGTTATTCCCCATCTAAGTGCACATGCATGACAAACAAACACATTCAAGCAATTACATGAACCTAATCTTATGTCTACATGATCGATCCCGTATCCCGAGTCCTCACCGACTCCCTCACATATGTCTAAGCCGAATGAGGGTAAAAATATCCAATTTTCAAAACAAAGGCTTTTTGTTCTCGAAAACTCACTACCGAAATTCGGTAAAAAATATTGGACTACCCTCCGAGTCAAATTGGTTGGAGAACTTCCCGAAACAGTCATAGTCATCATCCGAAGTGATATGTTAGACCGTCTCCCAACTCAATTCTCCGAAAAATCTTCCATCGAAATTCCTTTCACAAACATTTTCATTTTTGTTTCATTTCATGTCATGCACTCACCTAATACTCTAGTGCCGGTGCATATGGAATGTCGTGCCAATTCCAAAACATTCATGCTAATATATAAAACATATATATACTAACATAATTAATCCACATAAATCATGTTATTAAATTCACCTCAATAACACCAAAATTAGCTCACATAGGCTAATTAGAAAATACAAGCAATTCATTTTGAATCACTCAACATCATAAAAATTCACACAAAAATATTCATGTTACTATTCACATGAACAGTAAAACCCTAGGATTACTGTTCACGAGCACACAAAATAGGAATTTTCTCCACTCGGTTCAAAGCTTTTTGGTAGGGTTTACATGTACAAGCCTCGGGCCTTCTACCATTTACATGGCTATTAAGCAAAGATTAAGCATAAGTAGAAGATCCCTACCTCTTTGAGTTGTCAAAACTCCACCAAAATTGGTGCCGCACTTAGCCTCGCGGCGTAGAACAACTTTACTTCTTGCTCGTCGGCGTGATCAGATCAACGGGAATCCTAGAGAGAAGGCACTCTCTCTCTCTATAAAAATCACACATTTCCAACCACTGCATCTCCATTCCAGCATTGCACGTTTTGGTCTCTTTCAAATTTGAGAAGATGACACTATTGCATTTTTTTGTCTTTTCCTCATTATTAAACTTACATTTAATACCATCCATGTCCTCAAGTCTTGGATTTTTGACACTTGGCACTATCTCGGCCATCCATTTCCATCCCTCTCTCTCTCCTTTTGCATGTGTCACATGAGTACATGTTATAGGTGACTTTGTCACATCACATATCGTTTTCTGGCTTTTTGATGCCAGTTTACTGACTTGTCTGGAAATTACCTGTATCTTGGAATTCGATAAAACTCAACGTGGTAGCTTGAAATCACGAGACGATTCCAACTGTGAAATTTGTTTCATCATTCGAGATCTAGAAAAATTCTGGATTTTTATCGAAATGACGATTTTGCCCTTTTTCCGAAAATTGGAATTTTCTCGGGTCTTACATTCTCCTCTCCTTAAAAGGAATTTCGTACGAAATTACAGACCAATCCGCAATGAAACATTATATACAGCGTTCACTCTACCATGCGTAGTAAACTAGTCGTTTAAATATTAAGCGGCTAAACCACGTCACCTTCATCCCTAAGCGAGGGAATAGGTGGCAGCATACGTGTCCTCGCGCTCCCACGTTTACTCCTCCACTCCCACGGTGCCGCCATAGCAACCCTCGTAGCCTCACGGTCTTGCATCGCAAGGCTTAGTCTCAAACTATCAAAATGCCTGGCGGTCCCTCTCGAAGGTCCCATCCGTGACCTCAATCTCTCCTCAATCCGCTCCTTGAATTTGGATGCGGCGTATACCTCCGGAGCATGGAGACGTGAACTACCTTGTGGACACCTGACATGCTAGGCGGTAAATCCAACCGGTACGCTACAATGCCCACCCTCTCGAGTATTTCGAAGGGCCTAATAAACCTAGGTGATAGCTTCCCGCGCTTGCCGAACCTAACCACTCCTCTCTTAGGCATCACCTTGAGAAGGCGTGATCTCAACCTCTGGGCTCTAGGTCAACGTCGTGTATCGGCATAAAGCTCTTATCATAGGCTCTGAGCAGAGTGAGAGAGAACGTTGTCGTATCAAGCTCACCTTCTGAAGGTGTCTCTAATCGGATGCAAGGACTAGTGGCTGAGGCTCTCTCCACCTAGGTCCAACATATCGGTGATGCATGGCCTCCCATACAATGCCTCATATGGTGCCATCGTATACTCGCGATGCTTTGTGTGTGGCGAGATTCCACTAAGGGTGAGTGCTCTTTCCCAACTACCCTTATGATCCGGGATGCGTGCTCGCGGCATGTCCTCTGCTTTGTATATAATCCACCTGACATGTAACCTACCCTGACTGCTTGAATTGTGTAAATGTGATGAAGTATCTTAAATACTCATTTATCCCTATCTTTAGTTAAGTTTTCTAGTTTTTATGTTAAATAAATTGCCTAATGCTCTAAAAGTTCATACTTATGATAAGGTCATCCATTTGATGGAATTGTGCAAAATTGGTGGAAGAAACTACTACGAAACGACTCTTTGTATTTTGACATTTTCAGATATCATATGAACTCGATTGGAAACAAGCTTTATATTTTTGAATTCTACACTTCAAGAGATTTCGAGATACCAAGAACACAAAAATTGGAGTTCGAACAAGAAAGTTATGCAAGTTCAAAACTTGAAGAAAATCGGCAAACATTCACGACAACTTGACGGGGAGAGGCTCTTTGTATTTTGATGTTTTGAGACATCATATGAGCTCCTATTGTGACGCCCCAAACCGGGGTCGTTGACTACCGATCAACCGCGAATACAAGTGGAGGTCGGGTTGCAGATGCCACTTTTAGAAAATCGAGGCGAGTCTCCTTTATGCAGGGCCTCTTGAAATCTGATGCTTGTATAAACACACGCTACCTGTCCCAAACAGTCCAATATAATCCCAAGGATAACAACATGGATAAAAACGGCCTCTTGGGCCCATAAAACAATATCCATCAACCATATCAACCATGTCCCATAGTTCTAAGAGTTAGTAAATGGCTCTTATACAACATATATCAAAATAGAGAATTCTAATACATATGGAAACCATCAGAAAGCCACGGCTTTCTTCAAACCGGCTCCTAGGATGAGCGTCTCATACGCTCGATCTGTAAAATAAGGGGATCCACGTGAGGTGAGCTAAAGCTCGTGGAGAATCGCCTAAATGGGTTACCTCACCACCTAAGTGCGGTCTGATGTTCAATTAAACACACATTCAAGCAAGTAAATGATCCTTGAATGTCTGCATGACCAACTCGGATCGAGTCCCTCCCATAGGCTCTCTCACACTCACTAAGCCTTGTATGAAATTATTTGTGTTATTGGTGGGCCCTCGGGTAGATATATATCAATTGGGCTCGAGCAGTTGATATATATTATTTGTTGTGAATTTGCACCCTCCCAGATGAATAAATACTAATGAGTAGCTCAGACGGTTTGATATATTATTTATTTGTGGACTACCCTCCGATGAATATCTGATTGGGCCGCTCAGGCTGATTGATATTTTGGTTTAATGGACTACCCCTCCCAGTCATTAATATTTTAGACTACCCTCGAAAAGCAGTTCTCTTAAGAACTACCTCATGCACTCACTCTATCTCTCTAGGATACGATTACGCATAAATGCGTATGATACCATTTCAATAATTCATATATAACACATGCAAATATAGCTTATGAATATACTCATAAAATTAAATCACACAAACATATTATATATTTATACATTTATCACATCAAGAATTAGCTCACTTGGGCTAATGATCAACAACAATTTGAGTTTAAATCACTCGGCGACCCATATTTCACGAGAATATATTTTAGAACCTTTGTTTGGGAATAGTGAAACCCTCGATTACTATTCGAAAATCACAAATCAACGGTTATAGTGAACCCGCAATCGGCCATTCGGCTAATGCATACCAAGCAACCATTTAATGCATAAGTTAACACAAACCACACCCAGTGAAATTACGGGTATTTGTCACGGGCTGACCCGTAAGAATCTCAATTTACAATTTCGGTCCCATGTTTTGGACCAATCCACAGCCATTTCCCGGCATTTTCCATACAAATACATGATTTAAAACAACATTTTCAAATTTTAAGACCAACGGCCCTCTCAATTCTGGGCGATCCCACGGCCATCGAAAATCCAAAAATTTCCACAAATTCGGTCCCATGTTTGGGACCCGATCAAGCAACCCCTCACGGCCTCGACCAGCAAAAACATTAGTAAAACATTTAAAATGAGAATAAAACTCAAGTAGGGAGAAAATCCTGCGCCGAGGTTTGAAGAAACTCCAGATCACGGAATCCGCAGCGTGCTTTGCCCGCGTAGAACCTTTTCCTTTCTTGCTCGAGAGTGCCAGCAGTGGAATCGCGGATCTTGAAAGCACCCTCTCTCTCTAAAACCCTCTCAAAACCAACTGCATCTCAAAATAAAGCCTCGTTTTACTTTGGCAAAGGTAGGAGAGGAGCACTATTTGCTCTTTGTCTTTTGTGACTTAAAAATCAAATTCTATAATACCCATTGTGCCCTCTTTCCTCGGATTTGATGTTCGGCTTTTCTCGGCCGTCCATTTTCATCATTTCTATACTCATACACCACTTATGGTACATGGTACATGCTCTATGTTGCCTTTCGTCGCATCGAAAATCGATTTACGGCACCGAACGCGATGCCTCGAAGCGTGCAGGCATTTCAGGCTATCTCGACAAATTGCGAATTTTACGTGCTAACTAGATTTCGTGAGGCGATTCTAACGGTGCAATCCGTTTCGTCACACGAGGTCTAGAAATTAATTCTGGACTTTTAACCCGTAATTATAATTTGTAATCAAAATTACGATTTTGCCCTTATTCGAAGTGGAATTTCGGGTCTTACCTATTGCATTCGCCATACATGTATGGATTATACTTCAAGATCTTTCCAAGCGGTACGAGAACACCGTCGGGTTCGGGCCAGCAAAGTTATGGTCTTCTGGTGGAGCAAAAGCGAGGGAAGGCTGCGACAACGCGTCGCGGCGTTGCGAGCGCTGCGGCTTGGCGGCCAGCGGCGTTGCCAAGCGGCGTCGCGGCGTTAGAATTCGATTTTGGATGGATTTTAGCCCACATTTTGAGCCGCAATGGAGGATTTTAAAGCTCAAACCGTAGGGATCGAGGAGAGGCGGATTGGTGATAGATTTGAGAGCTTTTTGAAGGGGAGAAGCCCTCTCTTAGGGTGGAAACACCCTAGGGCACACATCTTGAAGGGGAAAAGCTTGAAGAAGAAGGAGATTGAAGAAAAGGAGATGACGCTTTCACTCAAAATCGTTTATTCTCATCCTTTTTCTTTGTTTCTCTCTTTTTTGATTCTTTTCTTCCACATAGAGATGTTCTAGGTTCGTTCTAGGGTTTTGTCAAAACATAACTGCACTTGTATGGATTAGTTTAATTTTCATTTTTATTTAATATAAGTAAGATTTTTATCGACTTGCTTTATTTCTGCAATAATTACATGTTAGGGTTTGGCCAACTTTGGCATGCCATTGCTATGATTCTGAGATCGAGATAATGACTCTAGGGACATGAATAAAGCAACAATTGGTCAATCGGGGAATAGAGATATCCCGGGTTCCAAGTGTGGCATTAGGGTTTATACATTTAAGCGTTTCGGAGTCGAGGGGCCAAGGCAGAGATGCAATACACCCCACTGGCGAGATAGGCAGATATATCTCGAGAGAGAATATCTTGTAGGCATGATCAACCGGCTAGCGTAAATCATATGAAATATTAAATAAACAATTTATCTAGGTTAAAATTCATCGAGTGTGACAGGTGAAGGCAAAACCCTAGTTTTCATAATTAATTGATTTAGCAAATAATATAGGATTAGTTTTTCTTTTTATTAATCGGAATTCATTATGATTTTAGGTCCATATAATATTTAAAGCGTAAAGTCAGTACTCAACACACTTCTCCCCGTGGATCGATATCCGTACTTAGGTACACTATATTACTTGAGGCGACGCGTGCACTTGCGCACATAGGCGTACACATTTTACACATCACGCTTTCAGCCTATCAAGTTTTTGGGTTTATATGATATCTAAAAACGTCAAAATACAGTAGCTACGTCAAAATATCATGTGATGAGTATCTTAAATACTCATTTTATCCCTATGCTTTAGTTAGTTTTTCTAGTGTTTTTATGTTAAGCCGAAATTGCCCAATGCTCACAAAGTTCATACTTATGATCAGGTCATCATTGATGGAATTGTGCAAAGTGGTGGAAAAACTACTACAGAAATGGCTTGTATTTGTTTTCAGATATCATATGAACTCCAATTGAAGAAAGATTTATATTTTTGAATTCTACACTTCAGGAGCTTTCCAGGGATACCAAGAACACAAAAATTGGAGTTCGAACAAAGAAGTTATGCAAGTTCCAAAACTTGAAGAAAATCAGCAAACATTGCAGCAACTTCAGCAGGAGAGGCTACTGTATTTTGATGTTTTCAGACATCATATGAGCTCCTATTGCATTACGCCATACATGGATGGATTCTACACTTCAAGATCTTTCCAACGGTACCAAGAACACCCAAATCAGAGTTCGGATGACAAAGTTATGGTCTTACGAATTTGGAGCAAAAACAGGAAAGCTGCAGCAACGTAGTGACGTTAGAACGTCGCCGACGTTGGAACGTCAGCAGTTGCGGCTGCGAGCGGCGTCGGCGTTGCCAAATGGCGTCGCGGCGTTAGGGGTCAATTTTGGATAGATTTTGGCCATTTTGGGCCCATAATGGAGGATACAAAGAAGCTCAGGCCGTGAGGGATCAGGGGAGGAGGATTGGTGATAGATTTGAGGCTTTTGAAGGGAGAAGCCCTCTCTTAGGGTGGAAACACCCTAGGGCACACATCTTGAAGGGGAAAGGCGGAAGAAGAAGGAGATGGAAGAAAAGGAGATGACGCTTTCACTCACAATCGTTTATTCTCATCCTTTTTCTTTGTTTCTCTCTTTTTTGATTTTTTTATTCCACATAGAGATGTTCTAGGTTTCGTTCTAGGGTTTTGTCAAAACCTAACTGCACTTGTATGGATTAGTTTAATTTTCATTTTTATTTAATATAAGTATGATTTTTATCGACTTGCTTTATTTCTGTAATAATTACATGTTAGGGTTTGTGCTTTGGCATGCCATTGCTAGGAGTCTGAGATCGAGAGATGATGACTCCTAGGGACATGAATAAAGCAACAATTGGTCAATCGGGGAATAGAGATATCCCGGGTTCCAAGTGTGGCATTAGGGTTTATACATTTAAGCGTTTCGGAGTCGAGGGGCCAAGGCAGAGATGCAATACACCCCACTGGCGAGATAGGCAGATATATCTCGATAGAGAATATCTTGTAGGCATGATCAACCGGCTAGCGTAAATCATATGAAATATTAAATAAAACAATTTATCTGAGTTAAAAATTCATCGAGTGTGACGGTGAAGAATCCAAAACCCTAGTTTCCCATAATTAATTGATTTAGCAAATAATGAGTTAGTTTTTCTTTTATTAATCGAATTCATTATGATTTTAGGTCCATATAATATTTAAAGCGTAAAGTCGGTACTCGGCCTACTTCTCCCGGGTGGATTGATATGGGCTTAGTACCTCTGTTACTTGAGGAGACAAGTGCACTTGGCATGGCGTACACATTTTACACATCACGCTTTGACCTATCAAGTTTTAGGCGCCGTTGCGGGGAGAAGTTTTTGTATTGATATTGACAACAAGCGCACTAGATATTACTTTGGATCCAATTTTTTTTTATTTAATACATTTTATTTATTTGTTATTTTTATTTTACCCATTTACATCGTAGCATTGCCCAATTCTCTACTGTTTGTTTGTGGTTTCGGAGGTTAATGCATGCATACAAAGATAAAGGTCAAGGTGAACTAGTTCCTTTTGATCGAGCTAGAGAGAACCGCGAAACATACTGCTTAGAGAGCAAGAAGTACAAGTTTCAATCACGATGGATCAGATCATCGAGTTGACAAATGCATTGGCTGACCTTGGTAACAACTAAGAATCTGTAATTGTGATGAGCATCAGAAGAGTGACAACTCAAGTGCGAGAAGTCAAGTGTGGCAACCATATCATCAATGGATTTAACTCCAATATGGAGGTACCCATACTTGAGCAATCATAATTTTGGATGGAGCACACTGAACACCTCATGGAATACAAGCTATGACAGTCTTCATCCACAAGTCCAAAGATCAAGCCTACAGAAGAAGCTATGGATAGATTAAGAAGAACTCAAAAATTGCATTTACCATGGCACAAACTGAATTTTCAAGATCAATGGATGAAATTGACTACTCAAGTTAGGTTGCCCTCGATTTTTAATCCAAATGAGATAAGTCAACCTCCACATGAGAGAATGACAAAGTTAGAGGCAACATTAATTGAAATGAAAAGAGTTCATGTTGAATGTGTGACATCTCAAGTTCAATTCATGGAATTGACAATTGCTAATGTTCAAATTCAGCATACACCATTCGATAGCTTGAAAGAAGAGATGGCTCCAATGGCCATACGGTACTCAGCTTGCGTTTGAAGAACAACCCTAAAGAAAGAGAGAGTATGAGTATAGAATTGGTGGCAAAATATATGAATGAACAAGAGAATATGGCTACAATGTCCTTTGAAGGACAACATGAGGAGTTCGCCATCTACTCTTGGGGTGAACGAAGAAGAAGCTGGGTATAATGAAGAAATCACTTGAGGTAATGAAAGAACTTGAAGCTTCAAAAGGTGGAGGGGATGATGATGAAGAAACTTTGAAGACTTAGTTGAAAAGGAGGGAAAGAGTCAACTATACGGAATCATATGAAAGGTAAAGGAGGTTGTAGAGACTTTTCCAAGATGACTTTATAGGAATTTGGTCATGAAGAATTGAAAAATGAGAAAACTGATCCCAAATTCCGAGGTGGATGAGTACATCATTCATTTCAACAATGAATTGAGAGGAACCATTGTAAACAAAAAAATTAAAATAGAAAATAAAAAAAAAATAATAAGATTGTGGAGACTAATATTGCTCAAGTTCTTTGATTGAGCCTGACTATACCCTCTTAGAGAAGGATGGAGGCAAGAAACACTGACCCGTCAGTAGTTGGTAGAGATCTAGGTGGACTCGAAAAAAAGCAGACGACTCCTTGGGAGGCGACCCAAGCTTAAAATGTTCTGCTGCTCTGTTGTAGTTAGTTTGAGTTTTCTTAATAAATTTTTGTGCTTGATTTTGTTTTAATGTTTGGTTTTAATTTCGAGGTTTTAGGGATTGAATCTAGTTTTGGAAGGTAAGGTTGAAAGGCTTGAAGTTGATGGTCAAGGCGACTTAAAGAACCAAGAAACCATATTCAAGCATCCTCTTCATTTGGACTTAACTAACCCTTCTTAACACCTCTTTGCCTCTAAAGCGAGCCATATTCATTGGAGCAACTTCCAGGGACTTGATCAACCTCAGGGGAGTACTCATTATCCATTCTTGCTTTTGTTTCACATTGAGGACAATGTTCATTTCAATTTTAGGGGGTGAATTCAAGAAATCATTAAGAAACCTTCCCAAGGTCACAATCACTTATCATGAATGACATCCATATCACAGGAGCCCTTCTTGAGCGCAGCAACACCAATGCAATTTCCAAATTTATCCAAATCTCGAGTCCTCTGACACCTATCCACTCGACTCTAAGTCTACGTGATAACCATGACCGTGTGTTTTCATCTCGAGTCCTCAGGCTCCTACCACTCAACTCTAAGTCTGCGTGATAACTTGACCGTGTGTTTTCATCTCGAGTCCTCAGGCACATCACTCCAACTCCTAAGTCTTGTGATAACATGACCGTGTGTTTTCTCTCTCAGGCAACATAACTTTTCGGCCTACACTGCGAGCCTCTTTCATCCACACAGAAATTTCGGATATCTCCACGGGTCTCTTACACCTACATAGAAATTCGGCATATCTCCCTTTGGTCTTACCCACAAAATTGGATGTCTCCCGGGTCTCTTACCCTCACAAAAATTTTGGATTTTCCACGGTCTCTTACACCCACCGCAAAGTGGGGGCTCCCGGGTCTCTTACCCACAAGAATTTGGATTTCTCCAAGGGTCTCTTACACCCACACAGAAATTTTGGATAACTCCACGGGTCTCTTACACCCACACAGAAATTTCGGATTTCTCCAAGGGTCTCTTACACCCACATAGAAATTTTGGATAACTCCACGGGTCTCTTACACCCACACAGAAATTTCAGATTTCTCCACGGGTCTCTTACACCCACATGGAAATTCGGGATAGCTCCTAGAAGGAGTCTCTCTTACACCCACTTTGAGAAATTTTTAGTTTCTCCACGGGTCTCTTACACCCACATGGAAATTCGGGATAGCTCCCCGAGTCTCTTACACCCACACAAAAATTCGGGATAGCTCCCCGGGTCTCTTACACCCACACAGAAATTTCAAATTACTCCTCGGGTCTTACGCCTGAAATTCGGGATAGCTCCTGATGCTCTTACCTACGAAGTACCAGATTTGCCCACGGGTCTCTTATACCCACCACGGGGAAATTTGGGATATCTTCCTTAGAGAGACGGAGAACCAGGACTTGGATCCTCTCGAGTAGTGTGCGATTATGTGGATGTTTTCGAGATGGAGTTACTGGACTACCTCCACAGAGGGCGATGGGCTTCGGTGTCGAGTTACACCATAGTCTTCCACCCGTCTCTATGACCGCATAGGATGGCACAGTTGAGTTCTCAGGAACTTCGAGTCCGATTACATGATTGATGAGTGCCTAAAACACTCGCATATACTCGCGTCGATCTACATTTTCCTATTTATTTTAGAGTAATTTATAGTTTTTTGTGACTAGAATCTTGAGTTGATCTCTTTGAATGCGGACATTAGGGTGAAAAACTGACAACGAGGAAAGCGGTGGAGCAAATGGGAACAAGGCGTGAAATGCACATCACGTCGCTGACGTCCCACGTCGTGGCGTCCCCGCATCGTGGCGTCCCCACGTCGTAATCCCCACATCGCCCGACGTCTCACGTCGTGGCGTCCCCATTGTCGTGACAAACGTCGGCGTGCACCATAATGCGACGTCGGCTCATCGCCCGCCATCATTAAAAACAGGTGGGGTTCGAGAAATCAAGGGGGATCGGAGGCACCGCGAGCGAGCTACGAGGTTTCGAGCTGGAAGTGACAGCGACCCGAGGAAGTGCGGGAATTATGGCAGCTTTTCATTTCCGGATATTTTGGTTCACAGAACAATGTTTCCTTTATTAAATAGTTTATATTTTCTTCCATTATGTTCCTAGATCTCTTTCTAGGGTTACATCAAACCTGTCATGTCCAATGGATTAAGTTTGATCTTTCATGTTATTCGGTTGTTATTAATTTGTCACATCTACTCTATACTGCATTTCAATTATATATGTTGTGTCTGGCCAATGTTAGCATATTCATGCTGGAGATCAGGTCGAGATGAGGGTATTCGGGGATGGGTGCGTAGCCTTTGCGATTCGGTTAATAGAGATGTCGAACTGAAGGTAGCAATTGAGGGTTAGAACATTTAAGCATTTCGAATCTTAGGAGTCGAGATAGAGATATACTCGATTCTATTCACGAGATAGGCGGATATACTCCCGAGAGAGAGGATATCTAAGTAGGCAAAGATCACCTCGCTATTGACATATTACAAATAGATTGAATAACAATATCTTTAGAAAAGTAATCCATTGGGCGTGATGAGGCGATTTAACCCTGGCGTAACACCATTAATTGCACTAGAATCGTGACAGTTGCGGTTTCTTACTTAACACCACTAGCTCACTTTAGTCGGATAATGTGTAGAAGCGGAACCTCGTAGTCAATTTACCTTCCGCGTGGATCGATATCCGTGCTTTAAGTACATATATTACTTGAGACTCTGCGTGCCTTGCGTGTAGGCATTCATTTTATCTGCAGCGTTTATTTGTCAAGTTTTTGGCGCCGTTGCCGGGGATCGGTTTAAATTGATATAGAGAAGTGAGCACATAGATAGTATTCTAAATTTTTCTTTATTTTTGTTATATTTACAAGTCTTTAGTGGTGGGTTTTGTTAGTGCGGCTGTATTTATTGCGATGCGGGTTTCGGTGAGTACATGCGACGACCAAATCAGATTATCAACGCGTGATCTGAGCGGAAAGACTTACGCACAGTTGCGCGAAACGAGAGCGGGACATATTAGAACTTCAATAGTCATGGAAATAGCGAAGAGCAGATTTTGGCGTTGAACAAGGCTGAACCCGCAGAGGAACGAGAAATAGGAATCAAGCGCGAGGCCATTTATACAGCAGGACAATCCTTACATGCTATTAGATGAGTTTGTTTTGCCTCAACGGTTGTTGAGACGGCGATGTCGAGGAGCGATACCGTTCAAGCGAGCAATTTTGAATTGAAGTCAGTCCGCAGTGCGAGATGCTTGAACATATTGTTCCATGGACTGTGAGAACCCGAACATGCATTTGACTAACTTCCTCGAAGTTTGCGATACCATCAAATACAACGGAGTTATTGAAGAAACCCTAAGTTAACGGTTGATCCTCTCACTTTCTGGGATAGGCCTTGACATTGGCTAACCGGTCTGACCACCGGTTTCCATTACTACATGGAGCGAGTTGGTACAAAAGTTTCGACCAAGTTCTTTCCACCTTCGAAGGTGCTGGCGCTGGTGCAAAGAGATCGATACATTTGGTGTAGAGGAGAACACAGCGGAGGCATGGGAACAGGTTCCATAAAGATTATTGCTGGAAGTGTCCTCACCGCAGGCTAACCGGATGGATGCAAGTCCGCTTCTGATGGTATGAAATCTGACCAGAGACAATGATAGATGCCTAAATTTGGAGGATCATTGATGAAAACCACAGACCGGCGTATGAGATATTGGAGAGATCTTTGCAATGACACTGTCCAGTGGCACTAGAGAGAAGAAGTACACCCCGATAAACACGGTGGGCGACACGGATAATGAGGTCATAACAACTACGGTGAATCATGTGGCCTGACTAACTAAGCGGAGTTGAATAAACGACAAGGAAGCAAGTGACCTTCATTACAAACTAATCCATGGAGTTATTGTGAATTTTGTGGAGGGCGGCCTGACAACGCGGAATGTCGGTCGGTAAACCTACGGTAGAGCAAGCCCGATGCGTGTCGGGTTTGTCGAGAATCCAATCACGTGACAAGGGTGGTATGGGGGTGGAGTTACCGAATCGGAATCGAGGGGACGGGGATGGGCGTAGCATTCAGACCGGAATAATCAAACAACCAAGGGTATGGATGGCGGCGGAACAATCAGGAACAATGCAGCGGTCGAGGCAGGGCTGAACTACCTGAGAAGAGAGAATTTGGATTTTAGATGACTCCTGCACAGATGTTAACGTCTCATTCCGCGTTCATGAATGAGACTAAAGGCGGGCGCATGCGGCTGACCGATCAGCCCCCGTTAAACGATCAAGCAGCCTGGCCCAAGGAGTTTGGAGGCGCAAATGGGCCAAATGGCAAGCCTTACTTACGGGAAAGGCAACGGGTTCTCTGTCGAGCAATTCAGAGGTAAACCCCGAGATGGGAATATGAGCACGTTAAAACTGATCCACGGTGAGAAGTGGGAAAGTGGAATCTAAGTGCAACCCTCGATCGTAGGCGATTTAAGTGAGAGATCACCCGACCGAAACGGAAAGATGATGCGGCCAAAACTGATCACGGGAGAAACGATCGGCGAGACCTCTAGTGAAGCAAAGGCCCGGCATACCGGTCCTTACCCACAACGTCTCAGAAACATAAATGGACAAGAAGCAATTCCACGAAGTTCATGGATGTTTTCAAAAGTGCATATAAACATTCCATTTCGTGCCCTAGAGCAAATGCGATTATATAAAGTTCATGAAAGACATTTTTGTCTCGGAAGAGAAGATTAGCGGACCGGGGCGGTGGCTTAGCAGGAATGCGGTGCCATCCTTCGGAGGAGGCTGCGCGGAAGCTCAGACCGAGGCGGTTTCAACATCCGTGCACAGTGGAAATGCTATTTTTGAGAGGCGGCTTGTGATTTGGGTGCCAGCATTAATCTTTTATGCCCTTATCATCTTTAAAGGCGTTTGGGATTGGGGCTTGGTCAGGCTACGATCCTCTTCGGCTTGCGGACGGATCTTTGAAACATCAGGGGATAATAGAGATGTCTTTAGTAAAGATTAGAGCAAGTTTATCTTTCCGGCATATTTCATAGTTTTAGACATGGAGGAAGATAAAAGAAATACCGATTATTTTGGGAAGACCTTTTCTAGCAAGCGCGAAGCTGATGATTGATGTGCGAGAGAGCGAAACTAAAATTACAAGAAGAAGAAGTAATTCAATGTATCTTAGAGGCGCTGAGACACTGAAAGTAATCGTGCTTAATGGTTGATATAGTAGAGGCTATAGTGTCTAGCCAAAGTGGTCTCCTTGACCCTTTGGAAATTTAGCCCTAGTGGCGAATGCATCACGAGAGCACAGTGGCGAGGCGGAAAGAATACGTTAAGTGGATGGATTCCTTGGAACAATAGAAGGAAGCCTTGATAAACTGGCGAAGGAGCTAAACAGCCGGTTCCATCAATTGAGCAACCACCCAAAGGTGAACGAAAACCTCTGCCCTAAGCGTTTGAAGTATGCATATACGGGGGTAGAATCACATTTGCAGTAATTATCTCATCATCCGCAACTGAAATGGAGGAAGAAGTTATTGAGGTTCTTCGTGATCACAAACAAGCACTCGGATGGTCTCTAGGCGACCCACAAAGGGATCCGCCCTTGTGTGTATGCACCGTATTTTATTAGAAGATGGCCCTGAGAGCCCACCGGTGGAAGCCTTGAGAGGAGTTGAATCAGGCATTGATGAAGGAGTAGTTCGGAAGAAGTTCTAAAATGGCTAGATCTTTGGGTGAGTTGCATTTCGGACCGGCGCATGGGTAAGCCACAGCCGGTGTAGTGCGAAGAAGGGGGATAAATTTGTTATCAAGGTGAAAACAATATCTTCGCGCCATCTCGACGGTGGCCAGGGTGGAGAATTTGTATTGACTATGGCGAAAATTTGAACAAGGCCACTCGAAAAGATCACTTTCCGCTGCCATTTCTGGAGCCGGATGCTCGTCGATTGGCGGGTATGAATATTGTGCTTTTGGATGGATATTAGGTTACAACCAAATTGCCATAAGCTCGAAGATCAGGAGAAGACAACATTCACTTGTCCTTATGGTACATTCGCATTGGCGGATGCCCTTTGGGCTGTGCAATGCACCGGGTACCTTTCAGCGATGCATGATGGCCATATTCTCAGACATGGTGGAGAAGGCGATTGAATCTTCATGGGCGATTTCGATATTAGGAAATTCATTTGACAATTGTCTAGCAAATTTAAAAATTGTACTAGCAAGATGAAGAGACCCGATTTGGTACTCAATTGGAAAATTGCCATTTCATGGTACAAGAGGGGTATTGTCCTTGGACATCGGATCTCAGCAGAGGGATAGAGGTAGATAGAGGGGCGGTGAAGCAATTGAAGTTACCTCCACGCTAACCCGATGTGAAGGGATCGTAAGTTTTCTAGGCCATCTTTGGATTTTATAAGGTTTTATCGAAGTTTCTCACGGTGCAGAAACCATTGTCTAATTTGCTAGTCCCGGGGGATCCGTTCGAATTTGACTCCAATGCGTACATGCTTTTCTTGTGAAGAATAAGTTGATCTCGGCTCCTGTTGTAGCTCCAGTTGGTCTTTTCCATTTGGCGATGTGTGATGCAGCGACTGTACGTGGGGGCGTACTAGGGCGAAAGCGAGAGAAAATCTTTGAGTGATTTACTGTAAGCGGGACTTTGAATGGCGCTGACTGAATTATGCCACTACTGAGAAAACTGTGGCCATTGTCTTTGCTTTCGACAAATTCGAGGCCATATTTGATTGCAACAAAATTAAAGTAGTGCACAACGATCATTCGGCCATTAAGTACTTGATGACCGAGAAAGATGCAAAACTGATTGATTCGGTGGGTCTGCTTTGACTGCGAAGTTCGACGTAGAAATCAAGGGCCGAAGAACCTTGAAAATTTAAGTGCGAGACCACCTTCCTTGGCCCCAGGAAGGGCAGGAGATGATATTCGTGAATGGCCAATTTCAGACGAGAAACTTTTTGCTAATACGGACAGAGGCGGTTCTTGGTTTGCAGATTATGAACTATTTGGTGGCCAAAGTGATTCCCCCGGAATTTAACTATCAGAAGAAGAAAAGGTTTTTCGCACACCTTAAGCACTACTATTGGGAAGAGCCAATTCTTTACGGGCCTTGTCTTGTCGGTGATAAAGAGGAGATGTGTGCCAGAAGATGAAATGCCAGTGTCTGAACCATTGTCACTACATCGTGGTGGACACTTTGGTGGCCGGAGAGCGTGACGGGTTCTACAATCGGGTTTATTGGCCTTCCTTATTTAAAGATGCTCATCCAGTCGTTTCCACTTGTGACAAATGTCCAGCAGATAGGGAACATCTCTAGAAAGGACAAACCACCATGCATCCTATCTTGGAGGTAGAGTTGTTCGACTTATGGGGATCGATTTCATGGGACCATTTCTGCACATCATACAACAATTTATACATCTTGTTGGCTGTAGACTATGTCTCCAAAGTGGGTAGAGCCGATTCCAACACGAGACCAATGATGCGAGATTGTAGCTGATTTCACAGCTGACAATATATTCTCACGTTTTGGAACTCCTCGAGCTTTAATCACCCAGAGATATTAGTGCAGCATTTGCAATAAGGTAATAAACAGTTTCTGAAGTATAAGTGCGATGTGTTATCTCTTGCATATCACCCACGATCAAGCGGGCACGAAGTATCAGCGAAATCAATGCATCCTCGAAGGCGGTCAACAACTCAAGTTGGTCTAAAAAAAGATAGGCGATGCGGCTGCAGGCGTGCCGCACAGCATTCAAACTCCTTTAGGTATGTCCCAGTTCAGACTTGTTTATGGTAAGCGTGCCACCTTCCGATGGGGTGGAACCTCCAGGCCTATTGGGCCACTCGACAACTAAACATGGACAGTACTTTGGCTGGTGAAAAACGACTACTCCAACTGAGTGAACTAGATGAGTTAGAAGCGAAGCATATGAGGCAGCCCGTATTTATAAGGAGAAGGCAAAGGCTGGCAATGAGCACATCACCATAAAAGAATTCACGGCCGGACAACAAGTCCTTCTATTCAATTCCCGACTAAAGCTTTTTCCTAGGAAATTGAAGTCTCGATGGTCCGGACCTTTCACGGTAACAAAGGTCTTTTCGCATGGTGGGGCAGAAGTTTCACATCACGAAAGACACGTTCCGATCGCGTAATATTGAAGCGCGTCTTATGGAAATTTAGTTTCTTGCGAACAAGCCGAGTCATTCCTTTGACAGCCACAGAAGAAGTATAGTCAACGATCACAGGAGTTTGAGTTCCTGATCACATTGAGTTTCAGGGTCGTCGAGCTAACGACATTAAACATAAGCTATTTCTTGGGGAGGCTGACCCAGTGTTCCTAAATTTTGTAGTTTCAAGTTCTATTGGTTATTTTCAGCAATTTTGGTTTCTAGTTGTGTTCATGATCAGTGTTTTACGCTTGTTGGTTTTAATTGCAGGACCCGGAAGCGTGGGTGCAGGTCTTTCAGCGTGTTCAATGCCCGGAATGATGTTTACACGTGGAGAGTTCTCGAAAAAGTGGGCTGAGTTGTGTGTTCAAAATTTCTTGCGAGACACTCTCTGCCACGTCGCGACGTCAAAATTTCATCTCTGTCACGTCGCGACGTGGATTTCTCACGTCGCGACGTCAAAATTTCATCTCTGTCCGTAGCGGCGTGGGTCTCCACGTCATGACGTCATTTTTTGAAGCTCTGTCGCGTCATGACGTGGATTCTCCGTCGTGACGTCATTTTTAAGCCCTGCGTCGCGTCGCTGACGTGGATTCTCCGCGTCGCGGCGTCATTTTGAAGCCCTCGTCGCGTCGCGGCGGTGGATTCTTTCAACGTCGGCGGCGTCATTTGAAGCTCTGCGTCGCGTTCGCGGCGTGGAATTCTCCGCGTCAGCGGCGTGTTTGATCATTGCTGCGCCCGCGTCGCGGCGTGGTCCCGCGCGTCGCGGCGTCGGTTGGTCATGTCCTGCGCCGCGTCGGCGTGAACTGCGTCGCGGCGTGGCCATTTTTAGCCAAGGAAGTAGTTCATTTTTGGCTCTTCATCTCACACACCTTCACTCCTTGAAACCCTGGCTCCCCTGCATCTCGGCCTTCACGGACTTGTCGGGCTCCATCCCGCGGTCGGGAGACCCTCAGCCTTTCGTAGGCTACTTTGTAAGTCACCCTCTTTGGCCAGTTTTGGGTCATAGTGGCATTCCCACCACTGTGTGCCCGATTCTAGCTTGGGTACAGTAGTCTAGGGTTTCTTTGTTACTTTCGTTTGGTCTAGAGGTATTGTAGGTCCTCATTTTGGGTCTTCTAGGTTCCTTTAGAATCTCTGAGTCCCATTTAGGTTTTGTTGAGTCCTTAGGTAGTTGTTTAGTTGATTTTGTGGTGCACATTAGGTGTTTGATATTTTTTTGTCTAGGTTAGTATGTCTGGCAAGAGGCAAAAGTTGCACAGCCAGCGGTCATTATCGGACCCGACTCCGCGTTCGATGCCTCACGTTTATAAGCCTTGGCCTTGCATGATCAGTTTAGCACAATTTCTGTAGATCCTTCGTGAGAGAGGGTTTCATCACCCTAGATGATTTCTTTAAACGTCGAGGCTAAGGGTGGCGTGCCTTATGCCCAGCCTCGTCCAGCGGCAATGGCGTGGTTTGAGAATTTTCACTTCAACCTCGTCGTGTCCTCGAAAAGGTCGAGGTGCGGGGTATGATGACTCAAACAGTAGCGGTCGATCAATAGTTTCTATGGCCTAGAGCATGTCCCACCAAGATTCAGCTGATCGGCTCATGAGCATCGAGAGCTACCATGAGATTCATCCATTATTGACCAAATGCGAGTGAGTGGAGGATCAACAGTGCGGGCCATGCGGTCCCAGGCGAGCATTTTGGCTACGATCCCAGGTTTGGCATCATTTCATCGCCGTGTCTTATCCGGAAGCTGACGAATGTGTGTGAGGTGACTGCCCAGTTCCTTGCTCAACTTCGCCATCATCGAGGATATCCCATTCGATGTTGGGCAGGTTATCGAGGATGCCATCCTCCATGCTTGGGATGCGAAGATGAACTACAGAGACCCTTTTCTGATGTGGCTTGTGCAAACAAGCGGGGTCCTCCAACGACAATGAGCTGGCTCATCGCAGATCAAGGCAATATCGGTCCATGGGACACACACAGTGTCCGTAACTTTGAAAGGGCCTACGATTCAGGTCACGAGCCCTCGAACGAGGACGAGCTTTATGAGTATCGGGCTCGTTATGGATCCCTGGGCGATCCCCGGGGAGACCTTGGCCAGTCGTCGTCCCAGCCACCTCCACCACCATCCCGATACCTCCACCACCTCCCCAACGGCCGTGGCGCCCTCCTCCTAGTCCTTCACAGATCTTGGACCGGTGCTCGAGCTCGGGCGTTTTGGCGCCTTACGGGATGAGACCAGGAGCAGGAATCCCTCGTTACCTAGGAGCGTGGGCGTTGCGTGCTGATATCGCGAGAGACGATTCGGCCCAATCGGCCATCCTACGGCGACGGTAGTCTATACGGGCCCATTTCGCTTTCGGTACCACGGCTTTTTCACCATCCACCCTCCACGCTGATGATATTCGGGAGTTCCTTACCCTCTATGTTTCTCTTGCCGGTGGGAGACCTTTGGATATTTTGTTTGGGGGAGGGATTTGGTGATCGGGTACCATGTTTGTGTTTTGTTTATTGTGTTTTTGGTTTTGATAGTGTAGTATTTTGTTGTATTCACTTGTATTAGTGTGTTTTGTTTTCAGTTTATTTTACATCGCACTTTCATTTCATGAGTCATGTGTTAGTTGTTTGATTATATTTTAGGACATTCTTGCATGTAGTAATTGCATACATGTGTGCCATGTTGAAAATTGAGGAACAAATTTTGGATTGAGTTCACTATAAACTTGTTCAATTGCATACATTTGCTTGATGCTCGGTAATTAGATTGAATAGTTGAAAAGGGCTAGTGAATCAATCCCGGGTAATTCGAAACAAGTTATGAAAACCCTATCACACTCACACCTTAGTGACTTTGAGTATGCATAAGTGCGAGACCAACTACTACTAAGTTCGATCAACCTAGGGTCGAACCTTTTAGTGATGGGACACCTAATCAAAGAGGATTGCCATCGGAGCCTGACGAAAATACAAAAACAATAGAAAAGAGAAAAGAAAGAAACAGCAAAAATAGGTATATGCATGGGAATGACGGGATCATCCAATCGAATCTGGGACACGATCCCGAGGGCCTATCAGAGCCTAATGCCTGAGCCAAGCTAGTAGGGTCATTGACTTCACTTGCCCGCTACATGGAGACGAGAAGGTGGTTCACGCAACTGGGGCCTTTGAGTTTGGTTGAGTGTTCGGAGTGGTTGAAGGAACAGATACTGGTGCGCCCAGCTTGGCCCGGTGGGGGAGTCACGATGGATCCACTACGGGGAACACTTTCGGCTAAAACTTCTTGGCACTAGGTCTTCTTCCATTTTGTTTTTAGGTACGTAGGAAATTTCTAAGTATGAGGACATGAATAAATGGAGTGCGTTTCCTATCCTTTCCCTAGTTAGCTTCTTCTAATAAGCGAAGTTGAGCTTAAGTTTGAGGAGTATCGAACTAGGCATATCACCGGAGGTCATTCATAAGCACATAGGGATTTTGGAAGGCTATTGAACACCATGGGATTTGATGCACTAGTCGGTTTCACCTATTCGTCAATTTACCGAAAGTCAAATATCTGTACCTTCTTGAACATGAGAGAAAAGCGGTGGATATGAGTCAGTCCAAATTGATCCCCTACTTTTCAACATGTGCATCAACATTAGTGTGAGTTACATTATGTCGGGTGGTGTGTCCTGTCTAGAGTCGGTTCTTGCTTGAGGACAAGCAAGAAACTAGGATTGAGGTGTATTAGTGCCCTAAACACTCATATTATACTCAGCGTCAGTCTACATTTCTGTTTATTTTAAGTAATTTTATAGTTTTTGTGACTAGAATCTTGAGTTGATGTCTTTAGTAGATGCGGAGCATTGGGGTGAAAAGAAGCGGCAATGAAGCGATTTTAGACAAATGGGAACAAGGCGATGAAATGCACATCACGTCGCGGCGTCCCACGTCGTGGCGTCCCCCACGTCGCTGACGTCTCACGTCTTGGCGATCTGCGTCGTGACACCACCATTAGCTGATGTCACCGCGTCAGCGACGTCATTTCGAAAATCTGCCCTCATCATTAAAGCAAATTAGGGTTACCAGAAATCAAGGGGATCGGAGGCACACGAGCAGGCTACGCGAGTTTCGAAGCGAGTGACAGCGACTTAGTGCGGGGAGTAGCATTTTCATTTTTCGGATATTTTGGGATTTTAGAACAATGTTTCCTTTATTAAACGATTTTATATTTTCTTCCATTATGTTCCGATCTCACTTTCTGAGTTATCAAACCTGTCATGTCGATGGATTAAAGTTTGATCTTTCATATTTATTGAGTTGTTATTAATTTGTCCCATCTATACATACTGCATTTCAATTATATGTTAATGTCGGCCAATGTGCTTATATTGCCTTGGAATCAAAGATTCGAGAGATGAGAAATTCGGGGATCTGGGTAGAGTAGCCTTTAGCCGATCGGTTAATAGAGATATTCAGACACAGAGGTACTTGATGGGGTTAGAACATTTAAGCATTTCGAATCTGCAGTCGAGATAGAGATATCACTCGATTCTATTCACGAGATGAGGCGGATATACCTCGAGAGAGAGGATATCTCGTGAGCAAGATCTTTCCTTCGATGACATATTACAAATAGATTGAATAACAATATCTTTGAAAAGTAATCCATTAAACGTGATAGGGCGATTTAACCTGAGGCATGACACCATTAATTACTAGATCGGCGACTTAGTTGCGGTTTCCTTACTTAATTTTACCCTAAACTCCAGCTGACCGGATATTTATGCAAGCGAACCTCATGATCAATTACCTTTCCACTGTGGATCGATATCAGTGCTTGCATTACTATATTACTTGGACTACGCATGCGCGCATAGGCATTCATTTATACCGCCGCGTTTTATTTGTCAATGATCTGCCCGGACAAGGGTTCATTAGACCAAGCACTTCACCATGGGGCGCTCCGGTTCTATTTGCGAAGAAGAAGGACAAGACCCTTTGACTGTGCATTGATTACCGACAGTTAAACAGGGTTACAATCAAGAATCATTACCCATTACCGAGGATTGACGATTTGTTTGATCAGTTGAGAGGAGCGCAAGTCTAATCCAAAATAAACCTTCGCACTGGTTACCATCAGCTGAGGGTTAGGGAGACAGATATCCCTAACGCATTATGGGCACTTTGAGTTTACAATGATGCCCTTTGGATTATTAGTCGCCCGGCGGCATTCATAGATCTCATGCGCCAGGGTATTCCAACCTTCGCCTTGTCGAAGTCTTTGTGATGACATCTTGATCTACTCCCACTGGCGCCAAGTAATGAGTATCACTGAGGATTGTTTACAATGGTCAGAGACCATCAATAGACGCTCAAGCTCAAGAAGTGCGAGTTTTAGCTTACTCGAGGTGAAATTTTTAGGATGTCAAAATGTAAAAGATCGTGGAGAGGTTCGATGAGTTGGGAGGCATCAAGTCACTTCAGATACGAGTTTCTGGCATTTACGGGTATTACAGTGAGATTCATCGAGGATTTCTCTGATAGCAAAGACTCTATGACGAGGTTGACCCAAGAATGTTTGACTGGGATGACCGATGTGAGGAGGCATTCGAGTTGAAGAGACGAGACTTTTTAGCTCCTATCTTGATAGTCCCTGTGACAGAGACAAAGTACATAGCTGCATATGGATACCGAGGGCCTGATCGGGATGTGTTTTGATGCATCCAGAGGTAGTAGCCATATGGTTCGCTTAGTCAAGAATCATGAGCACTACCCCACACACGACTAGAGTTGCGTCAGCTCGCCTTGAAGACTGGCGCCACTACTTATAATGGGCGAGGAGGGAGGCGCATCGCACTACAAAAGTCTGAAGCATTGTTAATGACTTCAACATGAGGCAGCGCGCAGATGGATGGAGTTCCTAGAGGATTATGACTTCACTTGCACACACCCCGTAAGGCAATGTGCGGATGATGCGTCACCCAAGTCACGAGGAGCATCGCTAGTATAGCTTCCTGAGTGGCGAATGGTGACCTGTGGTGTGCCGGGCCATGATACTGAGTAGCTCGTGGCACGTTGGGGAGTTTAGTGGCTACACCGTCGTGATAGAGGATTGAGTCCTGTGATGTGGACGAGATAGTGTCCATCAGAGATCGGGTACAACAGTACACGAAAGATGAGGGCTGGGACCATTCCACGCTTGGCTACAGAATTTCTCAGATAGAGGACGTAGTGGTTCCTGCTAAACCGACGAGAGAGGAGATTCCCGTGCGGAGTTTCACCGCTTCCGACGGCCGTATCCAGTGGCACGAAGATGTACCAGGATCTTCGCCGCCAGTACTACTAGAGCGGGATGAAGAGCCATGTAGGGGACTCAGCGACGAGATCCCATGTGTCATCGTAGTGT
This sequence comes from Tetrastigma voinierianum, assembly GCA_016808115.1. Taxonomy (NCBI): domain Eukaryota; kingdom Viridiplantae; phylum Streptophyta; class Magnoliopsida; order Vitales; family Vitaceae; genus Tetrastigma; species Tetrastigma voinierianum. The sequence continues at coordinate 324,312 of JAEQBH010002652.1, read as the reverse complement.
CGAGCACCGTAGCCGCCAGGTCGTCTTCCACCCATCGGAGTAGCCGAGCGGAAGTGGGAGCACACACGATGGATTTTGTGACCCACTGGGCTGACACCGCAAAGACATGATGCGGTATAAGATAATGGATCTGCTGACGGTCGGCACATTTCTAACCAAAAGGGATGACTCCTTCACATTAGAGAAATTCTCATTGGGCCAGAGATACGAGATAGTCCTGGCCACATGGAGTACCAAGATCCATAGTGTCGGATAGAGACCCGAGGTTCACTACCTTTTTGGAAGAGTTTCCAAAGGCTATGGGCACACGACCATATACACTTTCCACCCATTGCATGCATGGTCACCCGAGAGGACTATACAGTGTTAGAGGACATGCTACGAGCATGCGTCCCGACCATCAGAAGGAAGAGCACTGGCTTTAGTGGAATTCGCCTACAACAAGAAGTTATCAGCGAGTATACGTATGGCACCATATGAGGCATTGTATGGGAAATATGCAGATCACCGTTATGTTGGACCGAGGGAGAGCCCATCACCGGGTCCTCGATATGATTGTAGACACTCCGAAGTTGTCTTGACGATAATGTCTTCACGCCGAGCCTGCAGAGCTATGCTGATGTACGACGTCGACCCTTAGAGTTCGAGGTTGGGGATCACGTCTTCTTGAAGGTGATGCCTAAGAGGGGAGTGGTTAGGTTCGGTAAGCGCGGGAAGCTATCATTGATGTTTATTGGGCCTTTAGAGATACTCGAGAGGGTAGGCATCATACATACTCATTGTTAATGCCAAGTGATGTCAAGGCCCATGAGATATTCATGCTTCTGGCGATACCCGCATCCAAATTCATGTGGTGGATTGGGGACGATTGAGGTTGACACCGATGTGAACTTTGAGGAGGGACTGTGCATTTTAGATAGCCGCGACGTGCTTTAAGGGCTGCAAGACTACGAGGCTGTGGCTGAGGTCGCTTATGGTGGCACTATGGATGGAGGACTAACGTGGGAGCGAGACACATGCGCCAATTGGTCCTTCTTGTTTGTGGATGAAGTACGGATATAGTCAGTTTTAAAATTTAATGACTAGTTTACGCATGGTAGAGTGCACGCTGTATATGCATGTGAGTGATTGTGATTGTCCGCACTCGTGACGAAATTCCTTTGGGCGAGGAGAATGTAAGACCCGAGAAAATTCCAATTTTCTGGAAAAATGGTAAAATCGTAATTTCAGTCAAAATCCAAAATTTTTCTAAATCTCGGATGATGAAACGGATTTCACCGTTGGAATCGTCTTGCGAAATCTAGCTACCACGTCAAATTTCATCGAATTCCGAGATACGGAAAGGACACTTTTTCGAGGCACGCGCAGATCGGGCCTCAAAGATTTTGACTGACGCAGTCACCTATAACATGTACTCATGTGCCATAAGTTGCATGAGTAGAGAAATGATGGAAATGGACGGCCGAGATAGTGCCAAATGTCAAAAATCCAAGCTTGGGGACATAGATGACATTTTTGGAATTGTTTTAAGTGATAATAGACAAAAGTGAATAAAGGTCATCTCCTTTATTAAAAAGACCAAAAACAAAAACGTGTCGGAGGAGGATTTACTGCGTGCTGGCTATGGATTTGAGTTCAGTGAGAGAGATTTCAGATTTCTAGTGAATCCGACCGTCAATCAATGACAAGAAGGAAAGTCGCTCTATGCAACGAGGCCAACGCGCAGCGGATTTGAGGAGTTTCGATAAACCTGAGGTAGGGCTCATCCCTAATTGAGTTTTACACTTTAAAATGTATTTAATGGCGTTTGAGCCGGATTAGGCTCAGATCATTGACGTCCAAGAAACCATCGCAGAATTTTTAAACATTTATTCACGTATCGGTTATTATTGTAAATCGTATAAATCGTGAAACAATTTAAAGGTGATGTATAAGGCCGAAATGGTTATAATCTTGCTTTCACAAGGTGAAACCGGAGCACAGGTTTGGATGTGAACAAGGACCGAGGGCTCAATCGTCAGATGAATAGTGACACGAAAAATAAATTTTTGTGTGAAAATGTAGTTATTTCCAGCAACGCTGAATTACCTGTGTTTATACTACCAAGTGAGCTAATTTTTGGTGTAACGATTGTGAAATTGCATAACATGTTTTAGGGTGGATTAAATTATGTAAATATATGGCTGATGATATATTCGCATGCTTATATAAATCAGATAATCGGCAGATTACGCATTCCATATGCACCTAGGCAATCTTAATGATAGGAGTGAGTGCATGAGGTGGTTTATTGAGAGAGTGGTTTCGAAGGGTTGACTAATAATAATAATTATCGGAGTGTGTCCATTATAATATTGGAGGGTAGTCCATATAACATATCAATCATTGGAGTCGACCCAATTGATATACATCGGAGGGTTGTCCACTAAATAGAACATCGGAGTCGGACCACTACTTAGATCGGAGGGTTGTCCACAATTAAAAACTAATATCTTTGTTTGAAAATAATGTTTCTCATACGTGGCTTAGGCAAGTGTGAGGGAGTCGGTGAGGACTCCTCGGGTATGAGAGTTGATCATGTAGACCAAGTAGGATCACACATTTACTGAATGTATGTTTAGAGCATCGTATATGCACTTAAGTGAAGAGCAACCCATTTATGGTGATTCCACTACCAAAGATTAACACCCCACGGCGGATATTATTTTTCAGGTACAGGGAGCGTGTGAGAAGACGGCTCATCCTAGAGGCCAATACTAAAGAAAAGCCAATGTGGCTTTAGTAGTTTTAGGAATACATGTATTAGAATGTTGTAAACTTTTTAATATGTGTTGTATAAGAGTAAACTTTGAATCTTATAATCAAGTGGCGCTACAGCTGGGTAAGGTTTTATATTGTTTTACGTGGGCCCAAGTGGTCGCTTACTCGCGTCATGAATTTATATTACTGTTCGGGATTAAGGTTTTGTTCTTGGGCAGAGCCTCCGTACAAAGAATTCCAGCCCGATTTTCAGTAGTGGTCTAAGCTACCCGACATTCAATGAAGCCTTTCCGTGGTCGACGGGCGCTGAACCCACCCCCGGATTTCAAAGGGGCCGTGGCCGAAGTCTGCTGTAGGCCGGCTCCGTCAAGGCAGACTCACACGCGGCTTACTTATCGCGTGGTCACGCTTACAATCACTGTGATCGACCAAATGATCTAAACATGTGGGTAGAGTCTGATCCAAATAAGACAAAAACTATTTTTTTTTCACAAATACATTTTTTTTTTCACTCATTTTTTCTTCGATATTCAATACTGAAAACTCCAAAAAAATAATTTTTTTTTATTTTCAAAGAAACCAAATAAATGATAAAATTTATTTTATCCATTTTTTCCTATGCGCGACCCACTCGGGCTAAATGCCAATTCACACAACATTCACAACAATCACACAATCACATAGAACACAATGCATGCAGTGTTCTAATCATGTCCCGTGATTTCCTAGGTACAAACTTAAACTCTAACATCGATTCATACTCAAGCCGTGATGTTCTGACACCTCAAATGACCATGGTCATCTGCCCCTGCCTCAGGTTTTCGATATGCCTCACTACTACCGCGACGCCCCAAAACCGAGGGTCCGTCGACAACCCGTCAACCCGTGAATGACCCGGATGCTCCGGCAGAACCCGACACCACTCATAAAATCGGGCGTGAGTCTCCTTCAGACGGTGAGCTCTACCCAAGGTGTACAAACCCGTCCCAACAATCAAACTTATGACCACATCTGCCCATATACAATTAAATGAGCAAAACGGCCACTGGGCCCCGCATCAATAATACACACAAAAACAAACATCCCAACCAAATATATCCTATGGTTCAAGAGTTTTTTACATTACTTTAATACAACATATATTAAACCTTAGAATTTTAACAGCATGATACAAAATAATCAACAAAGCCATAATCCTGCCTCAAACGGTTCTTAATGAAGTACCCCATCACCCATGTACCCGAAATGTAACCTCGACACAGGAGTAAAGCCCAATATAGAAAATTTCACTCAGGTTACTCCCACCTAAGTGCACATGCATGGAAACAAACACATTCAAGCAATTACATGAATCTACTTGAATGGGTTCACTATCGATCCCGTGATCCCTATCCTCACCACTCTCACAGTGCCTAAGCCGAATGTGTTAAAATATCCAGCTTTTCAAAACAAAGGCTCACTTTAAAACTCACTACCAAATTCGTAAAAATATTGACTACCCTCCAGGTCAGAATTTAAGTTAGAGTAACTTCCCGAAATGTTTCACGCCCTCATCCAAGCTGGAGATAGTTAGATTGTCTCCAACCCAATTTCGAAAATCTTCCATCGAAATTCAATGTCATTTTCATTTTTGTTTCATTTCAGATCATGCACTCACACCTAATATTCTAGCCGCCTCAAAGGTATATGGAATACGATGCCAATCTCCAAAACATTCATAATATATAAAAATTACATATACTAACATAATTAATCCATATAAACTATAAGTATAATCTAAATTTCATAAATAATTCAAAATTAGCCTTCCACATAGTTAATTAGCAAACAGCTAAATCTTATTTTTGGAATCACCAACATCATAAAAATTCACACAAAAATATCTCACATTACTATTCATGAACAAAGAAACCTCGTTACCGCTCACAAGCACACAAAATAGAAATTTTCTCCAATTCTGCCTGTAAGTTTTTCTGGAGGATCTATTTACTACTAATAAAAGCCTTAACCTTCCTAACCATTTACATGGCTCTTAAATGATGCTTACGTATGGCATAGTACCGCATAATGTGTTGTATTTGATTAACTTCTGTGAATTTATAAAATTCCTTTAAGGAGAGGAGAATGTAAGACCCGAGAAAATTCCACTCTGCAGGCAAATTGTGAATTTCGTAAAATTAAATTTTTCTAGATTTTGGATGATAAAATGGATTTCACCGTTGGAATGGTCTCGCGAAATCTAACTAATACCAAGTCTAATTCTCGCCATCTAAACAAGCTTGGATTTAATGCTTTTCGAGGCATCAGTAATTAGTGCAAATAAAACTTACATTTATGACAAAATTACATATAAAATAAATTATGTGACATGTTGTACGAGTAGAGAGTCGAGAAATGGATGGCTTAGATTAAGCCAAGATTAAGTCAATGTCAAATAGCCATAAATAAGTGATACTGGTTTACATTTTTGAAAGTTAAATGATAAGAAGACAAGATAGTGAAATAAAGGATTTCTCCAAAATTAAAGAACAAAACGTGAAGAAGGAGGGAGATGCAGAAAGTGTGGAAGTTAGGACTTGAGTTTTGCAGGTAACGCGCCATTCTCTCTAGATTTCGGGAGTTCCTGACCGCCGGATTTCTTTTCACGAAGGAAAGTTGTTCTAATACAAAGGTGGGCAACACATGAGCACCGATTTTGGGAGTTTTCGACAAACTCCATGAGGTAGGGATTTCATTCTACTTGTTTTACACTTTATTTAAGTGTTTTGTAATGTTTGAGTTGGTTTGAGGTCGTAAGGAGCCGTTTGATCGATCCCAAAACATGGGACCGAATTGTTGAACTCTACGAGCCTGGTTGGACGCCTCAAACACCGTTTAGGGTCGCTTGTGTTGTAAATTATGCATTAAATTGTGTTTTGGGTGTAAGGAGGTCGAATGGCCAGAAATTGGTCTCACAAGGAGAACTAATGTAGGAGGAGTGGCTACCCGTGGACAAATGCCTAATCCTGTTGGGACCGTAAAACAAATCCCAGCTTTGTATGAAATGGACCATAAATGTCCAAGGTGGCGGCATTGGAATTGTTTGATGAGGGCTTGAGTCGATTAATTAAAGAAACACTGAAGTTAATGTTTATGTTAACATGATGCCATAACAATTATATAGAATATAATTAGTAGTGTAGACCATTGGAAACTGAATTGTGTTTAGCCTGGCTTAAAGCTAATTTTGGTGATTGTTGCCATTGTTAAATACATGTGTAATTGTGAATTGGATAATATATGCATAATTGATATACCTGTATATATTGTGTGAAATGACATAATGCATTTCATATGCAATCAGCAGCTCTTGAATTTAGTGAGTACGACATGAAAATTGAAAAAAACTTAAACCTTTGGAAAGGAATTTCACATGATGAATTTCCGGAGAATGGGGGTCGAGACGGTCCAATGTATCATTTCTGATGAGGACTATGAATGTTTGAAGGTCTTCAACATAGGTCTCGCTCTAGAGGGTAAACATATTTTTAGTTATACTAAAGAGGTATAGTTTCGAAAACAACAAGAATTGTTTTGAAAAAAATGTTTTCTCATACATGGCTTAGGCAAGTGTGAGGGAGTCGGTGAGCACTCGGGACATTGGTTGATTATTTAGACATTCAAGTAGGATCACAAATTTGCTTGAATGTGTGTTTACTTTGGAGCATTGCATATGCACTTAGGTGGGGAGTAACCCACTTAGGGTGATTCCACCATCGGGCGAGTAGCGCCCACTCCCTGCCGAGGATATTATTTTCTTGTGTATAGGGGCGTTTCGAGGACGGTTTCTTTTCTTTAGAGACCGATTTTGAAGAAAGTCGGGTTATGGCTTTGGTTTTAGTTGGATACATGTGTATTAGAATGTTTCAAACTTTGATGAGGTGCTGTATAAGAGTAAATTATTAACCTTAAACTATGGTATATAGTTAGTGTACTTTGATGAGCATTGCATATGGGCCCAAGTGGCCATTTGTACTTCTATTATTGATCGCTTGAGATAGGGTTTGTATATGGGTAGAGCTCCCCGCATTATGAGACTTTCCGATTTTCGTGAGAGATGTCGGGTCACCCGACATTCACGAGTGTTTCACACACGGTAGTCAATGGACCCCGGTTTTGGGGGCATTAACTAGGTATTAGAGCTTAGGTATACGAATACCTAAGGAGCTCGGTTTGGGTATCCATCACCACTTGCAGGGTTTGATGTTGCTAGGTATGAGATTTAGAAATCAGCGGGCAAAACTAGACATCGCATGCATGTGTTTGGTGGGTTTTGGTGATCGATAAATTTGTTGGGGTGAAAAAAATATGCATAACATGAATGATGTGTGATCATGTATTGTATATGGTTTGTGTGCTTAGTAGATAGCACATAGGAAAAAATCTTTGAGATTTTATGTGTAAAACTCAGAACAAAAGGAGAAGAAAATAAATTTGAATAAATATATTGGTTTTATGGATAATAAACTAAAATTTTAATAAATATTAAGGTTGAACACTAGGTTTAGTGTCGATCAAGAGGTTTTATATTTTAGACAAAATGTCCAAACTTAAATGAAAAAAATGAGGTGAAGAAAATAATTTTCAAGGCTCTACAAAGGTATAAAACTGAAGAAAGTTGATTAAAATAAATTTTTATAAATTTATTTGAGTATTCGAAAAATGAGAAAAAATATGTGTATATATTTTTTTGGGTATTTTCCACAAGCAAGAAATGAAAAAAAAACGAAAAATATATATATATATATATATATATATATATATATATATATATATATATATATATATATATATATATATATATATATGGTGTATAACTGATTCGCTACGCTCAAATTGTATGTGATAAACTGTGGGTAGAGAATTGTGGCTGTAATAGGAAAAATTTGTGATTGCAATCTTTAGAGGGTTATATCGAAAATCAGATTGCAATACAGAGGTGTATTGCAATGGGGCAAATCAAGCAGGCTGGAGGAATTGTATTGCGGCGACACCAAGGTGTATCGTAACATGTGGAGTGCAGGTGTTAAATTGTATCGCAATGGGGAGGTTAGTTGTTTAGCCATTATATTGCAATACACCTACCAGGTTGCAACTCGTGTGCAGTAATGGCTCAGGACACAAGAGGAGGTCATTGAGGATTGCATTGCAATACAATTATTGTATCAAGAACTTGTGGAACAGAAACTATGAACGTGAACTAGTGAATGCTGAACAATCAACTGGCCAACTCAAGGTGGAATGCAAATTTTGATTTTTTTTTAAATAAAATAAAATCAAATCAAATAAAATGAGAGTAGAAAATTCTAAAAATGGAACTTTCTAAAATAAAATTTTGTTGATAAATATGATTCGATATATTGCATAAATTGTCTCGTATTGCCTATAAATGCAAGGACATAGTATATAAATGTTTTTCTTGTGTGAATAAAGGTCTCTTGGTTGTATTTACACCCTCGATACGTCATAATGTTGCAAGTTTTTGATTGCGTGATTTTGTGTTTCAAATCGTATGAAAGAAACATATATTACTCAAAAGGTATGGATATGGGAAATTATATGCATGGTAAATGCGATGTAGGTGGAAGGTAAATGCTATATAGAACCACCTCAGGATTTAGATAATGAAATGAACAGAAAGCTTAGAATTTTATCGGGAATAAAATAACTGAGTGGCTGGAAGTTAGCACCACTTTCAGAAATGAATCCGCCGCCCATGGTTGTCAAGTCTATTAGTAATCGCATGTGCATCGCTACTAGATTGAAATGAAAATTAAATGAATCTTGTCGCTTATTCGATATATGTAGATGGCTACCGAAGGACATAAGAGGCGTCCACGAGGTACCGGTCGTGCACCACCGACATTCGACCGCACCCAATCGGCCATAAGCAGCCTTTGATCGAGGCCAGTAGTGGATTGCAAATGCCGCTATCGCACGTGCATGTGCAATAGTGAATCGTGGCAAAATGGGTTTAATTCTCCAAATACTGGGCACATCATCCTCCACCAGCAGAGGAGGATGGACGACACGTAGGCATCCGTGATACTGGTGCCGGTATTAAGAGGAAGGGATCAACCTTCTTCTAGTTCGGGAAAGCAGCTGTAAGGTCAGTTCAATAAGGTTACGTGAGCCCCTGCTTATCCCGGCCGTAGACGATTTGGTCATGGTTGGGGATGGGCGTATGGTGCGCTACCATCGCCAACATCCAAACATATGAGACGAGATCGCCTCAGAGACAGGATCCCAAGATCTCGGGACAACGCAGCCCTAGTTAGTCAGAATAAAGAGAGTATACAGTTCATTACTCCACACCCTAGTATGAGTCAGAGGAACCGGGCCACTGGTGTTATAATAAGCACCTTTCAGCAAAGACAGTGGCCGTGAGCTGGCCATAATGTGGGTCGAGGTCTTCCATACGGACTCACAGTGTCGAGACTTCTAATGCAGGCGCACGATGTGTTATTTCGTTTACAGCTTCGAGCATAAGGAGGCAAGATCGTCTAAAGACAGAGGTCTCACGGCACTTACAGCCAAGATACAGAGTACCGATATGTAGAATGCTTTTACTCTCGTGACTTGTCGACTGTGAGTAAATATTTAAATCGATGCATCATAATCATTCATCGTCAGATCTCAGGTGATGGATTCGGGCTTAGAGGTTAAGGCCTTTAAAGAAGCCGTAGATGTTCTTCCTAGACGCAGGAGTCAACTGACAGTCGATTACGAGTCGAGATCTCCGAGATTCTGCTCATGGTGGATTCCGGGAATGGGTTGTCATAATATGGCATCATCAAGGCTCATGCATGGTGACATCAAGGCCGAAGTCTGGGTGTGGGTGCACTAGATGGTCATTCACCACTCTTGTGAGTACGGGTTGTTTGTCTGGGACTACATCCAATGGAGACTCATATCGAATCGTGAAAACGAAGAGTAATTTAAAGCAGGTCATAAAGCAAGAAGGGGGTCGTTAATCCCTAAGGTGAGAGAAGTCCGGAGCAGGGTGAAGGACCATGGTAGTATCCAAAGGTTATGTAATGGGTAAGAGACCCAGGAGATATCCCGAATTTCTATGCAAGGTAAGAGACCTTGGAGGTATCCCAAATTTTTGTGTGGGCGTAAGAGGACAAGTGGAGGCATTCGACTTCGTTGTGGTAAGAGACCAGGGGTATCCCAATTTCGTGCTGTAAGAGACCTCGGAGTTATCCCGAAATTTCTCGTGGTAGTGTAAGAGACCTCGGGGAGATATCCCGACTTCTGTGGTGGGTGTAAGAGACCCGGGGAGGTATCCCAAATTTCTCGTGGTGGGTGTAAGACTCTGAGCTATCCCGACTTCGTGTGGGTAAGAGAGACCCAGGGGAAGATCCCAAATTTCAGAGATGGTGTAAGAGACCGGGAGGTATCCCGACTTTGCTATGGTGTAAGAGACTCTAGCCTATCCTAAATTTCATGGCAAAGAGTCTAATGATATCCAAATTTCGGTCAAGCAAAGAGACCCGTGGAGTTATCTCGAAATTTTGTGAATGTAAGAGGCTCGCAGAGCAGTCGAAGAGTTAGGCCGTCGAGATGAAAAACATTACTACGTTATCACATGTAATTTCAAAGTCGAAAGTGATAATGTAAGACCCAGCCCCAATTTCTCGAAAATGGCAAAATCATAATTTTGGTTATAAAATTATAATTTCGTTTAAAAATTCGAAATTTATTCTTTAAATACCAATGAACAAAATCCATTAAAATCGGTTTGAATCGTCTTCGCTAACCCGGGCCATCACGCAAAATTTCCGTGGGAATTCGAGACAGCCTAGAATTTACACGCTTTTCGAGGCATCGCTTCGTGCCGTGAAAAGATTTTCGGCGCGAAAAAGTCACGTATAACATGTACTCATGCCATATGGCACGAGCGTAAATGATTTAAACGACTCACGAGATAATGCCGAATGTCAAAACCGGTAGTTATAACACAAGTGGGTATTAATGGAATTGTTTAAGTCATAAAAAGACAAAATATGACTAGCTGCTTGTCTCTCTACATAGCAAAAAGGGGAATCAAAACCAAGAGGATGCAAACGTAAAATCGAGGTTTTGTAGAGATTACCTAACTTCTCTAAAATATCTCACATCCGACCATTCAGCCTTTCTGGGATTGTTAAGGGAAGTCAGTTTACACCGAGAGAGCTAGGCCTGATTTAAGGAGTTTAGACAACTCTCGGGAAAGTTGTGTTTCTCCTTACTGATTTTATTCCTTCCTTAAAAGACTTTGTCGACGTTAGGCCCGAATGGCGTCATGAAAAAGGAGCTGATTTCCATTCCCAAACCTCTAATCGAATTGATATAATTTTGAACACCAAATGGAGCAACCGTGGATCGCCACCGTTGATTTGGGTTGTTAAATCTTGAAATTTTGTATTAAATCATGTATCAAGTTCGATGAGGCCGAATGTCATGGAAACGCGGTTCACAAAGTGAATCGATGATCGTGATTTTTCTCGAATAGTGACCAGGGTTTCTATTATTCAAGAATAGTGTCTGGCAAATAATTTTTGTAAATTAATATGTTTGGTCGAGTAATTCAAGCATAATCGCTGTTTGGATCATTAAATTGCATGAAGCTAATTTTTGATGTGATGAAATGCGTAATTACATAACATGATTGTGTGATTGAATTTATGCGAATATATGCAATGCTTATATATTTACATGCGACATGGGATCAGAATGGAATTCCAAGATTTACGCATTCATATGCACCTTAGCACCCTAGACGATGTGATGAAAAATGAGGTGAGTCTACAGAAATGGTCTCTGGAGGGTTGTCTAAACCACACCATCTGAGGGTACCACACTAAAAATATCAATCGTCTGAGACTACCCAACTGACATACACACTCCGAGGGAAAGATAACACATCAATCGCCTGGCACTATCCAACTGACATATACATTCCGAGGGTCAGTTCACAAACAAATAAATATAAGAATCTCTCGACGGCGCTTTGCATGGAAGGCGAGAGTTTGAGGACTCCTGTGTATGAGCTGGCTGTCCGACATTCAGATCATGCATTTGTCAACGAAAGTGTTTATTTCAGAGCATCAGATTGCACATAAAGGAGAAAGAATTTCACTTGCATTTATTCCACTATCAGCATACCACTCGTCGAGGGATATTATTTTACAAGTACGTGAGCATGCGAAGACGCTTCGTCCTAAAGGCCTAGTTCGTGAAGAAAGCTCCAAGCCGTGGCTTTGATGATTTTATACATGTATTAGAATTCTCAACTTTAATATATGTGTCGTGATAAGAGTAAAACATTTGAACTCTTAGAACTATCGATATAGTTGGATTCATAGTCGTATGTTTTACGGGTATTTTTAAGGGCCCAAGTGGCCGCTTTACTCATGTCATGGATTATATCGACTGGTTTCGTGACAGTTTACGCAGATGTTGTATTCGCAGCTCCTCTGCACAAAGAGACTCTGCCCGATTCAAGGGCGCTGCAACCCGACATCCACTCTGTATTCGCGGTTGATCTGCATTCAACCGACCCCTGGTCTGGGGCGTCGCGCATAGAGCCTGGGAGGACTGAGATGAAAACACACCATTGGCATCACGTAAGACTAGAGTCGAGGATAGGAGCCTGGAGGACTCGAGATGAAAAGACACGATCATGGTTATCACGTAGACCAGGAGTCGAGTGGATAGGAGTCGGAGTGACTCGAGATCGATACCCCTTCGAGATCAGATTCGTGTATGAAATGCAGCGTTCTAGATACGGATGTCATCTGGCTTACATGGACTAGGTTGACGGTCCATTGGATTGTCAGTGATTGTGACCTTGGGAAGGTCAACGTTTACACACCCAGTAGGGGTTGTGTAGGGTCACATGTTGTGTGGATTATATACAGGTGTTAGAGGACACGTTGTGAGCATGCGTCCTGGATCATAAGGGTAGCTGGGAGGAGCAATTGCCCTTAGTGGAATTCGCCTACAACACAGGTTATCGCGAGTATACAAATGGCAACCATACGGGGCATTACAGGGAGGCCATGTAAGATCACCGTTATGTTGGACCGAGGTGGGAGAGCTCCATCACGAGTCCCGATATGATTGGGGAGACACCTCCGAGAAGGTGAGTTGATATCATATTGCCTTTCTCACTACGAGCTTCACGGGAAGAGCTTAGTGCAGATGCAATGACGACCCTGTAGTTCAAGGCCTGAGATCACGTCTTCTCAAGGTGATACCTAAGAGAGGTTTGGTCGCTTCTGCAGCACGGAAGCTATCGCCGAGGTTTATTGGACCTTCGAGATACTCGAGAGGGTAGGCACTGAGCTGCACTACTGGCGCTATCATTTCAGCATGTCGTGTCCACGAGGTATTTCACGTCTCCATGCTCCGAAATATACTCCAGATCCAGCCCATGTGGTGGATTGGGGACAGATTGAGATTGACACTGATGGGACCTTCGAGGAGGGACCGGGCAGGTATTTTGATGTTCGATCGTGTTTTATGAATGCAAAGACCGCGAGGCTAGTGAGGGTGCTGCATGGGCGACACTCATGGAGTGGAGGAGAGTCAACGTGGGAGCTGGTTTATTACGATACGCCACCTATCCCTTCGCTAGCATGAAGGTACGCGGTTTAATGCTTAATATTTAAATGACGAACGCTTATATGCATGGTATAAGGTACCGCATAGCGTACGTCATGATTATTATCGGCTCCGCACTCTCGGACGAAATCTTTAAGGATGGGAGAATGTAAGACCCGAGAAAATTCTAATTTCTAGAAAATTGGTAAAATTGTAATTTCTGTAAAAATATGAAATTTTTCTAGATCTCGGATGACGAAACGGATTTCACCGTTGGAACTGCCTTATAAATCTAGCTAACACGCCGAATTTCACACTCGAGATAATGATTTGCACATTTTTCTCAGATCGGCATTTCCAAAAGCCAGAAAACGATATTTGATGCGACAAAATTCATATAACACGCACTCCACGTGGACACATGTCGTGATGCAGCAGAGAGACACTTTCGAATGGACGACTTAGATTAAGTCATGCTATCACAAGGACAAACGAGACATTGATGACATTTTGGAAGTTTAAATGATACAAGACAAGATAAAGAAATAGTGACATTCTCCAAAAAATTAAAGAACAAAACGTGAAGAAGCGGAGGAGATGCAAGAAAGCCAAGGTGAAGTCAGGCTTTTCGAGTTTCTTAGAGAGAGAAGCCGCATTCCTTCTCTCAGATTCTCTGAGTTCCTGACTGGTCGATTTCTTTTCTGTCGTAATAAAGTTGTTCTACTGGGTGATAGCAACGCATGAGCACCTATTGAGTTTTCAACAAACCTCGTGAGATGGGTTTCATCCTACTTGTTTTACACTTTATTTGGCAAGCTTAGAATGCTTTAATTTGGCTTGAGGCTGCGGAGGGTTGGTTGATTCATTCCAAACAATGGGACCGAATTGTCGGAATTTATTTAGCTCGACGACAGCTTCAACAACGTCAGTCGCTTGTGTTGTAATTATGCATTAAATTGTGTTTTCAAGGTGTAATGAGGCTTCGAATGGACATGGAAATTCGCCCACCAAGAGAACCAATGTAGATGGTTATCACGCTGACAACCCATTTGCTCGCTTTTTGGGGATCGTAAAACAATCCCGGCCAGATGAAATGGACTATAAAATGTCCATGTGTTTTGGACATCGAATGTTTGATGTGAGATCGAGTTGATTAATTAAAGAAATTAATAGGTTAATGCTTGATGTGTTAACATGATGCCATAATTATATGTAATATAATCAGAGGTAAAGCACTGGAAACAGACTGTGTTTAGCTCAAGTGAGCTAATTTTGGTGATGGTTGATATCATAAATTACATGGGTGTAATCAGGAATTGATAACATATGCATAATTGATATAATTGTATATACTGTAGAAATGGCATAATGCATTTCATATGCACCTGGGTTGCCTGTAAATTGTGAATGCATGACATGAAAATCGAAAGAAAACGAAACGTTTTAAAGTAATTTCATAGATGAATTTTCGAGAAATTTGTGGTTAGAGACAGCCCAACAAATCATTTCGAATGAGGATCATGACTGCTTGCTCTCCAAACACATTCGCCGAGGGTAGTCTTATATATTTTTACCGATACTGCAGAAGATAAGCCAAAAAACAAGAATTGTTTTGAAAAGATGTTTGTCATACATGGCTTAGTAAGGCGCAGTGGTACTCAGGAGTGACTCTAGACATGAAGTTAGCTATTTAGACATTCAAGTAGATTCTAATTTGCTTGAATGTTGACTTCTTGAGCATTGCATATGCACTTAGCGAGAAAGAACTCCACTTAAGGTGATTCCACCATCGGCGATACCACCCCGTTTATGATATTATTTTCAAAGTACAAAAAGGCTCGGCAGACGACTTTTTAGAGATCGATTTCAAGAAAAAGTTCGTTTGTATTTTTGGTTTTAGTTGTATACATGTATTAGAATGTTTCAGAAACCCCATTATAATAATATACAAGGCTACAAGAGTAAATTATTAACTCAAAACTAAGGGTATAGTTAGCGCATTTCACAAGACGGCTTATACTCATCGATTGTTCGAGATGTTTGTATACTTTGCAGCTCCCGCATGTTTTAGACTCCGCTCGATTTTCGTAAGAGATGCTCCGTCACCCACATTCACGAAATATTTCAAGGTTCACGGTAGTCACCGAACCCCCTGCTTCAGGGCGCCATACATATTTAATATATATATATATATATATATATATATATATATATATGCTATATATATATATATATATATATATATATATCAAAAGTAATATTCTCTTATATGAAATGTGAAAAATCATATCGTATCTTAAAAAATAATTTCAAAATTTTTTAAAAATAAGAATGTTTTTATCAAAGAGTCTGGTTCAAAGTTTAAGAATTAGACTGGAACAATAAAATACTACAACATTATAATAAAAAAAATAAAAAAAAATATTAAAAATTAAATATTTTAACTGTAATGTAGTAAATATTGATTTCTAGTGAGGAAATATGAGGATGTGACATTTTTATTATGTTTTTTTTTTCACATTATAGGACAAATAATTATCTCTTATAACTAAAAATAATTACCTTAAACCTATAATCTTAAGTTTTTTAATATAAGTTTTTCTAACCATTTTACCAAATCCCTATTTATGTTATATTTTTACATGTTTTCAATCTTATTTCATGTCTTACCAGATTTTATTCTTCTATTTTTCACAAATTTAATAGACTTAAATTTTATGTCATTTTTTCACAAATTTCTATTCACATTATTTTCCTTTAATTTCTTACATTTACTTCAAGACTAAAATATCAATTTCAATAATATATTCACAGATTAGAATTTACAAAACGAGCAGGAGATATATGGATATATCCGATATATCTAGATATATCATGACATTTTCCATAAATATCAATAAAAATAAATTATTTAAAAATTCACAAAAATTGTTTATACTCTTAAAATTTCATAAAACAAGTAAAAATGTTATCTTATAAATGTAATGTACATTAATACTTTGATTTCAGATATCCTACAACGTGAATACCTAAAAGATTGGAGATATATTACATATTCAAAGCTATATTTTTACATAAATATCTATAAAATATAAATTATTTAAAATTCATTATAAATAATTTATAATTTTAAATTTTGATAAAATAAGTAAAAAAATTCTTTTATAAATATAATGTATATATTAATACTTCGATTTTAAATACATAAATATAATAAATAATGATTTCATTCTACAAATATAAATTATTTATTTTATTTAAATATATCAAATTTTATTAATACTAATATATAAAAAGCAACATTCCCTGATATCAAAATATATATATAAAAAGTAACATTCCGAGAAGAAATAAAAATCATATCGTATCTTAAAATTTATTTTTGAAATATTTTAAAATAAGAATGTTTTTATCAAAGAGGTCAGATTCAAATGTTAAAAATTATACTGAGAAAACATAATACTACAACATTATAATAAAAAAAAATTAAATATTAAATATTTTAACTATAATATAATAAACGTTGATTTGTAATGGGAAATATGTCTTTCACACATAATCATAATCTAGCTAGGTAATATGTGCATGTGATATTTTTATTATGTTTTTATCACATAATGGGCAAATAATTATCCCTTACTAACTAAAAATAACTACCTTGTAATCTTAAGTATTTTAATATAAGTTTTTCTAACCATTTTACTAAAATAATTCAGAGTTGATGTGGCTCTCAAGTCTCAAGGAGACATTGCCACCAACATCATCACTGCCAGCAATTCCTTCCTTCTTCCCTGTCCATCATTCGCTCGCCACTTTTTGGCAAAATCTTGATCAGATGAGGTCAGTTCATGCATGTCTAATAATCCCCTTTCAGTTTTGTCATTATTATTAAACTCATTCCGGACAGCACTGTTAAATAAAGGAGCCTGCAAAAGAAGAAAACCCATAATTGCATATAGTTGAGCTAGAAAACCAGAAACTTCTATTAATAAACACACATATCCAAATAGCAAATGCTAAAGAGGGCATAAGCTTGGCCTTTTCAGGTGCTGGAAAGAGAAACATGATTTGAATTAAAGGAAGAAATAGCCAAGAAAGATGAAAACAAAAAGGAAAAGGACCCCTAAACAAAGGCTCAAATCTACCTCAGCTAAAAACAAACAGCTCAAAGAAAATTACAAATTTATTTTTTTTTGGAGTCACCCACCGAATGCCTGCCAAAGAGAAGAAAAATTATGACAAGATCCACAAAGGGGACAATTAGAAGCAAGCGGTTTGGTGACTTCTGCTTTCAGAATACATTTATCAGGGTTATACACTTTGCATCAATTGCTAACATAAATTCAAGGCAATGACAAAAAGAGAAAGGCCTCCACATCATGGATCCTCCTATAATAATCATAGAAAGCCAAATATGAAACAGGGAAAAAGGATGAAGAAAGACCCAATAACCCTATGAAATATCTGTTTAATCTTTTGATATGAACTCTGCTGTAGGCATCCCAAACGTTAGCCCACATTCCAAATTTACTCTTAATAAAAAATGGCAAATGAGGTTTGCACCCTATGAATCTCCTCAACCAGTATTACCATGAAGACTTAGGGTCTGTTTGGAACCAGAAAACAGGAAAAAGTGAAAAATGCACGTTAAAATTATTTTTATTGCTGGCTCAGCATGAAAAATATAAAAGAAAATCAAATATAATCAAAATTATTCAAAAGTTGACATATCATAAATTAATTAACTCTTATAATAGACAAAAACAAATAAAACAAGTTTAAATAATTAATATAGAATTAATTTATCATGTTTAAACCTATTTTATATTTTCCTCCATTTTTTTTCCTTCCACTTTTTCTATTTATTTTCTTTCTTTAGTACTTTCTGAGTTCCAAACGGAACTTTAATGGATTGAAATTTCTCCCCCAACCGTAAACTCTCCGGTACCCAAGCAAGGTTGTTTTTTGATTTACCGAGTCGACACTTTTCAAGATTGTTCAAGTTTTTAAAATTTCACGACGACATCGAAATTCTTAAAAAAAGGCGAATAGATAAAGCTGGATAATATTCGACTTTTCTATTGGGCAAAAATCATTTTCACCAAAATAAGAAAACTTCATCATCGTCAACAAAAGAAATTGGGCTAAAGAATACTCACTATTGCATTTATTAAACTTAGGGCCACAGTAATACCTATCCCCGACCACTGCGTATTTTTTCAATTCTCAAATCAGTTTTATTTAAAAATAACACTCAATGATAGAAATTCTCAACCTGCTCTGTTTATTTGATTTTTTGTTTTATTTTTATTTTATATTTTATGTCATCTTTGTTTTATTATCTCAATATTTATAGTTTTTATAAAAATAAAAATATTATAATTTTATAATTTATTATTAAAAATATTCTAATTATTATTATTATTATTTATATTAAAGTATAAAATAAAAATAAAAATTTAAATATAATCGGCGCAGTGATGTATCAATAATATCGAACTTGTCTCGAATTTGAGAAAATAAACCCAAACCCGTTAAAAACTCGATTATAGTTAAACCAAACTCGTTCCATTAAGAGTTGGCATGAACCGAAAATAATCACTCTATTTCAATTCCTACCACCATCTAACGTTAAAAAACAAACAACTTAATAATTTAATGCCAGTAGTGATTATTCAATATTGTCTAAAAAAAAGTTATATTCAGCATTAAGTAAAAAAAAACAAACGCCACCTTAGTCTTGCACACCACCCACCATCAAGTAAAATTATCAAGGTCCAATTCAAAGAAAATCTCACTGGATTTTCCAAATGCAGCACCCATGGAAGATTGAGAGAAAATAGGCAGTATTGAGCAAGACTAGAGTGGATAGAATCGATTCTACCTCTGAACAAAAGAAAGGTTTTCTTGTAACCACCTAGACCTTTAAAACACTTTGTCAATAGGCTTAAAAAGAAGGCACTCTTAGGTTGCCTTCACGAGGGAGGGCCTGGGCAGTCAACAGGTTAATCCCTAATCTAACAACCAAGAGGGAAGGCTAAATGACTTACTCAATTCTAATTGGGGTTAACTCCCGATGCCAAGATCCATAGAGCCTTCATAGATTTAACTTGGTTCATTGAATTCCTTCTTTTCTTTTTCATTTTTCAATAGCTCCCAATTATAATCCCCTTCAGGTTATCCCTTGTTTTCACTGAAAAAAAAATTCTTCTTGTGATTTCCCCCAAAAACTCTGAAAATTATCGAAAGTACACCATTCTCTCAAACAGCCCAACCCTTCCATCCCCTTCTCTACACTCCAAACCCTACACTGAATCACCAACTCAAAAGCTCATGGGCTGTAATTCATACAATGATCCTAATCAGCCAAACTTTCATTAAAAATAAAGGGAAGATGGGGAACATCAAGGTGCCAATCAAAACCTGACTCAAGTTCAGCCAGAGATTAGCCAAACATGCTAATTTCTCAGTGCCAATGGAAGAGACTTGATTCCATCAATTAAACTTATTCCAAGATTGAAATAATAAATACGTTTATAAATTGGAATGGGAATTTATGCTACCAAAGAATTGGTCATGAATGAATAAGGTAACAAACTGCAATTTGCAAAGCTCATGGCTGGAATTAGGTCATCACTAGCACATAGAAACTTTGACTATGCAAGGAGCATTATGAAAACATGAAAACATTTCTCAACCAACATGAAATACATCGCCAAATTCCTACGACAAAATCCTATCTCATATTCTTTCATCTAAGCAGGTAATATCAAAGTTTTAAAAACCTCAAAGAATTGTTTATTGAGCACTTGAACCATTGGTTACGATGCTACTGACTATATGATAAATCACTCCAATTTTTTCTTTCATTTTCACAATACTTTCAGGTAGGCTGAACATAAAGGATATTGATGGCACTTTTTCTTCCATTAATTTGTCAAGGTGTAGCTCCCATCACTCATCTAAGATCGCAAAATGTGTTATATATTCCAAACGAGTCTGTACTCAAGGTTTGTAGTAATCGCTAAATACACTCATTGTTTCACGCGATTAACCCTTCATGCTTTTTCAACACCAGATAACAGCAAGGATAAGAAAAGGTGGGCACAGAGTTGCAGGCTCTACTACCTTAATACACATTGGAAGATTAATGATTCTATCTCACAAGCCCTTGTTACCCACTAACAATAGCCTGGTAAAGTTGATCAACATGGCCATATAGCACAAAACAATTGAGACACACACCTTTCTTTCTCTAGAAGAAAAAAATGATTCCCACATTGTAAGGCAAAACTAAACCTCATGATTTCATAGTGAGGTTTGTGAACTTACAGAATGCGATCATGTGCATTTTCCAATAAGAAAATAAAAAGGAAACATCTCCTTTGAGTTTTACTCATTTTGATGTTTGGGGACCATTTAAAATACCAAACATTTTGAGTTCTAGATGGTTTGTTACCTTCATTAACGATTGCATTCGTACAACTTTGTTCTATCTCTATTGAAATCATAAGTTAATTCAATTTTCCCAGTATTCCAAAAGGGTATTAAAGCCAAAGTCATAGGTTTGTGCCACAAAAGCATTATGTTGGGGAAGGAATAGTTGGGATGAAATAATGCCACTCTTAAACTCAAGTCCAAATGATGGTGGTCAAATGCTATAAACAGCTTGGCCTACCCTCACTGGACATGAATTGACTTTCAAATGAGATGGTCAAGGCTTGATCTAAAAATAATGGTGTCAGAATTTTATTTGGTAAGAGGTCATAAGCAAAAACCTCACCACGTAAGTTTATTTCCCCAATTCATTGAGCTCACATACACCTAAAAAAGGCTAAATGTGAAGGAAGATATTGAGAAGCATGTTATAGATTATGAACCTAAATCTTTCAAGCTTTGGATTTTTGGGAAAATTAGTTGTTCAACATGGCGAAAAACATTTTTATTCACTTAATTAAAACCCTCTAGGAACCTATGCCTTCAATCCTACAGATCATAACATGAAGAATGCCCAGCACAAGGGTAAAGAAAACGAGAAACAAAGAATCTTCTTGCCAAACCACCTAGAAGTTCTCAACCAAAACCCACTTCCTATTACTAAACACTGAAAATATGGCAGTGGGAGGCAACACCGCATTCAAATATTTCATTTGAGTAACTCAAAATATGTAAACTGTGAGTTTGGTCCAAAATCCTAGTTCATAATAAATTCTCAAAGGTCATTTTTAGCAAACACTTTATCCTCCTTAAAGCACCTTTTCTCCTTGATAATTTAATTGGCAAAGGGAAAGATTTTAACAATCCCAACTTTCAATAGTAAATGGTTCCATGTTCTGTTGCATTTCCAGCCAAGGGAAAGATTCCCAAGCTTGGCATTTTGGCTCCACTGAAAGTTTGATAGGTACAGCAGTAGAATACCAAGAGGAGACAGAAGCTAAGTTCTCAGAAGCCATTAGGCAAGGGTTGGACTAGGGATGAGTGGTAGCAGTAGAGTTCAAGAGACCTACTACGGCCAGTAGCATTATTAGGTCCAAAGAAAAAGGGCTCCAAATAAACAAGAGACCAGATGGAGGAATCAGGGAAAACAAAGTAAAGGAAATGCAATTTACTGGCAAGCAAATCAAGATGATTTCCTCCAAACCATTTTGGCCAATATCATAAGCAGACATAGTTTCCGAGGAACAACAAATGGCATACATGTCATAACTCATACCAAAGTGCCTAATGTTACGGACTTATTGTGTGGGCGTCCATGACCGCAATGAAGACTTTATTGAAGATCAAACATGCTGATGGTTTTGAGCTTAATGGTGTGAGAGCGCTCCAGAGGTGCGTGCAAGTGGATCGAGGTGATGCTCTTCGGGAGGTTCCACATGCCAACTTGGCTAAGCCTGGGAGCTCGTCATCGGTCTCGACCGACTACAAGAGCGGTGTTGGCCTACCCCGCACAAACCGGCCTGCCGGCTACTCTCCCGATGAGCCTAAGGCGTGGCGAAACCACAAGATAAAGGCAAGATATGTGGGCGTGGGCAGTCAAGGTCTCAAGAAAGTGTCCATGTGAGACCGCGCCGCTCGCCGCGCCGGGCCATATGGAACGAGTGCCCGCGACGCGGTAATGTGAGCGTGACGTGTTCTTCAACGATGGTGTTGTCTTCCGCTCAATCCCGGCGGCCGAAAGTCGCTCTTCCCAAAAAGTCGCACGCGAACTGGATGTAGTCGCAGTCAAGCCGCATGCTTCCTCCACATCGCCACAAGGCGCTCGCTAGTCGACTAGTAGTGCGCAACGGTGTCGCTACTGGGGTGGGTAAAGTTCAGCCGAGGGTGTCGCTGGGGTGGAAGTGACAAGGTGCTCCTTCCATGGTTGTGTGATGCCGCGTCTGAAGATATGGATGTCCTCTTTCGCCCTGGGAGAGTCAGCGACCTTCGCCGATGATGGCTGTGGGAGCAAAGCAAAGGTTCAAGGAAGGCCGAGATCGGTGAGAAAGGTGCCTGCAAGGGCGCAAGAGTCAAGGAGAATGTCACTTAATTTATCAGATGGGTGTCCGCGGACCGCAAAGGAAGACTTTATCAAGATCACATGTCGATGGTTTCGAGTTTAATGGTGTGAGAGCGCCTGCAGGCAAGCGCAAGTGAATCGAGGTGATGCTTTCGAGCTCGTGCACGCCGACTGACAGCCAGTGAAATTATCGCTTGGCCTCGACCACTATGAAGAAGGGTGGGGTTGCTCACCCTACACAACCTGGTCGGGAATGGAAACAGCTTCTCCCGATTGAGCCAAGGTCGGACGAAACCAAATAAGATAAAGGCAAGACAAGGCGCCAGCACGGGTCTCAAGAAAGTGTCCATGTGAGACCGCCGCACGGGCCGCGCCGCTGCGTGAATGAGTAGGCTCGTGACACTAAGGACCTATCAAGCTAAGTGATAGTTTTAGATGACTGTTGGGGTGCTAATTGTTTTTCTGGTCTAGGTACCACTTAGTCAACAACTGGATCACCACCCCTAGTTCCCACCAAGAAAACACCTTGCTGACAGCAATAATGAGATGCTTCAAAATGAAAGAAAAAACTGTTTAAGACAGCAGGTTAACATAACAATATCCAGCCTAAGTAAAGTAAAGTAAAATTCAGAGTAAAGAGAAAATGGTCAAAATAATTTACATTATCTTGAAGTGGATATCAAAGAGGACTTTGCTCACGAATTTAAAGTAGGGATGAATGCACAGAGATGCTTCAAAGGTTGAGATACATAAAATAACTTAAGATGATAACAAAATAATTCTTCATGCTCAGAATATAAAGTGTTATGCAGCAGTGGTAGGAGAAAAAGGAAGAATTAGAAATGAAAGGATACTTATTAAGACGATGAAAAAGATCACAAGATGAGGAAAAAATATCTGCTTAAAAATAAAGACCATGAGAAAGAATAGCTAATGTCTTGACCATTAATAAATGATGTGATTCAAGTTGTGAATGGAGACTTAATGCCATTGAGAGTTTTGTTTTTCCTTATTTCTTTTTTTAACATTAAGATGAAATTAGGCATCTCACAGGATAACCCAAATAAATATTATTTAGAGAAAAAGGGGCAAAATACACAATTTTGTTTAGTTATAAAAAAGAGTGCCTCACCACCATCACCTAGAATTTCTCTCATAAAATAAATACTGAGAATTTATAGGATTCCTTATCAGCAATTCAAATTGTATATGAGTGGCACCCAAATCAATATAAAAGCACCAACAACTACAAAACAAGTATGCTTCACCAGTTAAGGAATGTTCATATCATACCATATGTACAATGAACAAAGACAGGCCTCTTCTGCTCTCTCTTTCGACAAGCCCATCGAACAGCCATTTTGACTTCCGAGGGTTGAGGAGACCTGGTGTCCAACATAAATACCCTCACAAATTTCGGAATAAGACTCTTCCCTACTACTGAATCTTCGCAACATCGAAAAAAATCAAACAAAATACAAGAAAGGACTGAACATATCACCTGCTCAGATGGGAAACTCCCATCTTCGGGTTCTTCCCCTGTAGCTACGGGGAGATTGATCAAGGGGCACAAATAGGATACTAATAAAGAAACTAGAGAAGCATACAGAAAGGGCAGGGATAAAAACGTGAAACCAAACATTCTAAGGCAAGTGAAGACAAAGAAAGAGGATGCTGCCTTCAATCCTATCAGAACTGATATTCCCACACCCATATCTCAGCTTCAGAGTTCAGACCCAGATGCAATAATCAACACTGAAATTAAAAAACAACAAGAACGAATAGCCTCTTCGAATTACCAAATAGGTTCTAAATGGTGGGGTTGCTGAGCCTGCGTTACGGAACGGATAAGAACAGAAATGCAGATTATTTGATGAAACTCGAACATAACAAATTCAAGAAAGTGATAAAACAAAACGAACCAGTTAAAAAGGAAACGATGGAGTTATGGGAAGGAAGGGGGCTTTACCTTACCTTGAGGAGAAGGAGGAATCAATTTGGGAATTGGGAACCAATCCCATTTTTCGACGAGGAAGGCATATTGATATTTTACTTGATGCCCAATTTTTAGGTTCTGAGGATTATGAATAATTGATGGCACAACCATTAAGCAAAGAATCCAAGAGTTTTTTTTTTTTCTTTTCTTTTTTTAATATTTTCCATTTTGGCAAATACATTCATCCTTTTATTTTCTTTTTCTTTAGATTGTAAACTCGTCCAAATGAACATTAGGATTATATTTTTGCATTAAAATTACTAAAATCTTTTTTTTGTGTTAACATAAATAACAGAAATTCATTACCTATCTATAAACACGATAATAAACTCACATGTTTTTTACGAAGCTCAATTATATAATAAGATTTAGTCAAATTCGTTTATCTTCATAACTTACTGATAAACAGGCGATTCGTGACAATCTACATAATACGAATTTAACTTGTATTGACCTATTTAATTATAATATTAATTAATATTTATTTCTAGATTAAATACATTTAATATGTTATTTATATTAAAAGTTGATGAATTAATTATAATGCATGTTTAAAGGCAAGCTAATACATGTAACATGTATGGATATTTAAAAATCCATACATGTTATTTATATGTTATTTATATTAAAAGTTGATGAATTAATTATAATGCATGTTTAAAGGCAGGCTAATACATGTAACATGTATGGATATTTAAAATCCACCCTCTTAAATGCATATGAAAGGGCCCTTGAGTCTTACTCAATAATAAAAAAGAGAAGTCAGAGAAGGGGTTTTATGGAAAATATAAGGTTAAATGTTAAAAAAAATCATAAAGTTTGATTGATGCGTTGGAATTATAAACATCTTGTTACTCTTGATATCTTAAATTTGGAAAGAAAGATTAAACATAACTATTTTAATACATTTCTTTATATTTAAATATTATACGTATAAGTAAAATGGATTATTAAAAAAAAAAATTTTAAAATCTTCTTGCTTTAATCTATTTCTTCACATTCAAATATTATACATATTTTATTACAAATTAAAAATACTAATACATATATATATATATTTATTCATAGTTAAAGTTTCATAATGTTAAAGACAAAATAAATATTTTTATTTTGAATTATTTCATTTATATTTTTAAAATTTTTAATGATATATTTTATACGTCACTTATTTAATGATTATTCAATTATCCATCAAATCATTAAACCATAAAATCCGTAACTCCTTTGATTTAATAATCTTGTAGGGTTGTTTGATTGATTTAAGGCCTTTGGGATTACCGAATAAACATAAATTTGAGTCCTAATAAAAGGATATGAAAATCCATAATTATAAAAAGATATAGAAATAAAAAATTCATCTTACTACAAAAACATCCACAATTATCAAAAAAATAGAAATAAAAGATCCGTCTTACTATAGAAACATTAGGTTTGACTATCACGTCACGTCATGAGGAAGAGTAATATATATATCTACAGAAACATCCACAATTATCAGAAAAATAGAAATAAAATATCCATCTTACTATAGAAACATTAGGTATGACTATTAAGTCATGAGGTAGAGTAATATATATATATATATATATATATATATATATATATATATATATATATATAATATACAAATTTTTAGAATATGCTAACAAGAAATATTTTATATACAAGTTGAAGTCACTAAACCATTTAATATACAAGTGCTTATATAATCAAAACAAGAAAGAGAAAAAAAAATATTCCGATCAACTGTTTGATAGAACTATGTATATTATAATAATATATCATCTATATTGTTACCTGTTATTAATCAATATTATGTTCATGATTAATCGACATTTTTTTGAATTGGATTTGTTAATTAATTCCATTTTTCTAAGACATATCACGTGTCCAAATTTTAAGTCCAACCCAAATTTTGTTAAAGAATTTATACCAATGTTTAAAAAAATACAGATGAGATTGTTCGATCATCGACTAATGACTTTTTCTGTCAAGTTCCAATCCAATTCGACCTGTAAACTGTGAACAAGGATTTAAGTCCAACCCGAGTTTTGTTAAAGAATTTATACCAATGTTTAAAAAAAAGGAATGAGATTATGATACAAACTTAGATTATGATATTAACTTGAATTTCCGGCATTTTTGGAGGTCATTTCAAACATAGATTCATAATTGATACAAACTTGTTTCAAAAGCTAGAATTATGAAAATCCCTAATAATGGGTCCAAACTCTCAGATATCCAAAACAAGATAATTTAGAGCATTAACAACTCCCTTAGAAGTCATTTCAAAGGTCACTGGCTCCGTTTTGATATGTTCCCCATTCTTTGGCATTTATCATAGGTAGACACAAATTGGTGAGCATCCTTGAACAGGCTAGGCCATTAGAATGCCGATTAAAGTACCTTTGCATCCATGTCCTTTAAGACCGATGTCGCCACCATTCAAGCTATCAAGGCTGGTATAACACCCAAGCCCTGAGAATGGATATCCATTACCATTAATAGTTTTTTTTTTCTTTTTTGTGAAAAGAGAGCACCACTAAAGAGTTACTCAACATTATTCCTTTCGTCTTAAGCTTTTTTCTAATCACTGAACCATGGATATGACTTTTTCCATCCGGCTGAATCTCTTAAATTATAAATCGAAAACTTTTTTAATTTAATCATTGATCCAATTTTTTATTTTTTTTTACAGTATTTAAAAACTTTAGTTACAATGTAATAAACTGTCTCAATTGGAACTTCAACCTTAGACCTCTATCCTCCTTATACCTTATATTTTTTAAACATTGAGCATTCTACAAACAGCTGTATAATGATGGATACCAACCTATTTGAAAATATTGATTATACAAAATTAATCCTTTTCAAAGTTAAAAATATTAAATTGGTGGAAAAAGAGGATGATTTGATAAAGTCATTGAATCTCAAAGACATACACTACATGATACATCTGATCCTTATCTATTTCTCATCATCAACCTTCTCAAACTTGCCGAAAAACCCATCTCCGCCTATTTTCGGCCGTCGGCGTTCCCTACTCATGACGACCATGTGCATGACTTCCACAAGTCTCCTCGCCTTTCGAGCGTCACCATCGTCGCTGCCGCCGTTGCCACCACCACCTCTTCCACCATGTGGACGATCATGGAATCGGTGGATTCGTGGTCACCGGAGCTCGCTACGGAAGGAGGGCTCGCCCTGCTGAGCTTGCACTCAGGAGCCGCATGCTCTGGTCATATGGATGTCCTTTTTTGGGTGGAGGGTGATTGAGATTATGGGAATTGGAAGATGTCATGCAACCTCTTTATGCAGAGAAACAAAGAGCGGGCTGTAAATGAAAAGGTTACCACCATTTGGAAAATAGTGTGAAATCTGTGGTGGGGTATTAATTCCCTTTTTATTTTTTTCTATAATTAATCTTGAAAATGTCGTGATGGGAAAGTAGTTGGGGGCGTTAGGATAATGATATCTATGGTATTGGATTGTCCTTTTTTTCTACCATTTTCTGTTCGTTTGGACAATTAATTCTTTTTGTTAAGTTCTAATTTTGACTTGTACGTGTGTTTTTAGTGGAGAGGGGTGGCTAATGAGACGTGATCTCCTCTAGGCTCTATTCTAGGATAATTCCTCCAACGAATCTTTTGCGATAATATATTGAAAGGGATATATTCAAAAAATAATTAAAAAAATGACCTCTTGAAAAACGGAACACTCAAACTCAATCAAAAAGTAAAATTCAAAAAATCAATATGATAGATGAGAAAATCTCTTAAGTTTAAATACCACTCCATGATCTTAATGCTGCCGACATGAGACGTATAATTTCATAAATTTCTCAGTGTTAGACATCTACTGATTTATTATCTACTTCTGCGCGACTCACACTTTGGAGCAATATTCACTTCAAACCCATCTACAGATCGATCAACCTTTTCATGTAGTCTTTTCCTAGATAGTCATTTTCTGCTACGTATAACTTTCAATAAAAACATCAAACATGCGTATCTCAAGCTCCACCGGTGCTAACCAAAAATCAGCCTAATGAGTAAAAAAAACCTCTCAAACTTTACCGCTTCACAACTCTGTGTAGAACCGATATGGGATTATATCATAACCTTAAAAATGTCACATTTTGAATAAAAATATACATAAGGATAAAATTATAATATGACGGATGAAACAAAATGCTGTTGGGAATTTAGTTATCATATTGGATTTATTTTTACACTTTCATAGGCATTTTTGTTTGACACTCTCAAAAGTTACTTTTGCAAGAGATCATTCTTGCAATTCTTTTGTTTTGGATTTGTCCCTTTTAATCCAATTTCTCAAATTTTTTTACTTCATACTTTTGTATGTGATTAATTAATGTTAAAATGTAATAAATTTACCGTTGATACGGTTTGGATTTAGTAAAGCTTTTAGTCGAAATATTTATAGCAAAGATGTTTTCTTTTTATAATTCTTTTAAAAGAGTTGTTCTACATATGTTGGAATATGGTGTGTACAGGAATAGCCAATGAGATATATGGTTGCTACGGTCGTAATCTTATATAAAAAGTTATTGATTCAGTCTTCATTTTGGTAACTTAACATTGCTAAATTGTAATATTAAGTGATTAATAGACGTCAAAAGAGGAGCTTTGGACGAATTTAGTTTGTTTTTTTAAATACTAAAACAATTTGGAAATGAAAATAATGCTCAAACTATGCGTGGAATAAATAATTAATAATTATTGAAATTTTTTTGCTAATATCTCACTACTAACTCATGACATTAACTTTCTTTATTTAAATGTTAATACTCATGTATTTAATGACTCGTAGGCATTATAAATGTTTGAAAATTTTTAAAGTTAATGCCTCAGTCATTGATTGTGGCATTAATGTTCATGCATTAATTTTGACATTATTTTTATTTTCAAACTATTTTATTAATTTAAAAAAAAAACTAAATATGTCCAAAACTATGCAAAAAGACGCCCTTTTGAACAAAAATGCCTCGAGGAATACGGGTCTAATGTGGGGATGAGACAAAATAACCATGGAGATTTAGTTATTATGAGGGGATTTATCTGTACACTTTCAAGAGCATTTTTTTTCCTAAAGGGTGTCATTTTCGACTTTACTTTTGTAAGAGATTAGTTTTACAAATAACTTTTGGATAGAAACACAAAAGATATCAAGTTAGTAATACACTCGATAGAAACACAAAATTAAAAGTATTAAAAATTTTAGAGGATACATCCAGGTTAATAGCAAAAATGATCGCCTGGCGCCTACACATTCGAGCAATCCAAAACGCTTCTGTATCTAAGATTCCATATCTACAAGATATCGACGAACAAGACTACCTAATGACTTCATTATTGAATCGAACTGGCTATCCGAACTACCAACGCATAAAACCCATAAAGAAACTCAATATTGACGTCACAACTACCAACCGCAACCGCAATAAGTCAACGATAAAACACGTCGTAATAAGTCGTTAACAAAAACACAAAAGAACAAAGATAAATCCAAATCGATGTAAAAGAAACACTTTTGTTAGAGAAAACAAATTCAGCATCCAATGAAGAAAACTTATATGAGGGTGATTTCGTAAAAATATCCAAAATCAACGGCCTTCTTTAACAAACAAGCGTATGAGAGATAGCAAAGAAAGGAACGACTAGGGTTTCTACGAACTATCGCATTCTCATGTTTTCATCTTATAATATATTTATTGGGTATTATCACCAATTTGATCAGTTTGTGCGTATCTCAACAAATACCAAAAAGGCCTGAAAGTTTTTGTTTTTTTGGAAACACATAGGGCCCTGAAGTTAACCACATGAATCGTTAATCACTAAACCTTCAATGACATCATTGAAAAGTAAACCTAACGTCAGATCAATTGAGCTATCCCTAAAGATTTATCGCTATTTTATTTATTTTTCATTTTTATTCTTATTTTTGGTAAATACAAAACAAGTAATCATTACAATCTTAAACTTCTATATTTATAAAAAAAATCATTAGAAATGGAATGATTACTTGATTTCTATAAAGGGATTTGAACAATAGTAGGCAATTTTAAACTGGTGTGAGAGAGTCTGTGACTGAGAAACAAAGGAAGAGAGGTTGAAAGAGGAATGGAGAAAGGAGTAGAGAGATTTACAGAGATATCTCAGTGGAACCCAACCTCTCATCAATTTCCTTCGCTTTTCTTCCCCAAATATCACCTACTCTCTTTGTCACTGTGTTTTTCTTTCTTTTCACGCTCTTTGTTTCCTACGCCGTAAAAAATTTAAAAGAAAATTAGCTATCTCAATCACTTAATCGTGTTAAAGTAATGAAGCTCGAGGGTTTGTCCATCTTCCCAAATGTACTGCAATTCTCAAGGTGGTTTTGGCTTCAGAAGATAACTTTGTTTTTCTTCTTATGAATCGGCGACTGGGATAGGGTCTGTTGGAAGTGCCTATTCCATTAGAGTATGGGATGACCGTTCTTATGAGAACACATATTTATATCATGAAGAACCGATCGCGCTCGTTTGTGAAGTCAATATCTGGGAAGGAAGCATCCATGAAGAGGCATCCGGATAAGAGGATGCCGAGCACCCGGCGAGGGTCTATCTGGGCCTCGGCCTGCTGTTTTAGGCTCGGTCCCATCGGAAAGACCCTGGGCGAGGGTTGCCCTCAAGGTTTTCGGGCCCGCCGGCTTTGTATTTAGTCCCATCAGCTCTCTGTCACAACCGCCAGGGAACTAAGCTCCGGCCCACAGACTCCACAACGCCCCTTTTCCCGCGGTGGGTGATCGGTCCCGCTGGAAAAAGCGATGCTCGGATCACATATCACGGGAACAAGAAAACAATCAATGCTCGTTTCAATGCGAATTTTGTAACTTTGAACCAGACAGATAAATATACCATCGCCGAAAGGTCCTCAGATCGGGGGTTGCTATAAAAAGGCCAGAGGGGTGACGAGGTTCTGCCTTAACGGTTATCCATGTTCGGCTGTAGAAGGATAATTAACGTTAGTCGAGACTCAATTCTGGGATCATGGACGGGCGATGGTTATGACCGATTATTTGAGCGTGCCTTCCAAGCATGGATTGACCAGAGACTACATGGTTTGAGCGGAGTCGGAATTGTTCTAGGGGGTGTTTGGATGGTTCTAAAACTTGAATGGAATCCTCTTTATCCGAGGACACCCCTCACAACCTACGGCCTCCTGCTCTTCACCCCTTCTCCATCTTTCCTCCTATGGGGATCTCCCAAGCTCGCTCATCCCCCATCTCCATCTTTCCTCCTCATAAATTTCCACAAGAACTTCTTTCTCGATCCGGCGCAGGATGCTTAATCGCTTTTCAGGACAAGGTTCTGTAAGGCCTCGAATGTGAATCGATATATCAGAATATGATCGCTTGGTAACAAGCATCGCTATGTAACGCCAACACCTCGGGTGCACTACAAAATCGCAATTGATGGCTCATTATCTTATTGCACCGCGGTATGACGATGCAAGACATCCTACCCAATCGCTATCACGATCAATATTATATAAATTTATTAATGAGCCTGGCCGTTAACTTAATTGGCTCGAGCGAAGGCTGCCTCAGCCGCCCACCTTTGTCTATCGCGCTTCTCGGCCGTCAGAATGGTTGAAACTTTATTGCACGATTAGTCATCTAAGTGTGATTAAATGTGACCGCGTGTCCTAGCGCCGATATGTATGGGACAGCACTGGCTAAGTCGACTCTTCCCTTTCGGTGTTATTTCTCAAGGTTTATTCGGCTTCCTCTAGGCGCACCATCCGCCGTGAATGGGCCTCGCTAACTCGCATTCGCTCGCGCCATCGTCGCGCATTCGCGGCACTCCATTCCGCAGTAACCATCATTGCCCCCAATACGCCTGACTCGCGAGTGACCCGGTTTTCACGTAAAGGCCCGAAAGCCGCAGGAGGTGTGGTTTAAAAACCTATTCACGGCACTATCGCCCAAGTCAGTATGCTTACTCACCGGGTATATGGCTGTGAGTCTAATATTCGCTTTCTTCCTTCCGATTTTCTCAGAAACGGCGAGGTCGAAAAGAAACTTCCACGAGTGGTCGCTTTAGTACAAGACCGGCGACGCTTTCCGTAGCAAAGATCATCTCATTCCCGAACATGTATGAAAGTTAATGGCTTATCATGAGGTGCCCGATAACATCGACTTAATGATGGATTTAATCCGATGAGTCCACTCATGAGAACATAATGGTGCGTTTTTTAATTGAGCACCTCACAACAGTCAGCGCTTTCCGCGCTACCTAATCAAGCAATTTTTCAGATTTTACCCGGGCGCCCTACTCTTTATCCACCCAACGTCATTCAGATTTTGATCAAGTGTCGTTAAATGAATTATCTATACCAACTCGATCTCTCGTCGGGTCTAGCTGTGATAATTTATTTTCTTAGAAAAGTATGGTATGATCAGATGTTCATGCTCTGCCTCAACCCCACTCGCCCAAGACAAGAGGCGTAAAGGCTTATCACAAATGAGACCCCAGGATGAGACCCTGGCCTCTGCCCGCTTGATATCAACCCGCCTTAGTCTTCCTATGTGTGGTCTGTTGGGACCGGGTCCAATCCGGGCCTTTTCCCTGATATTTAGTGTTACCGGCACTAACCCCTGTTTGTCTATGCAGGGAAGGCTCATGGTAAGGGTGGCCGGTGACCTGGTCAGAAGTCGAGCTCTCTGCACCCGCCTATCGTGAGATTTTCGGTTGTGAGCCGTCACTACGCGCCTCCTAACTCCCCGATAATATATCCGCCGTGAGGCGCAACCCTATTCCTAACACCCCTGGCCATTTCCACCCGCTTCTCGATATCGTGGAAGGGGAGCATTTGTCATCGCTAACCTTCGTCGATTGAAGTAGCGCCCACCCGGCAAGACAAGAGTCGAGAACGAATCGTGTCGGCATGGAAGCACATCGAAGTTCGCCCACTTCCCAATGAGATTCTAGCTTCGTTTATCTCGCTCTTTGGGCCGGCTGATCTGTGAGCACCATCCCGAACGGCTTCTTTTCCCCGAGCGAGTGGCCTGACCGCCTGAGCGTAAAGAGATCACCGAAAGGGGGCGCCAGCGACTAACGCCACTGGTCCACGCGAGATTTCATTCCCAGTTGTCGAACCCAAGGATTTCCAAGATTTTCGAGGAAGAGAACTGAGGAAAGGATGAGGTGGTCATAGATCGTTACGCCGCCAAGAGGAAGCGACAACCGAAGTTCGATTGGCCGAAGTTCGACATCGCTCGCCCGTGCCGAGGGACCTACACCACCGTCAGAGGAGCCTGAGGGACAAGGATTCATCCCGGTTTCTCCGACCCACACAGATCAAACTGAGACGCTGGCCCCGCCCTCGACGCAGTCGAAAGATGCCGACCGTCCTAAGTGCACTCCATGTAATCCCCCGATCGGCCGAGGGCCACCCTGGGGCCAGGTCAAGTTTGCGCGCTCGAGCCGCTAAAGCCCAAACTTCCCGACTCGCATCATAAATCAATCGTTATGCTCCTCCACGCGGCCGAATGCCTCCGAGAGTGGAAGTATCAACGAGGTAGACGAAGAAGTTTATCTTACAACCACCGAGCCCTTCCACCGCGGGAGGAATCCAAGGCCGATCGTCAATAATTCAGACTCACACATGCTCGCCCCAGTAGCTGCTCTGCATGGCCCGCGAGGACCACACGACAGCGCTCAAGCAGGACCGAAGCGAAGACATCCAATGACATCGGCTTATCAGATACAAGTCCGCAATCGTGAATCACGTCATTCGACCGAACCGGTAAGATACGTTTCATTATGTGATATTACACGTTACTGCATCTTACTGGGTTTTTGCGGTGTCGCCGCCGCTATCTGTAAATACGGTGCTTCAACATCACGAGCTCGGAGTTCACCATGACAACGGCTGCGGATTATATGTCCACGGAATGGCTGAGCTTTCGGAGATAGAGTGCTTTTTGCATTAAAGAGGCCGAAGCCGCGTCGCCAGCCTGAGCCGGGAGGCTAAGGAATATACCGGAAGAGCGCCTCGCTAAGGGGCCGAGATATGGCATGCTGCGAGGCGCGATACAGAAAGCCGGGAGACCGAGGCGCCCGCATTACCCGGCGCACAAATGGAGTCTCGAAATGGCCGCCCAACGCGGCCTAGCGGTCACAAAGTGCCCACTGAGGGTGGAGTCCGAAGTGGAGAGTCAGCTTCAAGCGCCTTGTCCATACCGGGGAAGCTCACTTAAGGCTAAGAAGAAAACAACCGCTGACTGACGAGATCACTTAATCACGGAGCTCGACCATGAAGGATGACTTCGCCGCCTTCCCGGGAGAAGGTCGCCACGATGAGAGGTGATGGAGGCCGAAGTTCAATGTGCTTGACATCGCCAATTAACTACGGCCATGGTCTGCGAGGTTTTACACACAACATATGCGATAAGCCTCATCCCGATGGAATGTCGATCCTTCACCCCGCTAACCTGTGTTCTTCGCCAACCCCTCGTGTCTCCAGCATCTCGTCTCGCACTTGTACCAGTGTCCAAATTCAGCTGGGGTAGGAGGAGCACCCAGTGATTTGAAATACGACTGGGCCGTCAGAGAGGAGGCGATTCTTCGATGGGTCTTCCATTTCACCGGACTACGGGTTATGATGCAAGTCGCTAACTGTGGCTTCGAGGTAAGCCAGGAGGGGTGAGACTTGTATTGCTCAATGTTTGCACCAAATAATTTATGTCCCTTTCTTCTCACAAGTACTTCACTGACATCCCAGATTATGTTTTAACACTGCGCCATCCAGTTTGTATTAATCAGCGGTTTAATTCATTCAAGCGCGTATGTGCCTCGTGTGGTAGGAATCATCCTCAGATGAGCCTACACGGGTCAGCCTGTCAGGTTGCCCTGATAGTTATTCACTAGGGTCATCTGTAAGCCAGATTGACCAACCAGATGTCACTCTATGTCGGCCGAATAGTCAAGATCATGCCATCCCAAGCTTTAACTCGACCTAGATGACTTATATGGGCCTAGGGAGGTCATTTTACCGCGCCATCCCGACTTTTAAATTCGACCAGCTAGGATGTGATCTTATGTTTAGTCGGATAGTGTCATTTTACCACGCCTATCCGGCTTTTAAATTGACCAGCTGACAGGATCTATACCGTCAATAGGTCATTTTACTACGCTTATCCGGAAGCTTTAAATTTGACCACTAGGATATGATCTATGCCGCTGGATAAATATTTGATCGCATCATTCTGACTTTTAAATTTGACCAAACAGATGTGATCTATGTCAGCTCTGCAGGTCATCTTGACGAGCCATCCAGACTTTTAAATTTGACCAGCTAGATGTGATCTATGAAGGATCCCAACCCGGATTAACCCCATGAACTCAAGGGACCTCCCGGCACTCCAATGGATATAGAAACTTTTCCTCAAAACAATCAAATAAAATCCACAGTCAACTTTACAATCCTTAATATATCTTTAAAATAATGTCAGCTTGCACTTTTTTTTTCTTATCTTTCTTTTCAAACACTTGATTTTTCCAAAAATCAGTTTCCTCTGCTTTTTCTAGACTTTCCCAAATTTACAAAAACCTAATGAAAGCATTTAAAAA
Source organism: Tetrastigma voinierianum (assembly GCA_016808115.1). NCBI lineage: Eukaryota > Viridiplantae > Streptophyta > Magnoliopsida > Vitales > Vitaceae > Tetrastigma > Tetrastigma voinierianum. The sequence goes on along the minus strand of JAEQBH010002652.1, from coordinate 287,793 downwards.
CACTCTAAACTTCAAATTTTTAAATTTCCATATTAGGACTCTCGCCCACAACCCAATAAAACAATAACAGACATACATATATGTATTTATTATTTACTTCAAATCATCAAAACATTCAAACCTTCTTCTATTCCATGCACCTTTTATCAAAAGATCGGGCTCTGAGCCTGACTTGCTTCACCGCCTACGATTCGCTCCATCGGGCGATCAAAGCCCACGTGATTTCCTTTTCAAAATATATACATATATACATATATACATGACAGCACTAACATATACAATATGCAAAATATATATACAATGTAGCCATTACGCGTCAGTCTCCGATGGCCCGACTCACTACGGCGGATGCTCTACCACAGACCGTCTCTGGGTCCTCAAAATGTTTTTGAAACATACTAAAGAATGAGATAAAGGAGCTCAAATGAGCGACATTTTATTTAGATAACATTTCAAAAGATATAGCAGCAATAAATACTTATACAATTAAAAATCACCTATGCATTAAACTTTCTTTCTTTCTTTATTTCTTTCTTTCTGATGGAACCTGTGATAAACATATCGAACGTCGGTAATCGACTATGAGGGATAGCCCCTTATCTCCAACAGTAACTACTCACTCATGAGTAAACTCACGCTTGTGACAGTGTTCCAAATATAAGACTCCTTATCACGCCAGAAGATATTACTCTAAAATCTATTTCCTCCCCGGTTAGGGTGGGACCCATAACTTTACCCTCTAATCCTTACACGCTTAAAGCATCTCGATATCATCATAACAAATACATGTTAAGCGAAACCATTGGTGAAACTCTTTCTTCAAAATACATTTCTAAATCCATTTAAACACTTTACTTTATTATTTATACATTTATGCATTATTTACACATTTTTAAACTTCCATAATGCCTTAACACATGCATACATATATAATTAATATAAATATATATATATATATATATATATATTGATGCAAGATAAAACATTTCCATATGCCTTAACATTTATATAAACATTTCCATTAAACTTTTCAGTTTAACATTAAAACCATTCACTTTTAAAACTCAATTGTCAAAATATCATTTTTACACTCACCGTTCACCGCTCAATCCCGCTTGCTTCCCGTCGAATTCCCGTTTCCCGTCCGATAGTCCTTTTCACATTTTTCAAGAAAACCACAACTACACATTAACCATAACTTCCATTTAATCCACCATACACACTCATTTTCACCCAACCACATCACATTCACTTTAATCCCTAAATCCGCTCTACCACATATCATACAAATGTACTATCAAACCCTAACAAAACCATCATTTTAGCAACCTTTTCCAACAATACCTATGAACTTATTACCCAAAATATTTCAAACGGTCTCAAAATTTATGAAACTCTCCAGACTGCTCCTTATATATCCAATGACATCTCTTAAATTTCAATTTAAATTCATTCTAAGACCTCAACCACAGTACATGTTACCATGTTTTTTTGATGCCAATTTGGTTAACCTACTGAATCACCTACTGTTATCCTTGATTTCAGGTCTCAACCCTAAATTGGAAATTGTTTCTTCACTCATTTGAAGCTATGGTTCTAAGGCTCTTTATCCAATTGGAATCACCCAATTTGGATCACCAAAAACTCAAGTTATTGTATTTTATATCTAGATTACCCAAATTGGCAAACAGAATCTCCATATACCCACTTAGAAATATTTGGGCACTCTGGGTTAAACTTTTCTGAACTTCAGATAATTTATTCCCTAGAAGTATAGTTTTACCCACTTCAATCACCAATTTGGATGTTTAAACTCCACTTACGACCAAAACACTACAACCATACCCAAAAACAGAAGATAATCAAATAGCCCACGTAGCTCACCTTTCATCCAGATTGGGAGCCTTAGAGCCACAATTTGCTCTTGGTCCCTTCTTTCTACACATTTGTATCCCTATCTTTATGGTTCTTAACAATTGGAATCAATTCATTTGGATGATTCTAACTTAATCTATAGTCAAAACAAAAACATGGGTTTTTACAAAAATTTCGACGCATTCCCTTTAAAACCCAACATTCTCCTTTTTACAACTATTCCATACTCTCAAAAACCACATGAAATCTAACTCAAAACAACCTAATAACACTGACCAGGATTTGGAAATTCATAAAACCAAAACTTAGGTGAAAATCCAAAAATTCAACCCAAGGTCCACCAATTCCTACAAAATCATAAAATTATGATGATTCCATGTTTAATTTTCACCAATTGGGGTTTTACCCTCATAACCTCAAGAATTCTAGGGTTAATGTGATTTCTCCACAAAATCCTAGACCAAAGGAGCACTAATCTCCATACCAAACCATAGGAAATCCAAAACACCCATGAATTCAAGACAAAAACATACCTTGGTTTGGCCTTCTTTTCCTTCTCCTTCTTCTTCCTCTTCTTCCTCCTCTTCCTCTCCTTGCTCTTTTCTCTCCTCTCCAAAACGTGAGCCTTAGCTTTGTGAGACAAAAAATCGAGTTTGGCTTTTGTTTCAGATTATCACATTTGTAATCCCATTTATACCTTAATCGCATGTTCTTCATCCTTAATTTTTGCAAATCAACTTATTTTATTTTCAATTTTTGCATCCTATCTTCTCACATTATGACTTCCTATATCATTTTTTATACCTTAACTGCAAAGGGTCTCGATCACTTTAATACTGCAAGATAACTCTCAAGGTTTCTATTATGGCCTATCTCTACTCATTTAATGATTTTCTGTACTTTATGACAATATATAATTTTGGCCCTGCTTTAGTACCACAATCCTGGTTCCATAAATTTATCATTTCATATTTTCATCCTTATTAATAACTCCAAAAATATTACAAGTTCATTTTATACGATACGCCCTTACGCCATACGTGACCTACACTCTCTCAGATTCGGCATTACAAAATCCCCTCCATTCTTTAGAACATTTCCTCATTCCCAGAAATGAATAAACTAAACCCAAAAGAAAAAAGGGAAGGAAAATACTTCATTCAAAAATAATTGAGGGTAATGATCTACAAGATTCATTTCTACCCTAAGTAGCTTCCCTTCAATCGTATGACTCTCCACAATACCTTCATCACGAATAGTCTTGTTGCGTTGTAACTTGCTCTACTTGGCCAAGGATTCGCAGATCGTTCCTCTTCGTATGTCAAGTTCTTCAGATTTCCAATCGGTTGCCTCGTCAACACATGTGAAGGGTCCGTACGCACTCCCTCGAAAGATAGAAACATGGAAACATCGAATGCGATTCGAGGTCGATGGCAACTCTAATCGATATGCCACCTTCCCAATCCTCTCAACAATCCCGTATGAATCCATTATACCGTGGACCCACTTTCCACGCTTCCCAAATCTTAGTACGCCTTCCATGTAAACCTCAAAACATCATATCCCATAATTTCGAACTTCAGTGTCCCTACGACGATTATTCGCATAACTTTTCCGCTGCCAGGCAATTTTCGCCTATCCATTATAATTTCGATCTTATCACAAGTCACTCGTTGACACCCCAATCTACCACCCCTGTGGGGAGGCAGGCAAAACTGCCCGACTCGGCTGGCTACCCATCACCAACAGTGGCCTGGTCGGGCCACAACCATCGGTTCGAAAAACCCAGCCAAATTGTCCACCCATTACGGCCCAAATTTCAAGATGGACACCCGGCGCCACCGCCGAATTTTTCAGCTCAAAGGCTATTTGGCCCCGACCGGCCCGCTTGCATGGGCCGGGCTATTGCACTCAACTGAAAACTGGCCACCTCTTGCCCCGCTCGGCTACACCCCACTGGTCGTCTCTATCACCCGATCACACCCCACAAGTACTTCGCCACGCTGTCCCAACAACCGGAGTTCAACATTTCCTTCCAGCCTCATAAGGCCATACCACATCGGGCTCGATAACTGCTATTGTATGCAACTCATCGTGGGTAGACGGGTGTCCAGCCTCCCCAAACTCCATAACACATGCCCTAAGCATATCTTCTAAAGTATGTAGTCCTTCATATTAGCCATCCGTCTCAGGATGAAAAGTCGCATCGAAATGTAGTCTGGTTGCCAAGGGCATTCGTAGAACCAGCCAAAACCGTGAGGTAAACTCGATCTCTGTCAAACAATGGAACCGGCGTACTATGTACCGATAATCTCTAACGTATAATCGGGGCCAACTTATCCAATGAATCACTATTCTCGATAGGGTAGGAAATGGATCAGATTTCACAACCGTCTACAATCACCCATATCGTGATCATGGACACTCCCAAGAACGTGAAGTCCTACCACAAAATCCATAGTGATTCTCTCCCATTTCCACCGAGGGATCTGGGAGGACTGCATTACCATGTGTGCTTCTCGATGTTCCCATTTCACCGCTGACACGTGAGACATCTAGAGATCGAACTTATATCATCCTTTCATACCCTTTCCACCACTAGTGTTCCTTATGGTATGATACATCTGAGGCTTCCTGATGCATATATGTTTTAGGAATGGGCTTCCTCCATAATCTCTCCTCTCACATCACCTACATCCGGTACACACAACCTCCTGGTCCGCGACCACTGCAGACCATCCTCTCTCAATGACAAATCCCCTCACGCCTGGGGGACTCTATTTCACCTCTCAACTTCACTCATCTATGATCCCGACCGAAGGTTTCCTAATCCGCCCATTAATACAGATTTACATGAAATGTGGCTAACAAGACTTCGACCCCATCGGGCCTACCCACATCAAGGGCCTCAATTTATGAATCGAAGACGCACAACCCTCGCGATACGGAACTCACGTCTCCTACTAAGAGCATCCGCTACCACGTCGCTTTCCAGATGATATTCAATGTACATTCATAATCCTCGACGCTCAATCCATCTCCACTGCCCTGCTCCGCTTCCTTCGCGCAAACAGATGGCTCGCAAGATCTTATGATCCCGAAAATCCCACAGGCACTCCATATAAGTAATGCCTCCATATCCGCAAGGCAAATACCATCACGCTAGCTCAAGGTCGTGTGATAATTCGCTCATGTTTCTTCAATCGCCCAGGAAGCATATGCAATCACCTCACTATCTCCGCATTAACACACAATAATCCCAAAGCTCGCTTGCAGGCATCATAAATACACCGCAGCTTCACCGCTTCCGATGGAAGGGGCACTGAGTCGAGGTCAATCTCCCTTCAATTCATCGAATCACGACAAGTCTCCACCATAAAAACGGCTCCTCTTCCTCGTCAATCTAGTCTGCGCAAGGCTTATTTCGAAATCCTCAACGAACTTACTAGAATACCCCTCGCCAAACCCAAAACTCCTTATCTCTAGCAACACTCGTAGGAGGTTTCCAACTCAGATAGTCAATTCTCTACCTGAATCCACCGGTATCCTCCTCAACCATGTGTCCCAAAAAGGTGACACACCGCTGAGCCAAAACTCGATAATTCTCATCGAGTTCGCATATAACCGATGCCTCGCAATGCTCATAACTATCCTTAAGTGCTCAGATGTTCTTCTCCATCACCGAATAGATCAATATATCGCCAATAAACACGATGAACAAATCGACGGCAAGGCCTAAACTCGCTTCATGATCCATGGGGTGCTACCGGGCATTCAAGTCCAAATGGCATGACTAGGAAACTCAAAATTCCCTTCGCATCGCGGTTCCGACGTCAGGATTGAAACATCCTCATCATGAACTCTCAACCGATGATAGCCTGACCTCAATCAATCTCGAGAATACCTTAGCTCCCCAGAATCGATCAAAGAGATCATCAATCCTAAGTGACACCGACACGACAGCCACCCGTATTAAACCCCTTCGTAATCAATACATAATCGCATTATTCGCCCTTTCTTCACAAATAAAACCGGTGCTCCCTAAGGAGACGTGCTCGACGGATCGAACCCCTTGTTGACCATTTCTTCCATCCGCACCTTAAGTTCTTTCAATTGCAGGGCCATCCTGGGTAGGCGCCCGAAATCGGGGCTTCGCCCTGTGGGCTAACTCCGATCTAAAATCAATCTCTCCTGGTCTCGTGGTAATCCCGAAGACATCCGGAACACATCCGTAAATTCTCCGACCATCTGAATGTCTCTCTCCAAATTTCACATCATCCTCTCTCACCTCAACTACATAGGCTAGATACCCCTTTGACATGACTTTCGAGCATCTTCCAACCATCATTACGTACATCACTCGAGGACAATATCTTCCTTACCCCATAAAAGTAATCCCTCGGTCTCCTGGCCTACGTAACTTAACTTCTTCCCAAGTAATCCATGGTGGCGTGATGTCGAGACAACTACCATCCCTAAGATCACATCAAGTCCCTTGATGTCCAACAATACCAAATCGCCCTAAACTCATGGCTCCTCAATAATCACTCTACAACCCATGTATACCTATCCGCTATAAGTGAATCTCCAGAGTAAGCGGAGACTACCATAATACACCCACGGGTCAGATTCATGTTCACCAGGCACAACAAATTTTGCAAGTAAATAGTGAGTGAGTAGCACCCGAATCTATCAAGACATAAGCATCCCTATCAAAAACTCGATAGTACCTGGCCATGACCTCGGTAAAGATTCGCTCTCACAGGATCAGAACACTTCTAACCAGGTTCGAGGTCGTCCCATCTGGCCCTTCTGTGATAACCGACTTACCCGCTGGGTCCTCCAGTCTAGTAAATGTATGGTGGCTCGCCTGAGCGCCTTTATTCACTTAACTCGACTTTACCAAGATCAACGGGCTTCGTCTCGTTCGCCCCACTCATCCATCGCCAACCATTCGCCAGACTTCGCGGCGTCCCGACTGCTCGCACTTAAAAGCAACCGCTTGTTCAATCCGCACTCACCATAATGGTTCTTCCAATAATCGGCACACCGCTGACCCTCGGAGCTAACAAATGCAGGCGCGCCTCATTGAACCCCGCTAGACCGTGTCACTGACCGGGCCTCGCCGCCACCGGCCCACTGTAGGCTCCTTCCTCCCCTCTCGAACCCGCGACAAACCTCCCCGAACCCACGTCGACCCACCCGCTTCTCGTCTCGACCGGGGCGTGACCAGATTTCAACCCCATGCTCCTCTCAACCCTAATCGCGCCTACTACCCTGGCCACTGCGGTGTGGTCATCGACGCCACCGTGGTCCCACCGCCGACTGGACCTACAACAAACCTCTCTGATCTTCTCGAAACTTCATCATCCCCGATATAGAACATGTCCGACGAGCTAAGAAAAACTCGCCATAACTGTCACGGAGTATCCCCGCCCACCTTAAAGAACTCCTCAAATTTTCAGATCTCAGAATCGGGTCGAACAAACTTATCTCAACTCTTCCTTGAACTGTGCCTGTGACACTTCTCCGGGCATCTCCTCCGAACCGCTCCACCACTTAACACTCGTCTCCGTAGAGAAAGGCGTAAGTGACCATCCGTCATCCTCTGCACACCCCATCACCGGCAGACCCGCCATTTCCTCTAACCATGACGGCCTTTTCTCGGGTCTCCCCCAATCCATCATAGTTCCGCAGGCCTCTACCGCTCTCTCAGAAACTACTCGCCCTGGCCGCTGTAATGTAGTATAAAAGTCGAGCCAATCGCTCTAAAGGTATCCTGTCTCCTCCCACGACCAGGAGGCGGGCGTCCGGTCAGAAGTGTTCAAGGCACAGGATCACTGTATCAGGCGGAGGAACATACGCAGATTCATCAACATGTTCCTGGTGGTACTAATGCCCTAGAGCTCTCCCCGTGGCTGGTGTGCCTCGAATGACGATTTTCTGTGAATTCAAAAAATTTAATATGTCATGTAATGCATATATGATTTTAAATCACATAAATAATTTATGCAATTTTAAAATAAAACATTAAAACATTCATATGAAAATAAAATTTTCAAATCTTTATAACATTTTCAAAACCTTACTTCCGATACCACGCTAGCGATCCTAACACGGACAATCCCTCATGAACTCGAGGGACTCCCGATAATCCAATGGATATAGAAACTTTTTCTTCAAAACAATCAAATAAAATCCATGGAGCGAACCCTTACAATCCCAATATTATCTAGAGAAAATAATGCGAAGCAAAATGGTAATGTTTTTTTTTTCTTATCTTTCTTTTTCAAAACACTTAGATTTTTTCTAAAATTCCGCTGAAGTTTTCTCCTCGTTTTTCAGACTTTCCCAAATTTACAAAAACTCCGATGAAAGCATTTAAAAACACTTCTAGAACTTCAAATTTAAATTTCCGCATTAAGACTTCTCTGTCCACAACCCAATAAAACACAATGTATATACATATACATTAATTTACTCAAATCATCAAAACATTCAAACCTTCTTCTATTCCATGCACATTTTATCAAAAGATCGGGCCTTGAGCCTGACTTACGACCGCCTACGTACTTCGTCCACCGAGGATCAAAACCACGTAGTTCCTTTTCAAAATATATACATATATATATGTAATGACAAAAATATTCAACATATACAATACGCAAAAATATATATACAATGCAATATACGTGGTCGCCTCCTCAATGGCTCGACTAATTAATGCCAGGGGGATGCTCTACCACGCACCCGCTCCTCGGGTCCTCGAAAAATGTTTGAAACATACTAAAAGAATGAGCTAAAGGAGCTCCGCTGAGTGTACATTTCTATTTAGATAACATTTTCAAAAGATATAGCAAAGTAATAAATACTTATACAATTAAAATCAATTTATGCATTAAACTTTCTTTCTTCTTTATTTCTTTCTTTCCGATGGAACCTGTGGATAACACACCGGTCAGCTTTTCTGGGTACTGACGGTGAGAGATAGCCTCATTCCACTTCATAACCACTACGCCTGCGAGAAACTCACGCTCAGATGTGGTTCCGGGCCATAGCACTTATCACGTGTAAGGATATTAATTTAAACACCTATTTCTCCCCGCTAAGAACCTATAACTTTACCCTAAATCCTTACACGCCTAAAGTACCTCTACGATACTGGGCCATAATAGTCATATGTGGTTATTAGGGGAACCATTAGTAAAACCTTTCTTCAAAATACATTTCTAAATCCATTTAAACACTTTACTATTATTTATACATTTATGCATTTATTTTACACATTTTTAAACTTCCATAATGCCTTTAACACATGATACATATATAATTAATATAAATATTGTATATATATATATATATATATATATATATATATATATATATATATATATATATATATATATATATATATATATATATATATATATATATTGATGCAAGATAAAACATTTACATGCCTTAAAATTATAGGGTCAGGTTTCTCCACAGAACCTCGCTTTAACATTAAACTATCTCGCTTTAAAACTCAATGGTCAAAATATCATTTTTACACTCACCGTTCACCGCTTCAATCCCGCTGGGCTCTGGGTCGACCTGCCTGGCCCAATAGTCTTTTTTCACCTTTTCAAGAAAACTACAACTACACATTAACCATAACTTCCATTTAATCCATCATACACACTCATTTTCACCCAACCATCACATTCACTTTAATCCCTACACTACTATTATACACAATATCACAACAATAAGTCTATTTTGATAACTTTTCTCCACAAGATCAATTTATTCAATGAGGTTCAATATCGCTATGAACCCCACCTAGTCCTTTATATATATCCACGACATCTCTTTAAATTTTCAATTTAAAATTTCTTCTAAGACCCTCAACCACATAACACAAGTTACAACATGTTTTTGATGCCAATTTGCTAACTCCATCAATCGCCATCGTTATCCATGATTGGGTCTTAACTCCATATAAATTGGAAATTTTTCTTCACTCATTTGAAGCTATGGTTCTAAGGTTTTTCCAATTGAAATCATCCAATTTGGATCACCAAAACTCAAGTTATTGTATTTTTATATCTAGATTACTCAAATTGGCAGAATGTAATCTGGGTACATAGCCCACTTGGAAATATTTCTGGGAACTCTGAGGTTAAAATATGCTTACACTCCTTCATAGATAACTTATTCCCTAGAAGTATAGTTTACTCCAGAATTTGAATCACTCATTTTGATGAGAGTGAAACTCCACTTATGACCAAAACACTAAGCAACCATACCCAAAACAGAAAGCATAATCGCGAGCTACACCTAACTCACCTTCAAACCATATTGGGAGCCCAGGAGCCACACTTGCTCTTGGTCCCTTCTACACACACTATAAATTCTATCTCTTATGGTTCTTGGCCAATTAGAATCAATTCATGGGATGATTCTAACTTAATCTATATCCAAAACAAAAACAGGGGTTTTACAAAAATTTGGCGTATTCCCCTTTAAAAACCCAAATATCTTCCTTTTTATAACTATTCCATAATACCAAAACCATGAAATCTAACTCCAAACAACTCCACAACACTCTGACCAGTGATTTGGAAATTCATAAAACCAACCCCAGGTGAAAATCCAAAATTCAACCCAAGGTCCACCAATTCCTACAAAATCATAAAATTATTATGGATCATGTTTATCTACCAATTGGGGTTTTACCCTCATAACCTAAGAATTATAGGGTTAATGTGATTTCTCCACAAAACCCTAGACCAAAGGAGCACTAATCTCCATACCAAACCATAGGAAATCCAAAACACCCATGAATTCAAGACAAAAACATACCTTGGTTTGGCTTTCTTTTTCCTTCTCCTTCTCTTCCCTCTTCTTTCCCTCCTCTTCTCTCTCGCTTCTTTTCTCCCCAAAACGTGAGTTTCAGCTGTGAGACAAAAATCGGGAAGTTTGGCTTTGCTTGTTCTATCACATTTAAATCCCATTTATACCTTAATTGCCATTAAGTCCTTCATCCTTTTAATTTTGCAAATCAACTTATTTTACTTCACTTTTGGTATCCTATCTTCTCACATTACACTCATATATCATTTTTATACCTTAATTGCAAAAAGGGGTCCTTGATCACTTTAATATTACAAGACAACTCTTGTTATTTCTATTACGGCTCATCTCTACTCATTTAATGATTTTCTGTTATCCTTTACTATAATTACACTTTACCCTTGCTTTTAGTACCACACCCTCAGTTCCATAAATTTATCATTTCATATTTTCATCCTTATTAATAACTCCCAAAAATATTACAAGTTCACTTGGTGCTCTTATTATACGCCCCCAATACTATCAGATCGTGAATTCTCTCTGGACTCCGGGAGTTACAATCTATACAACCTTGATAGGTCATTTTACCACGTTATCCCGGGCTTCTCGATGTCGACCTCAGATAATGAAGATATGCGAAGACATGTGAGTAGCAAAATAAAGATATTCTTATTGATAATAATTTTCAAGTGTGGCATTCCACATTCCCTAAGACAGGTTCCATCCTGCTTTGACTATAATGTAGGACCCGACTTCCATCTACCGCATCATGACATAAGGTCCTTCCCAATGAGTCAGAATTTCCCCAGCCGGTCTCGCAGCATTCTTGAAAATTTTCCTTAAGACCCGACGTCTCACCGAAACACTCGAGGCTTTACCCATCTCAAGAGTAAGAGAATTCGCCAAGCTTAAGGCCAGGACGTTATGCGGACAATGTGGCTTCCCGCGTACCATCACTTACATCTAACTCCCGCTATTATCTGATTTTCTTACTCAGCAAGATTCAATTAAATGGCAAGTCCACTTCGTAGAATAACCCATTCCATCTCGTAAGTGAGCAATAAAAGGAGAGATGTCACCGACTTTCTGGGCAAAGGGTTCCGCAGCCCGCAGCACCCCTGGGAGTTCTTCCAACCCACTTCCCTTTAGAAGTGAAGCTCCAACCGCTTTTTTCAAGGCGCCAATAAGGTTTTGTTGTAGGCTTTACTCGCTATCGCTATGGATAACGTAGGGTAGAGATATAAATTTTATCTCACTGAAAAAGTCCCTGTAGACTCGATCACAACCGCGTTCATATCTGACATGATCGATCTCAGATGCCAACCACAGATAATGTTTTTCCAGATAAACTAAGTAACATATCTAACTTTGATTGATGAGAAGGCGTTAGCCTCTATCCATTTAACGAAATAACGGTGGCAAGCACTAATACCAGCTTCCGAGCTTCTGCAAAGGGGAAGGTCGACGATATCACCCCATCGAGCGAATGGCCACGTGCCAGTGATGGAGACCAAGTCTCAGACTTGATTTCCACATGTGGGACATCCACTGCAAAGAGTCACGCTTCGACGCAATGCAGTCACCGACTTCATAGTCGACTCACAATAATACCCCGAGCGTGGGTCATTCATGGCAGAGTTCTTCCTGATGATCTCGCATATGCCTTCATGCACTAAATGCATCACATATCGCCTCACAGGGTTAGACACAGACGTAATGGGCCCGCCTGTGGATCGTTTCAGATACCGTCATTCACCACGGAGAACCCAAATTAATCGATCCTAACTCAGTGAGCCTCGCTCACATTAGTAGTTCCCCCCGTACAAGTATAGTCGTATGGGGTCAATCCAGGATGGGGGAACTTCCTATCCGGGGTTTACTTGGGGGCACGCAAAGATAGAGGAAGTTCAATGAGCAGAGATGTAGAGAAATACGCTTTCTCCATTCACAAGCATCCACGACTACTAAGGCATCCCTCTCACATACCTGGGGACATGTTCAAGTCTCCAGCGAGAGGGATGCTGATCATGGACTAAAGATACTTCATTATTCGGGGATCCTGGACTCGACCTCATAAGACTCCGTCCGGATAACTACCGTGAATCGCTCAATAAAAAGACCGCCGCCACCTATGGCGAAAAGCAGCTCGAGTCCGACTATCAGCGGCCTTGTACTCGATCCGTCGGTAGGCCAAGCTTAACCGCACTGCCTGCTCAATCCTTCCGATCGGGGTTAATTGCACCAACGCCCGCCTCGCTTATCCGAAGCCCCATTCACGCAGAGTGTCCACCACCCCATTTTATCTGACAGCATCCGACTACAGATTTGATGCGCAGGAAGTCACTAAGATCACTCTCTTCGAAAGTTTCTGGCCATACTTCGGGATGCCATACCGCTTAACTCCATTGCCTAACGGGCCATCCTTCCGACATATCGATTATGGATCAGGCCTCTGAAAGGAAGATCAAGAAGACCACAATCTTCGACGAAAATTGGTTACGGGCAGCTTTTTACCACGTCCGAGGGGATACAAAGCCTGCCTGAGGTGGCTATATCCGTCTCCGCCGGTCAAGGATTTGCTAACAAAGAACACAGGCCTCAACTTCGCATCCCCACATTCTGCCTGGGTGCGACCGACCGCTATATCGCAGGCCGCTAGTAGAGATGTAGTGTGTCACCTGGGCTCGAGCTCACAAGAACTAACCTGGGAGGCTCACGTATCACTGAGCCACTATGAATGCCCTGGCCACATTCTCATTCCATTCTACTCTGGCCAGTTCTCAGTGGTAGTGAAGGTTTCAAACGATCCTGAACCGTGAAATAAACACATATACAAACTAACCCACGGCAATATAGATCCCTTCGAGAGTCAGCCTGATCGCAGATGGCCTTAAGTCAGGTAGACTAGCCTCCATTTCTCGTTACCATAAAGCCAAGGAATTGGCCTGCCGACCCGGCTGCGCATTTTAAAGGGCTTAGTTTCATGTCGACTTCGAGGAGGTCGAATGTATGTCGGGAGATGAGCCTGATCCGGCGTCGTCGATTTTACCAAGATATCAACACATGTGACTCGATTATGTCGCTGGCAATGGTCTAACATCTGCCACCAACCTCCGATAAAATTTCAACATTTTTGCCAGAAAAGGTACCACATTATAAATGCAGAGTCCACGAGTGGTGAAAGATGTTTTTCCAGATTCGAGAGGTGCAATGGGATCTCTGCGATATCCCAGAAGGCATCCGTAAAAGATAGCATACTGTGTCTTATACATCCACAACTGCTCCATGCGGCGCAGGAAAGTCGTCTTTTCAAGTGCGTTGTCGAGGTCCTAAAATCCACACATACTCCAATTTGTTCCCTCGGGACAACCACCACGCTGGTCAGCCATTCCGGTACTTTAATCGTCCGATAACCGCGGCAAGGTTATCGACCACCCCGACGCACTAAGTGGTGTCCGATGAAAGCGCCACTGGGCCAACCTGGCCACTGACGGGCGACATTTAGTCTCAGCGAGGTGTGGGCGGGGTTTATTCCCCGCTATATCGTCATGGGTCCAAGCTTAATACATCGGCGCTCAACCGGCAGCATTACGACATAGTTTGGCCTTTCTTCCTTGATATGAGAGTACTAATGTAGATGCATTCGTCTGCACTGCCAAGGAGCGTGGTCAAGGGATCAACTACGCGGCTCTATCCTCCGTCGGCATGACTGATCGCGACGCTTGGGAGCCGATCTCGCGGATTGCTTCATCGAGCACTTCGCCTTGCTCAAGGCCCCTCGCAGCCGAGTCGACACATCGGGTTGGCGCGGCTAATCGGGCTTCGGCGTTAACTTCGTCGATGCCGCTGTGTGAAGCAATGGTTTACTGGCATGAGGGTACCGTTTACGACGTGTAGCTACGCCCAACCTGTGACGGGTATTATACGGCTCCCAAGTCCACCACCACCGAGAACACATTGCCGGAAGTTACGACCCGCCCCGGGAGCCAGAGCGATGTCCCCTAACCCCGTCAATGTGGTCGCCCCATTAAACCTGCATAAAAACCCCGCCGGCCGAATCCCGATGATCAAACGAGACTCTCATCTACTTAAAGGCTGGGAGGTGTAGTAAATCGGCTGCACTACCTGGATCGACAAGGACCCTGTGCACATCAAAACTGTTAATACACACAGTAAGTACAAGTGCATCATAATGAGAGGTAACCGACCCGTAGGTTAATGGCGAAAGGATATCAGCCGCCAATCTACCGAGTCACGTGGTGTGTTCCTCGCAAGCACCTGAAGCGACTCGCTCGACCGGCGCCTGCAGCATTTTTCCTCCCCGTTTAGATCGACATCGAATATCACCCGGTCCCCAAGATAAAGTCGATGGTCAAGTCGTGGCCTGTGGCATGCTCAAGATCAATGACTCCTGGCTTACTGTAGGAGCTTACTGCATCCCACCGGGTCGGGCTCAAGTATATTCTCTCGAGGTGCCCACTAATCAGTTTTTCCACTCAGGAATCTCCCAAGCTTTGGGTCAACCCGTGGCCATGGTCCCTAAGTGATAATCACACCTTGGGGATCTCTATACTGTCCGCACCCGCCTCAGCGTGGGGCCACTTGAAACGGAAGATCCCGACCAGGTAGAGCCACATAAGCGATGCTGAGAGGAATGAACTAGGGGTTCTCCTTTTTCTGATCGCCAGGGGCTTCGCCCTTGTTTTGGTTTGCTTCGCTTCGATTTAGCCCTGGGCGCTGGCCATTACTCGGGTGGTTAATACAGCTGCGAGGCGAATTCAATGTTGTTTCCAACAGGAGAACTTATCTGCTCGCCGATACAATTCTTCCATGGTCATGCTGACTAGGGATAAAGACTGGAAGAACTGGGTAGCTCTGGCCCAAAGTTTTTGGAAGTTTCTCATAAGATCGCATCTATACTGTGAATATTTAATTCCATCGGATGTCATTCGAACTCGCTGTGAAGTCCCTGACGGATTCGTTTTCCGTTTGAGGACAATTCGAGGGAGCCTAAGATTTCTTTCTCGTCTGACCGACATAATCGGGAGGACCCAACAGGCCCATAACTCATCGAATGAGTTTATCGACCCTCCTAAGCCTCAGGAACCATGCCAAAGCAAAGCCTCGAGGTCGGTCAGAACACTTTGGCCACGTAAGTCCCCACTGAGGATCATAGCTTAGTCAAATGCAAATATGATCGTGACGGACTAATATTTCATCGTACATAGAAAATGGCGGAATGACGAATCTACGAAGAGGCTCATAGTCTAAAATATGCCTACCAAAGGGAGACAAACATGTCGCAGGTCCCCTGACGGGATAAAGGCCGCATGCGCGGAGTGCTCTCTGACTCGTGCATGTAGAAATGGGGGCGTCCTCAACCGAGTGGCACATGCTCGGGGCCCACTCGAGTGGGGTCTATCCCCGCTCGTCCTCTCTTTCACATTCAACCACACGTCCGCTCATAGCCCAACCGGACTAGTGAGGAGGTCTCTCAGCTCTGGGCTCGCACGCTAGGGGGGTGGTGAGCGACTGGGAAGCCGGAGAGTCGTCTGCAGAGCTCGCTATCCCGATGATCACTATGATCGCAAGGCTGCTCTTTCCCTTTATTCGCCTCTGCCAGGGCACATTCCGGGCGACACCTTGTGGGTTCTGCCCATTGACTTAAGCTGGGTTCGTAAGCGATCGTTCTCCCGCCAGAAACTGTCAAGACGCTTCAAGGTTCAACCATCCGTCTGGCCCTACTCCTCCCTGCTTTCGCTCCATCTCCCGCGCCAACAAGAACCGGTCCTCACAGGTGGGTTTGATCTGGGTCACGGACATGGTGATAAGTCTGACTCTGGCCCGTGGGATGTTCGAGAATGACTCGCGCTCTGAGACTGAGATCACCCGGGAGCGGTACCGCACTCGCGTATCGCCTAAGATTTCTCGCTTCATTGCTTCCATAGATCGGGCACAACAGAAGCCTCCAATTTCCGAGTCAATGGATCACGGCATTCATCACCGACCGCGAACCCGCGTAAGACAAACAAGAAGACGACTGTGGTATTCCGTCGCCCCTCCGATGGCAAAGTTAGTTTTTCAAGACGAGAACCAGAAAGCAAAGCAGCTTATCTCAATCTTCAAGCAATGTCACCTTATTCGGGTGTGACTGCTTTCTCTTTACAGGAGAAAGGGGGTCCATCTTTTCGAGAGGGATTCCATTTCTTCCCATAAAGGCGGCTGGGTGGCTCTCATTTCGTAGCGATGACTCGTTTCTTCTTCTTACGTAATCGTTTCCCGATGTGCCCCATTGGAAGTGCTTTCCTATTCCATTGGAGGAGAGATGACTGGTTCTTGAGAGAACACATATTTATATCATGAAACCTAAGCATAGCTTCGCTGCGAAGTCGACGAAACGAAGCATTCAAAGCGGCAGATCCTGATAAAAGAGCATGTCCGGCACTCTACCGAGGGCTCACCTGACGTTCTCGGCCTACCGGCTTGTGGTCACCCATCACAAGACCGGCCAGTAGGTCGCCGAGTTCTCGTCGACCGCTTAGTGGTCGGTCCCGACGCTCGTCGGATCAATCGGGCTGTGGAACCGCCCGCCCATGGTACCCACACCCCAATTATGTAAAATTCCACTTTGAAATGTTCTATTCATACGCTTTCTCCGCAACCAAACACGGCAATACCATTTATGATTGCCCTTTTCATGGTTCATCCAACAGTTGTTACCATTGTTCACTAATGTTCTGTTTGGTTGCTGAGAATATGCTTAAAAAAAGAAATAAAAAGGTCTGATTCATAGGTATCTCGTTGTCCAGGACAGTAGGGAAAGGAACGCCATGCGAAACCCTAAGCTGAGTCTTTGGCATGGTTATGTTAAGTTCTTCATGATCTGGAACCAACACAATAAATTGAAAAAATATTTCTTTATTTTCATCTCTTGTTTAACAAATCCAAACAGAGCATATGTAAATTCTCCATTTTCTTAAAATTTTCATTGTTAGATTTGTGAAAAATGGAAGATCGGAAATGGGCACTGGTGAGCCGATTGCTTCAGTATGCTCTAGATGCATCAAGTGCATTAAGTTCTTCATGATCTGGAACCAAAAACAATAAAATTAAAAAATGACTTCTTTTATTTTCTTCGATTTGATTACCAACCAAACAGAGCATATGTGAATTCTCCGCTCTTTCTTAAAATTCTGCTAGCTTCTTTGTTAGATTTGTGAAAATGGAAGATCGGAAACGGGCACTGGTGAGCCGGTTGCTTCAGTATGCTCTAGTACATCAAGTGTTGGGAATCCCATTCCACCAAATAATCATAAGGCGCACAATCGAAGGCAAACCCTATCTGGTATGACCAACTATAAGATGCTTTTGTTTATTCATTCATCACTTGAAGGTATGGCTTATTTTGAGTTCATTTTTGTGGTCACAACAGTCTCTAAACTTGCCAACTGTAATCAAATACTCTGCTCGATTCCGATGAGTAGCTCAATCAAATCTCATGCTACTGTTGAGGGGAAGTTTCATCTTTGGGGAACTTGATGGAATTCTGATCAGTTCCTTCCATGTAGATGTTAGTTAATCTAGGTCGAATGAGTTGTCTTGACTTTAAAACACAGCTACGTAGTTAAAAGGAGTCTACCACATATATAGTTTTAGAAACTTGGAATGTTGTATGGGTTAGAAGTAGTTTTCAGTGCTGTAGAGGCCATGAATAACTCAATGAGGGAGGAAAGACTGAACTTACGAGGCCAAAAAATACAAACTTATATCGGATGCTACTCCACCGTTAATCCTTGTACCCACAGATTAGTCGAGGCGCAGCCACTGCACACCTACGCTTATAAAAATAACAATAAACACAAATCCCCCATCGAGTAGATGACATGCATATGAAGCCCTTAAACCTTGATCAAGTGGTAAAGGGATTTGATGGGGTTAGGATTCTGCTCGAGCCTCATAGACTGATAGAGAAAGTCATGAACACACAAACAACAGACAATAGAAACTCTGATTCTGAGTGATCCGGAGCTAAGCCAAATCCAAACACAAACCAACACAGAAGAAATGAATGATAATGCAAGGTAAATCTTCAACTATTAACTCAAGAGATCAGTCTCATGAACAACCTCTTCCTCAAAGGTGTAAATGGGCCAAGACACTGTATAACAAAAAAAAGGAAAATACAGAGCAGGAACTCCTAAAACAGATTCCAGGTAATAAACTCTGTGATTTGACAATGTTCAGATCACACCCCCACTAACAACCAGCCTGCCTCTTTTTGCTCCACTCTCCCTTTATCATGGTCCTGCATCCAAAACTGGTGTTACCACCTCTAGCCGGGTCTCCTCTTCTTTCCTCCCACATGCCCCTTTGTTTCTTCTAGAATAAACCTGCCATACGGCTGGCCTGGGCTTTAAGGTTGACTTTCCTCCGCTCAACATGTCTTTCTAACATAGACCAAAGAAGGAAAAAAATTTTACTTTAAAAAAAGATTTATATGCAGGAAATGCGGATTATCGTGTTTGTCAATGCATATGTTAGTGCTCGCATCTTGAAAATCCACTGTGACAGGCATGAGGATTCACTGTGTAGCAAAGCGGATAAATCATCGTTTACTTGTCATGCACATTCTGTGTGTCAAACCCGATCACTATCTTGCTTGCTTTATTTTTATAATTGCAATCATGTTAAATTTGATGCACATTGACATTGTTGTTTTCTGTGAATATTTAGTTAACCCAGAATTTCCACTTAATTTCAATACATCCAACACGGTGACTATGTGGCAATAGCTTCTTGAACCATTATGCCTTGTAGGATTGATATCGTTTCTCCCATCATTCCAGAAAAGAGGCAATTTATAAATCTATCCAAAACTTCTCATTTGTGGGAATGAATTGTATTGTTAATGCTGGCAGGATGTGTTCTTGTTTAAATAGGTGATTGTTCTGTATTAATACAATTCTTCCTGGGAATACTGCTCAATTCCAAACATTTAATTTACAATATTTTCTTTAACATTTTATTGCCCACTGTCAGGTTGCCCTAGTATAACCGTGAACTTCATACTTCTTATACTTTCTTGTGGTAATATGATAGTTTTTATAGATCTAAACATCTACCAACTGATGTTTAGGATTCCTTTGGTTGCCAAGAAACAAGGCAGGAAAAGAGAATTTTTTTTTTTTTTCTTACACATTCTGGAATTCAAATAAAGAATTGTATCACCCATCATAACACCCCGGACTTAGTTGTTTCCTAAACAATCCATGTGGTGGTACAAAAGTAATAATGTCATTTGGTTCACTGTAAAGCACTTGTACTTGTTTTCTTCTTAGTTGCTGCTTATTACATACCAATTTAGCTTGCATTTTTCAATTTTATCATTGAATTTGACTACCAATATTTAACAAAAACAACATATAAATGTGATACATAAAATTTTAATTGTGCAATTTTGGTTCACCATTCAGTTTTAGATTTAGCTTTTATCCCCTGCCTCTCTACATTCAGTGCTTAAACCCTGGGCTCAATGCAGGTAGTTCTCCAGAGTCTGTTTTGAGTAGCTAAAAGGATTAGCCAGAAAACCATGTAATGCAGGGGTTCAATTGGTCTACTATTGCTTGATCTATCTACCTAGAGTTGCTCTGTCCAATCATCATCACTATTATGTTTGTTGGCAACATCCTATGTTGCGGATGTAAGTTTGTGCTTGATGTCTTGTAATCAGACACAGCCGTTTTGGGAATTTGTAATTTTAGGAAAAAAAAACAGAATGAAACTCAACCCAGATGAACCCACCTAAATCTGATTCACTCATTTCAGCATATTCTGACAAAATGTATGTTGTCTGTAATATAGTTTTGTTTATAGCTCATATGAAGCATTTTAAAATAACAAAACCCTAAACTGACTGAATCTTGTTCTGCTGCGTATTGGTCTCTAAAGAAGCATTTAGGAAAGCCATGGTGACTGGGCTGGCATACAGATTGACAATGTGGAGTTCCATCACACCAATCAACATAACATATATGTAAAACATGAAATGGGGAGGTCAAGAATGAGTGAAGATTTTGGCTTCAGAGCCAGGAAAATGAACACTGGTAATTAATTTCTCATTAAGTAGTAATATATTCAATGCAAAAGGAATGAGAAATTTCATTAATTTTCAGCTATGCCTCAAATCTCTAGGTAAATGTTTTCCGAATGGAATAATAATCCAGGTATCCATAGCAAGAGGTCACCTAAGGTTAGCTGCTGGATAGTTATAAGAGAACACTGGGAAACGGGTGGATTTCGGAGAAGAGGAATATCGGTTCGGCCTTCATCTTCAAATGCAAGTTTGAAGTTGCTAATCAGAGCTGGGCCACAACTGGTTGCAGGTTTTTGAAGTTTTGATGAAGTAGCTGATGTTGAGGTTTGGAGCATTTTTCAATTCAAGAAAGCATGCTCAGTCAGTTTATTACATTTGTAAAGTAAGGATTACCATAGGAAGATATTTAGCACAAGTACGAAGTATTGAAAAGACATCATCAATGGATGGTATAAAATAAAACTTGATTTAATACTGGAGCGCCTTGGTGCTGGTTTTCAACATGGTATAACAGTTTATAACAGCTTATTAATTGACGTGATAGTTTGGTGCTGGTGCTGAAAGCTTTATGATATATTGGTAAATATTTTGTCCTCAACTAGTGAAGAACCACCAATCCCTGGCGATCCAATTTTAATTTAAATTAACAAATCGCGCTAAGAGTTTGTTTGGTTACAGTTTTTGAAAATCATCTCCATATGAAAACAAGAACACGAAAAACACGGTTGGTTCTCATTTTCTTTTGTTCTTTTGTTCTTAAGATTCTCTCTATTAAGGGCGAAGAAGAATCTCTCCATCTCAAGATCCTAAAATCCAAAAAGGTGATCTTGAAAATGTGTTTTAGACGCTTTACCAATAAAAGCTATTATAACAAGTATGAACCTTCATATCTGAGAATCCTTTAACAACGCTAAGATGTGATTCTTGGCTTAAAATCACACCTCCCACCATTTTCTTTCCTAGATTTGGATTTTTTTTTTTCAATAAAGTTGTTTATTCTACACCGATTTAAGCTCGCTTCTTCATTTTTCTCATTTTTCAGAGATTTTTTCACTAACTATTACTGCAGATTTTGTCACCGACCTATTACATGAGTAATACCATCACCAGCGCTACATGGCTTATAACAGCTCAGATGATAAAGTCAGTTCGACATACTATACGATCAAATCATGCTTATCAAGATATCGCAAACTGAATCTTATGTATTCTAGCTATTTTTAATATCAACATATAAGGCCTTCATTCGACTACTTTACTATTAAATTCTGGATAAGCACGCCATTTTCTAAGTTTTTAACACTACCGGTTATTTCATCCACTGACATTAAATATTCAATAACAAATAAAAGTAGTATGCTTTTTTTACTGTGATAAAATCCAAGTATGTTGATAATAATTAATTAATTAAACTTAACTCTTTTTTTACATCTATTCAAACATTTTGTCATTGTATTATGTTCCTCACAAGTTTATCGGATCCCTTCTCTCTCTATATCGGCCTGAGATCTTAACCACTTGATTTAGATCTTGTTAGCAATTAAACTTAACTTATTAATAGTAAATTCGCTTAAATAGGGCAAAGTAAATATATTTTTTTTATCCTTTATGATTTTTAGCAATTTGTGTCTTAGATCTACGATATACTACAAGTTTGAATTATTAAAATTATTTTCCTTTCAAAAAAAATAAACACCACCTCAATTCAACCCACTCCTATTTATAATAGGTTTATTTTTGTTATAAAATATCTTTTAGTTTTGTTAGTTCTTAGAAAATGTCAAAAGAAAATAATAGAGGGAAACAAAGAAAAAGTGAAAAAATAAAACTAAAATTAAATTTAATAAATTACTTTTACTTGCTATATATGAAACTCAGTTTATTTATTTTAAATCTGTTAATATAAAAATGAAATAATTTAAATATATATAAGTTTTCAACTTATTTAAAAATAAAATTATTTATAAAAAATCCTACAATAAAATTATTTTTCAAAAAAAATGCGAGTAATTCAATTGGTATGTCTTTAGATTTATAATGATCACTACTAATTCAAGTTTTTGGGAAAATTGTATTTCAATAGTTCCTAGTTTATTTCCTATACATGAAACATAATTATTTTTATGAAATTATATAAAATTAGTATTTTACATTTTTTATTTATATTTTATAATTATTTCCAAATCAATGAATTGAAACACAAATTAGAGTCGGTAGAGGCTTACCAATAGAGGGTAAGAGTTGCAATTAAGTATGGTCAATCAAGAAGTTAAGAGAAAACACAACATGACATTTTATTAACTAATTGTATATAAAATTGGAAAAAGTGCAAAAAAATCTTTAATATTGTACCGATATTCTACTTATACCTGAAACTTTTTTTCGCTTTAAAGAGACCCTTGCAATTTCCTCCCATTAGCCCAAGTTAGCTTTGTCGTGATTCAAACCGTTAAAGTGATCAAACAGTATTAAAATGATCATTAAGTGCTGATGTGGCCCGTCCACGTGGCACGTAGGACCCACTCTCCACTCTTCTCTCTCTTCCCTCCTCTCTCATCTCTGCTCTCTTTTCCCTTTTTGTTCCCTCACCCATTGGACACCTCACCTACTCGCCTAACATCCTAGCCCAACCCAACACTCGCCTAGCCTAGTCAAGCACCCAACGCATTCCAACAACCTCCAACCACTTTTTATTTCGTTTTTATTTTAACTTTAATTCTTTATTATAATTTTATTTTAGTTTTAATAATCTATTAAATAAAATTCAATTTTTATTTTTAAAAATATAAATAACTATTCCTTTTAAGATCTACTAATAAATCTTAAAATTTTATTTTAATTTTTAAAATCTACTAAATAAATAAAAATTCAAATTTTTTAAATATAAATAATTTAAAGCATCAATGATTGTCCTAGCTGAGTCTCTTTGACTTATGAGTTTGAAATTGATAAAAATAAAATAATATTAAGATATTATTTCAAATTTTGGCACAAATTTGAAGGTGGGAATAGGAAGCTTAGATTATAATTTAGAAACTATGACTTAGGAGGAGGCCACCTAAAACGAAAAGGAGGATTGATTCCTCTTACTCGCTTTCCAAGGACAATCAAATTTATGTGATTGTTGTTTAAAAAATCTTAAAATTATATGTTTTAAAATAATGTCTAAATTAATTTCTCTTCGTTATGTTATTAAAATCGTAGTTGATGATTACTATTTAAGTTTTTTTTTTAAATAATAAAGATGTAGTCACAAACCCTAGTTTCATTTTTTCTCATTTTTTTATGTACTAGCCTCTTTCCTTGAATAAGGAGGGGTAATTTTTTTTTGTTATTCTTAACCTGAAATCACACATTTACACATTTTCCCATTATTTTCTTCCTTAATATAATGGTCATTCCACATATATTTAGGTTTTTATTTTTTTGTTGATTTAGTCATCTTCTTGATAAAGCGTGTGATTGTCATCGTCATTATGCGAGGTTTATTTGTGTGGGGGTGATTTAAACGAGTAAAATATATCCGATCAACGACATGAAATCAAATCAATAGTCCTCAATATGGTACAAAACTGGAGTCATAGATATTCTATTCATAACTTGAATGTTGATTCATTTTTATGACTTTGATTTTGGATTATATGTCAATCGAATAGACAAGCACTCAATTAATAAAATTATTTTCTTTAAAAATCATAATCATCACTCATTTATTTTGGTTTCAAAGTTAAACCGTAGCTTTTATAACTACGCATTATAACTATAGTAATAATCGTGATAACCACGGTTATAACTATTTTACGTTTACACCCGGGACACATCATGACCTAACCAAACAAATAAAACTTATAAAATTGATGTGAAGTACAAGGGGAAAAATTGCCCCTTATGAACCTATGTACTTATTCCATAATTGTCAACCCTCATTTTTAGGCGTGATTGGTGGACATTAAATAGGAGATATGCTCGGCTCATTTTCTTTTTATTAAAAAAGGTATCAGATTATTTGGGATATTTGTGTTTTGGACCCTCAAATGTTTTGTAATTGATACAAATTTACGAATTTGGGATCAAAATCATTCCATCGATATGAATGTTTTATGACTCCTTGAAATTTGTATAATATTGTCGAGCAGTCCCTTTATTTGAGAAAATACAGATTTTAAAAAATAAAATTATCATCTTACGATTACAACTGAGCTCTTTCATTCTTTTTTTTTTTTTTTTTACAACTAAGCATTATTATAATGTAATAAAATGTTGATCTCGAAGCCCTCCCATCTTTGAATGTTCTTTATGTTTAAATTTTAAATACTTTACTAATTGAATTAGACATCTAAACTTTTTTGGACATCTAATATGTTCTTTCATAAATTGATCTTGTGAAATGAATTTAAAGAAATATATGAGAATAATTATCAATTAATTATTATTAAAATTTTCTTTGTATTTCTATTTTTTTCATCCAATTTTCACATCATCAAACATAATCTTAAATAATCAAGGTATAAGAGCAACATGAGTATGCTTATTTTTAAATTTATAAAAACAATTTTTTTTTTCCTTAAAA
This sequence comes from Tetrastigma voinierianum, assembly GCA_016808115.1. Taxonomy (NCBI): domain Eukaryota; kingdom Viridiplantae; phylum Streptophyta; class Magnoliopsida; order Vitales; family Vitaceae; genus Tetrastigma; species Tetrastigma voinierianum. The sequence goes on along the minus strand of JAEQBH010002652.1, from coordinate 262,417 downwards.
CAACACTCCAAAAATTAACTTTTTTATCTCATCTAATGATTAGAAAACCCTAACATCATTTTCTCTCCTATTTATGTGCTATCATCTTTTTATTTAAGCAATGATGGATAATTTTTTACAATTATTAGCCTAAAATCACATTTCTATACCTCTTTTCATTAGTTTTTCCTCAATAAGATGGTTATTCCACAAGATATGGTTTATTAAGGAATTAAACCATATCAATTTGAATTTTAAATTCAAATCAATCTCCCATAACACCCTTCCCCTCTAACCTCAGAATCCTTCGTAAGACTCATATACTTGGCTCTCCATATAAAAGACTCCGCACATTTCGTCCCTGTTTACCCGTGAATACATAACAATTTTCACCATCAAGTTTGTTTTTGAGAAAGGGCTTAGAAACCAAAGCGTGATTTGATTTTGGTTTCTTAGTTTCAACAATTTGGTTTCATTTCTAGTGTTTCACTCCTCTCGTTTCTTACACGACTGAGGTATGTATATTCTCGGCATTTTTTGCTTCCGCATATAATCTACTGATTGTTTGATTAAGTTTCCTACATTTGCATCGTGAACATGTATGACCTTTGTTTTGTTTAAAATTTTTCCTTTAGGTTTAGGAAAATTTTTGTCTGCAAATTGTTGTTAATGAAATGTTTAAACATGTATGAAGTTTGGTGTTTAAACAGTACCGCCTGAAATTCAGTTTTGGATGCCTTCAAAATTAGAATTCTTAATACATTTATTCAATATGGTTTTTACATTTTTTTTTAATGTAAATAAAAGGGGTAAGAAATTTTAGAAAAACATGTTTATGGGGAAAACCTTTCCTTTCCCTTTTAAACATGGCTTCTGGACCAACAAAAAAAAAATTTTATTTCTAGGTAGAAAACCAGAGGTTGAAGATGTCTAGAGGTTGAAGATGACTTGAATTATGGGTCAAGCTTTCGCCCCGGGCTGCGTATTTTCGCAGGGCCTCAAAGCTTTAATGTAATGGGTCAGCTTGGGCCTTATTAAAATTAAGAAAATAATGTGGGCTAGGCTTGGGTCTTATTAAAATTAAGCAAATAATGCTGACCAGTTAGGGCCTTATTAAGATTAAAAAAAAACAAGTGACATAATGGATTTCGAACCCATGACCATCATGTTGAATTAAAGGTAGTCAACCACCAGGCTTCATTCTTAGTTGATGAATTTAAAGATATCTCGCATATTTGGTTTAGTTTCATTACATTCGCATTCAACATCCCGTCAGGTTTGGTCACAGGATAGAAAATCCCGTATTTGGACAGCCAGTGGATTGTTTGGCTACAAGAATAGTTTAGATCCCTGCCTATTTGGCGGATAGCCAGTGCATTATTTGGATGTAGGAACATCCAAAAAACTGTTTGGGATAGCCATTGAATTTAAATTTATAAAATTTTGTATCAAATGGGAATCGATCCCAAGACCCTAAATTATTAACATAAGTGATCTACCATCAAGCTAGGTGTGAAGTTATTACTTCTTTTACATTGGTCTATTTTATAGAGATTTATGGCATTAGATGTCTACTATATAGGAATTTAATTTCTTATATTAATTTATTATGCTTATTTGTATGTGTATAGTTTTACATACAAAATTGATAAATATAATTTTATTGTTTACATTGCTTACAGTTTTTGCAATAATGTCAGGATCTATATAATTTTAATTAATTAAGGAATAACCATAGCATCCTTAGTTGGTTAAAATTATATATTAAGTTTTAAGATCACATTTGATCACATTGATTGTAATTAATCATATGAAATGTGATATATCTCATCCCACAGGAATTTTTATTACATTCTATATGATTAATTATAATGAAATATCAAATCATATTTCTAATTTACCCAGCTGTGGATTAGGAAAAGGAACATGATTTGATAGTTTTATCATAAAATAATTAAATCTAATCGAGTAAGACTTTTAGCCCACATGCAAGTTCTATGTCATTAGGGTTTATAAGCTTCTTAAAAGCATGATTTACATTGGGAAAACATAGCATTGTATCTTGGCTCTCAATCTTTGAGATTATTGAACATGTATGTTTAACATTTCAGCTATTCAACTCCGCGAATATTCTAATTTTGGGCAGATATTCCCCGAATTAAGGGGTGATAACTATAAGGCATGAAAGGAAAGAGTTCTTCCGAGATTTGGGGATGGATGGATTGGACTACAATATAAGGAAAGAGAACCCCGACAGACTAATCCGATACCCTCTGCAGGAATTCCCGTGTCCTCGCTTAGTGGAGTCCCATTGTACAATCTCAGTGGAATGGCCAAAGGGGCCCCATCTAAAAGAGAAGTAACACCGCAGCACTATAATAATTTTCAACATATAGATAAATCCACCCACTCGACTCCACTGGGCGGTATCATAACCACATCATACATAAAAGTGAACTCAATCTAGTTTAATAATAATCGTCAGAAGATTCTGTACAGATTGTGCATTTAGGTACAAGTAAATGAATGTTCCAATACAACAAACTCGTATCATAAATGCGATAGAGTACGATACTATGCGGCGAGAGATTGTGACATTAAATTCGGGCGCGAATAGGGCCCTACGAACCGTCTGACCTGGGGGAACAGATGAACAATAATGTGAGATAATAAATCAGCTGAAAGTGGCATAGTTTATATGGAAAAATAACCTTTATATTTCACCCGCTCTCCTCAAACCTTCCGCTCACCTTTCTTTCAGAAGTTCCCGTTTAGAAACATTTCACAAACCCAACTTTTACCCCAAGTCCAACATATGCATCTGCTCAATAAATGAAATTCCAAATGTTAAGAAACATAATCTTGAACTGTACACAACATAAAGCTAAGTACAAAACATGGCACTACTGCGATAAAAATAACCATGAAATGCACCCAAACCACAGGCTAAAATAGTTATACCACATTTAGAAAATCAACAACGCTCCATACTATAAACTAACGCTGCACCGTACTCATGTGAATTATCTCGAAACTGGCTGGTAAACTGACTTACTGCCACCGTGGCAAACCTGTACTAAACTGCTTAACAAACCACTCACGCATCGCGGCAAACCTGTAATACCAAACCGTTTGGGCCAAACCGACCTCACGCACGCTGCAAACCCACAATTAAACCTGGTCAAACCGACCTCACGTCACCGTGGCAAACCCAGAATACCAAACCGTCGGGTCAAACCGACCTCACGTCACCGTGGCAAACCCAGAATACCAAACCGTCGGAATCAAACCGACCTCACGGCAATGTGGCAACTAATAAACCGTCGGGGTCAAACCGACCTCACCAACGTGGCAACTAATAAACCGGTCGGGTCAAACCGACTCACGTAACGTGGGCAAACTAATAAACCGCTCCCATTCTCACATGTACCTTCCAACAATAATCAGACGAGCCGCCCACAAAATCTCAACATCCACCCCTTTTTCTTTTACAATAGCTTTTCAAGATAGTTTACAACCTCAATCCATGTACCTAAAATATCCAAACACCAATCGACTCATCCACGAAATTCACAAGAAAACTTTCTGGGAACATTTAAAATGATGACAAACTCACATGAAATAACAACTCATTTTATATGAAACCGGTAATCATGTTTGAATGCAACCAACCATCTTATCAAACAATATATATGTAAAGTATTTAATCACAATAGATATATCAACACAATACCCCAAATCATTTAAAAGATATAAACCACTCACGACTATAGATCGCTCACCCCGCCTCCCCGTGACTGCCTCCGCCTCCTGGCCGTGGGAAGCCCTTAATATAGATAAAACTCGCTATGCTCTAATAACTCGAAACTAACAACCTTAGGATGCCCCGAAGGCCTTAGAATAACCGTGCTAGAACTATGATACCATCCAAATCGACTCGACAGTCCAATTACACAAAGGTGCCACATAGTCCGATACCTAAATTGGGCTTTTCACCCGGAGCTAATTTCTAAATTGAACCGTCCAATGTTCCTAAAAACATCCAATTTCACTAATACAACTTCAATTTTGCCAAATTTTGACCAATCCGTACTCTATTTCGCCCGACTTCTGCACCACCAAACAACCTAAAAATGGAAACCTAACTAAACGATGTCCAAAATTTACAAACCATATCAATGGAAAGTCTAAGAGACCAGAACCTACTGTACCATTACCTTGGTCCAATGGGCCATTGCGGGTGGCCTGAACTCACCCAACCTTCTATTGATTGTTTTCGTTGTAACTTCCAAACTATGAGGAATTTGCAAAAAGTGGACCACGAGATGAGTTCAGGGTCCAAAATGGAGGAAAGGAGCTGGCCGGGTGGCCGAAATGGCCTGAATGGCCGGGAGAAGTCAAGAACGCTCGGTTGATCATGGTGGCCGCCGCCGCCGTCTGATCCGGTATCGTCCGGCTGTGTTGGTCGTGGAATTTGGCTCTTATGACCGTCTGAGGTCAGCAGACCTCCCCGTCCGGCGCAAGCCAGGTGGCCTGGTGCCTCTCGCTTGTCCGATCTCTCACGTGCCTCCAATGAGCAAAAGGTCCAACTCTGCCCCGCTGAGAGCTTTTCCTAGGGTTTTGGAGCCCAAAAGTGTCTCGGGGCTGTGGTTTTATTTCGCATCCCAAACTATGTTTATATAGGGTCTAGGGTCGCCGGCAAAACCCGGAGCGTAATCCCCTTGACACCGCAAAGTGCCAATGCTGAATCCTAATAGCCGTAACTTTTTATCCGTAAGTCGGATTGTGACGTTCCGCCCGTTTATGAACTCGTATCGACGAGGCCTACGAAATGGTGCCTTAGTTAACCTAAAATTATTCCTCCTCGAAAAAGTCAAACTTGGTCAACTATGGTCAACTTGGTCAAACTTTAACAAACTCAGATATTTGGTACTCGTCGCTACAAACCCGATCCCATTAACAAACCAAGACCGTAGAAGTCGCCCGCTTTATGATAAGTGGGAGAGGTCCACCGCCTCTCCATGATGCGTTCATAAAGACTAAGATATCAACAGCCCGTGGTTCCGGCTTGCGCAAATTAATAAAGTCAAACCACTTCTCGAAGTTTCATCATGAGCAAATTTGAAACTTCCGAGACAAAGCTCTGCTAGTACCTTAATTATGCAATTTCATCCACCAAGCTCAAATTTTAACAAGAGGAGTGTGTGATCATATCATGCGCATGAGAGATATATCATTAGAAGTTACCATATCAGACACTTTCCTTGTTCATTATATATTGAACACTCTACCCAACAATACAGTCCCTTCAAAATATCTTACAACACACATAAGGATAAATGATCAATTAATGAATTGTTGACTATGTGTGTGCAAGAAGAGGAAGGTTAATGGGATGGAATAGGGGTGATCAGTTAACTCACCACCTTTGAAAGAAAAGAATGGATCAAGCTAAAAGAAAGGGAAGATTCTTATTCAATCCCAGTATAAAGAAGGAGTCAAAGTGTTTTTTCTGTAAGAAGAATGGGACACATGAAGAAGGACTCCGCTCGAAATTTAAGATCTCGGCTTACTAAGAAAGGTACTCACTTTTCAGATGCTATGAATTCCATTATATTAATGTTAATCATAACACATGGTGGATTACCTGGTTCTCGCAATCCATGTTTCAAATACCTTACTGTGGTATGCAAACCTAAGGAAGCCAAGTGGAAGTGAACAATGATTTATTCAGCAAAGAAGACAGTTCACGTAGAAAGTTATCGCACTGCGTACCTCAGATATGTACTTGCCATTTAGAATTGAAACATATTTTATGTTCCAAGTTCCTCTTAGGAATTTAATTTCAATTTCAAGACTTGTACTTTTAGGGATTTTCCTCTCTTTAGCTTTTCGGGATTGCTCTGGGCCAACTAATAAATAATATAAAGTTACCGTTATGGTATTATCGTCTCGATGGTCTTTTCCATATTCAAGCAAATGATTTTACTTTATAATTCTACGCATGTTAACAAGTAGATTAAAAAGATGTGTTATGAATGAGGAATCCTATATGTTATGGCACCGGAGATTGGGACACATCTCCATTGAAAGAATAAAGAACAAGGTTAATGATTGCCAGGGTATTTAGTACTTTGATTTTGTTTGATTTCAGACTCTGTGTGAACTGTGATGCTATAAGTAAGCAAACCAACAAGTCTAAAAAGGGTGCAAAGAGGAGCACAAACCTATTAGAGATTATACATACTGACATTTGTTGTCCTGACATGGATGCAAATAGTCCGAAATACTTTATCACCTTCATAGATGATTATTCACGATATATGTATCTCTACTTACTTCGTTCAAAGGATAGCTTTAAACGCCTTTAAAGTTTTTAAGGCTTAAGTAGAGAATCAATGCAAAACATATTAAGACTGTGGAGATCGATAGAGGTGGAGAGTACTATGGTAAATACACGTAGAATGGACAAGCTCCTCGTACTTGTGAAGTTTCTTCAAGAAACGTGGATTGTTGCCTAAGACATTATGCTTGGTTCTCCAGATCGAATGGTGTGGCGTGTTAAGAAATCGAACTTTAATGGATATGGTAAGGAGTATGAGGAGGGCAAAACTACCTCAATACTTGTGGATCGAAACTCTAAAGACGCTGGGACAATTGAGTTCCAAACTAAGGTCAGTTTCTAAGACGCCTTTGGAGTCATTCAAAGGTTGGAAATCGAAGCCTATGTATATATACGCGTTGGGATGCCCGTCTTCAAGTAAGAATTTATAACCTACAAGAAAAGAAGTTGTGACTCAAGGACCATTAGCGGGTATTTACCGATATGCCGGGAAGGTCCAAGGTATAGATTTTATTGTCCATCTCACAGCACTAGGATTGTGGAATTAAGAAATGCGAAATTTCTTGAGAATGACTTAATCAGTGGGAGTGATCAGTTTCAGGACATTGTTTTTGAGAAGGATCATTATGAAGGTCAACCCTCTAGTTCAAGTGATAGATTGATTGTCATTCACACCCCTCAAGTACAATTGGAGCGTGAGACAACCATTTCCCCTAAACCATGATACTGATTATTGGATCCCAGAGATCAAGCTGCAAATGAAGTTAGGGCTTCCCAAATTTGTTGAACAAACTAATTGAGCAATAGACGGATCAACAAATTCCTCAAGAAAATGATGAAGCAACATTAAGAAGATCTACAAGAGTTAGGAAATCAGCACCCAACAGATTATATAGTGCATTTACAAGAATTGGACTATAACATTGGAGCCGAAACATCCAAACATTTTTACAAGCCATGAGTTCTAAGGAATCTAACTCATGGTACAATGCCATGAAAGAAGAAATGAATTCTATGGCATCTAACCGAGTATGGGATCTCGTTGAGTTGCATGATGGTATAAAATCCACTGGATGTAAATAGGTCTTTAAAACGAAGAAGGACTCATTGGGCAACATCGAGAGACATAAGGCTAGACTCGTTGCCAAAGGATTCAATCAAAGGGAAGGAATCGACTACATGGAGACCTTTTCTCCTGTATCTAAGAAAGATTCTCTTCGGATAAACATGGCATTAGTTGCCCATTTTTACTTTAATTTACATCAAATGGATGTGAAAACGACATTCCTTAATGGTAATCTAGAGGAAGAGGTTTACATGAAACAACATGAAGGATTCTCCTCTAGTGAAGGTGAGCATTTAGTTTGTGGTTAAGAATCCATATATGGATTAAAACAAAGCTTCTCGCCTATGGTATTTGAAATTCATGAGTCATTGCTCATCTGGCTTCAAGAGAATATCATGGATCAATGTATATACCAGAAGGTCAGTGGGAGTGAGATTTGTTTTCTTGTGTTATATGTGGATGATATTCTGCTTACAACCAATGATAAATGTTTGTTATATGAGGTGAAGCAATTTCTCTCAAAGAACTTTGATATGAAGGATATGGATGAGGCATCTATGTACTGCATTAAGATCCACGGAAAGATCTCGAGGCATTTTGGGCTCTGTCTCAAGAAAACCTAAGTATCAATAAAGTTTTAGAGAGATTTAATACGAAAATTGTTCACCGAGTGTAGCACCCATTTTGAAGGGTGATGTATTCACTTTGAATCAAGGTTCTAAAATGATTTCAATCTGGAACACATAGAATGATTCATAATAACTCAGTTTAATGTATGCTCAAGTCTGTATTTAGACCTGATATTGCATTTGTTGTCGAGTATTAGGAAGATATCGAGTCATCCGTATTGACCATCGGAGAGGCCGCAAAGAAGGCAGGATGATACCTTCAAGGAAACAAAGGATTACATGCTTATGTATAGACAAACATATAGCTCTGAGGTGATTACTACCCATGCGGAATTTAATGGTTGTGTTGATTCTCGAAAATCAACGTCTGGTTATATTTTCAAGCTAGCTGATGGAGTTGTGTCTTGGAGAAGTGCGAAATAGACCTTGACTGCCACTTCCATTATGGAAGCTGAGTTCGTATCCTGTTTTAAGGTTAGCTCGCATGGTGTATGGTTAAAGAGTTTCATATTCGCTTGAATCAGGATTCTATATCCAAAGCATTGAAGCTTCAGATTTATGATAACTCACCGCAAAGATTTATGGCTAAGAACAATAAGAGCGGGAAGTCGAAGTAAGTATATCGACATTGCTATTTTAGCCATAAGAGAACGTGTTAAAGAAATGAAAGTGGTCATTGAACACATTAGCATTGAGTTGATGATTGCCGATCCTTTAACTAAAGGCATGCCACCTAAGTATTTCAAGGATCATGTAGTACAAATGGGACTTGGTTCCACGATGTAATTTTATTGTACATACATTCATTATTTTAAATAAAACTCTTATTCAGTGATTTATATTTCTTCTATTATTGGTACATTTCAGATTATTATTATTATTTTGAGAAATATCATCGCTTGGACCTTGAATAAACATATGGTTTATTCATTCAGTTTAAGGGTTTGTGTTGAGGAACTTGATATATTGTAATACATGGAAGATACTACTCACTATAAGAGGACCTATCACCATGATTTATATATTTAGTTTTTCCTTATGATAGGTGTTGTAGTATATAATTCAAGTGAGAATCGTTACCTATCTATATCAATTTGAATTTTAAATTCAAATTGTCCAAAGTGCGATTTGAATTTTAAATTCAAATTGAAGAACCAAAGTGCGATTTGATTTTGGTTTCTTAGTTTCACAATTTGGTTTCGTCAAGGTTTCGCTCTGCTTACAATGGCCGGAGGTATGTATATTATGGAATTTTGCTTCGCATATAATTTGATGGATTGTTTGATTTTCGTTTCCTATATTTATTATTTTTTCGTGTTTTAATCATCTTTTTGGTGCAACGTTTATTTGTTTGAGAGCAATTCAAATGAACAAAGTATATCGAATCAGCAACAATAAATCAAATGAATGGTCATCAATATACTGAAAAACTCGAATGATAGATATTTTAGTCACAATCGTAATATTATATGTGTAGGTTGAAACTATCAAATGTATAGACTTTGAGCTAATTCATTATACTATTAATTTGGATAATGTTTTTAATAATTTTGATTTTATTTTCGTATTGGTAATTTGAATTAATAAAATTATTCCTTTTCTTAAAAAACACTCCTAAAATTTTAAAGAAAAGGTGACCGCTAAAAATAAATTTATAAAATATTTTTATATTAACATTTGAAAAGGCAGAATATTCATAATTTAACTTTTAAAAATATATTTTATAAAAACAACAATTTTTTTTAAGACAATAAAAAGTTTTATTTTTCTATCAATATATATATATATATATATATATATATATATATATATATATATATAGTAGTATATATATATATATATATATATATATATATATATATATATATATATTTATTTATTTATTTATTTATTTATTTATCTATTTATTCATTCATTCATTTATTCACGGTCCATTCATTCATTTATTCATTTATTTATTTATTTCTATTCCACAAAAGACGTTCGAAAAGAGGGAATTAATTAATTAACTTTGAAGACTTGGCTAAATCCTTGATCATCCCGTACAAGTGGAATTAGTTAGACGATGACCACACAAATATTGTTTGACTTTATAATTTATTTATTTGTTAGACCGTGTCAAGATGATGATAATTTCCGATTCTATTTTATTTTATTATTAAAATTACTTACTTTTTTTTTTTATAAGTTACACCCTACCTTAATTTCAATGGCATTATATTGTATAATAAGATTTATAGAAATTATGAAATACTGTGCTCTCGACATTTAGACAAGCTGTACTATATAATAAATAATAAAAATATAAAAACCCTAGTTACCTTAAATTTTAACTATTGATTGTTAAAAAAATATGTGTTACGCCTATCGCCTATATTAATTCCTTAAAAGCATTAGCTCCCATTTTCTTAATTTTTCTTTATTAGCCTTTTTTTTTAAACAAAGATAGGTGATTTTTTGGTCATTTTTGACCTAAAATCACCGATCTACACCTATTTTTTTATATTTTTTCTTAATAAAGTAATCTTGGTGCGATAAGTGGTAGTGTATTCTCAGTATAACAATTTGGTTTTCTTTTGTTGTGGTACGATATTTATTTGTGTTTGGATGATTACAATAAGCAAAATATATATGATCAAAGACAAGAAATCAAATCAATGGTCATCGGTATATTGTAAAACTGAAGTCAAATATATTATAATCACAATAGTAATATCAAATATGTAGACTCAACTATCAAATATATAGACTTTTCAATAGTGGAGATGTCATAGGCGTGAAAGATCATGGGACTTATGGTATGTAAATGTAAAGGCTTTTTTTATCTTTTTTCTACCCTCCAAAACTGAAATTAATTTGGCGTTTTTGAAATTGTAAACTGTTTTGTTTTTCTCCGCTAATCAGATTCATAGTTGATTGAAGTGCCCTTTGTAAAGCTGGTTTTCCCTATTGATCCGTTTCTATTTTTCTTTTTGTTGTGTCTTGTTCTTTCCACAATGCAGCTAAGGTGTTTTATTCTTCTTTATTTTTTCGTAGATTTTGCTTTTTTTGATTCTGATAGCATATTGAACCATTTTAAGCCGTTGAGAGGAAACTTAGAAAGAACATGAAAATGATTTTTAACTAGGATGTTTTTGTAAGGCTTGGTTAAGTGGAAATTTCCCTCACCTTGGGTCCAAAGCGCCAAGACTCGAAATGAATGCTTTATGAATTACAATGCTATATGAATTTATGCAAATATGTTGATAAGGAAATTTTTTTTGTAGGAATGCAAATAAGACTGAAATGAAAAAATCGAAAAAGAAGGGAGAAGGAAAGTGATTTATCGAATAAACGAATTTAATCGGTTTTTTTTTTTTTTTTTGTACACATAGACATAGGACTGGGCTGGTCCACTAGCCCGTTGGCCCGGTCCGCTAGTCCGTTGGCCCGGTATTCGACTGGGCCATCAAAATAACAGCCCGGTGTAAATTAGACCCAGCCCAATTTTTCCATTGGCCTGATGTCCACCCAGCCCAACCCGATCGACCCACTAATCACAAATTTACTTTTATATAAATCCAGGCTGGTGCGTTCACTAACCTTTATACTTCGTTGTCGATGTCGAAGGACATTTTCATAATGACATTTGACATCAAAGAGCTAAATGTGTTTTTGTTTTTACTGCAATTTCGGATACTACGAAGAAGGACCAATTCCCTCCTCAAGAAATATTAGAGCATATCAACCAAAGATTCGATGCACAATAAATGTAATTCAAAAGGAATAATTTTGCACATTGAGAATCAGATTTTCAAAACATAATATAAGAAACAAACCCACCCAACAAGATTATAGTGAAGGAGTGACAAAAGAGGTCAACTGAGATGAGATGTATGTCCCAGCAAATCAATCTTCAAGGAGGATATCTTACAATCAAATGCAAGAGATGGTGATGGTGCCGATGACATGACAATGGGGGTGACATGCCATAATTATCTTGTAGTTTTCTTTTATGGTTTCACAATAAACTCGCTTGCGCCTTCCTAAACATCTAATGTCCATTGAAAACATAAGTTGTTAACAACCAATCAATCACAGGAAATCAGTATGCTAACACTTGAACATTCTTGAGATTTTAAGCTCATGTCTACGTTTTAGATGGCTGTGAAAATGTAGAAAAATAGGTCAAATTTTTAATATTTCCATTGTTTGGGACGCATGAAAAAAAATTGCAAAAGCCAACTCTGAGACCCTTCAATTTGTTAAAATTAAAAAATAAAGATCATAAAACAATGGAGTTAGATATTTTTTTCCCTTAGGTTTTCCTAGCAACTGAGCAGGCTCACAAGAAATAATTTAGCAATGAGAAAAAACAACAGACAACCAACCAACCAACCAACCAAAAGTCTGAAAGCAAATTGCTTTCACAAGCAAAAACCAAGCACAAAATGAAGTAATCATTAATTCAATAATACATATAATTACAAGAAAATGGTATATATAAGATGAACATAAATGATTCTAATAAAGAAAATAAGACACTTTGAAGAGGCAATGGACAATTTGATGAGCAAAAAGTTGAATTATAAACTTAATCAAAGGAATGTCACAAATATTTATATAAAAAAATTCGTGGTCTTCATGGTTTAAGTTTAAAAATGTGAATAACAAAATATATGTTATCGACATGTTGGGATATATCTTTCCTGTAATTGGTATCCTTGGATTTGTCGAAACCGATATAAGTAAACTAAAGTAAGGATTTACACTTGTTTTCTCTTACTTTGATTAAAACCTGTAAATTATTACTTGATATCAATAGCTTTATTCACCATATCTACAAGTCTTACCTAATAATTGAATTAATGAAGGAATTATTAATAGACAGAGGCAGAGAGGAGGAGCAGTGGGCATAATGGAAGATTTCTACAAGTTTTGCTGAATATGGCCAAGTTAAAACGGATAAATACTTTTCAACATAGTTTTTCTTTTTTTATTTCTTTTCATTTTTCTTAAGAAATAGTAACCAATTCTTTTTGAATGGTCACAAAGAAGTGGTCATTCTCTTGCCCATCACAAATCTAGAAATAGTTGTATTGTTGGTTGGCTCAGGACGCCTCAACCGAGGTCCCTTACATAACTGGCCAATCCAATGTAATTTTTGTTTATTTCAGGTGACCCGATACCACACTATTATGTCCTATTTATCGGGATCCATATTTTCAAAACAAATTGGGCAGAGGCTCCTTTGTTCGGAGAGTTTTACCCAACATACAACCTAAATAACAGTATAATTATAACTCATCCAGGGTCTCAACAGAAGTAGTATTGACTTGGCTGTGGTCCATCTAAATTCACATCCCCAATATATACATCCCTTTACCGGGACCCATTCATTCACATTTAAATCTAAAATATGAAAATAAAATGCTTAATTACAGTCCATAAGAGTCCGATCATGGCCCTCTTACCATAATTGCATACCTGACTATTTACACAATAGTTCAAAAGAATTTAATTACAATTCATTTTACATAAAATACTTTTTACAAAAGTATTGTTAAGGCCACATGTCTTCTCTTCACAATCATCACTTCGCCTCGCCGGAGCCGTCGTTTCCTATAAACCCATGTACCTAAAAAGGAGGTCCCATGACGGGGTGAGCAATGCTCAGTAGTGATAATCTCCTATATGGATTACTCCCACAAGTTCTCCTCATATTAATTATCAAACCAACCCATACACATCCAAGTGAAAATGCATACGAATGTTGTATGTCATGGATAGAATGTCTTCATGCCCATATCCTGAGTCACTCATCGACTTCCTCACACATGCCTATGCCAAGTGTGATAACCGTCACTAGTAGTACCAATGACACATATATACCGAGCCTTTATCGGCTCACCAGTACCCAATGCAAGTGCCAATGGAAAACTAATCTCAAGTCAATCCCGACTCCTATCACACAACTCGAAGTCTATGTGATAACCATGATCGTGTGTCTTCTTTGGGCAACAGAACTTTTCGGCTTACGCCGCGGGTCTCTTACACCCATACAGAACTTTTCGGATCACACCGCAGGTCTCTTACACCCATGTTCCAGGCTTTTCACTTGAGGGGATTAATGACCCTTCGCCGCCTAACACACATTATTTATATTTCTTTTATGTTTTAAACCATGAGACATTTATCGACGTCATTCAAAGTACGAGTTCACTACCCATTCATCACTGATGATGGATGACCATACCCATGCACACACCCAATATGATGATGAATCTCGTGCATATGAAATGCGCATATGTCATTTCATGTTATGTCTTCACATGCATAATAAAGAGCTACATGCAACATTTATAAATCTTGATAATTATATTTTCTACATATAATTTTCATTCATCACCATTTCTATAAGTTAATACATCATGCAACCACAAGATTACATGATTTTTGGCACACAACAACATGTTATTTAATTTTTTCCAACAATAACACACAAATACCAAATCTCGACTCCACATAAAACAAGGCATCTCTCGTCCCTTCATGGTTTTTCATCGAATTACTGGTGGATAATTAAACACACCACAAAACCTGAAGACATCAGTCTCGGATTAAAACCAAACCCGAACCCAAATTCGAGATCCGCTCAAAATGGGCCTAAATTAGCTCTCGGATCAGTCTAAAATAGTCCCAATTTTTTTTAAAAATACCTACACTCAGGCCCAAAAATTTGGGACTGAAATTTACGGCCTCTAAGAAAACCTCAAGCCATCAAATGGCCTTTAGGCTAAATGTAAGACCCGAGAAATTTCCAATTTTTGGAAAAATGGCAAAATCGTAATTTCGGTCAAAAATCCGAAATTTATTCTCTAGATCTCAGATGATGAAACGGATTTCACCGCCGAATCGCCTCACGAAACATAAACCCACAGAGAGTTCTTCGCCAAATTCCATGTTTGACTCAGATCGCTTTCTTCGCTATTGTATTTAGCCATAACACGACATATGATGTGACAAAATTCACCGACAACATGTACTCATGTTACATATGTTTCTTAAGGAGTAGAGACAGATGGAAATGGATAACATGATATGTCACATGTCGAAAATCCAAGCTTAGGGACAGATATCATTTTTTGGAATGTTACTGATAATAGGACAAAACATGCATAGTGTCATCTCCTACCTTAAGAGCCAAAAAGAGAAAACGTGGGAGATGCAGTGGGGTGCTGGAAATGGAATTTTTCATTTTCTAGAGAGAGAGAGAGCCACTTCTCTCTAGATTTGCGGCTAATCCGACCGTCGGAATTCTTCGGAGCAAGAAGGAAAGTTGTTCTACGCGGAGAGGGCAAACGGTGGGACTCAGCTGAGGAGTTTCAAAACTCCGTGAAGGTGGATTTATCCTACTTGGTTTCTTACACTTTATTTGGCCATTATAATATTTCTATGATCAGCCTTGAACGAAGTCGCTTGATCGGTCCCAAAACTTGCACCGAATTGTTTGAATTTATGGAACCCAGTCTTACAAGAACTGCGGATCGTCACGACCGCTTCGGGTGGCTAATGGTGTACTAATGCCATGGATTGTGTGCGATATGCATAAGGCCTAGAATTTTACATTATCGATTTCGTTCACAAGGGGGTGGAACCGACACAGAGAGCGGTTGTGAAATAAAGACTCCCGAGGGCTTACTGTTCATGTGAATAGTGACACGAAAATAAATTTTTTTGTGAAAATGTGTTTAGTCGAGTACCAAGCTGAATTTGGTTTGTGTTTGATCATTAGCCCATGTGGTTTAATCAATTCTTATGTAATGGTGGATTGTGAATTCATAAGACATGTTTCAGTGATTAAGTATGTGAATGTATATCATGATATTTGCATAAGAAAGTGAATTGTACTTAATTCCAGATTACGCATTCCATACGCACCAGCACTTTAACGATAGAGGAGCGCATGAGGTGGTTCATTGGAGAGCGCGGTTTGAGGTCGACTAATACAATATTTATCTGAGGGTGTCCATATAAAATATCAATCGACGGAGTCGGCCCAATTGATATACATCGGAGGGTTGTCCACTAAACAGATCATCTGAAATGGTCCACTACTTGGGACGGAGGGTTGTCCACAATTAAAAACAAACATCTTTGTTTTAAAAAAAAATAATGTTTCTCATACATGACTTAGGCAAGTGTGAGGGAGTCGGTGAGGACTCAGGGTATGAGTTGATCAGGTAGACATTCAAGTAGGATCACACATTTGCTTGAATGTATGTTTATATAGAGCATTATATGCACTCAGCGGAGAGTAAAACTTAGCTGTGGTGATTCCACCATCGGGCTTACAGCTCACCTCACGAGGGATATTATTTTTTCAAATGCAATGTGGGGCGCCGAGAAGACCGCTCTTCCTAAGGCCACATCAAGAAAGTCGGGTTGTGGCTTTAGTGTTTTAGAATACATGTATTAGAACGTTGTAAACTTTTAATATGTGTTGTATAAGAGTGAACTTTTAACTCTTGAAACTATTGATAGTCGAGATTTATTTCGATGGGTATTGGCTTAAGGGCCCAAGGGTCAGTTATACTCATGTATATATCTGATATTGATTGGGACAGTTTAGATTTTGGTAGAGCTCCTTGTACAAAGGAGACTCGCCCGATTGTAAGAAATTGCCTGTCACAGACATTCACGAGTGTTTCCGCAGGTTGACGGGTAGTCAACGGACCCCCGGGATTTGGGGCGTCACACTAAAAATAACCCAAGTAGGAAAATTCCCTACCTCGTGGAGTTTGACGAAACTCCAAGATTTTGGTACCCACGCATAGCTTGCGATGCATGGATCAACTTTACCTTTTACTCCGACAAAACTCACGGTCCTATCAGAATCTATAAAGAAGCAAAAAAATTCTTTCTCTCCTCTTTCTCGGCTCACCATCGCTTCTCACTCCCGTTTTTCTTCCTTTGTTTTCCTTTGACTTTTTTAAAAAAATTTTCTACATGTAGCCCATCTCTCTCTCATTTAGGTCCATTTCGCCCGAACACTGATTATTTCTTCGCTCAATTTATTTTAAAATGAACTTAGCTCGTTATTTTCAACTTCCAGATTTTCGTATAAATCTCGCCTTTGAGTCAATGCTACTTATCACCCAAATCAGAAAAATTCATTGTCTCAAATTCGACGAAATTTTTTCTCGGTCACTAGGATTTCGAGACTAATTTTAACTGCCAGAACTGCTTGGCCATCCGATATCTAGAGAATTTTCTAGGCTTTTCTGAACCATTATGGCAATTTATTATTATTAATATCATTTTTCCATTTTTGAAAATTTCTAATTTTCTCGGGTTTTACATTCTTCCCCCCTTAACATAATTTCGTCCCCAAAATTCATACATACTAGCACACACAAGCACATGCATATGCAATAGTCATTCTAGTTCCAATATTATGCTTATAAATATTAGACAATGCACCATCATCCTCAACAGGGAAAAGATAGCACTACACGCCCCTCTCATTCCTAAATTGCCTCTTCCACTCCTTGGTGTTGCCATAACACTTTCACTAGCTACACGGTCTCGCGTCGCAAAACTTGATCTTGGCTATCCAAGATACGCGCTGGTCCCACCTCAAAGGTCTCATCTGTATCAACAATAATCCCTCCCCGATCCACTACATGTGTCACGCCCCGATTCCCGGTTCGACCCGACATGGATCCGAATAACCCGCTTCCGGACGAGACCAACACTGGACTCTTACCCGGTTTTTTTTTAAATCGAATCGATGACCGTGGGTAAGGGCTCCACATCTTATACAGAGTCAAAATCTCATACATTTACAGAGTCCCATTTACATATACAAAACTAACTTTTACATTTACAAATCGAGCGGAACCTACATGTAGTGAACTCCACAAGTGTGTCGCCCGCCATATGCGCGATGTTTGCCGATGTCTTCTCCTCGTACTCACACTGACAAAACCCGTGCTAGTTTTACGCTTAGTGGGTGCCATATTCTTATAACTTATACCGATGCACATGCATTAGATCAATCATAATAAACTTATAATGGTAAACATATATCAAAAAATCATCATGAATTTATATAATCCAATATATAAATAAAATGATCATATTCAGAGCAAACTTAGACATATACAATGGCAAGGCATCCACTCATCTCTTTACATGAACTATGACTTTCTCAGATTTCTGTGGTCGAAGTTCCTATTCGTGGTCATCAACATAATTTCGTCTACTATAATTTGGGACTTTTAACACGCTTATGTTCCCATAGGATCCATATTTATACTTATTCGTATCTTTATAAACGGTACCGAACTTACACTTATAAATAACTTATACTTACTCGGGAATTACACTTACGGCGCACTTATCCTTATCGGATCTTATTCTTATTCGCATTTCTCGTATAATCGTGACCGAAGCGCATACATGTATCGTATACTTCATCTCTGCTTATACTTATTTCGATCTCTAGAGTTACGTGTAACCTATGCCATGGGTTGCAGGTACTTAAACACGTATCGACATTTATATCTATCTCCTGTATCTCCGTAGGAGTTTACAGACTTATACTTGTCCTACTTATTTACACTGTCGAGGTACCCGTGGTATCACGTAGATTACGAATGTATACCGGCATTGCGGAACTTATTCTTATCTCTGAGTACCCGTAGTACTACTTGTTCAATGTCTACTATGATACCAACTTGTGTTGGTAATTACATCCCAACAAGTCCGAGGTTAACGATACCCATAATTACGACTGAGCACCCGTAGGTACTACTGAGTTTATCCTTATCCTGAATCCTATACCTGAGATGTTCCGTAGGTATCACGTAAATTAATTAGATACAGGAGTACCCGTAGGTACTTCAGAACTTATATTTATACAGATGTTTCGGTATCTTGTACTTGTACTACATAGTCTATCCTCGCCTTACTCGATCTTCTACTTGTACTACGTAGTTTATTCTCGTATTTTGGATCTTATCCTTGACATTTTTGAGCATATACATGTATTTCGGATTTTATACATGTATTGGGCGTAACTTATACATGTATTTCGTATCTTATACATGTCTTACAAGAGCTTATACTATCATACGGATCTTATATTGGTATTATTAATCCAGATGTATTTTAGATCTATACATGGTCTTAAGGTGAGCGTATATACTTGTGTCACAGATTCTATTCTAAATTTTTGGCAGATCTATAATTGTGTTACTTCGAGCTTATTCTGTCTTTTCTGATCTTATACTAGCTTATTCTTTGTGAGAAGGCACCAGAGGTACGATAAGTTGGAACAAATCAGGATCATAGCACATACAAGGCTCCGATCGACTTATACAGATACCTTATTATTATTGGTCTTTCGTAGTACAGATCACATATTCATTATACCTAAGTACCGTAGTACGACCGTCTTATACTCTATTTTATAGAATTTATTTTATTTTCCGACACGAGAGCACCCAGAGGTACTGCTACCGAGCTTAATCGGGATACGTGAGCACCCGTGGGTACTACAGACGTATACGTAGGTACTTTCTGATCTTACCTTATTCTTGGTCTGTCTTATCATATGTCCGTCTCGACTAACTGCACTAATCATAAGAAATGAGTAGGACGCGCATACTGCACCGAAGGTATCGATATACAAGACTGGGTGTCGAGCACCATACAGACGGCCCGCCACGCAACAGAGTGCCGTAAAGACTGCCAGAGTGCCAGCACCCACGTATATGCCGAAGCACCAAAAAGGCCCACTCATTCATTTTTTCGGCCCTAGGTAGTCATACCGTCATGTCTTTTAACTTATAACATTTCTAATCACATTCCGCGATCGCGACATATCGCTTTTCATGTTCATGTTCATGTTCATGTTTTATCGCTTTCAGTTTCATATCATATTCGTGTTTCATGCTCATTCTACATTTTAGATATTTGTACGATATGATGTCATCAACACATCATTCATATATTCTAACCTCTATGAATCTATTTTTCTTAGGAATTTGAATCATCCACCTGATCATCCAAACTTCCGCTATGGCATTTTTCGTGCCAACTAGCCTGCTTACCGATTTTACCGAGGAACAAGTAGAATATTTATTTTCCAGTGCCTTGTCTCGATATTTGACACTGGGTATTTATACTCCTTTAAATATAAGGTGCTAAGGGTTCTACTCCAACTGAAATCACCCAAATCGGAGCACCGGAACTCAAGATACGTCCGAAACAACTCGGACTACCTAAGGATTAAAACTATGTGAATTGGCTTCTGCAATACTACCACTTTGATGAATTTTTGCCTTAGAGTCAGAATTTGAGGTACCTATTAGATTATGTTTGGTTTTCCTTTGAAGTCTATTTTAATTCTGGCCACTGAATCACTCAAATTAGATAATAAATGAGAAAGTTATAACCAAAAATACGAAAAACTGGTTAGGAATATAAAATAACACTAAGTGTAAATTCCCCGATACACTCGAATTGCACTCTGCACACCTCGACTTTTGCCCGTAATGTGTGTTTTCTACCTATTTTTCCATATTTTCCATCCCAATTCAACTCTATAGTTCAAAACACACATCAAACCATTTCAAATTCACCTTGTAATCTCCTTTCTACTCAATTTATCTTTCAATACATCTTTTCTTCTCAAAATTCTTTCATGAATTTCCTCCAAAATCATTCCCAACATGGGTTATGACCCATCCTCAAACCAACCATGATGATTAGTTAGAGTTTATTCCTAAACCCTAACTCAATTGCTTTCACTAACCATGAACTAACCCAAAAGGGAGGATTCCATACTTATCTTGTTACATGGGGTTTTACCAACCCTAAATTCAAGAAATCCAAGGTTAGAATGAATTTTAACAAACCATAGATTTGGAGATAAACTCTAATCACAAAGCTCAAAGTTCCATAGATCCATTCAATTCATGATCAATGTTAGTTTCATACAAAATCCAAAGTTCCACCTTTGTTGGCCTCGATTCCGGCTCCTCCATCTTCTTCCTCTTCCTTTCCTTCTCTCTTTACTAAGCCCCTCCCAAACATGAGACCAATTTTGGTCTTAAAATCCCATGTTTGCTAAGGCCTCATGGCCCTCCAAAACCTATTTGAAGTTAAGTTTCATTATTTGCAAAAAGGTCCTTTCATGTTTCTAGAATTACACAACAATTCCTATTATTTATTCGGCCCCAAATCTTCTTAATCCATGTCTTTAGGTTCCTTTGGACAATAAATTACAACTTTGTCCTTAAGTTTTGGTAACTTTCCGGTCTCTCGCTTCCATGTTTCGTGATTTAACTCACGAATCGCTCAATATGCTTACAAAATACCCTAAACATGTCGAAAACGACTAGGGTATATTTTGGGGCGTTACAACATGAGCTGGATCTGGAGTATATTTCCGGAGCATGGAGACATGGAACACCTCATGGACACTTGATAAACTCGGTGGTAGCGTCCACCGATATGCAACTGTGCCCACCCTTTCGAGTACCTCGAAGGGCCCAATATACCTTAGCGCTATCTTCCCTTGCTTTCCGAATTTGACCACTCCTCTCTTAGGCATTACCTTTAAGAATACGTGATCACCCACCCCAAACTTTAGAGGTCGACGCAATTGGTCATGGAGCCGTAAGAAGACGTCGTATCAAACCCACCTTCCGAGATGTTCTAATAGATCCCGATCGCTGATGGCACTCTCTCCCACCTCTCAGCCCAACAAAATGGGGATCATACGGCCTCCCGCATAAAGCCCCATAGGGTGCCATCCGTATACTCGCCCGATAACTCGTTGTTGCAGCAAATTCCACTAAGAGTGCTCTCCCAATACCCTTAAGATCTAAGATGCATGCTCACAGCATGTCCTCTAAAATTTGTATGTTCATCTCTGACTGACCATTTATCTGCGGATGAAACGCAGTGCTCATGGTCAACAGTGTCCCCATGGCCTTTTGGAAATTCTTCCAAGAGTGTGCCGTAATTCTAGGGTCCTTGTCTGATACGATAAAGACTAGCACTCCATGTAGCCGGACAATTTCTCAAATATACAACTGGAAGAATTCTTCCGGTGTGAAGGTCATCCACACTGCTAGAAAATGTGCCTACTTAGTGAGTCGGTCCATAATCACCCACACCACATCCTGTCTCTACGGTGTCCATGGAAATTGGGTCACAAAGTCCATCGTGACCTGCTCCCACTTCCACTCAACTACCTCCAATGGCTGAAGTAGCCATGCTAGCTTCTGATGCTCAGCCTTTACCTGCTGACATGTGAGATGCCGTCGAACAAAATCTCCAACGTGTCGCTACATTCCACTCTAGTAACACCGCTATCAAGATCCCTGTGACATCTTCGTGCCACTCGATGCACAACAAATCGAGTAGTGGAACTCCCGGCTGATCTCCTCTAAAATCGGGCCAACTAAAGGGAACCACAACTCATCCCCTATACTGAAAACTACCATCCGTGGATACCAAATTCTTCGCTATCCGCACCGACCGCATCTACCCCCGATGGATGATATCTCTAATGGTCCCGACCTCGGGACTCACCTTCCACCCTACTCCGCAGGGACGCGAGCTACCAAACCCTACGCCTCCCCTCGAGCCCGGACACGTATCGCAACCTTAAACCATTCTACGCCTCAGCATCTACCACCTTGAAGCTACACTAGCGCACTCTCGTAATCACTTAGCGCACACCACTACATCACTTACTAGGATGGTAATGCAAAGTGAAGTCATATTCCTCCGGATACTCCATCCATTTGCATTGCTTCATGTTGATGTCTCTGCTAGCAGAAATATATGTAAAACTCTTCAAGGGTTTGAAAATACCTCAATCGCTTCACCATACAAGTAGTGGCTGCTTCAAATCTTTAAGGAAAAGACATACGCCAACCCGCATCATGTAGGGTAATTTCGCTTCATGATTCAGAGGTCGCTTGGAACCATAAGCTACAACCCTCTCTGACTACACGCACGTATCATTGTCCGTCCTTCGAGGCATCACAATACATCAGGTACTGTCTCCTTTCCTGACTATCAAAATAGAGCTAAGTGAGCCTTTCACCTCAATAGCCACATGTGTCATTCCACTCGAATTCTCGAATTCTTTCCTAGTAAACGTAATCTGAGCGCCCGCAAGTGTTCGGTCTAATAAAACCCTGCTCAAATGTACCCCGTGATCCGGCCTTGAGTTCTCAGAATTCAACTGGTGCCACTTCATCGGGAGTCATGCACTGTCTGGGGTAAAGCATCATGCTTCTCCCCCTGAAAAGTCACACGGATACCGTCCGGTGTGTAGGAAGAAATCCTCCTACTATCACAATCAATGGCTACTCCGTGTACCGTCAACCAATCCATGCCAAGAATGACATCAAAATCCGATATGTCCATCACCCGAAGGTCCACCGTGGAGCGTAATCCCCGAGACTTAACTCTGCCAATCTCGAAGACATTCGATCAATCCTCACCCTAGTCCCTAGGAGAATCACGATAACTACTCATCCAAGGTCTCTACCTATAAACCCAAAACATCCACACTAGATGCAACCACAAAAGAATGCGATGCACCAAAATCAAACAATATCTTAGCCTATAAGCGAGATAGCAAAAACATACCCTGTATCACTGATTAATCAACTGGCTTAGTCTGTGGTGTGATGGCGTAGACACGCCTCATCCCCGGGCGTCTCTGACCGTAAACCTCTCCTCGACCTCGACCCACCCTAGTCTCTCGCCCATTCAGAGCAGCGTAAGGCGCCCGCAAAGACCTTGAGATCGATACACGTCCCTCCGGGCCATCAGCGATGAACAAATCTGAGCCGCGCCTTATCCCAATTTAAGGAGCCGGAATGCGCAGCCCCATACTCCCAGATCCCAGCTCTATGGATAATCCTGCCCCATGTGCCTCCAGCCGACGGCAATGATAAAGATGTCATTCGCCCGATCACCCGCCCCGACAACCGCCACCCCGTCCTTAAATTCCATAACAGAAGTCTTCTCGTCTTCCTTCCCGACCAGAAAAGATTGATTCTCCTTTCTTAAGACACTCATATCCTCGGATGCTTCAGGTGTCATCTACTCCTCTTCCAACGCCAAGGCCGTCCCGACCATCGAGTTCCTCCTCCCATGTATGTCTAAGGATGATGTGCCCGAAACCCCTAGAGGCCTGGTCCCTGCCCACTATTGCACTAGTCCGTGCCGCAGGCGCCCACCGTTCGTCAGGCAATGATGGCGATTGTAGCGCCCATATCCTTTTCGACTAATCAGAAACAATGACCCACCACCATCTAGCTCTCGAGGACTGAGAATCGTGTGCCTCGAACCTCGAGGTTACTTGACCCTTGCTCCCACTTCAAGAATTTATGCGATGGTGGCAACAACAACACCCGCTACATAAGGGTAGCAATCGCAACAACAACAGCCTCTATGAAGGTTTGTTACCTAAAAGCCTATGGTCGTGGTTATTACTTAATTTCACCGCCCCGATCGGCCCTCGTCCTTACTAGCCATCTACATGTGTCGTGATAGCAATAGAGTTCAAATTTCTATCTCAGTCTACCCGTAGGTACTAAGCAATCCACTAATAGACTTTAACATCATGAACTACACCGCTCATCCCTTTTCCTCACGCAGCGTAATGCCGCACACTAATACAACCGCCCCAAACTATCATGTTCATTTTGTTTTCCGAACCCCTAAGGTAATGTTTTCAACCCTAGTGTTCCATATACACCTACCATGCATATTATTCATGCAAATCACCACATATCACACAAAGATGTTACACAAAACACGCAACACACAACAATGCATGATCTGCACTCCATGCCCATCGCCCAAGACTTTCAGACTTCAGACTCTGATACCTAGTTGAGACGCAGAGGTGTCAGACCATACTTGAGCTCCCTATGTAATCGCTACCTAAACTCGATACTGTCGTGACGCCCAAATTCGGGGTCCTGACAACCTGTCAACCTGCACTTATGTGGATTTCGGGTGACCCGATACCACACTGTTGTGTCCCATTTATCGGGATCCATATTTTCAAAAAAAATCGAGCAGAGGCTCCTTTGTTCAGGGAACTTTACCCAACATACAACCTAAATAACAATATAATCATAACTCATCCGTGGTCTCAAATAAAAAGCAGCACACCCCACGCGTCCATTCATTCATATCCCCAATATATACATCCCTTTACGACTCCATTCATTCACATTTAAATCCAAAATACGAAAATAAAACATTTACTACAAATTCATAAGAGTCCGATCACGACCCTCTTACCATAATTACATACCCGACTATTTATACAATAGTTCAAAATAATTTAATTACAATTCTTTTTACATAAAATACTTTTTACAAAAGCATTGTCAAGGCCACATGTTGGCCTTCTTCACAATCACATCCTCGTAGGAGCGTCGTCTCCCTATAAACTCCATGTACCTGAAAAGGGGGTCCCACGACGAGATGAGCAATGCCCAGTAATGATAATCTCCTATAAGGATTACTCCTCACTTAAGTGTTCATACAATGATCAAACCAACCCATACACATCCAAGTGAAAAAGTCTACATGAATGTCGTATGTCATGCATGGAATGTCTTCATGTCCATTGTAACACCCCAAAATACACCCTAGTTGTTTTTAAACATACTAGAAAAGGTTTATTAGTGCATTTGGAAATTTTTCATAATTATTATTTTGCTAAGTGAGAAAATTTCAACCTCGGAATTTGTACAAGATACAAGGTAAATTTGTAATCGACAGTTTAAAAACGCTGTGTAAAATGTAAATGCCTATGTGCGCAAGTGCACAAAGGCCGCCTCCAAGTAATATAGTGTACTCCACAAGACGGACATCGATCCACAGGACAGTGTATCACTACAAAGGTTCGGCTTTTTAGATAATATCTGAAGAGATGATTTTCTAAGAAGTAAATTGAGTATGTAAATTTCATCGTTATCGATTCTAATGAATCACCGGGTATCGAGTACCAGGTTAGTGTCTCCCTCGTCACGCTCAATGGATTATTTCATGATGCTATCATTAACATATTTATCATTTGTCGATTGCGAGGTGATCTTACTTACGTAGATATCCCTCTCTCGAGGTATATCCGCCTATCTCGTGAATAGATTTGAGTATATCTTATCTCAACTCGACATTCGAAATGCTTAAATGTTCTAACCCTGCATGCCACCTTCAGTTCTAATATCTCTCATTTACCGATTCCGAATCAAAGCTACTCTACCTGTGATCCTCGATAACCTCAACTCGAATCTCTGATCTCCATAGATTATGCCAATGTCACATCACCATATAATTAAACTTTCATGTGACGTAGAGCGCATGAAAACAGATAGATAAATACTGAACAATATAAAGTACTAACTTTAATCACATGGATGTGGTTCAACAAACCCTAGATATAATTCTAGAATATACCGAATGAATATGAAAAAATGTTTAATTCAAAACATCGCTCTAATATCCAAAATAAATGGGAAACAATACAACCCGCACTTTGGCCGGTCAGGTCACTCCCGCTCGGGAATTCCGTGTCTCTCGCTCGTACACCTCCGATACCCTAATTTCTCGAGTCGTCAGACCCTTTAAATGATGGGGGTGCAGATCCCATCGACGCCGCTGACGTTGAGATCACCGCCATGACACAGACGCCACCACGCCACGGACGCTGACTGCGATAGTCGACCCAACGCCGCACGTTAGACGTCACGACGCAGAACGTCGACGCTGAACGCCGCTGAGCAACCACCCCCCCGCTTTTGCTCCCATTGCTCCGTATGCTTCCATCGCCTTTTGCTCCAATGTACCTCGCATCCAAACCAAACACCAATTCAGAGTCTAGGCCACAAAACTATGAAATTACTATAAAATAAACATGAAAAGGAAAACTGACAGTATAATATGAGTGTTTTAGGCACTCATCACACCCTCAACTTAGTTTCTTGCTTTGTCCTCAAGCAAGAATCGACTAAACAGAACACACTCAACATATCAAACTAACACTCGTACAAGAGCCACACATGCGTCGAAAAATGGAGGATCGCTAGACTCATCCACACTAAGCATCGCTTTGCTCGGGTTCACAGGATGCATACAGACGTTGACTTTCTTGAAAAACTTAGTTGAACTAGGTGAAGCGACTAGTGTCTCAAATTCCATGGTCTTCAATAACCTTTCCCAATGACCCTATGTGCGTATAATGAATGACCTCCAGTGTATGCTCTGACTCCGATACCCCCAAACTTAAGCTCAATTCACCTATTTGGAAGTAGTTAACCAGAAAAGGATAGGAACGCACCCATTCTATTCATGTCAAACACCTAAAGACTTCCTAAGTACCTAAAAGAAATGAAAGAAGACCTAGTGCCAAGAAGTTTTAGCTGAGCTGCCTCAATGGGATCCATCAAGTGACTCCCCACCGCCGTTAAGGGCACCGTGCATTAAGTCTCCTTCCAAACTTCACCCCGAACACTACAACTCAAACCTCAAAGGCCCTAGGTTGTGGAAAATCCATCTTCTGTCCCATGAATGTAGTGAAGTCATCGACTCTACCTGCCACACAGTTTGAAAGTGCCCTCGATCGTACTGTGGATTCGATCGATGATCCACGCCTATTCTAACCCACAAGCCTCTTTTTTTTTTTGACTTTTCTTCTTTTCAATTTTTTATTTTTTTATTTTTTTATTTTATTTACTATTTTTATTCAAATTAATGGCAATCCTCGATTGGTGTCCCACGCCTCAGATGGTTAGAATCTCCCTGTTTATTGAACTTAAGTAGTTGGTCTCACACCTATGCATACCCCGAAGGTTAGTAGTGTGTGAATGTGATAGATCATTCAGAATTAGTTTCTGACTACCCGGGATTGTTCACTAAACCTTCCACCTATTCAACCCAATTATCGAGCATCCAACAAAGAAGAGATCCAATCATCCATGTCAAGGCGACCTACCAAAAAATGATCCTCTACTTTCAACATGGCACACATACACGCAATTACTACATATACGAATGACCTAACACATGCAAAACAAACTAACATACGACTCAAAGAAAATAAATGGAAAAAGTAAACCAAACTACGCGACATACAACTACTGGCGTTTAACGAAACAAAAACACTACACAAATACTAAAAACAAAACATAACTAAACAAAACAAACCTCGACACCACCCACTTCCCCCAACAAAAAATATCCGCGTCCCCAATCGGCACAACAAAAGTAGAGGTGCGACTCCCCGTGATCACCGCCGGGCGTGGGCGGTGGTAGGCGAAAGCAAGGAGAGCCGGGCGACCAGTCTGCTGCGACTCCCAAGAATGATGGCCCCGATTGGGCCAGATACAAGATATCAGCACGAGGGCCTCCATATCCTATGAGACGAGACCTGCTCCCGGGTCTCATCCCGTAATGCATCAAGCGCTTTGTAAGTGAGAGCACGGTCCCGTGGATCGCGAGGATCGGATGCAGGCCGCTCCGAGGTCGCAGGGTAGTGGTGAGGTGGGGTGGACGGTGGATCGCCAATGTCTCCCCGGGGGATCGCCCAGAAGCCATAACGAGCCCGATAAATATGCAACCATCCTCGTCCGAGGCTCATGACCTAATCATAGATCTCTCAGTCGCGTGGACACCAGTGTGTCCCGGGCTTGACCGAAATGGCTCCTTTATAGGGTGGAGCCAAAGCTCATTATCGTCGAGGGCACTCCTGCTTGTTTGCACAAGCCAAAGATAAAGGGAATGTGGTGCCCCAAGTTCATTCAAGGTTCGGCTAATGAGGATGGCATCCTCGATAACCGCCTAACATCAAGGGTATATCCCGTAAGATGGCATAGTTGAGTGTGGCACGCTGGCAACACTTCACACACGCTCAGTCGCCTGAATGAGACGCCGACGCATGAAAAGGTGCGCACTGGGAACGGCTGGGCCAAACGCCGGGCTCATACCCGCACGGCCCGCACTATTGATTTTCCACTCACCCCACCATCGGGTCAATACGCCGTATAATCTCGGGTAGCTCGTGGTGGCTCGTGGAGCCGGAACAATGGCTCCGAAGGGACATGTTCTAGACTGTAATAACTATTGGATTGACTCCGCACCAAGTCACCTCAATACGCCGCACCTCGACTTTCAAGACACGGGAGGCGGTGATCGGGCGTAGGAACTCGCACCACACTCATCACGCTGACGAGGTGGCTCGGGCACAAGGCACGCCGGTGGTGAAACCCTTCTCCGATGAACGACGGCTTTTGCAAATGGTGCCAAACCGACGGCGCGCACTCGCATTCACAAACCGTGGATCAAGTGGGAGTCGGTCCCCGCCGGATCGACTACAGGCAATTTTGCCTTTACCGCACATACGGACCCAGAAGACACACGTGGTAGTGACACCAAAGTGACACCTACCGACTTAGACCAAAACAAAACAAACACCTAGTGCACTAAAAACAAACCAAACTACTAAGTGTGCTAAAAACTAACTAGACTCAAGACCAAAATAAACCTAACAATACCCTAAACGTGGAACCTAAAAGATCCCCAGACCAACCGTGAACGTGGCACCCTAACACGACATACTAGAGCTAGGAACCGAGCACAAAGGTGGTGGAATGCCACACGACTCCCTCAGACCTAAAGGTGTGAGGAGAGCCTGTACAGAGGTAAGGCCGGAGGGTGACAGATCTGGCCGTGTGACAGGAGCCCAGAGGGGCCAAGAGGACAAAAGAGGGCTACAGTTCGTAGTGGTGTGCAGGTGAAGAGCAAATGAACTATTCGCCTTAAACAGGCAACGCCTGGATGTGGCCGGTCGCCACACGCAGAGGGCTTTGAAACCAGACCGCGACGTTGATGGTAGTCGCCGCCACGTGACAGAGTGGCACTCAAATGACGCCGACGCGATATTTACCGCCGCGCTGACGCGACGTGAGACTCGAGAACAACCTGGAGATCCACGCCGCACGTGACAGAGCCGGGATAACAACGGGCCGCGACGCTGGGAGGCCGGGCCGTCGCGACGCCCGCAGGCTTGCCAAAACCACGCCGCGACAAGAAATCCACGCCGACGCTCCAGAGGTGCAAAATCACGCCGCTGACGTCGATCCTCACGTCGCGACGCCCGCAGAAGGACACCGAAGGCCGCGACGTCTAAACGTCACGACGCCAGACTAACGCGGCGAAATCGAACGCCCGACGCTACGCAGGCGCCTCAAAATTTTGCACACTATAAAATTTCGGTTCGCGGAACCTCAATTTGTAAACGTGACACTGGACCCGCAACGCCCAAGAAGACTTGATCCTCCCTAGCACTCCACGCTGTCTGGTCCCGGTAAACAACCAGCAGAGAACTGGGATACGCCACACCAAAGAAACTATTACTTTAAACAATCAAAAACACTGAAGAAATTATCACCTAAAAGTATATATGGTAAGGAAACTCTGCCACCCCAAGAAGCGCTATGTTTAATGTCATTAGCTCGACGACCTAATCTCAATGTTTGAACCCAACTCAAATGATCACCACTACACTTCGTCTCATGGCCGCCAGCTGAATGATCACGAGCCAGAAGAAACTCGCCACCACACGGCCTAATCGCTGGGCGGTGAATCAGAAATGTGCCTTTCTCAGATGTAACTCTCGCCTAACTGGTGAAAGACCTTTAACACCGTGAAAGTGCCCGTATCATCGAGACTTCACTTCGAAAAGCTTTATGAATCAATAAGGAACTTGTCATCTCTACCAGAACTCCTTCGATGTGTTTGCTGTACAGACAGCCCTTTCCTTATAAATGCGGGCGTTTATACGCTTCGCTTTAATTCGTTTGTTCATCAGTTGAGCAATGCTTTCTCGCCACAATGTGTATTATCCATGTTTAATCGTCGAGCGCCCAACAGTTCGATGCTCTAATTCTACCGAAGATGACACGCTTTACCATAAACAATTCTCAACGGACATACCCAAAGGAGTTTTAAATGTCAGACGGTATGCCCGCAGTGCATCATTCCATCTTTTGCACTAATCTTTCCGAGCCGTTAATCGCTTCGAGAATGTACTTTGATTTTCTCGATTGATACCGCCGGTCTCGCGATCGGGTGGTACGCGAAGATGCAATGGCGACGCACCTATACTTTCAAGAAACCTATCAATACCTTATTGCGCAATGGGTACCATTATCGATCAGGCCGCTCGAGGGTTCCAAACGTGAGAATATGTCGCACGCAGAATCGAGCCACAACCTTGGCGGCATCATCAGCGTGATCGCTCCACCCACTTTGAGACATAGTTCATCACAACAAAACGAGAGGTTGCTATAGCGATGCGTGAAATGGTCCCATGAAATCTATATCCCCATAAATCAAACAATTCTACTCTCCAAAATGGGATGCATGGGTGGCTCGCCCTTTCTGTAGATGTTCCCCATCTGTCGACATTCACACATCGGAAACTT
Organism: Tetrastigma voinierianum; assembly: GCA_016808115.1. NCBI lineage: Eukaryota > Viridiplantae > Streptophyta > Magnoliopsida > Vitales > Vitaceae > Tetrastigma > Tetrastigma voinierianum. Next base: position 230,881 of record JAEQBH010002652.1, on the reverse strand, counting down.
AATTGATGAGCATCTTTAAATAAGGTAGCCAAGAAAACCCGACTGAGTAATTGTCATTGCCTGCCACCAAAGTGCCCACCACACTGTAGCAGATAATGGTTTAGAATGGGTCAGGTATTTCATCTTCGGCACACATCTCCTTATCACCCGACGCATAATTTCCTCTCGTAAAGAATTGGCTCCTCCCAATAGTAGTATCATGTATAAAACTCCTTTTCCGCTGATAGTTAAATTCTCGTAGGGACTACTTAGCCACCAAATAATTCCACATAATCATAACTATGGAACCGCCTCTTTCCTTAATAGCTAAGAGAGTTTCGTCTGGAAATTGCTATTCACTGAACATCATCTCGGCCCCTTCCAGCCGTGAAAGATGGTTCCGCTACTAGGTTTTCGCAAGGCCTTCTTGTCTTAATTTCTACATCGAATTTTGCAACAAAAGGACCTGCACCGAATTAACGTGGTTTTGTGACCTTTCTCGGGTCATCAAGTAATTTAATGACGAATGATCATGTGCACCACGACCTTGTTGCCAATCAAATACGGCCCGAATCTCATCGAGCAAACACAATGGACAACGCTTCTTTCTCTCAGAGGGCATAATTCAGCCAGCATCATTCAAGGTTCTATCAGCATAATAGACATTCAAAGATTTTCTCTCGCTTTCTCGCCCCGTAACCGCCCTAATCGCGGCTGCCGCGCCACACATGAGTTCAAATTGAAAGACCAACTGTACAACAATAGAGTCAAACCAACTTATCCTTCAACACCGAGAATGCATGCAAACATTGCGAATCAAACCTGGGGGCCGATCCCCTGACTAGGAGGTTAGACAACTGCTGGTAACTGCATGAAAAAAAAAAAAAAAAAAAAATCCTTGACGAATCGCCTATATAATCCGCAAATCGCGGGTTTGTGAAAACTAATCCCTTTATCGACGAGGGTGGAGGCCACTTTCAATTGTTTCAATTACTCTATCTACCTTATCCCTCTTGTCAAACTGGATGTCCAAGGACACAATTCTTTGCATCATAAAATGACATTTTTCCCAATTGAGTACTAAGTTTGTCTCTTCACATCTTGCCAAGCATTTCAAGTTCTCTAAACAGCTTGTCAAATGAATCATTAACAAAAATCGTCCATAAAGATCTCAATTGTTCTTTCCAATTAGCTCGAGAATATGGCCATCATACATCGTCGTAGTACTGTGCATCAGATACCCAAAGGGCATCCGCCTAATGCGAATGTGTACCAAGGACAAGTGAATGTTGTTCTCTCCCGATCTTCAGAGCGTGGCAATTTGATTAAACCGGAACATCCATCCAAAAAGCAATAGTATTCATAACCGCTAATCGATCGAAAGACCGATCTAGAAACGAAGAATGGGAAATGATCTTTCGAGTATCTTATTCCGCTTTCTCGATAATCAATACAAATCCTCCACCCAGAATCGTCTGACTACAGAGAATGTTGTTTCAACCCATGGCGCTTGTTCCCTTCTTCTAAGACCACCTTAACCAGGCTTACCCATGCACTGTCTGAAATGGGGTAAATCACCTAGATTCAAATCATTTTAGAACCTCTTCCTGACTACCTCCTTCATCATCTGATGAACCTCCCTCCTGCTTCTCCTTCCACCTGGCTGTTTATGTCCATCTTCTAATAAAATGCGATGCATGCACATAGAAGGGCTTAATCCCTTTAGATCGCCTAGAGACCATCCGAGTGCATGTTTGTGGATCCTCGAAGGACCCTCACCAACTTCTCCTCCAGCACTAAAGATGCCGAGATAATCACTGCAAAGGATTCTACCCTACATGCATACTAAAATGGCCAGTAGAGGTTTTGTTCCAATTCGCGGTTGCTCAATCGATGGACTCAAGTGCTTTAACCTCTTCGCCCGTAGATTCAAGTATTTCGCTATCAGGTTCGAAGAGTCCATCCATTTCAATATTCTTCGCCTCGTCGTGCTCTGCACTCATTCTCCACTAGGCTAGTCTCCAAAGGGTCAAGGAGACCACTTCCTACTAGACACTATAGCCTCTACTATTTCACCATGAAGGCATCATCGTTCCACCGCCAAACACGCTGAACTTTTTACTTCATCTTCTTGCACTTCACTTCGCCTCCAACAGACTGAATCACGTCTGGGCTGCAAAAGGAAACGGTCTACCTAAGATTATCTGTGATTTTTATCTTCCCTCCATATCCAAAACAATAAAATTGTGGCCGGGAAGATAAATTTGTCGACCTTTACCAAGACATCTTCATTATCCCTTCCTTGATGCTTCAAAGATCCGCCTCGCAAGCTTGCGTGACTACGCGGGCTTCACTCTAATCCCAAACGCTGCGCTTGAAAATGGATAGTACAAGATTACCGCCGGCACCAAACTACATAGCTCTTCTAAAGATAGCATTTCCAATGGTGCAAGGGATAGTGAAACTGCCTAGGTCCTTGAGCTTTTACGGCAGCTTCCTCTGAAGTATGGCACTGCATTCCTCAATTAAGTTCACTGTTTCAAAATCAGCTAATCTTCTTCCTCAATAAAATGTCTTTCATAAATTTTACATAATCAAGATCCGTCTAGGGCATCAACAAACTGGATATTGATGTGTAACTTTTGAACACCTCCACAGAATTTAGTGAATTTGCCATCCGCTTTATGCTTTTAGTTTACTGGGGTAAGTGAACTCGGGATATGCCGCCTTTGCTTCAAGAGGAGTTCTCCTGATGGATCGTTTTTCTCCTCGAGGCTTTTGTCTCGCATCATCTTTCTCGCTTCCGGGCTTCAATGGACCTTCTCTCGCCTCTAAATCGTCTAACACCGGGTTGTAACCGTATTTCCAATTCTTCCCACTCACATGACTGCCAATACGCTTCATTCCCACTTTCTCGGGTTTATCACTTCAAGCCAAGGAACCCGTGTTGTCTTTCTTCCTCTCACAAGAAGTTTGCCATTCGCCCACAGCTTCCAAACTTCTCGCTTGTGTCATGATTGTTCAACTCGGCTGTTTCTGTTGCCGCATGTTTGCTTTAGTCTCATTCATGAAGGCGCAGTGGGAAGTTAACATCTGCAAAGAGCTCGTTTCAAATCCAACTTTTCAGGTGGTTCAGCTAGTTCTACTCGATAATGTATTGTTCTCGATTATTCCGTCACCCAGGTCCTGATTGACTCACTATCTGCTCGATTATTACGCCACCCATATCCTTGATTCCATTCGATAACTCGCTTTCCCCCATACGGCCCTCGGCGGCCGGTGATTGATTCCCGATTAAACCCCGACACGTACAAAGCCCGCTCTACCGTAGGATTTCGACCGACATTCGCGGCTATCAGGCGGTCCCCACGTAATTCACATAACTCCTACGGTTGTCCGATGGCGTCAAGTGCCTTTGCCGTCATTTAACTTAGTCACCAGGCTACATGATTCACCAGATTGTTGAGGACCTCATTATCTCGTAAGCACTACCGCGCGATCGTAGTCTTCAGCATCGACAAGGTTGGTCGCAGATTCTTCTAAGATTTCTAAGCTTGGTCTCAGGGTTTTCTTCATCGTTCCTCCACCAAGCATCAATCATCAATGTAGCTGCATTTCTCGCACCATTATAGAAGGTGTGGACTTGCATCCATCCGTCACTATGGTGTGGGCACTTCCGCACAATTCAGGAAATCGTCCCATGCCTCTCAAAAGTTCTCCTCTAGTCATTCAAAAGAGTTGACTTCACGTTGTACTGCCATGTGGAAGAACTGCTAGAATTTTCGCACTAAGTCATTCCAGACGAGGTAATGGAATCAGTGGCTGACTCATTTAGCCAATGTCAGCTCGATCACCATGAGAGTGAAAAGCCTCAACCCGAGTGCTCTCAAGAACTCCGTCAGACTTAATCGCACGCGCGTACTTCAAGGAAGTTGGTCAAATGCATGTCTGCCTCATGGGGTAGTCCATGAACAAGATATTCAAGATTCAGATCAGGATCGACTTTGACCAAAAAATTGTTCATTGAATGGTGGTCGCCCGATAGGGCTTCTTCGAACAACAACTGCGGTAAAACGAACTCATCTAGTAGCATGAAAGGATCATCCGGGTCAGATAAACGGTCCGGTGCTTGATTCCTTCAAGATTCCATTTCTACTTCGTGGTTCAAATTGCTCAATGCCAAGATTTGTTCTTCGCTGTTTCCATGATTATCGGGATTTAACTGCTCGGCTCTCCTGCTCCTGCCGCAATCTGGCGCGCAAGTCCCTTCCTGGGCTCAGATCAAACAGTGTTATTATTTGATCTCGATGCCCATGTACCACCGAACCACGCAATAACACACCAACCAACAAAACCAAATTACTAAAGACTTGTAAAACAACAAAGAAGAAAATTCCACATCTAATTGCTTAATTTATATATCAACCTAAACTTCCCCAAGAACGGCGCCAAAACTGACAAAATGAACTGCAGGTAAATGCACGCCATGTGCGCAAGTGCACGCTATTTCAAGTAATATAGTGTACTCACAAGACTATCGATCCACAGTAGACGTGTATCGACTACAAAGGTTCGTGCCTTTTACAATATCCGAGATGATTTTCAAGAAGTAAATCGGTATAAATTTCGACTGCTTACTGACTAATGAATTGTCAGATTTGAGTACTGTGGTTATATGTCTCCCCTCACACGCTCAATGGATTATTTCATGATGCTATTGCTCAATATATTTTATCATTTGTCGATCACGAGGTGATCTTTTACCACAGATATCCTCTCTCGAGGTATATCCGCCTATCACGTGAATAGATTTGAGCATATCTCATCTCACAACTCGATATTCAAATAGTTTAAATGTTCTAACCTCAGATACACCTTCAAAGTTCTAATATCTCTATTTACCGATCTAACTAAAGTTTATCTTAATAGATCCTGGATAACCTCATCTCTAATCTGATCTCAGCAGATTATGCCAATGTTACTGTACATCACCATATAATTAAATCATAGACGAGCAGAGAAAACAGATAGATAAATACAACAATATAAAGTACTAATTTAATCCATCACATGACAGTGGTTCAACAAACCCTAGATATAATTTCTAGAACATACCAACACGTAATATGAAAATGTTTAATCTCAAAACATCGCTCTAATATCCGTGAACAAACAATACAACCGCACTGTCAAGTCCTGTGTCACTCCCGTCGAATTGCCCCTCTTTCGTACGCCTCCCGACAATTTAATTTCGGTCAGGTCTGTGACTTTAAATGATGGGGTGCGATCCCAGACCGACGTCGCGACACAGAACATCGCTGATCGCTGAGACGTCATTTATCGCTGGAGACGCCACGACGCTACGGGGATTGTTGACTTCGGCGATAAAAGACTCAACGCCACAGGGACGCTAGAAGTCACGACGGCGGGGAACGTCAGCGACGCTTGAACGTCACGACGATAACCAATTTCCCGCTGGTCCCATCGGCTCCGTATGCTTCCAACAAACGCCATTCCAATGTACCCGCATCCAAACCAAAACACCAATTCAGAGTTCAGCCACAAAACTATGAAATTACTATAAATAAACATGAAAAGGAAAACCGACAATGTATAATATGAGTGTTTTAGGCACTCATCGTAACTTGTCAAAATGGACACAAAAGACATAATATAAGAAGATGGTAGGTTATTATATAATGGCATAACTTGATTTGCAAATATAGGAGAGTTGAGGACAAAGTGCACAAAATGAAAATTAAAGGTCAAAAGTGCGAGACTCACTCGTCTTCATTTTTGGAAAGACGAACAAACGAGGAAGAAGAGAGAGAAGAGAAGCAAGAAGATGAATATGAGGAAGCAGAAGAGTGTAATCATGAATCATAAGTTTTCAGATGGAAAAGTATGGATTTTGTATGGAAAAATCAAACCATAAACTCATTTTTTGTTGATGAATTTGGGTCTAAAAGAACCCTACTTAAGTATATTAGTGGTGCTCGATAGCTTGCATCAGATTCCGAGTTGTTTTGGTTTGGTTTTGTAATGACTGTGTATCAGATAAACTAAGTATGATTCCCCAAATTTCGAGACTTCAAGAAAACTCTCCCAACCCATTACCTTTGTATGATGGGGTTAACAAAACCATAAGTCTTCCCCCTTTATATGTGTTTTTGGGAAATCTGTTTGCAGTGTTTTTGACTCTCGGGTTGGTTGGATTGTAATCCCCACCGAGGAATATTTGTATTATTAAATATCAGGCGAAAGTAGACAACATAAAATTAAACCCATTTTTCGATGGTCATAATTTCTTTCTGGTTCAACTTCTCGGCTTTGATGTTCTCGACTCTATGGAAAGCCTCGAGTCTGTGAATCCATCCATATATATCTTGGATGAAATTGAACTCATATTGTATCTTAAATTACGAAAAACAATAGTTCCTACCGGGTTCTCGGCTTCGTAATCACCTGCTCATAGGAAGCCTTCAATTTCGACGGTCATAATTTTCTTTGGTCCGAACTGCTGATGTTCTTGACTCTATGGAACCATATTTAGGATCCATCCATATATAACTTGATGAAATTAGAACTCATATTAGGTCCAAAAATCACAAAATAAGAATCCCATTGTTCTGCCTCGTAGCCACCTGCTTCAGTGAAGCCTTCAACTTCGGACTATCATAATTTCCTTCGGTCCGACCGCTTCCTATGTTCTTAGACTCTATGAAAGCCCTTGAGCCTATGCAATCCATCCATTTATAACTTGATAAAATTGGAACTCATATTAGTCCAAATCACGAAAAACATTAGGACTCAAGGTTTCAGCCAAGAGTCACTGCTCATAGGAAGCCTTCAACTCGCATACCATACTTTTCGCCCAAACTCCGTTTCGATGTTCTTGGAATCTATGGAAACCCCTTTGAGTATAGAATCCATCCATATAGTCATGAAATTGGAATGATAGTAAATAGCTCATAAGCATACATGGTAACCATAGTTATTTATGCATATAATAAGATATGAAAAATGCAAAGATACGAATAAATGATTGTAAATGTCGCATATGATCACCGGATGACAATAATTATTCGGGAATATGAGATATGTACTGAACATAAAATACACATGGATTGTTTGCTTAAAACCTAGTAGAGGATAGAGATGGGCATGCCTATTAGAGAAAAAAATAAGTCCGCAGCCTATCGATTAGTCGTCCTGCTCAATACTACACTCCTTCTGTCTTTATGCGATGGTCATTATCTCAGACAATGATAACAAGGCATTCGAGTCTCTCATAGACCACCGCTTCAGATAAGAGTACAAAGAAGCCTTCTCGGTACTCTAGTTTCTATCCACTTCTAAGGTTTATGCACATGAAACAAAATGACTTGAATATGACATACGAAATATATATGAACGTTGATAAGAAATGTAAATATGATATGATAAGTAACTATGAGATATGTATAAGCATGTTTAAATGATATGATATGTTAGATGTATATGCATATGTATAGAAGTGTGATGATTCGTGTTAGTGGTCGTCCACGAGTTTATTCCCACTAAGCGTAAAGCTTAGCAAGAGTGTTTCATTCGTGTAGGTACAGGAGAAGCAGAACGAAGTCCCGAATACTCCACATCGCAAACTACAACACACTACTAGCTCACTAAAGACCTTTGGCCCATTTTTGTATATGTTTTGTTTTTGTAAATTATGTACACAGGAATGTTGAACACTTCCTCGCTGACAATCACAGCCAGTCAGCGCCATAGTTAAGTATTGTAGCCCAGGTTTAGGCTCGATGAGTCTTAGATTGTGGGATGTACCTACATAGTAATGTGTTGAGTTCACGCGGATGTCCTTGTTTTCAGATATTATCTATAATGAACTCCAACTCGTAGTCAGATGAAATACCTGAAAGCGCCAACTTTGGATCAATCTTCTTCGGTCCGTCTATCTAACAATAAATGAATATGCTTCAACTCGAAGCATTGGTAAAAATTCTCAAGATAGCGGCAAGGGTCTTAGATCGACTCACGGCCCCTTGAGCTTCAAGGGATTCAGTAAGAAAGCATGTAGTGGAAGAATTTCATGGTACAAGTATGGAAGAATCCGATAAAGCCGAGTTTTGGCTTGAAAAACTGGAAAGGGCTCTAGATGAAGTGACATGCCCTGTGGACCAAAAGGCCACATGTTCAATTTCATTGCTGCAAGGTGCAGCTTATGATTGGTGGAAGCTGGTTTTGAGTTTGATTTGATATTAGAATGGATTGGTTATCCAAACAGAGGGCCATAGTTGATTGTGATAAGAAAATAGTTATGCTTAAATGTCCTGACCTATCTGAAGTAACACTACAGGGTATCCGATTTGAACCAATACTGAAAGTTATTTCAGCTATGGAAGCCCGACATTTTCTGAGAAGAAGCCTTTTTGGCTTTGATTCTTGACTCTAAAAGAGAGCAAGTGAATTTCGCAAATATTTATGTGATTAAGGAGTTCCCTGATGTATTTCCCGAGGAATTATTGGGAGTACCACCTAAAAGAGAAGTGGATCTCTCTATTGAAGTAGTACAGGGAACGACTTTTATTTCGAGAGCACCCTCTTGTATGGCTCCTACTGAACTGAAAGAGTTGAAGACTCAACCACAAGATCTTTTAGATAAAGGGTTTGTACGACCCAAGAGCCATTAAAGTGCACCTGTTTTATTTGTGAAAAAGAAATATGGCACTCTATTGCATGTGCATCAATTATCGCGCATCAATAAGGTGATGTTGAAAAACAAGTACTCATTGCCGAGGAATCAAGATCTTTGATCAATTGAAAGGAGTGGGTGTCTTTTCGAATATCGACCTGCGATCTGGATATTATCAGATGAGAGTAAAGGAGGTAGATGTGCCAAAGACCGCATTTAGAACTCGATATGGCCATTATGAGTTTTTGGTAATGCCATTTCCGAGCGACTAATGCACCCCAAGCAAAGATTCATGTATTTAATGAATAGGGTATTCACTCCCATGTGGATCGCTTATAAAGGGTCTTTATTGATGACATCCTTCTGTATTCGAAGGATGCACAAGAACATGAACAACATCTGAAAATAGTCCCGTAGACGCTAAGAGAAAAGAAGTTATATGCTGTTTCCAAGAAATGTGATTGCCAAAGGAAGCTCTTCTAGCCATATCAGGTCAACGGAGGGTATAAGAGTCGACCCTACAATGATTGAGGCCGTTGTGACTGGAAACCACTCAAATATAACCGAGGTGAGAAGTTTCGGGGCCTAACAAGCTATTATAGAAGATGATTGTAGAGGCTTTTCTCGCAAGTAGCTTCTCCGCCACCAAGTTACTAAGGAAAGGAATAAAGTTTGATGATGCATACAAATGTCGAATAGTTTTGAACAGCTTGAAAGGATGCCGGGTTGAAGCACTATTGACGGAGCCTACTTCGAAAAGAGTATACAATTTTGTATAGTGATGCTTTAGGCATTGGTTTGGGATTCGTATTGATGCAATATGGGAAAGTGGTGGCTTATGCTTCCAGAGAGTTGAAAATTCATGAACAAAATTATCCCACTCATGACCTCGAGTTGGCTACAGTAGTGTTTGCTTTGAAAATATGGCAACACTACTTATATGGGGAAAAATGTAGAATTTACACCGATCATAAGAATCTCAAGTACTTGCTAACGCAAAAATAGTTAAAGACAGCGGAAGTGGTTAGAGTTATTCAAGGATTATGATCACATCATGACTTACCACTCGAAAGGCTAATGTATTAGCCGATGCTTTAAAGCTCAAAGACTAAGTGGGTAGCAATGTCACTACAATACAAAGATCGATGGAGCTGCGTTAGCTCAACTAGAAGCGCAACCTGCTTAAAGCAAATGATTATAGATGCAATGTAAAAATGATGAAGAGCTATGAAAAAGTCAATGCTGCATGGTTAGAGATGGTGACGAGATCGTAGTTTTCGGGCAGGAAAGAAGCCGAAGCTTGTATTTCCATGTCGTATTATGTGTTCCGGAGGATAAAGAGCTAAGAAAATTTATATTTAAGGCTCATAATACGTATTTATCATGCATCCCGGGAGGTAATAAGATGTCCTAGATTCTGAAACGCTTTTATCAAGTAGGGGATGAAAAAGGACATTTATGATTACGTGTCTAGGTGTCTGACGTGTCAGGAAGTAAAGGCATAACACCAAGTACCATCCGATTTATTGAATCCCCTTCCAATTCCCCAATGGAAGTGGGATAACATTACTATGGATTTCGTATCTGGTTTTCCCCTCACCCAAAGGAAACATGATGCAGTTTGGTTAATTGTGGACAGATTGACCAAGTCTGCTTATTTCCTACCAATCCGACTTGACTACTCCATGGATCGTCTAGCGGAACTTTATGTGAGTAAAATTCTCAGATTGCATGGGATTCCCTTATCGATAGTGTCCGACCGCGATCCACTCCGCTTACGCTAAGGTTCGGAAAGAATTACAAATAATTTTTGGTACAAGACTAATTTTAGCACTACTTTCCATCCACAAACAGATGACATTCAAAAGTTATCTGTGTTAGAAGATATGCTTCAATGTATTAGATTTTTCTTATTGGGATAGGTATATTCCATCGATGGAATTTGCCTATAACAATAGTTTCACCAAGCATCGTATGGCACCATACGAGCCTTGTATGGCCTGAAATGTAGAACCTTCCGTGGTGTCGACGGAGTTAATTGAGCATAAAGTGATTGGTCCACATAGTGAAAGATATAGAATGAGAAAGTGTGTTATCTGAAAAGGTTAAAGGCTACAGGATCGACAAAAATCTTATGCCGACTAAGACGAGAGACATCAGATATGAAGGGAGACAAGGTCTTCTTAAAAGTATCGCCATTGAGGAAAATTTACTAGTTTGGTAAAAAGGGAAAATTGAGTGCTGGGGTTCATGTATCATATGAGGTTTTGGAACGACCGCCCCGTGGCTTATCATTTGGCACTCCTCCAAAATCAAGCAATTACACAATGTGTTTCTATGCGGTCGATGCTCGAGATACCGTTTAATGAGTCACACATACCACGAGCAGATGCAAGTACAAGGTATTTGTCATATGATGAAGAGCCGAAGCCATTCGCTCGAGAGGTGAAACAATAAGAATAAGCAAGCACTCATGAGTAAAGTATTCCTGCAACACCATGACAGGAAGAAGCTACTTGGGAGCCGGCTAACTATGAAAGCGCAATATCCCCAACTCTTCACAACAGTAAAAATTCGAGACGAAATTATTTTGTTGGGAGAATGTAACACCTCAAAATACAATTTCATTTGTTTTTAAACATAATTGTAGTATATTATTGGGGTGCATTTTGAAATTTTTCGTAATTATTATTTTGCTATGAGAAAATTTCAAACTGAATTTGTACAAGATAAGGTAAATTTGTAACTTGTCAAATGGGACACAAAACATAATATAAGAAGATGGTAGGTTATTATATAAATGGTATAACTTGATTTGCAACATAGAGAGTTTGAGGACAAAGTGCAATAAATGAAAATTAAAGGTCAAAAGGGAGCGAGACCAATTTGGTCACTCATTGGAGAGAACAAAACGTAGAGTGAAGAATATAGGAGAAGAGAAGAAGAAGAGGGAGAAGAGAAGAAATGTATGGAACTTATTAAGTTTTGTATGGAAAAGTATGGATTTTTGTATGGAAAAATCAAACCATAAACCTATTTTTTGTTTTTTGATGAATTTGGGTCTAAAAGAACCCTACTTGGTATATTGGTGGTGTTTGACAGCTTTAATTAGATTCAAAAGGTTTTGGTTTGGTTTTGTGGTTGATTTTGGGGTTGTATGGAAACTAAGCATGTATTCCCAAAAATTTCGAGACTTAGAAACTCTCCTCCTCGACTCCATTAATTATAGAGAGATTTAAGTTAGCAAACCATAAGTCTTCCCCTATATGTGTTTTGGGAATTGTTTGGTTGTGTTTTGGGAATTGTTTAGTTGTGTTTTGGACTTAGGTTGATTGATTGTAATCCTCAATTGAGGAATATTTGTATTAAGGAAATATTGGGGTTTTAGGGGAGATGTTGTCAAAATTTCTCCAAAACCCATTTTTTCAGATGGTCATAATTTCTTCATCCAAACTTCGTTTCAAATGTTCTTGGACTCTATGGAAATTCCTTTGAGTCTAGAATCCATCCATATATATCTTGATAAAATTGGAACTCATATTATGTCCAGAAATCATGAAAAACAGTAGGCCCTGCTGGTTCTACTTGTAATCATTGTTCATAGGAAGCCTTCACTTTGATAGCCATAATTTCTTCAATCACCCGTTTGATGTTCTTGGACTCTATGGAGTTCCTTGGAGTCTAGGATCCATCCATATAGCTTGATGAAATTGGAACTCATATTAGGTCCATAAATTACAAAAACAAAGTTAAGTCCTACCGGGTTCTCGCCAGAGTCACTGTTTATAGAAAGCCTTCAACTTCGGACGGTCATAATTTCTTCGTCTGAACTCTGTTTCGGGTGTTCTTGGACTCTATGGAAAGCCCTTTGATTCCAGAATCCATCCATATATAACTTGATGAAATTGGAACTCATATTTGTTCCAGAATCATGAAAAATAGTAGACCTCATTGTTCGCTGTAGTTACTGCTCATAGTTTCAACTGGATCTGGCCAAATTTCTTCGTCCGAACTCCGTTTCTGATGTTCTTGACTCTATGAAACCCTTTGAGTCTAGAATCCATCCATATAGCTTCTTGGATGAAATTGAATGATAGTAAATAGCTCATAAGCATACATGGTAACCATAGTTATTCATGCATATAATGAGATATGAAAACGCAAAGATAATAGAATAAATGATTGTAAATATCGTATATGATCACCTGATGACAATAATTGCCTGGAATATGAGATATGTACTGAACATAAAAATACACATAGATTGTCCGCTTTAGAACCCGAGGAGATAGATGGATGATGCCTATTAGGGAAAACAAGTCTAAAGAATACCTGACGCTTAGCCCTATTTGTCATTGCAAAGACTTCAAGCCATTATAGATGGTCATCAGTCTCGCATAATGATAACAAATGCCTTCGGGTTCTTATAGATGGTCATTATTCCCATTAATGATAACAGCGCTTTCGGGCCCTTATAGTTTCCTTTATCCACTTCTAAGGTTTATGCCTCGATATGAAACATAAAACAAATGATTCAATATAACATACAAAACGTTTTTACGAACGCCGATGTGTTAAAACAATACGATATTTATAAGAAATATATATATATATATATATATATATATATATATATATATATATATATATATATATATATATATATATATATATATATATATATATATATATATATATATATATGTTGTTTAAAATTGATATTATATGTTAGATGTATATGCATATGTATAGAAGTGTGATGGATCCGTGCTGGTGGTCATCCACAGTTTATTCCCAATTGCCGCAAAGTTTAGCACCTGGGTTTTCATCCGTAGGCAATGAAGCAGAGAAAGAAGGCCAAAACAACCCCTCACGCCACAAGGTCAACACTTAATTAGATGCTCACAGGAAGACTTTTTGGTCTATTTTGTATATGTAATATTATTTTTGTTGTTTGTGAACAAATATAAAGTTTTTATATAAGTCGAACACTCCCATTTGTGGATCTTGAATATATTTTTGAAATCCCGCTACTACAGAATATATCTCAAGATACATGTTTATTAGTGTACGAATGAACAGGTTATAGTGTACAGGTAATATGAACAGTGACACCCTTGCCCTACATCGCACGTGGGTGACGGGTCGGGGGTGTCACACCCATATCCCGAGTCACTCACCGACTCCCTCACACATGCCTATGCCAAGTGTGACAATCGTCACTGGTAGTACCAATGACACACATAACCGAGCCCCATCGGCCACCGCATCTAATGCAAGTGTCAATGGACAACTAATCCCGAATTCTATTACACAACTCTCAAGTTCATGTGATAACCATGACCGTGTCTTCTTTGGGCAATAGGAACTTTTCACTTATCGCGGCCCTTACACCCATACATAACTTTTTGGATCACACCGCTGGTCTCTTACACCCATGTTCCAGGCTTTTCACCTGAGGGGATTGATGACCCTCTTCTTGCTCAACCCAACACACATTATTTATATTTCTTTTTATGTTTTAAACCGTGAGACATTTATTGGACATCGTCCAAAGTACGAATTCACTGCCCATTCATCAACACTAATGATGGATGACCATACCCATGAACACACACCTAATATACCGGGAGCATCCCGTGCATATAAAATACGTATATTATTTATGTTATATCATGCTACATGCATAATAAGAGCTACATGCAACATTTATAAAATTCGGATAATTATATTTCCAACATAAAATTTTATTCATCACTATTTCCATGTTAATACATCACATAAACCATATTAACATTATTTTTACACACAACAGCATTTTATTTAATTTTTTCCAACAATAACACACAGCGGCCCAAAATCTCGGACTCACATAAAACAGGGCACCTCTTGGTCCTTCATGGCTCACATCGACCATCGAGTATCAAACACACCACAAACCCAAGACATCAGTCCTAGATTAAAAACAAAACCTGAACCTAATCCGAGACTACCCAAAAGGAAGTCTGAGTCTAACTCGAACTGGTCGAAACAGCTCCTAAAATTTAGCTAGAATTATCCAAAACAAATTCAAAATTCAAATTCAGACTGTCGAAAAACAATCCAAAATTTTCTAAAATTTTAACACCCAAATTTCCAAAAAATTTGGGACTAAAATTTATGGCCTCTAAGAAAACCTCAAGCCATTAAATGTCCTTTAGGGTAAAAATAACCCAAGTAGGAAAATTCCCTACCTCGTGGAGTTTGACGAAACTCCAAAATTTTGATACCCACGCGTAGCTTGCAATGTGTGGATCAACTTTGCCTTTTCTCCGACAAAAACCTATGGTCCGATTTCCGTGAGATTCCTAAAGCAAGAGTAAATTTTTTTCCTTTTCTCTCTCTTTCGCTCCACCGCTACTCTCACTCGTTATCCTTCCTTTGTTTTCTCTCTTTTGACTTTTTTTTTTTTTCATGTCAATCTCATTCGTGATCTATTTCTACCCTAAACAATTTATTTATTTTCGGCTAAATTTATTTTAAATGAACTTAGTTTCAAGAATTTTCACTTTCGATTTCGTAAAATCTCTGCCCCCGGGAGTTACTCGACAACTTATCACCCAGAACTTGTAAAAATTTCGATTGTCTCGCACTGACGAAATTTTTCGGCTACTAGATTTCACAGACAAATTTAATCTGGCAGTAAATCCGTTTCACACATCCGAGATCTAGAAAACTTCAAGATTTCTAAACGGTTATGACAATTCTATTATTAATATCATTTTGCTATTTAAAATTTTCTAATATTTTCTGATTTTACAAGCCTTTGACTAAGTTATTCGTGGAGACTTTGAGAAACTTTATTCAATTCATCGCAGAGGTTTAAACTCGGCCCCTACTTTTTAAATTAAAAAGCATTCGTATCGAGCCTTTATAGGCTGTTGAATCATGACTTGTACATGTACGATGTGAATGAGTTTTAAAAATTGATTACAACGGCCTGTGATATTGATCGCTTAGGAGGTGGGATTTTAATTATGTAGCAAAGATCGGGCTCACATTCATAGCAAAAATGGAACGTATAGGGAGTGGAAGCATGACATTTAAAACTAAAATCTTAGATTTTTCTAATCACTAACGCTCATGTGATCCGCATCGAACATCGAATTATATTTGAAATTTTAAATCCACTTCTAAGCAAAAACCCATAAACAAAAGCAATTCATGACACAAAATTCTATAATATTTGAAATGTGATGAGCAAAACTTGAATTTATAAACTTAATCTAATGAACTTAACAAATATTTATACCAAAAGATCTGTGGGTATCACTATTACGACATATCAATAGCCTCATTCACCATTTCTAAAGTGTCACCTAGTAAGTCTTACCTAATAAACTAACAAATTTTTAATAAAATCTCCTACCAAGGATCCAGAATAAATGGAACATATAAGTACGGAAGCATGACATCTAAAACCAAAAATCTTAGATATTTATAATCACTAATGTTAATATTGTGACGCCCCATTCCCGGGGGTCCGTTGACTACCCGTCAACCCGTGGAAAACTCGTGAATGTCGGGCAACCCGACACAACTCATGAAAATCGGGCAGAGTCTCCCTTATACGGGGAGCTCTACCCAAGAACCACCTGTCCCAATCATCAACATCAGAAGATATATATGAGTAAAAACGGCCTCTTGATCCCATAAAACAATACTCATAACCATACCAACTATATACCATAGTTACAAGAGTTAAAGTTTTACTCTTATATAACATATATTAAAATCTAAAATTCTAATACATGTACCTGAAAGCCACAACCCGACTTTCTTCTAAAGCGGCTTTCTTCTAATAAACCAAAGTTCTACAACCCTAGCTTTCTTCTAAGTGCGACTCTATGATGAGCCGTCTCCCGTGCGCTCCCGTACCGAAATAATAAATTCTAGCTGTGGTGAGTTAATGCTCAAGAAGGAATCACCCTAACGGCTACTTCCACCTAAGTGCATATGCAATGCCCACGAAACATACATCCAAGTACATGCGTTGATCCTACTGAATGCCACATGATCAACTCCATACCCCGAGTCCTCATCGACTCCCTCACACTCGCTCTTAAGCCACGTATGAGAAATACTATTTTAAAACACCAAAGATATTCATTTACTCATGACAACCCTCCGATATAAGTATTGGACCGACCCGACATCTACTTGGAAGGACAACCCTCTAATGTATATCAATTGGGCCGTATCCGACGATTGATATTTTATATGGACTACCCATAAATATTATTAGTCAACCCAAACCACTCTCAATAAACCACTCATGCACTCACTCCCTATCGTCGAAATGCAGCCGCATATAATCGATGATGTCAATTCCAATACAATCATATAACACATGCAAATATGTAATCACGCATATATTCACATAATTTAAATCACACAAACATATCATGCACTTCACAATCCATTACATCAAAAATTAGCTCACGCGGGCTAATTATCAAACACGAAAGCAATTCAACTTGAATTACTCGACCAAACATTTTCACACAAAACTTTATGTTCAGAAACATTATTTATGTGAACAAAGGAAAAACCCTGTCATCAGTTTCATATCCAAATCAATATACCAAGGTTTCACACTTTGTGAAACCAATTTATAACCATTTCCCGGCCTCATACACATTATCAATACAACACAAATTGTTTCACACTTATACAATTTACAACCTTAAACAACAAATGCGCAATGCTCAATGAACTGGCACAAATGCGGTTTCAAAACTCCTTGAATAATCTTGTTCAGTTATGACCACTGAACTGACACCACGCTCAATCAACTAAACATCGCAAAAACACTTAAACAAAGTGTAAAACCCAAGCATGATGAAACCCCTACCCTCACCTGAGTTTGCCTAAACTCTAAGAAATCTGAGTCCATGCGCAGTGCCTCTCCGCGTGTAACGCCTTCCTTCGCCCGAAGGATTTCGACTCGCCTGATCGCCTACAAATCTAGAGAGATAAGTCGGATGTCAGTCTCACTAAACTCAAAATCGGCTATCGACCCACTGGTTTTCTCACGCTTTTTGGCCTAATTTCATTTGTAAGAGACGACACTATGCATGTTTTGTTTTATTATCATTAAAAATAATTTCCATAATGTCATCTATGTCCCCAAGCCTCGGGATTTTGACATTTCCAACCATCCCCACCGCTCGTTTGATCATTTCTCTACTCATACAACACGCATCACATGAATACATGTTACATGATTTTTTGTCACCTCGGATTTCGTTTATTAAAGACCGAAACTCGACATCAAAACGCTTTAAATCCCACCTGTCAAATTCTAAATTAAATTCAACGTGTTAGCTAGATTTCGAGACGATTCCAACTTTGAAACTGCCTTCATCATCCCAGATCTATAAAATTTTTATTATTTCACCCGAAATTACATTTTTATCATTTTCCGTAAATTAAAATTTTCTCGGTGTCTTTACAAATGATGATCTACACTTAACACGACTACATTTGAAATTCAAATCCAACTGCCTCTTAAAACCATAAACAAAAGCACCATAGCACAAAAATTCTTATAATATTCGAAACTCTAGCAAGAAATCCATCCACAATCCACGACTCAAACCCTAAAAACCATAAAATCTAGATTTATTCGTATAACATACAACAACAATAGAATAAAACGGGATGATGCAAAAATCAACTCAAGAAGCCGACGTGGAGCGTGGCGTGAGCAGCTAATGAGAATCAACCGGAAGGATCCACAAATGTGTATTACGAAGGTGAAATCGAAAAGGACATCCTCTGACAACTTCTTTGCGTTGTTGTAGAGGCTACAAACGCGATCAACTTATTTTACTTATTTTATCAACGCAAATTATAAACAATTTTTAATAATAAATAATTTATATTTGGCTGATATCTATGTAAAATATCCATCGATATATCCGTAAATTCCAAATACCGATATATCCATAAATTCCAAGTTCCGATATATCCATTGAAACTGATATTTTAATCTTTAAGTAAAGGTAAGAGAATGGAGGAAAATATGGAATAAAATTTGTTAAAAAAATGACATAAAATTTAAGTCTGTATTAAATTTGTGAAAAAAATATGGGAATAAATGAAATAAGTGATTGAAACATGTAAAATATAAATACAAAATAGACTTCAGGTGTACTGTTGAAAAACCTAAAATTATAGTTCATATTACTTTTGGCTATTAAGGATAATTATTTGGCCCATAATGAGAAAACATAAAATGTCACATCCATATATTATCTAGCTTTGGGGATTTAGATCACGTGTAAAAGCATATATTTCTCCACTACAAATCAACATTTAATACATTATAGTAAAAGTATTTAATTTCTTAATTTTTTTACTTTTTTATTATAATGTTGTAGTATTCTCATATTTCACTGAATTTTAACCTTGAACCAAATTTTGATAGAAACATTCTTATTTAAAAATTTAAAAATTTTTGAAAATAATTTTAAGACATTTGTGATGATTCTTCATATTTCATGCAAAGAATGCTACTTTTTATATATATATATATATATATATATATATATATATATATATATATATATATATATAGATATGATATATATATAAGAGTAGAGTATATATATATATAGTATATATATATATATATATATTTAGAATGTTACTTTTATATATTTCAAATAAAATAAATAATTTTATATTTATAGAATGAAATCAATTATTCATTATATTTATATATTTAAAATAAGTATTAATATATACATTACATTTATAAAATAACATTTTTTACTTATTTTATCAAATTTTAAAATTATAAATGGTTTATATTGAAATTTTTGGGCCAATTTATATTTTATTGATATTTATAGTAATATTCATCGATATATCTCTTAAATACATCTGATATATCTCCGATAAATCCAATATATCTCCTATATATTCAATATATCTTCGATATATCCTATATATCTCCAATATATCTAATATAACCGTAAAATCTAAGTTTTGATTTATCCGCTGAACTACATTTTAATCATCGAGCAAAGGTAAGAGAATGAAGGAAAATATGGAATAAAATTTATGAAAAAATGACATAAAATTTAAGTCTCTATTAAATTTGTGAAAAAAATAGAATAAAATATGGGAAGGCATGAAATAAGATTGAAAACATGTAAAAATATAATGATAAATAAATAGGGATTTAGTAAAATGGTTAGAAAACTTATATGCCAAAACTCAAGGACCAGTCTGGGGTAGTTATTTTGATATGAAGGGATAATTATTTGCCCATCGTGAGAAAAATATAAGTAATAAAAATATCACATCCAAATATTACCTAGCTAGATTATGAATTTACACTATGTCAAAGACTATTTTCTCCTAATTATAAATCAACATTTTACTATTACATTATAGTTAAAGTATTTAATTTAAATTTTTTTTTTTACTTTCTTTTTTATTATAATGTTGTAGTATTTTGTTCTTCTCCAATCTATAATTTTTAAAATTTGAACCATACATTTTTATAGAACATATCTTTATTTTAAAAATTTAAAAAAATTTTAAATTAATTTTTAAGATACGATAGATGATTCTTTTCATATTCTCACAAGAATGTTACTTTTTATATAGTATATTTATTTTGATATCGAATGTTACTTTATATATATTTAACAATAATGTAATAAATATTTAAATGTAAAATGAACACTATATTATAAACAAATCAATTGTCATTATATTTATATATTTAAAATCAAAGCATTAATATATACATTATACTTAGGTCACAAACGTTGTAATGGTTAACTACATGTTGAACCAGAATCTTAAAAACACTTAAAACCCTAATTGACGACCTTATTATTAAATGCCAAAGAACGAAATTAATTCCGCTTATCACCCCGAACCTCATGAGGTCTGATCTTAAACCCGTTTAATCACTGCGACCGTGGTTCGCTAATCGTGTCGCGTCGACTTTAATACGCCTAGTCGCCGACCTCCAGAAAACGACGCGAGAAACAACAGAACTGCGGAACCGTTAGCAAGAAACCACCCGAATACTAATTCGCTTATTAATCATGTCTGGCTTGACCCGCTTTATCACCCAACTCATAGTCCCACCTAAACTCGTTAATCACGGTTAATCGCGCTTCTAAACTGCTGCGCTGAATTCTCGATGCATCTAATTATATTTTTATAAAATAAATTATTTTTACTTATTATTTTATTTAAAATTTAAAATTATAAACAATTTTTAATAAATTTTAAATAATTTATATTTTATCGATATTTACGTAAAAATATCCACCGATATATCTCGATATATATCTCTGCATATACTGGCACATTACTCCGACATACTCCAGTACTAATGACTAAAAACATTCCGAATATTTTAATATCAAAATGTTTTCTATTTTGAAACTAAAAACATTAATGACTAAAAAAAACTATAAACATTAAGAAAAAAAAAAGAATGAATGTTTTGACAACCGTGTATTTCATCCCTTCGATTCGTAGCTTTTACAGATCTCGTAGTACACTTTCTTTTCGATTCTTGTTTTTTCTTTTTTGTTTTCGATAACTTAGGGTTTCGTTTTCTTCCCGCCAAGCCCCCTTTGAAATTCAAATTTCTACTCCGGTCATGTCGCCTTTGACAACTTGAATCCGACGATGAGGCGGAGGTCCGTCGTGATTGAGAAGAGGCCCAACATCGACCGTTGATCAGCCGGCGCAGTGTCATGAATTTTTGCATTTTAATCCTAAGCGAGATTAAATTCTGTGGACTCTTCATGAAGTTTTGATTTTCAATGTATCACAGTCAATCCTCTATGAAAATTTCTATAAAAGATAAGGCTCGACGTGGGAGTTTGTGAATACAAACATTGAAAGGGAGGAGTCGTAGGATGAAGTCAATCACCGGTTTGAAAAGCTTGAGTTAGATGTGTTGAAGAAGAAGTTTAAAACCGAGAATAACCATTATTCCAGAAGCTATTACTTTAAAAATATGCTGGCAAGGTGATGTTTCTACTCTTCTGTGTTGTGCTTGTCCACAAAAAGCGATGCCCACTCTGCTCTAACGCACATGCTATCGCTTTGATCTGATCCACATCGAAGGCTCCCATGCTCCCGAAGCACAGGAATACCACTCATGATGGCGGCTGATATCAGCCACCTCATGATGGCGGCTGATCCTCACCAAATCCCGTATGTGGGGTTTGATTGATTGGTCCAAGGGCGGCGGTAGCGTAGTGCCAGAAAAGGATCGAATAGCGCGGGATTCTCTAGCCTCAACAAATGTATTTACTATAATACCCTTGACTTGACTTGTCTGTATGTCCTGGCCTGATTCAGACGTACCACCACCGTCTTCCTTGTCAAACAAAAACAGAAGGGAAGATCTTGCCATCGATATCTAAGCCCTGATGATCATGGTCCATGGAGGAACTGAAGATGCAAGAGGAGGCCAAGACCAGCAGCGCCGGAAGTGAAGAAGACATAGGATGGCACCCCAAAGTCCTCAGCCAAATCAATCAAGTAGGTGAAACCCATATCAAGAACGAACCCACCGAGTCGGATCTGACGAGTGGGATGTTAGCTTTGAGGAATTGAGAGATGGAGAGGGCAGCAATGGCTTCAGGGCAGGGCAGGGCAGGGCAGGCGTCTACAGGAGTGAGTTTGACGAAACTTACGGAATCTGTTTAGCTTTTGTACCTTAGCAACCATCCTAAACTTCTTCACCAACATCTCACTCAATTTTTCAAAACGGTGATTGATCTCATCCCAACCTCACTCTCAATCTTCTTATTCACAAACTCCGCCTCAGCCTGCATCTTGTTCGCCGGAATTTTCACAAATGATTCAACTTCAGCAATCCGCTCAAAATCCGGAACTCTCGACGAGTCCCAGATTTCAATGCCAACTTCCGGATTAGGAGTACCAAAATCTTAAAGAATATCGTAAGCTTGGAAACGACTTTTCTGGTACGATAAGGGTCGATGGCTGCTTTGGTAGAAGCTTTCTTGATCTGCACAACATCTCTTCATCTATCAACAATTGTTTGCCACCCCCCTCCGGTGAGCCTATCCTAGTTAATGGAAGCCGTCGAAGACGACATGGAAAGCTATGAATCGGAGGACTGAACTGGGTTGGGTTTTATAAGGATTAATTTATGTAATAGGAAATAAATCCTATACGGTTGTCAAACCAAAAAAAAGGAAACATTCCCTTTTTCTTTTTCTTTTTTTAATGTTTGTAGTTTTTTAGTCATTAATGTTTTTAATTTCAAAAATAGAAAGTTAATATAAAAAGTAATATTTAGATATCAAAAAAAATATATTCGTTTCTTAAAAATTATGTTCAAATATTTTTAAATTTTAAAATAAGAATGCTTCTATCAATTAGAGGTTAAGAATTAGATTGAAATAATTAACATAATGCTATAATATTATAATAAAAGTAAAAATATTATAAATTAAATACTTTAATTATAATATAATAAACATTGATTTGTAATGGGAAAATTATGTCTTTGCTATATGGTCTAAATCTAAGTTAGGTAATATATAGATATGATATTTTTATTATGTTTTTCATATTATGTAGCAAACACTGACCTCTTGGATAACTAAAATACTCTACCTTTAACTTTATAATCATAAGTTTTTAGAATATAAGTTTTTCTAACCATTTTTACTAAATCCCTATTTATATTATATTTTTACATGTTTTCAATCTTATTTCATGTCTTTCATATTTTATTTCCATTTTCACAAATTTAATATATACTTAAATTTTTATGTCACTTTTCACAAATTTTGTCTATATTTTCCTTCATCCTCTTACCTTACTTAATTAACATATCAAAACGAAATATCGATATTTCTGACTTCACTTCGATATATCTTATACATGTAAGATGCAATGAGCAAATATTTTAGTATATATAAATATTCATAAAAATATAAATTATTTAAAAATTAATTTAAAATTGTTATAATTTTAAATTTTGATAAAATATGTAAAAATGTTATTTTTATAAATGTAATGTATATATTAATACTTATTTTCCTGATATAAATATATAATGTAAAGAATCTATATATATCTTATCTCTTCAATATCTTCAAGATATCAAGATATATCATTTTATATTTTTACATAAATATCAATAAATATAATTATTTCAAATTGATTGCAAATTGTTTATAATTTTAAATTTTATTAAAATAATTAAAAATGTTATTTTATAAATGTAATGATATATTAAAAACTTTGATTTTCCAATATCCGATAATGTAAATGTGATTAAATATATATGTCCGATATATACTCGATATTTTTACATAAATATCAATAAAATAGTAATTATTTAAAATTCACAAAATTGTTTAATTTTTTAAAATTGATAAAATAAAGTAAAACAAAAAGTTATTTTATAAATATAATGTATATATTAATACTTTAATTTTAAATATATAAATATAAAGAATAATTGATTTCATCTTATAAATATAAATTATTTATTTATTTAAATATATAAAAAGTAACATTCGTATATCAAAATATATATATAAAATGTAACATTCTCGTCAAATGCGTGAAAAATCATATCGTATCTTAAAATTATTTTCAAATTTTTTAAATTTTAAAATAAGAATGTTTCCTATGACAAAGTTTAAGAATTAGACTAAAGAATATAATACAACAACATTATAAGGAAAAAAGTAAAAAAAAATATTAAAAAATTAAATACTTTAACTATAATGTAGTAAACGTTGATTTGTAAATGTGGAAATAGTTATCTGTGTAATATGCATTGCGACATTTTTATTATGCTTTTCTTATACATGTAAGAAATAATTATCCCTTTAATAACTAAAAATAAATACCTTGAACCTATAATCTTAAGTTTTTTAATATAAGTTTTTCTAACAATTTTACTAAATCCTATTTATGTTATATTTTTACATGTTTTCAATCTTATTTCATGTCTTCCCATATTTTATTCTATTTTTTTCACAAATTTAATAGACTTAAATTTTAAGGCTATTTTTCATAAATTTTATTCCATATTTTTTCATTCTCTACCTTTTACTCAAGCACTAACATATTTCCAAGAATCTGATATATTCCGCCCTAAACTTACTGATATATCGAATATATTTAAAAATATATCGATGCATATTTTTAGATAAATATCCATAAAATATAAATGATTTAAAATTCATTAAAATTGTTTATAATTCTTTAAATTTTGACAAAATATGTAAAAATGTTATTTTATAAATGTAATATATATATATATATAGCATATATATATATATATATATATATATATATATATATATATATATATATATATATATATATATATATATATATATATATATATATATATATATATATATATCAAATGGACATTTTATAAATATCAATAAATATAATTATTCAAAATTCATTAGAAATTGTTTATAATTTTAAATTTTGATAAAATAAATAAAAAAATTTAGTTTATAAATGTAATGCATATATTACTTCGAGATCCTGAAGCACGTAATGTATCATAGATGTCAGATATATCGGCGGATATTTTTACATAAATATCAATAAAATATAAATTATTTGAAATTCAATAAAATTGTTTATAATTTTAAATTTTGATAAAATAAGTAAAAAGGGTTATTTAAGTAAATATAATGTATATATTAATACTTTAATTTTAAGTATAGAATATATAATGAATAATTGATTTCATTCTATGAATATAAATTATTTATTTATTTAAATATATGTAAAAAGTAACATTTCGATATCAAAATATATATATATATATATATATATATATATATATATATATATATATATATATATATATATAAAGTAACATTATTTGCATGAATGAAAAAATCATATCATATATTTAAAATTATTTTCAAAATTTTTAAATTTTGAAATGTGCATCGCTTCTCCTGCCTTCAAAGTTTCAAGCATCAGAATCGAAAAGAATACAATACTACAACATTATAATAAAAAGTAAAAAAATATTAAAAATTAAATACTTTAACTATAATGTAGTAAACGCCGATTCAGAATGAAATATGTCCTAAGAATATGCATGTGACATTTTTATTATGTTTTTCACATTGTAAAAGAAATAATTATCCCTTTAATAACTAAAAATAAATACCTTGAACCTATAATCTTAAGTTTTTTAATATAAGTTTTTCGAACAATTTTACTAAATCCCTATTTATGTTATATTTTTACATGTTTTCAATCTTATTTCATGTCTTCCCATATTTTATTCTATTTTTTTTCACAAATTTCATAGACTTAAATTTTATGTAATTTTTTCACAAATTTTATTCAATATTTTCCTTCATTCTCTTACCTTTATTAAAGTATTAAAATATCGGTTTCAACAGATATATTTGCATTTTGAATTTACTTGATATATCAAATACAAATCGATTAAATATCGAGATATCAAAAGATATATCGAAGATATAAAGGATATATCCGATACATCGGAAATTTATCAGTGGATATTTTTACCTAAATATCAATAAAATATAAATTGTTTAAAATTCATTAAAAATTGTTTATAATTTTAAAATATGATAAAATAAGTAAAAATGTTATTTTATAAATGTAATGTATATATTAATACTTCGATTTTCGGATATCCGATAATGTAATGTATCAGAGATATATATCTTATATCTGATGATTTGGCCGATATTTTACATAAATATTCATAAAATATAAATTATTTAAAAATTGCTAAAATTGTTTATAATTTTAAATTTTGATAAAACAAATAAAAATGTTATTTTTATAAATGTAATGTATATATTAATACTGATTATAAATATATAAAATATAATGAATAATTGATTTCATTCTATAAACATAAATTACTATTTTATTTAAATATGTATATATTATTTTTATTTTTTCAAATTTTATTCATTATTTTTCTTCTTCATTCTCTAACATTTTTTGATTAAAATATCGCTTTCAAATCTGATATATTTGCATTAAATTTTTTATGATATGGTCTGCAAGACCCGAGAAAAAGCTAAAATTTCAAATTTAGCTATGAAGTGGCAAATGGTAATTCGTCTAACGACATGCTAAAACCTCGCATTCAGATCTCACATTTATCAAACAGCATTTCACCGCCAAATCGTCTGAATAAATCTAATCACCCAGAATAATTTCAAGAATCTATGAATTATCTGATTTTTTTCCCGAATTTCGAGGCGACGTGCCTCGAGTTGATTTTAAAAAGCATTTGGGGCAACCTGAAAATAAACAATATTTAAAGAAGACTATCTTATTACAGATAGATGAATTTTAAACCAACTAAACAATCTTATTGAGGCTTAAAACTGCCTGGAAGCGTGAAGTGAGAGAGATGTGAGCCACGTGGTCTCATGTATAAAGACGCAAAATATCTAAAATAAAAATATCTCACAATTCTCGTCTTGTAACAAACTGCAGAGAGAGAGAGAGAGAAGAGGGAGAAAAAAAACAAGCTTTTCCGGTTATTTTACGAGGTTTTGCCGATCAAAACTTAAGGGTGTGATCGAGAGTTGTAAGCCGCCTACGCAACGAGAGCCATGCTCGAGTACCGAAATCACAAGATTTTGCTAAGGTCCAAGGTCTCTAAGCCACGAAAAATCGAGAAAAGGCAGGTCCCGTGAAATCAAGCTATTTCGAGGAAGGGTTTTTCCTATCTCTGGGCGAATTTATGTCTAAGTGGCGTGTGTGTGTCCAAGGGAGCTATTACTAGTTTTCCTCTTCAATCCTGCGACTCGCTTTCGCTTATAACTCGTCATCACTCATCCGAATCGAGCGATTCAAATTTTGTGCAGAATGCCAGACTTATAAGAGAACATATATCCCTAAATAGGTATATCCAAATTCCAACCCCCTTCGACCAAAATTCATTCAAAGTGGAGCAAGACGCCATAAAAAATGAGAAATCTGGGTGGACACAATCGTCATTTTTCGATTGTTGGTCTCTAACTTCGAATCCATTATAACTTCTTCATCCGAACTCCATTTCAAAGTTCTAGATTCTATTGAAATCCCATCAGTCAAGATTTCAAATGATGCTCCTTACGAGGACAAGGTGGTCATACTTTGCTGAAATCTATGTTTGCACTAAGTGCTGAGTCGCTTAGTCAGAATGTTAACAGCTGGTGTTTTTGACATGACCATCAGATGGCACAGAAAAATACCAGATACGTATGAATCACAAGGAGTCAGCTTAAGGAAGAGTGTACATTATTTTTTTAGTCATGGATCAGATGGATGCCAATATGTTTGATACGATATAGAAGACCCGAAAATCTAATCTTTCAAGAAGGGCAAATGGTAATTTCGTAAAACCTAATTTTTCTGTATCTCTGATGACGAAACGAACTTCTCCGCTGAAATCGCTCAAGGAATTTAGCTACCACGCCGAATTTCGTCGGATTCGAGGTACTTTGGATTTCACGCTGCTCGAGGCGCTGCGCCTGATGACACATGGCAGCAGGCGGGGATGCCACTTGGCATCCTGGGGGAGAGTGACACTTGGCAAAGCCATGTCCATTGTTAATAACAATTGGTCGCGCATGTGATATGGAATCTGCGCCCATATGGCCACGCATGACGCCATTGGGGCGATTTATGAACAAGAAATCACTTAAAATCGACGGCCACATGTGATGATTGGTTAAATTATATATAAATTTCTCTCCTCCAAACAATTTAATGATGATTTCTCCAAAAGGAGAGAAAAAGACTAGCCAGAGTATATCACTGGAAGAGAACAAATGAGAATGAGTAAGAGAAGAGAAAATAAAAGAAAAGAAAATGAAAGAAAAGAAATAAGGAAAGAAAAGAAAGGAAAGAATCCGTAAAAGGAAGAAAAGGCGGCGGAGGAAAGTGGAAAAGGAGGACTTCCCGGCCGCCATTAACGTCAAAGTTCGAGGGACTAAAAGTTGGTGCACGCAGCGGGACGACGTGTGATTACTCAAAAAGTCGGAGTTTCGACAAACTCCAAGAGGCAGTGGATATTTCCTACTCGCTTATTTTTAACCTAAAGGCTTTATAATGAGAGTGCTGCTTGTAGTGGGAGGCCACGAGAGTTTAATGTAAAATTGGCTCCAAGCTTTGGAATTAAAGGGTATGGATTTCATGATCGCTTCACACAAACTCACCGGACTCGCTGGAGTTAGTGGCTCGACTAGTAACCGAAAGTTTCTAGGTGTGTGGCCCCAGGGTCAGATAATGATGCTCGGAACCTG
Source organism: Tetrastigma voinierianum (assembly GCA_016808115.1). Classification (NCBI taxonomy): domain Eukaryota; kingdom Viridiplantae; phylum Streptophyta; class Magnoliopsida; order Vitales; family Vitaceae; genus Tetrastigma; species Tetrastigma voinierianum. Next base: position 201,874 of record JAEQBH010002652.1, on the reverse strand, counting down.
GACGTTCATGTTTGCGATGGGCCGTGGAGGTACCCTCGCGAATGGTCCTAATTCAGACTATTGCGGCGTTATTAAATACAAATAACATAAGTGCCAAATGTGATATCATGCATGCTATTTGGATGTATTGATATGGTTTCAGATTTATGCATTATATTATAAATTATAATGCTCCATGGTTTGAAAATGTTTCATGTAAAGGTTCATTCACGTATGTAATACGAGTGAAAATGCATTAGCATCATGCATTTCATATGTACTACCATACCAGCGCCGCCCTGGTGGGTAGCTATATTTGTCGCGAATGGGTCGTGTGAACTCTGGAAAATGGGACAAAGTCCAAGATAGAGATTCACGAGTGTAAATGATCAAAATGATAAATTACATGTTTCAAGTGAGCAAGTCAGTAGATCCCCTGTGGTGAAAAAGTCCCAAATGTTATTCACTGGGACATGAATCCGCACGATGCAAGTTCGTGAAAATGTCAGTGCCAAGGTGCGCGTCTCTACTCTGTAAAACCCGAAATCAGGCCCACAAATGAAATGAAAAGACTTCGATAAATAAATCGAGGTCAGTCTACCTATACTACATGGTATTAAGACACTGTGGATGACTTTTAGCCAACTCGCATCCAAGTGCGAGGAGTCTGGGACTCAGCGACGAAGATGAGGTCGCATCTCACATTTATATATGTACATTTCATATCAGGACGCCCCCAAACTCCGGTCCATTGACTACCCGTCAACCCGCGGACACAAGTAGAGGCTCAAGTTACCCGACTTCATTTAGAAAATCCCAGCCTTTTCAGACGAGCTCTACCCAAATACAAAGACTGTGATAAACCCGTCCCAAATACCCAATATAATCCCAAGACAATAACATTGGAGCAAATGACCTCAGCCCATACAACAATGTCCATCAAACACATTAACCATGTCCCATAGTTCTAAGAGTTAGTAAATGACTCTTATACACATATATCAAAATTAGAGAATTCTAATACATGTGGAGAAACGATCAAAGCCACACTCGGATTTCTTCAAAACTCAACCTCTAGGATGAGCCGTCCCCGCACGCCCCCGTACCAGAAATAAAGGTCCCATCACTGTGGTGAGCTTAGTCAAGAGGGAGAATCGCTCCTGGCTGGCCACCTCACCACCCAAGTGCGCTGCACTCCAATTTAAACACACATCTACAAACGTACGATCCTACTAACGCTCACCGACCATCTCTCGCATCCCGAGTCCTTCACGAATTTCCTCATACCAATAAGCTCCTCAGATGAGAATTCATTATTTAATTAGTGGCACCTCACGAATATATCAATCGGGTCATCTCGACGATTGATATATATTATTTAGTTCATGTGGACTACTCCCTCCGTTTTAATAACATCAACTCAGCCGTCCACTTGGATATATATTATTTTGATTCTTTGACTACCCTCCGATAATTTACATTTGCACTCACCCTCCGAACCCGTTTCTAGACTATCTCACGCACTAACTCCTATATTCCTGTAGGATTGCTCCAGCCAAGATATTTAAACATGTACGTCGCCCAATTCAGTCTAATCACACCCTAAATATATGTTACGAATATATTCGTGATAAAAATTAAATCACACAAACATGTTAGCGTAATTATCATTTCACACATCAAAATTAACTCTCGCTAACGTTTCAACACAAGCAATTCGATCTTCGAATTACTTAACCAAACACATACCTTACGAAAAATATATTCTGGTCATCGTTTCTAATAAGAAACCCTGCTACTATTCCGAAAGATCACAAATCAAAAGTTCACCTAGTGAACCCGAAATTCACGGCCATTCCCGGCCCAAATTTAATCAATACACCCATCAACACACAAATACATGATTTCACCTCAAATTGGCTGATGCCTACGGCGGCTCCGATTTTTCTCCCAAAAATTTTATAAATTCTATTGGCCCTGAAGTTCGGGATCGATCAAACGCCCCCTCACGCCCCTCAAACAACCGAAAAACATTGACAAAACACTTAAATAGAATAAAATCCAAAGAGGCAGAAAATCCACCTCTTGAAGTTATCAAAACTCTGTTCTGGTCCACGCTGAATAAGCCGCAGAAAATTTTTCCTCTTCTCGTCCACGACCGCCAACGATCCGACGTCGATCTTGCAGAAGACTCTCTCTCTAAAAGTTCTCAAAACCGAAGCTACTGCATCAAAAATGGCCTCTCAATGTTTTTGTTGGCCTAAATGAAGAAGATGAATGACTATTGACTATTTTGTCTTCAGTCACTTAAAATCAAATCTATAATTACCATTTCTATTCCTCTTCTCGGGATTTGATATTCCTGGTGACTATCTCGACCATTCCATTTCATTTATTTCTTCAATTTCTATACTTCACTTACTGCGATACTTAAAGTATTACGTTTATGATGGTGGGGCCTTCGCTGCATCTAGGGGTATCCTGACGACAAGACCGAAATGCGATGCTCAAAACGTGTCGACCGAACGTCTCAAAGAATTGCGCAATTTTACGCGGTTAACTAGATTTCGCGAGATCATTCCAACTGCAATCCGCTTTCGCCATCCGAGGATCTAGAATTAATTACCACTTTTAACCGTAATTGTGAGAAATTGGAATTTCTCGGGTCTTACATTCTCCCTCGTAAAGGATTTCGTCCCGAAAATTCCACGCTTGCTCTCTCTTGACCATATGCATATGCCAACCTTCTTGAACTCCAGGCGTAATGAAGTATGGTGACCATTAGGTCGAGTCTTGATAACCAGATGGTTATCATCTCATCCATGTCCAAACGACATCAGCATTAATATCACACCACCTAAGGTCCACCACTCTTCATTTATAGCTAAGAGTCTGCAAAAAAATCAAGTCTCCTCCACCATCCTGGGGAAGATTTCCATCATATTTAGGCCTCGTTCTCTAGCTAGAGCAACGACTAGTCTAATCAGGTCGCGTCGGAGAGTAATCTCCATGGCCTCCTAACACTTTCGATCTGCATGAACCAATGGTCGGCCGCGCGGACCTCCTCCCCCTGTGAATGTCGGAGGATGATGCGTCCTAAACCTCTGGAGGTTACTAGGATCTTCTTATCTACATGCTATACTAGCGTACTGCATTCTTTATGCTCTAAACCTCTCGTAGTCCGTTGATCAAACATTGCGTGCACGACCTTGGTGCCAGTGGGCGTTCTCGTGCTCGTCTCTAGCCATTTATGCAATTAACATGTAGCAAGAATCATTTAGCTTTCATTTAAGTCTAACTGGTAATGTCTGAATCAGTTCTTCTTAGACTTGGCTTGACCATGGTGACTCGTTCATTTCTAAGTGGCGCTAAATTCCAGCCACCGATTCGGTATCAAATCCCTAAGGTCTTGGTCCTAACCTTAGCGTCAGCCATTTCCTATATACGCATCACACTATGCATATAACTTCCTACAAACTCTATTTTGAGTGCGATTTAGCATTAGTTCAAATATCTGATATCTCTAAAAGCGCAATATGACCAGACACTAATCATACATAGCTGGTGCCTGCACTTGTGAATTTGCATTTAAATATTTATTAATAAATTTAACAAAAAATTTTATTTTGAAAATTTTATTTTAATTTATCAACTATTTAGATTTTTAAGTATTTTTTTTTTTCATTTCTTTCGACCTTCAGGAAAACCCAAAATGTTTATTCTTTCTTTCTGTTTAATTTCAATAATTTATTAAATTGTTTCATCTATATTATTATTTTTTTTTCATTCCCCAACAGGCCAAATAAATTTACTTAATTGTTTACCTATTCTTGTTGATTTACATTGTAAAACTTTAAGGTTTCATTTTCCAACATGTCTATGTGCTATCTACTAGCCCTGACTGCTACATCACACGGACAAACATGTCATACACACAAACACATACATACAGCAATTCATCCAATCCACAGTCTGCAAAACCTGCAGTATTTGTGTCTTGAGTTTTGTTAGTGCCCTTTCTAGAGTAATCCATACCTAAACTCGACATCAAACTCACCTAGTACAGTGATGTTTATACTCTGCTCCATAGCTCGCCCAGTTTCTCAATCTTGATTCTTACTATATACCTATACCACATTCTAAGACCCACACAGGCTGGCTGGGCCGAGTCCCTCGAGCCCAGGTAATCGTATACCTGGCTTATCGACACCTAGCTCTAGGTGTTATAAGCCTATGCTCACGATTACTGTTTGTGAAGCCCAGTATGTTATCTTCAGGTGTCACGTTTTCGCTGCTCATATCTGAAACATGCCAGCCTTCACTCCTGGTAGTGTGTCATGGCGCAATTTACCAAGTGTGACGTGCCCCGAGCTTGGGTCAGATTGATACCAGATCAACCGCGGAATACAAGTGGAGGTCGGGTTGGCATACTTTAAAAAATGAGCGAGTCTCCTTTGTGCTGGGGGCTCTACGAATCGATTCTGCATAAACTTTGTCCCAAGCAGTCCAATATAATCCAGAGATAACAACATGGATAAAAATGACCTCTTGGGGCCCTGCAATAATGATATCCATCTCTCAAACACATTAACCATCTGCATAATTCTAGAGTTAGTAAATGACTCTTATACATATATCAAATTGAGAATTCTAATACATATGTGGAGAAACGATCCAAAGCCACTCGGATTTCTTTAAAAACTCCAACTCTGGATGGCGTGCTCCTTAACATTCATATTTTGTAAAATAAAGGGGTGGCGAGGTGACTTCAAAAACTCTGATAAGAAGAAATATACTAAAAATTGAAAACCCACCTCAGCAACAAAGTCAGATATAATGTTCCAATTGCTTACATTCAACGAATGCGATCCTACTTGATATCTACGACCTTATCTGAATCAGTCACTCATGAAGCTCTCACACCTTTAGTATGTGAAATTATTTAATTAGTGGGCAACCAGATTGAATACTATTATATATATCATTGGTATCAGACGATTGATATATGTTTGAATTTGTTGACTACCCCTCAGGTGAATAAATATCAAGTGAGGCCGCTCCGACCAGTTGATATATATTATTTAAATTTGAACTACCCTCCCAGATAATTTACATTTTAGACTACCCTGCAGAACGTTCTCGGGCTCATCTCATCTTACTCTATATTCTGGATGTTCCCGATTGCATATGAAATACATATTAATGCCGATTTAGTTAAGATTAAATCACATTCAAATATAAACATGGAATATATTAGCATAAAAAGTCAAATCACTGGTATATTTGTGTAGTATCATTTCACACATCAAAATTAAACCTCTTGACTAATGTGACAAACTAACTCAGTGATTTGAATTATAACGAACACATAATTTTACGAAAATGCTATTCTTGAATATTGTTTGAGAATATATAAGTAAACCTCAGTTCCATTTTGAAGATCTAATCAAAAAAGTTCACTAAGTGGAACCCCCAGAAATTGACCCATTCCATTAATTTAAATCATTATATCGGCACAAATCTTTGTAGTTCTACCCGAAATCGATCGTGGAGCGACCCGCAGGCTGCTCCATTTTCTCCCGAAAAAATTTTATAAACGTTCAGTTACAAGTTTTGGGACCCAGTCAAGAAAGCGACCCCTCACGACCTCAAGACAGCGTGATCAAAGGACCGTCCAGAACCTAGGATATTTGATGGTTTATCTTCCACTTTTTATACCACAAGGAAGGAGGCGCCTCTGGAGCGGTGACCAACTGTGTCAAACAAGCGGAGACACCGGCACATGGGCCAGCATCAACGAGGAATCATCGTTGATGCAGCATGAAGAGGAAACGTTTGGGACCCATGGCATAGAAACGAAATCCAGACGTGAACCCTAGGGCCTCGTGGCGTAGCCGATGTGAAGAAACAGCAGGGCGGATCTGCATTGGGGAAAGAAAAGACACGAGGGACTGACACTTGAGCGGATGAGCAAAATCGGAGAGCGAAATGCAAGAGCGCCCGGCCATAAGGGCCAAGGGGAGTTATGAAGTAAGGAGGTGGAACTGAAAGGTGACGAGGCGAGAACAAGGGAATATGAAACCAACCGCAGAAACTCGAAGAGCCATCGGTGCGATAACATATGACGGCGGACGGGTTAATTAATCACATGTCAGAAGCGAGACACGGGAAATAACAACCGTCGCGGAATTAATCCGACCCTTACCCGCCTTGATCCATTACCGCAGAATTTTGAAGCCTTAATAGGATCGCCACCTAGAAATGGGTCAAGCGTTTCTGTGCTGTAGAGAGAGAGCAATAGAATTAGTCTTGCCAGTGTCTCCAATGACTGACGGCCCGACTCATTAGGCGGCATGATTCGAAAACGGGAAGACCAGTAACAAAACGTTGAGCCCCTCTATCCTCCCGATAACGAGAAGATAAAATATTCCACTACAAAAGATGGCTCTCAGTCAGTCTGTTGTAAGAAAAAAAATAGGTAGAATAATCAGTTGGACATTTCACCTCGATAAGAGGGAGGATTATTAGAATAAACTCTGACTAATCAATCACTAAGTCTAAGGCTAACTATAGAAATTTGATGGGAAGATACACCGTCATCGTCCGATGGATGAATATCCATTACCTCAATCTCAAACCGGCTCCATGCCAGAAGATGCGTCAATGCCCCAGGCCGTCTAAGTGTTCTCTCTTTCTCTCGAAAAGAAATCGACTTGAGCATCGGAGCGGCCGCGCGGCTGAAGTACCGGCGAAGCCAGCATATTCGCCCGGTTCTTCTTGCGGAAGTGTATCAGAACTGCCGTTGATAGCATCCCTTTGGGCGCGCGCGCGACTGCGGACCATCGAGGAATAGAGTCCTGGTCAGGCCCGACCAAATGCGTCTCCAGTCCGGCCCGCGGCCCGGCCGAGTCCGGCTGGCGACCTACGCTCAGCGTGGTTCGGTTGGCGCATCTCGGTGGCGCCAGTGTGAGCGACTATTCTTACAACCTCGCGTTTCGATTCTTGTTGTGTCAAACCCCGAGAACCTGGCGAGAATGGCGCGCTAATCTGCGAAGGTGCGACCACGAATCTGATGTGATAGCTGGGATGGCAAGGCAGTCGAATTTAAACACTGAAAGCGAAGTGGAAGCGCGCAGCCTCAAGTTAACGGCGGTAGAAGGATAGAACAACTCACGGTTCGTGGTACCGAAGGCGGCGGACTACGGAGTCGTGACGTTCCTCCGCTGGCGAAGGGCGCGACCGCGGCTATGGCGTTACGATCAAGGCGGAGCGGAATCTGGTGGTGACGCGACCTGACTAGCCCGTTGGCGAAGACAATGGCGATGCGGAGGGCGTGGCGAGCGGACTCTGACATCCCACGGACCCACGAGAGGCGGACGGAAGCGAGTCGGGGACCTCCAGCCAATTTAAGCCATGTAAGGGGTAGTTAGAGGCGCACCAGTTTGTGGATACCACCCACGGTGCGACAGCAAATCACCTTTCACCTGAGGTGCTAAACTACCGCTCGATGCCAAATTCGGGGATGCCTGAGTGGAGTCGTTCGATGAAATGTGAGATCAGTGAGATCGTCCATTTTCTGAGAATCGGATGGAGTTGCATTGATTAGGACGGTCGGTGCGGGGCATTCGCCGCCTTCACCTTAAAGGCCAGTATGGCCTGGTTGTGGAATCCCTCTTGACGTTTCCTCGTTCGAGGAGGTATATCAATCGCGTTCGTCTCCCACTTCATCGGAAATTTGGGACATCTGGGAAGCGTACCTGTCACATTTGGCTTGTCAGCGAGCTGCTAGGAGGAACACGGGAGATTTAGAAGTCATATGTACACCGCTGTGGTTTAATGCAGGAGTCCTTGAAAAGCCAATGGTCTGCCTGTGAAAAGTTAACATCCGATGTAGCGGGTTGAGATGCAGTCCAAAGACACGATGTTCTCTATCTCAAAGAATCCTCGGTTAACATGTAGAGTTCTATGGCGTATAAACGGAGAAGGGCGCCTGTCAAAAGGAAGTTCTTGTTGCAGAAAGACAACCGAGAAGCGTGAGGCGGAGCCACGGCATGAGGCGGCGGGGAGAAATTCTCGGGGCGGGGCGGGAAGCGATCTCACAAAGGCGAGAAATCTGGGGCCTTCCGGCGCGGCAGAAAACGGCGGCGCTGTTGCTGCGGCCTTCACTCCCATGGCGGCGCCAGTGTAGGATTACGCATGAAATGCAACGAGCAATTCCTAAGGTGGCGACGGATGAAATCAAATCCGCTACGAGATAACCCAAAATCACGCCCAGGTTCCGCAAGGACTATGGGCATCGCCGCAGGATGGCTGTATCGGTTGAGAAGAGATAAATTATCGTCTGTGTGGATATCTCTGGCGTTTCATATCTTGGGGAACCAAGCTCAAGACCGGACCGGAACGGAATCGGGCCGCTCCATGCCAGCTTCGTCGAGGCATTTAGCATCAGCAACCCCTGGGAAATCCGTGATCTCGGGGAGGATTCTTTGGGAGGAGAATCTGGATTCGCTCGGGGAAGGCCCTTACGCGATGCCGAGATCGGTAGACTTGGGGAAATTACGGTCAGATGTCTAAATGCCCGCGGATCGACACCCTTTATCCATTCTGATTGGGACTTGGAAGGGTGTCGTACCGCTGGCGACTAACGACTGTCAGCTGTGATTGTGGCAAATACCGCGGTCCATCGGGTCCTGATGAGCAAATGGGAGCTCGTGACATTATTTGCATGACCTTGACAAAGTAGAGATTGGAGAAAGCTAGAACCTGTCAGCACTCGTCTCAGAGTTCTCGGAGAAAAGGTGTTCTTAGTTAGGATCGATCCAACTAGTATAACCTTGGAGGGGCACTTGCAGTAGCAACTTGACCGACAAGGTTTCTCATAGTGGACGCTCATTCGAGCCTATATAACATGTTCTTTGGCCGGACCCTCTCTCGGCGCGATAAAGCCATCCCCTCGACCTTACCGCGGTAATTAAATTCCCAGTGATATAAGCCATGGCGTTGGGGCGGTTCGAAGAATCGGTAGTGGCGAGAATGCTACCGCTCGCGAAGAGCGAGCGATTAGGCAATGTGGGCATGGGTGAAACGATATGCGTGATGAAGTGTTCACTCGGCGAGCCACCGGAAGAGTTGGAGCCGTAGTTGGATGGCGACCGGAGCATCTTGCTATGTCGGACTCAAATTAGCAGAAGGCCTCAAAGGCCCCCTCACGCAGTTCCTAAGACAGAACAGGGACATCTTCGCATGGAAGCAGGCCGACATGAGTGGCATCGACCCCACGGTCATCACTCATAAGTTGAACACCAACCCATCTCACAAGCAGTCGGCGGCGGGAAGTTTGGAGGCAGGCCGTGACGAAGAGTCGACGGCTCACCGGGGGGGCAATCGGGAGGTAGAATGCGGAATGGTGGCGATGGCGTTGCATTTTGCGTCAGCAAATGCGAATGGCGGCTCGTATTGATTTTCCGATGCCAACAAAGCATGCGAGACGGCTTCCCACCCGGGGTCGACCTTATTGTGATCTGACGCGGGCCGTGATACTTAGCTTCATGGATCCGTTTCTCGATTATAATGAGATCGAAGCGCCGGACCGCATTGGCGGGAGAAGGCGTCATTCATCACGGCCTGGGACCCTCGCATTGTCGGGTAATCATAGTTTGGGCAGAATGCGAGGCGACCTACGGAGGTTAGTGAGCGGGATGTTTCAAAGCGAGATAGGTACAACAATGCGGGAGGTATACATAGGCGACATCTTTGGTAAAATCAACTCCTGGCCAAGCCTCCCACATCGCTCACCTCTCGGACATTCAGGATCTAAGGGTTATAACATGAAGGCGAATCGTGAAATGCGTGACGTGTCGCGGGAAAATTTACAGGCTTCATAGTCAACCCGCGGAGAATTGAAGCAAACTAGGATAAGATAAAAGCATTCTTTGGACAATGCCATCCGTCCCGGACAAAGGAAATTACAACGACTAACGGGAGGATCGCGACTCCCAAATTAGATTAAATTAATGGAGGCCAAGTGACAAGTGCCAACCTTTCTTCCAAGTCTTGAAAAGCCTTTGATGGGACCGAGAAGTGAAGAAGCGTTTGTAGCCTTGAAAACATGCTTGAGCTGCGCATTCTAGTAAGCCCGGGTAGAAGGAGAAATCACTTACATTGTATTTGGCGATATAGTTTTCAACTAAGCGAGTATAGTTTAGAGACAAGGGCAGATGCAGCACCGGTCTGCTAACGGTGTTCAAGACCACGAGGGGGTGAGGAGGTATCAAAAATGGAAAAATTAATAACAACTCACGGTGACCGCGGCTCGGAGACTTAGTGCTATTTCAGGCTCACCATAGAAGTCCGTGAATACCCCATGAACGGGTACATAAGCTGAGAGGAGAGGTCTGGGAGGTTGATGGGAAATGGGCCACTTGGAGGTGGTAGATTAGGCATTCAGTCTGAGCCAAAACAGCCATAAAAGGGACAGAGATTCTAGCGTTTCGTCATGGAGTTGCTTTGATAGAGCTTGCTGAGCCCACCCAATCAGGGCGACCTCCCATACCAGGCTCTCGTGGATGGAGCCTCGAATGCACAAGGAAGCGGAGCGAGGCTTAATCGACCTCACGAAGAGTATAGACATTGAGTACTGCGGCTCGGGTTTGGGTTCCGCCTCCCGACAACGAGGCTGAGCTGGCGTAATCGCGAGCCTCAACCTCGCTCATTCATTAGAGGTCGACCAGTTAGAAGTTGCGACTCCAGTGGTGTGAGACGGATTGAAGACACATACGAGGCCAAAAGTGAAAATGATTCTGTATCTTAGCAAAGTCCAGTTTATTTCAAAAAGTTTGTATCGATTCGGATCCGATCGTCCCGAGGCAGCGGGAGTTCATGTAGGCCAGCTTTGGCAAAGCGCGGCGACCTTTGCGAGGAAGACATTGGGATCGGCGCTATCGGTTACCTCGCGAGCCTCGGGTTGACCCTTACGGCATAATAATTAGCCTGCGTCCGTACCAAGTGGTGGACCCTATTTGGGATTACATTAATGGCGGGACATACGACGACCCCGAGGCTAAGATAGAGTGAGATCATCGGGTTGCAATCCTGAGGAGCCTGAAGCGGATTACCCACCCTTCTAAAATGTATACAGGGGGAAGGCGAATATGTGTAAGAGGCACTGTGAAAGGCATATCACGAAGGAACCATGCTCTCAGAGCTTAAGGCAGTTAGTGGCAGGAGGAAAAATTTTGAGGCAGGGATACTATTGGCACAAATGCTCGAAGATGCAACCAGCTTTGGTCGAAAAGATGCGAGAATCGGGAACACGCTAAAATATCACGCCTCCCAGTGAGCCTCGACATGATCACGAAGCCCTGGCCGCTTCCCGACGAGTGGGGTTGGACATGTGCAGAGCTCTTGCCCATGGGCAAGGCGATAAATTTATAATGTTAGTGGTGACCTTTATTTAGCTGAGTGCGGTACGGGTGGGCCACCAGCCGAATCCGCGACGAGAAGATCTGTGACTTGGCATGGCGAGGCAATCATATGCGGTTTGGTGTCCCCGAGGCCTTGATATCGAATGCGAAAGCGGGTTCCGACAATATGAAAGTCGGGGACTTTGTACAGGCTCGGAATTAAAAATTACTATTCTTGCCACGACTCTACCCCTGATCAAATGGAGCCAATGAAGTTACCATGTCGAACCCTCGAGACCGCCTTGAAAACCAAGTGGAAGAATTGGCGAGAGGGAGTTGGGTCGAATGCCTCACTGAAGTACTATGGGCCTGTCGGACGACCACGGTAAGCAACCAGGAAACTCCATTTGCTGGCTTTTGCCTGAAGCGGTAGCCTGTGTCGAGTTAGGAAGTAGGGTCTCAGGAATCGGGCTGCCTCGGGAGCGAACGATGAGACCCTGCGTCTGAACTTAGAGCTCTGGGGCGAAGCGTGGGCAAGTTCAGCGACGTCTGGAGAATAAAGAAAATGGCCCCAGGCATACTCTGACAAGAGAGTCGGCCCGGAAGTTACGTGCGAGTTTGGCAATTCTTAGGAAAAGAAGCTACTACATGAGGAAGTCGACTTTGGGAGTTGTTTGATTGGGAGGCCCTTGCTCGTACCATCTGTGGGTACATTGGGTGGGCGTGAATCTGATAAACGGAAGGAAGGAAAGACTGACATGGGATACCGGAGACATCTTAAGCGGCTTTATCGGTAGGCCTCAGGTTCGCAGAGAACCTTACGATTCTGAGTGACAAGTGGCGAGCAGTTTGTTTATTCGGCAGTGAAGCGAATTAGGGCATGTAAAATAAATGTATACACGATCATTCCCTTAGAAATAAAGTGTCTTTATTTCAAGTCATGGTTAGATTAATCAATGGTGTCTCGATTACATCATAGAAAGCATACAGTACAAGCAGTTCCTCCATGCCTCTCGATCTGAGCAGTGCTCAAAAAAAAAAAAAAAAAAAAAAAAAAAAAAAAAAAAGACAAGAAAGGAGGAGAAGGAGAAAAGATGGGGCAGAGGAGAGAAGAAGAAGAAAGCGGATGAGAAAGATTTGTGGAAGAAGAAAGAAAGAAAGGAGAGGTATAGCGAAAGAGAGGAAAGAAGAAAGAATGGGAGTGAGGTGCAAGGAGGCACCAATCCCCATCTGAGCATTCAAAGCTAGACAACATGAAAACTCCCATAAAGGAAACTAGGGAAAAACACAGCTCCACACGGAGGATTCGGCATGTCCCGGAGGCGTAGGAGAGCTGGCGAAAGCAGCGAGACATCAAGCATCCATCTTACCTCAAACTTCATCCATGAGTACCGCATGGAAAGAAGAAATCTTGAGGCGCTGACCTGAGTAATGACTCCTATTTATAGAGAAAGCGCGAGCAAACTAACCGTTCCAAATTCCTCGTAATCCCAGCATTCAAATGCGATTCACCGCCTTTTTGTGCACCTTTAAGGGGATCGGCGTAAGGGATGCGCGAATCGTTTCCACCTCATAAAGCGCCTCTTCATAAAGCGTCTTTTCCCCCTGAGATGGATCCTCACGGCGGTCCTTCACCGTCTTGCTGTCCATAGCATGCTGACCCGATTGCTGCTCTGACGAGCTCACTGCCGCCTGAGTACGCCGCCTCGAGTCCCAGGGCCGGCTCGGGCCGCGCCGCCACTCGGCCTCGGCGCCGAGCCCGCAGCGCTCGCTCAGCGAGCTCACCCACCACTGCCTGAGTGCGCCTCGGGTCGAGACATTTCGAGCTATATGCCGGCCTCGGCGCCGAGCCCGCGCTGCTCACTGCGCGGAGCTCACCTGCTCCCGCCTGAGCCCACGCCGCCTCGGGGGAGTCGAGACCGGCTCGGGCACATCGCCACTCGGCCTCGGCGCCGGAGCCACCCAGCTTGCTCACTCCCAGCGGCTCACCTACTCCGCCGCAGACCACAGCCTCGGGTGGTTGGCGACCTCCGGGCACTACATCGCCACTCGGCCTCAGCGCGGGAGCCCGCTGCTCCCGTGAGCTCACCTACTCGCCGGGGCCCTTGCCGCTCGAGTCGGACCCATTTCGAGTACATTCGCCCTCGGCACCTCGGCCGAGACCACGGCTGCTCACTCGGCCGAGCTCACCCTCTCCCGCCTGGTACAGCCTCGGGGTCGGGACCGGCTCTCGGGCCACGCCGCCACTCGGCCTCGGCTCCCGGGTCTGTTGCTCGCTCCCGAGCGGGGCTGCCTCTCGCACGAGGCCCGCGCGCCTCGGAGTCCCGGACCGGCTCCCAGGTACACATCGCCACTGGCCTGGCGCCCGAACCCTTGTACTCACTTTGGCAAACTCTTTTATCACGCTGCGACTGAGCTGCTGTGTTACTCATTACGGCGAAACTCCGTCCCGTAGCTCAGCATGGGCGGCTACTTCTGATGCATACTGGCGAACTCATCCCATCCTTTTTCAGCGTGGGCGAGCACCGGCTCAGCCGATTTACATTGGCAGGCCTCGGCGCGCCGGTGACGGGCTCCTTCCTACATCCTTTTTCGTCCCTCAACACCCGAATGGAGCCGAGCCCTCGCCATCGAGGGCGAGCCTTCTTTGCGCCCACACGAGGCGGGCTCTTCCTACAGTCTCATTGGCGAGCTATCCACTTGACCTGGTAGAAGCGGCTCCCTCGCCATGAGGGCGAGGCCTTCGCTGCGCCGAAAGCAGACGGGCTCCTCCTACGAGTCTCATTGGCGACTCTCCCTTCAACACGGCGCGAGCCCTCTGCCTATCAGGGCGAGCCCTTGGTACCGCCTCACAGACGGGCTCCTCCACTGAGTCTCATCAATGACTCTCCTTCAACACGGTAGGCTGACTCCCTCTACTTATGGGGCTGAGCCTTCTTTGTACTCCTGCCAGGCAGGCTCCTCCTACCGATCCATTAGCCAGGCTCTCCCTTCAGCACGGTAGAGCCCAGGCTCCCTCACTTATCGGGGCAGACGCCCGGCAGCACTCCACGGTGGGAGCCCTCCTGAAGTCTCATTGTGGCTCTGCCCCAGCACGGGACGAGACGAGCTCCCTCTGGCTTGTCCCGGGACAGGCCCCTTCCAGCACATTATTATCCAGACAGACGGGCTCCTCCTGCAGTCTCGTGGCGGCTCAGCGGCCACGGGCAGCGAGCTCACTGCTACTTATCGGGGCGAGCCCTTGGCATGCTCCTTGCAGACGGGCTCCTCCTACAGTCTCGCCGGCCAGGCTCCCTTCAACGGCGACGACCCTCTGCTTGCTCCGGGGCAGGCCGCCGAAACGCGCCCACACGGGCAGGCTCTCCTACGGTCTCGGTGGCGAGCTCTCCCGCGGCCACCGGTAGGCGAGCTCCGCCTGCCATGGGGCGAAGGCCCTTCCCTTTGTGCTCCGAACGAGTGAGCTCCTCCTCTGGTCTCATTGACAAGCTCTCCCAAGTCCTCATTGTGAAGCTCTCCCGCCAGTACGGGCGGGCCAGAGCTCCTACACTTGCTCCAGGCAGGCCGCCATTGTCACTTGAAGCGGGCTGGGCTCCTCCCTCACTATCCTATTGGCTGAACTCTTGAGACCTCTCCTCCGTCACGTGTAATCGAAGCCTTGTCCAACCCAGCCGCATTTGCGACCCTCGCCTTGATACGCTCGGCGGGGCACGTGAGCGAAAGGTGATTGTCTATGAAGCCAAGCGGCGAGGCCACGGACCCCGAACCGGCAGAGTTTCATACGCATGCAGTGGGCGAGCGGTTTTGCAAAGTGTAAGAGACAAAGCGAGACTAAATTTCGATCCTCGATTCGAAAGAAGCGAATAGATAAATAAGTAAAATGTCAAAATTCGAGGAGCAAGTATCCATTAAAGAGGGTGACATAGATAGTAGGCCTGGGTGGCGAAAGAAAAGAAAACAAAATCGGCGGAGGCAGGCTTCGGATCTCGAGTATCGGACGAAGAGCGAAGGGGCCTCGGCATGAGTGCCCAGGCTCGGGGATTCATTTGTCTTGGAAGATTCCTCTGCCTCCCGCCGGCTCGGTCGAAGTCGAAATCCGGTCGAGTACACCTGGCTTTACGCTGAAAAGCAAGCCACGAGAAGCCATTGAGTACCGACTGGTCCACTCGGTGGTACGTGACCTCGTCCTCACGAACTGACCGTGCGTCCGTGCGGATGAAGTTAGTCACGTAATCCACGGCACTGCGGCGGCGTCTGGCCAAGTCCGGCGGAGGACTCACGTCGGTAGTCTCAGTGACACCTTGCCTCGAAATCTCATGACGAAGCGATCTCAAGGCTGTTTCTCCATTAGTCAAGCTGCCCAGGTGATCACTTGCGCAACTCCACTTGCGGATCGGTTATTCGTCGGGGAAACGACAGTTCCTCCTAGCCAATCAGGCTCATCCTGGGTAGATCGCGGCTCCTCCAGGAGTCTCAGCCCAGAGATCATCATGTAGAGCACGAGCTCATCCGGAACTTTCGGAGCTCCCTCGGCCGTAGCGAATTTGCTCAGGACCTCGCCTTCTATTTTTATTTGGTCGGTGATGAGGTGTGCTTCGGATCGGCGTAAGTCTTCTCTATTTCTGAACTTCATTTGCCTACTGACTCGTCCGCTCGGAAGTTAAGTAATTAACTTCGCCTTATAAATTGGGCGATCCTTACATGCTTCTCATTCGGTTGGAGCACCCCATTGGCCAGCGAATGGTGTGACTGCGGGACAAACCGCAGTAGAAGTCAACGGGCCGGTAGGAAAGTTAGCATAATTATAAACTAGAGTAAAAGTCCACGAAGGAACAAGGCTGAGGCCTTATCAGCCGTGACCCACTTTGATCTCAACATCGGAATCTTTGAGGATGGATGAAATGGCACCGTGAAAGTTCCACGTCAAACTGACAAAGAATCCTTGATTTCATCGACCTTTGATTTTGTTTCTTCCTCCTCGGCTCTATCACCTTCTGGGAGATGGCTTGAGCGGGATGCAGCAGGAGCATTCCAGGATGGTTATGGGCAAAGCGCCAGCGAGGTTGGTCGTGAGCCTCGTTTGAGGGTTCCCCCGCCTGTAGATGGGCTCGGAAGGGAGGTAGACGAAGGGCAGGAGGAACCTCGGCAGATGGGGATGAAGACCCGAACGGGCCTTTGGACGAGGGACAGGGTGCTTGTCCGGAACTTTGTTACGGGTGGCTGGTCCCTCTTAGGGAATCTGCTTTCCTCCTGCCCGCTCAGGGTTTCGAGATATCCACTCCCGGATGAGCTAAAATCTCCTCAGTGCGGCTTGACCCACGGCGGAAAGAAAACACCCGGAGTAGGGGAGATGAAGGTACAAAGCGGAAGATTTTATGGACTTGAGGCCAGGATGTTGGGGACATCGGAACCTTAGTAGTTACGCGTGGGAGCGAAGCGGAACACTCCCGGTCGAGCAAGAGCAGCGGCGTGTATCTTCGTCCAGCAAGCCCAGAGGCAGGCATGCGAGTATGAGAGCTTAGGGTCGGGGATATCGATGACTTTAAGTAATTAAACCCGAGAGTAAGGATGATACACAAAGAGTTTATCGAGGGCTTAGAGTGCAGGTGCACTTTAAGTGTCTTCCACAGTAAAGAATTTGTACTCCCGGTTAAGATTTTCTGAAGAAATATCGGTTTCCATGTCAGAGTAGAAGGAAGATAAGAAATCACCAAAGGGGCCCCGGGGCCTTTGAGGAAATAAATAAACCCTCGGCGGTAGCGCTCGGATTAAAAGATCTGCGGGAGGCTTGAGCCACTGTTTAGGGCCAGCAGAGCCCCTGTCTCTAAAAAGACGGCAAAACCCGCTCAAAAATACTGACCATTGGGGCCAGTTAGGAAGAGACGAGATATGAAATACGAAGGCTGTTTACGATGAAAGGGTGCGATGGAAGCGGAGGCCAGATTGCTCAAGCGACCTCGAAAAAACATACCATTAAGACACGGAGAGTAATATAACAGTCAAAAAATCGGAGACCATATCGAACACCGGGAAGAGGCGGTATCGTTCAACAAAAAGTAGACTCATATAAAGGGCCAACCTTCTTTGGGGCCCACTTTCACGGGGAAATGTCGCCTTGTGCGAGATATAATTAGAACCCCTAGGATATTTGATCGAGTTGCTTGGCTTTCACTTCTGCAGGGAAGGGGCGCTCTCTGGAGCGGTGAGAATGACGGCTATCAAACAAGCGAATTTTGACCTGCGGGGCCAGAAGCATCAACGAGAGGAATCATCGTTGATCGCGCTAAGAGGAAGAGCGTTTGGGACCCGTAGCATAACGAAGCGAAATCGGACAAGCTGAACCCTAGGGGCCTCGTCGTATCGTCCGAAGAAACCACGGCGGGGCCCGGATGCAGCAGGCGGGAAAGAAGAAGACGCAAAAGGACTGACCGCGAGCGGATAGAGCAAATCGAGCGAAATGCAAGAGCGCTGAGAAATATAAAGACAAAAGGGGAGTTATGAGGCTAAAGGAAATTCGGAACTAGAAGGTCGACGAGAAGCGAGGAAAACAAGGGAATGAAAAACAAGCCACGAGGCTTCGAGAAGAGCCATCATTAACATATGACGGACAGGTTAGATAATCCACGCCAGGCGGACACGAGTAACAAGCCGTCGCGGGACTAATCACAGCCTTGCCTGCGATCCGTTACCTGAATTTGGGAAGCGTGATAAGGATATAGAAATGGGTCAAGCGTTTGTTCGCGCCGGCAGGGAGGCAATGGGGTCAGGTGCCTTGTGTCCTCACGGCAGCCCAAACGAGCCCGACTCATTGGGCCCGAAACATGGATTCGAAAGAGCGGGAAGACCCGTACTCGGCCGGTGACCATATCCTCCCGATAATGAGAAGATAAAAATATTCCCTAAAGATATCTGCCTCAATCCGTCCTATTATAAAGGAAAGAAAAAGCAATAGAAGACCCAAGTCGAGTTGGACATTCTCGATAAGAGGAGGATTATTCGGGAATAAACTCTTTTGACTAATCCATCACTAAATTAAGGTAACTATGAGGAAGCATTACCCCGATAGGAAGGACTCCTCGTCATCGTCGATGGATGAATATCATTATAAATACAAAGCCGCTCCACCCGCAAGAAAGTAACGTCAATACTAAACGTCTAAGTATTCTCTCTTTTTCCTCTCAGAAAAGAATCTGACTTAGGCATCGGAGCGGCCACGGCGACGCCGACCGCTTCTTCCTTAGGTTCTTAGCTGCGGGAGAGTCACGATCGGAACCTGCTTGCGTCGGTAGCATCCGCTTCCCGGGCAGACGGCCTTGCGGCACGCGGACCATCGGAGATAAGAGTCCTCAGATCGAGAACCCAGACAATCGTAGATCCTCCGGTCGGCCAGCGACCCGAGGTCCATTTCGGCGACCCGCACCGCGCTCGGCCCGATTCGGTTGAAAAAGCATCATCGGTATGGCGGTGAATGCTGACAGGAAAAAGTGTTGAACACTAGGGTCGAGAAAATCTAACCTTAGGTGGTGAAAATTTTTGGGGCGAGAATAGTCAGAATGAAACGAAAAAAAATAATAATAATATTTTTTAAGGCGGTGCTCCCGAGTTTTGTTTATGAACAAGAAATGGGTTTTGTAGGATGCGGAAGAATTATTCCAGTTTTCGCACAAGGAAAACGAGTAGTAAATAAATTCGAGAAATTTAGAAGTGGGTAACGAGCAGGGTACAAGTTACTGCATCTTTAGGAGTAGCAGGGAAGGCTACTGGATGGGGAAAAAAAAATTTATTTTTCTGGATAATTGTTCCAGTTTTTAAAGACCAGCAGATTGTGTGTTGTGAGATTCTGGGAGGTTGTTCTAGTTTCCGCACATGGAAAAAGAGTTGTAATTCAACTCTTAAATTTGTAATTTCGGTATAAGCGATTAGGTTAGACTCGCATCTAAGAATGTGAGAAAAAAAAAAAAAAAAAAAAAGGCTGCTGGATGAAGAAAAAAAAAAAATCTGTTGCAGGTTAGGACCTGTTTGAGGTCGCGACATGGATTCGAGGTCGCGACCTGGATTGGTTGGGCGTGAGGTCGCGACCAGAAATGGACGTCGCGACCTGGCTGGATTGGCGACAGGGTTGGAAGCTTTGAGGGCTGCTTGATGTCGCGACATCATTGCGAGGTCGCGACATGGGTGCTGTAAGGGACGTTGCTACATGGAAGAATGGCGTCGCGACATGGAAGAATAGGCGTGTGACGTAAGCGAAATGGAAATTTGGCGGGCCAGTCATGGCGACTGTCCGAGTGTGAGGTCAGCGACATGGGTGCGATCATTTGGCGGGCTTGTGTCGACATATCATTCACGAGAATGTGACATCGTGACGGCATGGACAGCATCGATCGCGGGAGATCGCGACGTGAGGCGATGTCGCTAGAGCGCGGTTAAGTCTTCGGGATGTCGCGACATGGGGTTGGCGTCGACATAGGTTGGCGGTCGTTCGAGAGTCGCGACGCCAAGTGATGTCTCCTCGAGGGGATTATGCAAAAATGCTTAAGTCCCGATTGTACTAATTCTATTCGGCGTAGGAGTGTAGTCGTCCCCAGCATTGTATCTTGTGAAATCCACGAGGTCATCTCCTCGGGGCGATCATGCTGTTGATCAATAGGAGCTATTCCCCACTAAAAGTATAGTTTAAAGAGAATTGTAATGTTGTGTTGTTTAATTTGAGCGGTTGATTGATTAAATGTTTTAAGCCCCAGAAAGGCGATTCTTGGGATTTTTAGGGTTCCACTAAGCCGATCGGGTAAGTCCACCTCTTATTTTATAAACTCATCTAAGGAACCATTGATAAATGGTCTTACGATGGAGGATTTATCTTTAAATGCTCTTTGGAAAATAAAAGATGATCAGTAATACTAAACACTTGTTCGATTAAAGCGAACCCTCGACTTGCATTCATGATCAAGCCTGTGGCGTGTACCAAAAGGATATCTTGTTAACACGTTGTCAAGAATATGCACAACTAAGGATTTACAAACTTTTTACACAAGTGGTTAATATTACGTAATCCAGTGAAGATCAAAAGAGGAATTGAGGGACTTTACCTTGATCGGGGTGAGTTTCCATGAGGATCCAATGAGTAGGGTTTAGAGAGAGAACTCCATAAATTTATATGAACTATTAAAGTTGAGCAATTAATCCTTAAAAGCAATTACCTTGAAGAAATCGGAATTAACTTGTAAAGCGAGAATGAAGAATATGGAATGCTAGGATTTAAAAGCTAGAATAAATATTTATCTTTGAAAGATTACAAACTATTGAATCAAGCTAAAAGGATGGAAATGCGAAACACGGATCTACAAGGTACCACTCAAAAATGGAGAAAACTCTTATTCTATCAAAACCTAAACCACACAGAAGTCCATTTATTACTTGTGTCCTCCTCCTTTATAGCCACCTCCAGTATGATTTCCCATTTTGGTTCGTTGACGAAAGTGCCCTGTCTGGATTGAATTCTTGGACAATTCATAAGTTCCATGCAGTGGGTTATGCAGAGTGGAACTTTAAGTTCCGGTAGAACTTCACTACTATTGATTTTCTACCAAGTTGTCTTAGGTGAAACTTTAAGTTCTCTGGGTGGAACTACTATTGATTTTCCAACAAGTTGTCACCGTGGGAACTTCAAGTTCTACCGGTGAAAATCCTTTGGTGCTTTCCTTGCTTTCTTTGGAGTTCAGGGGCTTAGTCAATTTAACTACCCACATCCACATTTGCTTCATATTGGCTTCCGGGACTTACATCCTTGTGCACTTACATTTTAAACACAGGCTGCCGCAGTGCAGAAACGAGAAAGAAATTAAATTACTGTTCTTATGCCAAATGTGGGTAAATTGTGATTTAAATGTGCTAGATTCTATTATAATTATCATTCAAATGTGTATTCATCACACCCCCTAACCTGCATCTTGCTAGTCCCTAGCAAGATTTAGATCGGAATTACCCACTTGGTATGAATTTCAACAAGGCGCTCGGTCGCAGTCAAGCTTTGCAAAAATCCCGAAATAAATGGAGTTGCTTGGAATGGACATTTTCCTTTAGCGCTGCACAATGTGACTCAGTTAGACCACCACATTCTTACAATGAACATTATAATGGCTAACACAAGGTGGTTATTCGAGATAAAATTATGGATTTAAGAAATGTAAGGTAGTCATACTTCTGATGAAGCTGTAATGATCGAAATAAGGTAAAGCAATCATATAACATAGAGACATGTAACCATCATGCATAATGTCGAAAGGAGCAGTAAACATAAGTCGAATCAAAGTCTTAGAGTTTGTAATGGCCCAGGTAGATAAATGAAGAAAGGTAAAAGATCAAAATGGGTGTTGGCATAACATGGCTAAGGTCTGCTACTAGATTACCAACTAACGCCCTAAATCTGGCCCACACAACTATGCGGCATACGTCCTCATCCTCCTTGAGAAGAGAATGCGTCCTCGTCCACACGAGTCGTCTAATTCTTACGATTCTCCTACAAATCTGGAGATGTAGCATCGCCATCGCAGCTCTCCCTGAAAGATGTGGCTCTCGAGTGCGGAGAGGCGTCGATCCTAAACATACCTTCCAGAGAATGCACTTAAACCACCACCCCTTGATCACAGCGGCTCCATCCTCTTCCAAGGCGTGTGCTCGATGATCGCTGGGGCTGTGGATGAAGTAGTCCGGGAAGAGTCTTGAAGGCAGGGTAGTACAGTGGATCTTTGCTCGGCTCTTGGCCTCGGTCTTGGTCGTGATCTGCTCCAGTCCTAGGTATCACCCTCTTTTCTTTAAACTGTTCCCCTCATCCTTCTTCTGATACTAGTCACAGTGAGGAAACGGAATATGCAAACACTTGTGAATATTGGCAGAACTCCCTCATTGCGCACCGTATGACTAGTGCATAGTCGATCGAACTTCCGGAGTCATAACCTCGTCACAATAGTGAGATACAACATTGTTTGGGAGACTTCACAACCCTTGATGAAGTCGATTGTGAATGATCTTGTTCATCGGGCGTATTAGGCACAGCTTTCCGGGAGCAGTGCTTTTTTCGCAAATCCACTCATGGATCTGGGCGAGTGCACATAGCCTCGGTGAACAAGCTGGGCATCGAGAAATCGATGGCTGAGTGGATATGGTGGGTTGACGTCGGGCGAGATGTAGTGCAAGGCATGTCTTTGTCAGTGGAGTGACACAAAAATTTGCTTTCCCATCAACTGAAGTTTCATCTGAGGAGTCCAACCGTGATTTTCGCGAGAGTTGGTGGGACTCGAGACTACGAAGGTAATCAGTCCCGGAGTGCCACGAAGTGCATATTTTAATTCTGGATAATTACCACGATGGGATGAGAATATAAGAATGTTTCCAAGTCACTTTACTCTGGCATTTGGAAACCCCTGTTGCCGTACAGGTCCATTTCTCGTGCTCACCCTGAGTCTTCAGCAGCTTAGCCCTCATTTTACTTCATCAACCTTTGTCGATAATTCCTCACTTCTGAAGAGGATGCGACTTGTTTTCCTTTTTCTTTTCACTTGTTAGAAGCATCGGGCTTTCTCTTTTCCTTTGCTTGGTCCATGAAGGCTGGATGCCTTCCGCTCCGGTGTTCTTAGTCGTGTCATGGATGGCATTGATAGCTATACTTGGCCGGGCTGGCCGAGAAATAAATCATCATGTCGAACGCGCCGAGCGGCTAGCGGGGTGGCCACAGTGCACATCGGATAACAGTCTCTTGCCCATTATGGATAGCACTTAACCTCGACGATAATCACGAGAACAATATCAGCGAATCCAACCAAAGATCCATGTAGCTGAAGATCAATAATGCTAGTGGAGGTTGTGGGGCTTACCACGTTCGAACATTGCGGGTAACGATCTACAGGCTGACCGGAAACCACAGCGGAAGCAGCGAGCTTAGGAATGCTTGTAAGAGGAACACACAATTTGGAGCTCGACTTGTGGAATGACAAAAACCATATAGCCAAATGAAGAGAGGCATTCGATTTTTGGGTTAAACCCTCTACCATGATTCAGCCAGTTGTCACAAGTGAACTTTAAAGTTCTGATGGGAACTTGCTACTACGTTTCCAAGCGGGTTATGCAGATGGGAACTTTAAGTTTATCTTGGGGTGAGACTTCTTCAAAACTAATTTCTCTTTTTTTTTTTTTTTTTTTTTGAATATAAATATATATTTTCACTTTTGAGACGGATTGGTGCCACTATGCAATCGACACATTCCAGCGCCTTTCATCCCGGGTTCTTGCATGTTCACTTTTCTCTTATTTAGGTCCACAAGTTGTGCATTCGTAGACTTAGTGCGTATTCATTCTTGGGATATCTTCAAACTCTTCAGGAGACCATTATTTGTTCCTTAAATCGGATTCTTTAAGGTTCGAATAAACTTGACAACTTAAAGCTGAAATGGGTGCAAGGATGAGACACTACAAATCCACGGGTATCTGTGAAAGAAATAATGGCCTCTAATCATTTTCCACTTATGCGAGGTGTTAAAGTAAAGGCTATGATGCATAAATTAACATGACCAGCTAAATTGATGCACTAGTGGAAACAATAACGAGGCAAGATCGGAGAAATTTTGGCCATAAGTGCACGTAGTACGATGGGTAGTAAGGTGAGTAGGATGCAAGGAGACAATTCACGAGGAAGAACCTGAGGCTTGTTGTCTTGTTAAGATGTACATGCGATAAGATGATGTGAAGTATATGAGATCAGCGGTATGTACAAGCGGGTAAAACATAGCCTCAAAAGCAAATTTTGAAATTTTATTACTTAGACATATAACGGCGCGGCTAGTTACGTTCAACTAGTGTACACCTACCATGTGAGAAGCAAACATTGTCCCTAATGCATTGAACTAAGTGTACCCCCACGCAGAATTGGAGGAATCACAGAAACAAGAGCCCCATGATTTTTTATTTTCTATGTTATTAAAAAGCAAATGAAATAAAGCAAATGAAGTAAAAACAATAAAAATAAAGCATGAACAAAAATAAAAGCAACAAAACTATGTCTGACAAATTGAGAATGATGTTACTTGGAAGGAGAGTTTTGGTGGTGGTCTGAGTCCACCGGTGCTCGTGAGGAGAGAAATGCTCGAGGAATGGTTTGAGCGTTGGCCATTCACCTTGAAGGAGTTCCCATTGTCCAGGATTTTCAATTTCCACAGCTCGTATGGATAGACCACCTTATGATGAAAGGGCCAATCAGCGAGGCGAGGCTACCAGGAAATAGATGCAAGCGGGAGGTACATGCAGCGTACTCAGGTGGGTTCAAAAGTTTTCCTGGCAATAAGATTTATCATGGAATAGCAAAGTAGCTCCTTGTAAATTACGGAGCTTTCATACAATTCCCTCCTCGATTCTTTAAGTTCATTTATTCAACGATAACATTGCTTACAGCGAGTTAGATCGGAATTAAAAGTTCGAATAGCCCATTAAGCGAGTGTTCCATCTCTGCCGTGAATGGCAAGCCTTGCCATAAACTAGCCTATAGGGAGACATACGAAACGATTTTAAAAGGCGATACGATATGCGAGCATCGGAAGACGGGGTGACCCGATCTTTTCGATTAGGGGCAGCCGTCTTTTCTAAAATGTGTTTTATCTCTTTATTCGTAGCTCGAGCGACCATTGATGCGTGGGTGGTAAAGCGTGGATGCTATGGGTGACTCCATATTTCTTTAACATATTTTTCAAAAGATCGATTACGAAAGTGGAGTCCACCATCACTAATAATTGCAGGCGTTCAGAAAGCGAAAAATATGTTATTTATAAATTTATAAAAACAACCTTATGGTCATTGGTTCTCGTTGGAATTGCCTCGACCCATGAACACATAGTCGACAGATAATAAAATGTAGAGATAGCCACGAAGGGGGGAAAAGGCCCTGAAGTCAATACTAGCAGTCGAGAATTTCCAATGATTAGGGTGGGGTAAGAGGCATCATGTTTCGTTTTGTGACCCCTCTAATTGCGGCATTGAGCCGCAGATTTGCAAGTCATTAATGCTTTAAATGAGGTGGGCGATAAGACCCGACTTGCGAATCTTGTCGACCAGTTTTCGGGCGGAGGAAATGTCCTCCACGGGCTTGGTGTAAAGTTAAAATCCTCACCTGCTCATCATTGGGTACACATCTCCTCATTATTTGATCAGGACAGTATTTAAATAGATATGGATCATCAAAATAGCCATTTCTTAATATTTGTCAAGAATTTCTTTTAATTGAAAGTCCATTGGCTGGAATCGGCCGGGTTACTAGGTAATTCACTATCATCGACATACCATGGGTAATGAACAAGAGCAAGGGTTGTTCATCGGGGAGAAAATTTATCACTATGGGTATGCCATGGGAGTTGGATGGAACTAATCGAGATAAGTGGTCGGCAACCACATTCCTCTGACCCCCTTTTATCTTTAATGGTCAAGTTGAATTCTTGACCAGTAAAATCACCTGATTAACCTTGGTTTCGTATCTTGCTTAGAGAGAAAGTACTTGAGTGCATGAGTGTAAAGATGGTCAGAGACGATAATATATGATATAAATTTTTTAAGAGCAAAGACAACGACTAGAGCGTTTTTGCGTGGTTGTGTAGTTGGCTTGGGGGAATTAGTGTCTTACTAGCATAGTAGAGTAATGAAAACCTTTTGTCCTCCCTACGTCTAACACATTTTAATAGCATAATCAGCAGCATCGCACATGATCTCGAATGGGAGGTCCCGATTAGGAGACCGCATGATTGAATAGTGACACCGACATGTTTTGAGCTTAGGCGTGTCTATACGAGTTTGTGCCCGTGAAAGGGATATCTTTAGCAAGCCAAAGTACATAAAGAGGGTCGGGCTATAGCACTAAAATCTTTTATAAACCTTTGATAAAAACCGGCGCTAGCCCAGAATATTGTATATGTCTCTCTAACACACTTAGGAGTAGGGAGGTTGGAAATTAAGTTTCAACTTTGGCCTTATCAACCGATTTCCATCTTTTTGATACAATGTGGCCTAAAACAATTCCTTGTGTTACCATGAAGTGACATTTCTCCAGTTTAACACAAGATTTTTCTCTTGACACCTCTCGAAACCTTACGTAAATTTTCGCATTCTCGAGCGAGGTCACCAAAAGGCTTGAAAAATCATCCATGAAAATCTCGATATGATTTCTATCGTATCCATGAAAATTTACATCATGCATCAGTTGGAAAGTTAAGTTGCATTACACAGTCAAAGGCATCTTCACAAGTGAAGGTACCAAAGGGCAAGAGTGAATGTAGTTTTCTTGATCTTCAAAGCTATCTCGATTTGATTGTACCACGAGTACCCTTCAATGATAAAATTCATGCCTATGACTCTCTAACATTTACAGTCAACAAGCGGAAGGGAAAATGGTCTTTCCCCAGTGCCCGCATTAAGTTTCCTATAATCTATATGCACACCCTCCATCACGAGGTGACACGAGTAGGAATGGCTCGAGGCGTATTTTTCATTAGCTGACTCACGTGACTCCAGACTTCTTAGGAACTACTTGTGTTGGGTAACACTTATTTATGCAATAGGGTGGAATAACCTACATCCAAAAGTTTTAAAACTTCCCTTTTCACCAGCTTCTTTCATTATTGGGTTCAATCGTCTGTGGTTGCCTGAAGGTTTGACATCCTCTTCTAAGTGAATTCTATGTGTGTAGGATCAAGGGGCTAATTCCTTAATATACGCAATTGTCGACTCTAAAGCAGTCCTGTGGGTTTTATTATTTCCGAAGTTGGGTTTCTTGAGTAATGTATACAGGAGGAAGATATGATTCTTGGAAAGTGTCCTACTCCTAGAATGCATATTTAAGATGTGTTGGTAAGGTTTTAGCTGAGCTTAGGTGAGAAGCTGCTCCTCCGACGATGTCTTATCCTCATTTGGCGGCAAAGTTCAAATTTAGGTGCCACTGTTAACTAAATCGTCTTTATGCTTTCCCGATTATAGAATTGGGCTTCGACTCCCAAGTGGTCACTTCCTGCCGTCGATTCGGGTGACGGACATGACTTAAGAGGGATCATCATGTGAAACATTATAAAGTATTTTGTACCATGGTCGATCCATAGCTAATTTCACACATGTCTTAACTACATCCCCGTTCCTTTGATTACATTGAAAATATTCGAGATAAGCAGTCATGTTCCCCGAATGAAAGTGTCATTAGGCCTCCGCAATGTATAATGGCATTGTGGTTCGCGAGAATGGTCGACGAATTCTTGGGAGTAGGTTCCTTGGTTATACAATTTGAGTGTCGAGCACCCGCAAAGAAATCGGCCAGGAAGTAAATTTTGTCCACTTGGACCCGTCCTTCAACATCCCTGCAAGATTTTCACGCTCAGGTCGATGGTTGAAGGGGTGATATTGGTTGGCTAATTCTCTAACCTAAAGTCCGCATTATCTTGCGAGATAAAGCTGACAAATTAACCTTGCCCCTAAAGTCCACTAAAGCATACTGACTTTAATTCTACTACTATAGAAATAGTAGGACTACACAGGTCTTTGTATTTTGAAATGATTGTTAGAATTAGGGACGTGGGTGTTATTCCAGTCATGAATGCCTCCTTGGTGACACTAGTTTCCTTTCACAGTACCTGATCAGCCCGGAGATTTGTATATGGTGGGTTTTGTAATGGCATCTAACGAGAGATATTCGGTTTGACTTGTTTGAACTGACTCTGTAAATCTCAGAATGGTTAGTCATTTCTTTGGTGCTCTCGATCTATGAGGTATGGAGTTGGAGGGATATGGTTGGACTTGTGCTACCACGATTGATCATCTTTGCCATCGTATTAGGGACATGGGGTGTGCGATTTTCGTATTCCTCTCTAGCTAATTCACTGAGACTCTTGTGATGATTCATGGTTGGAATAGTTTTGTGAATTACCTTACCGCGAAGGGTAGTAATGACCTTACAGTCTCAGGCACTTACCAACAGATTAAACTTCTTGTTTTTTGACCTTGTGGGTTTGGATGGGTTGTGATGGAAGTTTCCACTTTCTCTTGTTGAAGGTTACCTATAAACGAAGTCAACTTGGTTATCGGGATCTCACATCATTCGGAGCGGTTCGGGTTACGTGTTCGTGGATTGTTAGGTTTATACAAAGCTGTGTAACTATATCTTTGGAGACTTCTCTTATGTGGAGGGTTGGTAAAGGAATTTTGTGAGTTTTGATTCACTTACAGTTAGGTGGATGGCCTTGGTGAGGATTTCCACAGAAATCCTTAGGGCCTTGATTCGAAGTGGAGGGAATGGAATTTGGAAAACCTTGGTTTGGATAGTAGAGGCCTTGGTTGTTTGGCGGGTTATGTAGTCCTCCCTCATTTCTCGACTAAAATTAGGATGCTTGCCTGCAGGATTGCCAGTTTCGAGTATGGGGGTGAAGGTTTCCCTTTGTGGTAGTTAAGGCGTTGGCTTGTTCAAGTTTGAATGGCTCCCTTAACTTGAGGAAGATTTAGGCGGGTTAATGGTCGAGTGTGTAGAGATGCATATAATGCATGGCTCCTCTACTCTAGAATCATTTAGTGTGAGAGGTAATTGAGGCACACTAGTTACCTCATTCACCTTTTCATCCTCTATTGCCTCTAATTTCTTATTAGAATTTGCAATTTTGACTTGCAACTCATCATTCTCTCTTAGGTGGATTAGCCACCGGTGGATGTGCTATGCACTTTAGCGGTGTCTAAGAGGTGTTAGTCTCGAGTTCGAGCATTCTCTGCTATAGTGTCAAAGGTGAATTGCCTCCTAGCATCTTTTCATAAAATTCTCAGCCACACATCAAACAGTTATACATTGTTTATTACTTAGGAATGATCAGCAGTGAAAGTATGCCTGGAATTTGTCAATAATCGACCCGTGATGAGGGATGGCATGGGAGGAGGATCTTATATCTTCTTTGCTCACGAAGGTTCACGGCTTTTCGGAAAAGTTACGAGATTGCTCGCATGAGGGCATTAGTACGTGCGGGGAGGGAAAAACTTATTGAAATTCGATTCATGTTTTCCAATGTAAAGATTGGGTGGTGCTGAGAATGGAACGATTTTGGCTTTCTCCTTCAAGCAAAAATAAAACCAAGCAGTTATATGGAGAGGTGAAGCCGTGGAGAGGAATGCCTTCACGGAACATCATAATCCCTCATAAATAATTAAGGGTTCATTCGAACCCCTTGGTATCACGAGGTAGAGAGCGGATCATTTAGGCTTCATCGAGGAATTGATTGGCCTCATCGAGGGAGGCGAATGCAGGTGGTTGTAGTCCTTTTTGAGGGTTGTAGAATTTCTTCGAAGGGTTCTTGCTCTGCATTGGGCAAAGGCGGGGGAACTCTATGCGATTTTCTGGGAAGGTTACCATTTCCTCCCCTCTCATTGGTGTTATTGGAAGTGTAGCATTGTCCCATGTTGTGGGCTCATAGAGTCCTTGTTGATTCTGGGATTATCCATTCGGTAAAATGTTTATGTGAGACACTTGGCTTATTATGGATTCCTCACCGAGTTTCTGAGGATACAGTCGACTAGTCGGTGTTTCTCGTTGCGAGCTGGCCCGACATGCACTACACTTAACTTCGATCAGAAACACTACTAAGATTTCTCACTAAAAACAAAAAGCAAAAAAAATAAAAGTGGAGACGTCTTAGGAATTTACCAATGCAGTTGCAGGTTACCTCTAGCTCTCTTCGGACAAACTTGGTTGATCGCCACTCCGCAGCGCAAGTAGCAATCCCGATTAGTGTACTAAATTCACATTTGACGTAAAATTATGGTACGTCTAGCATTGTAATCTTTGTGAAATCCACGGGTCATCTCCTCGAGGAGGCGATCTTACTTTGTTGATCGATAGGAGCTATTCCCCACTAAAGTACTGATTTAAAGAGGGTGTAATGTTGTGTTGTTTGGGCATGACAGTTTGATTGGTTAAATGTTTAAACTAGAAAGACAATTCTTTGGGATTTTAGGGTTCATTTCATTACGATCGAGTAAGTCCCTCTTATTTTATAAACTCATCTAGGAACCATTGATAAATGGTCTTGATGGAGGATTATCTTTAAATGCTCTTTGGAAAATAAAGTGTTGAGTAATACTAAACACTTGTTCACCAAATTCATAACGAACCCTCTGACTTGCATTCATGATCAAGCACAAATAGCCACTCCAAGGATATCTTGTTAACACGTTGTCAAAATCTATACCTTTAAGATTTACAAACTTTTTACACAAGTGGTTAATATTACACAATCCAGTGAAGATCAAAAGAGGAATTGAGGGACTTTACCTTGATCGGGGTGAGTTTCCCAAGTAGGATCGGCGGTAGGGGTTTAGAACTCCACCAAAATTTATATGAACAATTAAAGTTGAAGACAATTAATCATAAAACGAGTACCTTGAAGAAATGTCGGAATTAACTTGTAAAAGCGAGAATGAAGAATGGAATGCTAGTTGTGAGAATAAATATTTATCTTTGAAAAGATTACAAACTATTGAATCAAAGCTTCTAAAGGATGAAATCTGAAATGCGGATCTCTGGTACCACTCAAAAAATGGAGAAAAACTCTTATTCTATGAAAACCTAAACCACACAGAAGTCATTTATTACTTGTGTCCTCCTCCTTTTATAGCCACCTCGATGTGATTTTCCATTTTGGATTTCGTTGCGAAAGTGCCTCGGCGTGGATTGAATTCTTGGACAATTCATGAAGTTCCATGCGGTTATATAGGGTAGAACTTTAGAAGTTCTACGGGTAGAACTTCCTCTTGATGATTTTCCGACCCAAAGTTATGCTGGGTGGGAGCTTTAGAAGTTCTAAGTGAAGATCCTCTACTTGTTATTTTTCGACCAAGTTTATCTGGGTAGAACTTTAAAGTTCTGGTGAAATAATCCTTTGGTGCTTTCCTTGCTATTTGGAGTTCGAGACATTGATTGCTGCCCACATCCATTTGCTTCATAATGACTAGACACATCCTTGTATACGTTTTAAACACAGAAAGACACCTTTCGAGTGCGAAACACAGGGAAGAGATTAGAAGTACTGTTCTTTATGCGAATGTGGGTAATTGTGATTTAAATATGCTAAATTCTATTATAATTATCCTCAAATGTGTATTTCTAATCATTTCATGTTAGCATTATAGACAGTTCTGAGTAAAAAAAAAAAATACAAAATTTTTAAAAAATTTTCTTGTGGGTGATTTAATATATAAGATATTTATATTGCATTTTATTATAAATGCATTGAGTAATAGAAAAATTTTATTTTCGGTGTGTGAATAATATCCGGGGTTGTAATTACCTTTGAATCGTCATTAATGTTCTATGTTTATTTTGTGCGTAATTTGTGTTTGAGTGCGTGAAGATCATATACGCGTATGATGTATATAAGGAATTATGTTTCTTGTGAGTTAGTGCGTAAGAATATTATATGCATGGTTAATGTGTATAGGAAAGAGGTGAATGCTAAGGTTAGGGAACTATAAACTGTAAGGAACTTGGACAGAAGCGAGCATGAAAGTTTTAAATTTATTTATAAGTGGTTAGCAATTAGCAACGCTTAGGAAATGAACGGGTTAGTTCATGGTTGTAAAGTCTGTTAATAATTAGCAGGTGCATTCTTGGTTGAATTGTAGTGAAAATTTAATGAATCATTTATGATACGACATATGTAGATGTTGTGCATTAGTGAGGGCATTAGTCGTCCACGAGAATGCTTTAGTCGAACTTCCACCGGCATCGACCATCCACAGTGATATTTACTGTGAGCTTTTGCAGAAGCGATGTTGACTCTCCTTGCTTGTTTGCCTTTCTTCGGCGAGCATAGCGGAGTGGTCGGGAGGTCGAGTAACCTCAGAGGTTTTGGCGTATATCTCGGAGCGTTCGGAGGGAGGAGATCTCAGATGGTTGCGGGCCGTTTGGTTTATCGCAGTTAAAGAGAACATATTGAGAGAGGTATGGAGATCACCTCCGTCTTTGCCCGAGTTAAACAGTGCATTCCCGGCTAAGAAGGGCCGGGCCCGGGTGGTATAGTGAGATGGGCTATGGCCGATATGGCGTAGAGTTTGGGAGAGCATTCATGGTGTATTTTCGAGGCTGAGGATGTCGCAGCTCGGGACTTCCTAGAGCTGAAGCGAGGGGCTTGATGTGATGTTAGTTGGTATTTAGTTCACGGGAGGTTGCTTGAGTTCGACGTGTCTATGCCATAGACATGGCCAATCGGGGAGGTTTGAGAATGGGAGTTTGGGTTATCCGTTCGGGCGAGATTGAGCCTCGCCTACGGGATGGATTCTATGGTTGGGGCGACATTATAGAGAGAGATTGAGGATGCACGGGCATTAGGGATCAGTGCTAGTGGGAAGAGGAAGGAGATCGGCCTTCTTCCGGTACGGGGAAGGCGGAGAGCCTCTACGGTCCCACGGGAAGAACCCACGGATGCGAGGGCCCGGCGGCCCAGATGACATGCTTACATTGCCATCGGCTGGACATATGAAGAGGGATTGCCCGGAGGCGGGGATCTTAGGGTTGCTGGCCGGTGCGGGTTCGGTCATCGGTGGGACGGCGCGGACACCAGTTTGTTCCTTCGCTCCGGTCTGTGGGTCGAGGAGAGTCGGTTCGTTGCGGGGTGCTCTGTAGCGTGATGGAGGGCGGTAGGAGGGCCGGGGTATGGGTCGAGTCGGGTGCGGGAGCTCCGCGAGGCTGGGACCCGGGGACCCGGGCGTGTCACGCTGTGCAGGAGGCAGGCGTGAGTCGGCCCGGATCTTGCCAGTATGTTTCTATTCCTGCATGGGTTGATAGGTGCATTATGTTTATTATTATTGCACCTTGTGTGATAGGTTTGGGCTTGGAGGTTGAGGCCTCTTGGAGAGCCAGTGTTTGGGAAGTCTCTCCCCAGGGTGGGTGGGAGGGGGGTGCCGGATAGGTGGGGCATGGGCGAGGAAATCTCGGAGTGTCCTCATGTGATTAGGCGCATGCATGTGATTGCATGTGTGTTGTGTGGAGATTCGGGATGAAATTCTTTTTAAGGAGAATGTAAGACCAGAAATTCCAATTTACCTCTCGACAAAGAACGAAATGGTAATTTCGATAAAAATCCGGAATTTTCTAGATCTCGGATGGCCAAACGGACTACTCCGTTGAAATCGTCGTGAAATTTAAACACCCACGTCGAATTTCGTTGGATTCGAGGTGGTCGGGTTCCGCGTTGTTCGGGCGTGGGGTGTCGGATGTGGCTGAGTAGGTAAGGGGATGCCATGGCATCTAAGTGGCCTTGGCAAAGCCGTATGAATTTTGAAAGAATGGCTGTGATAGTAGTGTGTGGAAAGGAATTAATGGCCCATATGAGCCGTGTGGGGATGATGTCATTAAAGGGGGTTTGTAGAGCAGAAAATGATGGAAAGGTAGTGGCCACATGTGATACTAGAGAAATGAGAAATTTCGCCAATTTAGAAAGTAGAATGATGATTTCTCCAAGAGGAGAAAAAGGGCTAAGGAGAAAGTGAGGAGAAATGAAAGGAGAATGGAAAGAGAAAGAAAAGAAAGAAAAGGCAAAAGGAAGAAAAGGAAGGAAAGAAAGAAAGGAAAATTAGCAGTAGAGAGAAAGGAAGAAAAGGTGAAGGAGGAGAGAAAGGGAAAAGGAGGATTTTCGGGTTTCGGAAGGCGGTGACGTTCGAAGTTCGAGGAGGCTAAAGTGGTGCCTTGATTAGGATCTACGATGTGGATGCGAAAAGTTGGAGTTTCGACAAACTCCAAGAGGTAGAGATATTTTCCTACTCGGTTTGTTTTTAACCTAAAGGCTTTATAATGGTAGGGGTTCTTTGTAGGAGTATGAGTATGTAAGAATTAGTTCCGGCTTTGGAATTAAAGGGTATGGATTTTCATGACCGGTTTCTACGATCCTTGTTGTGGGAGTTAGGGTTTAGATTTAATGCTTAGAAGTTTAAGGTGTGGTGGTTTGTGGTTGTGATAATGATGCTTGGGAGGCCGGTTGGTTCATGTTTGCGAAGGGCCGTGAGAATTTACCACCATTGAATAGTCTAATTTTGAGACCTTGTTGTGTGTTATGGCTTGCTTAAATAACATACTAAGTGTAGAAAATGTGATATTGTTTTTATCTTTATTTGATGTATTGATATGGTTTGCGTAGGTAAATTATATGTATAAATTATAATGTTCCATAGTTTGAAATATTTCCATGTAGTGTTCATTCATGCATGTAACATAGGAAAATACATTAATGTGGCACATTTCATATGTACGGTCACATCGCGTCGGGTCGGGTGTGGAGTCTGGGTCTCTCGGTGTTAGTGAATGGGTCGTGAACTCGGAAAAATGGACAGTCAGATGGGAATTCACGAGAGTGTAAATGATCAAAATGATAAATTACATGTTTTGGGCGAGCAAGTTAGAGTAGATCCCAGGTGAAAGTCCCAAATGTTATTCACGATTAGACATGAATCCAGAAACGTGTAGTTCACATTGAAAATGTTGAAAGGCATCTGGCGATCCTCTGATTATGGCTTGAAATCCAAGTAGCCGAAATAAAGGGTAGACTTTGATAAATAAATTGGAGGGTTGTCAATGGTTAGTCATGGTATAGTACCACCAGATGACATTTTTAGTCACACTTGGCATTCAGTATGAAGTCGGTTGAGACTCGGTGGGTGAGCATGAGGGTGCATCTAAATGCGTAGTATGAACATTTCATATAATGGTGAATAGTGTGGAATGTGGTTTCTTGTTATATATGCCATTGCATATGCATTTTAGGTGGGAGTAGCCGCGCGGAAGGTACCTCTTGGGCTTGGCTCACCAGTCGTGAGACCCACTTTCGGTACGGGGACATCGAGGGAGACGTCTGCGATGGGGTATCTTTTAGGAAAGCGCCAGTATGGCTTTGAATAAATATTTTGTAAATGTATAAGTCTTTTTGTAAGAGTGACGGGGCTTATGAGGAATATAGTTGAGATATTTGTTTTATGAGTATGGATGTATGGGCTAGTGTGGCTGTTACTCGAGGTAAAGGCGTCTGCGTGATCACGAGATGTATAGAATTTCCGCAGGTTGACGGGTAGTCAACGGACACCCCGGATTTGGGGCATCACACGATATCTATACATATATTGGCATGAAATATATGAAACTTATATGCTTGCGATATATGTTTGCATGGTAATTGACATGAAGTACAATTGATGAGAATGGTTCACGTAGTGTGCATCATACATGTAACATGAGAAATTGCAATGACATTCTTGCGTACATATGCACGGGGACATCAACATATTGGGTGTGTGTGCTTGGATATGGTCATCGTCGTCGGTGTTGATGAATGGGTAGTGAGCTTATACTTTGGATGACGTCCAATAAATGACTCATGGTTGAAGCATAAAGTGGGGAAATGCCAAATTAATGTGTTGGGGCGAGACAAGAGGGGTTAATGTGACACCGTCCGGGGGGTCGTTGACTACCGTCGGCAGCGAAACACTTGTGAATGTCGAGGTGACAGGCATCTCCGTCAGGCCCGAGTCTCCTTTATGCGGGGGCTCTACCCCGAATACAACATAATATAACTGTCCCCGATGACATCGATCCACGTGATATCTATATACGAGTAAAAGCGGCCTCTTGGGCTGCATACCCTGATACTCTATCGCGTCATTATAAACCAGCTATATCCAATGGTTTCAAGGTTCAAAGTTACTCTTATCTGACATATATTAAAATCCCAGGAATTCTAATACATGTAAAACCATGAAGGGCATGCGTTAGGCTTTCTTATGGGTCAGCACCCTTCGTGACCTCGAGAATTTTCCTTGCTCGGGTGGGAGCCCGCTCCCTTAGGTGCTGATACCGCCCAGTCTGTTTCGCGGAGTCCAAGCGGGCTTTCTTTACCGCCTCGTGAGAGCTCGAACCCATGTGCGAGGACTCTTATAGCGATAGAGACACTCTCGCCTCTGGTAATTTAGTTGGGACTGGCGAAGCAGTACAGTGGGCTCCACTGAAGCTGAGATCCGCAGTATGGACCCTGGCGCCTTTTATTGTGGGGTCCACACCGCCCGTGACCCTCGGTACCACCCGGTGGGAGCCAGCTCCATGTGTATTTCTTTGTTAGCAGGTCATTGGCCTTTCTTTCGCCTCAGAGTGAGGCGCTCGAACCATGCGCAAATGGACTCTTATAAGTATGTATTACTTTGATATTTTTATTGTGGGGTCCACACCCTTCGTGACCCCTCAAGGTACCCTTCAGGTGGGAGCCCACTCACCAGTCTTTGTTTAGCGGTCCCAGTGGCCTTTTCTTCATGTAGTGAGGCTCGAGACCCCGTGCCTTGAGGACTTTTATATGATGGGGGCACTCTCACTGTAGCTCTTGAAGGGGTACCTGAGGTCACGAAGAGGTGTGGACCCACAATAAAAGGCGCCTTTGTTGTAGGGTCCACCTCGTAACCCTCAGTGCCTACTAAGAATGAGGAACCAGCTCATAGAGTGCTTGTTTGTGGGTCCCGTGGCCTTTTCTTTCCTTTCAGAGTGAGGCTCGGGCTTATGCGCGAGAAAGGGACTCTTATAGCAATGGGAGCATCTCACTGCAGTGGTAGTGGCTCGGTTGGTAGTGAGTGCTCCTGATACTATAAAATCCACTTTGCGCAATAGTCCTTCTGAAAAGACGGATTGGGCTGGCATGCTGGCTCTGATCAGGCTCCCACGAAGGAACACTGCAGGGGGTCACGAAGGGTGTGGACCTCACATTTCTTCTAAAACCCAATCTCTAGGATGAGCCGTCTCACCGCCTTCCCTGTGCACAGCGTAAAATAATATCTCTCGAAAAGCGGGGTGAGCTAATGCTCGATGAGTGGAATCACCCTAAACTGACTACTCTCCACTGAAATGCATATCTGATACTTTCGAATGAAAACATACATTCAAATAAATCGTGATCCTACTTGAATGTCTAGCTGATCATCTCATATCAAGGTCCTCCCCAGGCTCCCTCACACTGCCTAGGCCACGTATAGGAACCTTAGTTTTGTTGTTTGTAAGATGACCCTCCGATGTATATATATCAATTGGTAGTCTCAGATGATTGATATTATGTATGGGTACCCTCCGATGTATATCAATTGGGTCTACTCAGAAGCGATTGATATTTTATTTGGACTACCCTCAGATATATATTCATTGTTACTAAGCAATGCTCGACCAGTTTTATAAGAATTATAATAAGCTCCTCACATCGTCTAAGGGTGCCCAGTGCATATGGAATGCATGATGCTAATTCCATTTCAATTATAACACATGCAAATATATAATCATGCATATATTCACATAATTTAAATCCCACCTGAGCATGTCATGTAATTTCACCGTCAATTACATCAAAATTAGCTCACGTGGTAATGATCAAACCGCGGCGACTTCGATTTGAATTACTACGCTGAACACATTATTTCACAAAATTATTTTGTGAACTTATTCTCGGGAATGGTAAAAACCCTCAGTTACTATTCGTGAATCCTGATCATCGGTTCGCTTGAGTGAACCGAGGAATTTCATGGCATTTAGGCGCCCCATACAAACCATGACATGATTTATGGCATAAATTATGCCAATTAACCCACCCCGAACAGCCCGTGACAGCCACGGACACCAAATTTAAGGTTCCATAAATTCAAACAATTCGGTCCCATGTTTTGGGACCGATCAAGTAACGTTCAAGGCCTCATACCAACGAAACATTGTTATAAAAACGGCTTAAATAAAGTGTAAAACCCAGAAGTAGAAAAATCCCTACCTCCACGGGTTTGGCCGAAGCTCGCCGAATCGGCGTCCGCGCGTAGACCTCTCCTTGTAGAAGCTAGCTTTCCTTAACATCTGAAGGGTCGGTCGGATCGCCCGATATTTTAGAGAGAAGTGACTCTCTCTCTCACTAGAGCTCAAATTCCATCGCCACTGTAAGTCCCTCCCCTGTTTCCCGTTTTTCTCTTTATTTTTAAAGCAAGAAGATGTCATTATTACAATGTTTGTCTTATCAAATTCCAAAATGATCATTTTGTCCCTTAGCAGATTTTCGACATTTGTGTATCTGGTGTCGTTTATGATTCTCTACCCATGCACCTTGTGGCACATGAGTCGATGTTATATGTGACTTTTTCGCATCGAAATCGTTTCTGACACCGAAAAGCGATGCCTCGAAAAACATGCCAACTCCGTCTCGGAATTAGATGAATTCGGCGTCTTTGGCTAAGATTTCGTGAGACTATTCAACGGTGAAATCAGTTTCGATCATCACGAGATCGGAGAATAAATTTTGGATTTGTAGAAATTCTGATTTGTAACCAAAATTACGATTTTGTCCTTTTTCCATAAATTGGAATTTCTCGGGTCTTACAGTTAATCTCCTCATGTGAAAAGCCTAGAACATGGGTGTAAGAGACCCGTGGTATGATCCGAAAAGTTCTGTTGTCCAAAGAAGACACATGGTTATAGTTATCACATAGACTTCAAGTTGTGTGATAGGAGTTTGGGATGTTTCGGGATTAGTTCTTCGTAACACTTGCATTGGAGTCTTTGGTGGCCGTGGGAGCTCGGTATATGTGTTTCATTAGTACTACCCGGTGGCGGTTGGCATACTTGGCGTAAGCGTGTGTGAAATTAGGTGAGTGACTCGAGGATATGGGCATGAAGACATTCCATGCATGACATCGACATTCATGTAAACATTTTCACTTGGATGTGTATGGGTTGGTTTTGACTAAATTATATGAGGCACTTAGGTGGGGGTAACCCTTATGGAAGTTATCAACTACGGGCTTTGCTCACTATCGTGGGACCCCTTCCAGTCTAGTCAGTTGGGTGGATTGACCGCGTGGGGACCGCATATATGAAAGAGAGTCGAATGTGGCTTTGGACCCGTATTTTGTATATGTATATTAGAGCGATCGGTTTAATATATCATTTTAATATAAGAGTGTATAATTGAACTCTTGTAAACATATCACTACATAGTTGCATATACGATTATCTGGTATAGTTGGATAGAGTAGGTGGTGTTGCCATTTGTAATGACAATCAGGGGTCTCGTTGACAACGATCAGCAGTGGAATTCGCATTGGATTTCGGGTGACTGATATCATACTGTTATGTCCCATTTAACCGAGATCCATATTTTCCACAAAAAATCGACGAGTTTCTAGCAATTAGAGCTACCTTGACATACAATTTATCATGATAATCCATAAGAGTTTATTACAACACTCTTATATAGAACATATATTAAAAATTGCATGTTCTAATATGGTTTACCTGACACCACCTCAATACATTCCTTTACTGGGACCCATTCATTCATATTTAAATCAAAAATATGAAAATTAACAGTTAATGATAGTTCATAAGAGTCCGATCATGGCCCTCTTACCATAATTACATACTCGACTATTTATACAATAGTTCAAAAGAATATAATTACAATTCTTTTTATAAATACTTTTGCCAGAAAGTATTATCAAGGCCACATGTCGGCCTTCTTCACAATCACGACCTCGTGGGAGGCGTCGTCTCCTGTACACCACAGTACGTAAAGGGAGTCCCCTGGCCAGGATGAGTAATGCCCGGTAGAAAAAGGAATTCTACTCTGAGAAATTTGCTCAGCGTAAAATGCATATGCAATGTAGTATAAACGTCGATCACATTCCATATAAATAATGCAATCTATATGGAATGACTCATGGCTATGCATGAGACTAGAGACTAAATCATGCCCATAACCCGATCGGTGCGAAAACAATTAGAAAATCCCGTTCGAAGTATCAGCGAGTCCAAAATTCAATCAGAACTATCAGAAAGCGATCAGAAATTCTGAAATTCTACCTTTCGGTCACGAATTTTGGGACTTAAATTTACAACCTTTCATGACCTCTAAACAAATCCCAATCCATTAATTAGCCTTTAGGGTAGAAATAACTCAAGTAAGAAAATTCTATATCGCCAAGTTTGTGGCTCGAGATTTTGAAATGCCACGCATAGTTCGATCACGAGATCAAGCTTTATCTTTTGTTCCGTGAAAATCTGCGATTAGATTTCGGAGATTTAGAAAAGTAGAAAATAAATAATAAAAAATCCTTTTCTCTCTCTCTATTCTCCACGCTCCCTCTTTGCCATTTCTCCTCCTTTTCTTTCGACTTTCTTTCTTTATTTTTTTTCCTTTTCTTTCCTTTTTATTTTTATTTTTTTCCTTTTCTTTTATTTTTTTTCTTTTCCTTATTATTATTATTATTATTTTTTATCTTTCTCATTATTTCCTTCACTTGACACTTGACTCAATATGAGTCATTTACATAAGTGCACCACATGTGATGTCATGTGTCACCCAGGCACGAATCTTATCAGCGTGAAATTAGATTATCTCGAAATCCAAATGAGGTCGATAGAATTATGGTTCGCGAGACAAATTCAACGGCAAAGTCCATTTCGTCATCCGAGATCTAGAAAATTTCCGATTTTCAACCTAAATTACTGTTTTACCATTTTTCCCGGGTTTTACAATGATTCATGAATGACTCGGTGTGGTATATTGAGCCTAGATGGGTCATGTGACGTATTGTTATACAGATTGTATTTTGGATATAACTTCCCGTACAGAGAAGACTATGTCCCAATTTTTGTTAAATTATGAATCCTGATAAATGGGACATGATAGTGCGGTAGTTCACTAGAAGCACGTTAGTTTCGCGAGTTGTGGGTTGTCAGCGGGGCCGGGATAGGCATGCACATATCGGATATATCAAAGATATCAAAGATATATGAGATATATTGAAGATATATCGGTGGATATTTTTACATAAATATCAATAAAATATAAATTATTTAAAATTGTTTATAATTTTAAATTTTGATAAAATAAGTAAAAAATTTATTTTATAAATATAATGTATATAATAATATTTGATTTTTAGATATCGATAATGTAATATATCAAAGATATATATCAATATAAATAAAATATAAATTATTAAAATTTATTTTATACTTTTAAAATTTGATAAAAATAAGTAAAAAAGTAATTTTATAAGTAATGTATATATTAATACTTAAATTTTAAATATATAAATATAATGAATAATTGATTCATTAAATAAATATAAATTATTTATTTAAAAATTATTTATGATATATATATATATATATATATATATATATATATATATATATATATATATATATATATATATATATATATATATATATATAAAGTAACATTAAATCTGAAGAGATCATATCATATCTTAAAAGGTATTTTTCAAAAATTTTGGAAATTTTAAAATGAGAATGTTTATATCAAAATTAGGTTCAAAGATTAGAATTAGATTGGAAACGATCTTCTGACATTATAATAAAGTAAAAAAATTAAAAATTAAAATACTTTAACTTTATAGCAGAAGTAAACGATTGATTTGTAGTAAGAAAATATGTCTTTCACACATAGTCCTAATCTAGCTAGGTGATATGTGGATGTGACATTTTTATTATGTTTTTCTCACATTGTGGGGCAAATGATTATCCATTCATAACTAAAAATTACTACCATGAACCTATAATCATAAGTATTTTAATATAAGTTTTTCTAACCATTTTACTAAATCTCTATTTATGTTATATTTTTACATGTTTTCATTCTTATTTCATGGCTTCCCATATTTTATTCTATATTTTTACTAAATTTAATAAACTTAAATTTTATGTAATTTTTCACAAATTTTATTCCATATTTTCTTCATTATGCTTTACACTTTCTTTCGAAAGTTAAAATATCGGTTTCGGATATATCGATTACTTGGAATTTCTTGATATATATCGGAGATATATGAGATATATCGGTGGATATTTTTACATAAATATCAATAAAATATAAATTATTCAAAATTCATTAAAATTGTTTATAATTTTAAATTTTGATAAAATAATTAAAAATATTTGCAAATATAATGTATATATTAATACTTCGATTTTCAGATATCCGATAATGTAATATAACATATATATATATCCAATATCTCCTATATATCAGAGACAAATCAGTGGATGTTTGTACATAAATATCAATAAAATATAAATTATTTAAAATTCTTTAA
Source organism: Tetrastigma voinierianum (assembly GCA_016808115.1). Taxonomy (NCBI): domain Eukaryota; kingdom Viridiplantae; phylum Streptophyta; class Magnoliopsida; order Vitales; family Vitaceae; genus Tetrastigma; species Tetrastigma voinierianum. The sequence continues at coordinate 159,332 of JAEQBH010002652.1, read as the reverse complement.
AAATATTTATATTTTAAATTTTTGATCAAATAAGTAAAACTATTATTTATAAATATAATGTATATATTAATACTCGATTTTCAAATATATAAATATAATGAATAGTGATTTAATTCTATAAATATAAATTATTTTTATTTAAATGTATTTAAAAATTATTTATTTATTTAAATATATAAAAAGTAACATTAAGATATTAAAAAATATATATAAAGTAACATTTTTACATGAAATGTCTAAGATCATATCGTATCTTAAAAATTATTTTTAAAAATTTTAAAATTTTAAAATAAGAATGTTTCTAATAAAGTTTAGTTCAAATAAAATTGAAATGGAATAACATGTCTTCTGACATTATAATAAAAAATAAAAATATATATTAAAAATTAAATACTTTAACTATAATATAGTAAACGTAGATTTGTAGTGGGAAAATATGTCTTTTACACATAATCCTAATCTTACTAGGTAATATTTGGATGTGACAATTTTATTATGTTTTTCTCACATTGTGGGGCAAATAATTATCCCTTAATAACTAAAAATAGTACAGACCTATAATCTTAAGTTTTAATATAAGTTTTCTAACCATTTACTAAATCCTTATTTATATTATTTTGTATGTTTCAATCTTATTTCATGTCTTCCCATATTTTATTCTAATTTTTTTCACAAATTTAATAAAGACTTAAATTTTATGTCATTTTTTCACAAATTTTATTTCATATTTTCATTCATTCTCTTACCTTTACTCAATGATTAAAATATCGGTTTCAATGGATATATCGGTACTTTGATTTTACAATTATATTGGATATATCGGAGATATATAGGATATATCGGAGATATATTATATATCGAAGATATATTGGATATATCGAAGATATATTGGATTTATCGAAGATATATTGGATTTATCGAAGATATATCGGATGTATATCGGAGATATATCAATGGATATTTTTACATAAATATTAATAAAATATAAATTATTTAAAATTCATTAAAAATGGTTTATAATTTTAAATTTTGATAAAATAAGTAAGAATGTTATTTTATAAATGTAATGTATATAATAATACTTCGATTTTAAATATATAAATATAATGAATAATTTCTTTCATCTATAAATTTAAATTTTTATTTTATTTTAAATGTATTTAAAAATATTTTATTTATTTTAATATATATATTTATACTATAATTAGTATATAGTAACTATATATATATATATATATATATATATATATATATATATATATATATAACTATTTATTAAAAGAAATTCTAAGAAATAATTCACATATGCTCTGTTTGGTTGGTAATCAAATCGAAGAAAATACAAGAAATCATTTTCCTTTTTAATTTATTGTTTTTGTTTCCAGATCATACTTGGCTTAGGGTTTACCGCATCGCGTGCCTTTTCCCTTACTGTCCTGGACAACGAGATACCTATGAATCAGACCTTTTTTGTTTTCTTTTCTAAGCATATTCTCAGCAACCAAACAGAACATTAGCGAACAATGGTGACAACTGTTGGATAAACCATGAAAAGGGCAATCATAAATGGTATTGCTATTTTGATTTGCCGGAGAAAGCGTAAGATAGGAACATTTCAAAGTGGAATTTTATAATTTGGGAAGATGGACAAAACCCTCAACTCAACGGTGCCTAACACGGCAGTGATTGAGGATAGCTGGTTTTCTTTTAAATTTTCCGAGCCCAGAAACAAGGGCAACAAAGAAAAGAAAAGAAAAGAAAGGAAAAGAAAAGAAAGGGAAAGAAACGAGACCTGGTGACAGAGGAGTGGTGATGTTGGGGAAGAAGAGAAACAACAAAGGAGAATTGATGAGAAGTTGGGTTCCACTCTGAGATATCTACCGCCCATCTCTCTACTGCTTTCTCCATTCCTCTCTCAGTCTCTCTTCCTCTGTTTCTTAAATTGCCTACTACTATTCAAATCCCTTTATAGAAATCAATTAATCATATTCCATTTCTATGATTTTGATGATATAGAAATTTAAGATTCTGATGATTATTTGTTTTGTATTTACCAAAAATAAGAATCAAAAATATTTAGTTTATTTATGGGTTTTAGCTGGTGGTTAAGATATAGTTTGATTGATAAGTCGTATGATCGAATCTTGTTTGTCGATTATACTGTAAATTTGGAATGCCCAAATGATACGCGTTTTAGATTATCGAATGTGGGAACTTTGCGGTCATTTTTGCTATGAGCGCCGATGTGTGTCATCATAAATTTTTACTTATTTTAATTTTGTGTTCAATTTTTAACATTTTTAATTTTGTGTTTCTATATATTATATCACAAACGTGATCTCTTTTGTGTTTTTATATATTTATAAAACTAATCTCTTGGAAAAGTAAAGTTGCAAAATGATACCCTTTAGGAAAAAAAATGTTCTTGAAAGTGTAAATATAAATCTCCACATGATAACTAAATCCCCATGGTCATTTGTTCCATCCCCACATTAGACCCGTATTCTAGAGGCATTTTTGTCTAAAAGGGTGTCTTTTTGCAAAGTTTTGGACATATGTAGTTTTTTTTAAATTACTAAAATAGTTTGAAAATAAAAATAATAGTAAAAATAGTATGTGAGCAAATAATATTTATGTCGATGGCGGGAGCGTTAAGCAAAATTTGAGCGTTTGTAATCTTGTAGTGATAACTATGATATTAAATTAAAAAATTAGCTGTCTCCGTAGTCGTTAAACTAACGATGCTGTTAATCTACATTTAGTTTAAGCGTTATTTTAATTTTAGGTGTTTTAGTATTTTTGAAGGAAAAAAATAAATAAATTTAATAAGCTACATTTTATGTCATTAAATGATATTATAATATTTAATATTTTATTCTCATGAAAACTTGAATCTAATAACTTTCTTATGTCTCATTCAATCCTTAACTACTAAACCATACCTCATTCGCTATTCTGTACATACCGTATTCCAACATATGTAGAACAACTCTTTTAAAATAATTATAAAGAAAACATATTTGCTGAAATATTTCAACTAAAGCTTTACTCAACCCAAACCGTATCAACACAGTAAATTTAATACATTTAACATTAATTAATTACATACAAGTACATAAAAAAATTTGAGAAATTGGGACAAATCCAAAACAAAAGAATTGCAAGAATGATCTCCTGCAAAAGTAACTTTTGAGAGTGTAGAACAAAAATGCCTGTAAAAATGTAAAGATAAATCCCATATGATAACTAAATTCTCATTGGCATTTTGTTCCATTCACCACGTTATAATTATATCGCAAATTAATACATTTTTTGGTAAAATGTGATATTTTTAAGGTTATGATGTGATCATACGTAGACTCTATCTGAGAATTTGTGATAAAGGCTTGAGAGGTTTTTACTGTCGAATCGATAACTTAGTTTAGGCTTTCCAATTGGAGCTTGAATCATATCATTAGTGTTTTATTGAAAATCGTCGTGCTTGAGATGACTCGCAGAAAGGGTTCACATGGAAAAATTCTTTCGATACTTACCCAAGCGTTGTTTGAAGTTAATGTTATTTTAAAGTATGGTAGCTCAAAGTGAATATCATTTATGGACGTCCAACTTCTTAAGAAATGGGTTTGAATTTGTGTTGGGTAAACTCAAATGCCTTAAACCATCTGAGTTACCCTCAAGGTAAATGAGATGGATTATTAAATCGAAAAAGTTACCAATTTTGTGGTTTAATGATTTAATGGATTATTGAATAACGATTAAATAAGTGACGTATAAAATATATCATTAAAAATATAAATGAAAGAATTCAAAATAATAATATTTATCTTGTCTTTAACATTATCAAACTTTAATTATGAATAAATATGTATGTATTAGTATTTTTAATTTGTAAATAAAACATGTATAGTATTTGAATGTGAAGAAATAGATTAAAGCAATAAGATTTTATTATTGACTTCTCGTAACCCCTTCTTGACTTCTCGTTTTTATTATTGAATCAGACTCAATGCATTTTAGACGGTGGATTTTTAAATATCCATTTATGTTACATGTATTAGCTTGCCTTTAAACATGCATTATAATTAATTCATCAATATTTAACTAAATAACATATTAAATAAGTTAATCTAAGTTAGATATTAATTAATATTATAATTAAATAGATTAATATAAGTCAAAATTCATATTATGTGAATTGACACGAATATAACCTCGTTTATTAAACGAGTTATACATATCAATACAAATTTGACCTAAATGGGATTATAATCAAACCAAATTCGTAAAAAAATATGTCAAAATCATGTTGTGTTTATGGGTTGTGTCAAATTTTATCAGCCTATCTATATTCTTAAAAAAAAAAAAAAGATTTTAGTAATTTTAATGCAAAAATATAATCATAATGTTCATTTGGAGGAGTTTACGATCTAAAGAAAAAGAAAAAAAAGGATGAGCCATCAACTATTCATAATCCTTTGCTTAATGGTTGTGCCATCAACTATTCATAATCCTCATAATCTAAAAATTGGTCGTCAAGTAAAATATCAATGTCTTCCTCGTCGAGAAATGGGATTGGTTCCCAATTGCCAAGCTGATTCCTCCTTCTCCTCAAGGTAAGGTAAAGCCCCCTCCCTTCCCATAACTCCATCATCTGCGTTTCCTTCTTAACTGGTTGGTTTTGTTTATCACTTTTCTTGAATTTGTTATGTTCTGATTTCATCAAATAATCTGCATTTTCTGTTCTTATCCACGTTCCATGCTTGCAGGCTCTTAACCACCATTTTAGAACCCTATTTGGAAATTTAAAGGGGCTATTCGTTCTTGTTGTTTTTTAATTTCAGTGTTGATTATTGCATCTGGGTCTGAACTCTGAAGCTGAGATTTGGGTGTGGGAATATCAGTTCTGATAGGATTGAAGGCAACATCCTCTTTTTCTTTGTCTTCCCTTACTTGCTAAATGTTTGGTTTCACGTTTTTATCCCTGCACTTTCTGGTTTGCTTCTCTAGTTTCTTTATTAGTATCCTAGCTGCTCACCTTGATCAATCTCCACATGCTTCTGGGAAGGAGCAGATGGGAGTTTCCCCATCTGGGCAGTGTTCTATGTTCAGTCCTTTCTTGTGTTTTGTTTCAGTTTTTCGATGTTGCAGATTCAGTAATAGGAAGGTCTTATACCGAAATTTGTGAGGGTATTTTTGTTGGAGGATGGCCTTCTTCGCCTGATAAGCTGCCGCCCGGTGACCCTGCCATCGTGGACCGCACTTGTGAGTTTCCCAGGGCTTCTCATTCTGCGGGGAATGCTTATTTTTGTGTTCCAACTTGGGACACCGGGTCTCCTCAACCCTCAGAAATCAGAATATAAGCATTCATAGACATCGAAGAAGGCAGAAGAGGCCTGTCTTTGTTCATTGTGCATATGGTATGATATGAACATTCCTTAACTAGTGAAGCATGCTTGTTTTCATGCAGTTGTTGGTGCTTTTATATTGATTTAGGTGACACTCTTGCCTGTTTGGTTGCTGTTAGGGGTCCTATGAGTTATAAAATTGTTTGTTGTGTGGGAGGATTGGGTGGTGGTGGTGAGAGGCACTCTTTTATAACTAAACAAAATTGTGTATTTTGCCCGTTTTCTCTAAATAATATTTATTTGGGTTATCCTGTAAGATGCTTAATTTCGTCTTAATGTTAAAAAAAGAAATAAGGAAAACCGAAACTCTCAATTGCATTAAGTCTTCATTCACAACTTGAATCGCATCATTTATTAATGGTCAAGACATGTTCTAAGTTTTTTGGGCAATGTATTTCATGTTGGTTGAGAAATGTTTTCATGTTTTCATAATGCTCCTTGCATAGTCAAAGTTTCTATGTGCTAGTGATGATCTAATTCCAGCCATGAGCTTTGCAAATTGCAGTTTATTGCAACATTCATTCATAGGCCAATTCCTTGGTAGCATGAATTTCATTAATTTACCAAACATTGTGCTTTCAATCTTGGAGATAAGTTTAATTTGATGGAATCAAATCTCTTTGTTGGCACTCAAATTCCCTTGTTTTGAATATGATCTCTGGCGGGCAGATTCGAGGTTTTGATTGCTTGCCGGTATTACCCCATCTTCCCTTCTTGTAGTTTGAAAACTTCCGGGATGTTGGCATAAGAAGTTGTAGCCATGTTTGTTGTGGTCGTTGGCAGGGAGTGTAGAAAGGGATGGAAGGGTGGGCTGTTTGAGAGAATGGTGTACTTTGATGAGTTTTCAGAGTTTTGAAATCACAACAGAATTTTTTCCCAGTGAAAACAAGGGATAACCTGAAGGGATTATAATTGGGAGCTATTGAAAGAAAAAGAAAAGAAAGGAATTCAATGAGGCAAGAGGTCAAATCTATGAAGGCTCTATGGATCTTGTATCGGGAGTTAACCCCAATTAGAATTGAGAAGTCATTTAGCCTTCCCTCTTGGTTGTTAGACTAGGGATTAACCTGCTGAATGCCCAGGCCCTCCCTTGTGAAGGCAACCTAAGAGTGCCTTCTTTTTAGAAGCCTATTATTGACAAAGTGTTTTAAAGGTCTAGGTGGTTACAAGAAAACCTTTCTTTTGTTCAGAGGTAGAATCGATTCTATCCACTCTCGTCTTGCTCAATACTGCCTATTTTCTCTCAATCTTCCATGGGTGCTGCATTTGGAAAATCCAGTGAGACTTTCTTTGAATTGGACCTTGATAATTTTACTTGATGGTGGGTGGTGTGCAAGACTAAGGCTCAGGGAGTTTCTGGTTGAGGAGCCTAAGTCTTCATGGTAATGTGGTTGAGGAGATTCCTTAGGGTGCAAACCTCTCTTTGGCATTTTTGTTATTAAGAGTAAATTTGGAATGTGGGCTAACGTTTGGGATGCCTACAACGGAGTTCATATCAAAGATTAAACAGATATTTCATAGGGTTATTGGGTCTTTGTTCATCCTTTCCTATTCACTGTTGGCTATCTATGATTATTATAGGAGGATCCATGATGTGGAGGCCTTTCTCTTTGCTCATTGTGTTAGCAATTGATGCAAAGCGTATAACCCTGATAAATGTATTCTGAAAGCAGAAGTCACCAAACTGCTTGCTTCTAATTGTCCCCTTTGTGGATGTTGTCATAATTTTTCTTCTCTTTGGCAGGTATTAATTCGGTGGGTGACTCCAAAAAAAAAAAAAATTTGTAATTTTCTTTGAGGGCGTGGAATTGGTGATCTAGGAGTAACTTGCTTTTGACATTGCAACTGCTTACATACCGTGGCTTATCTGGCTGAGCAATGATGGGATATTTAAGAATGAAATAGACCTTCAACACAGTAGGAAGTAATATATACTTCTCAACTTATTTTAGATTATTATATATAACCAGGAACTTGCATGCACTACAATTTAGCCTGATCTGTTTGGAGTAATGTGTCAGTTTGATTGCCCATATTATCAAGGAGAGGGATATTAATGTTCACTGCTGTTTGTTTTTAGCTGGGGTAGATTTGAGCCTTTGTTTAGGGGTCCTTTTCCTTTTCACAGCATTTTCACATCTTTCTTTGTGTATTTCTTCCTTTAATTCCAAATCATGTTTCTCTTTCAGCACCTGAAAATTTAAGCTTATGCCTCTTTAACATTTGCTATTTGGATATGTGTTTATTAATAAGTTTTCTGGTTTTCAGCTCAACTGTATTTAATTAATAGGTTTTCTTCTTTTGCAGGCTCCTTCATTAACAGAGCTGTGGATTATTCAACTGTTTAGATGAGAATGATTTAAGTTTTATCTCAGGCAAATTGGCACTTGTAATTATGACAATTCTTGTTTGTATACTTCTTCAAAGAAGTCGATTTAGGAATCATTATTGCCTTGAGTGGTCCGTCCGGATAATTTCTTTCGTTGTAAAACACTACAGAAAGCCATATATATTCATCACACTTCTTTGTATTTCTTCACATCATCTCTTCATACAGCTTCTTTGACGCTGATTGTCGATAAGTGGCATGTTGATGCATGAGGTCTTTCGAATTAACATGTTCTAAGATACACTTGGTTGATTCGTGAATTAAATATCAATATTGCATTTGTACATTAAAACTAAATTGAACAAACTTGTCGATCATGAGTAAGATGATTCTGATTCTTATGTGGTAAATAAACTTATATCAAGTATCTTGATTCAGGACTGTATGCTATTTAAAGTAGCGCTTTGATATCTATTTTCTTTATATTCTTTGGAAAATAACCTCGGAAGGTTCGTATTTTTATTTTTATTTTTATTTTCTTTGATATCTATTTACATTCCAGCGTCTTTCTAGTTTTCTTAGATTAAATTTATCCAAGCAAAATTAAGAACATAGTACTGAAAGAATGAGACTGAGACTGAGACATACATATATTACTAGTCACTAATTTATGAACAAATTGATTCATTTGAGATCCCACCTTGACAAGGAGAAAGAGAAACACGTCTAAAAGAAAAAAATTAATTAAAGATCTATACCTAGTAAATAAAAAGGGTTTAGAACATGATATCATGTTAAAACAAGACCTTGCATGGACGCAAAACAAAGAATAAGATCAATTCAGGGAGGAGGGAATCGAAGCTAACGTGTCAGACATCGAATCAGGCAGGGCTCATGACCAGGACTGCAGCGATAGATGCAGAAGTATGGAGGTTTCCATGGTTCGATGTGAAGTCAAAGTCGATGCATTGTCCACAGACTAGACCCCTACCAAGTCCGACATTGAAGGTTTGTGCATTACTCTTTACCTCAGTTGTAGCTAAACTCGCCAAAGAAACATCTTTCTGATTTCAACTCCTATATATCGACATACGTGTCCTTGATATAATCCATAAATCCAACAGTTCTTGAAGCGTTTGATACATGCGTATCCTTTACTTTGCTCATGTTCAAATCAAAGTTATAAATACTTCAGTCTTTAGATATTCCAAGACACAGAATAACTAAAATTATAGCAGTAGGCAATAAATAAATACGCATAAGAACCATAACTAAAACACATTACACCAACTTAAAATTGCAAACACGGTGGGGATATCAAACATGCAATCTATTACAACCAAACTTGCAGTGCATAACTTTGATATTTCATTAAGATCATCTGGATTGTGAATGTGCACAAAATTTTTGTACTTATATAGATCAACAATTTGCAAACAGAGGACGCTAAACAGATAGGATTGCTCGTGTCATAAAATAGAAGGGCAGAATTACTCAAAATAACATAGAAGAGCAGAAACATCACCTTGTCAACATGTTTAGAAACAATAGCTTTTGGAATAATGCATTACCAAATGTCTGAACAAATCCACTATCCTTTCAAAAGGAAAACCTTGGCCAGGAGCTCTCCAAAACTCAGTTTCAACATCTTCTCTGAATCTCTGTAAATCGTAGTTAAACTTATCTTTCGAAACCGACGCCTAACCTTTTTGATAATAAATGGTTATGAGTGCCTAACAACCATGGCCCCACCAGAACTCAATGCATAGTCGACCCTACCGAGCCTTTGGATTTCTTTCAAAAGCATGTTTCTGATAGTCATAATGATGTCATCCAAACTCACTTCCATGTCTCATTATCGTTATGACATTCATCAAATCATGATTATTTTGTCGAATCTTCTTTGCTCAAAAATTCACATTTGACTCCTTAACTTCTTCTCCAACATCTCACTTTTGGAATCCAATTTTTCAAACCGGTGATTGACCTCACTCTCGGCCTCACTCTCAATCTTCCTATTCACAAACTCCGCCTGAACCTGCATCTTGTTCGTTGGAATTTTCATGGAGGATTCAACTTCAACAATCCGCTCAAAATCTGGAACTCGAAGAATTATATTTCATGCCAACCGGGATCATATGGACTAGTCCAATTACAATTAAGAGTACGAGTTACCATGAGCCTCCGACTTGGAAATTACTTTTACGGTACAACGGGACTCGGCGGCTGAGGCTTTGCGGTAATGGAAGCGGAGTAGTGGACATAGCCAGAGTATAAATTCGAATTTCGATGATGGCTTGGCAAGAAGAAAACGAAGCCATAAGTTATGGAAAGAGAAAATAAAAAACAAGAATGTAAAAGAAAATGTATAAAAGCAGGGAGGAGGGATTTGGCAAAACGAAGACGTAGCTCGCGTTTGGATTTGTTTCATCCATGGTGGGTTAGGTTTTATAAACATTCTTTTTTTTTCTTTTTTTTTTATGCTTTTAGTTTGTTTTTAGTTTCAAAAATAGAAAGATTCACAAAACAATTTATATATATATATATATATATATATATATATATAATTTTAATATTTGATAAAATAAATAAAAGGTTATTTTATAAATATAATGTATATATTAATACTTCGATTTTCCGATATCCGATAATCTAATGTATCGGAGATATATATCCGATATCTCCAATATATGGTGGATATTTTTACATAAATATCAATAAAATATAAATTATTTAAAATTCATTAAAAATTGTTTATAATTTTAAAATTTGATAAAATAAGTAAAAAGGTTATTTTATAAATATAATGTATATATTATACTTTGATTTTAAATATATAAATATAATGAATGGTGATTTCATTCTATATAGATATAAATTATTTATTTTATTTAAATGTATTTAAAATTATTTATTATTTAAATATATAAAAGTAACATTCCGATATCAAAAAATATATATAAAAAGTAACATTCATTTCATGAAATGTGAAAAATCATATCGTATCTTAAAAAATATTTTCAAAATTTTTTAAATTTTTAAATAAGAATGTTTCTATCAAAGAGGTCTGGTTCAAAGGTTAACAATTAGATGAAAAAACAAAATACTATAACATTATAACAAAAAAGTAAAAAAAATAATAAAAATTAAATACTTTAACTATAATATAGTAAACATTGATTTGTAGTGGGGGAAATAAGTCATTCACACATACTCATAATCTAGCTAGGTAATATATGAATGTGTCATTTTTATTATATTTTTCTCACATTGTGGGGCAAATAATTATCCCTTCATAAGTAAAAATAACTATCTTTAACCTATAATGTTAAGTTTTTTAATATAAGTTTTTCTAACCATTTTACTAAATCCCAATTTATGTTATATTTTCCATTTTCAATCTTATTTCAAGCTAAAGTATTTTATTCTATTTTAATTTAATAGGGACTTCAAATTTTATGTCATTTTTCACAAATTTTATTCAATATTTCCTGGCTTCATTCTCTTAAGCACACCGAGATTAAAAATGTTTCAACGGATATACGGTACTTGGAATTCTGGACTCATCGGAGATATATGAAATATCTCAGGATCTCAAGGAGATATCAAAGATATATGTGATATATCAATGGATATTTTTACATAAATATCAATAAAATATAAATTATTTATAATTTATTAAAATTGTTGCATACTTTTAATTTTATAAAATAAGTAAAAATGTTATTTTATAAATGTATTAATATATATTAATACTTTAATTTTTAAATATATAAATTATTTTATTTTATTTAAATATATAAAAAATAACATTATATCACCTATAACATATATACATATATATATATATATATATATATATATATATATATATATATATATATATATATATATATATATATATATATAGATAAGTAACATTCCTTGCATGAAATGTGAAGATTAAAAATTAGACTCGAGATATGAGAATGTTCTGATATTTATAATAAAAGTAAAAAGAAAATAAATACAAATTAAATACTTTGCTTTATAATGTGGCTATTGCCTTGGGTTGTAGTGAAATATATCTTTCACACATAGTCTTAATCTAGTTAGGTAATATGTGGATGTGACATTTTTATTATGTTTTTCTCTGATTGTGGGTTAATAATTATCCCTTGATAACTAAAAATAATTACCTTTAACCTATAATCTTAAGTTTTTTAATATAATTTTTCTATCAATTTTACTAAATCCCTATTTATGTTATATTTTACATGTTTGCAATCTTATTTCATGTCTTCCCATATTTTATTCTATTTTTTTCACAAATTTAATAGAGACTTAAATTTTTATGTCATTTTCAAAAATTTTTATTATATTTTCTTTGTATCTTACCTTTGCTCGATGATTAAAATATAAGTTTCAATGGATATATCGGCGCCCAGTTTCTGGTTATATCGAATATATAGGATATATCGAGAATATATTATTTGAATTTACTCGGAATATATCGGTATATATCGGATATATATCAGATGAATATTTTTACATAAATATTAATAAAATATAAATTATTTAAAATTCATTAAAAATTGTTTATAATTTTAAATTTTGATAAAATAAGTAAGAAGGTTATTTTATTCCATATTTTCCTTAATTCTATTACATTTATCTAAGATTAAAACATCAGTTTCAATGAATATATTAGGACTTGGAATTTACAGATATATTTGGATATCGAATGTAGGAGATATCGAAGATATCAGAATACCTAAATGAATGTATCTGATATATCGATGAATATTTTTACATAAATATTAATAAAATATAAATTATTTAAAATTCATTAAAATGAGTTTGTTTAAAATTTTGATAAAATAAATGAAAGATTATTTTATAAATGTAATATATATATTATCACATTCCGATTTAAATTTCTATAAATATAAAATTTTATTTTCTTTAAATGTATTTAAATTATTTATTTTATTTTAATATATATAATTATACTATAATATAGTATATAATAACTATATATATATATATATATTAGTATTATTATTATTATATATTAAGCAAACAAAAGCTAAATGGATAAATATAAAAAAATAAAATTAGAAATTCTAATAATTTTTGTATTGTATGATAGTGAGATATATTAAACACTAAAATCACAAATTATTTAATTAAAATGCATTCAACAATATACATCAACAATTTATTTTAATATTCATATCTTATAGTCAAAGCTTATAAAAATATAGGAAGCAAATAATCCATATATTAAAACTATATTTTCCCAGGATAATAAGTAAGAATTGAGATAAAAATATATAAGGTTTCTGCAGAGTATCAAGGAAGAATTTAAGGCAAAACTTTAATGCAAAATTTAAAGGGGCATGGGTTTCAAAATTGATGATATTTTGATAAGATGCTGATATATACGCAATATATGCAGATATATGGCAATTTTATCGTTGTTTTTCTTCTCTTGCTTGCGTGTTGGCGCTCACATGCATGACCAATTCTTTCATCAAATCTCGCCTTCCTCTGGATATATCGTCGATATTCGATTTTTCGTCAAGCGATTATCGGCTTCGATATCGTATCAAAGGATCAATAAACACGATATATTGTTAATCCTTATCATAGAGCAGTATAGATATACTTGCTAATAAATCCAATTATTTAAATCGATCAATAACTAAAAATAAAGTTTATGAATTTATAATTTACTAAATAATGTGCCTACTTTATAATAAATTCAATCATCTAAATCCATCAACGAATTATAATTTACTAAATAATGTATCTACTTGATAATAAATTCAATCATTTAAATCCATCAACGAATCAGGACTGCGTGGCTAGCATCGAAACAGTGAGCTCATGGCCAATAATGTCAATGTGCATCAAATTGCTATGATTGCAATTATAAAGTAGAACAAAGCAATAATATTGTTTTGAAAAAATTACAGAAACTTTGGGTACATTTACAAAGCATTGTGAGAATAGTTTTGATGATTATGTTATTTGAATTTAATGTTTTTGCTTTGTGTTCTTGTGTTTCTTGTGACAAAGAAAAGAAAGATGAGTGTTTTACGTGTTCTTTGGAGACAAAGAAAATGAGAATGTTTTATATGTGTTCTTAAATGCAAGAAAATGAGAGCCACGTCGTGTTTTTAGTGTTTTGGTTTTATGTGAAAAAATATGAGAAGCCAAGCGCTGTGTTTTTTAGGTGATTCATTTTGTTTTTTTTATAACAAAAATATAGTTTTCAAAAACCGTAACCAAACATACTCTGCAGCCCTTGTTGGTTAAAGTTAAATTGGGTCCCTTAGAGTTAATTGTAGTTTCCTTCACTAATTGAGGCAAATATTACCATCATTTGCTCTTGCTCTTAACTCTCTCCTTTAAGCTTTCAACCTTTTCCTTTTGAAACCATCCACACGTCAATTAATAAAAACATCAGCAAAACACAAGGCGCTCAATGATATTAATCCAAAGTTTTGAGCTAGATCTTTTAAAATGTGTGAAAAAATAAATATGTAGGTCTTTAGCTGATCATTTTATTAATGGCCCCAGATATTCACGTCGTCCCTCACAAATTTTGTATTTTTAATTTTGTGTTTGTTTTGTGTCATAAATGTTTCAATAGTCAAATAAAGTAGTATGTTTTTCACGATGATAAAAGTAGTATGTTGATAATAATTAAATTAATTAAACTGCTTATCTGATCAACGTTTTTCGCAATGTGAATGGCGTTTGGCTATTATTCATTTCCACTAAAAGGCAAGACTACGTTTTTATTTTAAAAAAAAAACCGTTTTTAAGAAAGCGGTTTGGGTGTGAAGCATTTTCATTTTTTATTTTAAAAAAGGGAAAGCAAATAAGAAATAAAACACAAATATGACTCATGATAGGAAAGAGGCTGATTAAGAAAATAGGTCTGAATTAAGAGTTGAGGTCCATATAGGAAGATACGGTGGAGCCGTGGCTGCCACTGGCTAAAAGTCGGGTCTCTACTTAAAGCAATTAAAGAAAATGCAGACATTGTCAGCCCAATGAATAAGAGATAAGTAACCATACGATACAACATGCAAGACATATATAAAAAATAAATAATCAAGCAAAGGGTCATATACAAAAATGTATGCGCAGATGACGTATTTGGAAAACTATCAATTAGGGAAACAATGTTAGTATGATAATAATAAGTATTAGATTAGAAGTGGTTATAAATCATTATGTAAAATTATTTATTAAAATGGAATGGGCCCACCCAAACATTTATGTGTTGTCTAGATTAACTCCCCAAGATTCCATTTGTTGGAATTGTAGAGTGTAGTGTGTTTGAGATTTTGAAAAAACCGGTTTGAAATTAAAAAAGTTTTGAAAATTGGGTTTGAGTTATTTCAGGTGAAATTTTAGATTTTTTTTTTTAGGACTTGAAATTTAGAGAAATTGTGAATTTTCAAAATTTGAGATTAGGACAAGCGAATCTTAAGAAAGTGAGATTTGGAAATTTGTTGAAGTAACGAATTTTGAAATTATAAATTTGTAAATTAAATGGAAATCGACTAATAATTGAATTTTAAAATTATGACACTTGATTTTTTAAGTAAAATTTGCAATTTTGAAATTTATCATTAATTTGAGAATTTGAAATTTGAGATTTGGAGGACTTGACTTTTAAAATTGAAAATTTGAATTTTAGAAAATGAGAAATTTGAAATTTGGATACTTAAAATTGAGAAATGGAAATTCAGAAAAAATTTGGGGATTTTATTAAATTAGGGTGGAGTGAGTAAGATCCATATATTACAAGAAAACAAGCAAAAAAACAAAAACAACAACTTGTAATTTCTAAATAAACAAAAACAACAATATAATTACAAGGAAAATAAAATAATAAAAGCTGTAAATTAAATGAAGTAATATATATCTAGAAAATAATTAAAATAATAAATAAATAAAAAGAAATTAACTATGTAAAAGAGAATAAAAATTCAAGAAAAACATACAGTAGACGGAATGGTTAGGATGAACTACTTCTTCGAGAAATTGCCTCAAAGTTAGGGATTGTCTCCTGAGAATTGCCTCAGGAGCCAAGATTTCCTCAGGCACTCAGAGCTTTTGGCTTTGAGGCCAGCCCAGGACCTCAAAACCAATGTGGAAAGAGACCCATAGCCTCCTTAAGAAAATAAATTTAAAACTAATATTCTTTAAGTATGTAGACCGATCTTAATTTATTCTCAAAATATTTAATCAAGGGGCCATTGGGGTCTCCAACCTTTTTGGTGGAAGCGACCTATGGTTTCCTTTTCCTCCGTCGAGGGAGAGGACCTTTGCTGGGAAGGAGGCACAAAACTTTTGCTTTGTAGTTTCAGTAACCAAGTTTGCCTCATGAGGAAAAAATCTTAAGCACTAAAATAAGCAGTACTCTTGGCCATCTCTCACTTGTAATTTTTCAGCGTGAGATTGTCTCACGAGAAAAAAAATCCACAAGCGCCGAAATTTGGGAGTCTCTGAATGTACTCTTCGATAGAGTTCATGAGTGTGGCAGATATGACAACAATGCAGCAGAAAGTGTGAAAAGTGAGTGAAGTGAGATGAGAGCTGTCAGAAGAAATAAGAGACTAAAGTATTACAAAGGCAAGCATTTCGATTAAAACTCAAACAGCTGAGGAGTTCTAAAAAAACATCCCAAAGCGAACAAGAGGACGAAACAGCACAGGGGCCGGTAAAAAAGTCACTGACATAGATCGAAGCTCTGCAGAAAGTCGCCCGAAAGTGGAAACTTATGTCGAGCGCGAATGAGGCGCGAAAATGGTGGACCGCCGGATTAAGATGGTGTGTGCGTGCGGCCCGTGCGATTGCCAGGTCGACCGCTCGCCGCGAGTCGTCGATCGTCAACGACCGTGCGATAAGTGTGAGATTCGGGACGTAGGTGACGTCAAATATCTGAGTCGAGCGGGATGACAGTGACCGACGTCAAGATGCGGGATGAGCGAGATCAGCGCCGATTATAGACGATGCGTCAAATGGATGCGACGAATAAGATCGTATCGATCGTGATGATCGGCATCTGTCGTAATGCAGCCAACGTGATTCGCCATGCTCACAATAATCGAGCGATGATGACTTTATCTGTTCCGCGCAGAAATCCTGTTTCTGAGTATACGAGTAAATAATCGATCTATTTGTCTTGCTCATGTAATCTGAATGAGTCGCTCTCGATCCCATATAAAGTGAATGCGAAACGCTTTGTATACGCGAGGCGAGTGCGGGCGATGCGATCCTGCAGTCTTGTAAAATGTGATGCGGGATGAAGTCGAACATGCGATCCATATGAAGCGAAGTCCCGAGCGCACGATATCTGACAAGCTTTGAGCGACACATTTGTCTTTGCGAATGTGATGCGGATGAAGTGCGAACATCGATCCATATAAAATGAAGTCCCGAACTCTTGATCTGTGAGGCAGTCACGAACCGATACGACCTGTTGAAGCTATGAGATGTGATCTTGAATGAGTGCGAACATGCGATCCATATAGAGAGCGAAGTCACGACGCTGATATCACGAGAAAGCGAAGTGGCGTCACGACTTATTTGTCTTTACTTGAAATGTAATCTGAGATAAAATCCCGAACATATGATCCATAGAGCCTTGATATGCGAGAGAAGGCAGTCTACGACGTCGACTTTCTTGTGCTAGCAAATGTGATCTGAGGATAAAAGTCCCGAGACATATGATCCATATAAATGAAGTCACGAGCACTTTGATATGCGAAGACAGTCTGAGCGGTATTCTTTGTGTAGCAAATGTGATGCGAGATGAAGTCTGAACATCGATCCATATAGGCGAAGTCTGACGGCTTGATATCGCGAAGGCAATCTGGCGTCTGACTTTCTTTGTCTTTAGCAAATGTGATGCGGATGAAGTCGAACATCGATCCATATAGAAGCGAAGTCTAAACGCGATGCGAGAAGACGAGAGTACGAGCGTCCCGGCTAACGATTGCTAGCAAATGTGATGTGCAGATGAAGTCTGAACATCTGATCCATATAAAGGCGAAGTCTGAACATACCAGTATCTGAGAATGAAACACGAACATCGACTTCTTGTCACAGCAAATGTGATCTGAGGATAAGTCTGAACACTCCCGATCCATATAGGCGAAGTCCCAGGCAGCGGGCTATTGGTGCTGGCGAATGTGATGCGGATGAAGTCTGAACATCGAGTTCATATAAAGCGAGGGAATGCGGCGCCTGTTGATTGTTGTGCTAGCAAATGTGATCTGGTGAGTCTGAACATCGATCCATATGAAGGCGAAGTACGGAGCGCTGATATGCGAGAAGGCAATGACGATACGATCTAAAGATAGTAAAGGCGAAGTTAGAGGGGTATGCCCTAGTATGACATCCAACAGAAACATGATGAAGTCCAAAAATGTCATAACAATGGCTCATATTCTCGATAA
Organism: Tetrastigma voinierianum; assembly: GCA_016808115.1. Classification (NCBI taxonomy): domain Eukaryota; kingdom Viridiplantae; phylum Streptophyta; class Magnoliopsida; order Vitales; family Vitaceae; genus Tetrastigma; species Tetrastigma voinierianum. The sequence goes on along the minus strand of JAEQBH010002652.1, from coordinate 141,132 downwards.
GAACTATCTGAACAAACCAACCACGTCCAAATGATCCCGAAAGATAAGGGATATGCCCCAGTGTGGCATCTATCAAAACATGATGAAATCCCGAAAATGTCATAACAAGACTCATCCTCTCTGTAACGATTGTATGCATAAACAAACAAATTCCTGCTGATCTTGGCGGATAAGGGATGTGCCCAAGTATGACATGCATGTCATCCAATAAAGATGTGATGAAAACCCCAAATATCAAAAATATGGCTCGACATCTCGTGAATGCATCACATACAAGTAAACACATCCAAATGATCCGACCAGATAGGGAAGTGTGCGGTATATGTTGAATCAGTCTAAATCCTGCCATCCCCCCAATAACAAAGGCAACCTCGAGTTAAATGGAAAACCGTAACTAGAGATGGATCCCAACAGCAAGGCATCTCACAAAGCCACATAATAATGTCGGATATAGGCCAGTCTCAAATACCTATCAAAGTAGATCTTTGTCGAAGAAAACATTTAAATCCCATGGTCAGGTGGTCTTATGACACGGACAGTAATGTAGGCTTAGGGTGATAGGTAAAAGAAATGAAGGGAAACTAGGCTCAAACACCCCGATAATCAACCCCATGCCCTCGTGTGTGGAATGCCACATGCATAAGAAGTCTCATGAGCTAGGGACACAAGAACATCCAATGGAAGTGCTAATAACAATGATGTAATGCAAAAAGTGTAACATGTGGTGAGATAGGTAAGATGAAAAGGATGTAAAGTGAAACATCAAACTCGAAACCAATAAACATATGAGGGTGATAAATGTGAAAATGAAGTATGAAATTAGAAGATAAATAACGTGTATGGAAAAAGCGATGATGATATGATGAATCTACCCAAATCGCTGCGTGGGGAAGACATGTTGTCGACAAATTGGATGATGAATATGACACTAACTGGAGCCCCACTTCTTTCGGAGCCCCTAGGAGAGGATCGATCATCATATACCCTTGTATCAAATCTCAAAGTAAACACATGATACTAGGATCGAAGAAAACCCATCTGAACTCCCATAAGTAATACATACACTAAAGACAATGATCCTCATAAATCCATACAGGAACTCGAGGAATACTTATACTAAGTAATACATATACGTGCATTTTATTCATATATATTTTTTTTTCTTTTCTCTTTTTTTCTTTTTTTTTCTTTTTGTTTTTTTGTCTTTTTTTTTTTTGCGCATAAGTATTTGAATGAACAATGAGAGACAAACCAATATTACAATAAATGAACATATATCGAGCAGAAGGTCTGATAAAACAACTACAGCTGAAATGACATAAGCCTCTCAACTAAAAAGTCTGAATAAGTAATAAAGTGGAATGACGAAGGGATGACATGACAAACCCCCATGCAGTAAAATGAATAGATCACCAATCTAAGTGGGAAAGAATGAGATAGAACGAGAAGTCGGATAGAAAGAAAGTGGTGAAAACATAGAAACTATGAAATGGAACGGATACAAGGAAGTGAATGTGGTAAGGCGATATAAAGAACATGTCAATGTGTCCATAACTCAGAAGATCCCTAAACTAAGGCATCCACCAAAGGCCTATCGGTATGAAAAGGTAAGAAATGGGGCTATAAGAAAAAATAGGCCAAAATGCGTGCGTGAGGCTCAATGGGCTGGCAATGGTAAAAAAAATGTGAGTAACAAGTGATAAGGTATATGGCTAACCGAAATGATGGCCACCCATCCTGCGACCAAGGTCTCAAACGTAAAACTTTTTCAGTTGATCCACATTGGTTGGCTTTGAGAATTGGTTTCCATCTAAGGTCCATCGACCATGCGGCTCCTGCAGGGTCACCTCTCCCCAGCCAATGTAAGGTCCGCTCCAGTTGGGTCTAAACTTCCCTCTAGGGTCGGTGACTAATCCTCTGAGGACTCTCAAAACCAAATCGCCTCGCTGTAGTGGTCTAGGCTTGACCCGCTTTTTGAAAGAGCGGGCCATCTTCCTTTGGTAAGCCTGAATATGGTCAGCAGCTCTCAATCTCCTTTCATCTAACAGGCTAAGCTGATCCAAGCGTGGCCGAGACCCACTCTTGCCTCCCGAAATCTGTTTGCTCTAGGGCTCTCTCAAGGATCATCTCTATCTCAGCAGACCGTTGCCTCCATGCCATAAACTAGAGAGTAGGTGTGAGAAACCACGTAGAGAGTGCGAGGGAGTGCGATACGCTCATGTGCGAAGGCTTCTCGGTTGAGTCTTGTGAAGTCTCAATCATCTTGCGTAGAATCCTCTTAATATTCTTATTTGCGGCCTCTACTGCCCCATTTGTGCAAGCTATCTGTGACGATGCAGTAATCTTTGGTGCCATATCTACGTAATAAAGTGTCAACCTCACCCCCTGAAATGCACACCTCATCGATATCAACTCATGAGGAACCCGTATGCGCGAGATAATGTGCGTCGATAAAGGTATGGCCACTTTGGCGCGTTAACTGCATAAGAAGTGGCCTCCTCCACCCACTTTGTGGAAATAATCAATAGCGACTAGGAATGAACTCATGACCACTAGAAGACTTCGTGAAATCTTCGATAATATCTTCTATGACCTGGGCCGAAAACAGAGGTGAGAATTGATGCATGCAACTCGATGGTGGAACGTGTATGAGATCTCAGTGCATCGACACTGTACATCTACGAACAAATAGACAGCAATCCATCACTGCACAAATTGCCCCCGCTCAAACCAATACTCTAATCAATCTCTATATATCCTAGAGAGGAAACCAAAATGGAGGAATCTGGATCCATATCATGACAAAACCGACCCTAAAGGCTCACAGATGCACCCACGTGTAGGATGTGAGTCCTAATCAATAAGATCTAAACTCAACCTATAAGGTCAGGGTGGCACTAAAAAAAAGTGGGTTTTGAGGTCCACTGTAGGAGGCGATCTGTACCCTCAGATGGGCACTGTGACCTCCTACACGTCTTGAAGTGACGGGCTTCCATGCGAGGTGGTCATCACCTCACGTACCCCTTCCTCGACATCCCAGGGGGCGACCTATGGTGAAGGCTCTCTGCTCTCGGCACTCGAGGAGATAAACTAAGTGTATAGTGATATGTGGGTGCATCCCAGAAAAACCTACTAAATCTAACAAAGAAGAGCACACGGCCATACAAATATCTAAAATCTAGCTGCGAGCTATGCAAGTCTTCAAAGATCGGACTCTCGGCATCAATATATATGCGACCACCTCGAAATGCTGCAAACATGGATATAGCCCATCACTAGACCTTACTCCTAATCATTAGCTGGAGTCGAAGAGCAATAGAGCTTAAACAAGTCTCCCATCAAATATCAATCCACAACAACAAAAAAGACACATAGTCGTAGAGACTAAGGAGTTGGAGATAAGGGGATAAATCTGTCCCACATAGGCCAGGCAACATGCGGTTAAGCAGAGATTGGGTAGTCATGCAGCGATCCCGATCATGCAAAAGCACAAGTATATCATCCATATCTACACAATCTAAGCGAGAAGTATAAGATGGACAAGATGAATATATAACGACCATGAGAAACAAGTGACATAACTAGATTAGAAGAATCAGCCAGGATGTAAGCAACAAATATTAATAGTACAACAACCAAACATGTAAAATGTACAATGATAAAATCAAACTCTCAAACGTGCCATCAATAATCAAGTATACAAAAAAAACACAAAAATAGGTATCTATCAATCAGATAATCAAAAGCCACACTTTCCCTAATTTGTATTCAAGCTTGGCATGTTGTCACAGTGGAGTGTATTTATGGTCCCGCATTTTTGGCTATTAGCCATTTCCCACTAAAAGAGCAGAGACTCGTTTTTATTTTAAAAAAACCATTTTAGAAAACGGTTTAGGGAATTAAATGAACTTATTTTTTGTTTTTATTTTAAAGGAAAGCAAAAATAAGAAATAAAAACACAAATATGACTATTGATAGGAAAAGGCGGGTCTAGGAAGAAAGCGGGGTCTGGAGTCAGGGGTCGGGTTCTTATCGAGAAGATGCGATGGGCGTAGCACCCCTCCAAGCCACAAAGTCGGGTCTGCTAAAACGAGCTAAAGAAAATATGGCTTTTGACTAATCGCTGAATCACAGAAGATAGTAGTAACAATGCAAAACATGCGAAGGCGTATATAAATAAATGTCGAGCAAGTCATATACAAAAAAAAATGTGCACCGGGCGACATGTTGGAAACGTATCAATTGGGAAACAATGTTAGCGCAATGACAAAAATACAAACTATTGATTAGAAATTGGTTATAAATCATATGTCAAATTATTTTATTAAAATGGAATGTGGGGACCCCCACCCAAACCCATTTATATATTATACAAATTAACTACAAGATTGCTGTGGAATTGTGAGTGCTTAGTGAGTTTGAGATTTTTTGGCAGGTTTGAAATTAAAGTTTTGAATTGGAGTTTGAAGTTGGAAATTGAAATTTGAAATTTGAGATTTTTTTTTAGGACTTGAAATTTAGAAATTATGAATTTTCAAAATTTAAGAGATTAGAGACAATTGAATCTTGAAATTGAGATTTGAAATTTGAAATTGATCGCTTGAATTTTGAAATTATGAATTTTGTAAATTTGAAATTAGTAGGCTGTGGAACTTGAATTTTGAAATTATGACATGATTTTGAAATTAGGAATTTGCAATTTTGAAATTTAATCATTATTTTGAAATTTGAAATTTGGTGAATTTGGAGGACTTGACTTTTAAAATTGAAAATTTGAATTTTAGAAAATGAGAAATTTGAAATTTGGATACTTAAAATTGAGAAATGGAAATTCAGAAAAAAATTTGGGGATTTTATTAAATTAAGGGTGGGTGATAGTCCATATGTTAAGGAAAACAAGCAAAAAACAAAAAAACAACAACAACCAATTTCTAAATAAACAAAAAAGCAACAATATAATTACAAGGAAAATAAAATAATAAGACTATAAATTAAATGACTAATATATATACAAGACAGTTAAAATAAATAAATAAATAAAGTGCTTGTATATAAAGAAGAAGAATAAAGAAAGTCGAAAAACATGCACGAGTAGACGGGTAGTTCCCAGACCAGGAACTCACTTCTCAATTTGAGAGTACTCCAAAGTTGGGATTAATATACAAAATTGCCTCGAAGTAAAGAATTTCCTCAAGCTCAGCTTTTAGCAGAATAAGCTTAGGACCTCATTTCCCGATGTGGAAAGAGCCCATGCTGTGAAAATAAATTTAAGGAACTAATATGGCCTAAATTATGTAGACCAATGCCTTAATTTATTCTCCAAAAAATATTTGTCAAGGGCCATTAGGTGCCAGCACTTTGCCCAGATTGGGCCATTTTATCGTTTCCCTTCCCTCATCCCCGTCAAGGGGAGAGGACCCAGGCCTATAAGGAAAGGGGCCTCACTTTCTTGTAGGTTTCCAATGTGGGATTACTTTCACAAGAGAAAAAAAAATCTTAAGCGCCGAGTAATGGGCACTGCGCATATCTCGCTTTGTAATTTTTCGCGTGAAGTTATGCCACATGAAAGAAAAAATCCACAAACCTCAAAATTTGGGGTCTACACATAATATTATGTTTCTCATAAATTTATCAGAACCCTTCTCTCTCTATGTCGGCTTGAGATCTTAACCACTTGATTTAGATCTTATTAACAATTAAACTTAACTTATTAATAGTAAATTCGCTTTAGACAAGCAAAGTAGATTAACATGGATATTTTTTTATCTTTTATGATTTTTAGCAATTTGTATCTTGAATCTACGATATACTACAAGTTTGAATTAATAAAATTATTTTATTTTCAAGAAATAAACACCACCTCAATTTAACCATCCAAAAAATGTCTATTTAGAATATAGGTTTTATTTTTGTTATAAAATATCTTTAAATTTTGTTAGTTCTAGAAAATGTCAAAAGAAAAGAATAGGAAAACAAAAGAAAAAGTGAAAAAGAAAACTAAATTAATTTAATAAATTACTTTTACTTGCTATATATCCAAACTCGGTTTTATTCACTTTAACATAATATAAAAATGAAATAATTTAAAATATATATAAGTTTTCAACTCATTTAAATAAGTATTTATAAAAAATCCTATAATAAAATTATTTCAAAAATTGTGAGCCAAATTTCAATTGGTATGTCTTTAGATTTATAATGATCACTACTAATTCAAGTTTTGGGAAATTTGTGTTTCAATAGTTCCTATAATTTATTAGATAGTATTTATGCATGAAAGCACGATTATTTTTATGAAATTATATAAAATTAGTATTTTACATTTTTTATTTATATTTTATAATTATTTCCAAATTAATGAATTGAAACACAAGTTAGAGTTGCTAGAGGTTTACCAATCAAGGGTAAGAGTTGTAATTACATATGGTCAATCAAGAAGTTAAGAAAAAACACAACATGACATTTTATTAACTAATTGTATATAAAATTGGAAAATATGCAAAAAAATCTTTAATGTTGTGCCGATATTGACATCTTGGCTTTTACTGAGTTAAAGGCACAAGTTTACTCTCGTAGCCCAAGTTAGCCTTGTCGTAATTCAAACTGTTAAAATGGTTAAACAATGTTAAATGATTGTTAAGTGCTGATGTGGTGTCTACGTGACAGTGGGGACCTTCACAGCTCTCTCTCTGCTTACTCCTTTTTGATCTACAGTCTCTTTTTCCTTTTTTTGTTCCCTCACCATTGGACACCTCACTACTCGCCCTAGCATTTTAATACAGCCCAACTTTCCCGCTAGCTAGTCGAGCTCACCACATTCAACAACCTCCAACCACTTTTTTTATTTATTTTTAACTTTTTTATTAGGAGTACATTTTTTGTTTGGCAATCTAATAGTAAAAATTCAAATTTTATTTTTAAAAATATAAATAATTATTTCTTTTTTAAGATCTATTAAATAAAATTCAAAAAATTTTACTTGAATTTTTAAAATCTACTAAATAAATAAAAATTCAATTTTTGTAAACATAAATAAATTATTCTTTTATTAAATTTTTAAATAAATTATTTTAAAAATTTATTTAATTCACCATCGAATTAAGCTTGAAAAATGAGATTGATGAGTTTGAAATTGATAAAAATAAAATATTATTTCAAATTGTGGCACAAACTGCTTGGTGGGAATGGGGATCAGATTGGGAATTTAGAAGCTAGGACTTGGGAGGAGAGCCACAAAACGACAAGGAGGGTTGATTCCCTTACTCGCTTTCAGGACAATCAATCCATGTGACTGCTGTTTAAAAAATCTTAAAATTACATATTTTAAAATAATGTGCAAATGAATTTATCATCGTTATGTTATTCATCGTAGTTGATATTTATTATTTAATTTTTAAAAATAATAATAAAGTAGTAGTCACAAACCCTTGTGCCGTTTTTACCATTTTTACCTGTAGTCTCTTTCGCGAGCGAGAGGGTGATTTTTGGTTATTAGCATTTCAAATCACACATTTACACATTTTCCATAATTTTCTTCCTTAATATAATGGTCATTCCACATAGATTTAGGTTTTCATTTTTTGTTGATTTAGACGTCTTCTTGATGAAGTGTGTGGTTGTCATCATCATTGTGTGAGGGTTGATTGAAGCCCGAGTAAGTATATCTGTCGGCGACGAGAAATCGAATCGATGAATTAGTTAATACAATGCGGCTGAGTCGTGGGTAATTACAGTCGTAAGCTTGGATGTTGATTCGTCGCTTTATAGCTTTTTAGCGATTTTGATTATATGTTTGTCGATATATTCTTAGTTTAAATTAATAGAATTATTTTTCCGCTTTAAAAAAAAAAAAAAATTCGTGTAGTCGTCGGTGATTTTGAGCAAAATTAAGCGCCAGTTGGTGGCCGGTGATTATAACTATAATCGTAGTAATGCAGTTATAACTATTTTACATTTATACTTTTTTTACATCTATTAACTTTAAAATTTATATGTTATAATATTTTGTTAACATAAGATTCGAATATGGGATGTCTATATTTATCACATCTCTTTACCACTAATAATTTACATCTTATTGATTAGGATGACAAAGTGAAATAATATATAAATCAAGACATTAAGAAGTAGAATCTCCATTCTATTTCTTCAATTTTCTTCCCTTTAATGTGTTTAGCAGACATCAAAACAATTTTTACTTCATCATCCTTTTAGAGCCAAGTGTGGAACCATGATTTGGTTTAAATGGGGGTATGTTTTTTTTTTTTACATTTATTCATTTTGTAATACGTCGTTATAGTATTTTATTCTCATAAAAAGCTGAAACATGAAAGTCGATTTCGATACCTCATCATGACCTTTAGCCAATTTAATTTGAACCTCATTCTCAACTCATTGGCCAATAAGAATATATTTAAGTTGTATAAGTTAGCAAAGATTGATAAATAACGGTTTTAGCCCAATGATAAGGTGTTACATATTTTCAATGGACATGACCTTGTTCTCAAGTTTTGTCTCCTTAGTCGTGTAACAGAAATTTTTTTACCTCGCTAAGCCTATACTAATCATATAATGCTTGAGATTTCTTTTAAGATGATAAATTTACTATTAAGTCAACAACTTATGGGCATTTATTTTTTTTGGTTTTTCTTTAAACCAATTTCCTTTTTGAATTTAGACGACGTATTTTTTTTATTTTGGTATAATATATAAAATACCACCGAAAATGAGATGATAGAAGTATCTTATAACTTAATCACATGTCTTGAATTTAAATCCTAAAAATGGATTTGTATTTTACGATAGAGTTTATGATATGGCTTAAAAGTAATTTTTATCGAAACTTTGATCATTAGGCAAGAACAACTTCTAGAAATACTTCATTACAAAGCTGGTAAAATAAAACCAACTGATAAAAAAAACGGAGGACTTGAAGAAGTTTTCGTGGTGCAGAAGGAAAGATGGCATTTATGTAAATATCGAGAAAAGACATTGGGAAAATGGGAATCTAAAGTTAGAAAAAAAAGCTTTGTCGGGTAGCGGACCGTCTGCATATATATACCATTATAGAAATCACGATTTAGATATAGAAGTATAAAAACATTTCTTTCCATTCTTTGTTTTTCGTTTCTGATAAGTGATAACTTTAGGGTTTCGTTTTCTTCCCCCAAACCTTTGATTCGAATTTTACTACGGCCATGTCCGCTCGACAGTTTCCATTAACTCGAATCCGACGATGAGGCGGAGGCCCGTCGTCCTTGAGAAGAGGCCCAACATCGAATTGTTGGCCGGCGATGCAGGCGTTTCTCCGGTCAGTGGCGGTGCAGGAGAGGATACCGGAGAAGTGCTTAAGGACCTTAGCCGACTCCATCAGGAAACAACTCTTCATAGATCAAGAGATGTTGTGCAGATCAAGAGAAGCGCCTCTGACAACGCTGCCACCGAGCCTCGTCGGACCAGAAGGGTGTTTGAAGCCGGGGGAGGCCTCGGTGGGTAACTCTGGTTAGTATATTCTCTAAGAATTTGGTACTCTTAATTGTGATTCTGGGACTAGTCCAGATGATCCGGAAGTTGGCGTTGAAATCTGCTGACTCTTCGGGAGGGTCCTCGATGGTGGTTCCGGATTTTGAGCGGCGGATTGCTGAAGTTGAATCCTTTGTGAAAACTACGACGAAAATGATGCAGGTTCAGGTGGAGGCTGTGGATAGGAAGATTGAGAGTGAGGTTGGGGGTCTGAGAAGAGAGTTGAGTGATAAAATTGAAGAAAAGGCTGGTGAGGTCAATCACCGGTTTGAAAAATTGGATTCCAAGAGTGAGATCTTGGAGAAGAAGTTAGGAACCGTGAATTTTGAGAAGAAGGTGGACAAAATGTTTGATGATTTGAAGAATGTGAAGGGGCTGATAATGGAGACAGGAAATGACTTGGATAGAGGTCAGGATGGGATTGCCAGAGACAGTGTGAAGAAATGGGAGAAACATGCTGCTGATGGGCTCAGTAGGGTCGACTATGCACTGAGTTCTGGTGGGGCCACAGTTTATTGGAGCACTCTGAACCATTTATTATCGGAAGGAAGTGGTTGGTTCCAAAGACAGTCGCTACGGTTCATAGAGATTCAGAAGATGCTGAAACCGAGGTTTTGGAGAGCCTGGTCAATGTTTTCTCTGAGGATAGTGGATTTGTTCAGATTGGGCTGAGCAGCTATTATTCAGAAGCTATTACTTTGGAACATGTTGTGAGTGATGTTTCTTAATATTCTATGTTATTTTGAGTAATTCTACCCTTTTATTTTATGACACGAGCAATTTAAAGCGTCCTCTGTTTACAGCTGTTGATTGATATGTCTCCAATATTGGGGATTTTCATACCTTGGCATTTATGGAAGCAGATGGATGGTTTAAGTATAGAAATTTTGTACACATTCACAATCAGATGATCTTAATGAAATATCAAAATTATTTTCCACAAAATCATGGTTGTAATAGATTGCATATTTGATTACTTGATGTTTGTGACTTCTTACAGTTTTTGATAGGTCTTCATTGATATCGTTATTAACTGTATTTCCAATTATTAAACCCCCTGGCCTAATTTATATTTATAAAAAACCTATATCAGTATTATTTTCATTGGAATGTGATCTAGGATTAAGTGGATCACAGAAGGGAATATAAACTTTTAGTGCTTTCATAGAGTGGCTGATGGTAGGAGGAAAAAGAAAATCATTAAATCTTTGATGTCTAAGGAGAGAGAGCTTCTAAGCAATAATGGTGACATTTCTATAGAGATTGTGAATTTTTTGGGAAGCTTGACACTAATCCAACAAGGAATTCATGGAGGATCGAAGGTTTAGGTCGTCTCCTGTTTCTCCACAGAGTGTTGAATGGTTAGATAGACCTTTTCTTGAAGGAGGTGCATTGTGTGGTTTTCCAACTAAATAGAGATAAGGTCTCGGGTCTTGATGGCATTACATTATCATTGTATTAAGGGTGCTAGGATGTGATCATCAAAGGATCTAATGAATGTTTTTCAGGAGTTCCATAGCAGTGGGATTATAAATCAAAGTACTAATGCAACATTACATTTGTTTTGGTGCCAAATAAAGTCAAACTCTTAAGATTTAAATTTTAGATCAATTAGCTTGGTTACAAGTCTATATAAGCTAATAGCTAGGTCTTATCAGGGAGGTTGCACAAAGTTATCTATGAGACTATTTATGGTTTCAACGGGCTTTTGTTGAAAGAAGACATTTGTTTTTTTTGGTAGGCAAGAAGCATGTATATTAGCAAAACAGGGGCAAGACCCAGGGTATACAAGTTGTATACAAGAGAAGCAAAAAGACTACCTACCACCCAAAAACTTGGGAAAAGTAAAACTGCAGGATGCACTTTAATAAATTTACAAATGGGTACTCCCCCTCATTCAAGCGGTCAACCCAAGAATGATGGAGGAGATGAAAGAGTCTTTTAATCCTAAAATTGGTAGATGAGAACAGAATCAGGAGGAAGTGGTGTTTAAAATTGATTTTGAAAAGGCTTATTATCATATTGATTAGGGTTTTTGGAGCATGTCTCAAGAGGATCAGACAGGTGATGATATTGGATAGAGTTGCCTTTCTTTTGTTTCTCAATCCTCGTTAATAGAAGTGCTAAAGGTTCGGTGAAAGCATCTAGAGGAGGTTTAGGACAAGGGATACTCTCTCTCCCTTCCTTTTAACACTAGTGGTTGATGTTCTAAGTATATTGATGTTAAGCGAAACGGAGAATGGATTAACTGAGGCTTTTGGATTTGGAAGGCGGACTAGAGATTATTTATGACACCATGGCTTGCAGATGACACCATTTTCTTTTGTAGAGCCTCTTTGGAATGTTTTGAGACCTCAAGGGAATATCCTTTTGATTTTGGGAAGGTTTCTATTATCTAAAAATAAACTTAGAGAAAAGCTCACCTTTGGAATTTTCAATACCAATAAGGTGATTATCCTTTAATTTGGCTTCAGTTCTTGATTATTTGCAGTCTGGATTTATCTTATTTAGGTTTACACTTTTGGTAGATTCAAAATTGAAAGTTTTTTGGGAGATCTAGGGTTTGTAAGTATGAGAAGGTTAGATGGATGAAAAAGGTTTTTTTGCTTGAGAGGATTATGTCTAATCTTTTATATCACACATTCTAGCTACTTCCTCTCCTTTTTCAAGATTCCAGTCTTAGTAGTTACAAAGTTAGAGAAGTTGCAAAGCGACTTCCTTTGATTGAGGATAGGGGGAGGTAAGAAAGATCATCTTTTTAAGTTGGGAGGTGTGTGTAGATCGGACAAGAGGGAGTTAGTCTTGAAGATCTTTGTATGAAAGCTGCTTCAGAAGCCTGATGACTTTCTTGGGGTTTACGCAGGAAAGAATGATTGCTGTGGCTGTGGTTACTTTTAGCTTCTAGTATTTATCGGGCACATCAAATGGATTAGGATCACCAATATGGTGGATTAGATGGTCTCACACGATTGACACTACAGTTTTGATGACCTTATACAGATCCCTCAAGTAAATCAATGGTCTATTCTTTGCGAAGGAGATGGAGTGTAAATCATTCACCCTTTTCCTTCATCGTCCTTCATTATTAGGCTGTGGCGAGCTTTTCGGTTAGCTAAGCAGTGTAGGTTTCCTCCAGGTATAGAAGATATATTTATAGATTTGCCTTTAAATGTTTGGAATTCTATAGGAAACAAGTCAGTTTGGGAGCCTCTTTCAAGTCCATTTCAGTTTGGGATGGTGTGGAGGAGAGATTTCGTAAAAGACTAGCTTTATGGAAAAGACAATATATTTCAAAAGGGGGCATGTTGACTTCAATTTGGAGCACTTTGTCAATTGCAATTTATTATATCTCTCTTTTTGCTTGCCAAGGCTAGTTAGGTTGAGGCAGGAAATTCCAGGAGAAGCTTTTGTGGAGAGCAGGTCTTTAGAAAGAATGGGGTGAATGGGTTAGCATACTGGAGAAAATGGGCTTTTGGAATAGGGGGTGATTTGCTGTAGTAAATATTATAGGGAGGAGGGTGGGTGGGAACCCATGAATGAGTCCTTCTGGTGTGGGAGTCATCAGGTTGGGATTTGGTACAGGCTGGGGTGCTATTTGTTGTGTGAGGAGAAGATTAAGCTTGCTTTAGTTGAACAGATGGTGTAGAGAGTATCGTTGGGGAGAGGGGTTTCCTTCTTTTTGCTATTTCAGTCTCTAAGGAGGCTTCAGTTTGGGAGGGCATGGGTGGTTGGTGGAGGGGTGGTATGGACTCCTCCTTTTAGGCCCTTCAATGATTGAGATTGAGACGAGGCTTTTGGTGAGATTGTAATGGTAAAGGAGTGAAATATTTGGAGGATAGAGTGGTTTTGGGTGGGGCTAAAGATGGACAGTTTGCTGTTAGAGTGGATTTGTATAATGTTTGAATGGTGATTAGATTGAGGCTTTTCAGCCAGGTTATTTGGAATAACCAAGTCCCTTCTAAATTGGGGATCCGCACAGGAGGTAGCTTACGGTGTAAGTTTTAGCTGCAGGATAAACTCAGAGAGAAAGGATTTAGACTTTGTGGAATAGATGCTTCCTTTGTGGGGAGAGAGACTTGTGATCACCTTCTTTTAAATTGTGATCTCTCTAGCCTGCTTTGGATATTCTGCCTTTTGGCGTCTTTGGGTGATCCCTTCTAATGTCAAGAGTTAGCCTTAGACAGCCACGATTCTTTTGTAGAGGAAGGCAAGTCATAGTGTTCTTCTTGTGGCCTTTATGCCTTTTTGGATGTTTTTCATGCGGGAGAGAAACAAAGGGTTTGCCATTTGGTATCTTGGAGAGCAGTCTTTTGTACATAGGTCAGGGTTCATCTTGGTTGTAGATTGTGTGAAATAGGAGACGGGTTGAGGGCCTTTTGATTTTTATTTGTTCTTCCTTTTTTTGTGTATTCTGTTTGCCTTTTTTATAGCTTTTTGTGTAGAGTATATGTCGCTGTATACATTCAGGACATCTTTTTGCATATTTTATAGTTTTATTTTACTTATCAAAATAATTCCATAAAGAGGCAAGACTTTATGAAAAATTGCATGCCTCTCTTTGCTATGGTTGGTTTGGAAAGAGAGAAATGAGAGAATTTTTTGAGAATAAAGAGAGATTGGAAAGGGAGGTCCGGGACTTGTTTTACTTTTATTCTGATCTATATGAGCTTTTTGTGCCTCTGTTTTAGAGGTTCCACTATCCATTTTCCGCTTATGATTGGAGGTTGTGCTTAGCCACTGAAACTTAGGTAGCATAATTTTGTAAGCACTTTTTGGAAGAGGGAGTTTTGTCTCCTATTATCAGCTGTTTGCTTTTTGTAGGAAGGAAATCTCTTCCTTTGTACTTTTGTTTTCCTTCTAATATATCATTTTGTTTGTTTTTTCTCAAAACAAAAATAAAAATAAAGGTTAGGTTTATTTTTTCGTAGTTCTATTCGGTTCTCAACATTTCCTAAAGCTTATAAGAAGACAAATTAATGTAAAACATGATTAATGATTGATGATAACTAATGTGAGTTTTGTATATTTTTTGCAATTTTCAATGGTGAAACTCTAATGCTTTTCTATTAGAGTAAGACTTCTAGAAGACCTTACACTGAGGCTCTTAAGATTTTCTATGATTTCTTGATTTCTTTGACCGCCATTATTCTATTTGTAATCTAAAGATTAAACACCTTAAACGCTTTTTGAACCATATCACGTCGGTTAATAATCCATGTTGGTGGGTTGGTCAGAGGCTTGTAGATAAACAAGAAGGGGACATGGGTTTTTAGCCTTCTTTTGATTCCCTAAAAGGCACCCTTTTGGGGATATCCTTTTTGGAGCTTGTGAAATGGACCCTCTTTGAAGATTGATTGTTGATAAGTATGGGTTGGAAAGTAGGATGGTGCGGAAGGGTGAGAGAGGCATGGGGTGGGTTTTGGAAGATGTGTCGGAATGGTGAGAAGACTTTCAAAGGGTAAAGCTAATCTTTAGGTTGGCTCAAGGAGGGAATCAGATGAAGTTTTGGTGTAGGATTTGTCTTATAGGGACTTCTTCATGAACTTTGTTCTCTACTGCATCTTCTAAAGATGCAGGGTTGATGTTTGGGATAGGGACGTTGTCAGGGGTTTGAGGTTTAAGTAGTGTGGTTTGCATAGATAGAGGTTGGAGGAGGTAGTAGCTTTCTTTGGGGAGGCTGCGTGTTCTTCCGTCTCTTCAGGTATTGATTATGTTATGGTTTGGAAGAAGACTAGAACAATGTCTTTTGAGATATTGACCCAGGATCGAAAACTCAGAAAGAAGGGGGAAGAAGCTTACCCCTACTTTTGTAGAAATGGTTGTCATCTTGGTTTCTTGGACCCTCTAGCAAACAACTATTATGTGTGTGTATGTGTGTTATTCACCCTAAAATTTTGGGGGGAAGACAAAACACCTATCTGCAATTCACTCCAGGGAGACTCTGCTGTGCAGTCACAAGTTCTAGGAAAGTGCTTGTCTGGGCAGTCCCTATTTAGACAATCAAAACAGTGCCCCCAATATAGGGCGAGCAATCAAACAAATCATAAATGAAATTATAAGAAGGAATATACAGAAATCAAGATCAAGAAAGATAAATCTATATTGAAAGAATTATATATAAGGATTGTGATATCCCCACTGTATTTGCAATTTTAAGTTGGTATAATGTGTTTTTAAGTTCTAGTTCTTATGTATATTTATTTATTTATTTATTTGCCTCTGCTGTAATTTTGAGTTATTGTGTGTCTTGAGATATCAAAGACTACTGATGTGTTTATATGCTTTGATTTGAACATAGGCAGGCGGTGGCATCTGACAGATCAAGTGCTCCAAGAACTCGCCAGCAGGTTTATGGATGGCATCAAGGATCTGACCTTGATATCTAGGTTGAAACTGGAAAGATGTTTCTTTTTAGGCGGAGTTTAGCTCGACGCCGAGAAAGTAATGCACAGACCTTCAGTGTGTTGTTGGACTTGGTAGGAGTCTGGTCTTATGTGGACACAGTCAGGCTCCCAGCTTCACGTGAACCATGGAAGCCCTTCCCATACTTGCATCATCGGTTCTGCGGGTCCAAGTAGTCATAGGCCCACCTCTGTTTCGATGCTGGCACATGATCCTGATTCCATGCAGGGTCTGGTCTAATGCTCTTTTGCCCTCCCTGCCTCAACCCGAGATTGATCTTTTCTTTGCGTCCATTACAGAAGTCTTATTTCCTTGATCCTCTGTGGCACCGCCCTTTTTAATTTACTAGGTACATATCTTTAATTATTATTTTTTTCTTTTAGACACGTGTTTCTCCTCCTCCTTGCCAAAGGGTGGGATCTCGTCAGATCAATTTACTCCATACTCTTTAGTGACTAATGTGCATATACCTGTACTATCTCTCTCTCTCTCTCTCTCATTCTTCATTTTCATATTTCTTAGACTGCATACATGATAAAATTTTAACTTAAGAAAAGGAAAAGACTATTGAAAACAGAAATAGGAACTGACCTCATAATTGAAACTAAAACATAAAGGATAGTAAAAGTTACTGGAGTTTTGTTGATATCATATTGCTTGCCTTTGATTTTTCTAATTCAAGGTAACAAAGTAAGAGGAAATCTCGGTGAGACATAGTTTTACTAGATAAACTTCAAAAACGGCCCATTGGTTAAAACGTTGGAAATGGATCAGGTTCAAATCTTCATGATAACATAATATTACAACTTGAATAAATGTTAAAAAAAAAACTTCAAATTCAAAAGCTTTATTTTTAATTTGTTAATGGATTTAAATAATTGAATTTATTATCAAGTAGATCTATTACCATGTTTCAGTTTTGTGCCAGATGAAAACTTGGATATTTTACATCATTCTTTAAAGTTTTATGTTTTTTGATTTTTCACTTTATGATTTTTATTACTAAACCTTCAATGAATAAATAAAAAGTGGTATGTTTTTTTACAGTGATAAGAATAGTATGTTAATAATTAAATTAATTAAACTTAACTTTTTTTTTACATCTATTCAAACATTTTGACATAGTATTATGCTTATAACCTCACAAAGTATGGATCCTTCTCTCTATATATTTGAGATCTTGTATAGTTTAAATCTTATTGGCATTTAAACTTAACCATTCTTATTAAATTAAGCTTTAGACGGATAAAGTAAGATTCTTATAATTCTTTTTTATCCTTTATGATTTTTTATGTGTTGTATCTTGGATCTAGCCTGTACTAGTTTGAATTAATAAAATTATTTCCTTTTAAAAATAGCTTTACCTCAATTCTTTTAAAAATATCCTATTTTCAATAGGATTTATTTTTGTTTTATAAAATATCTTTAAAATTTTGTTAGTTCTTAGCTCAAAGAAAATAATCAAGGAAAACAAAGAAAAACTAAATTAAATTTAATAAATTACTTTTACTTTCATATATCAAACTCTGATTTATTTATTTTAACCCATTAATAAGAAATGAAATAATTTAAAATATATAAAGTTTTTAACTCATTTAAAAATAAAAAAATCCTACACTAAAATTATTTTAAAAATATTGCTGAAGTAGCAGTTCAGTTATAATATGTCTTTAGATTTATAATGATCTACTAATTCAAGCTTTTGAGGAAATTTGTATTTCAATAATGATTACTATATTTTATTAAGGTAGTGTATTTATACATGAAACACAATTATTTTTATGAAATTGTTATATAAAATTAATATTTTACATTTTTATTTATATTTTATATAATTATTTCCAAATCAATAAATTGAAACACAATTACAGATGAAGAGTGAGGCAATCTCACAGGTTTCCCATCAGACAAACAGAAGATGAAGTCAGACAAGCACAGCACAGATCCCTAACAGTCGCTTGAAATAGAATTATTGTAAGAAATTAAGTTTAAATTTGCCTAAATCTACTCAAACCCCCAAAGATTATATTCACAATTTCAGATTCAATATGAGTGAGGCTTCCCCCAGGAGATATAACCTGATGTCAAGACTCAAGACAACATCCTCTGTTTCTAAGCTACTTGTGAGAAAATTTGAATCTGCAAAGAAAGAAAATAGTAGCCTACCACCTACTTCTATTGTTAATCCTCAATTTTGATTAACAATCAGTGATCCAGTAAAATTTTTTGAATTCCCCCAGAATGCAAATCAACTACTTCCAATAACATGCTAAGACAACGATTAAAAAAGAAATACAGTAGCCCAACGACGCTGAGAAAAAAACAAAAAACAATTCAAAAATTCAAATCAATCTGAATGATGAAATTATTTGTTTACATGTGCGTAATTCTAAAAATCAAAATGCAATGGCCCAAGCACAGAAAAATGAAAAAAAACAGATTAAATTAAAAATGTCTAGAGACTCATAGTATTGAACTTTTTTTTCTCTTCTGTAATTCTAAGTAGAACTAAAAACTATAATATTATTTAATTATTATTTAAATGTTAGTTTATTTGTTCTTATAATGTTTAATTTCTATTAACATTAAAAAAATTAAAAAATCAATGTCATTTATACATTTAGAAAAGGCCAAATATTTGTCCTTTTCTATTTAGAACAAAGAACCAATGAATGTGAAAAATGAAAATGAATAATGATGTTGGCTGGAGTACAACATGTAAAAGCTAAAAAAAATAAATAAAGGTGATGTCTTTAAACTAGTTTTCCATAACATGGATTGAGTAGGGTTTGAGTAAATGTAAAGCAATCCTCAGGAAGCACTTAGAGATTAACAATGAGATCGCTCCATATGCAACTGATTACATTGTGTCAGAAGTATGTGCTGTGTAGAAAAATACCTGCTCTACGATAATCTGAGAAAATCAGGAAATTGTGTTGTGGTTTTAGTTCATGTTGGTACTTGGAGTCCCAGGCACTATGGAGGCGTCATTCAGCAACAAGACATTCTGAGAAAGCATCACTGAGACAACTTGCAGTAGCATAACACAAATCTAATATCTGTACCAAGATAAACATTTCCACAAGCTAGAAGAAGAATGCAACCAAAAAGTTAAAGAGGCAAGAATCAGCCAGATGTATCAGATACATCAAGCTCATATTACAGATAGGGTTCAAAAATATTACTGGATAGAAATATCATACGATTATGAAAGGAAGGGAACTGGGAGGAAAGAAGGAAAAGAAAAAAAAAACAGTAACAATTGAAACAGTTCAGATTCAATTTGGTACAACTAAGTGTCGATGCTCTGATTAAAGTACTATAACTAATCTGGAATAGAAAAGATAACATGTATTTCCTATGACCACACAGAAGATTTGGAGTATTGCATCAGAAGTGGAGATCAGGTCCAGTCGACCTTAAATCTAAATACATGTATACTTATTCATCAAGCAAGACTAGAATAAAAAACTAAACATTCCCAAGACCAGGCAGCAGCAGCATTGTTGTGCTAGAGAAATACTACATAAAAAAGCCAACAATCACCAATTGCTAGAACCTATTGTGGGTACATCCAGAACAAGGTTCCTAATACATGTAAAGCAGCTAGAAAATCACATCTAGAATACAACATGGAAGTGATCTGTGTCCCTTTCATGAATGTTTAAAACCATATCATAAAATAAATAAAAATGAACCTACCCAGGATTATTTTCCAAAGAATATAAAAAGTAGATATCAAAGAGAAATACACTGCTTTAAATGGCATACAGTCCAGATCACAAGATACTTGATATAGAGGGTTTACTTGACTGTATAGCAACTCGAATCAATCACCATAGCCAAATCAGAAAGAAGACAGCTTGACTAATTTGTTTTAGCCTTCCCAGCTCTGATATTGTCTTTAATTCACGAATCAACCAAGTGTATCTTAGAACATGTAAATGGAGCACCTCATGCATCAACATGCCAATTTCATTGACAATCAGCTACCAGCAGTTGTATGAATAAAGCACCTAAGAGATGAGCAGTAAGAAATACAAGAAGAAGCAGGATGAACATATATGGCTCTGAAAGAAAACTGTAGTGCTTTACAACGAAAGAAATTATCCGGACCACTCAAGGCAATAATGATTCCTAAATCGACTTCTTTGAAGAAGTATACAAAAAGAATTGTCATAATTACAAGTGCCAATTTGCCTGAGATAAAACTTAAAAACAGCTGGCACCATCGAGCAGCAGCACTATCGGTCTCTCATCTAAACAGTTGAATAATCCACAGGAATACTGAGTGATGTAGTGCACTACCTTCACAGATCATATTTAAATCAGAGGATCATGTCAAGCAGGTGACTCAAGGCCCATTGATGGTCTTGTAAGCCATCCTCATCAAAGTTCAACCATGAACTGAGATCTTGAGGCCACAGGTCACCACCTACACTAGTGCTTCTATCGGAATACAATTCTTGAATCACCAAGAAGCTCAAGGAGAGAGTCCACTGGTTCCTTAAACTACTTTAAATGAATCCTAGAGGAACACTACCAGAGGAGGACATCAACCCAGCTTCTCTTTTTTTATTGTTATCACTGGTAATCAATTCATCAGAATCATAACTTGAAAGGTACAAAGGAGGAGTGTTGTTTCTGTAATCCTGCCACTCTAAATCCATTCCTGAGTGATATCTAGGCAGTCTTCTGCTTGAAGGCTTTGTTTTGTCTTGCGCTCACCTTTGAAATTTCAAAGGCGGACGGCCAGCCCAGCAGAATTTCTAAGCTATTCATCTTTGTCTCTCTCTCTCTTCTTTTCCTTTTACTTTGCCCAGATTATTTTGCCTAGAGTTGATGTGGCTCTCAAGGAGACATTGCCACCAACATCATCAAACAGCAATTCCTTTTTCTTTCCTGTTCCAATGTACTTTTGGCAAAATCTTGAATAGATGAGAGTTAGGTGTTTCTACCATATACAATAAATACACTTTGGTTTACATAATAGTATTATGAAATCATTGGGACATTATGTTATCATGCTGGAAGGAGCCTGCAAAAGAAAAAACCTAATATTAGTAAATAATTGAGGCTTTGAGAAACCAGGAGGAGAAGAAAACATCAAATAAACACTGTATCAAAAGTGCTCTAGGCAGCTCATAAACACACTTTAAAAAAATGCTCACTGGGCACTCTGGCTGTTTAGGAGTCTAAAAATAGACCCCTAACAGACACTACCTATTAAGGTCTAAAATAGCCATTCAACTTAACATACAAAGTATTATATTTGATAATACATTTAACAGTAGTAGAGATAGTAAAAGCCACAAAAGAGAGAGAGAGAGAGAGAGAGTCTCAACAATGTCATAATACTCGAGTATTTTAAATAAGCACAGACCCAGACCTGAAGCTCTGGGCTCTGGTTGACACTTAGGAACCAGGAAAGTATAGGTTCTAGATCATTGCTGGAAAGAGGTGCAGCCAAAATAACATCTCAAGTACTAGCTCACTAAAGCAACTTTTCTGTTCCTTCAAATTTCCTATCTGTAAGAGTCCTCTTCATAAAGCCAATGCAGAATTCTTTGAAACCTTACTAACACCACTTTTTGACCCTGCCTCCTAAAGTGGCCTGTAAACATTATTTGAAGAGGCATTTTAAATGTTTACCCCTACCTGTTTATAAACTATTACTATATTCATTCAAATAAAGGAAGCAAATCAATTTATAGAATAGAATCGCTCAAGAGGATATGTAGATATTTTAGAACACCTCATTTATGTGATGTCTGAATTAAAATCACACCCAAATATAGTTATTAAACAGAAGTTTGTCCAGCACAAAGGTAAAGTCTCTTTTAGTACATCTCTTCTGAGTTGGAGACCAGGTATTTTTAACAGTGGACATTCTATGACCCTTGGCCATTTCATTGATTGGGTGGGCTTTAGTGAGTTTGAGGGTTTTGTACATGCTTTGTGGGTGGTTTTTGTAAAGGGTGAGGTTTTATCTTGTTCTTAGACGCTTTTCGGCACCTCCTTTCTAATATATTTTCTTACTTATCAAAAATATAGTTATTAGGCAGAAACACTAAAAAAATCTCACCTTTCTGAGTACTGCCCTGAACCTCTTAAAATAAAATAACAAATAGAATGTATATCTTACAACTAATGAAATAATAAACGTATGCTCAATTAGTTTGAGAGACATTCTAGGACAGAGTTCTGAAAATCGCGCCACAAATGCAAAGCAAGAAAAAAACGAGATACACAAATCTTCCCAAAAATCCGCACAGTGAAATATAAACTTCAGCTTCTCATAACACATACACACACACACACACACACACATGTACATTTAAGGGGAAAAAAACCATCAACTTCCACAGTATAATATGAATATAGGAAATGATCAGTCACAAGGCATGTGGAGGCTTACATAGGAAAAGAAAAATTAATGGACACAGATGGAAACACTAACTGCTAACTTTTGTCTACGTCATCTCAACAAGTCTATTCAACGCAACCTACTCAAGAGGGCATGCAAATTGACCACATAATATTAAATACCAGGACCTAAAAAAGTTTTCAGCCAATTTCATGAATTAAAAACAATCTACAATACTTTCAAACTACAGACCAATCATACCAACCATTTCCTTCCACTCTTGAATAGCTTTAGATAATTTGTTTACAATGCCTCTTCTTCATCCAACCTATAGAAACAATAAGAATCATATTTCTAAACATAAATAAATAAATATTAAAAGATGAAAGAAAGTAGAAGAAAAATCACTAAAATGTTCAAATAAGTTGCAGTATACATTTTTTCTTGTTAAGCCACTACTTTGAAAAGCACTTTCTTTCAAGTTTGTGCTCAAAAATATAGTGAAAAACCCAGTGATAAGTTTAGGAGAAAATGAATGTGCTATAAGAGAACAAGAGTAATCCAACCTGTTGGTTAGGATTTCTTCTCAGTTACAATTTCTGTGAGTGGGTGCTTCCATCCTCTCCCTCACTGGGTCAGGCTGTAAACCAGGCAACCGAAGTAAAAGAAGGAGAAGAGAAAAAGATGAGGCTCTTGAAAAGGACAAATTTAGCCATAAAGTATGCCATTGTGAGAGATATTTCACCATAAGGCAATACCAAAGCATAAAGATAGAAAGAAATGTCCCTAACATGAATCTACTTAAATGAGATTTGGAAAATCCATAAGGAAAAAATAAATAAACAGATAAGTGGTGGAAGGAAACATAAGGAATCAATGTTAATGAAAATAATAATAATAATTTGATAGCAAACATCATTTTCTGTAGAAGTAAAAGTATAATACCACAGTCTCAGGTGTTGTATGTACCACAGCTCCAGCAACAGTTTATCCTTCAGTGACATCTTCTCATATGGAAACTCAAAGGAAGAACGATGAGGCCATTCAGGCTGAACAGCTTTAGGCACATGAGCAGTCATGAAAATATCAGAGAGGCCCAACATCAGAACACTTAGAACTATAAACTCATGAAGGTGGTCATGTCATGAAGGATTAGACATAGTTGGTACCCTATATTAAATGTGAGTACTCCCATTACCCCCAAGAAAAGAACATTCAGGGGAATATATCTTCACAGGTTCGAAGATCCAACACAGAATCATATTCAGATTCCATCTTTTATCCTTCTTTGAGGGTCAATGTCAGCGTGTACAGGCACACACCAGCAGAGAGTATCTCGGGATGTTGAGGAGCCATATTTCTTTGTCCACCATTTTCTTCTACTTCTTCAGTTTCATCTTCTATGATAAGGCTGATACTCTTTGGTACAGTGGAGTAACTTTGTTAAACTTTCTTTCTGCATTCAATCTTCCATGCATGAGCAACATCACCGTCCTCAAACTGATCAACCAAATTCTAGGACCTAGAAACTGACTCCTTGAATCCAATTTGATTCCATCGGTTTCTCTCTCTCTCTCTGAAGCATGGAGTTTGAGATCCGAGAACTTTCTTCATGCACCAGACCAATCTACAGGAGCTTGAATAAAATTTAAAAAACATGAATAACATCCATAACCGTGTAGACTAAAGAAAAATGTTTCAAAATTTTCACATAAAATATGGCTGGCCTTGCACCCATCAATTAACAAGTCCACATTCCAAATGATGGCTTCTTCCCGACTGAATGCTGAAACAAAAAAATTACCATTTTATTTTACCATCAGACAAATCACTGTTTGTACACATTGCATAAATTTAACTCAAAGTACAGGTTCACAGTAGGTCGAATAATGAGCTACAGAGATGCAAACATTTCACCATCTGATACAGTGTTTGGGTCAACACTAGTAAAGAGATACCATTGGAGGCAGGAAAAGGCAAGCCAAGTAAGTGTGAATATGCTACTGTAAAAAAAGAGATATCTGCTCATAAAAGATACCAAGGCATTCTTGCCATTGACAGACATCTGAGATAGGCTTTCATTAAGCTCCTCTAAGCATTGCAGCTGATCCAGTTTCAAATGGGAAACCAGAAAGAATCAGTGAGCAGCCAATCAAAAATATGACTCATAATTATAATCATGGATTCTAGTAGCTACCTCTTGCTTCAAATATGATAAATCCTCAAGCTGACAAGTAAAAGGTTCATTTTTTCACCAGAATGAACTAGAGCAGGCAAGATCTTCAAGAAAATAGACCACAGAAATCAACAATATGCTCCTTACCAAGAGAGGGAACAAAAATATGTTCTTTAGAGTACTGTAAATAAATAAAAGAAGACACATACAGCTAGCATCACAAGCAAATTTTGCAGCAACTAGTAGTTCTTCACGATCATCATCTGAATCACCTGGAATATCATGAAGAATATTACTGCATTAAAGCGAAATAGCCAATAGCACCTACATCTTCTAATTTGGAAAACAAGACATAGAGGCCGAAACAGGAAACTAGATCTTTAAATATAAATATAAAGAATAAACTAAATACAGAAAGATTTTCACCAAAACATAGGAAAAGTTAGATGTTTAACAACAACCAAACATAAGGAACACTGGAGATTTTGTACCACATTCAAAATATAAAAATTTATTAAAATGAACACCCACAGACGCATGAAATACGAGATTTTTGATAGGCTTTAAATGCACACATGAGAATCTGGAGAGCTTCACTATTTGGGTTGCCTAGGCGTGTAGCGTCTTCAGATCTGACTGTCTCTTTTTAGAGAGGGAGGACGGCCTGACTTGCTGAAATTAACAAATAAACAATTATATAAGTATGATAATAATGGTAAATAATAAATGTTAAAAACATAAATTTGTTTCCACTATAAGAGGAAAGCACACAACACCTTCCATTCTTATCAGAACCCGGCCTTGCACTTCGAAGTGGTTTTGTTGTGGTTGGATTCTCAAACTTTTCCCTCATTGGTGATATGCTAGCCCTAGAAAATGCCGAGCCCCTTCCACTGCGTCCTTGTCTCCGCACACCATCTCCAATGTCTTCCTTAATAAGAATTTTGTTCTTCTTTGCAATCAACACTGAAGACCCAACATTCTGAATTCCATTTACAGATCTTTCCTCTGCTTCACAATTGCTCATTCCTTTTTCCTTTGATCTGTTTTCACCAACACCAGATTCTTCACTTTCAGATAATCTAGCCGGAGAAGAAACATTTTCAAGTTTCATTTTACCATGTTGGGAGCCATTACCCACTCCCCTGGCAAAAAGTGATCCACTGTTCCCAGTGGAAGCCATTCTAGCACCAAAATCAGGAGTGCAGCCTTCGGATGATATTTGCACTTCGTCATGGTTTGAGACAGGAGAGACGAGATTTGCTCTCCTAGTGCGAGAGATTTTTTGTGACCACCCCATTGAGCCATGGGGGGAGAGGATGATCCCCAGGCATGGGACGCTTGCGATTATTAGTTGCACTTATTGAATGTGTTTTGTTTACACTCAGAGGTTGTTCCCATCCTTCCAGTGCTCCAGATGTGCGAGGAAAACTAAGAGAAGAATTTGCCGCCACAGGACCAGTTCGTGGTCCCCTTGAAGCCTTTCCTTTTATTATTGGGCTAAGATTGACTACATTATTGTCCTCACAGATGTTTAACCTAGATAATAGTGACGGTGTCGCATATCAGAAATTCAAAACACATATTATAATGTCAAACAAAAACAATATGTAAAGAAGCTTGATTTCAGTAATATAAATTTGAAGGAGTGAAAAAATACTTATTGTTTCCTTTTTGTATAAGCCTTTCCTTATTCAATCCAGCTGTGTGATCCCTTGAGAGAGAGACCTTTTCCAGCTCAGTCTTCTGTGTCACCGAGATTCGGGCCGGCAGACAAGGGGATGCACCATCTAACTTGTTAGCGCCTAATTACTAACATTGAAGATCCTTGGATCTAAGCAGAGGCATTTAGCAACTTTAGGAATAAAATCTGATTCTATATAACCAATAAATACATTGATGGAGGACCGAGGACTGAATTTCACATCAACGCAAAACCAAAAGGTTGATTCAAAAAAAGTAACCTCGTCAAAGAGGTATTGAAGTAGAAACTTCATTTCCATTATAACTAGGGGCACACAGAATATAATTTCTCAAAGCAGTTTAAGAGTTTGCAAGGAACAGATAGGATAAAATTTGGAGAAAAAAATAAACAAGAGTAAACTTCTAATATTTCCAGTATCAGTAACAGTAAGAATATAATATTGCAAGTTCATAAAAGTGCACAGTACTATCGACAGAAGTATAGTGGAACAGCAAAGCATTAAATGAACTCTGTATAGAACAAGATTTCAATGCCAGATACAACAAGATTAATAAGATTACATCACTAGTAATAAGTAATAACTATTCTCTAACTTCAGTAAATATTAAAAATATCAGCTAAAAAACTGATTCAATTCAAAAAATTTCACTTGGTTAGATTTAGGAAAAATTAATCTACATCTGAAATTTTCAAAGGCATTCTTCCAAATGCTCCATTCCTCTCTTCTCTTTCTCCTTTCTTAAATTTAAAAATATTTATCACATTCTGTTATTATTCAAATAAAATTCAGTGTACTGTCCACCACATTCTCAAAATCTAAAGACTTTGGAAGTAAAATCTCAAGCCTTCAAAAACCAGTTTAGCATAAGACTTAGAATGTGCTTGTGTGTGTGCGCGCGTGTGCAGAGCGAGAAAAGAGATACAGCACTGCCCTTCCATAATATTATACCAACAGGATGTTGAAATTTAAATTGCATATACATGATTTCTGTTTCTTTAAGAATCAAATTATTTATCTAAAACAATTAATTTCAATGGCTATTAGAGGCATTCTTCTGAATGCCTTGATAGTTAACTTAGATCTAAGGATGCACCGTGACCCAGTGGTAGAGGGGCAAAATTGAAAATTTTGGCTTTCGTAGCAATGTGATAAGAATGGAACAACATTGTTGCAAATTCCTAATTTATGCTACAGTAAAATTCCAAATTTCAGTGGGCATATGCTGGGTCCGCCCCTGTTAGGATGTGTTTATTTCAGCAAGAGTAGTCTATCAGAGGCTATTTTTCTTCTTAATTTTCTTAATTCATTCATCACAATACACATATAAATAATTTCTTAAATGGCTAGAAATACAATGAGCTCGCAACACACTACGACGAAGAGTGAAATTGTAGTCCCTGCACAAGGCCATTCACAAAATGTGGTAGATTGCCTATGTCAAACTTCTGGGGCCTATTTTCCCATGCAAAAAAATATCAGGAGTCTATTAAAGACAACAAAAACAAACCTTTAAAACCTGTAAAGTCAAAATTAACAGTTCAGAAAAAGCTTACCATGTTCCCTCGTTTTATCCTCCAATTTCTTATTGTTTTCCATTGGATTTACGTTCATAATTCATTTCTGAAATAGTTACATCCATAGAAGGACCCTTCTAAGCTGTTCTAATTACCTATCAAAAAGAAGACCCCTTCTAAGCTTAGAATCATTATCAGTTTGTGGGTTTGCCTCTGTTTTTTTTTTTTTTTTGATCGATAAAAGAACAATATATTGACCAAAAAAGGAGTGTACAGGGAGTATACAAACCCCAAAAGACCAACAAGAAAAGAAGATATTTTCCTTTGGAATACAACCAACCCAAGTAAAAAGGGAACGGATAACAAAAAGAGTTTCAGTCTCAGGGTTGAAAAAGTGGTGTCTGCAAAAATAACTTTATTCCTTTCCTTCCAAATAGCCCAAAAAAGAATTAGGGGAGCAGCCCTCCAAATAGATTTAGCATTTTTCCTAACTGGAAAATGCAACCAGCTTTGAAGAAGATCTTTGACAAAGAAGGGGCAAGCCCAAGACACACCAAAAGCAAAAAGTTAAGATCGCCCATCGTCCCCAAACTGTTGGACAAGGATCGAATGCTCCACCTCTTCTTCCTCCCTCCCACAAAAGGGATAGTTCCAATATCTAAACTTGATTCGATATGTCAAAATCACCTGATTTATGGACAATCGGGGAAAGAGAGGGATTCTGCAAGAACAAATCTTACTTATCAAAGCAACGTTTCCAAGGCTGATTAAATTCCATTTGATCTCAATTCAAAGCATAGATCCTCGTTTTTTTTTTTTTTTTTTTTTGATGAGTAAAAGCAATTTATAAAGAACCAAAGAAGACCCAATGGAGGCCCACAAGTAAGGGACCCTCAAAGGGGGACAAGGAAAACAAGAAAACCCACCACCCCTCACTTACACCCCAAACTGCTCAAAATCAATTAAAGATCTAGACCTATTAGTCAAGCACATATTTGTGCCTAATCAATAATTACAAAGGAATAAGGCCTTCATCTTCTTTTTCAGAGCCGAAAAACTCCCTATTTTCAAAAGCAATGTTATTTCTTTCACGCCTAAATAAATTCAAAACACGAAGGGGGCGCTTACCATCCAAGCTCTCTTCCGTTTCACCCACACGTACCAAACAGGGATTTGAAGTTTATTGATAAGAAAAAATTATTTTCAGCCAAACAGAATCATTCCAGATCAAGGCAGAGGAAAAAATTTCTTTAACCAATAAACTAGAGCAAACACAGCAAGTAAAGCATGGCATCCAAACAAAACCACCCGTATTTTTTTAATCGCAATGATAAAACCACCCAAATTAGCATTAACATGTATTTACAAATATATAGCAATTGACATCCATGAATGGGAGCAAGTCTGAGGAGGGGAAGAGAGTAAGATGAACTATATTAGAGTGGTTTTAGACACTAAACTCAAACTTTCAAAAAGACGGTTCACAAAGAAAAAGGATATTTACTCACCTTCACATATAACAAATTCTCTTTCGAACATTAGAATGTGTCAAAGAAAGTTCTATCACTACTCTTGGAAATAAAACTCCATCCCGATTTGAATTTTAACGCGCCGTGTTCTCGACAATTATCATATTAAATTTAAAACAAAAGAAAAGAGCTTTAAGAACTAAACGCATCATTACACCCGTAAAGTGATATAAGGAGAAGGTTACCCTTAAACTCACATCACAAGCTTGCAGACCGGTTTCACGTTGTTATACGCATTGCCTGCCTAACTCTCCCGCCATATCCACGGGTCGGTTAAAAACATTGCCCCATCGACTAAGTTTCTATTACCATAATTACTTTTGGGGACCACTACTGCCTTCTGGCTGAAAGGTTTAAAGAAAATTAACAAAAATTAAAATAAAATGGAAAACTAGACACCAAAACATAGCATGGGTAACATACGGCTTCTTGTCCCATCAAAATTAAACATGTCTGACTTGTTTTATACACAATTTATTTAATTTTTTTATACTAAATGCACAAGAAATGCTGCAGAATTAAAAAAAGTGAGAGAAAAGGGGTGGGAGGTGGATTACAATAGGATATATCCTCCTACAGGATTTTGAAATCAAGAAGAAAACACCAGCCTTCCGATACACACATTCATACATAAGATACACATACATATTATATATACATATATAATATAGGAGAGAGAGAGAGAGAAAGAAAGAAAAAGCAAAGCAAGAAGAAAGAAATTCTCCCAATGCCAGACCCAACTCCCTTCAAAATACTAATGACCACAAAAATACTTTTTGTGTTGTTTTGCATAATCAGATACAATAGCACATTTCCAAACAATAAAGTGAGGAACCATCTCCCATATCATAATGAATGGAAACAATTTATTTTTCTTGCAGTTTAAAAAACTATATGCACTTTTTCCTTTATGGCGCAGCAAGCAGAGACATACCTTCTTCTTTTAATAACTCATCATAACTGAGAACTTAATTTTACAAGTCCATAACAAATAACACAACTTTCCTCGCTGGCACTATGATGATATCTCCACATTAAAAAGTATGTTTACAAGTTCACAATTTCTAACAAGTTCACAACAAATAACACAACTTTCTGCTTAGCACTATGATGATATCTCCATTATTAAAAGTATAAGTATGATCAAATTGCCATTTAACATAAAGCCATGAACATCCAAACCTCACTAGCCAGTTGCCTTCCAAATAAAACAAAAACAAATAAAACCAAATCTGAATTTGAAAACTCACTTAGATTCTAATTATGCTTTTTTTCTCACTGTACACAAAAAATCAAAATATATACCAGAACAACTGATTTATTTAAAACACCTAAGAGGGTGTAAGATATGGTCTAATGCAGATAAATAAAGGTTTAGAATAAATCAATAAGTTTTCAAATACAAACCCACAGATTCGCCATCGAGAAATTGAATCCTCTTATTCATAACAACATCTCTTTGTCCCTGTCTTCCACCTTGAGTTACAATATTCGAGAGCTTCTCGATGAATCTGGAGTTCTCATTTTCAACTAGTTCCAACCCAACGATTTTCTCATCGGCAGATCATTTGTTAAGCCTTTAAGCTTATGGCCTCCACAGTATTTGTCTAGTTTGCTATGGAACTGGTCAGCCTTTTTATTCTAACCTCTGGTGAAAAGACAATGCAGCACAAACAAAAGGAATACAAAAGACAGCCAATCATAATTAGCCATAACCTTAGCACTGTGCTTTGTGTAATTAAAGGTCCATTATTTATTTGACCACATTTTATAACTCCAAAATAATAATAATAATAATGTGTCTCCAAGCATCCAGGGTATGAACAGAGAAAAGGCTAAACTTGAATTAGAAGTAATAGTTGAGCTCATTCTTGAATCAACAGTGACCAGAACCTGATAAATACACATGATGAAGAAGAGGATAACATTTTCTACCAATAACTGCAATCACTCAATAAATGGTTCATAGAAAATTAAAGTACCTAGCCTTCAGAGAGGTATCTACCACACTGGCCTGAAACGTTTTAAATTCCTTCAGTGGTCACAGGAAGGGAGGCTCTGAGAGCAGCCCAAAGAATTGTCTTCCCCAGTGCTTCCAGAAGGAAACCCCCAGAATTCTCCTTACTTCACCTAACTTTAGATACTCTTGTCCCAGTACTTGTTCAACATTTATTTGTGACAATGGGGATAGGTCCCCCCATCGATGCAGCATTCCTCGGATATATACTAGTTCCAGAACCAAATGCACGGCCCCCACCCTCTCTGAAGCCTGATTCCATCCAACCAGATTTTGATACACACTCTCTGTCCACTTGGATAACCCCAGAAAAACCAGCTTCCCAGGAGTGCCTGAAGACACCTCAAACCTCATATTTCCAGCCATTACTCAAAATAATGTAGCAGTTCATCTTTCTCAAACAATCGCACAAAATCTCAGGTACTACTTTGAAGCTGGGCCTGTCATAAGTATTCAAGAATATTAATAACCTTAAAGTAAAGCAAACTGAAAAGATCCTGACAAACTAATTTCGAGACCCATGATCCGTTCCAATTCTATTGACTGATAAAAAAACAAAATATGACCCAGTCCACCCTGTGGTATTCAAAACAAGTTGCTTTCACTTGTTGAAATTTATTTATGCACATGCATTGTGGAATTCAAATTCGAATTAGTACATGAAACAACCAGACTACACCGTTCTAATTATGGGCCTCAAATCCCAATCCTCGGCCCCGATTCCATGCAACCAAACACAATCTTTAACCATTGGTTCTTAAAACCCTTTCATTGACCTCACTGCCTAAGCACATTTTAGTCAAACAGTAATAACTATAATCTCAGTCATCAAAATTGAGATAAAACAGTAGCACAGAGTTGACCACTAGAACAAGCAAAAACCAACCCACGTTTGGCGGCCAAGAAAAATACAGGACTAAACCCATGTGCCTTAGAAACAACTCCTTTTTCCTTTTAACACACTTTCGCAGCAACCAAACAAAGCTCAAAACCAAACGGTCCAAACCCAATCGCAAAATCACCAACACCAACAAAACCAAAAAAACTCCAAACCCGAAACCCTAAAACAGTGTTCAACCGCAAGACACCCCGAACCCTAAACATTCTCCGATAATTCAGAAACCCTAGTCGGGCCCCAATTAAAAATAAAAATAAACCTAGGGTTTTTCCAGAACAATCACCTACAATTGGATCGAAAGCGATAGCAAAATTAGGTCGAATAGAACCGAGACGAACCTACATTGACTGATCGGACGGGATGGAATTGTAGAGAGAGAAAGTGCTCGTAGAGAGAGAGTAGGAGTGAGGACGATGGCTGATTCTTTGCCTTGGAGCTGTCGCCGTGGAGATTCTTCGCAGGTAGAGAGAGAAAGAAACTAGGTGGTCCCAAACAAAACTCGCTAATATCAGGCTTTAATTCCGCTAAAATCATGGCCTTTATCTTTTTGGGATTGGTCACTTTCTATTTTAATGGCAAAATAAGGGGATTTTTTTTTTTTTTTAAGACGACAAAATTAAATGTTTTTGATATATTTAGGTTATTTAAAAATATATATATTAAAATATATTTAAAATATAAATAATATTCAAACTAATATGTTTTTTAAATTTTTTTTAAATTAATATTATTGTTAGTGATCATGGTACTTGCGATATTAATTTTTAAAATTCAATATCCTAGTCAACTATTGTTCTACTATTGGAATGTGCTAATTTTAACATTATTTTAGTTTTTAACCTATATATTAATAAATTTTTGAAATAACTAATTTTTATCCAATACTCAATTTGGGGTTTTCTTTCTTTTTTTTTTTTTTCCTTTTTTTTTTTTGTGTCTCTATTACAAGAAGTTATGATTCGATGAAATGAAATAGACTAGTTGTTATGAGTCTTATGACTTATAGTAAATCAATAAGAGATATCATAGATTTGAAGTTAACTAAATGTTGACTTTTATGTTGACCATTTTTTTTTTTTTTTTTTTTTGTGTTTTTGTTTGTGGGTGGGTGGGTTGACAAAAGCTTCCCTTCATGGCATGTTATGCTCTTTGTTGGCATATGGAAGCCAACTTCTTCTATCATTTCTTAATCTTGCCTGTTTTTAATTTTGGCTCCACTATTACATCATTATATCTAAAATCTCGAATATTCTAAACATCTTGTGATTATCAATTGATGCTACTTTAAACCTTTTTTTTTTTTTTACCGCAACTGTTAAACCACCACTTCATGTCTGTCATTTATCATAAACAAACATAACTGTATATTGTCATGAATTAATGAATTTTCTCTTTATTTATCAAATATATATATATATATATATATATATATATATTACTCCCATCAAATTTTCATTCTATTGGTTGAAAACCTCAAATATCATTGTCTACTATTTTATCTAATATTTATTTAATATATCCCACACGCTTTTAGTCAAATTCTAGAACAAGATTGATAAGAAGTGTCAAAGGCCCAAATGATAGTTTCCTTTTTTTGGTTGTTTGTCTGAAATCAAAATTGTGGGTAATAATATTGTGTTTTTGTTGTTAAGTAATGAGATTATGTGAATCATACAATTTCATTTGTATTTAAAATACGGTTATGGCGATAAGGGTGATCAATAAGAGTTTCTAAGAATAATTAGTAAAGGAAGTTGTAAATAATACAAGCTACTTTTTAACATTTTTCGATCGGTAAATAGTTCATTATTTATCGTCAAACTTTATTTTTATATTAAATTACAAATGTTTAAAACCACATGCACGGTAATAACAGATCAGTTAATCATTAATAATCGACATTGACACATCTTATTCTTTAGATCCACTCTTAAGCGTGACTCATCGACTCCTTTAAACAATAATGGTTTAATTACATGATATGTCAATATATGCGCTTCCAAAGCTGAGCCTCCTAAAGGCCGCTGAGCCTCGACTGGCCACACAAGTCATTTTAAAGTCCAACCCACCGATGCGACTACAGAGACTTGTAAGCCCACCCTTGTGCTCGCTTGATAGTCTCACCCTTATTCTTACGTTATTATTTTAAAATATAATATATATTTTATTGCTTTATTATATGTGCTCAACATATGTGATAATTTAGCTTTATACATTAAATTTCAAATAAGAGAAAGGGGGTTAAAATTTAAAATATATGTATATGGTTTTAATTATTATACTTATTAAACCCGCTCTAGGCTAGTTAAACCCACCTAATACATGCTCGTGGACTGAGTTGTGAATCTTAAAATAATACAACTTCACCCTGAACCGGGTCATGAGCCTCATTTATTCGAGTTGACTCACAAATTTTTAAATTTCATAAAACCCTATTAGACCAGAAGAAAATGCAAGTAATTCGAGTATTTTATTTAACTGAAATGTATCACGCATGACTTTTTTTTTTTTTTTATTACAATCTTGAAAATCATTAGACTTAGAAAGCAATTTTATGGGATAATTGAATAGTTCCTACAACGTATCTGTAACCCATAATATCTATTTATAATAACAACACTGTGACATCTAAAGAACTAAGAAACAAAGGCTTAGTTAGTCTTATATTTTAATTATAGCAAAATAAGCTTTGACTCTATATATGTTTTTTTAATAATAAGTTATAATTATAACCTACTATTCGCTTAGTGAATTAACATGAGAATAATATAAAAACAAGGTACATGACGTGTCATAACCAAGTTATTCTCCCCTAATATGCTACTTTAAGACTAAAGTGTCTTATTTTTTTGAAAAGATAAATAGTTTTATTGATTTAAACCGTACTACATTCCATACAAATATATAATCAAGTTTGATAAAAAATTTAGAGGATTACATATAATACGTTAATAAAGATAAATAATCAATTTAAAATCCATATTATTCGATAATTATATCATTATTATAATACATACGACCCCGCGACAGAACATATATCGACGACTATACTCATATATTCGTTTCATCAGATCGCAATACGCTTTAATTATTCACCGCTCATCATCACTGCCACGACTTAACTACACGTCGCAACAATGACGACATAAAATAAAAAAAAAGTGAAAACTTAGATATTTGTGAAATAAACGATTATATCGATAATAAAATGATAAATATATATGTAAATGATTTATTTAAGGCCAAAAAATAACTTTTCTTAAGGAAAAAAGGCCTAGCAAAAAAAAAAAAAAAAGAGAGAGAGAGGAGTGGCGGCTTTGGTTTATTAGTTTTAGGTTATCGAGATTCTAAGAATCTTAAGTTTTGTGAATTAGGAAATATAACATGGTGGTGCAAACCTTTTCGTCTAAATAAAAAATAAAATAATTTCCAATTAGTTTATATTTTGTGTTTTATTGAAGTGTATATTTTCTCATTCTTTTTTATCTTTCACATATATTCACTTTACATTAAATAATATTTTGTTATGTTTCTCACACATTTATCATTTACTATAACTCAAACTCGGGACCCTTCTATCCTTATACCTATATCTTATTGGCAATAAAGGCAAGTAGGATCTCTTCGAATTCGGCACTTCTTTCATACGCTTATTTTAAACTTCTTAAACGTTTATCAACCGACTCTGCATATATCAATTAAAATAGCTTTATACTTATATTACATTAAGAATTTTCTTTTAGCTGATTCATGAACGAAATGCTAAATATTACTTAATTAAACAAATTTTTAGTTTATTTTTATTTTTTCAAAAGTTTATTTAAATAGAATGCTGCACATTATATTTCAATGATTTTTAGAAAAAACTAAAATATTGAGCATGTTTTATTAGTTACACACCATCCAAATAATAAATTTGAGCATGTTTATTTTCGTTCTATTATAATTACATAATAGATATATTTCGCTCAACATGCTTGAACTCATATGGTAAAATGCTTATGATTTTAAACTATTATCATTTATAAGTGCATTTTGAAGTTAGAAGGTCTTTTGTACACAAATTAAATAATGTCTCCATTGTAATTTTTTCTATATACAAAGAAATTATTCTCAATACAAATTAAAAAATACCAATATTTAAATTAATTACTTTTTTCTAAAATTATTAAATTTGTTTTATTTTATTATATTACATTAAGTGCATTGGGTCACATATTATATAAAATGAAATTCCCAATGTTGTATGAGTATCAACTCTTTTTAATCTTATAAATAGACCTAATTCCCTTTGCAAAATTATATATGAAGCGTGAAATTACTCCTCTAATCGATCATATGGAGAAATTAATCGATCTCATCACGACTCATCTCTAACAAAGGGACGGCTCGAATTTCTTTGGGGCTATTGAAGGAATTTATGCTCTGGTCCTATTATCCACTGCATAAAAAAATATGATCATATATCATCCAGAAAAATAAGGGTGATTTGTTTAAAATACCTTTAAAAAACCGAGTAAATAAAAAAAAAAAAAACATAGGAAATGTGAAGGCTTGTTTGACTATTGTTTTTGAAAACCATTTTATAATATAAAAACAAGCAAAGCATATTTGATTTTTTTTGTTATTTTAAAAAACACATAAAACACTAATCAAGAAATTTGTTCAAAAACAATTTTTGTTGTTAAAAAGAAAAGAATATGTATTTGAAAAAATGAATCAAATAGACCGATTTACGTATTTAGGGTTATACGATGTATTTTAACCAAATATTTATAAAAATAAACGTGAATATTCTTGTAAAAAGTTCTTTTAAGATTCGACTGAAAATGCCAAATGTTGTACTTTACCATACGCTATAAAATGGACATTCTCCCGATTACGTCCTCACTCACTCAACCGGCTACGAAGCTTACGCACGATCATCCATGGAGGCAGCTGCTCAAGCCCTGTTCTCTTCTCCCTCTTACCTCCCTCGATTTAGGGCTTCAGATTCGGCTAGCATTCTCAATCCGCTCTCAGCCTTCACTCAATCCCGATTCACTCTCTCCGCAAGCAAGTAAGATCACTTTCTCCTCCGGTTTCCTCCAAAAGAATTCCTCCGTTCTTCTGACTAATTTTCCTCTCCTTCTTTTTCGTTCGGTGAGTTTGTTGGCGGGAAAACTGAGAGCAAGGATGAGGATCAAGCCTGGTTTTTTTTATTTGTTATTTGATCTTGTCATGGGTAAAGAAACTGAAGGTCGCCAGTCTTGTTTCTTTCCTGCTGGTTACTGAGAAAATTTGTGTAATCTATAGCACATTGGAGTTTGGAAAACTGAGAAGAAATTATGAAGTGAGATTTTGAGGTTGAGTAGTAGATTTGCGGTTGGTTGAGTGGAGTGTTCGGTCTGGACGTGGAAAATCTGTGTTTGGAAGTGTTGGTTTCTCTCATTTTCATCACTTCCAAAATTTCTTCCAATAATTGTTGTTGGTTGGTTTGGTTAAAGGTTTTTCTTAAGAAGGGAAAAAAATAGTATCTTCCCACTCTATCGAGATCGTCCTGAAATGATACTGAATGAGGAAACTGAGGGAAATGAATGGTAGTCTTGTTATACCTTTTCTAACCCTGATATTTTGTTTTTCTTTGGTGGTGGATATAGAAAGATCCGTTCAGAGTTTTGGGATCCTTTTATTTTTCTCATTCCAATTTTGCCAATCTACTAAAACAAATTCGACCACCTGGTGTGGCAGATTGCTATTTCTTTTTTTCTAAACTTGAAGAAGAAGAGAACATTAAATATAAAAAATTCTGTTGCTTTTTATTGAACTCCATCTTCTTGGCAACCACACATGGTTTAACTGTAACATTCTTTGTTTTTTAGTTTATTTAGCCTCTTTATCTTTAACTTCTCAATATTTCTTTGGATTTTCCAAGAGAACTTGATATTGAGATGGAAACTCAGAATCTGATGAGTGGGTGAGGTTGGACTGGTTTCTTCTTCTTCTTTTTTTTACAATTAGTTAATACTTCAATGAAGCATGGAGGAGCATCCATAGTGATGCTAAGGTTTTTGTTTTTATTTGTGAATGATATTCTGGTGAGGCGTCGTAGACCATTTGGTATCTGTGATTTTGTCATTATTGTTAATTGGTTTCTCCAGTGTTCTACAATAAGGATTAGTTTTAGATTACTTACCTTAGCCATTATTAATGTATAACTAACTAAACTATCAATTTGTTGGGAGTACTTAGATGGACCATCTGCAAAGTTTGAAGCATTGTTACTTTATCCAATATACAAAGCTTCTATGTCTAATTAGATCAAGTATATTGTTATTGATGTATAAATGTATTCATTAGATTCATTGGGACTAATGGTTCTCCAACTTGTAGCTTCCACTTTGACATGGCATGCTTTAAACTAATTGAATCATATTCCTGAAAATGATGTAGAGTAGCATTTTTATGAACACTTCTATTTTGTAAATGCATGCATACGGAGTTTTATCTCTCATCATATAGAAAATGTGTTTTTGTCTTAGGTATCTGTAATTGGTTCTTTTTGACCTTATGCATCGCGCTGCTTTGCCTATCAAAAAAAATTATGATTTTGAGTGTTAGGTATTTATTGTTGCTTAATCTTGCTAAACTTTTATGTAGGAGTGCACTTCATGCTTCTAAAGATGGCATAGATTCGTTTCATTTAACATCATTGGTTAGTAATATGCTTCCAGCTCCTTCAATTACCCAGTATTTATTTTCTTTGTTATTTTTATAATGAGAAATTAGGCATGGAAAAAAATTACAAATATACTGGTATGATTATGAAGAAACTCTATTTTGCATGAGAATCATTAAAGCAGTTATTACATTTGGTTTTGTGGATCGTTTAATGGCACCGCCATGCTCAAACTTGATCCAATTCTTGTCACACAAATCGTTGAGAAAAATAATTTCCTAAAGATGACATAGATTTTGTTTGAAATTTTATGTAGTTGGCTAGTACTTTTGCTTTTGTAGGACATTTTCATGTTTAATCCAAGTTTTTTAATCCCTTGAAGCTTTTTTATGCCTGACATCTTGGCAGTCTGGATGGTTTGCCTGTAGTTCTTTAGAACGGTTCTGGGTCTTGATTCTTTAGCTGAACTGAACAATGCCTTAGTCAAGTCTCGCTAGCTCTAATCAGACAGGATTTCTTTTGGAAGTGTTTAACTAAATTCTCACCATATCAGCATGTTAGCAAATACGCTTGTAAAATATTACAAAAGTGTTTAATTGATCATATTCAATGTTATGTCATTGATAACATGTTTTGACCAAGTAGAGTTTTGACTCGCATTCCCATTCCTGCTCCGACCCAGCGGGTTCCGATAGGATCAAGATCTCGTATTCCTTCGCAACGCTTGTACAACTTAGTTTTCGTGATCGCCTGGGCCCTCGTTGACACTCCAGAGTAACTACTAATGTCAATTCTATTCTTCCTCGCTTTAAAAGTTATAATGCTTCTCCTGTGGAAAATAACTTATCAAAAAAAAAAAAAAAGGATTTCCAGGGGAAAGAAGGCCATTATGACTTATGAGTACTCTTTGTTTTTTATATTCTTCTATTTGAGCTTCCAAATGAGTTTTTTGCTTATAATACGGAGGAGGTCAGGGCTTTCTAAGCAGGTGAGTCATAATGCTTGTTGTTGGCTGGATGTTTAGAGTGCATGATGTGGCCTTCAGAAAGTGTGTATGATTTGCTCGAGCTGTCTGGTGGGACGGGAATAGATGTGTAGATGAGTGTTATAAAAAGAAGGGACTCCACTATAAAAGATGGCATGGGTGGATGTTCAGATGGCAGAATTGGAGAAAAGTGTTTTTACACATTGTCTAGGTAAATCTCTCTTTAATTCAAGAAATGTCTGATGTGAGGTTCTAACAGCTCAAATTAATAATTTGATGACGGAGGATAGGAATGAAACAAATGGTGTAGGAAAAAGGCTGATGTTTTGATTGTGAGATTTCGAAAGCCTACATGGTAAATGAATGTCAACACCTCGAAGGTGCTTATTCTGATGAGGTGGGGAGGGAGTCGTAGTTCCTTAATCCCGAGGATAAGACTTCCATGTTATTAGTTTACAACAGACTTGAGTTCTTCCTTTTATTTTTTCCTGCACTTTCCATTTTCCTGAAGGGTGTTCCTCTTCCCTCCCTATCTTTCCACTTGTTATATCATTGTTACTATCTTTTTTTCATCAAAAAAAACAAAAAGGTGAAAATATTTTAGGATAATTTCTTCAGCTCAGTGGCTAGCCGGGCTTTTCCCTGCAGGAATGGTCCAATAATGGAGGAGCTTACACATATGTCTTGTTTTAGGCAAATTTCTTTATTTTTTCTCTCTCTAGAAGCAAAAGCCTAAATTGCTTAAAACACTTCAGAGTATGTCTGTCAGATACCGGGAAACTTAAGAAAAGACCGGATTATGTAAGCTCCTTTCCCCTGTCAATATCCTAAAAGGGTTCAATTTCGATCTTCTCGCATTTGTTTGGAAACTTCCTAGATTATGCTCAAATCGCTGTATTTTGGGGCTATGGTAATAAAACGCACGAGTTATCTAATTATATGTAAGGTGGCTTCTCTTTGTCTTCTTTAAGGCTTTTGGAAGTGTGAGTATGGTGGTCTTTTAGGTTATGGAAAATTTCTTTTTGAAATAATCTTTTACTTCCTCGTGACTCTTTTGCTGTGTCGTTCCTTCTCAACCCTCTTCCTGACTTTTTTAGAGAGCACGATATATGGTGTAGGTTCAAATTGCACTACTTTGCCTTAACATGGAATCTCATTTAGTTGAATTCATGTGAACAAACTCACCATATGTTTATTTACTCCCAATATAAATTCTTAGAGTATGAATGATGGGCTTCGACTGTTCGCTCTATAGGTTTACGCCACGCTCCTCCACGTGGGACTATGGGCTACATGTCGATTTGTTCTCTTATGGGCCCATTTCTATGTCTCTCCATGTGGGCAGGGGCGATGGACCCATGTGAACTGCCTTCCGATTATGTGGGTTTGCACCCAAGAGAAGTGTGTTAGATATGATATTCTATGAAAAGGTGTAAGAGAGCATTATATACATCGTAGGCCCAAATCCAAATAGGTTAAAATTTTAGAAAAAACTAGTAGCTCGAAAATTTTCAATACTACTTGTGCCTTTCTTGACTAGCTTGTGGTTTATAGTAGTTTTCTTCTTGGCTATTGCCTCATCCCATTTTGTGAAAATTTCACTCTATTGGAAAAAAACATGTTTATTGATTTGGTTTTCACATATATTTTGGTATTCAGCAAATTAATTACCATTGAATGTTTATTTGGGAATCTAGTCTCTGAAAATGTTAAACTCACCAAATATAAATTAGAATCGATAATACAATAATTCAAGGATAACAATATAAAGTTACCTACAATATTTCATGTAACGTAGGGACTATATATAATATTTTCCATCTATAGGCATCGGGCTTGATAAAAGGCAAAAGGCCTGCTGCTTGGGTAAGGGAAGATGGTGGAGGAGCCTGGATCAATGTTTTTGAGGTCCTTAATGATTTGGAGTTAGATGCTATCCAGATTTACTCCAGAGACTAGCACTAAAAGTTTCCTCCCCGTGAAAAGGATAAACTGTTCTGGAAGGGGGATGAGTCGTGGTCCTTCATGGTAAAAGCTTACTTCAAACATTTGGAAGGATTTTCTCCCCATAAAGTCCCCTGCAAAATGTTATGGAATCAACATATCCTTTCTAAAGTTGGTTTTTTCGCTTGGGAGGTGTGGTGGGGTAATGTTCTTACCTCAATTCAGTTGAAGAAAAGGGTTTTTCATTTAGCCAGCATGTGCCCCTTTTGTAGAAAGGAGGAAGAAGAGTCGAGTGATTTCTAATCCACCGTCGGCACCTGTGTGATGCGGATTTCATCTTCTTTTGCCTTTGGTGCTGCCCGGACTTCGCCCTTCATGCGTGCTGATCTAATTCAAAGCTGGATGCATCGTTAGGAAAAAAGCTACGTTTATATGGAGAGCTGCCCCCCTACTGTTATTCTGGGCTATATGGAAAGAGAGGAATAGAATTATTTTTGAAGACGCTACTTTTTCCCCGTTGAGACTAAAACTTTATGTTATCCATTTGCTGTTTACGTTGTTATTCCAAAGGCGGATATAGATTTTGTTAGATTGCTCTTGTATAGGTTCTATCATCTATGGCAATGCCTAAGGTGCGGTGTATGTATTTTTGGGCTGGTTTGTGTGCCTCTTTCTTTCTCTCCGCTCTTTTTTGTTGGCCCTATGTGGCCCCTCTTGTATACGACTTGCATACTCTCTTGGTCAATATATCGTTTTTTTTATCGATAAAAAAATATATATAATTTTTTTCATATGCTTGCTTAGTATTTCTCATGGTAAGTTCTATGCAGTTGGTCTCCCTTTGTGTTTGTGAAGGCTCGAGGCCTAGTTGGATCTTAGTTTTAGTTGTGTTGAATTATTTTTTAATATTGGAGTTATTTGACCTTTTTTTTTTTTTTTTTGGTTTTGTGTCATGGCAGGTGAAGGCTGAGTTTTTAGGCTAGATGTGCAAAAGGAACTGGCATGACTGGAGGGATCAGTCATCCAAAACAAAACTTTTCATTA
Source organism: Tetrastigma voinierianum (assembly GCA_016808115.1). NCBI lineage: Eukaryota > Viridiplantae > Streptophyta > Magnoliopsida > Vitales > Vitaceae > Tetrastigma > Tetrastigma voinierianum. The sequence goes on along the minus strand of JAEQBH010002652.1, from coordinate 98,370 downwards.
CCCCACCAATGTGAGGGTTGTCTTAGCCTTACTATTTTAAAAGGCTGAGAGCATATCCTCATACTTGGATAGGGATGAGGTTTTTGCATGGTTTTCCACAGGCGAAATGCTGTTGACTTGTTATTATTCCGGTGTAATTACTACAAAGTTACATCAAACTTGTCCATGCATTTTTTTCATCCCTTTCCTGCCTTGCTTATATGTGGAGGCCATTTGAGAAAAATTTCTCCATTTTTTTGTTGTGATTACATGCGATCATTCCAACATGTGCCTTGTGTAAACATATAGATAATGCTGCAAATGATCTGGGGCTCAGTGGTTCAGAGTGAGCTTGTCAGACTCTGGGCTTGGTTGAATGTCCAATAACTTAATAAGTCCAGCAAGTTTGATAACATATCTTGCACAACTCTTATAATATAGCAAAGAGGGGAAGTGTCTTGTTGGCACATATCGTAAAGCGGAAGAAATTTTGTTATGTCTTTGGAAAATTTGGAAAAAGAGAAATAGGTCGTTTGAGAATAAAGAGCTCTCCATTGTAAGGCTGAAAAAGTTATTCCTCTGTAACTGTTCCTCTGGTCCAAGATGTACATAGTTGTAGGTCCATGTCCCTTTGTGACTTTGTTGATTGGTTGGGTCTTCACTGAGGAAGGTGTAGTGTTTTATTTTTCTCCCTTTTTTTTCTTGATCATCTTTGGTGATCATGTACATCCTGTGTCCTTGTACCTTTTTGGTGTTGGTGTGATGCCCTCGAAGAAAGAAATGTAAAAATTATATAGTGGATGATAGATGTTCAAGAAATACTTGCAGGAGAAGAAAACCTACTTCAAGGAATGTCAAAGCCCTTTTCTGCCTCTTTACAGTTTCCTGCCTCATTTCAAGTGAAATAACTTTACTGTGTCACTATGGCAGAAAATATTTTATAAAGGAGAACATCTCAATAAATAGTTATATAAAGAAAGCATGCTTCAAGGAATGTGAATGTTGTATTTGCACCGCCTTATGGTGTATGAACCTTCAGGATAAATTAAGAAAGTATCTTATGAAGGAATAGCTCTAATTAAAAGTTGCTAGGCATACAAACTTATTGGCTCAAATTTCCTTACCATGAGCTGTACCCACTCTACTGAATTGTTTTTGCTCAAAACAAAGCTTGAACATAAGTTGTCAGCTGGCTTGCTTTTGCGGACGTGCTTGAGTCGTAGCAATTATCAAGCTGAGCCTGAACTGGTAATCAACAGCTTCGGGTTGATTTGCAGCACCACATGCACATAGTTCTCCATCCCATCCGGCCTGAATAAAAAAAAAAAAAGCTCTCAATCCCATCCGTGACATAGATGTTCACTACTTACATGAAAAACCACAATTCCCGAGAACATTGTGTTAAAACAACCAACCTTCTAAAAGCTAAACTCTGTAGGATCGGCTTAATATGAATATTATGCTCAAACTCTCCTCAGTGACCTCATACCCGCATGGAGAGTCAAACGTCCAAACGGAGTTCACCTGCTTGGACTTTCAAATACACCACGGGAATCAAATATTCAAATTGCAGAGGTGGCTCGAATCACACCTCATGCCAAACCAAGTTCCGATACAATGTTAAACTACCAACTCTGCTTAAAGCTCAAGTTTGTAGGATTTGGGTTTAATATGAATATCATGCTTCTCAACACATTAGCAAACAAGTTCTTTGAATTGTTCCATATTTTGCCGACTTGCTTTTACTTGCAAACTGAAGCTGACTTACACTATTGTAATGTTTTAAGTTTGAAATAGATTAGTTCTTTCATATCTGGGAGCTCTTTGAGCCTTAGATGGGAAGAGATCATCTTTCCTAGATTTGATGTTTATGTACATGTCCATCCCGAAATCCAATAGTTCTTCACTTTTCTCGTGTCCTAAGACAACTCAACGTAGTTGTATGGTTGATTGATATAAGCAAATATAGGTGTACAGGCACTCAATGAATGATCAGGAAGGGCAAATGTCTAAAAATAATTGCCTTATTCCATAATAAATTTATACTTCATGGTTGGAAAAGGTTTCTTCCAGAGATTTTATTGTAGAAATGCATGGTCAGCTTTGTACTGTGGAATCGACTGGAAATCACTGATTACAAATCATTGACAACGCGAGCGAGTAAGAAATTTTACAAATAGATGTTATAGAAGGCTGGGTAGGCCAAACTGTTTGGACGATTAATACCACAAAAAATCAGGATGGAGAAACTATATTTGTTTTGTAACAAAAAGGTTGTTTGGAATTGATTATGATAGATAAAAGCATGTGTTCTATTTAAAGGTCTTAGAACTAAGTCTGAATTGTCTGTTGTTCTAATTTGAACTGTCAAAACAATCTGCTGTTCGCATGCATTTGAATAACTATGCATTGAAGACCTAAAGCGAATAGCTGTAAACAATTCATGCTACTTTATCAAGTTGGAGCACTGTTTATTTCACAAAAGTACCAAAGTATCTTGCTTAAAATTGATACTCTTTTTTTTTTTCCTTCTTGTTATCATTTCTAGATTTCAGGTACTTTTAGCAGACCTCTAAATTTGAAACATATAAAAAATTCAAGCTAATTCAATCTCATTGATGTTGAAATATTAGCTCCTGAGCAGAATTCGATTTCTGAAGCTCATCATTCAGAAAAATGAAGCATATGATTCCTGTTCTTTTTTGCTTCTCTGTAATTAGAATAACATATTATCGTTTAGTTTTTTATAAATGGATTCTGATAAATATGTTCTTGAATATTTCTAAATTTGGGCCTTATCAAATCGAAACATCTGAAATGCTTACATGAGTTAAATAGGAATTTCAATTTAGTTAGTCAATTCCTTTCCTTTTTTTTTTGGACTTAAGCATTCCTTACAAATCAATATTATTAATATGCTAGTGATGGACTTTTAAAGTTGAAGATCCTGACTTGTTAGAGAGAATTCTGACTTACAATCATCAACAACCTTGCATCATCCAGTACGTATCTGAGTTGATACTCAATTTCATTGGTGTTTTTTTTTTTTTTCTTTTCAGTTTTACTTTTTATCTGTGGATGAAATAGAAGAATCTTCATCGCCTTTCTTTTACCTCTCTTTGCTGTTGCATTTGGTTTGCACTATCCTTTTGGCATCCCTTTCTAGGAGTCCAGCGAGCAAACTTAGTTATGGGTGAAGCTTTGAATCAAAAGCTCCAGAAAGAGGTGATGTTATATTGAACATTCATTAGGTTATATCTTTATTCTGCTTTTTTCAGCTTGCCCCAAGCCGTGTCAAAATACTTTAGCGTTCTTGACTGAACCCCATTTGACGTGACAGATACCATGGGTTCGCATATGTTTCTGGTGCAATGTGTTATTCACTCGATATTTTAACGTGCTATGCAGCGTTGGTATAATAGTTTTGGCATACCTATAAGCCATCTTGATGTAGCCTAGATTTCAGGTTAGTAATTGGTTCTTTTAGACTGTTTCCATGGTTCAATGTTTTCAGGGCAGTTTGAATTTTGATCATAATCATTTTAATTGGGTGGTATTTGTGATGCTGATGCTATCTTACTTGACTGATTTTTATGGTTTGAGGATTGTCTCTCATCTTTATTTCAGTTGTCACATGACTTCCAATGGCTTGCACATGAAAGCATTAGTAGATACACGACTGTGTCCTGCTTATGACAACATAAACATGATGCAATCATTTTGGAATATAAAAAGACCACGCCATAGATAACATGGATTTTAGGGCTGGAATAATTGAGACAAGTTAAAGATTTTTACTAATTTATCTATTAAACATGAAAGTGCTTCATGGCTGACCAATTGAGTTATGGTTGACTGCTTTACTTCCTCTTCTTTGCTTTTTCCTTTCCTCCAGTTTCTCATTTCTTCTTTGTTCTTTGTTTTTCCCATCATCTCCTTCTCTCAGACTCTGCTTGATGAAGATATCAACCTTGCTTGTACATATCCTTTGAGTTGTTTTGAATGATTGTGACGCTTTGAGGCTGTAATACTTCCTCTTCTTGACAAATATCCATTCTTCCTCTTTTCATACATTTGTAGCCAGTCCTCTTTTTTTTTTTTTCCAGATTTTTTTACTCATCTCGCTCTTGTAGTGACCTCCGATTTGTGGTTCTCTTAGTTTGTCACTTCAGATTGTACTCATTGATTTTCTGAATTGGGCCCTTTATGGTTGCACATATTATCTAAAACCTCAACCTCATCTGTTCTGCTGCTAAATTTTTTTCACTTATTATTTCATTACCAAATTGTATTTGACTTAATAGGAATCAGAATTTCCTTAAATCTTCCCTTGCTAGCTAAGAAATTTAACATAATTCTTAGCATATCAAGGTATCTAATTTGATTAAATCGCGATCAATGAAATGAATGAGTTGTTTACTATATATCATATTTAAACAAAAAACCAAAAAAATGTGATGGCAACAATGATGGAGGAAAATATAATAATATGTAGCTAGTATTCAATTCATGCTAGCATTTATTTATTTTTCTTGGGGAACCAATTTTGACATGAAGCTGAAACATAATCCTTGTGTGAGATGTTGATAGTCTGTTCCAGGTTTACCTAAGAGTTGTCTGCAAGCCTGTTAAATAAATGATAACATAATTTAATGCTAAGTAATCACTTGTCAATATGGCATGCTAGAATAAATCAGTTGTAAGACAAATTAAAACAAGCTAAAATTGACTAAGATAGAAGGAAGCTCACAAAAATCTATTTTTATAGCTGAAAATAAGTATTAAGCCTTTAGCTTAGAAGCATAAATGTGTTGCATGATTGTAGGAAGCAATGGCGAAGCTTTGGGGGAATATTTTGAGTTGTTTCAGGGCTAATTTTTGTGCTCATGGCATCACTGTTACTACATTGGCCCCATAATATGAAGAAACTAAAGGCTCCGTTTGGAACCTGGAAAGTATTAAGGAAAAGAAAATAGAGATGAAAAGTTGAAGGGAAGTAAATCTGAAGGAAAATAAAAACTAGGTTTAAACTTAATAAATAGATTATATATGTTTATTTAAACTTATTTTATTTGTTTCTCTATATTATATAAGGACTAAAATTTTTTAAAATATGTACAATTTTGAGAAATTTTGATCATATTTGATTTTCTTTTAGATTTTCCATGGTGAAACCAAACATGAGAAAACTACTTTAGAATTTTTTTTTTTTTCCTTCCCTAGTACTTCTGTGTTCCAAAAAAAAAACTACCAGTTCTTTGGAGAGAGTGCTCACCTTCTTGTATCCATGCATGGTACTTATATAGCTGTTTTAAGTTGCACTACCTACATTTCTTATATCTTCTTGCTATGAAAAAAGAATCACTTTTTGGAAAAATAAACAGAGATATTTCATTTTGAGTTTTTGTAAACAATTCCCTTCAAGACAACATGCTGTCACATAATTGGTATTCATGCTCTGTGCACATTGGGACGTGCATATTAAGTGGAATATATTTCAATGTCATTAAGCTACGCTTCTGGAAGCATCTTGACTTTGAATGTTGTTAGGATTTAGATGACATTTTCATGACATCTATCTTGTTATTATAGTAACATTGCAAATCCTGCCTATCAAAAAAAAAACCTTGCAAACTTGAATTGAATTTGTTAGTTGTTAATACAGTTGATGTTGATATAGCAACTCATATACATGTCAAAGATGATGGCCTGAAGAAGAGGTTTGCAGCTTCCCTGTCTTGTGATTAGAATGGATTTTCCACTTTTGTGTACTTGAGTAGTTAATGTTGTCCCTTTTAATTTCTGCCCTCATGTAAGCCAACACTGGGAAAGAAATAAACAAAAATGAATCCCGAGAACTTGAATATGATAGGTAATTAGTATATCGTGAACATAATTTACTTTTTGCTCTTCTTTTTCTTTAAATTTTTACAGCTTGCTTCATATTGAGACAGCAGATCGACCAGGATTGCTATTAGAAATCATCCAGATCATAACTGATGTGAATGTTGATGTGGAATCTGCAGAGATTGATACTGAAGTACTCTCTCTCTCTCTCTCTGTTGTGTGCATTGCTTTCTTGTCTCATCAACTTGTCTTCTGTCTTTCAGGGACTTGTGGCCAAGGATAAGTTTCATGTCAGCTACAGAGGAGCTGCATTAAGCCCTTCCTTATCTCAGGTAACCGGTTGGCTGCCTGGACTAGTTGTTTTAACTATGAACCATTTTTGTCTTAGCATAAACTTTCAATTTAAATGAATTCAACTATGCTTTTGTAAATTTTACTGATTAACAAAGACGATCATACTAACTAATGATAATATCTTATTTATTGTCTATCATTTGTATTACTATTTCATAACTTTTCTTGCTCAATCTAAAGAACCTACATGTGCAAGTGATTTTTCTTAATCTTAATATCATATTGTTTAAACATATATTATAAAGCCATATAATTCCTCTTTTCTTTCCCCAAGCTGTTAGAATTACTCAATTGCTTTAGGTCGATAAGAAATTAATGGGCTCATTTTTTTTTCTTTGAATTGTTGAGCTTTTAGTTATCTTCACATTGAAACATTTTAAACATGGTACTAATAAACTTTATGCATTCCCTTCAAGGCCAGAAACCGATGTGGATAGTTACTGACCGTCTGGACAACTAGAGATACTGTGATGGTGTTCCTCGTTGGCATGTGGATTCTGGTACAAGTACTTGCAACTTATTTTATTCTGAAAGTTACAATATAATAAGAGGAAATGAATTATAGAAAACAAATCAGACATGCCTCATTTATGTGCTTCACCACTTTACCAACTTTTAATCCCTCTCAATTGTGTGCTTTCTTGTGCGTACTTATTGTTTTTGGTCTAGATTACAAATTGGCTGGGTTTGTGTTCTTGTATGGTCTTCTTATTAATTGCAATGGTAGGTGATCGGTTTTGGTAGAAATGTGATTTATTTTTTTTCAATGTGATTCTTTTCAAAGGTATTCCCAAAACTGCAGAACTTTTAAAAACAGTTTTTGTTTCAAAATATCATCTCCTATAACTTTAGAAACATATCTACAAGTTTAGGCGCTACGGAAATGTAGTGCCATTAGTCACTGTTTTTTGTTCTAAAAGACAAAGGACAACACATTTGGTTCCTAATTTTAGATAATACAGAAACATCAAAAAAATGTTTTTTGTGTTTTTAAAAACTGTTCTCAAGAATAGATTTTAAAAATAGGAACCAAACAGGTCCAATATTGTCTGAAATTTTTACCCACGACTGTGATAAGGATTGCATATGAAATAAGTATTACCTCATATAACATATCTGTGATTTAATTAATTAATTAATTTAAAGTCAATTTTGGGATAATTATAAATATTTGTTGAATAATCTAATAATACTCTAAACGCGGGATAAGTTAGAGATGTGAGTAAGCTGATCCAGACAGTAATGGTTATGATATAAAGATGCACTCTTTAGACATTGGAAAGACGGACATTTCACAAATTTAAGCTTTCCAGGTAAACAAACAGGAAGTAGTACTAGTACCTATGAGAAACAGTACCAAAATGTCAACTAGTCAGGGTAACAAACCAAACATACATAAATAACCCCCAAAAACAGAGCCTAACAAAGACAATCTCCTTCTACACATACATGAATTGTTCATACTTGGATCAGCAAAGCACTCAACATCTCATTCCAAGTATCAGGAACCCCAGGAAGACACCAATGGCTACAGTCTGATGTAAAGTCTCTTGGGTGCTGCTTCTGCTCTTGGTCCATTCCTCTGGTATACACCGACGGATGCCCGTCTTTTCGGAGAGCCGACATCATCGTGATGTCCTGCAGGTACACCGGAAATCTCATCCCTTTCAATACCCCCTTTAGAACCACCATTTGTTCATGCCAGGAACATGGGAGGCTGTGTGGCTGGTTGAACCCAGTGGTTGCTTCTTAAGCCAGGCATTTCCAACCATTCTGCCTGCAACCGCAAAAACCCCGCTAAACATAAGTAATTTTATTTATATTTGATTTTGTTTTTTTTTCTTTTAGTTCTTTCAAGAATCATAATGCAGTCATGGTATTCAGGGGTGGTAATTCGTGTAAGTGAGTCCTGTCAGTATATAATGAATAATAAATGGGTTAAAAATGACAAATTCAAACATGACCTGATTAGTAATTACTAATTAGGTAGCATGACATTTATAACGAGTTAATATGGGTCAAATTCGTGTTGTACTGATTGATATGAGTATAATCAGTTTATTACACGGGTTAACATGAATTTAACCTAACATAGTTATATTAAACCCAAACCCAAACCCGTATAAAACGTATTGGATTTGTGTCATGTTCATGAGTTATGTCAAATTTTACTAGGACTAATGGCAATCTGTTGTGTCTTGTGATACGCTTCGGAAAATCACTCTGGTTTTGTGAGGGTCTAAGTTGTCCACCCATTTAGCCCATGTTGTGAGTCCTTTCTCTCTGGTAGGCTAAACATTGCTCAGGCTCCTCAACATTGTGTTTCTCCATGAAGTAGAACTCACCTGAAAGAATCTAGGATCATGAGGCTCTTAGTCTCTAATTCTATTTTCTTGGCAGCCAAACAGAGGAAGGAACCAAAAGAGAAAGGGAAAAGAAAAGAAAAGTTGTCTTACGAACTCCATTTCTGAGAATGAGTCCACCAGTGAGCTGAATCATAGACCAGAACATCAACTCCTCTCCAGTACTTGGCATTCTCTTCTATCAAATCCAAATGCAAAATTCTCTTGTTTTCAGGCCCTTTCTTCAGTTCAACCAAGAATGGAGCCCAACACAACTCTATTGATGTCTCAAAATCCTGTGAAAATATTTTGAGATATTTAGTTAAAAACCTCAAAATGATCTTAAATTTGTAAATTTAACTTTTTTCATTTTTTTTAAATTAACATATTTTGGACATAAATATCTTTTTTCATTTCATATATTTACGTTATTTCTTAAAAGAATATGCTATTTTTGCAAGAAACAAGGACATGAAGGGTCACCTCAGATGTTGGAGGACCTGAGATAGATGAGAGATTCAATTGTGGTTTTTTTAAAGAAATATTTGGTTAAAAGACATTAAATACTTATAAATTTGTGAATCTAATATCTACCAAGTTTTTTTTTTTTTTTTTAAATAACCTATGTTAAACAAAAATGTCATTTTCTATTTCATGTATTTACATTATCTCTTAAAAGAAAACGTTAAGAAATACATTTTTACCAAAATCTGGCCAAAAATCGAAGAAAAGTCATATTTCAAATATTGGGCCTTCAAAAATCAAATCACCAGTTTTTTTTTTTTTAATTTGGAATAGTGGATTTCTCCTCACCTCCTTTTTTATTTATTTATTTAGTGTTTCCAAGTAAAAATGTTTCTTCTTTTCATACTTTTCTTGTTGCCTATTCCCATTCTCTTTTAGCAGCCCAACAACCCCAGAATCAAACCAGGAAAATCTTACTTCAGGGCATGGAAGGCCATAGAAAATCATCATATGTAACCTTCTTTCTCCAGTTGGGATTCTCATCTTGACAAGGCAAACAGAGACTCACTGGTTCCTCATTATGAACCTCAGCCTGCATTATCCTTTTCCTTTCCTCATCTTTCCAAGAAAATGCAGCATCAAACCTGATGATCAAACTAAAAAAAAAAAATATCAATATTTGAATAATTATCACCATTACATACATGGTATATTACTTCCTAAGCCTCTTTGTTTCCCATATATATATATATATATATATATATATATATATATACCTTTGAATGGAGTAGCCATGGGGCTTCCGCACTCCACTCGTAGTCGGAACCGGCCTGCCACATTCTTCCGGCACTGCCTGGAGAGCTGGTGATGGCGCAGCCGAGTCATAGAGGTAGGAGATCATACACCCACTTCCCATCTGAAATATCACAGGAAGAACCCTGAGAATCATGTCCTGTTTGGACCATATTAACTTCATCATCTTTCTCATCTAGCCATGACTCATCATCTAGCTCAAACTCTGATGAGTTTCCATGGAGGAAGCTCAGCTGGAAGGGTATGAAAAAGAGCAGCAGGAGGAATAAGACCTTAGGACAAGTACTACCACAGTCAGTCATGGGAGAGCGTATTTTGGGGGGTTGAAGTTTTGACTGAAACATCCTTTTAAGTGAGAAACATTGGTTCCATTATTCAGGCATTAGTCAAGGTAGAATGGTGAATTTGATTAAAAGAGAAATTAATAGAAGGGGATAAAAACTAAAAGTTATTTGTAAAATAATATATTGCAAAAGTTAGTTTGAAAATGTTCTATTTGGACAAAAATGTCCATAAAAGTGTAAATGTAAATCCCTTAAATTTATAACTAAATGCCCAAGGACATTTTTGTCCAAAAGTGTCTTTTTGTACATGTATTTGGATTTCAATGAAAGATGTTAGTTTTACAATTTTTGTTGGGATTTGTCCCTTTAAATCAGTTTACCCCTGAAAAAAACAACAAATAACCGAAAATCTGTAAATTTAACCATATCGTGTTTTTTTTCTTGAAAAATAACCCATTTGAGACCAAAATGCCCCTTACGATTTTTTTTTACATCTACATAATACTCATTACAAATTGTAAAATTTCTATTCCCGAAGAGACTCTCGTTCTTCAAGTATCGCTTTTAACCACCTGAACCAGCTCTCATTAACATGATTAAAATGCCATTTGAATGATGAATTTTAGAAATCTAACCCTTGATGAATTCCCGATCTCATTTTGATAAAAATATCCTTATTTTCTAGTAAAAATACCTTTTACCATTAAGAGTAATTATGTCAAAACGGCTGTGGGCCTGTTCTGAAATTGGGCTTTCAAAAGCAACTGTTAATCAAACAATCTTTTTGAAAATCCAATTTGGGAAATATGATCATCCTTCATCAATTTTTTTAGTTTATCTCAACAAAAATACCCTTGTTTTCTAGTAAAAAATAATATTAAAAAAAACATGTAAACACATAAAGGCAAAAGGACACTTTGGTGCAAAATAGATTATTTTTGTAGAGAGAAAAGATTAGATTGACAAGTTTTGGGTTGTATAAAGTGTTTTCCAACCAAATATTGCTTCCGTAATTTAGGCATGGGTAATATTTATAATGAGTGGGGCACAGTTTGGACATTGGAGTGATAATGGAGGAGATGGGTAGCTAGAGAAGGCTTTAATGGTGGTTGGAGAGTTCTTAGAAAAGGGAAAGAAAGAGAACAAAATAATAATAATAAAGCGTGGTGGGAGCTTCTTTTGAGGGGCCGGGGCCGGGGCCGGCCGTGACTATCGGAAAATAATGGCAGTAATTAGAATAGAATGGGGGGAAGGTCAAAAAGGTTTGAAAAGAAAGAAAAGGGCAGGGATGATGATGATGATGATATTGATGGGGTGTAGGCAAGGTGGGGAGTAATAAAGGTCATGATTCTCAATCCAAACCTCTGCAACACATGCTTCCCCATCATGCATGCTAATTTATTACTCACCATTTGGGTTTTTTTTTTTTTTTTTACTATTAACTATTTTTGAGAATTTGAGTTCTCTATGGTGAATAGATTGTATTTTAAACCCACTTTTGTTTTTTTTGTTTTTTGTTTATATTTATAGGGTTTTCAAAATTACAATATGGATTATGATTATTAATGACGAGAATTCATATGGTCATTCATCGTTATGGAATTCATATGATCGTTGACTGTTATGGAATTCTAATGGTTATTTATCATTATTTATAACGCTCTCCTTTAATGACCATCACTTTAATGATTATTAGTATTGCCTCATTAAAGACTTGGCCAATAAAACCTAATAGGATAAAACCTGGACGAAGGAAAAAATAGTACAGTATTATAACAATGCTTTCCTTAATAATGACATGAATATGCTTCAAATTTCATTTCAAGGTCTTTCACCCAAGACATACCAATTTACAGATAAGTTTCTTGAATGTCGCTGAAAAGTGCCTTTGTAACAGATCCGCTTAGATTATCACCGACTCCTATCCGCTATACACGTTGATTTCACCACTATTATGTCATGAGTATAGAAGAGCCGGCAAGTTCACTTACTTCGATCTCCTAATAAATCATCCTCGACGACATGAACGCATGCCGTTGTCGCCATATAAGCATTAAATTGGTTTGCTATTAATAGAAAGAGTTCACATGATTCTTGAATGTCAGATTTATGATCTCAACCAAATGCATTCTCGACTAGTTTCATCCATGTCAAGTATTTTTGAATGATTGGAGGAGGTTGCCACCATTGTTTGTTTTGATAATTTCTAGGATATTGCAGTATTTTCAAGAGTAAAAATGTATCATGTCTGTGATCGAGCTTTGTGGGGGTCGAAAAGTGTAATCAGATTCCCGCATAACTAAACAATCGCTGCTCCATTATTTTAAACAAAATAATCCTATGTCACTTGTCCCACGAAGATATCTTAATACATGTTTAATTCAGTTCTAATGCCTTCTAGTTGAAGCTGAACTCTATCTTGCTAATAAGTTAACTGAGAAAGCAATGTTTGGTCGAGTATAATTTGTAAGATACATTAGTGCACCAATTGCACTAAGATATTGTACTTCAGGACTAAATAATTCTTCATTTTCCTCTTTAGGCCGAAACGGATCTTTAGTCACTTCAAGTGACCGAACAACCATATGGAAACTTAGAGGGTGAGATTTATCCAGATAAAAACGTTTCAAGACTTTTCCTATATACGTTGATTGAAGGATAAAGACACCATTTGAACAATACTCAATTTGCAAGTTCAGACAATATTTTGTTTTCCTAAGATCTTTCATTTCAAATTTCTTATTTAAATAATTAGATGTGTTAATGAGCTTTTCAAGAGTTCCAATTAAATTTAAATCATTTACATACCTGCAGGATTATGACCAATCAGAAAGCTTTTTGATAAAAACACATGGGCAAATTGGATTGTTAACATACCCTTCTTTGAGTAAATACTTGTTTAAATGATTATACCACATTCGACCAAATGGTTTTAGTCCATATAAAGATCGTTGCAACTTAATTGAGTACATGCTCCGTGGTTGATAATTCATTACTTCATGCAATTTAAATCCTTCGGGAATTTTTATATATACATCAGTATCTATAGATCCATATAAATATGTCGTGGACTACATCCACATTAGTTGGGATATCAAGCCCTTCGTAGTCGCAAAACATATCAAATAAAGGAATGCGGTTGCATCTAGTACAGGAGAATATGTTTTTTCATAATCAATTTCAGGTCTTTATGAAAAAAACTTGTGCCACAAGTCGTGCTTTATATCATACGATTTCATTTTGTTCATTTCGTTTTCGTACAAAGACCCATCGATATCCAACGGGTTGTATATTCGTAGGTGTTTGGATTACTGGTCCAAATATCTTTCGTTTAACTAGTGATTTCAACTCTATTTGACGGTTTCTTTCCATTGTAAATTCAGTCATCATTTGTCGACATATTCATTCACATGTTGTGGTTTTAAGTTTTCATCGTTATTTATGATGTTCATAGCTACTTTGAAAGAAAAAAAACATCATTTGTAAGGGTAGTACTTTGATACCGTATTTTACCGTTATATAAATAATTGATAGGGATCTCTTCATTGTTATGAACATGTATAGTCTTAAAAGATAACTGTTTGATTTGTACTTTTTCAGGGATTATTAGTTCATCAACTTGAGACTCAATATCTATTTCTTTTAATCCATTTATATTTATATGCTCTTTAGGAGCATGAATTTGAATATTTCTCATTTTTCTAGGAGTTGTGTATTTTGAGCCAAGAGGTCATCCATGTTTTAATTGTGGTTTGGGCTCATTAGTCAATATACCTTCCAATTTTCCCATCGGAATTTTTAATTGCAGGGAGACGTAATTGGTATTTGTGATTTTGTAACTTTTCGCCGGAATTTTCCTGATGTGCATCAGACAATCTATTTGCAAGAACTTGTAAATGCATTATCTTTTGAACTTCGTGTTCATATTGCTTTATAGGGGAATCGAGATGAGATAAAAATGATTCATTCCATGTAATTTTTCTCCATTCTTTTAGAATTGGCTTTCCTCCCCCTAATGGTGGGAAAACATTTTCATCAAATGACAATCCGCAAAACGAAAGGTAAAAAACTACACCGTGAGGCTTAAGATATTTAATGAATTGACGGTTATCAAACCAACATGATACTAAGATTTACGTTGAGGTCCAGCTTAGTTCAGAAGGTGGGGCAATTGGAATATAAACACCACGTATTAAAAAACATCGCAATGTGAAATGTTAGTTGATAACCTAAAGTAAGATGTAATGGAAGTGATAAACTTTATCGCTGAACTAAAAAGTTTTAATTATATTCGCAACGCAAAATATGTCGATAAAGGCAATTTGGTTTTCAAAAGTAAAGGTCTAAAGTAACTTCCAACAGAAACGTTTATAAGATTAGGCCAAATTCATCTCCAGTACGAACACGAAAGCAATCGGATATCAACATCTGGGCGCCAAAAATGACATACGCAGCGAAAAATAAGACAGATGAAAATTTGTTTAAGATTATCACTAATGTCTGGTTAGGCATTCAAATTAAAATTTTTAAGTCAGAATATTTGAGTCACAATATAGAAATAATATTTATAGAAAGGTTTACATGAGACCATCATGATGTACACCAATTAAACCATAAAATAATGAAAAGGTCCACTAAAGCGCAGAATTGTTCACAAATGAACCTTCTCACGCTCTAGTGCTATGGATTCAGATATAACCTTGGTGAACGATAGTCTAATAATCATTTTACCTTGAGAATAAGCACCACAAGTAAAACTTTGAGATGTTAAAATTTGTTTGCTTCTCAATGGGTGCCCATTAGAATTTTCAACTATGCGGCGCATCATGGAGGGTCTCAGATGACCAAGTCATTCATGTCAAAGTATAAACGTTTTGAAATTATTGAACTACTGAATCTTCAAATGTATTGCTTAACTAAATCTCTAAATTTATCTATTTAAAAAAAAAAAAAAAAAGTCTCTCTAAGTCACACATTAGGTGAGATTTTTTCAACAAAGATGTAAGATGTTGCCAATTGGCTTAGTGAAAGTAAATATAATAATGCATTAAGACTATTAAATAAAATAGAACTTTGGAAAACATAACATAATGTAACAAGATATAGTTTCATTAATATATATATTTATTAATGATTTTAGTTCATTTATTTTATCTTTATTTGCATTGACTTTCACTTGAACATTCGCACTCCTATTGCCTGCACCATACATAAGTTAAGTGCAAATTGAGTTATACAATAATAATAATAATAATAATAAAATAATAATTCATTGATTTCTTTTTGCAACATTATAAATAGTTCATAGTTAATTCATGAATATGAACAATTCATAAAAAAATTATGGTGAGTTATTTATTTACTTCAAGGCGATTAATCAAGTTACTATGTTGCAAAGACTTTCAACCATGAAATAATATTAAAATAGTTTTGAAGTTATTAGTAGCTTTAACTTAGTCGGTGGCGTTTGTTTGTTTGTTTGTTTTACTTAATACTGAATATAACTTTTATTATACCTGAATGATAATATACCATTAGTATTATTTATTGAATTCGTTATTTTTAATATTATATTTTACATATTAAGTTGTTTATTTCTTGTATACTTTAAAATCAAATTAATATTAGCTTTTCTTTTTTTGAAAGTAATATTATATTTATACTAAGTATTAAGTTGTTTGTTTTTTATAGGCTTAAAATCAACATCTTAAATATATTAAGAAAATAATTTAGGTCACTACTAGTCAACATGTCAGTTGGTAGAACATTTGAGTTAAGGCACTTTACATCCTAGAGGCCCTAGATTCAAGTCCTTAAATCTTAGCGCTCTTAATTACATTGTAACAAAGTGCTTAATTGTAAAAAAAAACTTTATTATTATAAATATTTGGTTAAAATACCACAAATAACTCCAAATTTGTAAAGCTGATCATTTCCATGTGTTTTCTTTAAAAAATGACTCATAATAGACAAAAATATATATATTTTTTAATTTGATGTATTTACATGTATCTTGAAAATAAATGAGTTTATATTCAAGGATAATACATACAAATATATTTACTGCAATAAGGTAAAAAATTAATGAAAGATAAGTGCCTCATAAGAGTGCAGTAAAATTTCTATTTTCTATTCAAACTTTTCTAAATGCGAAAAACACGTTTAGCTATTTATCAAGATTAAAACAAATTTTAAAAACGTTAAAACGAATTCACTATTTCAACATTTTATATATAAATCGAAAAACAAGTATGTGTCAAGCTTTTCTTGTTTTCAATTATAAGACCAAAAGTCAGAAGCAAAACCAAATTATAAGTAAAAAAAAAGTGTAAAGCAATAGCAAATCAAGACAAAAATCAAATGGCAAAAATGAATAGTAACCTCCATTTAAAGACACATTTTTATTTGTTTTCATTAATTTCATTTTCAAGAATTGCTTTATAAACTGATTAGACTTATTCTTTATTTCAACCAAATTCGGCATTTTAAACGTATTTTCGAAAACGAAACCAAAGATGAATACATCAAAATTTTCATATTCTCGACTTTGGATAGAGTTGAAAATTTTCTTAACTAAACTCCGCCAATTCTAAATTTGGCCAAAGTTTTAATCAAATCACTATTATTAAAACTCTAACTTCTTTCATTCTTTATTTTCATCTTCATTAGAAATGTAGAAGGTTTTTAATATTTCTCTTTTACCAAATCACTCCTTCTCATTGTTTCATCTACTCCATTACGCTTTCTCCTCAATAAAGCCGTAGTATTTTCCACTGATCCGAATTTTATTTGATTTTCCTTATTTTCTTATGTTTTTGCCAATTGTTACACGTGTTTATTCACTGATTAAGCAGCGAGAGATTTAGACGACAACATCAAGCTCAATAGTTACGCAGTGCCAACTTCAAATATTTGGTTCGTCAAGACGTTTCATTATATAATTTATGATTATGGGCACATATAAAGATTATCACCCTCATGTAGCCTTGTCATTTCTTTCTTCGCTATTAATTTGATGTTATGTCATTCTCTAATATTTTTAATAAGCCACTACGTTATTAGAGACATAAATGTATTATCGCTCTAAATGAATGAAATTTCACTTTCCATCACAAAAAAATCACTATTATTATTATGATAAAATAAAAATTTTGTATAATATATGTATAAATATATTAATCTTATTTACAAAAATTAAAATGATAAAATTATTATGATAAACACTGATATTATCATTCTTACAAAAATAATAATTATTTTTATTTATTTATATAACTAAAATAATAATAATTTATTTCGTGGTTTTAAAATATTATGTATGAATTTTAAAAGATTTTGTATGAATTCTAAAATATGACTTTTTCTAAATAGAAAATGACAAATCAAAAGAATATTTCAAATTTTCAAAAATAGTTATACAAAAATGAAAAAAACACACTGTCTAAAGTCTAAAAGCAATTTGCTTTAAAAAAGGCAAAATAGTCATATTGTCCCCTTAGTCTAGATACGTGATAACGAGGTATTGCTATAAATGTGTATCATAACATCTCAGGTTTGGTCACTTTAACGACATGTTTCGGGCCCACGTCACATATATATAATTAATTAGCCATATATGTAAAATGATAAAACATAAATGTGACAGTTTCCAGTAATGTAACTTTGGTTCAAAAAATTTTACATAAACATGTCAATATCAAACATTCATAATTTAGATCACAAAAAGATAGTTCCTTTTAACATTTGGCACGATTATTTTCCTTCAAAACGATTTTTAAATTACAAGAATATGATCTATTTAACAAGGTTACCCAAAAAAACCCTTAAAATCTATAAATCTTGATGAAAAAACCCATGAACTAACACACCATACTTACCCACAAAGTGATGTTTGAGATTTCTTTTGTGAATTGACAATGAGTTAAGGGAACTAGGTTTTTTCTTTTCCAAAAATGCTAATGTGATCGATGAAAAAGAAGAAATAAAGGAGTGGCACTCTAATAGTTATAAATGTAAGACTGACGTAAGAGGTATATAATATGAAAGTAAGATCCAAATTTATTATTTTTGTATCTCCATGTGGTCAAAACAGTGAGGCCCATTTTGCCAACCTATTAGTACGTAATTTTGGTCTTCAAAAGAGAGTGCATGTTTTCATTATTAAGTTGTAAAATGTGGAGTTGGGTTTTTTTTTTCAGCTTTATTGTCAACAATGCACTGAAACATAATTGTCTATATGTTTTTAATGCGAATTATAGAAAATATTAATAAAAACATTAGAGAATTAGGTAGAATATATATTAAAATTTGTAGAATTAGTTTTTATTGGTTTCCTTTAAAAAACCGATACTAGCAACCCGAGAGACGACCCGACCCGAAGCCCAGATTTAAAACGAATAGGCTTTAAAGCCCTTTCTAAAACCCTGAACCTCATCTTCTCTCCCTCCAATGGCGGCCCGTCTACTTCCACAACCTCTACGACGTCGCCAAGCCTGCTTGTCGGACCCTCCGCTGCTGACCACGTTCCCGACCAAAACCAACCTCTCCGGAGCCCTTCCGACCTCTCCGTCGTCCTTTCGGCCGTCAAAACTCACCATCTCTTGTCCGAGTCCGTCACGGAATCCGTCGATCAGAAGCATGTTGATAAGTGGAAGTCCGCTGTGGATTCATGGGTGGACCGCTTGTTGGTTCTTCTTTCCTGCAATATGGTGAGTTTGAACGCAGTATATGAATCACATTTTTTGAGACTCAAATTCAAGATTTTCGTTTGGAAGTAAAAAAAAAAATGTTGTTTTGCATTGGAGCAATCTGACCTTTTAAGAGATAGAGTTGACCTTTAAATGGTGCTTTTATTTTTAATCTGTTCCTAATCGAAGAGATGATATATTTCCCAAATTATCCGGGAAGGTAGATTACTGGGGGATCCCTAGATAATTTTTCTAGGAGTTGACGATGACAGAAGATAACAGAGTAGTGTTATATGTGATTTACCTTAAAAATCAACAGGGTGATTCAACAAGAGGAAGGTGGAGAAAATTTTTAATTAATGGTATTTTTTGTTTCATTCATGAACATGGACTAGAAAGCCCAAATCATATTTGGGTTCATTGGAGCAATTTATATCTAGGTTTCTTTGAATTTAGTGAAAGATGCATAACAACAATTACACTGTAGAAGACAGATTTCTGAATCTTGTAGCATCAGAACTCCAAATCAAATCCATTTCTATGCAGCAGGCGTACATTTACAAACCCTTAGACTGTAACTATACAAATTTAGGTTAGTATCTAATCATTTTGGTGGCCTTTTTTTTTTTGTTTTTTTCCTAAGAGGATACTTTAATGGCCTTTTTGGTATTGTGTGTTCAAATGCAATGCAAATATCCCATTTCAGGATGAGTGGATGAAACTTCACTTATGTTTATCAGAGTTATGGTGATAAAGTCCCTACAACGGGATTTGGTTGATGGATGAATTGAATCCACAGTCCTAGTTCACACCTCTTAAAATGAATTGATGTCAAGAAGAGAAGCATAAAAGTGGGCAAACTGTAGTTGATTGTGTTCAATTCACTGGCTAGTTAATTCCAACGAGTTTATTAGGATAGCTCTTGCAGAAACTCCAATACCCCCAGTCCCAGATAATAACATGTGATGTAGGATAAAATTTTACTTGAGAGTGTCTGGGTAGGAATTACATTTGCACATCTTCCGTATGATCGTTGAATTTGAAAGAAGAGATTTTTTTTGGTTTTTGTTTTTTCTTTAACTAAAGAAATTTCTTCAATGATTCATTCATTATTATTTATTCAATGATATGATGTTGTTCTAGCCAGATAAATGTTGGGCTGGAACTTGTTTGCTTGGGTTGACCTGTCAAGAATGTAGTACTGATCGTTTTCTAGCATCATACACAGTTTGGTTCCATAAGCTCCTGTCACATATTCAGGTATGGAAATTAGGTTTCCTAGATAGTATGATATTTATATTATTTGGTGATAAATGAATTGAGGTTATCTTTCAGTGGCTTTCTGTCTATCTTTATTGATTTACAAGTTTGCATATGTAATATTGTTCTCTGAACATGTGAGAAAGAGTTTAACTATTGAGGTGGAACTTTGAGCCCTTTTGGAGTTTGCAAGCAAAGGCTTTAGGTCCAAAGTTTTAGTATTGGTTGTGTTTGATATGACTTAGCTAAGTCATAATCCAGCTGCTTTAAAGGCGTAAGGCGCAACGCGAGACTTATGTTTCAGAAGCGACGCACAAGGTGCATGTTTCGTGACTCACATTATAGAATAAGAAATATTTTATAATATATTAAAATAAATAAAATAATTACAAATTGTAACATGATAAGAATATTATTTAGAACTAAGGAAAGAAACAAACTAATTTACATTTTCAATAAAAAGGAACTATAACTTAGTCATATGATAAAAACTAGATTCAACCACACTAATAGTTCCAAACTTTAACAAAAATCCAATACTAAGTCATAAAATAGAAAATAGAGTAAACCATACTAATAGGTAAAACTATATAAAGATAATATTTAAAAATAAAACTACATAAAGATAATGTTTAAAAAATACAGATTTATATAATTTTTAAAAAATACAGATTTACTAAATAAGATAATGTTTAAAAATACAGATTTTTATATTGTTTAAAAATACAGATTTATTAAATAAAAATAATGTTTAAAAATATAGATTTATATGATTTAAAAAAAATACAGATTTATTAAATAAAAACCTAAGAAAATCCTTAATATATTTTCTGCTGGTTTACTCTATAAAAAAAAAAGAAGAAACGTATGAGAGTTTTTTTCTTTTAGGTCACAAATGTTCTCACATTTGTTTTTAGTTGTGGTATATTGTTACTTTGCTTAGGTTTGTACTTGGTGAGAAATATTTTTCATCGTTTTCATTTTTTTACTATTCATACATGGTTTGTTTTTGCTACTTATAAAACATGGTTTGTTTTTTGTTAAATTTTTTTTAGCTATAGCTCTTTTAATAGGTAAGTGAGCATGATATATTACAAGCACTTGTCAAAAGGCATAACAAAATCCGCAATGAACAAGCAAGAGAAGAAAGATAAAAAACCACCACCCTTACAACAAACAACCACCAAAAGAACTAGGATGCGAAAGAAAACTAAAACTGCTACTGCAACCCAAAAAAAGAAACCTCAACTAGACATTAAAGCTTCTTGAGCCCAAGCCAAACCTTCCCATTGAAATTTGACATAGTCCTCCTTTCCCCCACGCCACTCCATAAGAAGGCAGGCACAGTGGATGTAGAGCAATCATAGCTGACTGAACTCTCAAGCTTTCAGGTTTCCTTCTCTAAATAGGACGAAGGCAAAGATTTCTTCTTTCCTCTCAACCTCTTGATCCCCCTCCCTTTTCTTGATTCCACCTTCTTAAGGAGAGAACTGATTTCCTTCTCAAACCCGCAACAGGCATCCCCAAACTGCTACTGAATTTGACAAAGCTGTTAAGCTAATGAACAACTTCTCCCTCTCACAGCACTTGAAGCCCAAATCACAAAGGTGGATTTGTCTCCTCATCCATAATCACCAGCTCCCATTTAGTTAGACTTTGCTGCATTTCTTGAAAGCACCAAGAGAGGCCATCCTGACTCAACATCATTAAGGACTAGCATCCAAGGCTCAAAGGTCCCATAGATGAGAGAAGAAATTGGAATATCAATTTGCCTTCACCAAGAGCTTTGTCGATGAGTGTTTTGGTCGCTTCAAATTTTCATTATGTTGTCAAGAAGCTCTAATTCTAATTGATTCAAGATCTTTAGATTCCAGCAGTCTAGATGGCAATCACATTAAAGTTCTTAAGCTATCGTGCCTAGGGAAGGACTTCATGCCTTTGGGTGTTTAACGTGGCTACTAACTTCTATAAGAATTTATTCATTAAAATAGACTAATCTATGGAATTTCTTTTCCTAAAAGCCTAAGACTATTTCCTAGTAGAACATATTCTTTTTCCTATTTAACAGATAATAGCAATAATTTAACTGGGATATTTAAACTTCTAAAATAAATCCTGATAGATAAAAGACTTCAATTAGAACAAGAAAATGTTAAATTACTCAACTATTTTTTTTTTTTTTTGATAGGCTAAATTACTCAACTATTGTTGAGTATCATTCCCTTTAACTTCCTCTTTAAGTCTCTTAGAGAATTTGTATAAAGGTAAAGCTGTATCTATAGTATCTATGCATCATGTCTTGTTTGTGAATATCTTTTGAACTTCTCTTATCCATACACAACTAAACACGTGCACACACACACACACACAAAGCTCATGCTGTCATTCTAAATCATGATGCATTTGTCTTCTTGTGTTTTTAGCAGCCAGCAGCAGAGTCTCATCTTGTGAAGGTGGCTTCTTGTACCTCAATATCAGATTTATTAACAAGGTTGGATCTTCTTTTATTTATTTTCCCATTGTAACAAATGTGTAAATATGTTACAAAGCAACATCACAAACACATTGTTCTCTTCTTCTCAAAATGACACTTTTTATGTTTCTAAAAGAAGAACAGAAACTATGTGCGGATTTGAATAACGTGAAGCCCTGGTTTATTTAAAAGTTAATCAACATGTGGCTAATTTATTTAATTATCTCGCTTGATAAGGGATATTTTGCTTGTATATGGGCAAAAAGGTGAAAGCAAAAGATAAACTTGTCATACTAATAAATAATTCATTGTAAAACACAAGCATTATGAGCAGCCTATACATCCTTTTTATGATTGTCATTAGTTATCTTTTTATGAGGTTGCTTGAGGCATAACTTTTGAAGCTATTTGCTTTCCTGATTTAGGTTGAGTTCCTTTCCAAATGCAAAGAAAGATGGGACTTCCTGTGCTGGGAAACTTGTTCAACCTGTTTTGAAGCTGTTAAACGAGGATAGCTCAGAGGCTGTATGGGTTAGTATTATAAAATGCCCAAGGAAAAGTAGAATTATTTTTTTGGTTACTTCTTTCTTGCTTTAACTAGCAAGCTATAGATGCTTCAAATCTCTGAATATAACCTCTCTGTCTCTACTCCCCCCATCCCGCAAATGTTTCCATCTAAAAAAAGACATGGAAAATGTGTTTTGCTAGATTGCTTTTCCATGGTTTGCATGTTGCTTGATGTGCATGTAATACTTGTATGTTCATAAAAGAAAGATAGGACTTCCATTGCTGGGAAACTTATTCAACCTATTTTGAAGCTGTTAAATGAAGATAGCTCAGAGGTTGTATGGGTTAGTAGTATAAAATGTCTAAGGAAAAGTAGAATATTTTTTAGCTACTTCTTTCTTGTTTCAACCAGCAAGCTGTACATGCTCCAAATATCTGAAGATCACCTCTCTCACCCTCTGTCTCTGCCCTCCCAAATCCCCCCAAACCATCTAAAAAAGACACAGTAAATGTGAACTGCTTGATGGCATTACCATGATTTGCATGTTGGTTCATATTCATGTAAGATATATAAAAACTCCGTAATTACTTCGTTCAAGAGTATTTTACCACAAACACGTCCCAATTCATGTTCGTGCTGAGTTGTGCCTGGATTCCAACAGGATTAGTTTGTTAGTCCACGACCCACTCTATATATTGGCTCCAATTTTTGTTAGTTCAATGGCTCCAATTGATCTCACCATAATAAAAAACGCAAGAGGTGATGGCTTAATGGAATAGAAAATTCTTCATGGGGAAAAAGTTACGATTAACAGTGCTGCATTTGGAAGTAGCAAGGTGGAAGAAATTTTGATAGTTTGAAGTGTCTAACTCAAAACCAAGATGAAGGAAATTATGGTGAGATCATTTTATTTTTATGTTTGAGGCTATGGCAGAAGGGAGATGCTACTTTTTAGACTATGTAGACACTGGACAGTTTGAGTGGCGTGGATCAATGTTGAGCTGTATTAGAAGATATACTGATGAGCTACAAGTCTCATTTTCTTTTTCTCATGCATTTTTTGAATGATGTGGAAGGCTAGGAATAAAATTATCTTTGAGGATGATGTGCTTTCGATCCAAAGACTAAAAAGTTCCTTTGTTTGCTTCTTTGGTCAGGGACCAAGTCGTTTAGAGATGATTGTCCTCTGATGTTGGTTTCTCTGATTGACTGGGCTCTTGTTGAGGTGTTGTAACCATTCTGTTTTATGATCTTGTTAGAGCCTTTTCTCCAGTTGGAGTATAGGTCTTGTTTACCTTAATTGCTCTATACATGCCTATTTTTAATATATTCTCTTCTTTGTATGTATATTTTTAATATGTACCCTCCTTTTTAATAGATCTTCTTGTTTGAGCCTTTCTCCAGTTGGTGTATACCTTGATTGCTCTTATACATGCCAATTTATAATATATTATCTTCTTTATATGTATGTTTGTATGAATTTATCTCTATTATTGTTAGAAGGTGATGATATTTTTAATGATAATGCTGTGTTTGTTTGTTTTAAAGCTACACCATCTATTCATTCAGGATGTCTTTTGTGATCCTTTCAAGGCCTTGTAAGTTCATCTCATAATTATGATTAACAAGGTGAGTGAGTTAGTCATATTTGTTATGCACTATAATAACTTTCTATCCGTCCTCCGTCCAACATCATTATGACACAGTAACTCCTCTTTCTCTTGTTAGACTTCAATTATGTTATTTCTTTAAATCCAAGTTATTGTATTTACATTTGCCTGTATATTTCCTTTTTGATAGGGAAATCTTACAAGTGAATATGTATTCTAACTCCAAGAATATATATTTGATGGATCATAAAATTGTGTGATTTGTTAGCTTAGAATGCCCAAGGTTTCTTCGATTTTTCTCAGATATTATGACTAAAGGCACAAAAAAGCGTCACATATTCTAAGCCTTTTCCTCTTCTTCTAACAAAAGAACTCCTTTCTAACTGTACTTTTAAGGTGTGACTATGGTAAAGGTTGGGGTGGGCTATCGGAGGTTCCGGGCTTAGTTCCAAATGGGGACAAAGATGGAAAATAATTGCCTACTAAAAAAAAGTGAACCGTCAACTAACGAGGCATCCTTAAATGTTAAAGATTACCCATCACGACAAAAATGGCCATTAATGTGTTATCCTATGCCTCACTCTTTAGACGATGAATAAGAGTGTGGTTTACCGACTCTCCTCAACCTTGCTCAAATAATGGGGCTTTTTAGGTTTCCAACCTCCCTTTTCGGGCCAATCCAAACCCAGAAATTTTTTCAAAATCGCTACCTGCTACAAAGGAGTTAATCTCTGTTAGCACCAAGAAGCCAAACCGGGCTTCCTGTGTAAATTTTCCTGATTTCTTTCTGATGATGACTGTTGAGTGGAGAATGGAACGATTTAACTAAAAAGGTGGCCAAACACCAAACCGTAACATCCTCTACTCCCACTCTGGTCTCATGTCCTTGTAATCGTCTAAACAACCCGTCCACACTCTCTTTTTGTCACGACCCAATCTGGGGGATCGTGACCGGCGCTAGGGAATGGGAAGGCGTAAGGCCACCGAAACCCGTAGCAGTTGTGCTCTAACTGAAATACTCATACCGACTATCACAAGGACACCGATACAGCACAACATACCTATATAATATGCTTCGGGATGCCAAACATCACAGGAACATCACGGTGAGAGATGAAATTCGCTTCCATACACCACTTCATCACAAAAATAAATGTAATTATTCAACATGTAAAATATACTAATATTCCAAGTACTCATGCATACCTAGATTAAATAGGACAAAGACATAATAGCTATTAGTACTATGTGAACCGCCTGGAAGGAAGAGAATTCAGCTATCTAGGTCTGAGAAGGAGGACTGACAAGATTCTCGAAAATAAATTGAGATACGCCTCGAAGTGAGTTAATACTATAGCATCTGATATCATACCTTACACCTTAAACATGCACATACAAAGAATTACAATATAATAATATATCACACAAGTATGCATGCACACATTATTAAGTTCATATCACCACATAGTCACACAAAAATTGTAACTTCGCAGCAGATCCCATATCTAATACTATAAGTCATACGCCTCAAATCCAATGTGATCCTCCGAGAGAAACGCCGACCAAAGGGTCCTAACCCGCCTGACACTAAACCAACAAACCATAGTCGGCTCCGAGAGAAATGCTCACTGTGGTCCTTAACTCCAAGAATCATCCACCATAATCCATAGCCGGCGCCCGAGAGTAACACGCCAACCAGGACTCCATCCGCATCCCCCGAGAGAAACGCCTCAACCAGGAACTGGCTATATAAGATAAACATAACTGTATCATAGTCCGATTATTAATGGCATACGCTTGCCCCGATGTAATCTGCTAGGGTGGTATGTCCTCGCTATAGTTCCATTACAAATGTCAGTACAATGCATGTGAATATCGCACCTAACAATACACACTCACATCCATCAATCTGTCCGTCCCCATGGCGCAGATATATTTCATAACGAACTAAATAATTTAGTCACCATAGTAATTACAACTCCAATGATAATAATCATGTCGTGATGATGGGTGTAGCCTAATGCCATAAATGCTATGAAATGCATGCAGATGATGTGTTGTAAACTATATGATATCAACTCACAGAGTATGTCGGATCTCGTAATCGCCTCAAGGCCAGTCGCTCCGCGAGTCGCTGACAATCTAAATGGAAAAGACGTTATTGATAAACAAGATTAAGATTTAAATATACCTAGACTCGACCGTAAAACTCACGCACTAAACCGACATGTAAATCGTAGCCACGTTTCACCGAAAAATTCTATGGTAACCTCCTCAAAACCGGATCACTCCTCGTAAAATGGGTCCAACTGATAAAAATATGACTTCTAATATCCCCAATTTATCCAATGCCGAGCCGCCACAACTACAGATAAATCCACGCCGACAATCCAACACAAAGGTCAATAATTCGCTGGCAACACAATTGAGTTACAATTTATAGCTTCGACAAACTGGCTATTTATACGGATAACTCTGGATATAATTAAATGATGCTTTAATCAAAATCAACGCGTCTAATACATAGGATAAGATTAAACACAATATCGAACCGGCGTATATATTTTAAGTTACATCTTTTCAAAACACAAACATGAGCAATTAAACGATAAATAAGGCATTTTCAATATTAAAATAACTTTTTACGGTAACAATTTATACAATTGTATTTCGACGCCGCTTAGGTATAGATTCTTAATAAGCTCGAATGAGTGAAACTGACCACACCGCTTCGAACCAACGAACTGGGACGAACGTTTCGCCCGGCACGCCCGAGACAACCGTCGCCGACGGTCGAAAATCCCGCGTCAAGCCGAACGTTTCGGCACACACACACGAAGTTTTTGGCTCCAGGAACCCAACTGCACACGTGGCACTACTAGAGCTTGCCGAACACGGCGATCTAGGGCCCGGTTCCAACTCGGGCTGACGCTGCCTTCACCCGCCGACAGGCCGTGGCCAATGGCGGAGGTGGTTGGTTCCTGGGGTTTTTGAGGGTGGGGAGCTCGATTCCACCGTCCATTTGGGCTGAGGAGGTCGAAAACGCAAGAAATGGAAGCGGCGGTTAGAGAGAGAAAGTGACGATCTCTTCCTCAAGCCCGGGCAGTGGTGGCGCTTCAGCGAAACGGAGGTTAGCTCAGCGTTGTTTCGGGAGGAGGGAACATTTTCGAGGTGAGGCGAGCTCTGAGGTGTCGGAAATGGCCGAACAAATGCCGCGGCAAGTGGCGAGGAGAGAGCCTGGGCGGGCGCGATTCGCGACGCGGGTAGCCTCAAAGCAGAGATCCAAGGTGACAAGGGTGGCCTATGATGGGGTTGTCTTTCCTGCTCACGGCCGATCAGCGGCTGAATGGCCGGATCACTTTTCAGAAGGGTGGCGCCGTGAGTGTGTCACTGTGGTGAGAGAGAGAAGGCCTTTGGTTTGGAAGTTTTGCCTCTTTCAATTTTTAGCCCTTAATCAACTTAAATTAATATTTTAATAAATCAAAATAAATATTAAAACAATTATGGAAATAATTTAAATAGCCAAATTTACGGGTATTACACTTTTCCTCTGCATACTTCCCAACAATCACTTGCTTCTAAAAAACTTCTAAAAATTTAGTAGATGTTGGAAACAAAACTAGTGTTTTCAAGGTGCAATTTTAGTTATTTTAATTTATTTTGACTTGTTTTCTAAGAGTTATTTTAACAAATAGGTATACAAATATGAAGAATGATTTAAAATAAAGTATTACATGTAAAGAGGGTTGTTTTCACTTGTGCTTTTAATACATTATCATTTTCTTGTAAAAAAAAGTTATTACATAAAGTCTTAACTTCAAAAAGAATACATGAATGATTTAAAGAAAAAGAAAAGTATAATGTATGATTAGCTTTAGCATTGGTGAGGGTGACCCTTTTCCACTGAACATTATTTGAAATCCATGGGTCTCATCCAAAGTGAGCTCTTTTGTGTAGGAAGCCAGCTGGGAAAGAAAGTCCTAATTTTAGGTAATTTTAGAAGAGAGCATGCACCATTGGTAATAAATATTATTTGTGCAACCAGGAGGGGGCATCTATTGAAAACTTACTTCTTCATTGCTCTAAAGAAAGATTTCTGTGGCACTTATTATTTGCCTTATTTAGGTAACTGCGATTCTCTTGGTAAAAGTTTGTCTTATAGTTGGTATGACTCCTAATAAGGAAGAAAAGGAAAATGGTATTATGAAATGTTGCTGCTTTTTTAAAGTTTTTAAAATTTGTGAAAGTAATCTTAGGGCTTTTGAAGATGATAGGAAATAAATGACTATTCTTAGAACTCTCATTCTTTTGTATTCTCTCTTTTTGGATTAGCATGTAGTGAAGGCTTAATGCCTCTATTTATTTTGTAGAGCGGATGGGCTCTGGTTGAATGTCAAGGTGTTTTTTGTGTTCTTTCTTTTGAGGCCTTGCTTTTAGTGCTTTCCTCGTATACATCTTGTGTGCCTTTGTTGCACCTCGTTTTACTAAATCGCATGCCTTTCTTCACCTTAAAAAAAAGGTATTGATATTTTATCCTCAGTGATGTTCTATTGTACTACTCTACTGCTGCATTTTTTTTTACTGTGAGATAAAGTCAAGTAGAAGCTGAAAACTATAGTTGTGAACGGTTTTCATCTCAATGTTGAATTCCAAATATTATGGGCAAGTTCTATCTGTTATATTGAAAACATATGTTGTATGCCTCTGTTATGCTAATTTGATGTCACTAAGGAAACCTCAGGTAGTTGGATGTTGCTGTAAAATCTTTTGTAAAGGAGCCAAATAATTTTGCATTTTTCCTTGTTTGTTATACCATTGTAGGATGTTCAAAATGCTATTGTTGAATTGCTAATGCATACCAAGTGAAATTGAATATGGAATATTATGGCAGGTTGAAGCCGCTATCGTTTCAAAAATTATGTCTGGGAAATGCAGTGTTAATATGTTGGAGGTGCGTGTATTTTTGTTGTTTATTATGATTTGATCAAAACAAAACACACTAAGACACAATGTGAACTTGTTTGAACTGTATCCTTTCTTCCATGTGGTGTTTGTTTCCAGAAACTTGCTGCTTGCCTTGCATTGCTTCCAAAATCAAGAGGCAATGATGATTGCTGGTTTTTAATGATGCAGAAGGTTTTGACATACCACAAATGTTAACCTTAATGGTGCTCTGCCAGGTCTAGAAGAAGGTAAACGATAAAACTGTATTGGTAATGTTGTTGCCCTGATCTCTTGGTAACACAATTTTTGGCCTGTGACAGAAACTAAATGTAAAGAAGCTATTAGATTATTGGTACCACCAGGAAAAGATCCCCCACCTCCCTTGGGTGGTCAGAAAATGGCTGGAGAAGTCTTGGACAAGCCAGCAAGGAAGTTCAAGAGCAATTAATGATTTCCAGTGTCACTAGTATGATGCTTTGCTGCTGTAAAATGCTTACAACTTCATATCCTGTTCAGTATATGATTTGATTCTCAAGTGGTACCATTGAGGAAAATTTCTTCATAAATAGAGGGAACAGTATTTCACTCAAAGTACTTGAATATCATTAGGTGTCTTTCTTTAAATATTATATAACTGAATTAATGTTGATCAAGAGCATATGTTTTGATTGACAGGTAACTGTTCCTATCCGTCCACTGTTATCCCTTGTGGGTAGGTTACTGGTGGTGGATGGCTCTTTATCACATGCCTTATTGCCCTTTGTGACTGCCATTCAACAAGAGTTTATCTGTTCACATCTTCCAACTTTGCATTCATATGGTTTGACCTTCACTACAAATCATAAAGAGTGCGCAGAGGTGAAGCATGATATTTTCTTTTATTTTTCTACTGGGTAATGCCTGTGCTTAATATGCTTAAGAAACTACTGTTCATTTGAGTAATTGCAGGTAGGTTGTGTAGCTATGTAAAGCACACATCTGGTTAAACCAAATGCCTCTGGAAATACAATATGACGTTTCTGTGATGGGTTATGGATTTTCTTTTCAATCCTATTACATAGTTTCCCTTCAATAGTGAAACAATGGGAGTTCATGATTTTGTTGATCATAAACAGATTTCTTCTTTGTGCTTTGCATTTAGCTGATTTGGGGAATAAAAGGGGCTGAGTAGTTAAAGAATTTATCTCAGATAATCAATATTAGCCTTGTTATCTTATCCTACTCTAGCCTTCCTTGTGTTTATTCTCCTTAATGAATACAGTTTCTTGTTTCCTATTAAAAGAGGAAGGGAAAAAAGTGAACTTTCCATCCCAATTGGCTTTCCATCAATCATGTACCTTCTGGCCCTGCATATTATGTTTATTTAAGGTAGGTCAACAAATTCTTCCACTGTCTCTGGTTAAAAATCCTAAAAGATGTTAACAAATGCTGACAAACGATGAGTACTCTTCAACCCTCAGTACACAATTCCCCATTAGAACTTCCTTGTTGGATCCAATGCTTAATAGAATAAGAAAAAAAAATTTCAAGGCTTTGGTTGGTTGGATATAATATAAGATGGAATAAGAGAGAAGATATTATATAATTTATATCATATCCCATCTTTGGTTGGGGATGGAATAGGATAATTTATCCTATCTCTTGCCTGATCCATTGTTTGGTTGAACATATTTTCTTGTTTCTCACCATGTATTTATTTAGTGTTTGCTTCTTCCTCCTTTTCCATCTGTTTGCAGGAACATGGCGTTAAATTTGCACATGAATTCGTTGTTTGTAGTCAACTACTACCATATGCTGCAGAAATCAAGGCGTGCTCTTGACAGCATATTTCAGGACTTGTCCAGGCAAAGTTTGAAGATTCTCTTCCCATTCTAGTTTTTATGATGTCATGGGTGTTCTTGTTTGGCATGGCATTAATTAAAGAAATATTTGAGTGTTACATCATTTTCATTAAGTGAATAGGCTCCTAAATGTTTAATGTCAAACATGAATTCATAGTTGAATTTTAATTTCTATAGGAAAGTACAGGGTCTGAGTGAAAGTTATATATGCCTGCTTATGCACTATGCAGACAAATACATACATTCATAATGTGTGCATACGCACACAAGCCACCAGTCATCATTATGGAACCTGTTCTGTCCTTAGTGTATCACTCGAGGAGTTTTTGTTTGCCTCTTAACATGTTTGAGCTTTTGTCCATCAATATTCCAAAATAACCAAGCTTATGTT
The DNA here is from genome assembly GCA_016808115.1 of Tetrastigma voinierianum. NCBI lineage: Eukaryota > Viridiplantae > Streptophyta > Magnoliopsida > Vitales > Vitaceae > Tetrastigma > Tetrastigma voinierianum. The sequence goes on along the minus strand of JAEQBH010002652.1, from coordinate 66,572 downwards.
TGGGCACAAAATTTTTTCATGTGAGTCTTTGTATGTAATTGCTGTCTTCTGATGCATATCTAGTTTTCTGTTATACTTATCGTTATTTTACCTTGAGCAGGAATAGCAGTGCATCTAGCCGATGAAGTTATCAACAACTCATCTACTGATTTAGAACCCATTGATCAGGGGACTAGTGATCTATATTCTAGAGCAAATTCAAAGGCCTCTACAGGAGCATTGCTGCAGACAAGACATAGGAAAAGAAAGCATGCTACTACTGTTACTGGATCTTCCGAGGAGCAGCTTGATAAAGTCAATTTCGAAAAAGAAGTGCCAAAAGGATGCACAACTTCTATTTCTGTGAAGATAGCAGCACTACAGGCATTAGAAGCTCTCCTTACTGTGGTATGTCTCTCATATTCTTGTGAATAATGTTGTTTCATGGTGCACTTAGTTTTTGATGAGAACATAGTTTCCCTCAGCTTCAATGATCTGTAAAGAGTATTCCTGTATAAGTTCACATCTCTTCTCTTGTTCCTTTGAGGGCTGTGTCAAGTTGGCAGCCCAACATATGATCCTGAAATTGTTTTGTTTTTAACTTATGCTGGGGTGTCAAATGCAGACTTAGAACAGAAGAACAGGTGAATCTCAGATTGTGGGAATAAGAATTTGTTGCCTTGGGTTGACAAGGAGTGCAATGCTTCTTCAATTATCTGACTCAGTGAAGTTGATGTTAATGAACCAATGGAATTTGGCTGCAGAATGTTAACGATATAGCTTACTCTTTCAATACATAAAATACCATGCCTTAATGATTTTGCTTGCTCTTTCAATACATACAATACCATGCAGCATCAACAGCGTGGCCACATTTTTTCCTGATTTATTTTCGAATTGGAAACAAATGCTGGAAGTATACTGCCATTTTTCAGCATTATGTTGATTATTTCTTTTAATTTGTCATGACTCCACGTCTATAAACAATTTTTTATTCTTTACATCCTTGCAGTCCATGTGTACTGTGTCTTCTCATTTCTATTAACGAAGACGTGTTTTTGGAAGATTTTAGTGCGTTGTTACAGTCCAAATATGCCAAACATTTGAACATTTTCTACAACTATTTCACTCAGTAGTGATTTTCTGGAATGAACAATTAACATTAAATTAGTATAAACTTTTTCACAGGGTGGTGCTTTGAGAGTCTGAACATTGGCGATTAAAGGTTGATGCGTCTTCTGATAATATAATAGCGAATGCTTGTAACAGTGGGGATGGGCCGATGATGAAAGGGTCTCATTTCCCTGCAGTGAAGTAACCTCAGCAATGAGATTTCAGCTTGCAGCCTTACGAGCTCTTTTGGCTTCTCTTCTTTCCCCTTCTCGTGTTCGACCCCCATATTTAGCCCAGGGTCTTGAGCTTTTTCGTAGAGGTAATCCTCGACAATTTGAAGTAAGTTTTCTTTTTTTCATAATAATGATAACACAGGCTAATCACAGTCCTACCCCTTTGCATAAGCTATAATCAATGGTGAGATTCTTTTATATTTTCCGTGGTAAAACCAAACATGAAAATCATTTTCCCTTAGCTATATTTTTCTTTCCTAATTACTTTTAGTTTCAAATGGAGCCTAAAGAAAATGCATAGATTACTGGAGATTGCTGTCTGTCGACTTACTGTAATATCTCATGAATGGTTCTACAGGTAAGCAAGAAACCGGAACCGAGCTTGCTGAATTCTGTACCCATGCGCTTTTGGCTTTGGAAGTGCTCATTCATCCTAGGGCTCTTCCACTGGAGGATTTCCCCACAGTTCGCGGTAAGTCCTTTGATAATGGAGCTAATCACAAATATCTGGAAAATATGTACTCTGGTGGTCAGGAGCTCAACAACAACCCATTTTCAAGGGATCCATTGGGATTGGCAATTGGTGTTTCCAATCAAGATTATGATCTGTATGACAAGTGGCTGGGGAGCGACGATGAGATTGATGTTCCAGTGACTGATCCAAGCAAGGATATGAATCATGTTGCAGAAACTTCAGAAGCCTTTAGAGACGACTGGACAGAAAAGCTTCCTTCTGAGGATGGTGCAGCAGCAGCTTCTGACATGAGGGAGGGAGGAACAGGTGATGAAATTATGGTTGAACCTCACCAATTTCCCGAATCCGTTTCTCAGGAAGAAAGCACACTTCCTGCTGTCGTTAGTACACTGACAATCACTAAAATAGAAGCTGGTAAGGTTGCTTCAGACTCTGGTGCATTAGATCCTGGGGACAGTGAAATACCAACTGAAAAAGATGCCTTAGTGGCTGAAGGTGATAGTTTTGCAATGAAGGGAGGAATCACTTCATCTGCAGTATCAAATTCTGAAAGAAGCAAAGGACTTGTATGTGAATTGGACAATGAATCATCCATGGAGGATTTTCCTGACATTAATGTGGATGCTGATCCAGATTCTGATTCTGATTCTGAAAGAAGCAAAGGACTTGTGTCTGAATTGGGCAATGAATCATACATGGAGGATTTTCCTGACATTAATGTGGATGCTGATCCAGATTCTGATTCTGATTCTGAATGAAGTGATATTTCTAGTAATACACATAGAGGAAATGATTGTAACATGGCAAACAAAAAGGACTTAAAAGGGGTTTTGATGCTTTCAGTTATTTGTTGTAGTTCTGAAATCACAACTAGGCTTAGTGGCTCAAATGAATGACTCAGGATGCCAATTTGATAATTGAAATCCCACCCAAGTGGAATGGAACTTATTTATATAATGACGATGTAATTTTTATTACAGGGAAAATAGCCTGAGTTCTCTGCATATTTCTTAACTGGTTATGAAAGAGAATAGCTTCATTCTGTTTGTCTTTTAGTATACGATGTCTTTAGAGTTTTGTCCCGAAATAATATATTTAAAAAAAAAAAAAAAACTAATCTAATATGTTTTTGAAAAAAATGTCCAAACTAGTGTATTTTCATTAAAACCGTAGTCACTAGCTACGGTTTTAAAAATTTTTAAGTTAAAATCATAGTTGTTGATTATTGTTTTAAACACTAGTTTGAATATTATTTTTAAAAACATATTAGATTTTTTTTAAAAAAAAATTATATATTATTTTGGGATAAAACTCATGTCTTTAAGCTGTAAAAAGGGGCAAGGAATGAAGCTCTATTGATATTGACAACACAGCAGTCACATGTTTTTGATTCTGCAACCCTTCCTTACTCTTCAAGATTCCATAGCACATTCCCACTGGGAGAATAAAATTGAAAGCAGAGGATGTTGAGAGAAAGAAAATAGTTGATTGGGAAGTGGGAAAGTTAAACAAAGGAAGGGCCAAGGCTGTTGTTACTCGACTGAAAACTTGATAGTATTGGCTGCATTCATTAGTCTATCATCACATCAATGTGGAGAGAATGTGTTTGGTTGCATGTCTAGTCTCTTGAATCCTTGAAAATGATTTCTGCATTCCCAAATTTCAACATAACATTATTTGGAGGAGATGGAAGTGGCCTTGGAGGGGGATTACACTAAATAATTATTGACTTAAAAGAAGGAGGAGGCATCTATATATATATATATTAAGCTTTTTTATGAGCTTTATTCTTGAAATTTTAAAAAACTTATAAATAGAAAGCTTGTAATCATTGCTCCGATAAGGAGGAAAAATAGCAGTAATATCACGATGTTAAAAATAAATAATTTAATCTTATCTTTTATTAAATATTATTTAACATTAAACTGAAAAAAATTTTATTTAACATTAAGTAAAAAAAAAAAACACTACCTTAATATGTGACAAAAAAAAAAGAAAATAAATCAATAGATGTCATGTGTTGTTACAGTGAGCTGGAACTGGGTCACTAGTCACTTAAAATAGATGACAAAAATGGGAAAAAAAAAAGTGTTTAATTTTAACAAGGCAACTTATACAAACATCCTTCACGCAGGAACACATTGGTGGACCCATTGTACATGTTTCTTGACTGTATTCATTATCTTCCATCATTTAATAGGGAGGATGGCCCAAAAATGTTGACCAATAATTAATTTGAGAATGCATTTTAATTTGATTGGTTCTAAATTCTACACAAAGTGAGGACCACACTGAACTACGGGTTGCTTGATTGATGTTGAGGAACACATTCTTGAGTACTGTATCAGAAATATAATATATATAGTTGAATTTTCATGACGTGACAAAACTCTACAACTTCCATCTAAACTACGGGCTGCTTGATCGATGTTCAACACACTATTTGAAAACATAGATAATTTTGATTAGTTTTTAAAACTGGTTTTTTGTTTTGAAAAACAATAAGAACTAGGGGATAATCGAGTCGAGTTCTACTGAGCTCATTATTAGAATCTACTTAAAATCGATTCAGGATAGTTGAGTTGGTACCGGCTTCCAGTAAGAGCGATCTTGCTCGAGTCTGGATTCAGTATCATATCTGCTATTGGTGTTTTGTAAGGCAATTCGAGTTTCTTTGTTTATTAATAAAATTCGGATTCGAATTATAATTTATTAATTTTAATTGATTCGAGGAACTTTTGTATTAGCCAATTTAGTGGATTAATTTTTCGAGTTGAGTTGCGAATATTTGAAAAGAGAACTGTCGAGTTATTTAAGTTCGAGTTTTAGGTTTTAATTGAATTGAGTTCGAGGCTTGATTACGCCTTCGATTATTCTGTCCACGCAAGAGCAAAGGAAAATATAGAGCGTACTTTTGTTTCATTTTTTTTTTTATTTATAAAAAAATACGTGAATATAAGCATTAGAATTTATAAAAGCCAACGATTTTTCGCATAAACAGTTTCAAAAAAAAAAGGAACCAAAGCTTTAAGTGTTATCTGAAAATAAGGGTTTTTGACCTTCTTTGTGTTTTTCAGAACATAAAAAATGATAATTAAACATATTTTCAGTATTCTTTGTATTAAAAAAATAGTTTTTAAAAAACAGTAACCAAACAACAACTTATTTTTGTTTTTGTTTTAAATTTAAAAACTTTATTTTATAAAAAAAAAATGAATTTGGAGGAAAGTGGGGAAGATGGTCCACCACATTTATGAATTTGGTAAGAGGGGTTGGGTTTATGTTCCAAAATGACTCTTATGTCCAAACCAATATCCCCACCCATTTCACATGCATATCCTATTACTAGCTTTCCCCAAACCTCTCCAATTTTTATTTCCTTAATCCATCTATAAATCAAGAAAATATGATTAGGGTTTATGTTGGATTCCTATGAGGGGGAGGAAAACTGTATCAATCATTACCAGTTTCAGAAAATTAAGCATAAATGTTGTTGAATTCTTTAGATAAATCAGCAGCAGCAGAAGAACCATTTTGATAAGCATTTTCTATGATCAGAACACCTGAAAAAAAAACCAGAAAAAAGGAAAAGGGAAAATGAAAGAGGGGTTGATGGTGGGAGGATATCCCTGGATTGAAAAGGGGGTGGGACCATTCAACAATTGATGTTGACAGCTATCACCCTCACTTCCTATTTAAGCATTCCTCCATTCTCTTCCAATTTTCGTTTTTCTTCAACTCTCAAATTACTCTCTCTTCTCCTGCAATTTGGAGTTTTGGAATGGCCACTGATCTGTCGCAGAAATGGGTACTCATGGCTACGGCCCAAACCCCCACCAACATAGCCGTGATCAAGTACTGGGGCAAGAGGGACGAATCCCTGATCTTGCCTGTCAATGACAGCATCAGCGTCACACTCGATCCCAGCATCTCTGCACTACCACCACTGTTTCTGTCAGTCCCATGTTCCAGTCTGATCGCATGTGGCTTAATGGCAAGGTATCTTTTATTCTTGTTTGGGTCCGGGGAAAATTGAGGTTTTTTGGTTCTGGGTTCTTCGGAACTAAGTAAATGGTATGCAATGGAGTCGAATTTCAAATTTTCAATTGAAACAAAGCTATTACGACTTGTTTGACTTTTGACAGACTTCGGATGTGGATCAAAGAGTGAGGTGTGGTGTATTTTTCTGGGTGTTTTGATTTGTGTTCTTTTGTTGCTTAGCTACTGAGAAAATGGAGAACCGATGGAAATGAGGTTTTTGGAATTGGGTTCTTTTGCTCTTTAGTAAATGAAATTTCAGTCAAACTGAATTCGACTTTTTGGAGGAATGGGATGTAGATCAAATAAAATGAAAATGTTTGTGTTCCTTGGGTTTTCGCTCTCTTTGTTTTCTTTCGTTCTTTCATATATATGCGCACATATTTTCTGGGTGCTCATGCTGTTTGGTTTTTGGAAAAATGGAAGGAAAGTCTTGTGATTGAGGTTTTTGGTATTGGGTTGTCATTATTAGATAAAATGCCATGGAGTTTCAGTTAAATTGAGTGCCAATTTTTGGACGCGTTGGATGTGGATCTCTGGAAGATTTAAGTTAAAATATGGGTAATACTACTGCCTGATCTTTGGGAGAGATTGGATTTGGATCAAACGGGGAGGAATATTTTTCTGTGGGGGTTTTCATTTTTTGGTCTCAAATGTTTTTGTTGAAGTTTCAACTGAGGGGAGGGTTTTGTTTCATGAGGTACAAATGATAAAGCTATAAGATACTAATCAAGGTTTCTTCCTGCATATTCTCAGAATCAAACATAGTATTGATTTCTGTTTTTAGAACACTGATTTACTGCCATGCGCTGAGTAAGGTTTTCTATGTTTTTTCTGGTTAGTATAGGAGATTTCCCTTTCTGGTGATAGATACCAAAATTGTTTGAGGGAAATCCGCTCTAGAGCTAGTGAAATTGAGGATGAGAAAAAAGGTATTAAAATCACAAAAAAGGACTGGGAGAAACTTCATCTGCACATTGCTTCATACAACAATTTCCCTACTGCTGCTGGATTGGCTTCCTCAGCAGCCGGTCTTGCATGCCTTGGTAACATACTCTTATTCTCTATTCTTATTTTTGTTGTGAAGGTGCATTCTTTTTTGTGATAAATGAGCATTGTGTTGTCAACCTAAATTTATTGCCATTATCTGTGTTCAATATTTTTAAGACCAAATATTGATGCCTGGCATGGTTGTTAGTAGCAGTTCACCCTGTTCTTAAAATCGGAAGTAACAAGTCACAAGATGCTTGGCCGGGTTGGTTGGTTGTGAAAAGTTGTTTCCAGCTTTTCTTTCTGTCTGAAAATTAAAGATTTTTGTTTGGTGGTAGAACATGCTTGATCTTTTAGTGTGACCAAGTCAGAGATGGCACTATAGATCCTGATCACCGGGATTGATTGCCTCTAAAGCTTCAATCACATGGAAATTGAACCGAAGAATTAATATAGTTCTTTCATTAAACGAAACCATCCTTGCCATGTGTAACGTTACAAAATATGTTTTATTTTTGGTTTCCTTCTCTTATCTCTCTTCTTTCCTTCAATTAAAGTCTGATTAGATTGGATTAGGTCGGGTTTAAAGCTCAATATCTGCAGTTTTGCTCACGAAGTAAAAGGAGTCATAAGTGAAACTTTCAATACGTATATGAAGTTAAGAGGAGCCTATACATATATAGTGTTGGGAAATTTCGCCTCTATCTAATGTGAGATATCATAAATATCCCTCCTCCTCCCTCCATCTTTAAACAAACATAACTTCCATATCGTCTTCCATAGGATTATAGGGTTAAATAGATAAACACCCTTCAAAAGGTAAACAAACCCCAACATCAAGGTTAACGATTGACTCTAATAACATTTGAAATGACTCACACCTAACTATGTAGATATTGTCCGCTCTGAGTCTAAAAGGGTACTTACAACTTTAAGATGCATTTTAAAATTGTAAAGGCCTTTTCGTGTGCAGAGAACATAATATTTACATAGTTGGATACATGTTATTTAAAGCTATGAGAGCCCCTTTAGATGTGAGTCGTTATACATGGTATCAAAGCTAATCATTGACCCCAAAGTAAGGGTTTGTTTGACCACTTAAGAGGTGTTTTCCTAGCCCTACAATCTTGTGAGACTCAATGAGAACATTGTATCAGCATGACGGGATGATCATAATATCCCCACACTAGCTAGAGGAGAAACTTCTTGATGCTATATTAGTATGAACTCCTCTTAACTATGTAGATGTGCTTTGAATTCACGAGGGCTTCCTTGAGCTCAAAGCAAATAATATCTATATGTTTGAGTGTGGGTCATCACACATGATTTGAAACATTGGCCTAAAAAGGTTTTTGTATATCTACTATGGAAAATCTTTATTTTGAAAAAGGCCTCTGTGCAGAATATTGGGAGTATGACATATTTTTCATCCATCTCTCTAGATTTGGATTATAACCACAATTTTGGTCCACATCTTTAGTTTCGCTATTTTTCTTCTTCAAGCCACTTGTTTATCATCTATTTCGTCTTTGATATGTGCAGCTATTCCTACATGCTAACTAATGTAAATAAACAATCAGCATGCTCTTGTTAACTAGTTAGTGTATTTACATTTGCAGTTTTTGCTCTTGCAAAGCTGATGAATGTGCAAGAAGATCAGGGGAAGCTTTCTGCTATTGCAAGGTATTCTTTATAACTAATATATTTTCATTTACTTGCTTAAGGTTGATCACATAGGATTATTTGGAGCTGTTCAATTAGACTTTTTACTGTTATTTTTTATCATGTCTTGCCACTTTCCTGCATTTCTTTAAGTGTTGTTGTGCAATTATTTTGACATTATATGGATTTAACTATTGTGTTTAGATTGATTCAATGTTTCTATGAAAATTAAGATTGGAAGTTAATATTGGTTACCACCAATTCCCAATTTTTTTGGTTATTTGATTAGAGGGGCCATTGAAAGCCCAACTTCAAAAATGTAACTTTCAACCATTCTTTGCTTTACTTGAAAAAATACCTTCATCTTTTCTTGGAAAAATAACCATTGTTTTAAAAATTCTACACATAAATAACCTTGAGGGGTAGCTCAGTTGTTCTAAGACCTTGGGTTTTAACCCAATGGTCACTAGTTCGAGTCTCCTCAAGGCCACTGGAGGTTTACCCAACCGTTAACTTCAAGGCCCCGTGGGATTACTCAAGGTGTGTGTAAGTTGGCCCGGACATCCATGGTTGTCAAAAAAAAAAAAAAATCCTACACATAAATACTTGAAATAATGAAGGGAATTTATGTCAAAAATTGGTTATTCTTGAAATAAAAACATAGGATATTCACAAATATGGGGATTATTGCATCCTTTTTAACCTATTATTCTTTTTTTTTTTTTTGGTCCCTTGTTCTTTCATACACAGGCAAGGCTCAGGTAGTGCTTGTCGCAGTTTATATGGAGGCTTCGTCAAGTGGGCTATGGGAAATGTAAGTTTCACCTCTGAGGTTTATAAAGGCACATTATTTACTTAAATATCCAAATCTAATTTTCTTTTCTCCTGGATAATTCAAGGAGGAGAATGGATGTGACAGCATTGCGGTACAACTTCAAGATGAGAAGCACTGGGATGAACTTGTTATTGTTATTGCTGTGGTATGTCCCTCCCTCAGCAAACATGTATAATGGAATTGAGAGTTAATAGAGAGATTTCCTTGTTGACAAGTTGAACCATGTTTTTGAGTAATAAAGAATTCCATGCAGACTCATGTGACTCCATGCTCCTAATTTCCAATCATAACACGAACCAACGAATGATTTCCAACTTTGGTTCCATTGGATTGTCTCTTATGTGATAAAACCATTTTGACTTGTATAGATAGATTTGGTTTTTGGATTAGTATGCACATTTTTTTTTCTAATCAGACGTCAAACTTTGTACAAAGGATTTTGCACATGATAGAAGGATTTCTCATCCTTCTTTCTTTACCATTTGGCATGCAATGAAATGGTTATTTTCATTTGAAGTGAAAGTAAGAAAAGAGGAACATCTTTGTCACAAGAGGCAGCAAAATCTTAGGGGGGTGGGGGAAGAGGGACGATTTGCAAATTTAAAATAAAGCCTTTGAAAGTGTCTGATAGAACAATGATGCACCATTAGGAATCAAAACATTATCAAACAATGGCCTTCATTACTAAGGAATTCTTTTAGTGAAAATTTGTGTGCAGTGATTAGTGCACTATATATATATATATATATATATGTTTTGATAAGTAGTGATTAGTGCACTATATTGATTAAGAACCATATATTGCAAGTCCCAAATTCAGAAAATGTACATTTCGTTGATATAAAAGTGATTTAAAAAGAAACATATGTAGGGGTAGACACTCACTTTTCTAGATAGAGGGAACTGTAACTTATCTAGACATATATTGGGAGTGGCAAATGATTATGGCGTAATGTTTTCTTCCTCACCCACTTTCTGTTTTGATTCCAATCTTGAATATGATGATTCCAGGTAAGTTCACGGCAGAAGGAAACAAGTAGCACCTCAGGAATGCGTGATAGCGTTGAGACAAGTTTGCTTCTGCAACATAGAGCTAAGGTACCTGTTCAAACACCACATCTCAGCTCCCTGTGCAATTCCTGTACTTATAATAATAATAAAGAAAAAATGCTGTTTTTTCTGGTTGTATAGATGTGCTGGACTTTAAATATTTTCCTAGAAAATGATTTCGGTTAGAATAATGCATTGTACTTTATAGCCACTTTTAGTTGAGGGGGGTCTTGTTTTTCAATTTGATGACTATGAACTTATTTCAAATTGTTGAGAAATTGAAGCTAACATTTTCTTATTATTTATGTTTTGGATTGTCATAGGAAATTGTTCCGAAACGCATGATTGAAATGGAAGAAGCCATCAAAAATCGAGATTTCCCATCTTTTGCCCGTCTGACTTGCGCTGACAGTAATCAGTTCCATGCTGTCTGCCTGGATACAAGCCCCCCAATATTCTACATGAATGATACATCCCATAGGCAAGTTCATTTTTAAGCACTATATGATTTTTTATTTTTGTTTTTCATTTTGAGCTGAAGTACTACATTTATGGACTATTTTTTATGGTTCAGGATAATCAGCTGCGTCGAAAAATGGAATCGCTCTGAAGGAACACCTCAGGTTCATCTTCCTTAAATTTTCTCTTTTTAGTTTTTGACTATCTTATTTAGAACTTTCTACGTTTCATTTTAATGATTAACATGATGTTTACCCCCATGTCCTGATAACCTCAATGAGATTATAGGAAAACTGCCTCTCTAGGGTAAGATTGAAAACTACCTTCTAAAACATACGGTAAAGGAGAGGATTCTGAATAAAGCTGGTTGCTGAAACTTCTATTGCGGGGCAATAATCCTGTGTCACTTATGTTTAGGGAGCTTACTTCTCTGATAATACTCATCTGAAAACCTTTCTAATCTTAGAATTTATCTGTTGAATTGAACAAAAGAAAAATATTTATCAAAGAGCAGCGTGAGAAATCAGTATGTATTCCATCCTTCCCCATATAAAAAATTCAATGAAAATTATTGAGTGAGACTGATCTTGATTTCACCGTTTGGTACTAAACTGATATTGCTTTCGCATCCCTTTATGTCATATAGGGGTGCGAAAACAATATGGGGAACTGATTCTCAATATGCGAAAGCACCGTTTGTCTGTAGAACTAATTCTCAAAACCAACCATGGTTAGATTGAGCCCTTCCACTGTTATTTGGTAATTATGTTAGAACTACTTCAGAGTTCCTTGCTGTTCAGTTTTCTTACATCCACATATTTATTTTAATAGGAAATGAAAAAGGGAAAAGAAAACATATGGCCTAATAAGATGAGAGAAATTTCTGCATTTTTTTGTCTGTTTTCCTTAAATTAGCCTGCTTATTAGGTAAAAAGATGACTAATTTTGAGAACGTCAACAGGTGGCTTATACTTTTAATGCAGGGCCGAATGTAGTCCTAATTGCACGTGATAGAAAGGTTGCTGCAAATTTGCTTCAGAGGCTGCTTTACTACTTCCCTCCTCATTCTGATACTGATTTGAACAGGTATTCTGTAAGCACATATTGGGATTAAAATATGACAGTTACTATAATTTTACTGGTAGGGAATTTAGATGATAGTTAGTTATTGGTTACTCCGTGGTCCTCTTGCTGCTGATTTTCCTGATGGACCTTTTCCCCTCCTATTTGCTCTCTTCAGTTATGTTATTGGTGATAAGACGATATTACAAGACGTTGGGGTCAAGGAGATGAAGGATGTAGAAGCTTTGCCACCACCTTCCGAAACGAAGGATCAAATTCCAGCTCAAAAGCAGAGAGGTGCTGTTAGCTACTTCATCTGCACAAGACCTGGGAAAGGACCTGTGTTGCTTTCTGATGAGAGCCAAGCCCTCCTCAACCCTGAAACTGGCCTCCCTAAGTAAGGTAGGAGGATGTTTTTTTCATTGATGTATGAATGTCTTAATGAAGACAAGTCCAATTTCTGGATGAGCCTATAAAATTTACCCGCTGAGCCGATCCTTGAGGATTTAAGCATGTTTTTTTTTGTCATGTATTGTAGGTGTAGTTCCTCTGTTTCAACCAATTGGTGTTTTATGTACACTTTGATGTTCCTGAACTGGGCAAATAAGAATTTGTTTCCCCAGACAGTAATTTTTCTTTTGGAATTTAAAGCTAGCATTTGAAGTACTCTTGTATGGTTACTAAAAGTATTATTTGCTTTCGTTTGAGAATTTTATAGTAGGAAAGAACTGGCTGGGAATTGGATGCCAGAAGGAGATGAGGCCGAGTGGAGAGTAACTGCACCAACTTCCCAAGTTAAAGGGGAGAGATGATTGCAATTTTTATTTTGTTTTTGTGAAATAAGACTACGGATAGGAAATCTACAAATACGTAAAGGAATATCACGATAATCTTTAAATGTAAATTTTCTAACATCTACAGGAAAATTGTGGCGAAATATTTGAATCGATATTGTAAAATATCTTTCTTGCCATTTAACAATTTATTTGTTTTATTCGCCCTGAAAATATAGGTATTTGGTAAACTACTTTTTTGTTATAATTAACATAATTACTTTAGAGTCTCATTCAATTTTCAGGTTTAAAAAACCATTATTTGTAGCAGTTAGAACCCTATCTCTGCAGTAATATATCAGAGCATTACCTAAATATCCGTTTCCTAACATCTTAACCATTGGTATTTCTAATATCCCAACCTGATGCACTTATATTGTTAATCCCTGATGGTTTTGAATAATAGGAGGAATCAATCGAATCAATTTTTCAACTCTACGATGGACATTTTGTCCTTTGTTACTAAGATAAGAATTACGCAAAAACTCATTAAGATTTTGGAAAGTTAAAATAACTTTCTCAATATTGAAAAAAGGGTTGGGTTTACTTTTCTTAAACATTAAACACAACCTGATTTCTGTCTCCAAATATTGGAAAGGATAATAGCAATTCCCAATCTTAAGGATATAACTGTATGTATATCACATGCAATTAAGCTATAGACAGCAAAGGCACTCCAAATTTAGTACCAAAACTTGAGAAAGCAAAGTTATATATTATTTTCTGTTCGACAGCATTTTTCTTTTCATTTTCTCTTGATTCAGTTCACAAAGACTGAAATAATGAAAGTGAAATCCCAGAAAACAGAAGAGAGAGATGATACAAGAAAAAGACTAGAGCTCTTTCCAGCCATGTCTAAACCTGACTACTTTTTGCCTAATAAATGTGTCTTAACAATAACATCACTCATGCCGTCTGCAATAGGAAACAAGTGCCCAGCACCCTGTAATTCATGGTACTGAATCCATGGAAGTTTCCCGGCAATGTACCGTTGCAGCGTAACAGGTACAAGGCCATCTTCATCACCTTGCCATAGATGAACTGAGCCTTCATTGTTAGGGAAAGGGTTCTCAAGCTCAAGAGGATCAAACTCCCAGCTTCCAAATCCGACCATCATATCGCGGTGGACGGACTCGAATTCTCCTTGCTGCCTTGCCTCAAGTATCTATAGAGGAAAAAAGAAAACTAAGTATTAAACAAGTGATAAACTCTAAATCAATCATAATTCAGAATCAGCAGCTGATTAATAATTCAGACAGCATTACAAACTCTTTTAGCTAAATGCAGTAATTTGGGGTCGAGGGAGTCCTAAAGGAAATTCTTCACGAGGAGCATCTTCATAAACTAAGGGCATGTTTGTTTACAGTTTTTGAGAACTATTTTTTGTTCTGAAAAAACAAATAGAACATGGAAAACATAGAGAACACATTTAGTTCCCAGTTTTTTTTCTTCTGAAAAACATGGAAAACACTAATTTCAGATAATAAAACCAATTTTTAGGGAATACCATTTTCAAAAACTGTTCTTGAGAATAGTTTTTGAAAACTCAGAGAACACTATTTTGGTTCTTATTTTCTAAATGTAGTGTTTTTTGTGTTCTTTGTATTTTTCAGAAACAAAAAAAAAAGGGAACCAAATGTGTTTTCTTTGTTTTTCTTGTTTTTCAGAACAAAAAACAATTTTCAAAAACCGTAACTAGACCTTAAGTTACATATTTCTTGAGGGAGTGTTTCCCCTTCTAATAGCTCACTGGCTACCAGAATGCATACACAAAGCTTATTCCTAGGTTAGAAGCATCCTCAAGGAAACATTGAGCCAACCAAGCAAAATATAACATTAAAATGAGATTCCATCACTATATATCACTGTCCTAGCTAGTAGTGTTTGCTTGATCATTACACACACAAATGCAGACAACGAGACCTGTTAATTGGTCTCTTTCCTTAGTAATGAAGAACACAGAAAGTCGCTACTCACATGGTGCCTTGGTCTCGAACCGATCTTTTGAATAAGTTCCACGTCTTGGCGAGACAGTTGCGCCCTTCCTGAAGCGACACTTGAAGCAGGAAACAGTTTCTGGGTGTTCCACCAGTAGGTAAGCCATGGAGTATAGTGAGCAACACGAAGCGCCCACTGGTCCTGAGGGAATTGTTGGTAATAGGCTTCTTTAGATAAATTCGCAGGAAACCCGGGCCACCAGTAGTTTATGACTGGAGCGATCAATGTTGCTCCTGCTAGCCTGAAAGAATCATCATAAAACTGATAATAACAAAATTTGTGAATAAACATGTAAGGAGAAAATGCACAAGGAGCATCTTAACCAGGATCACCCCATACTTCTGAACAAATATCCAATTTTATCACATCCAACCTATTATATCCCTCCCTTTTTTTTTCTTAAGATGCATTGTGTTTTCTCCTCTTCCCAGATTCTGGATTACTTCTCAAGGTAAATAAAATAAGTATGATCAAGTAAAGCGTGTACTAAGTGACAGTTATTACCGGTGGGGGATGTATTTGAGAGAGCCCCAAACAGCCTGGCCTCCCATAGAAAATCCAAAAACATAAAATTTGGATCCAAGTTCTAATTGATCAGCAAGCTCTTCCACATCCAATGCCAAGCTCTTCATCGTTCTTTTCGGGTTTGGATCACTTTCTCCATAGCCAGGTCTGTCAAAAGACACAACATATAACCCCAGTTCTTCGACACTCCCCTAAAGTAACACACACCATAAAACACCATAAAGTCGATTAATACAAACAATTATTGTCTTAAAACAAACAAACAAAGCATATCTGCAATTTTCTAGTCAGTACCGGTGACATGTGTGTTCCAATTATCGCGTCATGTCTGGTGCTGCCAAATCCATGGATGAATATGATCTTATAGTTAGCTACTTGTCTTGAGACACCATGTTCTTTGTAGGCCAAATGCCTTCCATCCCTCAGCTTAATTCTCCTTGCTGTAATGGCTGGGCCGCCTGGCGAACCGCAGATTTTGGGAGGCGGAGGAAGGGCAGCCTGGTATGCCCATGCCAACAATCCAATCAAGAAGATCAGTATAATGTTCTTCAACATCCCTGTGATAGAAAAAAAAAATGAAAGACAACGAGCTAAGTTGGAGATGAATGTTAAATAGAAACTGAAGCTTGGAAATAATGTGCAAGAGTAAGGATTCATTAGACAGAAGAGCCAATTTGATGCTAAATTTCGAATTAAGTCAGTTTGAAAAACAGATAGTTATCAAAATTAAGTTGATTTGGAGGAAGAACAAGGAATGCAAACAAGGTAATTCAGATAATTATCATGGGAAAAAAAAGAACGCAAGGATGACCTTCAAAATAATTTATGAATCCTAGGTTTCTTGAGAAAGAAAAGATGACCCTAGCAATTTCTACAAACATGTGAGGGACAAAAATACCAAATTCTACATGAAACAAAAAAAAGGGAAATTTTCATTTCCATGAAATCCCTAAAGGTTGGCTGATTTTTTTATTTTTTTTTAAAAGAACTACTTTCTACTCCAGTCGGTCTTATATTAAATAGGGTTAAAAGAACTACTTTCTACTCCAGTCGGTCTTATATTAAATAGGGTTTTCCATTTGGGTCTGTTTGTTAGAAAAGAGATGAAGAACTCCTATTTTTTAACGGTTTGATAGGAATAGGCTATATTACAAGCTTTTTTTCTTCTTCTTTACCTATAGTTTTTCTCAGGAACCAAATGGAGGATTGCTACACGAACTAAGAAGGCAGGCTAAGACAAAAACCGAAGCAGCACTACCGACACAGAAAATGAAGAAATCCCATTGAAGAGGAGCAAGAATTGACAGCAACCCATTAAAAAACACACCTAATGAAAGAGAGGAGAGAGAGAGAGAGACCTGGAAGGGAGTTTAGAATTGTTATAATGATGAGACTTCCTGAAGCAGTAAGTATTATCAGCGCCATTTCTTGCGATCTTCACCACTCTTTTTATATCATATTTTGCACAGGACCTGGACCCAATCCACCTCAGAAATTACTACAATGGCTCACCAAAACAATTCATACAACAATCTGCTTCAGAAAAAGACCCAGGGGCCCTTTTCAAATTTCTTTCAATTTTTGGCTTGAAATTACCCTTGTACACCCTCTTTTTTTTTTTTTTTTTGAGTGGTTATTCTATAAAGATTTAAATATTTTTTTTATTTTTTGTATTGTTTCCATCTTATTGTGGCGTCTGGTTTATCATTGATTTATTACGATGCGGTATTTTTTGTCTTCTTATTGCGACACTTATTTATGTGGGGGACGATTCAGACAAATAAAACAGATTCAATCAGTCGAAGATATCAGATTATAATCGTTAATATATTGAATAACTAGAGTCAGATATTTTAATCGTTATACTATCAAATTTGTAGGCTTTATATTGATTTATTATACTATTAACTTGGATAGTGTTTCATTATTTATGGTTTTTAGCAATATGTATCTTTGATCTATCGATCGTTTACGAGTTAGAATCAATAAAATTATTTTTTTTTTAAATAAAAAATAAAAAAAGGAGAGAGGAAACCTTCTTGAATTTGAAACAAAGGCTTGATTAGGAACCCAAAAGTATTAGGATAGGAAAAAAATATCAAAGAAAATGATTTTTCTCGTATTTGGTTTCACCTTAGAAATATAAAAGAAAATATAATATAATAAAAAATTTCAAATTTTACATATTTAAATTTTTATTATTTACTATATAGGTAGAAACAAACAAAATGAGTTTGAATAAATATATATAATTAATTTATTAAGTTTAAACCTACTTTTTATTTTCCTCTAATTTTTATTTCATTCCACTTTCCATCAATATTTTCTTCCTTTAATACTTTCAAGTTTCAGAGCCTAAAAGATTAGATCATATAAAAACAGTCAAATGAAAAGGTCCATATTTTAAAAACATCCAAAGCCCATAAACTTAGAAATATTATTTTTTGTGTAATATTTTAAAAATATTATCCTTATGCTACTTTTTTTTTTTAAAGTTACCTTACTATCAAAAATATTTTCTTAAATGTCACTAAAGATAATACATTTAAAAATATTACACAAAAAATAATGATTCTAAGTTTATGGGGAGATTTCAATGTAAAATAGTAAAAACGTGTTTTGAAGACACGATTTTTAATATAAAGACAAGACAATATAAAATAACGAAGTCGGTATATTCAAAACACGATTTCAATATAAAATAATAAAGTTGTGCGTTCAAGATACAGTTTTAGTGCAAAATAATGAAATCATGTCTTTAATACACAATTTCAATGTAAAATAACTAAATCATTAGGAAACGATATTAATGTAATATTTTCACTATCGTATAATTGAAATTATTTTTAAAACTGTGGTCTGTTGAAAAAAAATATATATATATATATTGGAAACTATATATTGGAAACTATATATTTATCAAAAGTCCTTTCCTTTACAAAGTTCCCATGAAAGATAACGTTTTCCAAAAGAGTGAGATGGCCCTACATAATCTTGATTAATAATCTAACATCATTTTCAAAGTCTACATATCTTAACTAGTGATGGTAATGGAACCGGTTTTTTTGGGTTACTGTCCCTAATGGAACGATTAAGGAATGAATGTAATTGAGTTTTTAACGGATTAAAGATAACTATAACCGGGTTTGGAATATAACCAAAACTTTTATGGTTCAAAAAATATTTATGCTTTTACATGAATGATTTGATCGTATGAGATTTTCATGGTGCATTGCATCATAAACAAGTCTTAGAGGAAACCTTTCAAGATCCAAAAGATTTTAGTACCCAATAATAATATTTGGATACCTAGTGAACTATTTTGTTATTTATAAAGAAATATTTGATTAAAAACCTTAAAATAATCCAAAATTTGTAAATTTAACTTCTTCTTTTTTTTGGAAAAGTAATTATGTTTAGATAAAAGTTGTTTTTTTTTTATTTCATGTATTTACATTATCTCTTAAAAAAATGTTATTTTTACAAGAAAATAATAACATTTTTGTCAAATGGGCAAAAAAATGATTAAAAGGCCAAATTTCCAAAATTGGGCTTTCCAAATTTTGTGTTTTAATCAAATCATCCTATTTATCATTCCAATTGGTCCTTCAACTAGGTGGGTATCACATATGCCTTCTTTGATCTTTCAACCTATAATGTTGTATTTTCCAAATTACTTTATTAAGAATACAATTTACTGAAGTGTTTAGTCGTAAAAATAATAATAATAAATAAATAAATAAACAATGAGTTCTATTACTTTAGTAAAATAATTAGTCTTCTCTTAAACTTTTATTTTTTATTTTTTATCATTGTATGCTAATAGAATATAGATTTTGAGTAGCTTGTTATTCATGTTTATACCTAGAAATTATTAGCTAAACCTCTTGTCAAACATCTATGATTAACTATTAAATCATTACTCTTAAGAACAAAATTGTTTCTTTTGCTTGAAGACATCCTATTCTCCATGTTGTATCTTGAATTCAGATTGGATTACAGTTAATCATGAATTTTCATATTATATTATGGCCATTTTCAATATCCTCCAGTAATTTGCTCTTAAATAAAAATGCTTTAATAAAATCAGGGCCATTAAAGTTTTATGCGTAAGATTACACCATTTAAGTGGATACGAACAAACATGTACCCCTTTAATTTATTTTTTTATTTTTTTAAATATGTACCCCTTTAATTTGAGAAGAGCTAAATAAGCATCTCATGGATGGTTACAACTTCTTTTTTAACCGTGGACGTTCGGATCAACTTACGTTCATCTCGACTAATTCCATAGAACCCTAAAATTAATGACCAGGTAAATCCTCCGATAACCCTAAAGGGATTCAAACCATTGAATGATCACAACTTCTTTGGATTCACTCAAAGCAAGACTCAAAATGCTTAGGCTATGTTTGGTTCACATAAAATTTGAGGGAAAATATTAAGAAAACAAAAAAAGAGAGGAAACATAAAAGGAAAAAAAATATTAAAAAAATAAAAATAGAATTAGATCATACATATTATTTTTCAAACACATCTTGCTTATTTTAATTTATCATTATAAAGATTAAATAATTTCAAAATATGTAGATTTTTAAATAACTTTATTCATATTTGTGATTTTCATCAAATAATCAAATATATGGAAATAATTTTTCTTAACATTATTTTCTTTTTTCTTTCTTAATACTTTCCAGAAACCAAACACAACCTTAAAGAATTCATCTTAACATCAAGTAGCATAATGCTTTGTTAAATTCAACAATCCTTTTGGAACTGAAGAAATTAGGTGCATGTAATACATAAATATTTTTCAATTTGTCCATGTGTTTTCATTACAGAAACCAAAAATCAAGTTTCCAATTATTGTCTAATTTGCATTTTGAAGCTCCTAAAAAGGTCCAAGCATGTAACCCTTATGGTTGTTTAGTTCATCTAAGGTATTAGGGTTTAACCTAATGATCACCAGTTCGAGTCCCTTCAAAACCATTGAAAGTTTACCCAACTGTTAACTTCAAGTCCGTGGAATTAGTTGAGATATGCGCAAATTAACCTGGACACCTCACAATTATAAAAAATAAAAAAGAAAAAGGTCCAAGAATGTAGGGCTATCGACAATTATGTCAAACTAATTTCATTTGAAATTTTGTTCTAGACTTACAGAGAGACCAGACCAAAAAAGTATTGAGAGTTAGGTAATCTAAATTCACTTTTGAAACCATACCCTTTCTAGTTTTACACAGTTAGAAATATTTATGTTGCTTGCCCCCACCAAGTCACCCAACCACCATTTGAACATTACTCCTAAGCATGGCAGATCATTTTCCTTCAAACCAATCAACCCTGGCCCATCATTAAGGGCTGATCTCAACATTCATGACCTGGTTGTTGGGGGAGTTTGATCATCCAATCAAAACCCGACACGAGATTTCTGACTTAAAAACATTCCCAACTTCCTGCCTGCCAAGAAAACCAACTAGCTTTTACAGGGAACATTCATACTTTTACTCACCCCTCAGGCCTCAACTATCATGTCTTTAGGGAGAGGCTTTTCCTGTTTGAGGATTAATATGCCTATCAGCTCAACTAGACCTAAAAAGAAATATGGAAAGATAAACTCAGATCTAGTCTTTAAGATAATATATTATATATATCTGTGGTGTATTTTCCATTTGAGGGAAATATGGCACAATGACAGAATTTGACTATATACAAGATGGATCCCCATATGTAGATTAAAACAATGATGGGACTAAGATCCCAGAAAACAACTACTCTAATTCAACAACACTCACAAGAAGGAAGAAGTGAATACCATTGGTTGCCGGGGTGTTAAAACACTTTGGTGTCTGCGAAGATTTAGCACGTCACTGAACAATGCTTATGTGCTTCAGCATTGCGGTCCATCAACAGTCCATCCTTATTCTCGTGTTTCAGGCTACCTTTGGATTAAAATTTGGGCGGTCCTTTCCAAGCCATATATTCACAAAGAAAGAATCCATAATTATCTACATTTTAAAACATGTTTTTGATATCAGCTAAAATCACAGGTTGTTAGAGAGAAAAATGAAAGATGTGCAGAAATACGAGTGATGGACCTGATTCAAGTGAGCTGCAACACAAGGAAGAACCAATAGACCAGATTCACCTAGTGTCCCATGAAGCTGCTCCACAACTGCTACCATCACAGGCAATGTTTTCTACAAAGGGGGGCAACTAAATCAAACCTCTATAATCGTCAAAATAAAACCCAAGAATGACATGAACTATTTGCTCGTGATAAAAAAATAGCCAAGGAATTCTCTAGATAAAATGCAGTACATGGCTGAATGCTTTCAGATATAAATTTCCCGAAAGTTTCTGGAGTTTAAAGTCAAAATAATTCATTTTTGAAAAAAAATTACACATATAGACTTCTTTTCAAAATATTCACAAAACTAATCTTTTGACTTTTTAAAACCACATTTACCAACTGCGGTTTTGAAAATTAACCTTAAAACCACATTCACCAACTACGGTTTTAAGGTAAATTTAAAACTGCATTTACCAACTGCAATTTTAAGGTTAATTTTCAAAACCGCTATTGGTAAATGCGGTTCTAAGGTTAATTTTCAAAACCGTTGTTGGTGAATGTGGTTTTAAAAAACAAAAAGACTAGTTTGGTGAATATTTTAAAAAGAAGTCTATATGTGTCATTTAAAAAAAAAAATTAATTACTTTGATATCAAACTCAAGTTTCTGCATGTTTTAATATTGCTAAGTTAGAAATTTGAAGTTCACAAGCACGACTATAAATTACCTGGCTAGCAACAAGCAGAAAAGCAATGGCATTCTGTGTTTTAGCAAAAGGTGATTTGCTACCACCAGAGACGGCTGCGACACTCTGAATGAGGAGAGCATTAAAAGCTAATAGAACGAGATGTAGGAGCCTGCAACACAAGAAATGGTCTCAGTTGGTGCCATTTAATTAAAGCCCAACAGAGTTTGAGCCACAAGCAAAGTATCTGAGCACCCTACAGATTTTATGCTTCTAACTGTGCATGTGATCCCTATTTTACTTCACTCTCTGAAGTTAGAGACGATTGCACTTCATAGATATTAAATGATCTCGAGTTGCTGTAGAAACAGATGCATGTACTCAAGACTTCGTGGTGTAACAAAATGAGCATACACTTAAAAATGTCTGTTTCCACACAGCCGGTAAAAGTGGTCAAGATTGAAGCAAAACTTCATGCGTTGGTAATTAAAACTCAAAATCAGCTGAACAGCTCAAAGTGAAAAAAAATCATGAAGCTTTGAAATGAAAATCAATGCTGAATCTCATTAAAATTCAAAAATTCACAGAAAACAAAATCATACAATGAAACCATCTAATAAGAATCACATATACATAGAGAATAAGCCCCAAATGTGGTAAAATTTACAGTCAGAATATCAGCTTTATTGCATCTCAGTGATCAGTCCATGTTCACAGGTTCTCCTGTGATCTTAATGAAAAAGGATTCTGACAGGTGCTCTAATTTATCCTAATAAGAACAAAATTGTGGTGGTTTAATAGCATCACAACAAACAGAATTCAGTTCTATATATGTTCTCAGCTGCCTGATGTGTCACCGTTAAACCATTGGCATGCTAGATGAACTGAACTCAAGAAATCCTTATCATCATAGCAAATTAGGAGTGAAATGACACCACAAATGTATGAACATATTAAGAGAATAGAATGTACATTCCCATTCCAATCGCTACAAGAAAGACTGCAGGCTTGACCATTAACAGCAGTGACCTTGATCTACTCACTTGCATCCATGGAACCTGAATAGCCATTAAAGGGTTCAAAACAGAGATTAACTTCCAGAGCCCAAAAAAAGAGGGCATAAAAGTTCATGATGAAAGATGAGAAATGACTGGATTTCCTCCCTCAAAGCTGTTTCTGAAGATCAGAATTATACCATAAGCAATATCAGAACTTAGATTTTGCAGGACCGTGTGCCCTCAGGATAGAAATTTCTGAAGCTAAAAAGCAATTTTCCAAAAATAAATATGGCCATTGCAAATAGATGTTTCCTTTGTCAAGAGCGTGAGGAGAAGGAGGATCACATCCTCCTTCATTGCTCAGAGACTAGGGTGCTATGGGATCTGCTGTTTTCTCTTTTTGGGGTGCCTTGGGTAATTCCCTTAGCTCGGGACACCCTTTTAAGTTGGAATGTTTCTTTCATTGTAAAAAAGCGGAGAAGAGAGTGGAAAGCAGGTCCATTGTGTATTTTTTGGGCAAGAAGGCGATGAACGACATTGTATTAAGGGATGAGGTGTTTTCTTTACAAAAGGTTAAGTTCTTTTTTGTAAATCTTCTTTGGTCGGAGACCAAATTGTTTAATGGATGGTCCCTGGCCTTGTGAATTTATAGATTGGGTGGGAGTCAAGGTGAGTTAGGGGTTGTTTTTTGTATATGCTTTTTGTCTTTGTAGGGGGTGAGTTTCTTCTCTTGTACCCTTTGGGTCGCCTTTTGGGCACCCCTTTTTAATATACTTTCTTTTACTTATAAAAAATACTAATAATAAACTAGCATCTGCAATGTTGTTATAAGGGTTTGAAGTTATATATGTGGAAAGACGATCAGATTCTAAAAACAGAATAATCAATACAAAAGATGTGGTGGTGGTGGTTGGGGGTAGAGATGAAGAAGTAAAATAACAAGAAGAGCAAGAAAAGGAACCATAGACTATGTTAAGAGAAAATGAATTCTCAAATTTCATTGATTAGGAGAACAAGGGATTACACGTATTTATACACAATATAAAATGACGAGAAAAGGAAACAACAAAAATATAGAAACAAAATTAGAATAGAATAAAAAAACTAAAGTAGAATAGAAAAAGGAAAAGAATCCAAGTCTTATTAGGAAACTAATTCTCAACACTCCCCCTCAAGCTATAGCATACAAATCATATGCACCAAGCATGTCACAAATACATTGATCATTAGAAAATTCATTGCCAGAAAAGTCTTTGCCGGCAATGGGAATTTTGACATCGTTGGGTGTGACCGGAATGAGGCACGACCACTAGATGGGTTGCCAAAATCGACTACACAGCTAAACCCTAACCCTTGTCTCTTTGTGGCTCTGATGCCATGTTAAGAGAAAAGGAATTCTCGAATTTCATTGATTAGGAGAACATGGGATTACACATATTTATACACAATAGAAGATGATCAGAAAAGGAAACAAAAAAAATATAGAAACAGAATTAGAATAGAATAAGAAAACTAAAGGAGAATAGAAAAAGGAAAAGAATCCAAGTCTTATTAGGAATCTAATTCTCAACAGACTACAAAGTTATAACTGCAAATCTGAATTGATTATTCACTGTTGAGGATTAGTTTTCTAATAGGAATTGGATTTTTTTTTCTACCCTTGTTCAGTTTCCTTATTATATTCTAATTTTATTCTCTTCTCTAATTTTGTTTCCTTTCTCATCCTCTTCTATTGTGTATAAATATGTGTATTCCCTTGTATTATTAATCAACGAAATTAGAGAATTCCTTTTCTCTACGAGATCCAGGAAAATATTGACGACTTGTAGGTAAACTGAACTATCTCACCATCACCCAACCAGACATTTCTGTTCCTGTGAATGTAGTTAGTCAATTCCTACAACTAACTTGTGGTAGCCACTTGGATGTTGTAATCTGTATTCTCTATTATGTTAAAGAAACATCAAGCCAAGGTGTGTTTTATGAGAACAAAGGTCATACCCAGATTGTTGGCTATAGTGATGCAGACTAGGCAGGCTCACCCTCAGATAGACGCTCTACTTCAAGGTATTGTGTGTTTATTGGAGGTAACTCAATATCCTAGAAGAATAAGAAATGGGATGTAGTAGCTAGATCTAGTGCTAAACCTGAGTATCAAGCTATGACTTTGGCGACGTGTGAATTCATATGATTAAAACATCTCTTCCAAGAGTTAAGATTTGGGAAGAATGAACAAATGAAGCTCATTTGTGATAATAAAGTATATTTGTGACAAGCTTGGTGCATATGAATTTATGCTCCATCTTGAGGGGGAGTGTTGAGGATTAGTTTCCTAATAGGACTTGGATTCTTTTCCTTTTCCTATCCTTCTTAAGTTTCCTTATTCTATTCTAGTTTTGTTTCCTTTCTCTAATTTTGTTCTATTCTAGTTTTGTTTCCTTTCCCATCATCATCGATTGTGTATAAATATGTGTATTCCCTTGTATTATTAATCAATGAAATTCGAGAATTCCTTTTCTCTAAACATTCACAAATTGAAAAATGGAGATGATTAAATTTTTCTTTAGAATTATGGGTCAAAATGGCTCCTTAACCAAACAAGATACTTGTTTTAGGCATGTTTTCAAACTATTTCTCAAATTAACCCTCTCCTTGTTTTTATTTTCGAATTATTTAGAAACCACATTTTCAAAATGCAGTTTTTAAGTTTGAACTGAATCCAGATTTTATCAAACAAATTAAAAAAAAAATTAAAATTAAAAAATATCATATGAGAGAGAGAGAGATCATTTTGAACATAAGTTTCAAAACAAGCCTAAAACAAAATTTTGAATCCAAACTCTATTTTCATACAATTAATAGATTCTAACAGTACATGATCCATATTGAATCCTTTCATCAAGTCACATAATCCTTACCAATAATCTAATCTGTCATCCGGTAAGAGGAAGAGAATGGCAAGGCAAATAAATATAAATATACAACTACACATTTAAAAAACAAAACTGTAACACCAACTTCTTTTTTTTTTTTTGATAAGTACACAAATTTTGTCTCCACTGGGACTCGAACCCGATCCCCTCCCCTCCCTATGCCACCTTAGCCCTTAACCATTGAACTAAGCCTCACTAGCAAATGAGAAGGTAAACAAATGGCAACACTTCTTTACGACATTGAACATCCAAAAAAACTCCTGGTATTAGAACTATCTATTCCATATTGTTAGTTTTACTTATTCCAAAAAAAAAAAAAATCTATCCCATACTGTTAGATGTTACAAAAACAAGCGTATCATATAGAGGTGCATATGAAAATCAAAATAAAAATAATAAAAATAAAGGAAACACACTTGGAAAAAGAAACAGCATTTGAGGTTAGGTCTTACCAGACCAAGGAAGATTGCACTGATCATTGAGAAAAGTTTACGGTTTTTGTCAACAAAGTCAGCCACGCCTGTAGCACAAGTATAATTAGGCCTAGAAACAGATACAATATTTATTGGTACTTTCAACAGTTAGTATCTTGTACTCACCACTGAAACAGATTATAACCATTCTGAAACATATTCTTTTTGTTAAGTTATATCAGAGATCTATTGATGCAGAGCAAATTGACAAGAAAGGGGAAGTTCTGGGTTGACTTGGATTGCCTTTACATTGGTATGTCATATTAGTGATTTACATATATGTCATATATTAGTCACTTAAATATTTGATCTGTTTGGCACCAAGCATAATGGATTATGTTCTTGTTGTGATACATACATACTTAATCATATTCCTGTTTGGCACCTAGCATAATGGATTAATTATGTTCCTATTGCGATACATACAATATATACACACTTAATCATGTTCCTGTTTGGCACCTAGCATAATTGATTAATTATGTTCATACTAACATACATATATACATTTTTTTTTTTGATAAGCAACATACATACATATATACATACATACATACATGTATACATACTTAATCATATTGCACCTAGCATAATGGATTAATTGTGTTCCTGTTGCCACCTAGCATCATACATACATATATACATAATCTTTGCATACTCCTTTTCACTGGGTTGCAACAGTTTAAATATCAGTTAGGTTTCTGTGTCAATTACTTTTTCTTTTAGAAGGCTTCTCTTGCCTAAAGAGTTTTTATGAGTCCAATTGAGGTCCAACATACCCAACTGAAGTTATAGTTTGACTAGTGAGAATCTGAGATTTTTAATTCTTCTAGAGAACAGTCATCACGATT
The DNA here is from genome assembly GCA_016808115.1 of Tetrastigma voinierianum. Lineage (NCBI taxonomy): Eukaryota > Viridiplantae > Streptophyta > Magnoliopsida > Vitales > Vitaceae > Tetrastigma > Tetrastigma voinierianum. Next base: position 39,308 of record JAEQBH010002652.1, on the reverse strand, counting down.
GCATGGTTTTCTCTTCTTTAGTCTATTACATGTTCCTAAATTTTCGTGTGAATTTTGGAATTCATAATTTTCACACAAACAATCAAGCTTTCTTTATCATTCTAACATCAAAAAAAATTATATTATCTGTTCTTTGTCAGGCCATCAAAAACTTAGATACACAGGGACACAGAAAACTTAATTTCTGGATTCCAGAATCTATCTTTTAGTGACTACTGACTACCAAAATCTTGATTTCAACCCTAGCATTTGGCTTCCATCTTTGAAAACCTTACAAGTATTACCTTTCCTACTGTAAAGCCATGATATTCATATTAAATCCAAATTCTACAAGCTTGAGCTTTTAGGAGAGTTGGTCACTTAATATGGTATTAGAGCTTGGTTTGGCAAGAGGTCCTGGGTTCAAACCCTTTCTTTGCAAATTTGAATATTTGATCCCCTTTTGTTGATTTGAAAGTCCATAATGGACTCTGACTCTCCACATGTGTAGGTATGGGGCCGCATGCACATGAGGAGGGGTGTGAAGCCATGATATTCAGATTAAATCTAAATTCTACAAGCTTGAGATTTTAGGAGAGTTGATCGTTTAACACCTAGATATTGGCCTAGCTCAGCCCAGCAATTAAAAAAATTAAAGAGTACCATTCAAGTTTTCAATATCCAGCTAGACCATTGAATGGGTTCAACTGATCCGAGTGGTACACAACCAAAATTTTAAATAGGTTATTCCTAGTTTTAGAAATAAGAACCCTTATTTGAAAAGGAACTCACTAACATATTCTGTAGTACAAATAAATTCTCATGGCTCAGCCAGTCACACATTATATGGACTTGCTAGGGGCTTCATATCAAATGCAAAATCAAGACTACTTAGACACTCACCTTTGAAAGATTCACGTAAAACCTGCAGATTAAAAGGTATGAATTAGTTCGTAAAATTACGATCAAGAACTTAAAGAAAGAACACCAGAGAGTATATAAACTACAAATTATCATTATTACTTTTGACAAATGAAAAGCATTTCTAGTTTGTCTAACATTTTGAGATTTGTGCTATTTTCAGTAATAAATTCCTAAAGCCTTAATATGTAGCGCTTTGCTTATAATTATTATCTTTATTTGTATAATTATTTTTAAAACAATCCCTAGAAAATAACTGAAAATAACTTCAAACAATTAAAATTTATTTTCAGAAAACACCTTGTTTCCAAAATAAACGACAAATTCACTGACATGAATTAGCCATACAATTAAGGAAAAAATCCTTCTTTAACTTATAAGATCTAAACAAAATAAAAAAGGAATAAAACAAGCTTCAGTGCCAAAAGAAAAAACAAGCTATGCAGTTTATGAATGTCACAAAAAAATATATAGACTCCAAAATTCAAAGTGAAGACCCAAAATCTCAGAAAAGACACCATTTGGATTGCTTCTCCCTTGGATAAAAGTGATCCATAATACCGATTGCTAAGCCAAGAAGTCCCGAAAAGAAATCAAACCTGCAGCATACTTGCAGTTTAGTAAAATCCACATATCATACCTCCACAAGTATCTCCCCTTCTTGAATACCCATAAAATACAATTTTTTATCCTCCTTCGCTCAGATTTGAAAGACTTATAGCCACATCTAAAATAGATTAAAATTTCTACCTATGATGATAAATTTCCAACTTTTTATATCCTAGAAAAATTTAACATTTCATTTACTAAAGAAAAGTTAATAAAGAGGCTAAACCAAAGTTTCCTTTTTTATAGATACCAAGTTAATCCTATGTCCACTTCTTGTCCTTGTGTATCACATTATTCCAAAGGTGTGAGGGACCTCTTTTTTTTCCTTTTTTGCTTGAGAAGCTCATTCCCAACTTGCAAAGCTTCACGTAAATGCATAGCAATAATCACCCATGATACCAAAATTTTTCATCTTGAAAATTAAGATATGCATATTATACCTATAGAGGTAAAATGAAGGTATTACCTTGCCCAAGATTAGAGGGATCAAAAGTGTGACAACAAGACTTTGAAGCAGTTGCTTAGTCGGAACAGAGACACCAACTCCATCAGCTATAAATTTGGAAATAGAAAATGGGACCTAAATATGTAATTAAACATTTAGCACAAATTTCTAGAGACTAAATCAAATCATTATTTTGATATTGTAAAATGATCTCATCACAAATAAAAACTAATTGTACAAGTAACTCATGTATACCCACATGCACACACATATTGAGTAAGGTAGAGACAGAGAGAGAACAAAAGACACACACTTATATGCATACTATCACAAAAACAAATTAATTATCCATGTAATGTACAGTCGTGCATGTACATATACATACATACATACATACATACATACATACATACATATATGTGTGTGTGTGCATATATATCTATATATATTTATATTTATATATTTATATGTATAACTCAAGTTCATTCAACATTTGGAAGTAGCTGCTCTTAATCCAATAATACTTTATAATGAACTTAGAAACAGATATATAAAGACAGGATATGTTAGGTAAGACCATACATAAAGTAATGAATAAAAAAATGTTAAATCCATGGCATAATGAATATTATTTCCTTTGGCCTTGTGAAGAGAAAAATAACTCTTTGATTTTCATTAATTAACAAAGTGAGGGAACATACATATTTATATTTAAGTGTTAGAGCAAAGAAAGGAAACAAAATTAGAGTCTAATTAGGAGACTAAAGAGAAAAGGAAAGAAGGAAAATATTCCTAAATGGATTAGGAAACTAATCCTTAACAGGCCTAACACAAAAGCTCCATTCATTGAAGGTTTCCTATATTTTTTGAAAGAAAAATCTTTCTTGTACATGAAAAGACTGTCATTAAAAAAACCAAGGAATTATAATTTAGCAAATATTCTGCATGAGAAAGCATAATACCAAGCATCCAACAACCAGCAAAGAACCATTTGTAAACTTGAGGAGAGAAGCAACTCCTAAAATTTGAACCAACACCTAGTACAGAGAGGAACTAAGAAGAACAAATAAATAGTGAGAATAACGACAGGCAAGATAAATAAATGAAAGATGCCAGAAATTAGAGGCAACTTCTTTCATGTGTAGCTTATATTTGAATTTTCTTTTAAATGGAGGGATCAGACAAGGATGGAGAAGGACAGGATCTTGGGGACACAGTAAGTGGATGACAGTTGCATTTTGGATTGTAGACCAAGTACTTGAGTGGACACAATTCAGTAGGTCAATTGAAGCTCATCATTAGATATTTCATATATATAGAAGTTCAACTAAATCTGATGTCCAAGTCAAGATGCATAGAGAATACACCAAATCTATAATAACTAATAAGCACCAAAATCATAGCTTCGCAATAAACTATGCATGGAGAAGATGTCAGAGTGTATTTCAGAATAAAATCTCAAACCAAAGCTAATATTTTTTATGATAACAAAAATGCTCCACTCCTACTTACAGTCAAAATTCCTAAGAGGTTAGATATCACTGTCATTGCAAGAGCAAGTGCAGAATTCCCCCCAGCAAGCTGCAATTTAGCAACACAAGTCCTCGGTTAAATTTAAATCTAGCCAATGAAGAACCCTGATTTTGGGAAAAAGATAATAACCAACATACTTACAGATCAAATTGCCACACCACTTGATAATGTTGTTGGCATACAGCAAAATATAGCCAGTCCTGTAGAAGCCAGAAACAAGTCTTAAACAGTTTGCAAATAAGCAGGAGAGAAATAATAAATAAAAGCACCAGCACAAGATTGTGGATCATGTGCTCACTTCGAAGGCAAAAGTCAGTGTTTTATCTGAAGTCAGTGTTTTATCTGTGGTCAGTGTTAATCAAAAGCAAACACAAACCATTATCTGCACTCAAGTAGCGTTTTCCCTATGTGCTTGTGTCCATGAAAAGCAACAGATGGTATGTTCTATGAATGGAAAAAAGGCCAATTTGGGACAAAAAGATGGCATCCAAATTATGTTTGTTTCAAAGGAACCATCAGAATGATGCTAATGCTGGCAGTAAAAGGGTAAGGGGGGCAGAAATCCCTACAACTCTCAGAGAAATCACAAGGCTGAGAGCTTCCAACACTTTTTACTTCAGAAACATACCTTCATTTTCTTTAAACAGAGCTATCCATCAAAAAAAAATTTCTTCAAACAGAGCTTGAAAATGAACTTTGATGCAAAATAGGATGCAAACACTTCAATGTTTTATAGGAAGCAACTAACTTATTAGAAGTTATTCTATTATCATTTTGAAATTATTTTGGAACAGTAAAATTCTTGGACATTATTATCCTCGCAATAGACTCTTCAAGAAAAAATATACTAGTTGCCATACCAGTGACAAATTCTTGAGGTTGGAGCTGCAACTGCAAGATAAATCTTGAAAGAGGGGTAAGTAATCGAGAATGGAGTCCACTGCAATGCCCAGAAATCATTGGTTAGCAATTATGCTTTTTATTGAAAAAAATTAAACTTATGATTAAAAGAAAGGTAATAAGTACAAGGATGAGCAATCCTTCTCAAAAAGAAAGCAGGACATAGCCAAAAAAAAACTAAAACCCAAAGGGCTACTTCATCAGTAGAAAACATTGGTCCAATAATGTCATGTGGGGATGTCACCCCACACAAACCCCTCCAAGGTCCTCGCTCTCTTCTTGGACAACTGAATGACCTCCTAGTAAGACAACCTGGACCTCCATAAAAAAGGAAGAGATCAAATGCCACTCCACCGAGTAGAGCTGATGCATTTTCTTGAAAGTTCAACAAGGTGAATGCTAAATCAATGAAGAAAGTTAAGCCTCTCTCACATGTTATCCTGCTGGACCTACTCCATTATTTTTATTACCAGGCTATAACTGGAAATGATTATAATGCCATTGTTCAATATCAGTAACTTTAATTGGATAGACAGGAGGAAGACAAACCTCCACCCATCAAAATGGATCTTTCTTGTTTCTTTCCTAAGATTGTAGGGTACGGAAACTTTTAAGCGATTCCTATACTCCAAAAGCAAAGTTAAACAATATATCATACACCATCCCAATATTTAAAAATCAATTAAATGGGAAAAAGTGCAAGAAGAGCCAGAACCCTGTTTATAACTCCACATACTATTGACAACAGGAACAAGTATAGTTAGTACCAACGAAAGAAGTAGATCCAAAGACAGGAGTACCCAAAAGTCGTTTTCAGTCCTGTCCAATCAATCTGATCCAGTTTCATTCTGTCCAAGTAATTTTGTTCGGAAATTAGTCCTATTGAAGGTCAAGACCTTTGTTTGACTAGTAGCACACAAGAAGGTAAACATCAATGACATGCTATAGTTGAGAAGATCCTGCAAAACGCTTAGGCCTAACGTTTGTTTGTTGCGTATGGAGAGGAGAAACAGTTGATTATTTTTTCTTACATTTGGAGTATGCCATTGCTTTTCAAATGAGATTAAATTGGATCGCTTCCTCGAAGTGTTTGCAATTTGATGATCATCTCCTATAAGGGATTAGGAAGCTCCATTAGAGAAGGGAGTTTTTTTCCTGGCAAACCACTGATCTTGCACACAGAAAATAAATGTTAATATTTTTTGAAAATAAGGCAGGCTTCAAATGCTCTTCAGGATGCAAATTCCTTCTTTGTCTCCTTTGGGCCTTGAACCCACAGAATTTAAGGGCATTCTCCTTTATGTGTTCCAGTCTAACTGGCGCTCAATGTGTAGTTTGAACAGTGTGGGTCAGCAAGGAGAGGATGCTTGGATGGAAATTATTTAAATATTAGAGCTATGAATTATTTTTTGAATATCCCCACATGATACTTTACTATTGAATAGATTTGCTTAGTACCTTGGAGGCTTCAAAATACTTTCCGAATTAGCACATTGCATTTGGGAGATTCTCTGTCCTTCTTTTGTATTTTCTTATCATCAATATCGTCAATCTAACACATTTGATTGAAATGAAGAACAAAAGGTGAAGAATGAACCTACAAAATGCATAATTCCACATAAGAATTCAAGTTCATACTAGCCCAAAAATTCCTACTGGCCATGCCTCAGCTACATAATTTCTTCACTACGCAGCTTATTAAACCTGTAACATGAAATAAAATTTTAAGGTTACAATGCAGAAAAATTGGCATTGTGAGTTAATACTGTAGATAAAGAACGATTAATATCAGAATCTTACCAGAGATGATAAATATCCCAAATGTGCTTACTTTTGACAGAGAATATCTGTCAGCAAGACAACCAAGACTAGGATTTGCAAGACCGAATGCCACTCCACTGAGTAGAGCTGATGCACACAGTTTTGCACAGAAACAAAATAAATAATTAAACAAATAAATGCAAAACTAAAAAATAAAAAACTACTTCCCAGTTAACAATGTTGTTTCTACAAATAAAGATAGCTTAACCTCAAACTTAACCTACTCTTGAAGACACAGGTTCCAGGAAAATGCAGTGAGTTAAACATCGTGGCTCCTCTTGGATGGGGACAGAGACAGGTTGTTGCTGGATTTTCTAACTTGGATGGGGTATAGATGATTTTTTTGGGGTTGCTGGGTTTTCCTGAGCTTTTTGGCTCCTCTTTTGGGCTGTTTCCATTTAGTACACTCTCAGTGTACTTTTAGGCAGCTTTGCTGTATTCTAAAAGGAAAAAAAAAGGAAAGACATTTACCTTTAATCAACCTAGCAAAACCTTGTCCCCAATAAATGAAGTAAGTTATACAAATCCAATTGCACCTTAAACTACATCAAGATCAATATCAAGTTATCAACTATGGAATGACAATTACAAACTCAACCCTATTATTTTCCCTCCTTATCCCTTTGTAGAACCTTCAAGAAAAACCATTTCATTTATCTAACTGTAGGAAAGGTAAAAAAATCCAAACCAAACATAGGAAAGGTAAAAAATTTAATCAAGCTAGTATCTTTTGTTTAGGTTAAGCTCAAACCATCCAAGCAAGATGTGATCCTAACCCATTAAAAGTTTTTTTCAATCCAATGCATTGAGATACATACTATCAATCATAAACTCATTTTACACTACTCATGGTAATTCACCAGACTAGTTGCCTTCACACCTCTAAACAAAATGGCGTAGTTGAACAAAAGCCTTAGCATTCATTGGATGTACTCGCACCTTATTGTCCAATATGCAGTTACCAAAATATTCCTAGGCCAATGATATTAACGTGGATGCCTACAAAGCAACCCTTCAAAGGTCAAGGCTACACAAACAATACAGCAAAGAAATAATGCAAGCACTAAGCCCATTATTATCAGAACTGAAACAAATACACTAACAAGAAAGTTCAAGATACACGGTATTAAAGTTTGAACCATCAAAGGAATCTTCCTACCTATAGGAAGAAAATTATCTGCCACAAAACTTAACAAAGGTTTTGCCCAACTCAAAGACTTTCCTGGGCTAGAAACTTGACTTCCATCATCTCCCTGGAAAAAAAAATAATCATAATAATAACCAAGTCATTCAAAAAAATATAATCACACCTGCAAATTTATGGGATAATGCAGCGATCGAATAACCGATGGTTCTCCCTTTGTTTATTTCAATAGAGTATGTCCCCGAACAATTTTTTTCCAAAATGAATAAAAATTCTCTAACTTAGTTGCCATTTTTCAATCAGTACATAATAACATAGATCTTATGAAGCTTACAACTCAATAAACCCTTTAACAATACTATACAATTGATTCATATAAACCAGGTAAGCCACTCCAATCATGATACTGCTGTACTACTTCAGCCAATATCAGAAGACCGTGTTTAAATTCAGGGCACTACAAATTTAATCCATTTATTTCAGTTTAATGGCCTAGCAGGAAGCTTACATTTTCCTCTGAACATTATCTTTTATGGCTCATTTATCCCCTGGATTTGGAAACATAAAAAGACTAGAGCAATTCTACGACCAAAATTTAATTTTTCCAGGAAAATAACACTCCATCGCAACAAACATAGTCAACAAGCCAAACGAAGCCAAATATAGAAAAAATTTGAGAAGTTGAGCTAACTAAACGTAGAACACTAACATGCATTTTTTTTCAGCGAAAACAAGCAGGGGAAAGCGAGAGGGCGGAATTTTGAGCAGCTGTGATGAGGTAAACGGAGACAGGGCGTGGTTTCCGAAGAGCAGTGAGCATTTATGGGAAGAAATACAGAATCTGACGGCATTTGATGGAATGAGTGTAAGATGGCGGAGGTTTTAAGTGTGGAGGTCTGAGAATTAGAGATGAGTAGCAGCCATGGGAGGAGAGGGATGAAGGATTGAGGATGGGCGTTGATTCAGATGCCCCACCGCTAGCCCAGATGGTTTCTGTGTGTCCAAGCATTAGTCCAATATATCGTTTTCTTATTCAAATTTTACCTACTAGCCAATTCACAATTAGAAACATTTTGGTAGTTTTGGTAGTTGATCTACAAAAACGCATTTCACCTAAAAAAAATTAGATAAATTGGATTAAAAAGGGACAAATCCCAAAAACATTTACTTAAAATTTACTAATAATGAGCTTTTTGTAAAGTAGCCTTGAAAATGTAACCTTTCTAACAAATTTACCAATTAAGTGTAAAGATAAATTTTTCACTAATATCTAAATCCCTCGTGAACATTTTGACCATCTCTACATTATAACTATCTAATGTTAGGCAAATTTGTCTACATTACGAATTTTTATGAGACATTGGTTTATGAAATTGACAAATCCCAAAGTCGTTTACAAAAACTAACTTATTTGAAAATAATTTAAAATGTCACATTTAGGATGAAACTACCTTGAATCATTATATATATACCATTACCATGTGGTAACAAATCCCACTCAGTGATTACTAAATGTGTAATATGTAATTCATTACAGCTTCGTATAACGGATGAAACGCGTTTGAAAAGGCGGCGTAAAGAGCGAAGGGTGCAGAGTTAAGAGTGCCGTTAGTGATTTTAAATAAATGCTTAAAGTGTTTAGGCTATGAAATCTTAATATATTTCATCTCCATGTCTGACTTAATTTGTAGAAGCGTTGAAAATTTAAAATACAGGACATTTAGGGAAAGTTTAACATTGATCTAAATTAAGTACAATTTAATATCAATAAAAAGTATTTTGGTTATAAAAAATCAAGTCCAATTATGTTTTTTATTTTTCTCAATTTAAATAAAGAAATTAGTTTTAATTTTTCAAGTGTGCCTAAATGGTACATATATAAATTTAAAAAAAAATATTAAAACTAAATATTATGAATTACATCATTTTATGAGTTTTCTTTGTAGGTTCTTTTGATATTTTTCTTTTAATGCATCAAATGGTTGATGCTAACTTACTGTGATATGATGCACATATCAACTAGTAATTAAAAACATCTCTAGAATTAATATTTTTGTTACAAAATATAGGTACAATAATACAAACATACTATATTATTTGTAATGTAAGTATGCTAATCCTAATGATACATTAGGACATAACATAATTTATATAATTTTGACTTTTTTAACAAATAATTGTAGCCTGTTACACTATAATTCAGCTGTATACTCAATCTCATATATTACATCTTTAATATGCCAAATCTTGATAAACCAACCTCGTCAAAAGAAGTAAGAAATATTATCATAAAATTCATAATATATTAAAATTAACTTCTAATAATAAAAATCATTTAATAATTTCAGTGCATCAATTTTGTTAATGCTAATGTACTAGTGAAATTAATTAGATATCATTTAAGTATGAAAATATATCTTCAAGACCATCATTGTACCATCTCGCATCAATCACATAGAAATGGCAATGATGAGTGGTTTCCAAACTAAAATGGGCATAGGAAGGGCCCAGGTTCAAATGTCAATGGGGACAAAATGGGGACAAAATTATGTACTTAAAAAAAAAAAAAAAAAAGTAAATATATGCACCACTACAACCTTGAACCGAATAAACCACGTCGTTAGGGAAATGAAAACTGAAGAACCATACATGTACAAATTCTAATAGAAAAACAAAACCAAGGCATTGTTGTAGTCCTAAATGGACAATATTGAGTGTCAAATGAGGCTATGTCAATTACAATATTCAACTAGCTCTATTTTATGAATTGGTATATATATACCTTGAACATATACTACTCAAGACATATATATACCAATTCAATAGATACTAACTTCTAAACACTATATATACTTACAATACACAAAAACACCAATGTTATCACATACCATAGGACGCCGGTTTTGAAGTGTGTCAATAATATTAACCTTCTTAATAATCAATAGGCAGCAAGAAGGCTAACACAAATTTAAACGAAAATAAGCATTTACCATCTATTTTATGTTGACGCTAATTATTACCACAATCGCCATAGCAAATTTAGTAGCATGGTGCAGTCTTGATCCAAAGAAAACTCGAGGGTAGTGAGGAGAGAGAGAGATTCAAAAGGAATGCCACCAAGTATATGAGAAGGGCTGATAAGGGAAAGGACCTTATCATCATATTGATTGAAGAAGGCCTTTAAAGTTCTAACTTTTGTTGCGCCATCATCATATCGATTGAAGAAGATAAATCCATTTATTATGATCATGCAAGAACAAAGTTCTGACAGTTGATTTTACCACGTTTTGTTTACTCTGTAAAATACTGCAATGTTCTTCAGAGGTGACATTAGTTCTGCATGGAGAAAAAGAAACAAAGCATGGCAAAAAACAAATCCTATTTCTATGTTTTGGAGCAATTAGTTCAATCCTGGAAAGACATTTTTATCATGTATGTATGATTCAGAGGTTGTCTGGATATCGATATTTCCTCCTAGTGGGTGGCACATTTCCTTTTATTTGCCTACAGAACAAAAAGGTATATGATGACTAATTTGATTCTCTCTTTCCTCCTGAGTAAATGAAAAGAACATGAAAAAAGCATGGACAATTTCAATTTGTATTGTTCTCTATTGGAAGTATAACTATGGGCATGTTTGGTTCCTATTTTGAAATTTGTTTTCTGTTATAAAAAAACAAAGAGAACAAAAAAAACAGGGAGAACATATTTTGTTCCCAGTTTTTTTTAGAAAACACAGAGAATACATAAAACACTAAATTCAAAGATCAATTAGAGTTTTCAAAAACAGGAACCAAACAAGCCCTATGTTACAATTACTAGAGAAAGAAGAACTAACCTATTTAAACATTTGATTGGATACTCCAGCTAAATTATGCTAGAGTGGAAAGAGAGAAAATTGCTGTTCCTTTATACCAATCTTCTCTACTTCAAGAAAAGACCAGCTAAACTACTTTATTGTATGGAATACACTTTGAATTTATTGTATGCAGAGGCTGCACTTGTTTGAGGAAGTGCATATACAGGTTATTTGACATTAGGTTGCTGGTGAGGGATGTTTGCACGATGAAAATATGTTTAACCTAGCTCTAGTCTTTCCCTATTAAGAAAGAAAAAATTAAAAAGAAATCATCAACACAGATATCATGTAACAGCCAGAATCATAAATTGATTCCTAACTTGAATTCCAAAGGGTATAATGAAGTAAAAATACATTTTGCCAGTGTCTTCCGACAAACAGTTTTACTTCAACAAAAACAAAAAAATGACACAACCACCCAACCCCAGCAGATATAAATATTTCAAATGAATTGCATCAGAATTCCTTCCTTCAAACAAATCAGACATGGAATCTTAAATGTATCTTAAATGTGCCAGGTACCATCTCTATGGTACAAGCCTACAAATGACAGATTTTGAGCATTATCTTCTTTTAGGAAATCTAGGAATAGATGGATGAGAAAACCGTCCTTCAATCCCAACTACATATTATCTTGAAAATAAAATATTATATTCCATAATTGGCATAGCCACATGTTAGCAACAATGTGCAAAAGAAAATCTTCTAATGTAAGAGGGCATTATGTTAGCTTTTTTCTACCAAGTAAAAAGAAAAGAAGCAATGACTTGGAATGGAACCATAACGGTTTTACTGTTATGTTGGGGCCAGCATTCAGTAAGCAGAATCAAAGGTCTCCTGACCTGCTAAACACACTCTACAAGCTTTGATTTATTTATTTTTTTAATAGGCATAATGGGATTAGGAAAATAAATGTTGGCCTTAAATTTGAAGGAAACCATGTCAAAAACAATGTAGCTTTTGATTATTAATTCAACTTTTTATGATTTTCAAGATGGCAGACAAAACTTAAGGCCAAGAGAAGACTGAGGAAAGAAATGAGAAACAGTGAGACAATAAGATAGAGGAAGAAAAGTAGCCAACCATAACCTTCTATAGTAATCATCCGAAGCCTACTTAACTAGGGTTGAGCCATCTATTTATCAACCTTCCAAAGCAGAGGAACAACCATAGCCTTAATCTGTCTATATATATAGAGCAACACAAATATTATTCTATTTAACTTGTCACTACATTTTATTCTCATCATTTTTTTTTATATGAAGAGGAGCAAGATAGATAAAGAGCCAAAAGGCTAAACAAAGCAAAAGAAATATACATGTGCCCTCTAAGGAGACAAAAAAAGGAAATCCTTCCCTTATTAGTTATTGTTCAGTATTTCTCTCCTCATCGGCTTTGAGAAATTAAGCCCATTTTAGCAAAGAGTGTAGAAACAGTTTTTATAAGCAGGTGTTAAGATTCCCAGCAAGCAGTTGATCTGCCTATCAAAAACGGTAAGTTGTCATGCACCAAGCCTGTGACAATCAAGCAAAGCATGAGGAAAATCCCAAATCAAAAGGCAAAACCAACTTAATATCTCTATCATGAAAAGCCATGAAACAAAAACCCCATATACTAAACTAAATATGTAAAACTATGAAAATTGGAAGTACTCCTAAAGTAGAGTCCCAGAAACAGAGTAAGCTACATCCTCCTCAAAACCACTAAAATATTAATCAAGCTACATGATAATTCAGGAAAGAGCCAGCTACTTCTACAGAATCCCATGCACCTTAGGTGAAAGAACATGCAGTTCTACTATCTTACAATCATCAGCTATGGCCCCTAAAACAAAAATCTTCTGAGGCTAATGTTTTGGCCAAGAAGAGATGGCATGCCATGTGAAGAACAAGATAGATAAGATGATTCTTTTTGCATTTCATTGTGATATTCATATTTTGCTTCTTTTGGAGGCAGCCCTTTCACTCCTTTCTATGTTTTTTTTTTTAATTTTTTTCTTTGGGGGTCTTCATTCCTCTTTATGCTTTTCCTTCACTTCTTCAAGTATGATTTCAGAACACTATCAACAGATAACTAATTCTTTGTTTAGATATACCTTCCCTACAAACAGAGCTAATGTTGACCAATAACTCCACATCAAACAGGGACTTCAGATCTATGAAGCTCTCTATTGACCTCCTTAAATATTAAGCATAACTCATTGACTCTCTCTACCTGATAACCAAAGAAACCCTACATTCTACCTAAAATAAGATATAAACTGAAAGAACTGATATACATTTGTGTGAACTAGATAAGTGTTAAATATAAAAATAAGGCCTTAAATTTTGGAATGATACACATTCATTCAACTATCCACTCCAATTTAATAAACTCGAGATTTGCTACAGATCCATTTATCCTTCATGTCTCTGGTTTGGAAATAGTATAAATGAAAACTATGCAGTCAATTAAAAGATCCACATGCCTGGCGAAAAATTTTAATCTTTGCTAAAAACTCAAACTTCCGTAGCATTTTAATTATCATTTACATTAACAAATACAGAAAAAAGCCGTAGTGAAACAGCGAATCCAGCCCATAATACATCTTTCCTCTGGTACTCTTATGGACCACATAATTTCTCGATCCAAAAAATGGAAATGCAAGCTCAAACAACATAAACATAAAATCCTAGATTTCAGTTCATTTTAACTGTCTGAAACTAAAATGTTTCAGTAAGGAATCTGAAAAATCAACAATAGATGATTCCGTAAACAATTTGTAGTCCACCAAAAAATAATCCGAGCCACAAAAGCATTGCATTTCCATGCCAATAATTTGCATTTCCCAACAAGTAAAACTAAGTCCACCAACAATCAACAGTTTCTACTCAAAATATCACTAACAGAGAAAACAACATGTAAATCAAGAAACAGGCATACGCTATCAAACCCCGATGCTCATCAGGATGCAGCTCCACCAGACCTGGTGCAAACCCGCGTGGACCATACTTACAAAAGCCGCCGCCATCCGAAAATCACCACCCGCCTTGGGGAACAAACAAGAAGCATAGACAAAATCACTAATGGCAGCATACAATGCCCAATCAAACTCCAGGCACCTGCTTAAGTCAAATTCCCGCACCCAACCAACATATTTAAACACCATACAGAACAAAGCTACGATAACCCAACCGTTATACCGAAATATCTTCCGGCGAGCAATTGAAACAATCCGAGATCCATCAAGAACGAAACGGTCCCAAATCAGCGTCCTCGTGAAGGTTCAGGTTCGCATGAGTTGAGAATTGACAACGTCTTGTTCCAGATTTGCTTGGTATTGATACCAAGCTCTTCGAGTAGCGGCAGCTCGTCGTCGAAGTTGGAGCCGATGCCGATGGTGTTCGCGCCAAACTGTGGGGCTGGAAACGACGTCGTAGCGGCCGCGGACCCTACGTCGAAGGACATAAAGGGGATACTAGGATTTGCAGGGCGCGGGGGCTGGAACGGGCTGTGGGAAGGCGGCGCTGCGCCGCCCACAGGTCAAGTTGCCGCCGGAGAGGCGCCACCGGCGGAACGTTGAACTCCTTGGACATTGGAGCAAGAAATCGTAAAGTAGTTTCCTCAAAAAAAAAAAAATTAGGGTTCTCAGAGATGAAATCGTAAGGAACAAGAAGAGATCTGGGCAAGAAAATGGGGATTCGATGAGAGGTGTAGGAAAGTGAGATCAATCGGGCCGAGCAGAGAGCAGAGAGCAGAGAGCGGAGATGGGAATTTATTTTCTTGGGAAAATGAGAATTCCGAGACTGTAGAATTTGACGTGAGAGATCTAGCGGGTCGGAGAGAGGTTTTGTGGTGGAAAGCTTTTTGAGGACACTGTTTTTTTTCACAAATATTTATTACAAGCAAGTGGGGAAGACTCCATTATTATTATTCTAGAAACAGTTTTTTAAGTGGAAATAGAAAACCATTTTACAAAATAATAATATTAATTGTTTACATGGTCTTTTATTTATTTTATTTTTTAACTACATGGGCACTAAATGCACTAAAGAAATAAGGAAAAAAAATAGAAACCATAAAAAAGTAAATATAATATAATGAAATATCTATCTTCTATCATTCTTTTTTTTTTTTTTTGAGTTAAATACGTTCTATGAATCTCTTTACTTTCTTTTTATTAAAGAAAAAAATGATTAAAACACATCAAATAAGCCTAAAATAAAATAGAATGAAATATCTTTCATGCTTTTCCTTTTTCTTGAAAAATAACTCATTGTGAATAAAAATGCCCTTCTTTATTATATGTATTTATAATATATTTTTAAAATGTATTTACAAGAAAACAAAAAAAAAAAACATTTTTATCAAATTTTGATGGCAGGTTAAATTTTCGAATTTGGGTTTCCATTTCAGTTTGTGTAATTGTATTGTAAGTTTTGTCCTAAAATAGTTTATTTAAAATAAAAAATATCAATTTAGTATACGTTTAAAAAAATGTTCAAGCTAGGTATCTTCATCTTCGTAAAGCCGTAATTAATGATTACAATTTTAATTTTAAAGTTAAATGTAGTTGTTTGATTACGGTTTGAACAGTTAAAATCATAGTTATTAACTATGATTTTAAGCACTAGTTTAAATATTATTTTCAAAAACATACTAAATTCTTTTTTTTTTTTTTTTTAAGTATTATTTCGAGATAAAAGCTACGTATATTGCGAGTATTTGTTCTCGAATCAATCAAACAATGTCTAGAATTTAAAGAATTATTATATTTTAAAATTATAAAATTATAGAACTTAACATCAGTCAAACCAAGTAACTAGCATTAAAAGGATAATCTGAAATCATTTCAATAATTTTGCCACTTATCTATACGTAGAATCATAATTTTATAAAAGTTTTACTTAGAAAATAAACTTGAAAGTAAGAAAAACTTAATGTATTGGATAATGTTAATTCTTAAAAATAATTAAAATATATATATATATATATATATATATATATATATATATATATATATATATATATATATATATATAAAATAAGAAATCAACCAAAACTGATGCCATGAATTATAATTTACCCATTTTATTCTATACATACACACGAAAGCCACATTTTTTGGAATTTTTCTCATTACATAAAAATGATTTTACAGTAAATGAGTTATAGTTAATGGAATGAGATAAAGAGCCGAATCGGCGTGTCTATCACATAGTTGCCGAGTTTACAAAACAATGGATGGGAATCGAGATGGATGTAATATTGTGGTGGATATTTCAGGCATGAAACGTGGAGGAAGACGTTGTTGCAGAAGCGGATGTGAGATGGACACAATGGTGGCAGGGCGGTGTGGATGTTTGGACGAGCCGCCATTTCCTTATCCCGTCTGTCGCGTGCGTAGTGATTCTGAAGCCAACCGTAATGATCGGCATTCGCGGTATCAGTATATAACGTACAAACATATAAAGAAAATAGGGAGGAGATTCTTTTTATTAAAAGCAATATTCATTAGATAAATAACACAAATTATTTTGGAAGGAATTTGATACCTTTCCGATTAATGCTTTAATTTTCTTTAATGAATAATCTAAATTTCAAAAAAAAAAAAAAGAATTTAAATTTATAGTTGATTAGTTATAGTCTTATAGATTGAGTAAAAAAATTTATAATAATTTATCCATAATTGAGTAAATAAATGTTTGCATATAATATCAATAAAACATAACTCAAATGGTTAAAAGTGCATTAAAACATAAGGAGGGAAAGAGTTCGGGTTCGAATCCCAATGAAAATAGCTTTGTGACGAATATATTACGATGATATAATATAAAGTAAATAGTTATCAAAAAAATATATGCATATAATGAAAATTCGATTTACTTATTATACCTTAAAAATTAAACTTTATTTTTTTATTTTTCGACATCATAGAGACTTGAATTAGTATATTTTTTATGTCTCGCTGAATCCTTAACCATTAAGTCAAGTCTCATTGGAAAAAATTAAATTTCACAAAACCACTTGGTAAGGTTGTTGGTGCATTATGCATTTCATGCATTTTGTTTTATTTATTTTACACCAAAAGTCATTGAAATTTTATTTTGTTCAAAATCAGACAATGGATTGTTTTCAACTGAAAGCTCATTCTAAATTTTTTTTTGTTTTTTTCAAAATTATTTAAAAGATTTCAAGTTGTAAAAGTTGATTGTAAAGCCAAAAAAAAGCAAATTAGTGAAGGACATTACTCAACTAGTTGAATTGGTTAATCGGTTTAGCTCTACATCTAATTGAGGATCAGTTTGGCCGTAAAACTTCTCTTTTTCAAATGTTTGTTCAGTGTCGATCAAATTTAAACCTCATTTAGACGAAGGATTACTAAGATCGAGGACCAATGAACACCTACAGACAACGGCAAATCTAGGATTTTATATTATAATTTTTTTAAAAGCATAAAAAGGGATTTATAAAGGCTTTTTTTTTGCCAATTGACACCCCATAACTACATGTACAAACCACCCCTGCCTACAAAGCATTTTATAGGCCAGTTTGAAATTTCTAACTCCCATATAAAAGCTCCAATCTCATGGTTTTCAAGAGCTAAACCTTAAATATTTCTTAAATATATTTGACACTTTTTTGACAGTACAAACAGAAAATTCATTGATTGAGCGAAATAACTACGTCGAATCGTAAGTGCAAGCCCAGCCAAAATATTAGAAGATGACATAATATTAAAGTTAATAACCAAAAAAAAAAAATTCACTCAAAGTCTTATCTGAAGATAATTATAATATATATAAAATATATAAGATCGCTAAAATTAGTCTTCTGAGAAATATATTGGCCAGACGGGGGTTTTGAATTGAGCTTAACATGCGTCCAAGCTTGGCGTTATCATCTGAATCGTTCAGCAGCCGATGAGCAATGAAATTATCTGTAACAAATTGATGATAAAAACATAAAAAAACAAAATCAAATCAAATAAAAAACTCATATTGGATATATTTGACACTTGATGAGCATTGTTTTAATAAAAAAAATACCTTATTTCAAGACTTGCATGTCATTAGTATTTCATTTAGGGGTATTTGGAACATGGGAACGTAGAGGTGGAATGGGATCTCATTAACCCTTCAACAAATTTTTATGTTTGGATTAAATTTAAAGGGTGTTAGGCTAAAAGAATTTATTGGAACGATAATTCAATTGTAAAGGAAGTTTAGTTGAAACTTCAAAAACAGTACAACCCTCACTTTATTTACGGGTTTGAAAACAGTGGATGAAAACAAGAGGTGCTGAATTACATTAATTCTTTCTTTTTTTTTTTTGACAACAAAATTATATTAATCTTCTTTTTGCATTAATAAAAGGTAATATATTGATCAAAAAAGGGACTGAAGGCAACCAAAAGTATACGAAAAGGAAGCCAACAGGAAACAAGTGGGCGAACAAAAAATCTAACCATAGTAAATTTGTCAAAAAATAAACTTTCATCTTTTGAATAAAGGGGGCTTCATTCTCAAAGATAATCATGTTCCTTTCCCGTCAAATAATCCAAAATAAATAAAAAGGGGTTACCGTCTAAATCTTATTTCGTTTTTTACCAACCGGAACTCTTTGTCAACTCACAAAGGAGGGGATAATCCAACTGAAACCAACCAAGGCAAAAAAAGAAAAAAAAAAAAAGAACTAGCAAAATAGTTTTAATTAATCTTATTTTTGCATTCTTTATTTTCGTTAATCTATATGCAATTATTTTTATTTACTTTTAATTATATGATTTACTTCATTTATATTTAATTTTACAACCAAAAAAAAACATCAGCCCATTCATCCCCCTTTACGGTGGTAGCTTCGAATCAACCAATTTGTTTTTACTAATTTCTTTTTAAACTCATCTAAAATAAAATAGTTTTTTTAATTATTAATTTTATATTATCATTATTATTTATTTTAATAAAATATATAGATTTTTTTTATTCAATTTGCATTACATCTTTTTTGCTTGTATGAGGTTTTTTTGTCTTTTTGAAAGACTTGTATGAGGTTATTAAAACACATATTTATAATATTTATAGAAAATACATGAATTTATGATGATTTGATCATAACGTTACTTGTATGAGGTTCTCACAAATGCTATGACTAGGGCATCATAGCGTTACTATTAAAAATTGTTTATCAATTTTTTAAAATTATTTACATTTTCAATAATGATTATCTAGCCTTTTTTTATAGTAATATTTTTGTCATTTATTTACTTTGAAATCAGTTCTGTCTCTTTCATGTCTTCCTTTTGATAGCAGTTCTTAGCGAAAATATGGATTTTTAATTTGTTTTTTCATTATTTTGTTGTCGTCTTGTATGGAGTGTTTTTATTGTCATCTTATGCAACGTGTAGTTTGTATCGTCTTAATATAACAATTGGTTTTCATCGTTTTGTTTAAGCATTTTTATGTGTGGGTGATTTGAACGGTAAAACGGTAAAGCAAATTCAATCAAAAAGGGACATTAAGTCAAATCATAATCGTTAATATACCGTAAAACTAAAGTTATATATATTCTGATCGTGCCAAAATTATCAAATATGCTTGAGTTTGAACGATTCATTTGTCTTTATTAACTTTGGATATTACGTCATCTTCTAGAGTTTTTAAAGGATTTGATTCAGTATTTTTATCGAATGTATTACTAGATTGAATCAATAAAATTGATACATTTTGAAAAATAGGATATCAAGCCCGATCGAGGAAGCAAAAAAAAAATGAATCTTTCAAAGCAAAAAAAACTCGTATCGACGATTGGAGCAATCCTTAAAAGCGAAAAGTTCTTGGTGGAAACGATTGTCGTGTTAGGCAAATATTGCTAGAAACTATTCACAAGCAATATTGGGTATATGATGAAATTTAATTTGGAGTATGGAATTATAGATGAATGAAAAGTATATGATGTAATTAGTAAGGAAGAATAAGGTAAAATTGGAATAGATTTAGGATAAATTTAAGTTTTAGATCTTCCGGCTGTGGCTAAATGCTTTTAGTTTAAAATTTAAATCACCGAAAAATTGATTTTTGAAAGCGAAATATGAAACTTTAGATCTTTGATATTTTGAAATGCTTCTTGGAGATGCTCTTGAAGCATCTTGGCCGATGAGTAAGGCATCTCCAACGGTGGAGGCGAAAGCAAAATTATAGATGCTCACTTGAAAAAAACCTTCTCAAGCGATAAAGCGATCCTTGGCCAAAATGATTCTTCAGTGACGATTGTAAGTGATATTTTGGCAAATATTCGCAGGAGTATTCTGACAATCTTGGATTGAAGGATGGAAAATTCCATTTTACCCTCAACAATATGACCATTAGAAAAGTGTTTCTTGATACGTATTTAATGTGCCAAAAGATACGATGAATGATATGCAAGAGAAATAAAATCGGAAGGACAGATACAAAGCTTTACTATCAATTATTAATTAGATACCTTTTTAAACTTAATAAATCTCAAAAGGTTTTCTGATAAAAGATACTTAGACGAGACTTTTACTAACTGGTCGAGATGCTTATCCCATTGATGAAATATTGGAGTCGCTTTTAACACTACATAAGCTAATGTTCTATTCATAATATTTAATAATTAAAATATCATTTTCATATACATTAACATCTTAAAAGCATGACGAAAAATTAATTGCTGCAACACATTCAAAATAACACCTTCTAGAAAAGAGAGCAACATCAGAAACAACAAAGAAACGTGGTATATATATATATATATATATATACAGTTGAAGTCTCATAAAGACATGATTTGTAAGGTACTATAGACTCATGAGAGGCTAAATTTTTGCCAAGCCTCTCATATCTGGTAACAAAACAACATCTCTATACCTGAAACATGTTTTGCAAGATGATTCTTATCCTAAACTAATACAAATTTTTTAAAAAATCACAAAATAGTTTCCAGTGCCAAACTAAATGTCCAAAGTAATGTGTTTGTGTCATGTTATAAATTTTTTTAAGTTAATGTCATGATCAATGACTGTACCTTTAACTTAAAAAATTTTCCAATGCCGTAATCAGTTATTGAGGTATTTACAGATAGTGCCAATCGGCCAGATACATTACTAACATTATTTACTTTCAACCTATACTTATAATTTTTTTTTAAAACAAAACCTATTTTATCCAAAACTCAACAAAGCCACAAAGTGAAACTCAAAGCAAAGGTTTCTTATTTTCTTCCCCAGAAATCCCTCTACTCTTCATCTCTTTTGCGTGAAACAAAAGCAGCATACAAAAGACCAAACCAGATGTGAGGATGCGAAAGCTGCCCTGAAAAGCATCCATCATCGTCGTCCACATCCATGTCCAACAGCAATACAGCCAAAAGCATCCTCTCCTCTCCACATTTTCAGCTACAGCTTCTGCTTTCCCGTGATTTCCGTTTCAGTTATGGGTTCTACTTTCTTGCAAGGGACTCACTAGTTCTTCCTTCCTTTCCTTCATTCACTCTGCTTTATATATGCAGCACTTCCACATCTCACTCTCAACTTCCAACCACTTTGTCAGGCCCAGATAGATCGAAAAGAAGGGTTGGCTCTCATGGAAATCAAGGTTGAACATGAGGAATTGCAGCATACCAATGACCAGAACATCCCCCTCCTGCAAGACATGGCCATGCCCCGGGAAGAAGAGAAGACTCCGATACAGAAGGCCATTAGCCAGACGTTCGAGAGCACTGCTCATTTGGCCAATCTTTTGCCCACCGGAACTGTTCTTGCTTTCCAGATTCTGGCACCTATTTTTTCAAACCAGGGGGAGTGTGATCCTGTCAGCCGATTCATGACTGCAGCCCTCGTAGCCCTCTGTGGGGTGTCATGTTTTCTGGCGTGCTTCACGGACAGCATCAGGGACAAGAGCAGCGTCATGAGTTATGGGTTGGCTACGTTCCGTGGCTGTATCGTTGATGGATCAGCCACCATCTCACCTGGAACTTACTGCAAAATATCGGTTGAGGTTTATAGATTTCATGCATGGCTTCTTGTCAATACTAGTGCTCAGTGTCATTACTTTAGTTTTGACAAGAATGTGGTGCAAATGCTTCTATCCAACACCATCAGATGAAGCCAAGAGATCCAGCTCTCCCTGTTGGGATTGAGTCATTCGTATGTTGTTTGTCTTGTTCCCCACCAAACGCCATGGAATCGGCTTCCCCCTCTCTGCAAACTAACTACCATTTCCTCTTCGTTTTCCTCATTATTCATACCTCACTCTTCTCACAATTGTATGATTTATTCATTCCAACTTTTTCCCTTTGGAAAACTAGACAGGCAGTGAAGTTCTCTGTAAAAATCTGCACACAGAAAAAGATTGTTATTCAAATAGTATGTACGTACGAGAAAAGTATATATTAGAAATCTGATTACATAAGTACTTTTCTGAAGGCATGTTATCCACTCAAAGCAACAGAACGTTCTTTGGGCCATCAAAAAACTGTCTGAAATAAGGCTTTAGTTGGAGCAGTTTACATGGACTTCACATTCAGAAATATCAGGCATATAGCCCAAGGCTCTCCCTGTAAAAGTTCAAACTTATAAGGTAGGTTTCAGAGATAACTCGGTGCAAGAAATAGCAACAAGGAACTCATTTGGATTGGAAGAAAAACACACACATGGAAAAATAAAGCTCAACAAGTTGGCTTGAATTTCAGGAATAAATTAAGGGAAACAAAAGATAAATTTTGAGCAATGGTGAAGCAACAAACTGGAGCATATGTTGAAATGTTAAGCATAATTTCAAAATTCTAGAAAAAAATTTACATCAATCGTAAAATTAATGAATTAATGACCTATTCACATATTATTTGATTATGTAAGGTCTAATCAGTTAAAGTATATTCAATAAGGTTGATATAAATTCAGGCCACTTGGAAGAACAAAAGTGTAATTTTCTTTCACCATCAACTGATAGCTTACAGCTAAAACAAACCAAAAAAATGCAGAGTTTCCTATTATTCAACAGAAGATCTGCTGTAAAAGAATACTTTCTGATCCTAGCACAGTGGACAAATTGGTCTTATATTCTGACCATTGTGCCTAGTTAAAAATTTTCCTTCCAGGAGTTTGCAGCATTTTCCAAATATAGCTAGCTGTGCAGTCTTATCCAGCCCTAAAGGAAATTTATCACAGAAGAAAGATGTAAAGAACTTGACCAACAAGAATGTGGATATCTTGCTGAATCTCAAGTGCCATTCTGGGAGGCAAGCATGACTTGTATCTGTTTAAAGACTTGTAAGATTTGTTTACCTGGTCCCATCTTCCCATGCTCTACTGAACTTTCCCTTAAAATCGATTAGAAGGTAATGAACTTAAATTAGTGAAGATTTTGTGACATGCAAATATTAAAAACCGAAATAACCACATATAGAAATACAGAAAGCAATAAACAAGGGGCTTGATATCGTATATCAGAGTGCTGGGCATGTGAATAGAAAATAATTTTATGGTTATTGATGAGAAATGGAACAAAAGCTCAGAGTATTATAAGAATCTGTTGGAAGATTTGGGATTAAGTGGTTCATGAAATATGGTTTTCATAATTAAACACTGTATAGTTTGTACAACATCACATAGATCCTAAAATTTTGTTAGGATTAATTTCTTTCCTTGCTTTTAGATTTTAGAGGCAAAATATTTTCAGTGTATCATCTTGTAGCAAGATCTTAAAGAGAGAGAGAGAGAGAGAACTTTTCATCAAAATTTTTCTTTTGGCCTCCTCCCCCCATCTCTTTTGTTTAATTATTCTTCTGGTGACCCTTAATTCGCCATCAGCATCCCAAATTCACCTTTCTTGCTGTTACTTTCAGCACTGTTTGCAAAGGATATTTTTTCTTTTCTTTAAAAAAAAAAAAGAAAGAAAGAACCTATTTCACATTGTCATTTAATCTACCTTTATCTTTCATGTGTGAAGCATCCAAATCTGTTACTTCAATCGATAACACGATACGTCAACCTTCAACCGAGCTTCCATTCACAATGAAAACCCAGCCCCATCAAATCACTACTTCCAACTTGAATGGGAGAAACTTCATGGAGTGGTCACAATCAGTGAAGATATCCTCGAAGAGCATGCGAAAGATGAAGTGTGTGATGGGGACTGTAAAACCACCAGGCAGAGGATGACCTTCATATGAAGTTTGGGATGCAGAGAATTCCATGGTGTCAAGGTTTCCTACCAATGCAACCAGAAACTGCAAGACCTATCAGTCTACCAATGCCACACAGTGTCAGAAATCACTCAAGATAGGTGTTTTTCAAATATTTGAGTTGAAATGACATGATATTAACACCCAAAAAACAAACAAACAAGGGCCCCTAACTGTTACAGAGTATTACACATCTCCAAAGGATTGTGACTAAATTAGATTTAGTACTAGACCTGAGATGGAATCAACCACTGATACAAAGAAATTGGAAAGAAACAATGAAACGGAGAGAGTATTCCTATTTATGGTGTAGGTCTTATTCCAGAGCTCATGATTAGGTGCGGTAAAGTAATTAGGCAAAGAACCATTTCCATCAGGGATGAGCAGATTTGCCCAGTTCGACGGGAAGAGAGTATGGTTGTAAATTCTAGAAATCTTATACTTGAAAGCTAAGCTTTGAAAATCCTTAAACCCCCTTCTATCACTGGAAAACATAAGAGAGAAGCAGTTAACACAGGATTCAATTCCAACTTGTGGTTAACCCTGAGGGGTAGCTCATTTGGTCTAAGGCCTTGGGGTTTAACCTAATTGTCACCGGTTCAAGTCCCCTCAAGGCCCTTGGAGGTTTACTCAGCTGTTAACTTTAGGGCCCGTGGGATTGGTTGAGGTGTGCGCAAGCTGGCTTGGACATCCATGGTTATCAATAAAAAAACATTTCTAACTTCAGGTTCTTGCTCCAAGGGTTCATGTAACAACCATGCCTTAGTTACCTCACAAAATGACATTTACTCAGAAAATGATTTAATGCCTTAGTTACCTCCAGATATGACTATCTCACTACATAGATCGTTGATTCAAGTGTTTCAAATCATGTGCAAGCTCCTCAAAAACCTGTCCACCTATTCTCCTTGTTCAGAAACCAAAAAATTGAAGTGGCCAATGGATCTTTATCTCTAAAAACTGTCCTTCATGTTCCAAATTCATCTTACAATTTGTTGTTTCTGAAAAAATGTATGCCTATAAAATTTTAACAATGACAAGAAAGAAAACCAATTATAATTATGCCAAAAAGCTAAAAGCTACAGTGCAACAGACCTTGCATTATCCGGAGGCTCATGACTGTTCCTGTTGAAGATAGACAATTAGAAATTGCATGCAAGCCCAATGCAGTTTAAATGCACATTTCATACACAAATGTACATCAATAATAGCAAGAGCCATTGGATGTACACATAAGGAGTAAACTGCAGTGAAATCTTATATTATAAAATAATGAGCCACCACCAACTCTATTTACTAATTTGTAAAACTCAATTTGATATTTCTATTCGAGGTTAAGAAAAGTACCTATCAGCTCAACCTGTGCAGCCCAGCAGCCTCGCACTTCTTCATCCCAAAATCCACTACCACAGTATTCATGTTACTTCACTGTGAATGTCCATCAGCACCATCTCATCAACAAGGTGAGCAGCTTTGTGCTGGTCACCTTTCTTACAGAAATAATTCACCAAGGAATCAAAAGTTTTGGCATCAATTGAAAAATGGTCATCAAAATGAAATGCTCCCTTGTCCGCATGTTTAGGTATAACCCGCCGGTGCCTGACGGATGTTCAGTGCGTACAAAGCCCTTGGACAACTATATTATGAATTCTAATAATTACAGCTCTGTTATTAATGGTTTGGGGAGATCCCCTAAGTGGGTGGGGGCTGACCATTTCATCAAGGAAGTTTGCAGCCTCATGGAATTTGCAAATATCACAGAAGCCACTTATAATCTTCCCATATAATCCAGCATCTGGCCTTAAGCCTTGGAGCTTCATTCTGTCAAGAATCTCTACAGCTTCTTGAAGTTTTCCTTCTTTGCAAAGTCCATGGATTAAAGTACTGTAGGTAATCATGTTAGGCAAATGTCGTCTGCTAACCATCATATCCAATAACTCAAGAGCTTGTGATGAACACCCACCCTTGCAAAGACCGTCCATCATAGAACTGTAAGTAAAAACATTGGGTACAATGCCCTTGCTTGCCATCTCTTCAAGCAAATTAATAGCTGAATCCAAATCTTTTGATTGGCATAAACCACGTATAAGAGAAGTATAGGTAACAACAGTAGGTGAACAAGCTTTTGCCTCCATCTCTTTAAATAATTCCTTTGCTTCACCAATCTTTCCCAATCTACACAACCCGTTAATTAAAGTACCATACGTGTACGAATCTGGAGGACATCCCCGATTAGGCATTTCCCTGAATATCCAAAGAGCAGCATCCATTGTTCCACTATTCTTGCAGAGGGCCTTGATCAAAACATTTAGGGAAGTAACACTAGGCGGAATACCCATTTCTCTCATGTTTCTGTAAAATCTCAGAGCCAGATTTAACTGGTTTTCAGCAACAAGAATAGCAAAGACTGTAATAAGTGATTTTTGTTGACCACACTGATAGTCCTTCATTTTGTGAAAAACCCGGACAGCATCCAGGGGCTTATGAACCCGGCCATAGGCTCTGAAAATGGAAAGGAATATGTCCTCAGTAATATTGCATTTTTCCTCCTTCATTCTACAAAGGAGTTCCTCAGCTGATCTGAAATTATTTGCAGAGACTAACCTAGAGATCATTAGACTGAATGTTTGGTGATCATGCCGGAACCCATTAGCATACTCTGCTGTTGCGGAATCAAAGATGACCATAGTTTTCTGTATATCCCTTTCTGCTTTTATCAATTGCACAACTTGGGCTGATGTGATTTGCTTCGACCATTTGATCATTGTCTTGCTGCCCATTTTTAACATTAGAAGACAAGTTCTGAGCAAAATAATGATTAAATTAATCACTTTAGTACATTTCACATCTAAAAGGCATTCTTCAATTAGTGCCCATTGGTTGGCAGGAAAGCAAGTAGCTCCTGAATTGATAATTCCCTGTTGAAATCAAACTTCACTACAGAAAAGTAAGATTTTCTCCATGTCCTGAAAGAATTACAGGCAGCTTTATATATTTACTTTCTAGAATTAAAGGCACAAAATATGACATATCATAATTCCATTAGAAGATCATTTCTAATATCAGTACACATACCAATACCTCTGATCTCCAGGATCTACAAGCATTGATTTTTTTTTTTAATTTTTGGCTGATAAGTAAAATTGGAAATGCATTCAAGAAAAGGAGCTGCAAACTGAAATGCTTGGAATTTAAGGAAGGCATTGATAGATGTCGCGCAAAATCTTTATCTATAACCTACCTGTTTTTCTACCATATTTCAGATGTTTGATATCAAAGCATCATCACCATTCTTTAGAAACCCACATTGAAGATCAATATCAGTTTCTCATTGTGGCTTCCAACTCTGGAAAGAGCAACTCCATATAACTCATTCCTTCTGCATGTCTCAAAACACCAAATGAATGCCAATATTAATTCACAAATTCTGGCTTTATTTCCAAAAGAGAACAAGAGAGCAAAAATCCAGTTAAATGATAAAGTAATTTTTTCAGTATTCTTGAATCATTGCTGTAAAATTTCACATCCAAAGTTCTAATTACTTTTTTAAATATTTTCAATATCTAATCCCAATAACATTTTCATACAAGAAAATATTTGTTGGGGTCAATAGACATTTATTGATTCAACAATACTCTCAGTCTCTTGAGTTGTCATTCAAATCAGTAATAGTTCCATGGCTGTTCCAATAGATGTTCCAATAAATTTCCAGTTTATAGCCTCCTGCAGCTAACAAACACCTGAGAGAAATTGATCCTGCTGGGTTTCACTGATAAAAATAATAAAATAGTAGTCACATTTGAATTCTGCTAATCTGACAAAAAAATAAATAAATAAATAATGATCTTATGTCAACTGTCAGATAACTGATGTGGTCACTTAGGTCATTGTCGATTTCAGACTGAGTCTAGAAAGTGAAATTTTAGATCCAAATTTTGTTTCATTTTCTCATTGACTCCAGTGGAAAAGAAACACCTGACCAAAAGCTCATCTGATTGACCTGGAATAACGGAACAATGTCTTGAGTCCATAGAACGATCCAAAGCAAAGCCTAGAGAATGAACTGATTCAATGCACCGCTCACTCATACTTGCTGCAAGAAAACCCAAAAGTTTGTGCCTTCCAAATATGAGTCTGCAGCCAGTGGTGAAATGCCTATCGAAAGTCGGTTTCGAGCCTGCGCCGGCAAGATTTAAATCCTTGCCGGTAAATCGCCATGCATTTGGCAACACATTGAGACGTCGAAAAGCCTTGTAAATTAGCCTAAGCTTCACAATATTATTGAAGAGCTTTTGTAAAATAAAAAATATTATTTGTCCATGATAGCAATCTTTCAGTTGTTGCTGGTACACTGCAAAAAAAATTTAATGTCAAACTAATTACTACTATATTAATAAAGATGACCGGTACATTTCTATTTCTAATCTGATTTTACACTAAAAAACCATTTATGATATATGGCAATCATGGATGTTTAATCGGCCCAATGATTTTGAGAAGACTGAATCAATGACCATTTGAGTTAAAACCCATATCCAAACTAGTACAGGTTATAGAGTTTAGCTACTGAAAACCCATTTTTCATTATTAACCGCTTTGCACGTTACAAATGATTTGATCTCTGGTATTCATGTGAGCAAAATTTTAATCATATAAGGATTTCAAGAAGAGTAAAACTTATTTGATTGATCTATAGAAACCATCTCAAGAGTGTTAACTGGGCTTTTTATATTCAACCCCAAGGGTAATATATAATCTGTTTAAATTATATATAGAGGAAGATTTAAAACGGTTTCAATTTCTGGTGCTTAAAATCTCTCAATCCTCGATTAATTTAACTGATGTGCACATAATCAATATAAATAAAAATGTTTAATGTGGTAATTATATACAAGTTTTTAATTATTATATAAAAATATGTAATTTACTCAATTTGTTATTTATTTTTTAATTGCATCATACTTTTTTTTTCAAAATAATTGCATCATGATTATAATTAAAAATAATTATTAACGTTTAAAGTTTTTTTGAAAGGATTAGTTGAAATATTAAATACATGATTTCAAAAAAACAAAAAATACATTAATTAATAACATTTAATATATTAAATATTCATGAACATATTGTAAACTATAAACAGATTATTTGATACAGTTTAGTAAATAAGTCACTTTTACAACAGGATGAGTTTGATAAAACGGGTACTTGATAAATTGACTTACTAATTTAGTTTAAGCCATTAAATAAATTAAATATATATTAATAAAATAATTGAATAGGGTCACTAAATATAGCAGTCAATTCTTACATAATATATAAATTAATTAAATTTTTTATAACTACAGATGCCCTAAATCCGCTTTGCATACACTTCAATTAATCCTATAATGGTTATAACATTGTATCAAATTAGTGACTTTTAAATAAACCCTATCACCTTAAACCAATCGAGCTAATTGTAGGAATAAAAAATAATAATTAACTTATAAATTTGTTTTATATTTTAATTTGGGATAACCGTTTTAAATATATCATTCCACAAAAATATTTGTAAATTTAATAATTTCCTTTAAAATTTAGAAAGATGTATATATATATATATATATATATATATATATATATATATATATATATATTGAGTTCTTGAGGATATGGTTACAATGTGTGAAGGAGACAAACAATCCATTTTAGTATTTAGTTCTTATGTAAGGACTTCTTTTTACTTTAAAATAACTTAATTTTACAAATAACTTTTTTATTTTTCTTATTTAAATTGTTTCGGTGAATTTTCTAGTGAAATTCATAATAATATTTTAAAAAAGCATGAAAATCGATGAATGCTTGGATGTGCCAAAAAATTATAGTATTTCAAAACTAAAACTGTGTTGAAATCTTTTTTTTTTTTCTCGATCGAAAAATGGATCCCTAGTTCCCTACATTCTATGCTGAAAAATACTTTGTAAATTATATTGCATATATTGAATTGAAAGCTAAAAGAAAACTTAACGAACCATATTGAAAATTTGCAGATTTCATTATAAAATTATACTGAAAATCAAATGATGAAGCAAGAAAGCATTGAAGTAAGGAATAAAATATCCAGAATACTATATATCGACATTTTAATTTTACTGATATATTGATACTTTTTAATTTTACTTGATATATTTCCAGAATATTGGTGAATATTTTGACAAAATATAGGTAAAGCTAAATTAATAGGGAAAAACACTTTAAAAATTCATGAAAATACTTTATTGAACTCGTAAAATACATAAATAAGCAAATATACACTTGTTGAAACATATTCATTATAATTACTAAAAATTACATTACAATAATATTAAAACCAAAACGAAGCACCGATGCTAGCCACAGATATTCACACGGCGGATCCCTCTTGATGAAGACAATATTCATACCAATATTGACAGTGATTCGACCCGATACTCCTTCCGCAAGACTCCCAAGGTTCTTGCCAAAGGAGTCCCATTGTACAATCTCAGTAACGACAGCGGCCCCACTAAAAGATAAGTAACACTGCAAAGACTATAATACCCTCAAATATATAGATAATCCACGACCGACCTGTCCAAGGGTAGGTAATACAACCACATCATACATACAGAACTCAATGAGTTTAATACTAATGTCGAAACATTCTAAGAGTATTTCGCGAATTTAGGTTACTACAAATGATTAAATAGATCCAACAAAACAAGGACATATAGGCGGATAGAGCACGCAAATGTCGTAGATAAAGCTCTATTAATCCTGTGCGGTGGTAGACTACGAACCTGTCTCTGACCTGCGAACGATTTAAACAATAATGCGATAATAAACTCAAAGAGCTGCGATAGTTTATAAGGAAATTAACATTTTAAATTTCAAAGATTTCTTCTCTCAAAAAACCTTCCGTTCACTCTTTTGTAGTTTCCGTTTAAAACATTTCACAAAACCCAACTTTACCTAAGTCCAAATATAGCGCAGATCATTCTCAACAAATTAAATTCGACACAATGTTAAGGAAACATAATCCGAACTGCTCACAACACAAAGCCAAGCACAAAACATGTGCAGCCACTGGCATTAAATAATCATGAATGCACCATAACCATGAGTATAAAAATAGTTATACCATATTTAGAAAATCAACAACGCCCATACCATTATACCCATCATAAAAACCGCTTCAGAAGTCGACCAATGACACCGCGACAACTAATGAACCCGTGGTTACACCCGCCATCACGCGGCACCAACAAACCCAGTAAAATCTACCATCACGCGGCAACCAACAAACCTCCGTGCAGACCGACCATCAATGCACTAACAAACCGCAAGCCCTGCGCCACGCGGCACCTAATAAACCTCCTCCTGCAACCCGCCATCACGCAGCACTACCAAACTCCGAGTAAACTTGGCCATCACGTGGCACTAACAAAACCTCCGGTAAACCCGCCATCACGCAGCACCTAATAAACCTCCGAAAGTGAACCCGTCCACGTGTCCCTTCGAACGAACCTCCGGTAAAACCCTGCGCCATCACGCAACTAATCAACCGGTAAACCCCACCATCACGCGGGCAACCAATATAACTCGTTCCCCTTCGCATGTACTTTCCCAACAATACCGTGATAGAGTCGGGCCCACAAAATCTCACTATCCACCTTTTAAACAATAGTTTTCAAGATAGTTTACAACTTCAATCTATGTACCCAAAATATCCAAACACCAATCGACTCCATCCATGAACACAAGAAACTTTCAAATAGTTAAAATGTTGACAAATTAACATGAAATGATAACTTATTTTATATGAAACCGAAAAATCATGTTTGAATGCAACCAACCATCCTGGGATCAAACAAAGATATATGTAAAGTATTAAATCATAATAAATATATCGACATATCCCCAAATCATTTAAAAGCATATAAACCACTCCACCGACTATAGACGCTCGCCCCGCCTCCTCGCAGATCGCCTCCCGCCCGACGTGAGCGCTCGTAATATAGATGTTCCGCTTAGGCTCTAATAACTCGAACCAACAACCTAGGTATGCCCGGTTTTAGAATAATCAAGGTAACTACGTAAACCATCCAAATTGGACTTGAGCAGGTCCACTACACAAATACAGGCCCTATAGCCCGATACCTAAAATTGGGGGCTTTTCACCCGGGAGCCAATTTTTCGAAATTGAACCGTCCAATAATTCCTAAAAACATCCACTTACTTAATACAATCTCACTTTGCCAAATTTGACCAATCTACACTCTATTTCGGGCCCGACTTCTACATCAATCGAAACAACCTAAAATGTGAAACCTAACCAAACGATGTCCAAAATTTATAAACCACATATCAATGGAGTTCAAGAGACTAGAAACTCATTAAAACATTACCTTGGTCCAATAAATACGTGGTGGCCTTAAAAACCCGATATAGCTTCGACCGATTGCTGCTGTAACTTCCAAACTGCACGTAACCGCAGTACACCACCAGATGAGTTCAAGGTCAAAAATGGTGGAAAGGAGCGGAAGCTCTGGAAGTGGCCGGAAAATGGCTTCTGGAATCAAACTCGGGTGAAAATCTATACTGGGCCGTTGGTTCGCGCCGATCCCTACAAGGTCTGGCTACATGGTCGTCAGAAATTTTACTTATTTAAGATCGCCCGACGGTGGCGCACCTGGTGGTCCGCGCGTGTACAGCAACTCCGCCAGCCTCGTCTGGTCCGATTACCTGTGTGGCTACTCGCCAAAAGGTGTTCCCCTGCTCGAGAGTTTTCTTAGGGTTTCGGGAGCCGCGTTGTTTTGGGCTGGGGAGCTTACTTGGTATCACAAGCTATGTCGATATAGGTTCAGGTCGCCAAAAATCCTGTACGTAACTTGACACCGATAAAGTGCTATCGTTGAACTTCTAATGGCCGTGAATTTTTATCCGTAGTCTACAGACGCCCGCCCCGCCTATGAACTCTCGTATCGACGAGGCCTACGGTAAATGGTGTCTTAGTTAACCTAAAACTATTCCTCGAAAAGTCAAACTCGTCAATTTGGTCAAACTTTGTCAAACTCAGATATTTGCAGGTCACGGGTCGCTACAACCTAATTCTCTTCTTAAAGAAAATTTCATTCACCTAAATTGCACTGCGGTCATGGAAGAGGCGAGGGCATCGGCTCCCGCGATTCGTCTTCCCCGCTCCCAAGTCGCCTCGACTAGGTGGTTCCTCCAAAGGACCTTCACTAAGGATATTGTCTGCTGCTAAGCTCCTTTTCTACCCGTAATCCGCACCGCCGCCACTACAGGATAAGTCATCCTCGCCTCAATCTCTGGTGTCTCCAACACATGTGAGGGATCTGAAATATACTTGCATAGCATGGAGATGTGGAACACATTATGACTCGAGAGTTCCTCCAAGCTCAATCTATAAGCCACTGACCTACCTCTCAACAATCTCAAAGGTCCAATGTAGCGTGACTTAATTTCTCGCTTTCTAAACGTACTACGCCTTTCCAAGAGAGTTTTAAGAATACTCGATCTCGACCAAACTCAAGATCCCTTTAAAATATCCACATAACCCTAAATATTCATCAAAACGTATGCTCAACCACCAACAAGCTAAGGTTGGCATAAAATCTTTCCATACTCAATAACCCTATAGGTCTAACTTTCATGTCACGCAGTTGGTCTCTTACTTACATCTAAGGTGGAGGGAAACAATGGGGATGAGTTCGACAGCTCAGTAGTGAATCCCCTAAGAAGCCATGCTCATAAAAACATTTCAATTATACATAATCCAAGATATCTCAAACATGAGCATTTTTTACAGAGCACAGTTGATGACGGAAACACATGAATGCAATACTACCACCATCACAACCCTCATCGCTGACTCTTTAAAGCCACCCAAGGACTGCATACAATCATCCCAGAGCAACGACAAATTGTCGACTTACCACCAAGGATATGCCCACATCCAAGAGGATCAGTGACCTTTCCTGATTCACAACCTAGGAACTAGTCATCAGCCCCGTGTCCACTACATAAGTCCGACCCTCACACGTCAAAGCACCTGAATGGTACGTAATTCTACAACATCAAACCACAAAGATAAGCAGATAGCTGGGCTATAAGATCCCCTACTTTCCTTAGATCAAATGTCCGCAAGTCTCCCAAGGAAGTCAAAACCTAGCTACCCAAGGGTCCGCAGAACAAGTCATAAGATTCCTTAGCCTCCTCACAACCGCGGTGTCACATAAAAATTACCAAGTGGCTCATTATTCCTATCACCACTGACCACATATATCCTTATACTTCCAACATAAACCTTGATCCCCTAAGTGCACTCTTTCTTACACTTACTAGGATCAACATTCAACACTCATTATTAGGGTTACACAAACAACGCACTCAACATAAATCACCTCTTATACTCCTATCTCCATATTACTCATTTGAAGATAAAGTGCTAAGGGTTCTTTTCCAACTCGATCACCCAATTTGAGCAAGGGTCGATCAGTTATGGCCAAAATACTACATCACATAATTTAAAATCCAACCCACAAAAATGCAAGAATTTATGATTTTCCACTCTTTCCATAAGTTTCCAAATCAAATCAATCCCAATACTCAAACACACATTAAAGCCAATTTATTCAAACTTCGAAATATCTTCCAAAACATATCTTAAATAAGAATCTAGGCCTTCTAACTCATCAATTAACCATCTAAGGTTAGATGAAATCCTAACTTCCAAAAAGTGAGTAATCCATGAATCGATTCCTCATACAAAATCCCTCAAATCTCATAATAATAATCATGATTAGGGTCTTACTCCCATATCCTTCAAATCTAGGTTGGGGAGAAATTTCCAACCAAACCCTAGAAAAAGAACCATTTACAAGAATCAAAACCAACGAACCTTTACCTTTCGGGCTCAATCTCTCCTTTCTTCCCGGGTCAAACAACGAAGTGGTCCCTATTTTGAGAACCCTTCTATGAACCCGGCTGCAATTCCCCGCTAATCCTAGGGAACTCCTCGCACTTCATTACTAGTTATCAAGCCCCAATTTGCCACCGCTTCTATTTTCCGGGAGACCACACGCCATCAAAGATAAACTACGTCCGAACCCCACTTACTTCAACCAAAATTCTCATTTGGTCGAACTCGCATACAACCCGCATTGCACAGTCCAACACTCAAACCTAAATGTCTCTCATGTTCCAATCCTCGCTTCGAGTACACCAGATATCGCCGATGAAGACAATGACAATCCGACCTAAGTAATGGATCTAAGACCCGGCCTTGACAAACCCATGAAAGCTGGGCCGGGTATCGTGAGTCCGAAAGACATCACTAGAAACTCATACGCCTATATCTCGCCTCAATCCCGCTCGGGAATGTTCATCTCTAATCCTTAATTGATGGTAATAAATTTCACCTCTGCCAATCTTAAAGAAATAATTTTTGCACTCGAGTCACTCACAGTCATCAATCCGAGGCAAGGATATTGGTTACGAAGAGTGACCTTATTCAACTTTCTGTAGTCAATACACAACCTCTAAGTGCCATCCGGAAGAAGAACTATATTCCAAGAATAAATGGAACATAATCAATTTCAAGGATAAGGTTAGGAAGGTATACAAAACACTGGATGAGTTGCACAGCAATGTACAACCCTAAGGAATTCAGAACCTGGAGCTCGATACCAAGTCGACAGACCATCTGAGATTCTTCCAAGGTACCCCGGTGGTCCGCTTATGGAGTCCCATTGTGCCAACTTCTGGGGGAATGCACAAAGGGCCCCAATTTAAAGAGAAGTAAATACCCGTGAAGACTATAATACCTCAAATATAGATAAATCCACGATCGACCTATCCAAGGGTAGGTCATAACCACCTCATACATAAAAGGAACTCAATGAGTTTAATACTAATGTCAGAGCATTCTAAGAGTATTTCCAAGGAATTGTGTGGTTACAAATGAGATTGTTGATCCAACAAAACAAGGACATATAGGTGGGACAGAGGCATCAGAGTTGTCGAGATAAAGCTTGTTAATCCGCGCGAGGTAGACCCTACGAACCCATCTGACCTAGGGAACAGATGAAAACACACAATGTGAGATAATAAATCTCAAGAGTGGCATAGTTTATATGAAATTAACATTTTTAAATCTCAAAAGATTTCTTCTCTCAAACCTTCCGCTCACTCTTTGTAAAGTTCCCCGTTTAAAACATTTCACAAACCCAACTTTTACCCAAGTCCAACATATGCGCATCATTCTCAACAAATTAGCCGACACACGTTAAAGGAAAACATAATCCGAATCGTTTCACAACACAAAGCCATACAAATATGAGGTCATCAAGTAATAAAATAATATGAAATGCAATCTATAACCATGAGTATAAAAAAATAGTTATTCATATTTAGAAAAATCAAACAACGCCCATACCATACCCATTGCTATAAACCGCCCAGAAGTCGACCTCACGGTACACCGCGGATAACCCACGAACCTGGCTGGCACCCTACCATCACGCGGGCAATTCAACAAACCTCCGTGTGTAATTCCTACATCCACGTGGCAACTAACAAACCTCCAGAAAACCCGCCATCACGTGGCAACTAACAAACCTCCGTAGACCGCCATCACGCACTATCAAACCTCCCAAGCCCGGCCATCACGCGACGAATCTTCCAATAAACCTCCAAACCCGCCACGCGGCACTAACAAACCTCCGTAAACTCGCCATCACGCGGCACCAACAAACCTCCGTAAACCTCGCCATCACGCCGCACCTAATAAACCTCCGGAAGTGAACCCGCTCCATCACGTGTCCTCTAATGAACCGTAAACCTTACCATCACGCCGCAACTAATCAACCACTAAACCTTACGATCACGTGGCAACCAATATAACTGCTCTCTTTCTCACATGTACTTTTCCCAACAATACCCAGATATCATCTGTGACCTCACGATCCACCTTTTAAAACAATAGTTTTTCAAGATAGTTTACAACTTCAATCTATGTACCCAAATATCCAAACACCACCGACTCATCCAAGAACACAAGAAAACTTTCCAAATAGTTAAAATGTTGACAAAATTTTAATGAAAATGATAACTATTTATATGAAATCGAAAATCATGTTTGAATGCAACCAACCATCCGACCAAACAAAGATATATAAAAGTATTAAATCATAATAATGATATCACATAATATCCCAAACTACGGTGCCATATAAACCACTACTCACAGAACCGCCGCTCCCGCTCCTCAGATCGTCTCCTACTAATGTGGAGTACCTGGGCCAGGATAAAACTCCGTCGCTAGGCTCTATTAATCGAAATCAACAACCTTGATGCCCAAGGTTTTAGAATAATCGTTAGAACGACAAACCATTCAAATCGACTCCAGTCCAATACATAGTGTGCCCTATAGGCCTGGACATACTTAAATCAGCTTTTCACCGAGCTTAACAAATTGAACCGCCCGAATAATTCCTAAAAACATCCAATTTCAACACATGAACTCTGACTTTGCCAATGGATCAATCTTGATTTACTTCAGTCCTACTTAATACCCCAACAACCTAAAAATGGAAACCTAACCAAACGATGTCCAAAATTTAAGAAACCATATCAATGGAAAGCTCCAAGAGACCAGAACTCATTAGTACCATTACCTTGGTCCAACAAGAAATGCAAAATAAAACCCGATCTAAGCTTCGGCCGATTTCGTTTTCGTTGTAACTTCCAAACGGTGCGGAATCTGCAAAAGGACCATGAGTTCGTATATCCAAAATGGTGGAAAGGAGCTACGCGGCCCGGCGGCCGGAAAATGGCTCGAACTCAAACTCAAAATCTGGCAACCGCCGGGTTCACCGCCGATCCTGAAGGCGCCGCCCAAATTCGCTGTCAGTCGTAAAATTTTACTATCAGATCCGGCTGGTATGACCTGGTGGTCCGGGCGCGGTACAAGAACTCCGCCTACACTGTCTCTGGCCCGATTCTCACTACACAAGAGCGCTACTCTACCAAAAGATGCTCTGCCGAGTAGCTTTCTGTGGTTTTGGGAGCTCAAGTGTTGTTTTGGGCTAGGTTTTCAGCCTGTATCACAAGCCATGTTTATATAGGGTCTAGGGTCGCTTTCTGCTAAAAACCCAAGATAAGAATCGGGACACCCATAAAAGTGCTACCCGCGAACTTCTAATGACTGTAACTTTTATCCAGAAGTCTGATTGCACGCTCCGCCTGCCTATGAACCTCGTATCGACAGGCCCACGAAATGGTGCCCAGATAATCCAAACCATTCCTCCTCGAAAGCCAACTTGGTCAACTTTTGACAAATCATCAACCTGATTATTTAAAATGGTCAGTTACAACATCGGCCAAAATATCTAGAAAAAGTAAAAAGATAAATTATAAATAAAAAATAATTTGAGAGTCAAATGGAGCTTGAATGAGTATGGATGAGTTTGTAAATAAATTGTATGAATTTAAGGGTATTTATATAAATTTTTTGAGTCAAAATGGTCATTGGATTGTCAAAAAATAATCGTGATTTAATGGTAACCATATATTTGATTTTGCTCAATATGACCGCTGATCGTCATATATCAACGTCTGGAGATCAATCTAAACCGTTAGATCAAACTTTAAATTTAAAATCAATTGCCAGGGATTATCAAGAAAGAGTAATACATCTCGAACCTTGGCCCAATTCGGCTGATTTGATCCGAATCGAGTTCGGGGTGCGTAGACTCAGATCGGGACTCTTTACCTGGATTTTTTTTTTTTTAAAAGCCAACTGGTTCAAGTGGTATGACCACATCCTATAAATATAACTGTAATATTATATACATAATCGTGTGGTCCCACGCATAAATACAAAACTTACT